>JAMKCF010000003.1:7576741-8979241 GCA_023634235.1 Pisaster brevispinus
CGTTTGTTAGGTTTTAAGAGCCCTTTCTGATGACGAATAGATGATAGAGGACTATTGTATTCTTCAGGAGTGATGATTATTTCAAGTATTAAATTTCTTCTGGTTTGAACTGGAAGTAAAGGTCAATTGGGGTCACATTCTGTGCATCCTTTCTTAAGTTATTATTAATGATGTATAGATTGTAAAAATCCAATATGTGGTTCAACAGTTATGTGCTTCAGGAGCTACAATTTTTTCAAATATTAAAATATTACACTGACTATCGTTGGGTGTGCAAAATACAAAGTAACAGCAAGCGACGCCAAATGTATTCCTACATATACAGTACATAATATACATGTAAACTAAACTACACTTGCAATGTGTATGTGCAGGATGTAAACTGAACTACATGTGCAATGTACATGGACAGGATGTAAACTGAACTACTCCTGCAATGTGCATGTGTTCAGCTTGGTGTTAATACACCATCGTGCATTTAGTTGTCAATGTGGGTCAACAGACCAGATGTAAAGGTCAAAATGTTGTCATCTTTGTGCAAAAGTTTGAGCAGAGTGAAAATTCTACAACCTGATTCAAAACTTAAGCCGAAATGATAAGCAGTTTTTGAGTTTTATAAACTTTCAACTTCCGATTAGAATCAGAAGACTAGGTCAAATGGGGTCATGATCTGTGTAGCGTTTGTTGAACTTTTAAGGACCTGTCCAATGATGTATAGATTGTAAAAAATCCAACACGTGGTTCATGAGTTATGATTTTATACAAATATTAAACTTTGATTAATGATGGGCGGAGATTTTTTAATTAATTTGTTTGACTATTGCATGTCAAAATAGCCAACAGGCCGCCGCCGATTGTCTTCTACGTTCACACAAGTAGGCTTTGCTTCTAGCTAGCAGGGGAAATTGTTGACCGCGTGAACGCAAAAGTCAGCCAACTTCGCTGCTAATTCCAAAAGTTAGTAGTGAGTAGTGAAAATTTCCGCTGCTAACTCAACTTAGCAGTTAGTAAAATTTTATACTTTAGCCACAGCAAATGGAACTTAGCAGTGTTTTTTTCTTAGGATAATGTTACTGACCTCAGCAAGTTTTGATTTCAGCTCGATGTATTAAGTTACGACGCCATTTATTTTTTATCCTTGTTGAGTTGCAGGTAGGCCTGTATACTTTTCTCCTCACTTGCCGCCGAAATTCTTTAAGTTTTACAATTAAGTTGACATCATCTATACTTCTTATGGCAGATAATTTTTTTTTCATAACATAAAAAGAGAATGAAGACGAAAGAATTGGCCACTTTTAAGATCCATGTTTGTAAACACTATCACTATCAGAACCATCCAAAAACGTTTCCATGGCCAGCGGACCACTTGAAGTGATCTAATCTCCTTCCCAAAGACAGGCAACACACTTGCTGTGGTTTGTAACATCGCACACTAATGGGGACAAAATTGTAGCACTCACTAAGCTGGTGACGCAGCGTATTTTTGTGCTTGTCGAGACTCTATTCGGTGCATGTTTACGACCGAGTAAAAAATAGCTGCAAAGTGTGGTTCAGGCCCATGAATTCTGTACTATACACAGCCTTTGAGTAAGGCTATTCAAACAACAACTTTTGCCGATATAGATGAGGGACGATCCTCCTTGAGTACGACAAGGGGCAAAGTTCATTGAGTTTTCCCTAATGAGCATCATCGATGAACAACGATCGTTGAATCAAGAATATGTCAGTGCAAAAGAAGTTCTATTAAACCAAACCTCAAATCATGAATCCATGAAAATAGTTGTTGATGAAAATATCTGGTTAAGGGCAGAAATTGGGTGATAAGATCATCCAAACACGCAATTTAGCGAACTCCGCTTCCATGTTTTCTTTTTAAGTATATTTTTGAATGCTCGGCCTGTTGATTTGTGGGAGTAGAGTTTTCTTTGAGCTCGTTGATGTTTCATAAATATTTCCAGTAAAGTTAAAATATTGATTTGGATTGGAAGTATTTTAAAAGTGTGTATATTTCTCTGTTTTTAGGCTTATGGAGGCTTAAAGGGGCTTCGCCCCCTAGACCCCCACTGGGGCTTCGCCCATTGACCCAAACCATTATATTTTTTTAGCTGTTAAAGTACGTGAGCTCCCCAAATACATAACACTGGGTGCGTCGCTGTGCCCCCCGGTTTAAAAAATCCTGGATCCGCGCCTGTATAGGCTTCTGGGGTATACAAAGACCAATCAACACACCAGGTTTGGGATTGATATGCCAAGTCCTTCTTGAGTTATTGCTTCGACAATGATTGCACACATACACACACCCTTTCATATGGCAGTTATGAGGTACTTCCATTGCTATTCTATTATTCCCTTTTCTAAAGAAATTCTCTGTGGGGTACCACAAGAACAAAGGAAACCTTGTGGGTAGCATTGTTCTATTGTGTAAAGTACCCTGTAAGTTGGAGTGTGTAAGGGCACACCCAAGAAAGGACACGCCAAAAATAGTTTGACCCTTCAGTGGCTTTGCCAACCATAAAGCATAACAAGAGAAGTTGATGCAGTTGCATGAACACCTAAATACACAAATAACAAAGACAGACACTTAACAGAAAAGAAACCAAAATTAAGAAACAGGTATCACGGTGGACCCAATGATAAGAATGTACTTTGGAGACATTTGGAAGCAGGCCCCAACTCTATAAGACAGTTGAAAGTTACCTTCAGTCTTAGCTACCGATACTGCATTGACTCCTTGCTCAGTTGTATCCACACCATCTAGTGAGGGAACTACATTGGTTGCCACTGAGTGACTACGTAAACTAATATCAGACATACAGGATTGCATCTTCTTCATTAGAGACTCTCGCGTAGATAAAGAGGAATGATGGCGCTTATCTTTCTTCTCCTTATCCTTCCTTTGACCACTCCCTGTAATATCACACCATAAAAAAACGCAATCAACACTTATGAAAACCAATTCCTTTAAGGGACTTTCAATAACAGACATGTATATAGCGGCTGTATCTGCCAAGTTTGTTGCTCATGGTGCACTAACATCACCCCTGGTCACTGGGCTAGTTATTTCATTCCTTAAACCATAGTGTAAACCATCTCAGCTCCAGAGAAAGCATACAGCCTATGCTGCCAAATGTAGTGCAGCAAGCTACATTAATCAATCAAAAGAACAATCTCTGACCGCACATGTACCCTTGGGTGAAGAGAACCAATAACAGTTATGTGTCTTGCATAAGAACAAAAGAGTTGTTACTGCAATGTTGGCACACATAATGACAACATCAATGCTCAAAATACCACAGCGAACAATTACACAGTATACCATTGCAGTATCACATGTGGGCATAAAAATAGTTCTCTTCATAAGTTACTTTTGCTGTAAATCATTCTCTCTATGGACATAGTCTGGATATAGATGTGAACTACTTCAGAGTAGTGAAATGTTAATCCTTTAAGGCAATTGATTCAACTAACAAAAAAAGGGGAGCTCAAATTATCTTGATGTTGTTTGAACTGTTACAAAAACAAACAGTGGTGTACAGGTACTAATTACTAGCGAAAGACAATCTCCTGCTCAGGTACTATAATTAACTGTGCTGTACAGCGCATGGGGCTGATATCTTTTGTATATTATTCAAAACATTGAAACTGATCAAGTTGAGGTTTCCAGGGTTTAATTTTACATAGCAGTCAGATGAGTTAGCTTAACCAAATGTGATGTCACAATACAAATCCCTATGGTAATGTTGACAACTAGTCTTGTGATGAATCTCAGTGCTTTGTAAAAATTAAGTCCAGGTAACAAATGTCATGTACTGTACAAGGGGCCATTTACAAGGGGCCATTTAACTCACCATTTTTCATCTTGTATGGTGGTCTAGGTAGGAACCCCCATAAGCTATCACCAGCTCCTGCTGCTCCATCCTGTAAGTCAAGTAACTGTAATAGCATAGCTTCTTCATCTCTTAATGTCTGTAGTATCTCTTCCCCTCGTTGTCCCTCTAGACCACTCAGACCACCATCATTGGTAACCCCAGTAGAGCTAGCTCCAGCTACACCCTGTGCAGCTCTATCTAACAAGCCCTCCTCTAGAGTGCTTGATTCTAATCTACTATTGTGCTCCACGTCATTCTCTAGGGACATAGTCTCTTCATCAATGTCATTTTCTTCCAGACTGTTTTCTTCCTCTGATTGAGCTTCATCATCTGTTGATGAAGACGAAGAGGATCCACAGATACTGATCTCACACTCAGACAGCTTCTTGTTTAAAACACAAATACAGAAGTAAGATTAGGCAGAACTTCACATCAAAACAGCTGTTTTCAATAGAGTACAAATGGGTGGATATTTGCTATTCAAATTATCTTCTAAAAATTGTACTAAATATCAAATGTTACAGGTGCAATTGGTCAAGATGCATTATGGGCTGAGGCTCTCATAAGGGATCAAGACTTTGCATTGTACCAATCATATTGATGTGTGTAATAAGTGGCACTCACTAAACTCATGAGTAAACCAGTTTTCTGTAAAATAGCCAAATTGAATTAACTCCTATATGAAACTGGGGAAACCCTCTTCCTAAAACTAAATTTGCCACAGGAAATTATGTAATTATAGATAAATCAATTAGTTTGTTTTAACAGGCAGAAAAAACACAATTAGCAAACACATCTCTCATGAAGTTTTTGCATTTTTAATGATGAGGTGATTATAAAAATGCTAATATTTAAAGTATATTGGTGATCTGTGACAGTTGCCTATGGTATTTAGATAAAATCTATACAAGCATGGCAATCAAATCATGAATAAAAAGTATGTATTATTGATAAGCAATCTGTAATACACCTACATCATCTTCATTTCCAGGCAAGTTGACCTCATCTCTCCGTATTGGGGAATCCCTGTCAGTTGCAATAGCAACAGATGCATGAACTGATCTGAATCTGGCTGATGATTGGTCAGTACGACTATCTCCTCTGTCATTATCTGATAATCAAATAACTAGATAATCAATTTACACAGAGGAATCATCAGAGATTGAAAAGCGTCTCCTGTATATTATACAAGTTGATTTTATTAGAACTTGTAATTTACAATCAGCAGACCACAACTTGAGCAAGTTTGACAACTATCTGAGTATATCTCAACCCTGATATAAGCCATTATGGTTGGTTCAGCCCAGTCAAAAAATCAACACTTTAAGGGTCATGAAACATGCCAAATACAAGACCTTTTATTGCCAAGCACCTGGGTAGATGTAGATGTATTAGTGTTTTGGTTTGTGACACATATACATGCATGCCAGCTACCTTAAATGAGATATTTCCAGGCATGCACCTTTGTGCATGCATTGTAAACTCACCATATGAAACTAATGAATTGTTAATACCTAAGCAAGTCTTTATCTTTGAAGGTTAATGAGAGGGGACAAGACTAGTCCACAAACTACAGCCAGCCTTAAGGGGCATAGCTGCTTCACTGGTCATCAATCCATTCTCCATTTGAAATTCATGCCAAGAAAGCATTGTGGGAACCATTGATTTGAACAACAACTTTCTAATATACTGGGTATGTGCATGCATGTGGTTGGTGAGCTTAAAATAAACTACCTGTTAGCATGGCTAGTTTTACCTTTTAAAATCAATTATTTCTCAGTAAAAAAATGTCCTATCCCAATGCAATAACATGTAGCCTTTTTGAGGCATAGTGGACACTGCATGAGTGCACTAACTAATGTGGGTGTAATACAGACACATGTAGCCAAGCCAAATAAAGTCATAATATGGTGTTCGCTATATATCTCAAAATTAAAACAATGTGTGCTTTGTACCAAAATTGACAACTGGATTGTTTGTACAAATAAAAAAAAAATAAAAAAAATAACAAGCTTTACTTTAATGTAGTTTGGGGGTTAATGTGATACTTCTTTCAGGTGAAAATTGATTTAAATCACATTGATATTTACTACTTGCACTTGGCCTACATTATTTACCAGTTGTAATTATTTTATTGATTCAATATGTTTATATAGAAAGTTCCCCGAGAGCTCATAGATATGAAACCGACAGAATTCAACATTACAACATAACTATTCCTCCCTATAGACTTATTAAGCGACCATTGCCACATGACCTATAGTGGGTATCAAACATCAACAAACAAGGTGTCCTCCATTGTAATGTACTTGATGATTGTTGCGCTTGTTTATTTGATCAAGACTTTTCAGTCTTAAAATACTAGTATGTGAAGAATATTCTGGAGTCCATGCTGTAACATAGACTTACTGGAGTTGCTGAATAAAAAGCCAGTAAGGACAGTGCCAACAAGTCTTGTAAATTCTACAAGGAACGTTATGCTCACGATGTGGTACTCACATGAACAACAGCGATTACACACTTTTCAACACAAGAATTTTGAAGCTGAAATCATCCAAAAGAAAAGGCTTCCCAAAACTGTGTGATTCCTTTCATCTATTTGAAATCCCTCAAGGCTAAATGCTTACTTTTCCAACAATCTTTACTTTTATTACAGTGATTCACATTACAAACAAATAACCGGGTAGCTATAGCCCAGATTCACATTACAAACAAATAACCGGGTAGCTATAGCCCAGGTTGGACTCCTCCGTTGCATACTGGGGTAAGGGTGGCTACAGTGCCGTCTGACGCCGGTAATGAATATCTCAAAATAAACCTGTTTATGGTAGAATACTGTTAATTTATGAAACAACTATGTGATTTAAATCAATGTCATAACATACAACTTTAATAAAAGGGCTAAGTAAATGTGTTATTATTTACTAACAATCAAAATCAAGCCAACTCTCGGTGTATGGATGGCTCACATCATAAACCTTTGCACGTCTTTGCCATCAGCTACGATGACGTAGCACCCACTATAAGTCACATGATAACATGTCAATATTGGTCGCTCAATCAATCTATTATAACATAAACCTGTCACTCATTCTCAATTTAAAAAAAACAAAACTGTAATTTTTTGAGAAAAAAGAAAAAGATGAACAAACAAATAGAGGTCCCAGGCACAGAGTTGTTTTGTTTGTTGTTTTTTGATGGTTCCCTTACTTCATGCAAAACCTGGAATACAAATCAGTTTTGTATTTGCAAACACCATGGATTGAATGGAAACATTACCTGGTGACTGGTGACAAATCAGTTTTGTATTTGCAAACACCATGGGTTGAATGGAAACATTACCTGGTGACTGGTGACAAATCAGTTTTGTATTTGCAAACACCATGGATTGAATGGAAACATTACCTGGTGACTGGTGACAAATCAGTTTTGTATTTGCAAACACCATGGATTGAATGGAAACATTACCTGGTGACTGGTGACAAATCAGTTTTGTATTTGCAAACACCATGGATTGAATGGAAACATTACCTGGTGACTGGTGACAAATCAGTTTTGTATTTGCAAACACCATGGATTGAATGGAAACATTACCTGGTGACTGGTGACAAATCAGTTTTGTATTTGCAAACACCATGGATTGAATGGAAACATTACCTGGTGACTGGTGACAAATCAGTTTTGTATTTGCAAACACCATGGATTGAATGGAAACATTACCTGGTGACTGGTGACAAATCAGTTTTGTATTTGCAAACACCATGGGTTGAATGGAAACATTACCTGGTGACTGGTGACAACTCAGTTTTGTATTTGCAAACACCATGGATTGAATGGAAACATTACCTGGTGACTGGTGACAAATCAGTTTTGTATTTGCAAACACCATGGATTGAATGGAAACATTACCTGGTGACTGGTGACAAATCAGTTTTGTATTTGCAAACACCATGGGTTGAATGGAAACATTACCTGGTGACTGGTGACAACTCAGTTTTGTATTTGCAAACACCATGGATTGAATGGAAACATTACCTGGTGACTGGTGACAAATCAGTTTTGTATTTGCAAACACCATGGGTTGAATGGAAACATTACCTGGTGACTTGCCGCTCTTTGCTGGGTGTCTGGACAACTCTATTGCTAATCTCTGTACACACACAAAAATAAAGTAAGTAAATAAACAAATAAATTAATACAATTATCATGAATCTATTTCTTTTCATTTAAACTTGTATTGATTTTAATACATATCTATTGCAATTGTTTTGTTTCAGAGTAATCACATACTAATAGGACTGACATGTGACATTTACTGACATTTGATGTTTATTTTACACTAACAGCATATACATTTACAAGGTACATACATTGTAACTTTTCAGAATTAAACATTATATGTGTTTAACATTATGTTGTACGGAAAATCATATGAATGTATACAGTATGTAGGAAAAGAAAGAAGCTCAGTGCTTATGAGTTTTCCCTGACTTTTTGTAAGTGGCAGATTCTTTAGATTACTAAATTGTCTACTGTTGACACTACAACAAGTTTAACTAGACATTCAGTTTTTGTTTACTACAAAAACAAGGTGTTCGTGATCGATGTCATCAAGTGAACGATATTTCATTTTATTAACCCGATTTGTGGTAATAAGATTACTTCAGGAGTAATAAGATTTTGTTCCAATATAAATATTCAACTTCCGGTTTGAACCAAAACTTAGGTCAAATGAGATCATACTGTGTAGCGCTAGGTAAGTCCTAGGAACCGTTTGTAATGCCTTGTATTTAATACAAATCCAATGTGTGGTTCAGGGGTTATGATTATATCAAATATTGAATTTTATCATCCAGTTTGAACCGGAAGTCAAGGTCAAATTGGGTTGCATTCCGTGTGTCAATTCTTAAGTTAATAAATACTTTGCAAATGATGTAAAGATTGTTTAAAAAAAAAATGTGTGCTTTAGAAATTATGATTTTTTGAAACATTAATTTTTGACTTCCGGTTTGAACCGGAAGTCAGGGTTAAATGAGGTCACACTGTGTATTATTTGTTAAGTTTTAGGAGCTCTTTCTGATGACGTATACATTATGAAAATACAATAAGTGGTTGAGGAGTTATGATTTTTGTAATTATTAATTTCATCTTCCGGTTTGAACCGGAAGTCAAGGTCAATTGGCATAATATTCTGTGTATCCTTTTGTCACTTAATTTGTTACACACACCTTCCCAACGATGCATAGATTGTAAAAATACAATGTGTGGTTCAAAAGTTATGATTTTTTGAAACATTAAATTTCAACTTCCGCTTTGAACCTGAAGTTAAGGTGAAATGGGTCACAATATGTGTAGCGCTTGTTTAATTTATCAATACTGTTCAGACGACATATGGATTGTAACAATCCAATGTGTGGTTAAGGAGTTATGAATTTTTCAAATATTACAAGGACTATCATTATTTGGGTGTGCAATATAACAATGAAATAGCGAGCAATGCTAAATGTATTCGTATTAAGTAGCTTTACAGTTTCAATACAGACATGTTAACTTAAACCACACACGCAATGTACATGTGGCTGTATGGACATGTAGCGAGACCTAAACTACACGTGCATCGTACTTGGCTGGTACAGGTTTTACATACATTGTATTTACGTGTAGGCCTACACTACCGTGTGTTGTACAATGAAGTTCAACAGACACGTGCGCTTTGACGTTTTAACCAAATGCAAAGGTTAAAATGTTATTATCTCTGTGCAAAAGTTTCGGCAGAATAACTCATCTATAATCTGATGCAAAATTTACGTTAAAATATTAAGTAGTTTTTTACATATGAATTTTTTTAATTTTCAACTTCCGGTTTGAACCAGAAGTCAGGGTCAACTGGGGTCATGTTGTGTGTAGCGTTTGTTGAACGACCTATCCGATGATGTGTAGATTGTAAAAATCCAACATGTGGTTCATGACTTATGATTTTTTACAAATATTAAACTTTTGTTTAATGTAATTCAATACCCGATGACATCATCATGACGTCATCAAGTTTGTGTCGTCTTGATACTGAGGTTCAATTGTCTGATGTTGCCCCAATCTTGATCTACCAGATTTCCAATTATTAGCATCATAGCTTTAAATTTCACGAAGATACAGGGAATAGTAAATGGTCAGTTTTCAACTTTAAAAACCTTGTAATTCGACACCTGATGACGTCATCATGACGAAATTGTTCAAGTGCCGTCCTTATGTTGAGGTTTAACTATGTGCCAAGTTTCAAGTTTCAATTCAATTTCAATTTTAAGTTAAACAACAGAGAAGAGTTCCACAGAAGAAGAAGATTCTGAAGAAGAAAAAAAAAAGGAACAATATCAAGAGGTGTTCGTGCACATATTGCACGAACACCTAATGAACCTTAAACTTTGGCCTTTTTTGGTATTATTATCAAATCCAAATAAAGGGTAATAAACGTTGGCATCAAGTGAGCTTTTGAAATTTTATTTGATCAGTTTGAAATCATACTGAAGCCATCTTTACATTATTCCCTGCACTCAATAACAACTAGACATACTGCATTTGTGCACAAATGCCGAGCTGTTTCGCCATAACTTTTTCAAAAAATCATAAAAAATCATGTGATGACGTCATCATGACGTCATTTCAGAATTTACAAGAACTTGCCAATATCCAACAACCTACCAAGTTTCAACATGATCGCACTAACACTTAGGGAGATATATACAACATTAAAAAAGGCACCTTTAATGCTGCGTCACGTGACCCCCGATGACGTCATCGATCTGAAATTTCACACATATGATGGCTGCCTGACGATCAACATGTGTGTAAATTTTGAAGTGATTACACAAAACTTCACCACACACATCTTCAAAAAGTCCATTTTTATCAGTTTTCAACCTGCCGCTAGAGGGCGCTCTTGTGTATTGTGACATCATCGGTAATTGTTTTTAATTACCCACCCTTGCCAGACAATAACATCGTTGAAAGCAACTTCATAACTATTTACACTTTTGAATAACGAGGCACTTCCTGTTTCGACCGGAAGTAGAGGTCATGTGAGGTCACGCACACTGAATAAAATGAAGACCTAATATATCCCTATACAATCCCGCAAACAGAAACCTACGGTCTCTTGTGGCTGATTTGTTACGGATTTTCAAATATTTAAAATAGAAACCTTTAAGATGACGTCACGTGACGGGTGATGACATCATCATGACATCATTAGTTTTAAAATCATTATTGCACCAATGCCTTTCATCACTGAAAGTTTCATTGCAATTGCTCTTTAGGAACTATGCAAAAGGCCGCTTAGAACGAACGTGCGTTATGTCAATAGCCTTTTTTACTGAAACAGACAAATAAAAAAACTAAAAAAAACTAGACATTAGGTGTTTGTGAACAAACACAAAGCTGTTCCGTTTTGTTTTGCTTTGATTAAACGATCCAGACATTTAAAATGAGCCTAAGTTCAAGATTGAACGATATGGTCCCACTTCCGGTTGACTCAGAAGTAAAGGTCAACATGGGGTCACGGTAACCCAAGGCTTATCTTCAATGCTCAAAAGGTTTATAACTGAAAAGAAATTGAACATGGGTTGTGTAGTTCTTGAGATATGGTCCCACTTTCGGTTGACCCGGAAGTAAAGGTTAACATGGGGTCACGGTATCCTAAGTTCAGTCTTCAATGCTTGAAGGGTCTATAACTGAAAAGAACATGTACATGGGTTGTGTAGTTCTTGAGATGTTGCACTGCAGAAGCAATGTTTTTTATCACAAGCGCAGTTGTGTTAACGTTTTTTTTTACTCTAAATTTTGTTATCGAGGAACAGGTCTCACAAGTTAGCATGTATACCAATCCTGTGACGGTTACACGGTTAACCAGCCGATTAACCGGTTAAACGTTTACATTTTTACGGTTCGGATAAGCATAAAACAATTCAATCGAAAATTGCTAAACATTGACTATGAATTTGCTTATTCAAAATCAAATCGCTTATTCGGAATCAATTCGCTTATTCAAACTCAAATCACCTATTTGGAATCAATTCGCTTATTCTGAATAAATTCGCTTATTCAGAATCAAAACGCTTTTTCACAATCAATTTTGCTTACTCGGAATAATTTCGCTCATTCAAAATCAATTTGCTTATTCAGAATCATTGCTGATTCATAACCATTTTGCCTATTCATAACCATTTCGCCAAGTCGTAAGCATTATGCTTGTTGATAAAGATTGTGAAGTTTCTTTAAATACACTTAACACTACATCATTCAATGATTCATCACAAGACGCATGAATGATAGTACCATTTCGATGTTCATTCATAAAATGTGTATGCTGTGTAAACTTCCAAATCTCAGGCAGGTGTATTCATCCGTGCACTGTTGCTTTTACGGAATGGCTTATTCGGAATCAATTCGCTTATTCAAAATCAATTCGCTTATTGGTATCAATTCGCTTATTCGAAATCAATTCGCTTATTCAGAATTAAAACGCTTATTCAGAATCGATTCGCTTACTCGGATTAATTTCGCTCATTCTAAATCAATTTGCTTATTCAGAATCAATTCGCATATTCAGAATTAAAACGCTTATTCAGAATCAATTTGCTTACTCGGAATAATTTCGCTCATTTGAAATCAGTTTGCTTATTTAAAATCTAATGGCTTATTCGGTATCAATTCGCTTATTTTGAATCAATTCGCTTATTCAAAATCGAATGAATGATAGTACCATTTCGGTACTTATGAATGATAGTACCATTTCGATGTTCATTCATAAAACGTTTATGCCGTGTAAACTTCCAAATCTCAGGCAGGTGTATTCATCCGTGCACGGTCGTTTTTGGTAAATTTTATGCACAGGCTTAATTTAAAGCTAAATGCTGCTGTATTAAAATCGTAATTGTAAAACTTTTCGTATGGCATGAATAGTAAAAAATTTATGGACATGAGTTATTGTTAATTTTGGCTTTTGACCCCAAATCCAACACTGACCCTATAGCCATGGAAAAGGTTATTTCACGTTTTTATACATTATTTCCCCACTCAGCTCTAATTCTTGCCCTATTGCATCCCCACCAAGTGTTTTGTCTGCTAGACGGTGATTTCCCAAAGTAATGCGTTCGCACAAGAACCTTAAAAACGTGGTTTCAGGCGAATGGGTAGCCTTGTTTCCTTCACGATTGAGCTTCAAGTAATGCGTTTGCATAAGAAACCTAAAAGATCGTTTTCCGGTGAACGGGACCCAAGCGCGGACAAGTCTGCTACGCGGGCAACATCGTCCCACACACGGCGTTCTATTTTTCTACGTTCACGCTGCTGATACCTGAGTAACGATAAGATTTGAGCGGACACACGACGCTCTGCGCTGAGAGCAAGACAACTCGATTCTTGTGAATGAAAGTAGACTTGCGTTAGTCGGCGCAGGAATGACTCTTTATAATACACTCTACATACAAACAACGCAAAAACACGGGTCACAAATGGGTAGGACTTGATCAAGTTTTTAAAAAAGCAAGCAAGAGCGCCGTTAAACTGGTATAGCGCCCTCATTTGTTAAAAAAATTAGAGCTTGACTCCTTTTTTATTTATAAACTCACAGATTATAGGCAAAGTACCCGTGGCCCTAAAATTTGCCTGAGAATTTGGGGTTTTTTTTACTGACAATGTTTTGGTGAGTTTTGATGCTTTTAAACTGAAGTTCAATAAAATCTTTCTTGTTTTAAGAAACATTTGTGTAATCTAGGACGTTAAATTTGAGCTTAATTGAAAAAATATGTTTCTAGAAGTCGGATTTGATTCCACTATCTCCATGTGTTTTGTGCACGGGCGAAAATGCGCAATAAATGACGTCATTATGACGTCGTTCGTTGTTTTAGGCCGGAAAGCACATCTACAGTATCTCATAAGTCTAAAACTAAAAAAGTTTGACGATCGGCGGTATACTTTTTGAGATATGGTGCTTACAAGGCTGGCTAATTAAATATTCACCTCGCTCTAAAGTGGCTAATTAATTAAGAATTTTAACAACTATCACAATAAATGTTAAGTTTATGTACTAAGCTTCAATTTGATATATGACCAAACCCCTTCATATTTAAACATTAGGATATTTGGTGTATACAAAAAACGTGTACAAATGTTATGGGATTTAGGTGGAAACAAAGAATAATAATAATAATAATAATAATAAAAATAATAAAAATCTCGACGAAAACAAAACCTGTTCCGACAGTAAGTCGGAACAGCTAATAATAAAAAAAACTTTAACGAAAACAAGAGCTGTTTCGCTGCGCTTTGCTGCGAAACAGCTAATTAAGAGAGGGACGAGAATACTCCTCCTTCCTTTCCTTGGTTGGATAAAAGCAAAGTCCAATTGTAAAACTTTTCTAAATCATTTGAAAAAAGCAAATTCTCAAAGCAATTCCTGTGTGCTTCTGGTAATCAGTGGAGCCAGTTTGTGTGAAGTGGGCGTGGCTTACAGTAGACTTCTGTCACACTTACAAACAGAATATACAGTTTGCTGTTCTTAGAAGGTTTTTTATTTCCTACAAAGAAATCCTTTACAAATAGTATACAAATATTGGATACATTTGAGTATTGTCACAGACTATAATCACATGGTAAAATCTGGACTATTCTATTTCACGAGGCTTCTCCTTGTAAAATGGAAAAAAAAAAGTGATTATATTCTGTGACCATGCACAAACAAAATGCACACACTATTTGTTTTATAATACATACATACAGATCCTTGTCATGTGAAATGTTTCACAATGAATGAAAAATAGACACAGAGAAAACAAAAAAACCTCATCCACCCCACACTCTGAAAATTATAAAACCCCATCTTAACAGCATGGATGACTCCATGTAGACGCCAACCTTGTCCACCATATTAATTATTGGACGCTGCAAAGCATCCAGTAATTATCCAAATTGGACTCCAATACTAAACTATGGAGTGATACGGCAGAAATACACGGCAAAATAATGGGTGACATGTAACAGAAGTTCCACCAATCAAGTGACAAGGATCTATGTGTGTGGTATATAAAATGCCAGTAAGATCCCCGGTGTGCCATGCCGAGTGCTGCATGTTGAAACTGCCAAGCATGCACACTTAAGCAATTCCCATCTCAAGTGATATACGCACTGTAAAATACCACCTACCATCTAATGTGTGTACAAAAGTTCGCTGAGGTGATCTATCCAATCAATAATAATGGAGTTCAATGGGTAACATTCAGCCAATACAAAATGGAAAAAACCCACACAAAAACCAAGATGGCTGTAGCATGTTTAAAATCCATGAAAATGATGTATGATTTATACAAACCCCTACGAATGCCAGTATGATGAAGAGTCGCTTACCTCTTTGAGGTCATTGACCTGCACTACATATTGCCTTTGAGACGCCTCAAGTTGGTTGATGTACCACTGTTGGTCACGACATTTCTGATAAAATGTTGGAGCTCTTACCTAACAGTATGAGATTGTAATTAAAATAAATTCAGAAAACAATTGATAACACAGTATGAACATTCTTGGCAGATACTCATAGAGAGCATGTCAAAAGAAGCCGGTTTTGTTTGTGACTGAAAAATGTAAATTTTAACTCAATCCATTAACACACCTTAAATGCACCCAAACTTTGATTTTCAAATAAAGAAGTATTCCAGCTACTTTCAGGTCATCTTGTACCTCTCTGGCATAAATATTGCATGGCTTATAGCTGAGCAAATTTTTCACTTAGCTGGTTTCCCAATAAAGAGCTCAAGAAGAACATTACATTGTGTCTGTAAAAGCGGATCCCAGGTAAGTAGGGTATTCTACAAATATATATTGTCAATACCAGCTCAATGCATAACTGCCATCACTTTGTCAGAAAACAAGTAATATATAGTATGGATTATGAAGTTAACTTTTTCGAATCCAAATAAATGTAGATGTTACTTGCATATTATTTTAATTACGTTTCACTCCTAAGCTAGGAGCTTCATAAGACTGGCAACCATGTCCAATGCTCAACTGCCTTTTATACCCTTTCTTGGTGGTCATAGAGGGCATTGTAGGAATGGCTTGGACTAGTTGGTCATAAATGTTCTGGAGCTTGTAAGCCCTGTCGTCCTCGTTAGGTTCTCTATCATTGCCTCAGTAATTGATGGAGAACCTGACAAAACCATCAAATGGAGGCCATTTGGATCAGACACGGGGGAAACACTCTCAACAAGAACGAAAGACTTACAAGCTCCAGAACATTTATGACCAACTAGTCCAAACCATTCCTACAATGCCCTCTATGACCACCAAGAAGGGGTATAAAAGGCAGTTGAGCATTGGACATGGTTGCCAGTCTTATGAAGCTCCTAGCTTAGTAGTGAAACGTAATTAAAATAATATGCAAGTAACATCTACATTTATTTGGATTTAAAAAAAACGAACCTCATAATCCACGATTTATCAACAATCCAGATGAACTTATTTACTGAAGTAACATATACTGTATGTATATTGTACCTGGAACTGCAAGATGAGAGTATTATCTTTGAGATATCCCTCACTAGCTAAGAGATCCAGTCTAAAGAAGCGATTATAACCCCAGCATTCTCCTACTTCAAAATCAGATGCAAACTCTCTTACAATGTTCTTGCTGTTGTCATGAGTAGCTTGATGTATCATCTCCACTCGATACTCATACCTATAATGAACAATAGGCATGTACTAATTACACACATCCAAAAAAGGCAACACACACAAGCAAAGAAACAAACCTCATAGGTCCACTGAAGCATTATGCAAGCAGATGAACATTTACTTTATCATTCTGGATGACTTTAGTTATTACAAATGTATAAATACCTTGGAGCATTTATGCATTCTGATTGATCACAGACTGGTTACATGGGGGTGTATTAACATGTTATTTAAAGACAAGCACTGTAAACAAGCGAATAAATGGCCCCTAAACAAGAATATTGTTGTGTAAAAGTTTATAAGCACTTGTGCAAGGAACCTTTTTCTTTGTGAGAATTTTAGTTTTTCTATTTTGAGAAGATATTGCATCTGTATATCAACAAAAGTATTTCCATACATGGTATTGCTTATTTACAGAGCTTATAGTCTAATTCTTGAAAATATGCATAACTAGTTAATAATGTGTAAGAGATTACCAAAAACTATCAGACTATAAGCTGCCCAGAATATAAGCCGCAGGCTGGGAAAATCGCTGATTTTTTTTTTTCAAAGGTCAGTGTTTAAGCCACCCAGCATATAAAGCCACATTAGAAAGTGCCTGAATTTTATATCAAGCACAGAAGTCAGGGTTGAAACAGCAGCGGTGAGTCAAAACCCTTCCCTTTGTAGTCCGATGGGCAAGGCAAAAATGCTTCTTAATTGTCACAGTAAATAAGGGGTAGAGTGGTCAAATCTAAAGATTATTTACAAGTGCATAACATGATTTGACAAGCCTTTTTATTTGCTAGATTTGTATGTGCCCTTGAGAGTTCACTACAAACACATAACGGATACGGATACGTCAACACTCTGTGTGCTAATGTGATGCGTAACCGCGATTTCCGCGTTTTGCATGCACGTTGACAACCGATACAGGAGCTCATACACATACGTTAAAAACGGATACCGTTTTGCCGATTTTAGTTGTATTTTTGAAAAAGATTAAAAACATTTAACCCTGTATTGCTTTTAAAGGTGTCATTCATGACATAGACAGAAATGTGTTATCATTTGCAAGCAAAATATCAGGAAAATGCAGTATAAACAGTCGTCTCTATTTTGCCGTGCTTGTTGGAAACTTTCTTTTTACACGCGTTTAACTTGGTGGTTCAAAAACGAACAGTTCAACAAAAATACTATTCAATCCAGTTCTCTTTTGTTGCTTTTGAACTGAAGTAAAAAATCTTTTAAAATGGAACTCTATCCTTTGTATTTATTTCTTTTATCGGTAATTGTTTATTTGTAATTATCAACCTCCATCAGTAGTGTAGTATACTTGCATAATATAGTCATGCATATTCATTAAACCACTGGAGCGTGCCACTGGGCGCCTTCCGGGCTGCCAAGTGGTTTGCTCGTCAGTCCTGAGAAGTAACCAACTGCGTGCAGTCCATTTTCCTGTTGTCCGTTTCCCTTGAAGACTCAGGTAAATACAACATTGGCGACGAGGATTAAACTTGTTAGGTCATCCTAATTTTATATTATTTGTTATACATTCCTAGCTCTGCGTCCGTTGAGAGTTTTTAGATAATATATTGCTCTGCGTTCGTTGAGAGTTTTTAGATAATATATTTCTCTGCGTCCGTTGAGAAATCAATCCGCTGAGAAATTTTATAATAATTGATTCTGGTCACTATAGGAACATTTTATCGGCCTAAAAAAAAAAGAAAAAAAAAGAAAAAAAGAAGAAGAGAGAATCAATTATTCAGAAACGTTCTCACAACTTACCGAAAGCGTCACTTTTGAAACGCCGCTTTCTGATTTAAGCCCAAATAGCAGCCTGTTATTCTTAGGTATTTTTGTACATGTATTTCATTTTCATACTTGAGTAATTGCTATTATACTTTACGTACAGTAGTGTAATATAGGAGCTGTTGTATCATTAAGCCATGCAGCGCCTTTATTGGTTTTATTGAGCAAAACCATTTTCTTTTTGGACAAAACAAGTCCAAGAAAATTTCAAGCCGCCAAATTGCGACGTACTGTCATTCAGGTCAAACTGTTGGGCATTGACAGTATAGAAAGTGACAAATATTGCTGTAATTGCAGCCAAAAAACAACAGCTTCTAAGTAGTTTTGTAAGCATTATTTTGTAGAGATCCCCCGATAAACATGGCAATTAACCTCAATAAAGCCTCGACCAAAGAACTTGCAACCCTACCGGGAATTGGGATCAAATACGCACAACTTATAACATCCACCCTAGCAGAAAAAGGGAATATAACTATCGATGATTTCCACGATACCCCTGCACTTCAATCCAAACTACATGAGCTAGCAGAAAAGGAACTACTTATTATTGAATACTCCAAAATTGCGGAAAATAGCAATGACCCTGCCCCCACTGAACCTGCGGCCAACCCAATCACTCTTTTGGCAAATCAAATGACAATGTTAATAAAGGTAGTGGAAGCAAACACGCAACAAGTAACAAAAACTTTGCATGAACTTCAAGCAAAAAATGAGCATTTTGAAAATAAAATGGAGGCCATGTTGCACAGCAAAAGTAGTAGTGCTGAATCCAAAACACAAAACCCAGGGTTCACCCCAACAGCAAATCTAACGGGGACGCAACAATCGATGCAGCCCTAAAGGTAATTGGCGACAAAGCCCCTCCTATTCCCGCCCATATTCTCCATAATACATAGAGTGAACAATCAGGACTAGGGGCTAGTGGGTACAACAGTAGCCAGCCAGAACAAAAGCCATTCATAGCCCCGGGACCACAAGCTCAACCCCAGGCACAAAAGCCATTCATAGCCCCGGGCCAACACTACAATGCCCAATTAGAACAGAAGCATACAGTAGTAGCCCCGGGACCACACGTCCAACCGCAGGTACAGAAGCCATTCACTTATCCATCTCAATACCAACAAGGTGGAATGCCAGCCACAATGGCAGGGCCAACGCCCAAACCGCAAATACAAAGCCCATACGTAACCCCAGTGGCAACAACCGGCCAATATAATGTGCCGCATTCAGCACTTCCACAATTCACTTACCCATACCAAGGTGGAATGCCAGCAACAATGGCGGGGCCACCGCCCAATCCACAAATACAAAGCCCTTCCGTAAACCCAGTGGCAACAACCGGCCAATATAATGTGCTGCATTCAGCACTTCCACAATTCACTTACCCATACCAAGGTGGAATGCCAGCAACAATGGCGGGGCCACCGCCCAATCCACAAATACAAAGCCCTTCCGTAAACCCAGTGGCAACAACCGGCCAATATAATGTGCCGCATTCAGCACTTCCACAATTCACTTACCCATACCAAGGTGGAATGCCAGCAACAATGGCGGGGCCACCGCCCAATCCACAAATACAAAGCCCTTCCGTAAACCCAGTGGCAACAACCGGCCAATATAATGTGCCGCATTCAGCACTTCCACAATTCACTTACCCATACCAAGGTGGAATGCCAGCAACAATGGCGGGGCCACCGCCCAATCCACAAATACAAAGCCCTTCCGTAAACCCAGTGGCAACAACCGGCCAATATAATGTGCCACATTCAGCAATCCCAAAACTTAGCTCATATGACGGGAAAAGCGACTTTCACGCTTTTATCACCAAGTTTGAGATAATGGCTGACTGCTGCCACTGGAACGAGGACACTAAACTGTTACAATTAGTTGGTGCCCTCACCGGTAAGGCACTAGATAGCTACTCATGGCAAAAACCTGAGATTCTGCATAGCTTTAATCGTTCAAAAGAACAACTCCTCAAGATGTATGGGAAAATGAAAGACCCTATTATTCAGAGGGCGGAACTTGCTTCGATTCGCCAAAAAGAGGACGAATCGCTAGAAGAGTTTGGGCAAAGGGTTAGGCAAACAACTACTTGTGCATACACATCTGCTAACCCTGATGTGTTTGAAACACTAGCTAGGGAGGCATTCCTCAAATGTTGTAGCGACACAGAGGCTGCCGAGCTGGCACTACATCGCGACCCACAAACTCTAAACCAGGCCGTAAAATACACTCAGACAGCGGCCTACAATCATAAGCTTCTGTCCCGAACCGGTAGACATAAAGTAAGACATGTATCATTCGATGAAGGTACCCCAAGTGTTCATAGGGTCCAAGTTAAGCAACAGGGGGAAGACAAGGTCGACATTCATCTAGACTGGTCAGAAATAAACAATAACATGCGAGAGATTCTGTCACTTTTGAAAGACCACAAGATTCAATATGGGCAGTCAATCAGAACTGACTCACCGCAAGCGACAAGTGGTTCCACGTCAAAACCCCGACGTGCCGAATCTCCTGTGCACAGCGCAAGTCCAAGTTCACCCTCCAGGTATCGATGTTTTAAGTGTAGCCAAGAGGGACATTTTGCTAGAAACTGCCCGCTTGATAATGCTCGACCGCAATCCCCTTCTCCTTCAAGGGGGACCCGTTCTTTAAGGAGCCGTTCGTCTTGACCAACGACCGACTTTACCCAAACAAAGTGGTCACCAACCTTCACTTTTACCTAATCAACCGCCTGTATTTGACAAACATGACACAGAAGGGACAGGGACCCGTTTGAGAGAGGTGCAATTTACATCCAACTATAATGGCATTAGCTTAGTAATACCACTAGAGGTACAAGGGGTTAAAACTCACGCTATAGTAGATACGGCAGCTCAAGTGTCCATAATTAGTGAGGATCTAGCTAAGCTAATTAACCCACCACTCACGTCTGTAGAAAAGGTACTCCTTAGAGGAGCAGGAAAGTCAAGTAGTATCATCGCTAAAAAAGTTCCTAATGTTCATTTAGAAATAGGTGGCCGTAGGTATACTTGGGACCTTTTGGTAGCACCTATTGCAGATAGTTTTATACTAGGTTTAGACTTTTTGAAGACAGAAGGAGGCAAGATAGATCTGGTCGATGATGTTGTGACCCTCAAGGGGAACAAAATAAATGACAAAATGAGAAAGAATCGTGATGAGAAATACCTCATACAACGAATTACACTTGCAAATAAAGTTGTGGTTCCCCAAAATAGCTTGGTTCAAACGAAAGTCACACTCGAATCACCTTCTGGGAAGTTATACATGATCCATGCACCTGAAAGACATCACAAGGGACTTTTCGTACCATATACACTAGTTCAGTCAGGAAATGATCCCACCGTAACCAGTTCCCAAACCTGTAAAGTAACCATTTGTCTACGCAATGATAGCAATAGGTACATACACCTCAACAGGGGCCATTTTATAGGTAGGGCAGAAGAGGTTAGTGAGGTCATTACGGAACCAGACCCTCATGCGCCAGTAATTGAGGAACTAGAACGGCGTCCGCTGGACAGTTCCCAACAAACACTCTCGGTAAATGAGGTCATTGTTCAAAATATCCCTTTGCATGTCCGTGAATTATGGGAAAACTCATGTAAACACCTTAACCCCGGCCAATCTGAAGTACTTGCCAAAATACTCACAAACTACGCAGATGTCTTCTCTAAAGACGACATGAACTTGGGCACATTTTCAGCCGTCCAACATCCAATAATTACCGGAAATGCCACTCCGATTAAACAAAAATTGCGGAGAACACCTTTAGGATTTGAATGCGAGGAAAAAAATCACCTAGATGCTTTATTGGCAACAGGCGTAATCCAACCTTCGTCCTCGGGGTGGGCCTCCCCACCGGTACTTGTCAGAAAAAAAAATGGGAAGGTGCGCTACTGCATCGACTACAGGGCCCTAAATAACGTAACGATTAAGGATGCTTTCCCTCTGCCCAATATTGAAGAATGTTTGGACGTACTAGATGGAACTTACTTTTTCAACACACTCGATATGAGTAGTGGATACTACCAAATAGAAGTACACGAGGAGGATAAGCATAAAACTGCATTTATAACCAAATACGGCTTGTTTGAGTACAATCACATGCCCTTTGGCCTTTGTAATGCGCCTGCAACATTTCAACGCGCGATGACACTATTACTTAGAGGACTTACCTGGAAAGAAGTCCTTGCCTACTTAGATGATATTATTATCTTAGGAAAGGACTTTGATGACTCTCTGCAAAACTTAGTTGAGATCTTAGATAGGTTTCGGAAATGTAATCTAAAACTAAAAGCAAAGAAGTGTCAACTATTTCAGGAAGAAGTGGTATTCCTGGGGAAGTTATGTAGCCGTAGTGGGATCTCCCCTAACCCTAGCAGTGTAGCTGTTGTTAAAAACTGGCCCACGCCAGCATCTAGTAAAGATGTAGAAAGGTTTATGGGACTCGTTAACTACCACCGGGCTCATATTAAGAACTTTGCTAGAATAGCATTGCCCCTGTATAAACTAACCAGGAAACCTGCCAAATTTGTATGGCTAGATGAACATGAAAATGCATTTCGGCAATTAATAACGAGCCCCGTCTTAGCTTTTCCCCGCAATAACACTGACGACCCATTCATCTTGGATACAGACGCATCAGATAAGGCCATTGGGGCAGAACTTATTCAGGTCCAAGATAAGTGTGAGCGAGTTATAGGCTATGGAAGTTATGTATTATCGCCATCACAGATGAAGTACTGCACTACCCGTAAAGAACTTTTAGCAGTAGTACGATTCACACGTCAATACCGCCATTACCTTTTGGGACGTAGGTTTTACGTTAGGACCGATCATAGTAGCCTAGCCTGGTTAAAGCACTTTAAGCTCCTTTCAGGTATGTTAGCCAGGTGGATCGAAGAGCTAAGCCAATATGATATGGTTATTCTTCACAGAAAAGGGGTAAAACACACAAATGCAGACTCTCTCTCCTGGGTACCTTGTAAAATTAACTTCTGTGATTGTTACTGGGCAGGTTGTGATGTCGCAAATCTTCCTTGCGGCGGGTGCAAATATTGTTCACGGGTACATTCCCAATGGAGAAAATTTGAGGAAGATATTGACGACGTCATTCCCCTAGCAGTACACCAGATCACATATAGGGCTAACAAAACCCAAGCCACTACAACACACACACTGAAAAGTACCCCCCCTACCAATAGTGATGGAGAAGATGACACAATAAACGTTGGAGAGTCCGCCCTCCAACCTCGGCGGCTGCCGGGAGGAGTACAGACTACTCTCAACAATCCTATCAATACACTTACCGATAGTGATAGTGAATCTAACACGCAGGGCGAGGGATCTTTGTTTAGCAAATATTCTCACCAACAGCTAAGGCAATTACAAAAAGGGGACCCAGACCTAAAGTTTTTGTTAGAGTGGACTGAAGAATCGGAACATAAGGGCAGCAGGTTCACACCTCCACAGGATAAACTAGCACTATGTTCCCCTGCTGTGAAGCATTTTTGGTCGAAAGCCTCGCTCTTACATGTATCGGGTGGTGTGCTTTACTATCGGTGGGCTAGTGAACATTCATATGAATTGCTTTTCTTGGTCCCAACGGCCTTAAGACAAGAAGTACTTACCCTGTGCCATGACGCAAAAATGGCAGGGCACCCAGGAATAACTAGGACTATACAAAAGTTACAACAAACGGTATATTGGTTTCATATGAAGGAGGATGTCGCTCTTCATGTAAAATCATGCAATGAGTGTAACATGTACAAGAAACCTTCAAAGAAAGCTAAGGCCCCCTTAACTAAATATCATGCAGGGGCGCCAGGTGAGTGCATACATTTAGATATCTTAGGTCCTTTTACACCATCAATATCTGGCAATCGATATATACTGATGTTAATCTGCCAATTTACCAAATGGGTTGAAGCGTATCCGCTCGCTGACCAGACGGCTGAGGTGGTTGCAAAGGCAACAATAGATAACTTTGTGTCTAGGTTTGGCTGTCCGCTACAGATTCACACAGATCAGGGCAGTAATTTTACAAGCTCACTGTTCACAGCAGTCTGCGACCTACTTGAGATCGCAAAAACCAGAACAACCCCATATCGACCCTGCTCAAATGGTCAGATAGAGCGCTACAACAGAACTCTTTTACAAGCTATGCGATGCCATTTAAAAGGAAACGTCCTGAATTGGGACGAAGACCTTCCCATATTAACTGCGGCCATTCGCTCCCTCCCAAACCGTCACACGGGCATGACCCCTAACTTAATGATGTTGGGTAGGGAAGTTCGACAGCCTGTAGACCTGGTTTTCAACATAAAGACAAGCACTCCTGAAAAAGAAATGCCACATCCATATGTAAAGAATCTAAAATCAAGAATGAACCGGGTCCATACCAAGGCTAGGGAAACTATAGGGACTGCCCAAAGGTACCAAAAGAAACACTACGATCTTCACCAAAATTTCAATCCATTTGAGCAAGGGGATATTGTTTATAAGATGAATAAATCCCTACAACTTGGGCTGTCCCGTAAGTTGTAACCAATATGGCGTGGACCATTACTGGTCGTAGAAGTGCTCTCCCCAATACTGTATAAAGTCCGGGATAGAAAAAGGACCACAGTTGTTCACCACGACCTCTTAAAGAAGTGCGAGGATCGTGAAATTCCACTGTGGTTACGGCGGCTACGCAATAAGCTAATGAAAACTGAAAATGTTGAAAACAGTGAAATTGATGTAGAAGAGGAGCAGTGTGACTTGACATCTGTATACAATGTAGACGAGGGTTCTAACCCCACATCCGGGGACGAGGGTCCTAACCCAATAAAACTTACCACAAGGAGTGGGAGGGAGATTAGGCGTCCGGTCCGTTTTAATGACTATTGTAACTAGTCCTTGAAATATTAATGTAACAATAAGATTGAAATTAAAACTGTAAATATTGCTCCCTGCTCATACAACGACGGGATTAAAACAAGTCACTATTGTTAATTTTCATAAGATTCAAGTTTAAATGAAGTAACTGTAAATATTGCTCCCTGCTCATACAACGACGGGATTGAAATGCAAAATGAGGTTAATACAATAACTGCATTTTGCATTTGAAACCTTAGAAAAAAGAGTACGTTATGATGATGTGTTGTTGACATAAATTATAGTTTTACTTTTAAGCCTAGTGACCATGGATGACGAGGCAAACTTTATCCCGGACTACAGTGAAGAAGGACTAGACTTGCCGGACGAATCGACGAACCCAGGTGTACCGGCTGTAGACGAAACACGCCCACATACATCTTCTTCGTCATGCCCCCCTCCCCCTGGATCCCCTTCGTCATGCCCCCCTCCTCCCGGTCGTTCCAGCAAAAGGAAGGCTACCCAGCTTTGTCCGGAACCGGAATGTGGGAAGCGTTCAAATAAGATGAGGCGCCACATCATCAGATACCACATTGCTGATGACCGGTGGTGGTTCTTGTTTCCCCTAGCTTGCTGTTGGAAATGCAGACGATGGGAAATAGCCGTCCACGTAAATAACCATGGCCCATTCTCAATGGACCAATACCTTCAAGAATTGGTTATCCTTGTTGACGAATTCATTGACTACTTGTCTCTTGGGCTTGGCTTAGGATCCTCGGACGACTTGTTGAATTTTGTCGAATGGCGGTCGTTGGGCGACGCAAATTCAATATTTAGTCCAGAGGAACTTGAGTTATGGGATAACTATGATACGTTTATTAGACTTCCCAAGGAGACGGATAGAAATCTGGTGTCCCCTTCACGCGTATCGTCACTCCAACACTGGAGAACTCTACAGCGACTCTTCATGCTGCTACCCAAGACCCCAAACCCACAACCTACTGAGGACTTCGTAGATGCTCACTGCCACGTGGATCGGTTATTGAATGTTACACACAGCAAAGGGACACTCAGTCTGTTCATAAAAACCAAAGGCATCGAGTGCCAAAACCTCCGCGGCTGTGTCGCAGTCTTCTGCGACGAATCAACCTACAGCGACCACAACAGATGGTTGGAACTTGTTTCCGATGACTTGGTCCACGCGGCAGTGGGATACCACCCAAAACAAGCGACAAGTTTCACTCCCAAGTCCGAACAAACAATTAGACACCTGATGAACCACCGGAAGATTGCGCCTTGGGAGAAATTGGGCTGGACTACTCGGGCAGACACATTCGAAACAAGTTAGTCCAGCAGACGGTTTACAAACGTCTCCTGAAGCTTGCAGTTGAGTTGGACAAACCATTAGTAGTGCATTGTCGGGATGCCGAGGACGACTGTATGAAAATTGCCGTAGAAATCCTCCCCGAAATTGGAAAATTCACTTGCATTGTTTTTCTCAAGATTGGGGAAGGGCTCAGAAATGGTTGGCACATTTCCCTAATTTGTTCATAGGACTGACCCTGCTTGTCTCTGGGAAAAATGCTGGCGTGAGGAGTGTCGCCAAACAGATTCCCCTCAGCCGACTCCTGTTGGAGACGGATGCCCCGTATTTTCCTCACAAGCAGGGTAAATCCTTCAGCAATCCGACCATAGCTAAACTGGTTGCTCTAGAAATAGCCCACATTCGAAACATTCCCATCCAAGAAGTCCTCGCCCACTGCCTCAGAGACACAAAGACGGTATACAACATAAATTTTTCATGATAAGTTAATTCCTGATGTTTGATTAATCGCTAAGAGCACGACTGTGTATAACAACATAACAGAAGATAAATATTGTGATGAAGTGTATATAGTTTACTCAAAAGACTGTCTTGTTCGAGGTTCAATAATAATATTCATATGTTCCCCCAGAAGATATATAATAGAATGAATTGTATAAAGTTTAGTCAAAAGACTGTTTGTTCAATAATAACAATAATTATTTATAAAAATATATTACGGGGAGGAGTGTAGTATACTTGCATAATATAGTCATGCATATTCATTAAACCACTGGAGCGTGCCACTGGGCGCCTTCCGGGCTGCCAAGTGGTTTGCTCGTCAGTCCTGAGAAGTAACCAACTGCGTGCAGTCCATTTTCCTGTTGTCCGTTTCCCTTGAAGACTCAGGTAAATACAACAGTAGCTCATTTGTAATTGAAACCATTCTAACGAACAGTGTTTCTGCTGTTTTAAAAAAACTGTTGGTGATCACGCTTTGCAGGATGTACATGTAAGCTTCAAAAACAATATTCTGTTCAAGAAGCAGTTGTTCTGCATTGACTGCAGATTACAGTGCTTGTCGGACGAGTGAAAGAAAAATACACAACACACAAAGTACAAGGAAACAAGATTTCTCAGTCAAAGATAACGTATTGATTGAAAATCTCAAATACCACCATCAATAGAAAGTAAACAAGTAAAAAGTAAAATATCCATTGTAAAAGGGATATTTATAAGAAAATCATGAAAATCAAAGAAATAACAAATGAAAATCAAAGAAATAACAAATAAAATGTTGAAAACAAACCAAAAACTTATTCATCTATAAAAAAAAAAAAAATAAAAAGATCCAGTAAATGAATATAATGTTCCGTTTGCTTGGGTGCATACAAATTCAAGTGGTCCTTCTGCTTCTGCTGTGCTGGATGCAAACGAACCATTGATACACACTGCAAATCCCTGTTCTGTTACGCCTTATTGGGTTGGGGCGTCAGGTCATTGAGGAAGATGGTGCTGGTATGCCACTTCATATCATAGGCGCTGATGGCAGAAAGGTTGATGAGATTGAAAAATACCACTAATGGCCATCTCTTGGTCTTTCTTGCACAATTGTACAGGCTGCACATTTGATCTACTGTGTCCACCCTGGCCTTTGTGGCATATTGGTGCAGGATGATTTCTGGTTTTTCGAACACAGGGTCGCCCTCCTTGTCACGGTGCATTGTCGACAGTAGCGTGACATTTTTGTTCTTTTTGGGACATATGAGACAAGTGTCATCTTGTCAGTGAACATGAATTTTGATGAAACAAACTGTTTGTCCTTTATGTTCTCCTTGCGCATGTCTTTCGGAACCTCCCGTCTTGATAGTTCCCACAATTGTCATTCGTTGGGTGAGCAAGTGTTCAGCCAAACCCTTGCTGGTGAAATAGTTATCACAAGTGAAATTTCTACCAGTTCCATAATATGGTTGCATGAGGTCTCTCACAACACGGGCGCCTAGCTCCACTTCTTGCTGGTCATTCTCCTTACCTATGTATGGCTGGATGTTACACACATAGTGTCTGCTTCTATCCACACATGCCCAAAACTTAAGCCTGTATCTGGACGGTTTTGAGGGCATATACTCGGTCAAGGGCTGGACGAGCTCGGCCACAACCCCGTACTGCTGGTGCTGGCTAGGCTTGAGTGGGGGCACGGCTGGAGAGACGACCCCATGCTGCTGGTCTAGGCTGGGCTTGGGTGGGGGCACGGCCAGAAGGATGATTCCATGCTGCTGGGGGGGGGGGGAATTAGTCCAGAGGAAGGAAATTGCCTGCCACCTGTCTCCATTGTTTATTACACATGTTGCCTAGTCTCCCCTGCCCTGACTAATTCCATTTAATGTCCATTGCTTGTTACACATGTTACACCAGTAGTCTAGCCACGATAAAATCAACCATTTCCTGGAACTCTGTAGCCTTTATCATCACATCATTCAAGAGTCTTTGGCCATTGATCACCATCATGTCTATATTGAAATACCTCTCCATAGACTTAGTCATTAAACAATGAGGAAATTGAGATAATAGCTACTCAACTGTATAGAAAGATGCAGGTTTCATAATCAGCAGAACATTGTATTAACAAACAAATCAGGTGTGCTTCAAATTCCTGACTAAAATAAACTCTTTGAAATTGTATTTTTTTGTAATACCTATTGAGTTTAGCAATTGAAGAAATTATGTAGTATAAGATTAGTTGTTTACAAAACAAACTATCAATTGTATAGATTCTTAAAAGCTCACTAATCTTTGTATTAGAAGGTTACATTGCTACAGCTCAATAACATTTTCGCTTTTCTAAGAATTACGAGCTTCTAGCTGTGAGTCCGAGGAAAATACATATTCTGTGTAAAGTATCCAAGTTATTCTTTACTACCACCACATTCTTAAAGTTATTTGCAGCATACAATTTCATATCAGCCCTGGACTGTGCTGCATAAAATTCAGTGAAAGATATTAGATTTTCTTTTTATAACTACCTCCCTTCTTGAATTAGCCTATTGTCATGATTGTATTCACTCCAGCTAGACATGTATTGACTTTTTATGCGATTGATTGATCGATGATACATTTTCAGAAGTTGAATAGATAATATGATTTTTTCATATTAACAATTTCCAGTAGATTTTTGTTCAAGTTTCAGGCCAACCCTATCGTTATCATGGCAAGCTCTACAGACATCCACACTGATGAGTACCCTTTGCCATCACCTACAACATTTTGGAGTGACCCTCCTGACTTAACTCCACAATGTCCACTGCCTTCTCTCTCTCTATAAAGAACCCGCCGTCATCCAAAATCACTCCCAAGAGTTTTTGAGCGAACTGGTTCAACTCTGGAGCGTGTAAGCCAAAGTTTCAACAAAACACTTTGGAAACAACCACGGCAACAATCTGTCAGAAGTACACCTCCTACTGCTACTAGAACCAATACAGCACCACGATGAAATTCTTCATCCTTCATAGAAGTCTAAAGTAATGTTGTTCTTGTTTTATGCTTAATGATGGTAAATGTTGCTGATTTTGTGGAGATATCCTCTAATTTCAATGTTTCAAGATGGCTTACACCATTCAACTTTTGGAGGGTATTTGTTTGCCTTAATTTATACTTTTCCATTTGCCATCCGGTAGCAATCTTTGGCAAATCATTTATTGTGGATAGTCTTCATCTAAGTGCACAGTTTATTTAAATAGATTTGCTTAAATTGTTTTGTACACCGACCCATGGGAAAGCCCAACCACCACAGACCGCCACATACAGAAACCAATCACAGCTTGTCAACCGAGTCCATTCAACTTTGGCAGATTGTTTCTCGATGATATAAAGTAGGATTAGACGGAAGACTGATTGTTTTAATATCAATAAGTGAATAATTTTTAAAATGCAAATAAGCGTGAAACAAAGTAGGTCTCTCTCAGGGGAGGATACAACCAGAGTGTGAAGGACTATGAATGATTTCAAATGATTCCTCAACAGAAACCCAATGAGTTTATGGTGGAAGTTGTAATAAATGCCTAATTACATATCAGCCAACCATGCAACATGCAAACCCTAAAACTCACCACCAGTTTGAATCTAGTTTACTAATAGAAAGACAACAACTAATTGAACACAGCAGTGACTTACTTGGAGGTTTCTGGCAGACCAGCTGACAGTTCCAAGAATACTGATAGATAGTTACCTCTGACTACACCATTACCATCCTGTAACAACAGACAAAGGTAATCACATACTGTAAATAATCAAGACTACATACACTTATTGAGTGCTTGAGAGTGGAATTGGAGAGATGGAAATATCCATAAATCATCACAGACATCTATGCTGAGCTGCCAACTTATCACAGTTACATGAACTAGTTTGGTATCAAACTTGCTTTACTTGAGCCCAAACAAGTTCAAATTTAGATGCTTTTTCTTTGACACTCAGCATTTAGGTGAAAACTGGATTTCTTTCCAATTAGTTTGAACAAAATGGTTTGCTTGCGTCTCATTGTTTATTATAAAAATATTAACAAGTAATTTAATAATGTCCAATGCTTACGAATGCACAGCAAACAGATATACCATACCACCAGGCTGGTCAAGTTTTCGAACAACTTCAGCAAGAGGAATTTTTCAACTTGTTCTTTAAACAAATTCCATTTCCGCCTATTCTTTATAATTATGTTTTCAATATATGTTGGCCTTGATTCATTGGATGACCTCTTTTCTTGTTGCTTTCATTTTTATTTCAAGTTGATGCAGCGATGTTTCACTGCATGCACGACGTGCGCTTGCAGCTAAGATCTAACAGCATCTGTTTGCAGTGCATCCCCACATGTAAAAGATTATCTAATCAAAAACTGTAGAATGTATGCTGTACAATGTGCAAAAGTGTCTGTGTCTAGACTGTATGTTGCATTATGTGTGCATGTACAGGACCACGGAGCCAGACTTTATATCATTTCAATACATGTGTTTTATCTAACTTAAATGTGCAACAGTACGTTATCCGGAGGTCGTTGGATCAAGTCCCGCTCCAGTCAATTTTTCTTTGTTCAAACCCAAATTATTTAAAAATTCACCCAGTCAGTTTCCCTTGTGGTTTATTACTTGATATTATATGTGCAACAGCAGGAATTTTTTTTTATTATTTAGTGCCGGGTTTTTGTGTATAAAAAGGGACATTTGACCACTTGATTGTCAGCAGGGTTTATTGTTTTTGAACGATCTATGGATTTTTGATAACGTAATAAATAGTTGTTTTTCAGAAATTGTATTTATTTTGATGTGCTTGTACTACCTTATTTTGGGAAAAATTTCCGAACGAATTACAGCACTGGTCGGCAGCTCTGTTGTATGTTAAAAGGGGTGTAATAAAACAAGTATTGACTACTTTAACAGGTGCTATGGTTGAAACTACGACTTCCTGGATGATCCTTTATTTTCCTTGGCTCTGGGATCACCTTGGGAGTCGTAGTTCTAACCATAGCACTTGAAGCACTCAATATTTGTATACCATGTTATGCCCTTATCTCACCAACAATGAACCTCAGTTTGGCATTTCACAGTTTGATACATACATTACAAATTTGTACACAAGAATTCAAATGCCCCAAAATATAATCCTATTGATAAAGAGTCCGAACATACAAATAATGGACAACCACACAAGACTGAATGTTTCCAATTTATGGCTGGCACAAAGTTTCATTAAGTTTTTTCTTTTGTTTCTCTATAAACTGAATATAGATGTACCCTTTTATCTAGTTGTTACTACAGTCTATGGGATGAATTAAGCATGTTTGTATCAAAGTCAGAAACACAGCAACACATTTGCATTTTTAAAATCTTGCAAAAGGGAGTTTACAGTTTAAGAGAAGACTTACGGGATAAACTTTGAGTCTCCAGTTGAGTCCACACACTGTTAAGGGAGGGCTGTATACTGGATCGGCTTTATGCTGCAAAGCACTTCAACATTCAAATAATAGTTTTACAATTTATCATAATTTGAAATAAAACAATAAGCAATGTATAAGGTTATAAAATTTAAAGACGTTTTAGTTTTATCAATCAAAATTATTATTGATTAAGTCTCCAGCATTAAACTTAAATCATTAGCTTTGATGAGCTTTCAGGAACAGTATCCTCAGCACTGGAACAGTGGACCAAAAAGCAGGATTTGTGAACAAAAAATATCAGCATGATTTTTACCAGGCAGACATAAACAAGTCTGAATTAAGACAGCAATTAAATTTTTTTTGTCCCTGTTTAAATGTAAATACTTACGTGAAACTATTCAGAACAAATTTACTGCTGTCATAAGATGGTACCAGCTCACTGCAATATCAACGAAACAATCATTATTACAAAATAACAACAAAATGTGTGTTAAAATAATTATTACACATTTAGTGTTTCATAAATCTTTGGTTTGTGGTAACACCATATGTTATCCAAGTTTCTCCGAGTACAATATAGTTTTGAAAGGAACTTGTCCTTCAAATGTGTCTACTGCCATGGAATGGATTAGTGGATCAGGGGGGGGGGACTTTTTGTAATCTATCTTTACTATCTCTGAGTGACATCATTTGATCTCAATGTTTTGACTTGCTCCAATCATAATCAGGAGACAATCTTAACCCAAACTAAAAGTCATACTAATATTTCACCATGCAATGCCTCAAAACATATACATAGGAATCTTCATCAAGCAAAATACACATCTACCTACTTCTTATAAGCTGTTTTTTCTTCTTCCAGTATTAATTTTTTTTTAATGGATTAACCATCATTGTAATTACAGGGACGCAATTTGATAAAGCAATTATGGAGCATGATGAATCTAGGCATGGGATTATATTTCAGCCTAGTCGTCAGACTCACTCTGTATTATGTTCCATTTAATACGGTCTGAACCACCCTTTAAATAAAATGGAAAGTTCCTCCATTCATAAAAATGCAAATAAGCCTAGGCCCCAGCCTGTAAAAACCTCTCCAAACCATTGAAGCATGTCTTTGTTCTTCGTGGTACGGTCTGTTCGCGCATGTTTTTCACGCACTCTAGTCTTTTAGTTTTACGTTACCTTACTATAACTAGCCGTACTACTACAACAAAGTTTTTTGACAACGTTCTTCTGTGTCATCATGTCTTCTACTACGACCAAGAAAGGCAAATCGTCTAGTAAAACAGCTCCTCCGCCTTCCGTGGAAAAAAACAAGAAAACTACGACAAATGTGTCTGATTCCAGCACCCTAAACTCCGCTCCGACCTCGCCTTGGGTCGAGCGAAGTGGCAGAGAAATCGACCCCGCCTTGCCTTGGCCGGGAGATCAACGTGCTCACGCAGTTGCAGTTTGAGAGCCATGAGCCAGGAATTGGGTCACCTTGCCCTATTTCCCAACGGCATTCTCCGTCTTTGGCCCCGAGAGTTTCTCAAGTTCCTCAGGCACAGTTTGTTGCTAACACCGGCACAGGTTTTTTCTCGCCTTGGGTTGCCCCTGCACCGCCGGGAAACGTCGCGGCAGGGACCGCTCAACAACAGTGGAATTTCCCCGCTGACGCTAGAGGGCAGTATACTAGCATGGCGCCGCCCATGTATCCGTTTTACGGTGGGATGCATCCGTTTATGTTCGGACAATTTGGACAACCCACAACAGCCCAATGGTCGCTAGTTCAGCACCAACGCACCCCCGCTGCTTCTACTTCATCTCTAGCTCTTCCGAGCCCCGTCACACAGGTTACACACGATATTTCTGCTGTTGATCCCGACGCTGCCGATCATCTTGTTGTCGGGGCCGATGATGCTTCGTGTACGTCCGGCGGGTCCAACAGTAGTTTCCGCAATCCGCATCGCAAATCCATTGGTACTCCAGTGACCGACAAGGTACTTTCGTGGTGGGAACAACTTCGCACCAACAAGATTGGACATGAGGAGATTAAAGAAGAGCTCTCAAATAATCTCATCCCTACAGAGCAAGACAAATTTTTCAAAGCTCCAGAACTTCCTAGCCAGGTAAAATCTTCTTTTAAAGAAGCTCGATCTTCCTTAGTCTCTCAAGATGATCGCCTTAAGGATCCCCATGGCCATGTTCTCAAGTCTGCCATTCCCTTGGTACATCTTTTTGATGCCCTTGTGGATCCCTTGTGCCCTGAAATGATCGACGCCACCATGGGGAGGGAACATGTAACTTCAGCTCTTATTCTGCTGGGATCAGCAAGCCAGAGCCTCGCCTTAGCTCGTCAACATGCCTTCGATGATTTACTCGACAAACGGTTTGATTCATTGAAAAAGAAAGCACCCTCTAACGATTTCTTCTTCGGTGGTAACCTCGTCAAGGATATAGAGGAGGCAGAAAAGGCGAATAAATTAGCCTCTAAAGTCATCAAGGGAAGCTCTGGATCGACGTCTCTTTTAGCAAAAAAGAGCAGATTTTCTCCGTACTCTTCAGCAGTGGCTAAAAGATTCAGAGGAGGTCGTAACTTTCGAGGTGGACGCTCCTTCAACAGTTCCACCAGTTATGGGAGTGGAAGGTCATCGTGGTCTACCCGTGGCAACACGTTCAAGGGCAACCGGAGTTTCGATGACAAGTAAAAAAAGTAGCTCAATATCCTCAGACAGGTCGTCTCATATTTTTTGTTCAACACTGGAGAACTCTAACGCAAGACAGCTGGATTCTCCAGTCAGTTTGTGGCCACAAAATATAATTTTTAAAGCCACCGTTTCAGTTGCAGGAAAGAGTACCTGCCAATCATATGGACTCCGCACTTCAAGTAGAGTTAGTGCAAGCAGAAGTTCAAAAGTTATTGAAGAAAAAAGCCATCACACTGGAAAATCCAGTGGAGGGCCAATTCATTTCCTCTCTGTTTTTAATTCCGAAGAAATCGGGAGAACTTCGTCCGATCATAAATCTTCGACCATTAAACAAGTTTGTGCTTTATCAACACTTCAAGATGGAAGGAATAAATCTAGTAAAGGATTTGTTAAATCTAGGCGATTTCTTGGGCTCAATCGACCTAAAGGACGCTTACCTCATGGTCCCTATTCACTTGGAACATTGCAAATACCTGCGATTTCTTTGGCAAGACAGTCTGTTTCAGTTTGCTTGTCTCCCCTCCGGCCTGTCAAGCGCTCCAAGAACATTTACAAAGGTTCTCAAACCAGTTGCTGCACATTTTCGTCAAATGGGAATTCTATGTGTTTTTTACCTAGACGACATTCTCATTCTAGGCAAATCATCAGAGGAATGCAAGGAGAACTTGAACACAGCCGCCAACCTACTTCAGAAGTTGGAGTTCTTGATAAACTACGACAAGTCGCATTTTGTCCCATCGCACCAGTTAACTTACCTTGGTTTTCTCATCAATTCATCTACAATGACTTTGTAACCAAGATTGTAGAACATTGCCAAAGTGTTCTTCAAGCAAACCACTTGACGGTGAGAGATCTTGCAAGACTACTCGGCCGCCTATCCTCAAGCATCCAGGCAGTATTTCCTGCACCGCTGTTCTACAGAAATCTTCAACAGGACAAGGAGATTGCCCTGCACAGAGAAAACTTGTACGAGGCGGAGTTGATACTTTCCCCAGCCTCTCGAGTAGAATTGGAAACTTGGATAAGCTGCATCAGAGTGTGGAATGGTCAAACCCTTCTCAACCCAACTCCAGATATAACAATCCAGACAGATGCATCACTCCAGGGTTGGGGTGCCTGCCTAGGGAAGGTGCAGTGCAAGGGCAGATGGTCCTTAGAGGAACAGTCTCTACACATCAACCATCTCGAATTGCTGGCAGTGTTTTATGCCCTCAAGTCCTTAGTGAGTCAGAAACAGGACATCCATATCCGGGTACAGGTAGACAACATGACAGCCCTGGCATATATCAATCACAAAGGGGGCACGCACTCTCACGAACTATCGAGCCTAGCAGTACAGATATGGACATGGTGTCTAGCCACACACATGACACTATCAGCAGAATATCTTCCAGGGGCACAAAACACGGTAGCCGACAAACTGTCTCGTATATTCAACAACAGAACAGAATGGCATCTTCTTACCACAATCTTCAGAAAGGTCACACGGGTGATGGGTGTCTGCCCATCAATAGATCTGTTCGCATCCCGTCTAAACACACAACTTCCACAGTTCGTGTCATGGCTACCCGACCCTCTAGCCTGGAGAGTGGACGCATTCACCATCAACTGGGAAAACCTAGAGGCTTACTTGTTTCCCCCGTTTGCACTGCTCGCAAGGTGTCTTCAAAAGGTCCTTGCAGAAGAGGCCACAGTTCTTCTGATAGCTCCTGTGTGGAAAACACAACCCTGGTATCCACGTCTGTTAGAACTCACAGTGAGAACTCCAGTTTTATTGCCGCGTCAACTGGAGCTACTGAGGTTATGTCACAACGACCAATATCATCCAATGTGGAAACTCTGCACTTAGCCGCATGGAAGCTATCAGGCAATCCTTATCAGCAAGAGGTCTTTCGCAGCAAGTGTCCTCCGTCATCTTATCATCCTGGCGTCGTGGCACTAAGGCCCAATTTAATTCAGCATGGAACCGATGGAGCCACTGGTGTGTTCAACGACAAAGTGATCCTATTCGAGCACCTCTAGCTGACATCCTTGAGTTCCTGCACAGTCTTTTTCAGGAAGGACTACAATATCGAACAATTAATGTTTATAGATTAGCAATTTCATCAGCTCACGTTCCAGTGGAAGGGGCCCCTGTTGGTCAACATTCTCTGGTTTCAAGATTTTTCAAAGGCATCTTCAACATTCGTCCACCGCAACCACAGTATTGTGCAACCTGGGACACTGGGAAGGTCCTACGGTACATCCAATCACTACCTCCAAATAGAGAGTTGAGTTTAAGGCTTCTGTCATTGAAAACAGCTATGCTGATTGCACTTGTTACTGCTGGACGCTGCTCATCCCTAATTGCTTTGGACTTGCAGTTTATGCAAAAAACAAAAACAGCCTTTGTGTTTACCCTGGTGAAACCAACAAAGTGCTCTACAGCCAGCAAGGCAGCAAAGAAAGTGACTTTAACACGTTATCCTCCTGACAGTAAACCCCGTGTGGTGAAAGCCCTTGAAGTATATCTTCAGAGGACAAAGCCTGTCCGAGGACAGGGTAAGGATAAGCTGACCAGTCTGTTCCTGTCATTTGTGAAACCTGTTCATCCTGTGGTGTCCTCTACTATCGCACGGTGGTTGAGAACCGTCATGGCTTCATCTGGTATAGATGTGTCTCATTACCGGGCACATTCTACTAGGGGAGCAGCAACCTCAGCAGCTGCTCGAGCAGGGGTATCTACAGCACAGATCCTGAAAGCTGCAGATTGGTCATCAGAGACCACCTTTACAAGGTTTTACAAGAGAGATGTTACATCGTCAGAGTTCGGGACAGCTGTCCTGGCTTCGGTTAAGCGTTGAAATATACAGAGTGAGTCTGACGACTAGGCTGAAATATAATTTCAAATTATGTTAAGGTACTCACCTGACAAATAATTGGAATTATATGAAGCCATAGGAGGAGAGACTCACACTCCCTCCCTCAGCATCTCAGATTATCTTCTTCTTGCCCACCCACGAGTCTACATCAGCCAGTTACTTACCTTCATTTATCTACAAAGAGACATGCTTCAATGGTTTGGAGAGGTTTTACAGGCTGGGGCCTAGGCTTATTTGCATTTTTATGAATGGAGGAACTTTCCATTTTATTTAAAGGGTGGTTCAGACCGTATTAAATGGAACATAATACAGAGTGAGTCTCTCCTCCTACGGCTTCATATAATTCCAATTATATGTCAGGTGAGTACCTTAACATAATTTGAAATTGTTAGAGCCTCAGGGTGCATGACATTCCTTGTTTTGCCTTGAACAAACAAACATAATCCTGATAAAAACTGTTTAAGACCACAGTGTCTGACCTCATGAAATCTGCAGGGACAGGTGCAGTAACAAACGAAGCCATAGGTTTACGATGAACCTGTGTAAACATCTGCAGTAATTCTCCACTCTTAGCAATCAATTCACTCTTAGTGCAGGATCGTAGCTGATGCTCTACTTCCTGCAAAAGTGACTCCAACAACTCTGTCTCCTGAGTCAAGGAATTCTTCTGACCTATAGTATAAACAACTAAGTTGTGTTAATTTATAAATACAAATATCACATGGTTTGAGGTTGGACAGTCAATATTGGCTCCTGAAGGTATTGGAAGTTGACAAACTAGCAACTCTTTTGAGCCAACAACTATATCATAGCATATCATGAAAATTGCTATATTTTCTATCAAATTTATAAATTTTTAAATATCTGCACCCACCCCTACCTGGTGCCTTACGGTGCTGAACAAACACAGCAATACAGAAAGTACAGCAGCAAAGAGCTAGCCAACATGGTGCGCGATGGCGAGTTGAGCATGCCAAGCTTTGTTCATTCATTGTACAGGATTATTCCATTATTCAAAAGGTAGTTTTGCCCATTTTGCCAAATTTATCAGATTTATTGAAGATTAAAGAATCAAAACTTGTCTTATAAAAATTGTATAAGTATAGTCTTTATCAACTAAATTAAATCCTCTACAATGACACTAATTGTTATATTTTATAAGTAAAATGTCTGGGCGACTAGGATTGCTGTTAGGATCTCTCTGCAAAAAATTAGCTATCCTGTCCCGGACACATCAACTCACTTTATTTTTTAATGGTTGTGTACAGCTATATAAACCAGAGCCTATGATCAAAAAGTGAAGACTATTTACAGTCTTGTGAAAAATAAAGATGTGGGTGGGAAAAACCCATCATCATTTGAAGTCAAATTGTGGGGATAATATGTACATATTATCATATGTCACCAAACACTCACCCATGAGTGTTAGAAGTTTCATTTTGAGTTGTGATTCCAGTCTTGCAATCATCATCTCTACAGCATTGCGGATTTCACGCACTCGCTCATCCTTGGCATTACGGACACTCTCAACATTGCGCTCCTAGATAACACATACAAACAAAAATTGTCATTTATTTTTATATCTGCTTCTCTGCTGAGGAAAGCCAAACCTGGGGAAATTTCATAAAGCAGTTTGAGCAAAAAAAATCACCAAGCACAAAACAATTTTGGCCGGGAACTCTTGGCTGATCCAACCCTAGATTGTCTCAAAGATATGTGAAACAGTTGGCAGTTTGAGGTGATGGTTTGGCCGGCCCAGAGTCCCAATGTGAATCCAATCAAGAACACCTTGGACTAACATAATGAGTTCCGCGAGTTTTCCCTACCAGATATTGGACAATACATTAGAGTTTCATGAGTCCTACTAAACACATCTTGAATAGGACCACTGAGTTCTATGAGTCAACCTACCACATCTTGAATAAGACTGATGAGTTGTATGAATCAATCTACCACATCTTGAATAAGACTGATGAGTTCTATGAATCAATCTTACCGCATCTTGAATAAGACTGATGAATTCTATGAATCAATCTACCACATCTTGAATAAGACTGATGAGTTCTATGAATCAATCTACCACATCTTGAATAAGACTGATGAGTTCTATGAATCAATCTACCGCATCTTGAATAAGACTGATGAGTTCTATGAATCAATCTACCACATCTTGAATAAGACTGATGAATTCTATGAATCAGTCTACCACATCTTGAATAAGACTGATGAGTTCTATGAATCAATCTACCGCATCTTGAATAAGACTGATGAATTCTATGAATCAATCTACCACATCTTGAATAAGACTGATGAATTCTATGAATCAATCTACCGCATCTTGAATAAGACTGATGAGTTCTATGAATCAATCTACCACATCTTGAATAAGACTGATGAGTTCTATGAATCAATCTACCACATCTTGAATAAGACTGATGAGTTCTATGAATCAATCTACTGCATCTTGAATTAGACTGATGAGTTCTATGAATCAGTCTACCACATCTTGAATAAGACTGATGAGTTCTATGAATCAATCTACCGCATCTTGAATAAGACTGATGAATTCTATGAATCAATCTACCGCATCTTGAATAGGACTGATGAATTCTATGAATCAATCTACCGCATCTTGAATAAGACTGATGAGTTCTATGAATCAATCTACCACATCTTGAATAAGACTGATGAGTTCTATGAATCAATCTACCACATCTTGAATAAGACTGATGAGTTCTATGAATCAATCTACCGCATCTTGAATAAGACTGATGAGTTCTATGAATCAATCTACCACATCTTGAATAAGACTGATGAGTTCTATGAATCAATCTACCACATCTTGAATAAGACTGATGAGTTCTATGAATCAATCTACCACATCTTGAATAAGACTGATGAGTTCTATGAATCAATCTACCACATCTTGAATAAGACTGATGAGTTCTATGAATCAATCTACCGCATCTTGAATAAGACTGATGAGTTCTATGAGTCAATCTACCACATCTTGAATAAGACTGATGAGTTCTATGAATCAATCTACCACATCTTGAATAAGACTGATGAGTTCTATGAATCAATCTACTGCATCTTGAATAAGACTGATGAGTTCTATGAATCAATCTACCACATCTTGAATAAGACTGATGAGTTCTATGAATCAATCTACCGCATCTTGAATAAGACTGATGAGTTCTATGAATCAATCTACCACATCTTGAATAAGACTGATGAGTTCTATGAATCAATCTACCACATCTTGAATAAGACTGATGTGTTCTATGAGTCAATTTACCACATCTTGAATAAGACTGATGAGTTCTATGAGTCAATCTACCACATCTTGAATAAGACTGATGAGTTCTATGAATCAATCTACCACATCTTGAATAAGACTGATGAGTTCTATGAATCAATCTACTGCATCTTGAATAAGACTGATGAGTTCTATGAATCAATCTACCACATCTTGAATAAGACTGATGAGTTCTATGAATCAATCTACCGCATCTTGAATAAGACTGATGAGTTCTATGAATCAATCTACCACATCTTGAATAAGACTGATGAGTTCTATGAATCAATCTACCACATCTTGAATAAGACTGATGTGTTCTATGAGTCAATTTACCACATCTTGAATAAGACTGATGAGTTCTATGAATCAATCTACATCTTGAATAAGACTGATGAGTTCTATGAATCAATCTACCACATCTTGAATAAGACTGATGAGTTCTATGAATCAATCTACCACATCTTGAATAAGACTGATGAGTTCTATGAATCAATCTACCACATCTTGAATAAGACTGATGAGTTCTATGAATCAATCTACCGCATCTTGAATAAGACTGAAGAGTTCTATGAGTCAATTTACCGCATCTTGAATAAGACTGATGAGTTCTATGAATCAATCTACCACATCTTGAATAAGACTGATGAGTTCTATGAATCAATCTACCGCATCTTGAATAAGACTGATGAGTTCTATGAATCAATCTACCGCATCTTGAATAAGACTGATGAGTTCTATGAGTCAATCTACCACATCTTGAATAAGACTGATGAGTTCTATGAATCAATCTACCACATCTTGAATAAGACTGATGAGTTCTATGAATCAATCTACTGCATCTTGAATAAGACTGATGAATTCTATGAATCAATCTACCACATCTTGAATAAGACTGATGAATTCTATGAATCAATCTACCACATCTTGAATAAGACTGATGAGTTCTATGAATCAATCTACCACATCTTGAATAAGACTGATGAGTTCTATGAATCAATCTACCACATCTTGAATAAGACTGATGAGTTCTATGAATCAATCTACCACATCTTGAATAAGACTGATGTGTTCTATGAGTCAATTTACTGCATCTTGAATAAGACTGATGAGTTCTATGAATCAATCTACATCTTGAATAAGACTGATGAGTTCTATGAATCAATCTACCACATCTTGAATAAGACTGATGAGTTCTATGAATCAATCTACCACATCTTGAATAAGACTGATGAGTTCTATGAATCAATCTACCGCATCTTGAATAAGACTGAAGAGTTCTATGAGTCAATTTACCGCATCTTGAATAAGACTGAAGAGTTCTATGAGTCAATTTACCGCATCTTGAATAAGACTGATGAGTTCTATGAGTCAATCTACCACATCTTGAATAAGACTGAAGAGTTCTATGAGTCAATTTACCGCATCTTGAATAAGACTGATGAGTTCTATGAGTCAATCTACCGCATCTTGAATAAGACTGATGAATTCTTTGAATCAATCTACCACATCTTGAATAAGACTGATGAGTTCCATGAGTTGACCAACAGAATATTTCATTATTATTGATTATTTATTTAACATTTTGCACTTAAAAAGACACTCGTAGTAATACTGAATTTTGTTTCTTATACAAATTGTGAGTTTATACGATAAAAGGCAGTAAAAAGACTAAAATACACCAAAGTTGAAAAATTAAGATAAAAGAGCAAATGACCCAAAATTACACAAAAAGTAAATAAACAGGGCCCAGTACATGCACCACACAACACTGAAAAAGTTTGCACAATGTTCAAGAGATAAATACATGTAAAGAAATAGAGGGATAAAAAAGGGGCTAGTCTTATGAGTTGGTAGAACACCGAATTAAAGAAAGCTGGTCAGAATTTCTTTAATTACTATTCCTATTAGGAGGAAGTAAATCTCTGTGAATGCTTGATTTTAACAAAGAGTTCCCAAAATTAAGGCAGAGCTTTTCAAGTCTCTATGAACAAATTTTAAGTGTCTGGTAGTTTTCACTGAAAGGTTTTAGTATAGTTTGAACAGCATTTCTATGTCATTTCTTCAAGACACTCATGCTGGGAATTTGTCAATCGACAGAACCAAACAGGAGATGCATATTCCAGAGTGTGACTGACATACTTTCGATAAACTGTGATAAGATCAGCCTGTAGAAGATTACAGTATTTGAGCATACAAAGACATTTTTGTACACATACCCTCAACCTGAGTGCTCAATTTCAAATCTACTAAACAAGAGTCCCTAACAACTGAACTCATCCCATTTGTTTGATAACGGAATCACCGATGTAAAAAGTTGGCACATCTATAGGAAATCATGACTTGACACTTATTAGAGTTAAAGGAGCATTGTTGTCATGATCAAAGCAGGCCTGTGGTTGTACATGGAATACGCGTGCACTGGCTGTCACATCACAACATAATAATGATGGCACCCATTGTGATGTGACGGCTAGAGTGCATACAGTAACCGGGTTAGAATTCATAATTCCATGTACAGCCACACGACTGGACTGTACTCATGAGTTGCATGAGTCTCACTTACCACATCTTGAACTAGACTGATGAGTTCCATGAGTCGTCTTCTCAATGCAGCTACTTCCTCAGTGATCTGAGATACATGTTGATCATACACCTCATCAAGAGGCTTGAAGGTATGCCCTGTGTGCTGCTGTTAGATTTAAGCAATAATACTGTTATTAAATGGTACATTGTATGGTTCCGACAGTTGAGAAGAGTTGCTTGAAGAGAGCCACTAACTAACTCTTTCCACCCATTCCGTCTCATTGAACACAAATTCATCTGCTAATGTTGCTCTTCAGTATATTCAGAAAGAGTATGTAAATAGTTGAGATTATGCACAAGGTGGCAGTGCAGACAAAGTATTCAATAAAAAGTCTGGCAAAATGTTTATTTGATGAAATAAGAACTGCTAATACAAAAGAGTTTGATCGATGGTGGTTCTTGGACAGCCAATGAGCAAGATCCTCTAGATCAAAGACTGTAACTGGTTTACTTGACAACTGGTTTACTTGACAACAATGAGCTCTTAAAGACAATGTGCAGAATTCTATGTAGAATTTGAAACACATTGAAACATTCAGCATGAAATTCCTGCAAACATCGGCTTATATCTTTCCAGACAACAACCAAATTGAACAAATATTCAAACAAATAATATAATTACTCACTGTACCACCCCATAGAGCACACTGGTGACATATGCACTTATGACAGGTCCAGCAGTACACACTGAGTTTCTCATTGTGAGTTTCACATCTGCAAGTATAGATGAGAAAAATTTCATATCAGAGTACACATATACAGGATTAAACTAATGAAGATTTTGTATCACATTAAATTGGGACATTCAAAATACAAAATACCACTTTCCTTTTCAATGAGTAAGTATGCAATTACCCAATGCATGCAGGGTACTTGGGGGTTTTGGTGGTGGGGAAAGCATTTCAAAACTTTGCATAAAAACTTAGATTATTACCAAGAAGCCTACAGAGAACAGACCTAAGAAATTCAGCTTCATTTTGAAAAGGTCAACTAAGGCTTTGAATTCAAACAAAGCAGTAGTGTATTAAGAAATAAGTTTGTATTGTCTTACTGGTCTCTATCTAGGTCATCTGGTCTGGAGTGTGTCTATGGTTCATCAGGACCAAATATCATTGCAGTGCTTACTCTGGAATTCTGTGCTTGTGGCCCTCTCTAAGGTGAGTGGTTCTATGGGCAGATAGTGGTGCCATTTATTTGGACAATGGTCTGGTATGTGGTGTACCCAGCAACAAGCATTGATAATGTTATGAGTATCATATTACTTATCTCTCTCTGGTTCATCTGGTCTGGAGTGTGGTATCTATTAATGAGAATTGATAATGTTATGTGTGATGTCTTACTTGTCTCTCTCTGGTTCATCTGGTCTGGAGTGTGGTATCTATTAATGAGAATTGATAATGTTATGTGTGATGTCTTACTTGTCTCTCTCTGGTTCATCTGGTCTGGAGTGTGGTATCTATTAATGAGAATTGATAATGTTATGTGTGATGTCTTACTTGTCTCTCTCTGGTTCATCTGGTCTGGAGTGTGGTATCTATTAATGAGAATTGATAATGTTATGTGTGATGTCTTACTTGTCTCTCTCTGGTTCATCTGGTCTGGAGTGTGGTGTACATAGCTGTAGTGTATCTAGCTGATTAGTCACCTCTTCAGCCCAACGACAATTCACCAACTCATGTAACTGTAAAGGAGCCCTACAATAGAACACAATGTAGCATGGAGTACACTCTATTTACACAAATGTTTGGCATTGTTATCAGGCAAAAAAAATTGAAAATTCAAAAAACTTCCTGATACTGTTTAAAATCATTCTTTATTTAAATCATTGCCTTGGTATTCCTCCACCTATTTTCATAAAATAAATTTAATTCAGGGTGAAAATGCTGGGAAAAATCAAAAATTGCAGTAGTTGTGGCATCCAATTAATTAAGTATTGATAGTGCAGGGAGTAAGAGTTGTCACTACAATCAATGGTTGCATGTAGCATAAGAAGCTCAGGCTTAGTACATTAGCAGGTTTCATGTACATACATGTAGCAACTTTTACATACCTTTTTAGCACATAAATTTTTTTTAAAACATGGTGCAGAAATCTACAGATTTTGAGTCCAATGTTAAGACAGCTTTAAGACACCAAAATACATGTACACAATTTTAAATAAGTTGTCCTAGGAATACGATGAACTGCCACACAGTCTTGCATGTAGTTTCTATCACCTTACCTACAATGAGGACACTGGTATCTCTGTTCAGTCAGCCATCTCTGCAGACACAAATATTAAAAAAAAGGTTTACAACAGGGCTAAAAAGCTCAGTTGTTGAGTGCCGCCACATTTTAAAAACCTAGAAGTATGGATAAAATTAGAAAGCCTAAGCTCCATTATTATTTTTAAGTAACTATGAGCAATATTTATGAGAATATTTTCTGGTTGCTGACTTGTTTTTGCCTAGCTCTTGACAATTGTTTTGTTCCGTTTATTTTACATGAGAAACTTGTTTCTGGTCAGGGACACCAAAACAGGCCCAGATGTTAACAACTACATGTACAATAAACAAAGTGTAGGCCTAATATTTCCAGAAAGTCTAAACTCAAAACTCAAAGCACCAAATCGACCAAACTGAGTTGACGTACATTTTACAAATAGTGATTGTAGGGTCACGAAACTCTTTCCCAGGGTGATCGATCTTGCGGTGCCATTTTTTCCCAGCATGCCTTGCTCACTCATAACCCCTGGAAATTGGTTTATTAAAAAGTGTCAGCATCTGGCACATTTTAATTAGGCCTGTGGCCAATCCACTGTATGTGCCCCCCAAGTACGGTAACCCGCAAAAGAGGAATAAATTCAGAGAGCAACTGCTTCACTCTCATTCATCTTGGGATCTTGAGACATGTACATAACTGTATGCATTTCAGGGAAACATGATTCATTTGAAATGGAAGCATGTCAAAAAAATTGCTTTTTCACATGAGCATTGATAACGTTCTACAATTTTGGTCCTAGTCAATTTTGAAGAACTTGGATTAGGGTTTCAGGGATGAAACTTGACAAATGTGAAAATTCCTGAAAATGGCTCGCCAGTGTAAGTTGTCCCTTATTGTAGGCCCAGAACTTCCTAGATGTTACAATTAGCCAATCACAGCATGATGACTGACTGGACTTTAGATCCGCTGTGTATGTATCGCATACTGTATCTACGATGTGTTGTGTTATTTGCATGGTATGCCCTACAATGTCTATGTGGTGTTTGCGTGTATGATGTGTACAACACAGTAACAATATACTGTAGTAGTGACACCTAGTGCTTTTGTTTATGTGTTTGTAGTGAACTCTCAAGGGCACATACAAATCTAGCAAATAAAAAGGCTTGTCAAATCATGTTATGAACTTGTAAATAATCTTGCTACTATTAGATTTTACCACTGTACCCTTTACTATTGTGACAATTAAGGAGCAGGTGCAGCGGTTTATATTCCCCATGGCTTATACTAGTCTGACAATTATGGTATAAACTCATGAAGAGAGACATTTAGTTACTTATTTGCAAAGTGCACTAAGGCTCTAAGAAATATAAAACTTTGTATAAGAACTAGAACAGCGAAGCTGCCATGGTGAGCTGCCGATGGCCAGATAGAAGACCAATGACTAATTGCAATATATAAGAAGTTAGGACAATTTAATGTTTTCATTGTTTAAGCTAATTCAACTGGAACCAGTGATAAACTCTTAGAGTTTTATCTTTTCATATGAATCTACATGTAAGAAGCAATATTTGATTCAAGTTTCAAGTCAGTACATTATTGCAATAAGGAGTTATGACCATTTAAGTTGTTAATTGTTTTAGCTCATTCAACTGGAATCAGTGACATAGAGTTTGGTTTTTGTTGAAACAATTTCTGCACGTCTGTTGTGTTGTTGTTCAAATTTAGTTCTAAAACATCCAATGTTTAGTCTAAAGTTTTTTATAAAGTCCCGAGGGCACAATGTTCAACATTGTAAAACAAACTTCAACATTTCTTTTTAAATTCTGAAAACATTTCTGTAAAAAAATTGTTGAGAAACGCAATACATGGCTGTCATTGTATAATTAATTCACTTAGGGCTTTTAGAATCCATAAATCAACTCAAAACATAAATGTTGAAGCTTGATGCTAAAACTTTAACATTTATTGAATGCGGACGGCTGGACAGACGGACGAACGGACGGACGGACGGACGGAAATTGTCATTACAAAAGGTCACTCTGCTTTGCAGCTTGCCAAAAAGCAGACTCTACTTTGTGTGGATAGTGTAAGGTATATGTTTGTCTTTTACCCTGTGGTCATTCATTAGCAATAATGGATAAACTCTCATTTTAAAATGGTTATTTCAACCCTTCAATACTTTGAGAGAATGTCGTTTGATTTGAATGGAAGAATAACAAGATGGCTACCATATGATCATGGTCTAGATGATACATTAGATTCAATAGAGCATTAAGTGTAGAACTTTATTAGAACAACTCATTGTCCAGATAGTTTTCAAACAAATGGTTGAGAACCACAAAACATGATTGTCAATGTCAATGGACTCACTTGGGGCTCTCAAATTCCATCAAACATCTCAAAACATCCCTTAGAAGCTAAATGCTAAAACTTTAACATTTATCCTTAATGCAGACAGCTGGATTGCCCAACAGACAGACAAACAGAAATCATCATTGCACAGACTACACAGCTCACCAAACATGATGAGCAGGCCTGTGTCTACCTTTGGTCAAAACAAGAGGCCCAAAACCCTTATTACATTACAGAGCATTACAGACTACTCAGTATCATATCGTGGAAAAAACATGTGGGCAATATGGGCTAAAATGTAGCTTTTCATCGCATTCTGACCCCCATGGATCTAAGAGAACTCTTTAATGTTTAAGATGGTAGTTTCTGGGGATTAAGATTTTGAAAAGTTCTCCCCTAAAATGCCAGTCAAGTTTGAGTATTTATTGTTTATCAACCAAAAATGGCACTTAACTAAGAGCAATCAAGCACTATTTATGATTTTGATCCATTGGCTGGTTACATTTTGTTTGGAATACCTGCACACATACCAATTACATCCTACATTAGGTCATATGTTTTTATGTGACAATCACAACAATAATGGCCGCACCCATGCTTTAGTTGAGTTGGGAACAATCCACGATAAATCCTAAGTGTTTTGTTTTATAACTTAAAATGGATCCATTTTCTGGAAAGGAAAAAGAACTCACATATATACTGGTGAGCTTAGACCTTCTTGAACGTTTGTTTGCTACATGTAAGCCTATGAGGAAGCTCATGAAAAGCAGCGAACAGCAGATTTATTGATTCCAAAAATCTGACTGCAGCCGAAAAGCATTGCATTCATAATAATAATAATAATAATGGAAATTTATATAGCGCCTATCCATGTAAACATGCTCCTGGGCGATGAACAAATAAAAGAAAACCTATTAAAATCCATACAGTTATAATACCCTAGAGAAAATATAGTAAAAAATGTAATTAAATGCAGAACTTGTACACAACAATCAATAGTTAAAAACAATGAGGATAAACACTACTTAAAAAGCTGGAGTTGCTACAGAGAATAAAACATATGTACTTGTACTTAGTGGTTTAAAAAAGCACGCTTAAAAAGGTTTGTCTTAAGGCCAGCCTTGAATTTATCAACATTACCGGCTCCCCTCAGTTGCTTTAAAAGGAAGCTGGTTCCACAGTTCAGGGCCAATTACAGAGAACATCCTATCACCTGCAGAAACCAGCTTCGCTCTGGGGCGGATCAAGAGAGTAACATCACTTGCAGAACGAGTAGATCTAACAACAGGCCTAGTAGCAACAAGATCATACAGATACATAGGGCAAAGACCATTTAAGCATTTAAAAATTAACAAACACACCTTAAAAATAACCCGATACCTAACAGGAAGCCAATGTAACTACATTAGAACTGGGGTGATATGCTCATACTTTTTGGTACAAGTAAGTAGCCTCGCAGCTGAGTTCTGAACTCTTTGTAAGGGGGCAAGAGTGGCGGCAGGGAGACCAGCTAGAATAGCATTGCAATAATCAATCCGGGATGTGACTAACATATGAATTATTTGCTCTGTACTACGACGACCTATAAACCTCTTAATCTTACTAATATTGTACAAGTGATACATGGCAATACGGGAGACAGACTTGATGTGAGATTGCATATTCATATTTTTGTCAAATGTTACACCAAGAGTTTTGACCACAGGCACAGGGTTAATGGAATGAAAACCAACAGAAACATCTATTTTTGGTAATTTCTTCAAAGACGACGGTGAGCCAACGATCAGAACATCTGTCTTTTCATCGTTAAGTTTGAGATAGTTTAATGTCTTCCAGTGTTTGATGTCCTTGCAGCATGCTTCCAGTTGTTTAATTTTACTGTAGACGTCACATTGAGTAGGGGTTGCAGAGATGTAGAGCTGAGTATCATCAGCATAGAAGTGGTGTCTGAGGTTGTGTCGACGGATGATATCACTAAGTGGTAGCAAATAAATGTTGAACAGAACAAGACCTAGCACCGATCCTTGTGGCACACCGAACTCAAGCGGATACGAGGCACCTTCAGATGAGCTGGTGATCTTAACTCTCTGGCAGCGGTCCGATAAGTATGATGAAAACCAGTCCAGGCTTCCCTGTGACAATCCTATGCGTGACTTTGATCTTTGCAGCAAAATTTTGTGATCGAGTGTGTCAAATGCTGCGCTGAGGTCAAGAAGAACAAGGATTGACACTTTTCCTTCATCGGTGGTCTGCAGTACATGTAGGTCATTCTGCACACGGACAAGTGCAGTTTCAGTGCCATGGAATCGTTTGTATGCAGACTGAAAATAATCATGAAGACGATGATGTGACATGTGACTCGAAAGTTGTTGAGCAACGATTTTCTCCAGTATTTTCGAGCAGAACGATAAATTTGTGACTGGTCTGTAGTTCTTCAGCAGCTCGACTTGTTCAGCCTTCATGTTATGCATCTTTGGAATTGGCTTGACTGCTGCTGATTTTAATGCATTTGGGAAAACCCCTGTCGTGATTGAGGAGTTGACAATCTACATTGATTCAATGTGAAGTTACAATGTACACCATCTGACTCTGAGAAAGTACATTTGCCTCCATAAAAAAACCTGTCTTAGAGTGCAGTCAGCCTCATCAACCGGTCCTGTATTACCCTCCAAATGTATTAATTACTTTAGGCAAGAAAGTTAATTTACTAAACATAATAAATAACATCCTAAACAAGAAATGTGAGAAATACACTCTGATGCAGGTAAACAATACTGAAATGAATTAATCCGTTTCCCTTGCTTACTGTCTAAACTTTGTCAAGAGTTTCTTGATTTTAGGTAGCAGGGGTTGGTTGCTGGGGAAAAGCGTAGAACTACATGTGTAGACCAAGGCGACTATGGAAGTGTTTGGTTGAGGTTAGTTATTTCATCTTGGCTCCTGGAAACATTTCTTAAAGAGAGTTACAATGGCACAGGTGATAAAATTGGGCAAATATTGTCAAAGTATTTTCCCATATGTTCTAAATGTATTCTACCTAATGATGTGTTTTTCTCCATTCCCATCACCAAACTTTTAACACCTAGACTGTTCAATCAATCAATCAAAAGTCATTTAAAGAGCGCCAAAATCAATAAGTTTGTTCTAAGGCGCTGAGGCACAGTTGAATGGTTAGTAAGCCTGCTGGAACAGGTAAGCTTTAAGGAGTGTCTTGAATGATGTGAGTGAGCTGGCATTTCTAATTTGTACAGGAAGCTGAGTCCACATTTTGGGGCCATATACAGATAATGGTCTCTCTGCAAAAGTTGAATGACAAGTTCGTGGCACAACAAAAAGGGAACAAGAGCTAGACGAATGAAGATGTCTTTGTTGAGATCTCACTTTAAGCATGTCCGTGATATACCCAGGGGCTTGTTTATGGTACACTTTACAACTGAAGATAATTCTTTAAGAGATAAGAAGCTAATGTAAGTTGATTAGTAGAGGACTGATGAAATCATATTTGCGTTTATTGAGAATCAATCTCGTCCCCCCCTTTTGAACATTATGAAGCCTTTTTCCAGGTTCTTGTTGATACTAGTCAAGAGACTATTGCAATAATCCAACCGTGACGTCACTAGTGTGTACACAGCCAACTCTAGAGTCTCGACAGCCAGCAACTTTCGCACTCTACCTGTGTTATCCAGATGGAAGTTAGCAGATTTGACAATACTGGATAACTGAGCAGACATGGTCATCCCAGAGTCAAACATAACCCCAAGATTTCTGACAGGATTCGTTTGGATAAAGATGCCAGTTCCAGCAATCTTAAGGGATGGCAGGTTGAACTTGGAAAGTTGAGTTCTGGAACCAACCAGCAATACTTCTGTTTTGTGTGCATTGAGCCGAAGGAAGTTAGATGACATCCAGTTCTGAACCTCTGTAATGCATTCTTCTATTCTTGAGACCCCAAGTAGAATGCCATCAGATGTCGTAGGAGAGATGGATGTGTAGATGTGTGTTGTCTGTATACATACATAATTGATGCCATGTCTATGGATAATATTTCTTAGTGGTAGGGTGTACATTAGAAATAGGAGTGGGCCCAGCACTGATCCCTGGGGAACACCATATTGCAACTGCTCGGGTGAGGATAATCTTAGTCTTGGTCTGTTGTAGCTCTTAGGTTTAAGTGCCATGATCAAGAACTATGATTATCACAGCTAGGTTGGGGTGAAAATGTTTCTGACCCTTTTCATTTAGCTCAATTGTTGGCCAATAAAAACAGAATCTTCAACAAGTTGAGGATGGCAACTCAAGATGAAAAACGAAGAAAGTGTAGTGCAATATTCTTAGCACAGTGTTGTTGGCATGGGTTTTGAATGGGTTTTGTTGTCTTGCTGTTTCAAAAATTGTTACTTAAATTGAGTTTTGATTCATTAAACCACATACAATAAATACTCGGAACCCTGACTCCAATTGACTTTGATGGCTGTCCTGATTCTTTTTAATTTCTAGACATACCCAATGCATACAAGATTACACACACCGCACTAAATGATGTGGACCACTAGCATTTAACTACTGAAACACTTTTTATGTCCTCATTTTTAATTGAAGGTACAGTATGCTTCTAAATGCTGCAAAGGAAGGAATGAAGATTGTGTGTCTCTTGAAGTTAGGCATCATGTACTTGTTTGTAACAAAAACTATGCTTGATTTCTTTCTGGTGTTCCTTTCAACACAATTTTATTGTTCTATGTTCCAGTTGATAAAAAGGAACAAATCATTATTTTCCCACACTAGTCATTCAATGACTGTACATTGTTGATGGCTAATCTGTTGTAAACTTGTAACTTGAGAAGACTTAGACTTGGTCGTTTAGTTTTTTAGTAATACGGTCTTACACATGGCCTAAACCACACTCGATGCATTTTTGGCAAATTTTGTCAATTGTACAAATTTGACTGGATATTTTTTTCAGAACTGTTAACATTGTTAAAATGTCAGCAACTAACTACACCTTCAAAAAGTACATTGACAGGGGTTGAAACAAAAATCATTCTCCATTCATTTAGCCCATATGGCCTACTGGTAACTACCAGCAGAACTGTGACCAACATTCAAAACACTAAGAGAATCCAGAGAAATCAGTGGCCTATAATGACAAGAAACAATGAACACTTACCCTGATACAGAGAAAGCAACACAGCTTGGAGCAATGGGGACAAAGGCGAGCATCTCGCAATTTTTCCATGCAGATAAAACATCGAAAAACCTCGGCCAAGCTCTGCAATAACAATGTATACAAACACCGAGTCACAAAAGCATCTAGGCATGAAGCCTGACTACATGGATATCCATGAAAACACAGCATTAAAGTGGAAAATAGTACATGTACCAAGGTAAAAAACAGCATCTTGTCCTTTTTTTAACTCATAACGTCTAAACTGACATATGTCTAACTTACATTATATGAACATGTAGTTTGTACAATTTGATTGAGGTACAGTTACAATTTGTTGTGTCTCATACAGTTCTCTCTTTTTTTCTTTTTCTTTTTTTTAGATAACTGGGATACCTGTCAGACAAGAAAAAGTATCATTCAAACTAAAACTATATCTCTCTCAATAACATTTCATAAACTACACAAGTTGGATTTGTTTTTTTAAGGGTAAATAAACTCACATACTGTAATCTAATTAGCATTCAGATTTAAACAATTCAAAGATTTGTTCAATATCTATCATTGTAGAACCTCATGTGTCTTTAAAAATCAGAACTAAATATCTCTTAGGAATATTGGTACCAATAAATTTATATTAATTTTTGAGTGAACAGAGACTAATTGACACATGTTGGCGCTCTACCAACTGAGCTACATACAGGTACATGTAGCACTATTTTGGTGGTCTCCCTACGTCAATATCTTTGGTCAAGCGTGCCAGTCAGAATCTTAAAGTTTATGATAAAACCCCCAAAAAGATATGTTTTAATTACCTCCACTGTAGCTTCCTCCATCCCTAGTATAAATCTGTGATGAACATGGATGAACTTGTTGAGGAAGGCAACATTGAGTGCAGCAGAAGACTAATAGTAGTACCTGATAATATAGAATTTTAAACACTATTAGGCTTCTTGTCAAATCTTCCAAGCTGTTCCAGATTTTTAATCTGTTGATAACAGAACAGTTCATTTACATAATTATCAACAAACATGAGTATGCCAGCGCCTCCACGGAGCAACCAGTGGGCCGCTGTGAAGTACAGCTCCTTTTCATATCTACATGTACGTGAAACATGATCATCACAGCAGCTCTGCGGACTCGCTCACTGGCGGAACTACTGAGGAATGCAGGTGCTGAACAAAAGTTTTACTTTTGTAGGGCAAAAAAGCAACTTGAGGGAGGATGCCATAAATGAAGCTAAAAGTAATTTTCTCCAATTCCATGTGAGATTAAAGCTTCTATTACCTGACCCAATGTATTCTAGAAATGGTATTCTATATTCACAGCTTGGACTGACTAAAGTGTCCTGCTGAAACCAATGGTACAGCCTACTTGAGGGCCAATTCACAAGCGGTAGGCTTTACCTCCAGTTCATTCCCTAGTCTGAAGTCAAGGTTGAGGCTTTCATATCAAGTTGCAAAAATGGGCATCAGAGTAGAGCAGTGGACAATTGCTAAAATCTTTTGCAGTGAATAAGATGAGCATAAAATTAGTTTCACTTTCTTTTCCGGTTACATTCAGTGTCAACTCAAACAGATATTGTTATTAAATCTATACTGTGCGTGACTACAACATGTTATTTGCTATCATACAGGAAGATCGGAAAAGGAGTGTGTTTATATACAAGAAAATATTTATCACAGTACAGGAAGATGGGACAAGATTGTGTTTATATACGGGAAAACGGGACAGGAGAGGAATGTTAACCATGCTGAAAACAGGATGGCAGCGTTAATATACAGGAAGACAGGACGAGAATTATTATCGTGGCGGAAAACAGGACAGAATGTATTTTTAACGGAAAGACTGGACAGGAATATATTCATTTATAACATGGGAAGAAGAGTCGTGAATAAGTTCATATTTTGGAAAATGGGATGAAAATGTGTTCATAGTGCCTTCGTGGATTGCTGCTATCTGCAGCTCCTCTTAAATAAACTGAACACACTAGCAAAGAAATTTAATCCTAAGTCTTAATACAAGGTAATACCTGCATGAATAAAATAAAATGATCAGAATTGGGCGCACTTAAGAACCTGACCCCATAGCAATTCGAAGGCAGCAACTGCAATTTGACTTTATTGGCGACGAATTATTGGTGCGTGTAAAAAATGTGATCTTGCACAAATTCGGCTGACAAATACTTGATGGCAAGTACAATGTATTTGGCGTCCAGCATTTGTAAAGGTCTCTGATGTTGACTGGTAGGCCTAAAAATATTGTTTCAGCATGATCATGATGTAGTGCATTCCGACGACAGTTGGCCGGCTCAAAGATGTTTAATCAAGTGATTGTCAGCTCAGAAATTTTCAGAAAATTACCAAAAAAAAGCTTGCACATTTAATTTTTATGTGCTGTCCACACTTGCACAATGGTAAGTGATAATTGGGAGAAAAAAATCAGCAAAAGAATCATCTCACCTCCTGATGCTATGAGGGCATAGGGATGTTTCATCCCAACTTTAGAATTGACCCAACTGTAGTTGGGACTGGTCTCAACTTGAGGTTACAGTTGGGTCGGCCCAACTATAGCTGGGATCCAGAGATCTGTCACCAAGCAGGGAACCAGCAGCTCTTATATAATGCAATGCATTGGATCATCACAACAAGATGCTGGTGGTTATTTCAAATTTATTTCAATCTCCATGGGTGGTGAGAGGTTAAATTCAGTTGTGTGTACATGAAGGAGAAACAATTGAAGCTTTGCCATGAAGCATGGTTGAGAATCATTGCTGACAAAAAGGTCAGAACAGCATCACCATTTCAGTAAAAATGTTGAAATAATGGCATTGCCACCTTTTGGTAACTCCTAGAGTTATAGATTTTAACCCTTGTGTGCGAAACCCTACCAGTCAGCAACTGGTTGATTAAGCAGTTTTTTAAATTACTCTGCGCATGAATTTAGTTGTAATCCCATTTTCCTTGACTTCTACGAGAAAACACTTGAGAAACATAGTTTAAAGTTTGAGTGGCCAAGGCAAGGTCGTTTACTGCTAGTTGTTTAGAACTTCCACTGGTGGACTGGACTTAGGGGATTTCCCCCCATCGACTCCTACACAAAATAAGCCTTAGTCTTAGGGTAATTAAACTATTACAGACTTGGTTGACAGGTCCAATTGTCCTAATGAATGAGTTTTAGTCTTTATGAGTGAGTTGTATAATAAGTACTACTCTGGTCTGTGTGTGTGTGTGTGTGTGTGGGTAGGTATACACATTCAAACTGGGGACCTATTACAAAACAATAGATCCACGGTTGCTATCACAAAGGAAAACATTGTGGTCCACGGTTGCTATCACAAAGGGTTGAACAAAGGAGGGTCCACGATTGTGTGTTTACATGTGGGCAAGCGCTACATACGCAGTGTGGACCTGAGAACAAAAGAGGTCCACATAATGTAGGGATCTGAAGCACTATGTGGACTTACACACGTCCACACAACGTTATTTGCAGTGTTGAGGAATAGAATTTTCCTTAAGTGTACAGAACAAAGGAATGTCCACACAACGACTGCAAAACAAGACTGTGTGTGTGTGTGAACATGTCTACGCATTAAAACCGAGGACTTTAGCAATAGGGATCCGGAAAAAAAACATATCGGGGACAGTCCTCGGTTTGTTTCGTGTACAAAACCAATGGGAACGTCGCTAAAAAAACTAAGTCCACAGCATGGGATGTCCTCGGTATTATACCATTTACACACTTGTGTGTGTGTGCCCTCATATTCACTACCTTATGGAGACTGAGAACAAAACAGAAAAGGGAAAACAAAGGGTCTCCATAGGGAAATTCTAAAGACTGGGTTGCTCCACAAGGAATTTTGTGTACAAAGTCTATGGGAGGTTCTTAACTACAGGGACAAAGGAAAGAACAAAAGATGTCTCCACAGGGATGCAAAAAAAATAATGTGTGTGTGTGTGTGTGTTTTAATGCTACATAGGAAGTGTGGACCCGAGAACAAGAGGTCCACATAATGCAGGGACTTGAAACATTGTGTGGACTTACGTGTGTAAGTCCACATAGTGTTATTTACACACAGTGTTATTTACAGTGTTGAGGAATAGGATTTTCCTTAAGTGTATAGAACAAAGGAATGTTCACACAGTGACTGCAACACAGAGCTGTGTGTGTGTGCCCTTACACATGCCAACTTACGGGGTACTTTTAACAATGGAACAATGGACCCCACAAGGCAATTTCAATAGGAACAATAGGGCCCCACAAGGGAATTCTTTAGAAAAGGGAACAATAGAACAACAATAGCAGTACCCCACAAACCGGATCCGTAAGGTTGTGTGTGTGTGTGTGTGAGTTTGTTTTCACATTCAAACCGGGGACCTATAACAAAAGAGGACAATAGGGTCCCCGGTTGGGTAAAGGTCCCCAGTTGGAAATTGTGTACAAAACCAATGGGAGCTGTTGCCAAAAAGTTAAAGTCCAAACAAAAGAGGGACAATAGGAGGTCCCCGATTGGAGGTGTTTACACACTTGTGTGTGTGTGGGTGGGTTAGCACACACACCGTTGTGGGGACTTTTACACAATGGAACAAAGGTCCCCACAACGTTTTTCTTTGTTAAACCGGGTCCCCACAAGGTAATTCTTTAGAAAAGGGAATAATAGAACAACAATAGCAAGTCCCCACAACTCTGCGTGCAAAAGACTGTGTGAGTTTGTTTTCACATTCAAACCGGGGACCTATAACAAAAGAGGACAATAGGGTCCCCGGTTGGGTAAAGGTCCCCAGTTGGAAATTGTGTACAAAACCAATGGGAGCTGTTGCCAAAAAGTTAAAGTCCAAACAAAAGAGGGACAATAGGAGGTCCCCGATTGGAGGTGTTTACACACTTGTGTGTGTGTGGGGGGGGGGGGGGGGGGTGCGGTAGGGGCGGGAGATTAGGGGTAGTGCTTTGTAGCCTGTCTGAAAACATAAAAGGGGGCCATTATCAGCACAAAGCAAGACCTGACCGCATCACTTGCAAATTCTTATCGATCTGCCCCTGGAATGGGGAAATATAATCTCTAGACCATCTGGAAGACTGTGGGATTGCAATCAGTTAGTTGATCCCTAGGTATATGGCCAGAATATTGAGTTAAGCAGTACCAGTTGTCAACTGGTAAAGTTTTATTACTATGTCCCAAATGAACTCTTCTGCACGTGGAGCGTTTGTGAACAGTACACCAAGCACTTGAGAAGTACACAAATATGTACACATGTAGATCAAAGAGTAGGATTTCTCCACATCTGCAGGAAATAACTGCCTTTTTTTAACCAGGCAGATATAAAAAAGGTCTGAATTAAGATAAAAGTCTGCAATTTTTCATCCATGCATAAGAAATACATGTATTACATATGAGCCACATTGAAAGCCTAGAGAAACTTGAGAGGATCAAAAATTACTTTAGAAGCCCAACTTACATGTATTGTGGTTTTATCTACACTCACTGTCACTATCACTATTGGGCAATCCCAGCTATATAGTTGGGCTGTCCCCACTGTTTGTACACTGAAGTTTGGTTGATTCTCAAGTTTAGCCCGAATAGGGCTACTCCTAGAACCACGAGGTTCGTGGAGACGACAGCGGAACGATCCATAGTTCTAGGATTAGGCATAGGGAAAAAAGCGGAGGGAGTCTACAGTTACAGCCAAGCAAGCTTCATACGGAGGAGGCGGGTGCAACTTGTACACAGACTGGACTCTGACAGAATACAAACATGCACACTCTGTCGGACTATAGTAGTAGTATGTGCCTGTGCTTAGCTGTAGATGTGACCCCACCCCCATGACACCAGTGACAAAATTTTGAGATGGCAATCCAAGTTCTTTGAAAATTGTCCAACAGGAATTATCAAATGTTTGAAGTGACCTAAGGGATATTCAGAATGCTTAATCAATGTTACTTCAGGCTATTATGTTTGCCACTCCGATCTGACAAGCACGATTGAACGTGTGAACTTGCTACAGCACCTGTAACCAGTGTGTCGTTTCAGTCGTTGATTTACATCCATAGCACATCGGCAGCAAACCGGACACATGATGTGACCAAGTGATCTAAGAGCCGCGGTGCTATGTTGTGACGAATAAGTTTGCAGATATGACATCAAGTCTCCAATGTGAAATTAAATATCATCGATTTAGAGTACAAAAAATGATCACTGAGTACAATTAAATTAATTTTAGGTGTATTGAGAATAAAGTAGACATTTTTTTAGCAGTTTCGTTTGGTCTTTTTGTTATTTTGAGGCATTTTTCGTAGCTGGTTGTCGCAGCAAATTGCTGAATATGGCAGAACAATGGATTCCTGGGGCGCTAGTACTAGTGGTAGTATTTTGGGAGTTCGTTGATGGAATAATGTGGAATCACACAAATACTGATCTTACCATAACTTTATTAAGAAATGAAATAATTCTAGTAGTAGGCAATAGTATACAAGTGGAAGCCCAGAGACACTGTGTCTCGTTTGGTAGTTGGAAATAGAGTGAGTGAAGAAACTAATAAGTATTGTGGGTCAGACTATCCAATTTAAGAGCAATCATAAACCAAAGACAAGAAGAATGTTAATGGGCTTTTTACCTAGGTGATGACATGTGGTAGGAAGGACAAGGCATACACTTGGGCCTTGGTACAGTGAGTAGTAATTAATCAATCAGGGAGGTTGTTCTAAGGTCAAATATTTAAGCTACTGGACTGTTGCTGGGGCAATGTACAGGGGTTTAAAGTTAACAAAATGTATTTGTAATATGTGGAAGAAAACGCTACAGTATAACCAAAGATGTCAAAAAAAAAGAGGAGTACAGCCCTACTCCTAGAACTATTTTTATACTGTTTGTTCTGCTATCGTTCTTGGAGATGACAGCGGAACGAACTGCATACATAGTTCTAGGAGTAGAGTCTAGCTGGGGCTAGCTAAAAAAATTGGAGTCCGAAGTCTACAACTATGTACTACGATATTGTATTAGAATATTACTTAAGTAATAGTACGTAGTACTACTCTACTACTACTAGTAGTACTAGTTAGTACATGTAGTTCTAGGCTAGGTTAGGTACTTTGCCCCACTTGTGTGGCTAAGGAAACCTGAATCCTTGGCCACACGTCCGGACCCATTTTTTTTTAAGCTCACCGATAAAACATTTCAGGCTCATTCCCTACGGGCGGGCCGGCGGTTTAAACCAGCTCAATGTGTTCACTCACCTCTTAGCTTGACCTGGGTGTTTTGGATGTGTAATAACTGTAAAAAAATAAAGTTTTAAAAAGATATTTAAAGAAATAATTGTCCATTTCCTCCGATTTACTTCGCTCAATGTTTACTGACAGCGGCCATTTTGGATTGATCCCAATCATGCCAATCAAATCACGACGTCACCGGCCGGCCGGTGGGTGGAGCGAGGATGCGAACATTGCAATGGTTGCTTTATGTATCCGATCAGCCCACAGCCCGGCCGTAGTAGTAGTACTACACTACGTAGTGAAGTACATACGTGACTTACTCCTAGAACTATTCGGTTCGTTCCGCTATCGTCTCCCCGACCCTCAAAGGTCATCATGTACAAAATCCTATTCGAAACTTTTTCCCCTTCACGTTTATGCACCTGGACTTCTCTTTTGAAAACGGAGCTCGCCAAAATTAGGCTCTATGTATTCATTGTTTTCACAGTGAGCTCGGGGTGGGTCCAGAAAATCCACTCCGCAAAAAAAAGGTGCAAAAAATGATAAATTCCCATCGTTATTCGGAATTGTCGCCTTCCGACAACAAAAATGGCCGCCGTCACTTGTATCAATGGTATGCTGCGCGCAACGCTGGTTCACAATATAACCAACGGTTTACGTATAAAAGATAAGCCATTGATTATTGTGGACCAGTGTTGCGCACAGAATACTATTGATTACCAGCTTAAGGCATGTCGTGGACCAGCGTTGCACGCAGCATACCAGTGATACAAGCGACGGCGGCCATTTTTGTTATCAGAAGGCGACGATTCTGAATAAATGATGGGAATTTATCATTTTGTACACCTTTTTTTTGCGGAGTGGATTTTCTGGACCCACCCCGAGCTCACTGTGAAAACAATAAACACATAGAGCCTAATTTTGGCGAGCTATGTTTTCAAAAGAGAAGTCCAGGTGCATAAACGTGAAGGGGAAAAAGTTTCGAATAGGATTTTGTACATGATGACCTATGAGGGTCGGGGAGACGATAGCGGAACGAACCGAATAGTTCTAGGAGTAATACGTGACTATACCCACTACACTAGTTTAAAAAGTTACAACACTCAGGATGGATCAAGGGTCACCACTATTTTATCGAAAATAAATAACTAGGCCTATTTGTGTGGTGTCACAGTTTGGTACAAAAATAACAATTAATTATTGATGAAATTGAAATGAGAGCCTTTTTTATGAGCAAGAAAAGTGGTTTTTAAACTTAATTTTAAAATGTCAGAAATAGTCATATATTTATATAGAATTCTTAGAAGATACGACTCATCTCAATCGACGTTTTTGCAAAATGTTCATCCATTTTGTCGCTATTAATCAATTACAACTACTTTCCTCATTTAGTTAACTTCATCCCTGGATTGTTTGGTAAACCTGGATTTTACCTTTTTATAGACTTTTCTGCAGTTGTTGGTTACCGAAATACCGGGTACGTTGGCCCGTCGATATCATCGCTTCGTCTAAAAAACGAAACAGCTTGTTTCAAAACACAATTGCTGCAAGCAGAAAGTCACACTTTGCACGTCTTGGTGTCAGACTATCATTAAACCTACCTTCCACTTGGTTAAGACCACCAAATGAGGGCGCCATCCGCAGGGTTTTCGTTCGCCTAGAGGGCAGCGCCACAGACATACGGGGGACCTGTTTATGTCTGTGTATGGTATGGTAGCACTAGCACTAGCAGCCTGGCCCTGGGTTTTGAACTTCGTACATGAGGGGCGGCGAGGGGGAGCAGAAAGTTTGCCATAGATTTAGAGCACTTGCTTTGTGCATGTGGTAAAAAAATAACATTTAATTACTGAAAATAGATCGTTCTATCAACGGTTTGCCTCATTTTCCTTCCTCCATGCCCATACTCAGCAGGATTGGTAATTATTTGAAAACCAATTGTTTGTTTGACTTTGATTTGAATGGCCTTCTAAAAATGGTGATAATTTGAAATTGAACTTTGATTTTGAAGATCAAACAATAAACATGTCAAAGACTAAGCCAGTGACTGTGATTTTGTATCAAGTTCTGAGTTGGAGTTATTGAAATTATCGCAACTACAGTGATTAATGTTCTCAGTCATTCACATAGTTTATGACCTTTAAGGAGAATCCGATGCATTTATTTGCAATTTTTGAAACTTTCAGAACCACTTGTGTTATGAGTAATAATAGTATACTACACTAGTAAATAGTCATAATAGTGCATGATCATAACATATCCAAATTCAAATCCATACATGAGCATGACTCATGACTGCTCACTTTTTGAGTATGACATTTAGTGTTCTAAATACTAGTCACTAGTACTACATTACATCTATTCTGCTGCTTGTTTTTCTTCTTTTTGTATCTCCTGTACTGTAGCTAGGCGGTCATTTTGATTTTCAAAATGGTCACTATTTTTGGCATTATTTGGCAGGCTATGTTGTGTGCTTAAACACTACAGGTTGGCATAGATCTTTTATTTTCCAAACATTTATGAAGTTGAGTGACGTCTCAAAAATATGTTTTGATTCAGCACCCACTGATTGGCACTGACTGATAAAACAAATGACAGTCGACGACTAGAACATTTCTGGGAAAATGCTGAAATTTTGGATCCCCTATAGCTTCTTTATTCTCAAGCACTTATTGTTTTATTCTGCCGAAAAAGGACCATTTGGATTTTTCAGCTGCCCAGATAACCAGTGGCACCTTCTAAGACCTACCTCATGATTAAGAGAAAGGCATGGTCCCTCAAGACTCTTCCAATGGATGTGAAACCTTCCAGAAATCCACAGAACACAACTATGCTGAAGAACATAGAATACATTATAATGTTGCAGGAGAGCATCCTTTTGGCCATGTCTGCATATCTGCATCTGCTGTCAAGTAGGCCCTACTGTGCAAATCCTCCTTGGGAGGGAATCCTACACAGTCATTATATTTAAGGACAGCCTCGGACTGAACAATTTAAGTGTGCTTACTGTTAAGACCAGTTAATTTTTAAAGCGTTAACTTTGTGATTAATTTAGGACCCAGAGGGAGATTTAAACAATCTACACACATGTAAAGTGCATCGTCTTTTTTCCACAAATGTACCATAAACTTACACTGACTAATAAACAGTGACCCGATGTACCTTAAGTTATGGTAGGTACACAAGGTTGAGAGTTTTGTGGTATCATTTTATAGTTACACTGAAGTACCACTCAGGTTCAAGCTACTGATTGTATTTTCACACTTTGTTTCTCCCTCACACCTGCACAGTTCTGTACAAACTAAACTTTTGGCTTGACAAGAACATCTTGCAGTTGTACAATTGATCACAGACTCGGAATTTGGATTGCTTGATCCACATTTACATCGCAGTTGAAAAACAGGCGCTTGAGGTTGTGGAACTTTTCACAATACTGGAAAGCTGTTGTCTTTTCTTCTCCAGCCGAGCTAAAAGTGGATCAAGAATAATTGGATGCAAGAATAGATCCTGCTCCCATACAGCTGCTTGGCAATGTGCTTGTAAGGATGTGCTCCCTCCATGCATGTAGTGTGCATGCGAGGGTGCGGATATACAGTGCAGGTGGGTGAACACTGAACAGCAAACATAGGGTGCAGCTGAAAACAACTCAGGCTGGCTTAGCGAAGCTATACTTACTCTACATTTGTAAGAGTAGTCTCCAAACACAAAGCGTGCATAGCGTCGTTGCACCATTTCTAACAGCTAGCTGTGGCTGGGGGTCCCATATGATGCTTAGAGTACTCAACAATAGGGTGCACTAAGGTCTTGTGGCACAACTATTTGTTTTTCTGTGACACTGATACGTTGCACTGTAAATGTTGTTGATGTAATAATTTCAGCTTGGGGTTTTGTGGATGTTTACCCCGAGATATTTTGCAGTTCACCTTCTTTCCAATCACTCTCCCATTGATGTAGCTGGTCTAAAGTCCTGCTGCTGTTATAGGTGTACCTTCCTCTGTCTCGATACTACAATACAGGACACAGTCATCAGCAAATTATCTGGCTGTTGTGCCTGGTGAGATGCAGTCAGGAAGGTCATTTATAAACAGCGGGAAAAGCAATGTCCCGAGAACACTTCCTTGCGGCTCTCCAGATAGGACTGGTGCTGGGTTTGTAGTTGCTCCATCTAAGGTGACTTGTTGTTGAGTACGGTTTTCTAAGAAATATCTGACCAATGTTACCATCAATTAAAACTCCATAATATTGGAGCTTGTGTAAGCAACTGATGCGGCAACTAGCAAGATCTTGGATGGTCAACAGTAGTTATTGTTATTACTATGGGAAAACACTGCACCTTGAAGCCTACCGGCTGAATTACATAACAGTTTACATAAAAAAGAAAAGGAATACAAAATAAACAGTTTTAAAATGGAACGGATCTAACAAAGAGGCATTTAGGAAATCAAGAGACATACAAAGTATTTATACAAAATATCCCACAGTAAAATTAAAAAGCAGACTCGACCAGGAGGACATGAAAAACCACATTAAAAATTATAAAACGGGCAGCTTTTTTCTTACAAAGAACAGGAACACACCTTCATAGCTATAGTACCAGAATACATCAATGTCTTGACTTTATATTGAACATTAAATCCAGTTTTTGTGGCTTAATTCTGTTGCATAAAATTTCATCAAGGTGTCAGCCTTCTCCTGTGAGCTGAGAGCAAGATTGATGGTTCCTGGTTTATTGACAGTACGTTGTGTATTGCTGTCATAACATGAGTTTTAGCTTTGTCAACAAGCCTGTGCCAGAGAGTGAGTGAATCTTTTTTTAGCATTACTATCGAAAAAATGCTTTTGCTTTGTGGCATCTTTTGAGTTTTTATAGGTTCTTGCTGGTAATGTTTTACCACCTAAGTACTGCTCTTCCATAGCTTCTTTTAGTCTTAATTTTTTTCACATTACCATTATGGGGTCTCATTGTATTGTTTGAGATTAATAAATGATAATCTTATTTTATGAGTTTGTTATGAGTGATTACCTTTTAAATCATCCCTCAAACAATTGTATCATCCATGTAGATATTGCCCGGTGGCACTTTTTCGTGACGTTGAATGAGGCACCGAGTAGCAATGCAGTAGCATTGCAATCGGCAGCAATAAACCTTGACAGAGTTTTCCACAGCAAATTATTATGGGAAAGCACCATTAAAGAGTTTCCTACTTTGGCCACAAAAACTCTGAAACTTAATGGATGAGCAGTTAATCTGCCTGGGGCAGTCAGCAGCCCTACTGGTTTGTGCACGATCCATATAAGTCCACTGTTTGGAAAAGGAATTACATGGAAATAACAGCTGTTAGTTGTCTGATGAAAAGGATGTTTATATGTTATAGCCTCTTTCTGTAATGGAGCTTTTCTGCAATAGACTGTGCAAATTGACCTTGAGAGCTTACAAACTTCGCGAGCATATGGACTTCCAGGCACCTCGAATAGCAGCTACAGCGTGTATTGTGACAGTTGTTTTGAAAAGAACTTGTATGACGTTTTTTTATTTTCACCCATTGAATATGGTTTGAATAAATAAAAGTTTATAATAGAAATTGAACTGTAAACAATTTCTGCTTCATGATTGACCATAAAGAGCATGTAATAAAAAAAGGCGACCGTTCGTGATCCTAGACGTACATGCATGCAAATTAGATCAAGCTGCTACTTCTAGTATGTGGTACCCAAATCGCGCGAAACTAGGGCGTTGTCCCAGCAATGCTATGCAACATCACATAAAATCCATGTGACACAAGGTCTGTTTTCGCACTGAGTAATAAAGCACTACATCCCAATTGTAGCAGAACATCGTTATTGAATTTCTTATTGTCCATAGATAAAGTTCAGCAGTTATTTCTGTAATTGTTTGTTAGATAAAGTTGTAGTTTCAAGTTAATTACTGCAGCAGTGATTGTTTCCTAATGGAATGGGTCTAGAAGTGGGGCTACATTGAAGGTCTAATACTAATAGCGCTCATTTCTTCTTAGTAATGTAGAGTTTTTCACTGTATACTTGAAGTTCTAGGTTTAAAGTTCATATTATTTGGTCAAGTCCATTGTTTCTTAAAGTTAGTAAATTGATAAGTCAGTTGTTATCTATCGTCTATCCAGAGGATGGTTGACTAGTTGTTGGCTTTGTAAATTGACAATTTACTTAATTTTGTATTTTTCTGTGTTTATCTTGTTACAGTTGAACCACACCACTCCCACAAATCGTCACCACAAATTGTCATCCTAAATAGTAACAAATTTATCCTGTTGCACAAGACAACATCCCCGTTATGTATTTGCGACACCGTAGTCAGCAATAAATATCTTGAAGTTCATTTCAGTCAACATGTATGCTGTGCGTATCATTTTCTGAGCATTATTGATCCACAATTCATTACCCATCTGTAGCACTTTGGAAGCTACATTAGTTCAATTTATTACTTCATTCAAGTTTGGCAGTAAAAACAAGTATACCATGGATCCACCAGACGAAGAAGATTTAAATTAATGGGAGCTGCGTATTTCGACCTCCACTGGATGGTATTAAGCCAGTTGATTCGGTTAATAGTAATCACTCCTCAAGTCTCTTTTACATCTAAAGCCAGACTTCTATCTGCTGCTAAAAGAGCTACTTTTGAGGCTGAAGCCGCGGCAGAGTTTGAAAGAAGACAAATTGAAGAGGAGGAGCTTCAACTTGAGTCCCGATATAAGGATGATGAGCTCAAGCTTCGTCAACGCCAACGACAGGTAGATTTACAGAAGAAGTTAGCACAGGCTGATGCTATTGAAAAGATTTATGCTGAGGCAGAGGACCAACATGCAATTACCATTCAATATCCTCTAACTTCTCTGATAACTCAATCGCTCGATGAAACATTCGACAACACCCCCGCCAACCACCCTAGCAATGCCCTTGACAACTACGGCAATATCCCTGATGACGACTCCGGCAATGCACCTGACAACGCCCCGGACAACAAACCCGGCAATGCACCTGACACATGCCTGACAACGCCCTTGGCAACAACCCCATCATTGCCCCTGGCAATGCCTCTGACAACCCCCTTGGCAACAACTCTGGCATCACACCTGACAACACCCTTGGCAACAACCCCGGCAATGCCGCTGACAACTTCCCTAGCAACTCTCCTGACAACATCAGCTGTAGCCAGCAAGCCTTGTACATGTATCAACACCTTCTGTAATGAGTAGTGAGAATTTTAAAACTGTTCTGACACGGATGCTTGATACAACTCGGGTTCAACAGCAGTCTCTTGTAGAGTCATTGCAACTTCCCAGGAATGAATTGATGTCGTTTGATTGCGAACCTTTAAATTACTGGACATTTATACGTGCACTTGATAATACTGTAGACAAAGACTCCATCAGCGACAGTGCTAAGCTTGCCAGGTTGCTACAGTATTGCACATCAGGGTCAGCTAGGAAACTTATCCAGTGCTGCAGTGTGAAGGAACTGCGGGAGGGCTATGCCCTAGCCAGAAAATTACTCAAAAACTGATTTGGAGTTGAGTACGACATATCACAAGCCTGGATATAGTAAAATCGTCAATCTTCCCGATGTTCTTGGCAATAAAGCACTACTTGACTTCTCTGATGACCTCGGGATACTATGGGTGATCTCAGTAAGCTTAACAGCAGGAAAAGCTTATGCCAAATAATTGAGGCTACTGATAGATCTGCAAAGAGGTTGGCTTAAGAAAGTACATCTAAAGTCTTCAGGAAAAAGGCTACCTATCATTGATGATGTTCTGCACTTTGTGTCCAACACAGCCGAAAGAGTGAATGACCCCGTATTTGGGAAATTAGTGAATAAAAGTCAGAATGACAAATCACGCTTTGGCAAATCAAAGGAAACAAATGGAAAGAAGAGTAATCATCGCATCAACTTAAACACCCAAATAAACAGCCAACATCCATTGATCCCTCTCCTTCAACAAAGAGTATGTTTCAGCCAAGGCAAAAACCCATAACAGCTAGCCAAAGCAGAACCCTTAGCACTTGCCCCTATTGCAGTCATGATGGACTGTTTGGATGTGATGGCTAGAAGGCATTCGGGGTGACCGACAGGCTCAATTTCGTTCAGAGTAAGGCCCTCTGCGTTCAACTGCCTTCACCAGGATATTGTGCACATGACTGCGCCAGAAATACTGTTTGCACTGTGCCCGCGTGCAGACTTAAGCACACAAAGTTCTTACATTTGCCACACTCTGCAGACAACGCTACATCACAGAATAACAACAATCCGGCGTCACTCTATGCAGCATCCAATGGGCTCACCAGGCCAAAGCTACACGTCAGCCCTGAATGCCTCGTGACCCGTGAAGAACTTGGCAAGTGGTCACATTAATTAAGCAACGTTGCTCTGCCCGATGTAGACACAAAGGAGGTTCACTTGCTCATCGGACAAGACAATCCCTCTGTCATGATCCTCAAAGAAGTGCATGCAGGTGGTATAGGAGCACCCTACACTACAAGGACTATTCTAGGCTAGACCCTCAATTGACCTGTAGGAACAGGGCCTAAAGCATGTGACATCGCACTTCATCGATACAGACATACAACGCCAAGTTAGAAACAATTCTGGATGATGTAAGCAGAGTAGGTGGAGACAGCATCTCCGTAAATGACAAGGAATATGTTCAATATGTGGGAAAAGTCAATCTGTCTTGATGATGGACACTACAGCCTGGATATTCCGTTGAAGACCAGGCCACCCCATCTCCCCAGTTGCTGAACACAGGCTTATGTCTACTTGGAAGACGATTATCATGTGACAGCAACATGTGCAACGAGTACATCGCAGGCATCAAAGAGCTGATAAACAAGGGCTATGCGGAAGAACTACCACTAGAAGTGCTTGAAAGAGCAGACGGTTCAGTTTGGTACCTACCTCAACAGCGAGTTATTCACCCGCGTAAGTTGGGAAAGGTTCAAATTGTTTTTGATTGTGCAGCAAAGTACAAGAATGCTTCACTGAATGAAAATGTACACCAGGGTCCCTACATGACGAATAACCTGGTGGGTGTCCTCCTTCATTTCCGACAGGAACAAGTGGCACTCATGGCCGACATAGAAGGGATGTTTCATCAAGTTTTTGTGAGCAAGCCCGATCATGATGTCCTTCGCTTCCTGTGGTGGTCGGATAATGACATCGCCAAATCGCCGAAGACATACCACATGACAGCTCATTTGTTTGTTGGAGTATGGTCACCAAGCTGTGCTAACTTGAAGCACACTACACATGATAATATGAGCCAATTTGATTCATTCACTGTTAACACCATTGACAAAGACTTCTATGTATACGACTGCTTGTCATCTGTCGCCATGGAGCCTGAAGCCATAAGGCTTGTTGATCAGTTGTGCAAGATATTGGCCCTTGGAGGATTTTGCTTAACAAAATGGATCAGCAACTCTTGTGAAAGTCTGTGAACTATTCCTGACACTGATCAAGAGAGCCAAGAAAGTACCATCTTTGGTTAAGGATTGGGAGAATCTACCAGCAGAACGAGCCTTGGGAGTCCTTGGGACATAAATGCCTTCACATTTGATGTGCATTCAAAAGATAAGCCAATGACTCGCCGAGGTCTGTTTAGCACACAGTAAGTTCTGTTTTTGATCCACTGGGGTTTACAAGTTCATTCGTTCTAACAGCGAAGATGTTATTTCAGCAGCTATGTAGGATGAAAGTAGGATGGGATGACCGAATGCCAGATGAAATCGCCGAGCAGTGGAAGCGATACTTACTATACTTACTATACTTACTATACTATATGACTTACTATATCTTTGCGACCTTACAATACCCCATTGTGTGAAACCGGCCGATGGGACTGTTGCTTCAGCTCAGCTGCAACACTTTAGTGATGCTTCAGAGAAAGGGTATGGCACTGTAATTACCTACCTTTGACTCGAGTGTGACAGTGGACTGATTCTCTGTGGATTAGTCATTGCCAAAGCCAATTTGGCACTTTTGAAAACGACTACCGTCCCACGTTTGGAACTTGCTGCTATCTCTGTCAAGCTGTATGATATCATAGACCAGCAGATGTCATTACCTCTTCAAGGTACAGTGTGCTGGAGTGACAGCATGATCATCCTTTATTATCTTCGGATCGAGGGCAAACAGTTCCAGACATTTGTCGCTAACCGCATTGCGACTATCCTTGCACATTCTACCCTTTCACAGTGGAGACATGTTGACACAAAGTCCAACCCTGGAGATGTCTTAAGAGGCCTCTTTGCTGAAGAGCTTCACGAGTGAGCATTGGACTCGTTGGACTCAGTTCCTCTGGAGTAAGGAATCTTCTTGGCCCCCACAACCAAATTTTGACAATGGAGAAAGTCTACCAAGCAATTGTGATGTGAAGAAAGAGTCACAGGTCTACGCAACCCATGCCAAAACCGACAAGCCTGATATTGAAGACGCACTACTTTGCTAGATTTTCCACTTGGTACAGCTTGGATTCTACAAGCTAAGAACATTCTTCTTCACAAGATCCGGAAAGGAGATCAGGTTTCCAAACCATGTGGAAATCTTGGCAGCCGCGGTAAAGAAATTGTACGGTACATCCAGATAAAGAGCTGTTCACGTCTGGTTGTTACTGTAAACTGGCGCCGTCAAGATCCAGTGATGGTATCATCCCTGTTGGAGGACGCCTCAACAATGCTGCTCTTTCTGAAAACATCCCTGTGTGCTACCATCTCGACATTCCGTTGTGTCATTGATAATAAGGCATTATCACATAATGACAGGACACTCTGGAGTGGAACAAGCACTCGGTGAAATCCGTGAGTGATTCTGGATCGTCAAAGGCCGTGCGCAGCAGTCAAGTCTGTCATATACAAGTGCATAACATGTTGTAAGAGAAAGGCGCCGTCAGTGACACAACGCATGGCTGACTTGCCCAAAGACCGTGTAACTCCAGGGCCTCCACCCTTCCAGCATTGTAGGTGTGGATCTTTTTGGGCCGTTCATTGTGAAATGAGCCAATGTTACCCACAAAACTTTATCTTCTTGATGAAGGTAAACCCTAAACTACAGAGATGTTGCTTGAGAACAGTTAAGAACAATTCAAGTGACTTTAACCTTTTGATGTTCAGCCGCTTCTGTGTTTGTTAATGCTTTGTGTACAAATGCTTAGAGGCCGGAATGTAGCAGTCAGAACATAATTATTGATTTTTGTTTACCATCCCTTTGTTTTAGCTCTTGAGTGCGCTGTTTTCTAAACCTTGCTTTGAGAAACAAGATAGAAATCTCCATTTTGATGAACCTTTTGTTTGTATCAGCTTAATCATTTTGTCACATTTTTAGTCACCCTTGGACAGCTCAGATAAATTGAACTAATGAAGCCTCCAAATAGCTACAGATGGGCGATTATTTTCTGAGCATTATTGATCAACTAAATCATCGCCCTTCCGTTTTAATTTGGAGGCTTATTATACACCGATTTAAAATATAACCTAACATCGGTTTGTTAGTGCAGTCGACACGATTTGCACAGTACAGCATTACATGGCATTACACATTGGCTGCATTAAGTTTGCACCAGATACAGCACCTTGTAAACTGCTGGTGCTACATCATGCATAAACAATGTAGAATGGATCGTGTAACTTCAAACATAGCTCTGCATACCTGTACAAACAAATTAATGAGTGCTTTGGGACTCCCTTTGGGTGTAAAAAAGCGCTATATATAAGAACTGTATTATTGTATTTTTTAGGTGTTCGGCTAACAGCCGAAAACCTATTGTTATTGTACTGTTTTTTTTTTTTTTCCGTGTCTTCTTCTTCCCACCGTACTTTCTCGGCAGGATTTCGGAAAAAGTATAACTCGTAGAGACTTGAAACTTGTCATGTACTTAGACCTTAGTGTATGGACGAAACAGGAACATTTTTGGGATGATGACATCATCGATGACGTCATAACATCAAAAATGAAAAATAACGAGAAATATTGTAAATCGTCATATCTAGAGAACCATAAATGATAAATACAAGAACTTTGCTTGATATGAAAGTTCAACATTCCTTTTACAACTCTTACACAGAATGTGACCCCATGTGACCTTTACTTCCGGTCGAAACCGGACGTTGAAGGTTTTTTTGGAGGAAACGTTATATCTTATAAACAAAAGATGCTACACCTTTAATCATTATATCATCTGAAGTCCCTTGAACAGTTCTACAAATCTTTCATTAGGTGTGACCCCATGTGACCTTTACTTCCGGTCAAAACCGGAAGTTAAATTTTCTTACAAAAAGAAAACTCGTCATATCTCATGAACTAAAAATGTTTGAGACTTAAAACTTACTAAGTATTTAGATCTTTGTGTTTAAATATAAATATGTGAATTTTGGTTTGATGATGTCATCGATGACGTCATAACAATAAATCAACGTTTAATATTTAAAAAGATCCTAATTTGAGAATCACAAATGCTACATGTAAGATACTTGCACAATAAAGACGCTCTTGCCAAATTATGCAAGTCACATACACAATGTGACACCATATGACCTTTGCTTCCGGTAGAAACCGGAAGTTCAAAATTCAGATTTCAAACGTTCATATCTCATAAACCAAGAAGGGTTTTGTCTTGAAACTTACTATGTATATAGATCGTAGTATGTATATCACACCCAAAATGTTTCGGTCCGATGACGTCATCGATGACGTCATAACAATAAAAAAACGTTTAATAATTTAAAAAATCATAATCGGAGAACCATAAATGCTACATGTAAGGTACTTGCACCATAAAAAATCTCCTGCCGAGTTATACAAATCACAATCAAAGGGTGACCCCATAACATCTTTACTTCCGGTTGAAACCGGAAGTTCAAAATTCAGATTTCAAACGTTCATTTCTCATAAACCAAGAAGGGTTTTGTCTTTAAACTTACTATGTATATAGATCGTAGTATGTATATGATACCCAAATTGTTTCGGTCCGATGACGTCATCGATGACGTCATAACAATAAATAAACGTTTAATATTTTAAAAAAATCATAATCGGAGAACCATAAATGCAACATGTAAGGTACTTGCACCATAAAAAAGTTCCGGCCGAGTTATACAAATCACATATAAATATTCCCGGGCCTCGTTTTAAGGTCTGCAAACAATATGATCTGGGATTTTGACATGCTCTCTCTGTATGAAATAAAGTTTGACGCTTGGCCTTCCAATTAATAGAGTATTGACGTAATTGTCTTCAACAACACCCTCTCGTGACAAGTTGTTTAAAAATAGTCCGTTTTGCTAAAAACCTGTTGCAAGTTCAAAAAAGTTAAACACTTACCACAAACTTTTAAATCTCAATGTATGGATAAGAAATATGCAATAACGTCATCATGACGTCATCAGTTTTCAATTTAGGCTTGATCAAGTTTTCTGTTTCAAAAATGCAAATATTTAAAATCACAAATAACTCGTATAACTATATTTCATACAAAGACATGTTTGCCAAATTTTCTTTTTACTTTTCACCAGCTATGCTTATTTCGACATGTCTACCGAACACCCTGTTTTTGTGATGTCACAAAAACTGAATTTCTAGTTTATTATTGTTATGGTTTTACTTTTTCTTGATCATTTTCTGTCATAATTGTTGTTATAACCTGTTTTTACCTCATAGAATATACAACAAATCGACTGATTGAGCAAGATACACACCACTGAACTTCTTCTAGATCATTCAAAGTAATCCAGTGAAGAATCAACGAACAATGAGTAGCATAGTAGCACTACTCCTGATAATCCTACTGTCCCTTGCTGATGTGATCATTAGTTTGATCTGTTTATTACATGGTAATCATCAAGACAGGTTCAGCCAGTCAGTGTACACCTATACCTTTCAAGATAGTTTGTTTGATGTATGGCTTTGTGCCACTCTACGATGTGCTGTGCTGATTGGTGCTAGCATTGGTATTGTCTGCAATTGGAGGGATGCTGTGAAAAGAGTGGGAAGATGCAGACCAGCTGTGTTCACTCTTTCTATATTCATGATCTTCTTGACATTGGCAAAACTATTGGTATACAATGAGTATCATGACAGCATGACGGACCCTTGGTTCTGGGGCATGTTTAGCTGGTCCCTACTTGCCTCATGTTTGTTTTATGGACAGTGGACTATATTAGGAAGGATATCAAGGATGCCTTCTCAGACTCCAGTGTTACTCATACAGAGTGGAGAGGATCAAGAGACATCGCCAAATTCTTCAGACTGCTCTGATGATTGTCGTAGTATTAAAGACGAAGATGATGATGAGAACCAAAGTAAGCGCTCACTGCTGAGATTATTGGCATACTCCAAACCAGATCTGGGCTTCATATCTGTTGCATTTATAGCATTGGTCATTTCATCTGTAGGTAAGTAGTAAAATTTCAAACTATTTGTGTGTTATTAGCACTTCGAACAAAACAAGGACGAGATACAAAGTGTGACAGAATTACTCCCATCTGTAAGGGATTTCATGTTTTAATATCTGCATCATAGATTAGGAAACTTAAATTAATTGTTTACATTTTGGGAGAACTTTTGATACCAGTACCTGTCCTGAAAAATATTTCCCCTCAAAAACATTGCCATGTTTGGGAGAACTTGTCATTAAAAAATATAATTTAATTTGGTGTAGCTCTTTTAGCACCAAAAAAACTAACAAGACATTTATAAGTAATATTCACTAAAGCAAAAGGTGTCCACCTTTATTAATTTGGTGAAATTCTACAGGTTGGTTGTTGATGTGGTTTATAGAAAACTTTAAGGATGAATTTCAAGGTGTACATGGGTGTAAGACCTCTGTACTTCAGAAGAATCAGGAAGTTGATGAGAAAGCAAAGTTTCCCTCTGTTTCTCAAATCATAATTTGCTTTGTGGTTTTTTAGTGTGGAGATTGATAGACCTGTACATCCATCAAGTTCCTTCAGGGTGGTAACTCAAGACCCAAATGTTTGGACTGTGGGGACTACATGCTAAAAATGATACATACATTTGAATTCTTATTGATATATAACTTTTTTGACAGCTGAGATATTCCAGCCATTGTACATTGGTAAGATTATTGAGGGTATAGTGGTTCTGCAGGACAGGTCTCAATTCTACCATTCTATCCTCATCATGGTCAGCCTAGCTGTAATTGGGTATGTACAGTATGTAACAGTTAAGTTTAGTTAAGTTTAATTTATTTAAACAAGCCAAAATAAATGTTTATTTTTATTTAATCTGTTAGAAGATGTACAAGATATATAAATTGTTACAGCTACAGTACAATTACATTTACAAAGAAAAACACATGAGCAAAGAAACAAATTACTGATGCTGAGCTCAAACCCCAGAGTTGTCCACTATCTATAAAGGTAAACCAGTAGTATGAGGGTGGGGTAGTCCGTAGACTGGTCCCCAGGCTACAAACCCAGTGGTTTCATTAGATAGACATGCAGTGACATAAGCTTTCCACATCTGTGTTGGTCCCATGAGGTGTAGTTTGTCAGCTACTATTTGCACTTTCGATCGTCTACTGCATGTGTTGTGTATAATGTTTGTATGTAATGTATCTCTGTCTGTGTGTTACATGTACTGATACAGAGTCATAATGTATAACTTTAACATAGATAACTTTTACGTAGATTTAGCTTAATTCAGTTGTATCAATAAACTTCCTTTTTTAAAACTAATTTTTGGTTGAATGAAGAAAAACTGACTAGAGTGGGACTTGAACCTGGGACCTCCAGATTAACGTGCTGACACTACACCAACTGAGCTACCTATCTAGCCCTATCATGTCAATATCTTTGTTTGGGGATGCCAATTAGATATTGAAAAGTACGGAGACCTCAAACACAGGGCTATATAGCTTAGTTACTACAGTACCAGCACATTAATCTGGAGGTCACAGGTTCAAGTCAATTTTTCTTTGTTCATCCCAATTGTTTATATAAATGTACACAGATAGTTTCCGTTGTGGCTTAATACTTGATACTTTTTTTAAGTAGATACCTCCACTGCCTCCTGATGAGGTTTAACCATTGCCACAACCCCAATATATTTCCCCCCTAAATCAACGAAACACACAAGTTCAAGTGAGGTAACTCTGCACTCAAAGTTGAGATACTTTAAAAGATGCCTTATGGACCCATGTTTGGTGTGCAGCACTCAATGGGTTACAGACAAAACATCCAATGGATTAATTATGGTTTGGAAATTGTTTGGATTAAAGGAGAAATTTAGCACTGTGTATTTCCCATTAACACTTGTTTAGTGCAGTGGCAGCTGGTATTCGAGGGATCTTCTTCAAAGTGACGATGGCAAGGTTGAGTTTCCGCATCAATAACCTGCTGTTTGCATCCATTATGAAACAAGAGATTGGATTTTTTGATACTACAAGGACAGGTTTGTGCTGTTCTTGACTGTCTATTAACAGATTTAAGTTGACTGTGTTAAGATGGAAGTTTTCATGATTTCTTTTCATGAATGTTGACTTGAATCACGAGTTTGGTTAGTTTTGTCTGGTTTATGTAAATCACTTTCAGAGAGTTAAGCAGTTGCCTGAGCGAGCGGTCCACCAGCTTCAAATTTGTAGTCATCAGACTGGGGAATGGATTCCTGGTCACAGCACTTGAATCCTTGGCAGAACACTTCTAATGCTTCTAATTCTAATTGCTAAGAAGTAAACAAGTACCTATGATGGTTGACATTGTTTTGGTGATTAATAAGCCTAATGTGCAAATTTAGCTGCACATTAAATAGTAATAATTTTGCAGTCCCCACAAGGGGTTTTAAGGTGAAATCTATATTTGTTATATACCTAATTGCAAAGTAGATTATTTCTTCAGAGCTTCAATTTAAGGTAAAAGTCATCTTTGTCTTGCATTCCAAACCAGAGGGTACAGCAGTTCATGCAAAGTTCTGGTGAATGAAATGTACATGTCAGGTCAAAAGGTCAGCAACCCCCAATTCCCAAATCACATGATGCAAAACACTCACTCAAATTTAAGGTGTGGAGTTTTTCTCATATGACCAACAAATGTGAACAAATGTGAGATTGACCCTTGGATGCATGAATTAAAAGGATGAACTTTATATTGGCCCCATATTTTCCTCATGATTTTGTGTTATCCAGGTGACATTACTTCTCGTTTGACATCGGACACTGCTACCATGAGCAGTACTCTATCTCTCAACATTAATGTCTTCTTGCGTAATGTGGTCAACCTGTGTGGCTGCGTCATTCTTATGATCACACTTTCATGGCAACTGACTATTGTTTCATTAGCTGCAATTCCTGTGGTAGCTGTTATGGCTGATTACTACGGCAAATATTATGAGGTTTGTATTAATAACAACATTGACAAGTGCTGGGAATCTTTGCTGCTACCTGGGGCCACCTGGGGCTGCCACTTGAGTCGGAGATGTGTTGTGTTAAGTCAGTTAGGTGTTTCTTTTTGGACTTTAGATTGGCTCATTGATATTGTTGCCTGACAGACTTGTATCGGGCTTGGTCTCCAGCAGATTCAAAAAAAGAAAGATGTTGATAAAGAGAAGGTTTTAAGAATGCATGTTATATTCATGACCAGGGTGATTTTAAACTGTAAGTTTGACCGGTATTTAAACAAAACCTTTTCACTCAGAAACTAGCAGAGAAAGTTCAGGACTCCCTAGCTAAGGCTAACAGTGTCGCAGAGGAAGCCATTTCCACTATGAGGACAGTCAGAAGCTTTGCTAATGAGGACAGGGAGAAACAAGCATACTTCAAGAAACTTAGGGTTACATTCAAGCTTCGATGTAAAGAGGCATTAGTTTATGGTGGTTTCATGCTGACAAATGAAGTAAGTTAACCCTGTAAGTTATCACATAGCAACTTATGCTAGCATTCAATGCTATAACACTGCATAGCTTCAAGTCTTGCTTACTCATGTGACATTTACAATAGCTATATAAGAAGAGTTCAGTGATGTAAGACTATTTCTGTTCAATGTGGTCACGCTTTTCTTCATTCCATCCTCACTTTGCTTTACAAAGAAACAAAATGGCCAGGTTGATTTTAAACAAATTTTTAGGAAAAGAACACCCCAAGGAGTTTTTGTAGAATAATTTATTCTGAATTTTGATGAATGAAGATGTTTTCCTTTCATATCTTCTGTTAGTTTTGGGATGTTGTGTTTATTATCTTAACTTTACTTTATGGAGGACATCTTGTGTTAATCCAAGCTATGAGTGGTGGGCAACTCATCTCATTTATTCTCTATGTTGAGCAGCTTGGGCAGGCCTTACAGGTAATTAAAGCTTTAGTTTAACAGGCAGTTTAACTACTTACCATTCTTGAGTTATAGATTAGTTGCACTCTAACCTCGTTATCTATGAACTATTCATAAATACCTGGGACAGTTCATCTATTCTGATTGGTCAAGAGGAAATCATGTGGCCAAGTTTAAATGTGCAATATAAACACAGTGAGGAGTGTTTAAACATGGCCTGAGCAAGATGAGTCAATTGAGGGTGCTTTTAGATGATTGTGTGGAGCATGCACATTTTATGGCCCAATTGAAGTTGGTGGGTCACATATTTGGCTCGCGCAAGCTTAAAACTTGCGTGCAATAGTTTGAAATTGGTGCAAGGAGGTACTTGGCGCTCAGTATGGATAGAAATTCAATGCAGTGTTTGAGGCGAGCTGAGACTGAACTGTCAGATTTGTTCTCAACTTGCAAAAGTTTTTTAGTGTTTTTAATGGAAAAGACGTATTTATGAATGGGAATGAAAGAGTGGTGACTCGGTCTTAAACGACGGTTGTAATCTTGCAAGGTCATGGCTGTGCAATAAACGACCTTGTGTTTGGCTCAGTCCTTCATTGCTTGACTACGACCCTGCAGTTTTAAATGGCCTAATAAGACCTCGCTACCACTCTGATATTCCCTTATTTAAGACCAGGCCCCAATTTCTAAGAGCTAACTGCTATGAAGCATATTATTTATGATGATTGTTGGTTTAGTAGATAAATAAATGTGAGTATGCACAAGTATGTATAATAAATCATAAGATGATTTGAGTGCATGTATGAGTGCTTGCTCCTGTGGATTTGTTTGTTAGTTCACTCAGGTGCAACTTATTTTGACTAGTGCTTAATTAATACTATTGTAGGTAGTAAAGAAAATTATAGTCCTTTAGTGTATTTGGCTAGAAGCCCTTAACTGTATGCTAACTCAACACCAACATGTTTGGACTCTATTAAGATTGATATGCCTAGCCCAATGATAATCAATTAGTGTTTGATCCTGCAATCACAAAATGACTCAAAGTTAGACTACTTCCTGATTAGGATTTCAGGGACTTTGGGACTGTAAGGATTGAGCAAAGGGAACGTCTGGTTATACATCTTATGACATTGGGCTCCAGGACCTAATGTCATCTGATCATATTGCCGCTTAACTTCAAACATTGTTTCATAAGTTTCTTTACTGAAATGTGCTGACCTTAATCTGGGGCCAATTTCAAAGTTTCCTTATAATGTGTTTAAGGTCACATGTAGTAAGATACTATAGTACTGATTAAACACTGATTTTCATGAATTTTTGTATTACAGGAAATTGGTAATGTTTACACTGGTATAATGGAAGCCTCTGGAGCATCAGCTCAGGTCTTTGAGTTTATTGATCGACAGCCTAAGATATGTCATGATGGAAACCTAGCACCTGGTGACATGAAAGGCAGAATAGAATTTAATCAAGTCACCTTTGCTTACCCATCAAGACCTGACATTAATGTCCTACAGGTACATACATGTACATGTATACTTAAGACTGTGATATCCTTGCATGGGATATTTTCATTGATTTTCTAAACACATTTAGCTTAGCAGAGTGTTCTTGGGTTCTTTTCACACTTAAGTTGATACCCAGGAAAAACTCCAGAAATTAATATTTATTAAATCGTTGCGGTACCCACTGGTAAAATATAGGATTTGAACTGCCTCTAGCTACCAGGCTAGCTCGGTGGTCCAGTGGTAACACATCTGCTCTGGCAAATTTTTTAGTTGGCTTGTTGTGTCCTAACGTTTTTAGTAGTAAATTTATCTTCTTGTTGGCATTTTATAACTGGCGGCAGACCCCTCATTTTCAGAGTGCGGGGGTGCCGTTATAATAGTGACTTTGTGTATGAGTAGCTGGTTCCTCCATCTCTACTCCTGAGTTTGGAAAGCAATTAACAAAAATTAAGCGCTTTTGCCATTGCTTTTTGTTTTAATGTCTTTAATGTCATTGCAAAGTAAATAGAGTGGAAAGTTAATGGGAGCATATAGCAGATCATGAACATCTGTAGATCTTTGATCTCTGAAATACATCAAATAATTGAGAAAAAAAAAAAAATGTTATTACTTGATGAAGTAAAACTGTTTGTGCTTTCTTTGCAGGATATATCATTTGTGATCTCACCAGGTGAGATGGTAGCACTGGTTGGGCCGAGTGGTGGTGGCAAAACTTCTTGTGTCAATCTCATACAACACTTCTATGAACCACAATTGGGAGATGTTCTCCTAGACGGACTACCAGTCAAATCTTTTGATCATGCCTTCCTTCATAAAACGGTCAGTAAAGCAGTTCAACGTGCTTCCAATTAGCGCAGAACCTTTTACAAAGATTGATTGCTGTTTTGATTCCATTGCTTTATTGAAAGTATAGTGATGTTCAAAATAAAAAGTGAGCAAATTGATCTGGTGGGAATTTGGCTACTGTATGAAACATTTTCTTCTTGCTTGTTTTATGCCTTCTTGGACAGCAAAGTCTCTGGAGAGACTCTGTTTTTCCTCGGTCAAAATTTACCATTGGTTGTGTAATCATCCAGTAAGCACCAATAATCTGCCATGTATGCTTTCAGTGTCACCAAGTTACCTTAAGCTGGGGTATTGTCATTAAACTGTAGACATAAGACATAATAAACTTTAATACTCTCCCAAAAAGAAGAAATTACATTGCTCGCACAAGTTTAAAAACACTACGAAGATCAAAATGTTAAAAAGTTACAAAAGGCAGATAAAAATATTACACAAGAAACAATGCACAAGGATTTAAAAATAAAATCCATATGTCCACCACACAACCAGCCTAACCATGTAGGACAAAACAATATAAAAAAAAGAAGCAAAGTTTATGAATCAGCGTTCATCTTTTATACAATACATTGAAAAACGTAATACCCATCGGGACAAAAGAGTGAAGATGACGGTTAGTGCGAACAGCCGGCAGTCTCATTTTACCACTTCACCATGAAGTGGGTGGCTATTTTCGCCCAAATTACGACAAAACTGACCAGTCACCCTCTCCTGGTAAAGAGAGTCTACAGACCCCAAACACAACCCAGTCATTCTCCCTACTTTCCTCGTCAGACGATCATTCCTATCTTTATCTCTTTTCAAAGCGTTCCCACCTCAGCCCAGCAAACAATAACTCCATACCCCACAGATCACTGATAAATAGAATGTCACAAGAATTTCATTACCCTGAAAGCATTCATTTTATGCAGATAATACATACGTGAACTCAGCTTTTTCATTACGTTATCCAAGTGATATCACACCAAATCCAGTTTATTACCGAACATAACCCCAAGCTATTTATATGTAATTAACCTTTCAACACAGTAGTTATTAATCACAATATTACTAGGCTCAAGCTTACTTTTACTTTTGAAGGTCAATGACAAGCTCTTTAGTTTTAGACATATTGGGCATAAGATAATTAGCTTTGCTGTACTCAACAAAACGATCAATTTCAGCTTTATAATGACTATCATCATCATATTTAATGAGACCTAGCAAAGCAGTATCAGCAGCAAATTTAATAACCGGACAGTCAGTGTGACTGGATAGAAAGTCAGATGGACACAGTGAAAAGGAATGGAGCTCACACTGTACCTTGTGGAGCACCAACTTTACAGATTGACTGTGATTGGTGAGAAAACCAAGAATAAGCCTAACCAGTTGATGAAGAAAGTCCATATTCAATAACTGGAGATGAGGTTGCTTTGTGTTGAATTCAGAAGAAAAACCAGAATATATTATCCGAACAGGGTTGCCATTTCTAGAACCTTCTAAGTGAGAATACAACTTTTCTAACTTACATACAACTGCATCTTCAGTACTGCGGTTGCTTATGTATACAAATTGCAGCGGATCAAGAAATTTAGTGACAAGAGGCTTCATATTCAATTGATTCATCAGAATGTTCTCATATACTTTCATGGCAGCAGATGTAAGAGCAATAGGCCTCAGGTCATTCATACATTCAATGACAGGCTTCTTTGGAATAGATACAATACATGAAGTCTTCAAAATATCTGGTAACTTCTGTCAGCTAAAACACAGATTAAAAATGGTCATGAAGATATAACTTGGTCAGCAGATGTTTTCAAAATATGAGGCATTAATCTATACGGACCTGAACCTTTACAAGAGATAAGGCGTTTGAAATGTGTCTGTACTTCATCTTCTTTGGTGGTATATTAACCTGTTCACCTGGACAAAGCAGCTGTCTCCACTTCTTTGTCTTCTCTGTAGCTTATTCGTGGATGCCTAGAGAAGCCAGTCAAATCTTAAAGATAACATTACAGAACAACAAATAATGTCATTGTTATGCATGTTATCACAGAAGCAGAGCACTTCTAATAAATCTGATACAAATGTAATCAATTAATAGTAACACAAGCAGCAGGAAAACCGTTTCATTGTTCTCTTTAGATTTCCATGGTCGGGCAGGAACCAGTGCTTTATGCAAACAGTATCAAGAATAACATCAGCTATGGTTTGGATGAGTGTGATCAAGAAACTATAGAGGACTCGGCCATTAAAGCCAATGCTCATCAGTTCATTATCCAACAACCAAAGGGATATGAGACGGAAACAGGAGAGAAAGGCATACAGTTATCAGGTAGAGACCCATGTCACATAGTCAGCCTATCAGGTAGAGACCCCCTTACATACATGTCACATAGTCAGCCTATCAGGTAGACTGAGACCCCCTTACATACATGTCACATAGTCAGCCTATCAGGTAGAGACCCCCTTACATACATGTCACATAGTCAGCCTATCAGGTAGAGACCCCCTTACATACATGTCACATAGTCAGCCTATCAGGTAGAGACCCCCTTACATACCTGTCACATAGTCAGCCTATCAGGTAGAGACCCCCTTACATACATGTCACATAGTCAGCCTATCAGGTAGAGGCCCCCTTACATACATGTCACATAGTCAGCCTATCAGGTAGAGACCCCCTTACATACCTGTCACATAGTCAGCCTATCAGGTAGAGGCCCCCTTACATACATGTCACATAGTCAGCCTATCAGGTAGACTGAGACCCCCTTACATACATGTCACAGTCACTCTATCCTCAAGGATACAGATTAGTGATAAGGTAATTTTTAATTTTGTGTTTATTGTAGGTGGTGAGAAGTAATATTCATTACCTGCATCCTTACTGTGTTGTTTATAGGTGGTCAGAAGCAGCGAGTGGCCATAGCCAGAGCTCTTATAAGACAACCCAAAGTGCTGCTGTTGGATGAAGCCACTAGTGCCCTCGATGCTGAGAGTGAATATGAGGTAAGAGATTATATATTACTGTGACAAACAGGCTGATTCGATATATCCCTGATTCTGTCACATGAATGGACAAGCTTTTATGTACTGAACACTTTGGTAATGTGTGGCCAATGTTGGGCTGTCTGACCCAATATTGGCCTGATGGGTACATAAAATTGATCAGCCTGAACTGAGGAATGCTGTTCCATGCAGGGAACACAATATTGGCCTGGCTCAACATCATCATCATTGATCGACTGCAACTTGTGCTTGTGTCGGGCATGATGACTGATGCCATTTAATGTCCCGTCCATCAGAGTCTTGAGCAGTTGCAGTGCCATTGTTCTAATGTCAGGGTCTTGGTTTAGGAAGGACTCTCAGTTCATCTTCTAGTTGGTTGGTTCCCAGATGATGACTTGGCAAGTGCTAGCTGGCAGGCAGGCAACTCTTGGTGTCGGTGCAGTGCCTGCATGTTGCAGTTGTCTTCCTGCTACTTGTATGGATATTATCTCAATAAAATTATTTTGCTGAATGGTGTCTGTCTGTGGGCAAGCATTACATACCTAAGAACAAAAAAGGTCCACATAAGGTAGGGACTTAAAACACATTATGTGGACTTACACGCCGAAGGCCACACGGTGTTTTCAGAGTTGAGAATATATTTGTTTTCTTAAGTGCACAGAACAAAGGAATATTCAAAGAGTGCATGTAACTCAGAGCTTATTGTTTGTGTCTGTATGTTATAGAAACTCCTGTCTGAATTCTGCATTAAACCTCGCAAAGTGTTTCACTTTCAGTAAACACCGTAAAACACAAAACATTGTTTGGCTTACGGTGATCTGAAAACATCATGACTTTGTTGTCATGTGGTCATTGTGTAAAACATCATCAGGTTGTCCACAGTGCATAATGAAGAGACCAGGGATATAATCATTGATAACATCATCAAAGATCAAAGATCAGCCTTCTGTTGGTCACTTCAAAGCCTCGTACAAAAGGGTCCTGCTCTCTCATTATGTAGCTTAGCTTTCTCTCCCATTGAGCTCCATTGCTTGGTCTCAGCTCTTTTCAGGTGCTTCCTTTTTTAGGTGTTCGTGCAACATGTGCACGAACACCTCTTGTTATTGTTCTGTTTTTTTAATTTCTTCTCCATCTTCTTCTTCTTCTTCTTCCACGGAACTCTTCTCTACAGCATAACTCAAGATTGAAACTGAATTGAACCTTTAAACTTATCAGACAATTGAACCTTAATACAAAGACGGCACAGAATTGATGACGTCATTATGACGTCATCAGGTGTCGAATTACAAGGTTTTTAAAGTTGAAAACTGACCATTTGCTATTCGCTGTATCTTCGTGAATTTTTAAGCTATGATGCTCATAATTGGGCATCTGATAGATCAATACTTCGGCAACATTTGAAAAGTTAACGTCAAAATCGTATGACCTTTACTTCCGGTCGTACCGAAAGGTCAAAGTGTGCCATTGTGTTTTTTCGTTAAAAATTTAATTTTTTGTCATAACTCAAGATTGAAATTAAATTAAACATTGAAACTCATCAGACATCTGAACCTCATTATCAAGACCACACAAACTTGATGATGTCATGATGATGTCATTGGGTATTGAATTACAATAAATCAAAGTTTATTATTTTAAAAAAGATCATCACTCATGAACCACATGTTGGATTTTGACAATCTACATATCATCGGACAGGTCGATAAAAGATCAACAAATGCTGCACAGAACGTGACCCCATTTGACCTTGACTTCCGGTTCAAACCGGAAGTTGAAAAATTGTAAAAATTCTGATCTAAAAAACTACGTTATATTTTAACATAAATTTTGCATCACGCTATAGATGAGTAATCCTGCTCAAACTTTTGCACAGAGATGATAACATTTTAATCTTTGCATCGGGTCGAAACTGGACGTCAAAGCGAACGAGTCTGTTGAACCACGTTGTAAGACAACACGATAATGTAGACCTACACGCCAATACAATGTACGCCTAACCTATACAGCCACTTGTGCACTGCACGTGAAGTATTGAGTACTGTTATTATGCAGTCAGTCCGCCCTGCACACAATATCCGTTCCTTTTATCTGCAACGTATGCACTAGTTTCGGAGCTTGACCTCTCCATGAATATTTAATTAGCGTGGTGTAGTCTCAGGAATTATATCAATTTCTTGTAATCAAAGTAATTTTCTGCAAAAATATTTACAGATTTATAGAGATGAATAACTGACCTTCAATCCAGTTGTACAATTTAATGATTTTGTTGTCAATTACTAGTTCTAAAATTGACTCAAACATTTTGTTTCAAAACGAAACAGTTTGCCTCGTAAAACATGGTACTTACTACTAATTTTCAAAGTTACCACAGCGTATCGTTGGGCTGGCCGAATAGATAAGGTTATATTCTATTTAAATGCTGTACATTTTACATTTGATTTCATTTAGATGAGTCAGGGCGCTCGTTTTGCCAACACTTTTCACAATTTAACGTTAACGTCTGTTGGTGAATATGCCGCCATGGCCCCTTATGGATTTCCTGATCGCTGATTGGTCAACCGCAAAACATCACACTCATCCACTGTCCATACTCGGATGTACTTGTAAACAAAGTGTGCGGCCACTGTTACCAATTGTTTTGTTGGGTTCTTTGGGGAATTTTTCAAACTGAAGGATTGGTGGCCTAAACACATTTGTTTAGACGATTTGGGGTACTTGGAGAACAAAGGATATAATTTAAAAGGGATGATGGTCTGAATAATTAATTAATTGTGGAACAAAAGATTAAATTTAGAAGGTCAGTTGCAAATTTCAAGTAAAAAAATGTTTACTACTTGTTTTTTCAGAAATGTATATACTTTTATTCCAGAAGCTTTGTTAAAATCATGGTCAGGAATTACTTGGATAGTTGGATGGTTGAAGGGTCAAAGTCCTAGTGTATGTGTCCTTAACGCTCGATACAACAAAAACTAAAGTGACAATATAAGATTTGTTTTATATTACATCAACAATTCCGTTATTTTAAGTCACATACACTGCAAGTAGGAATACAGTTGGCGTCGCTTGCTGTTTCATTGTGTATTGCACACCCATTAATAATAGTTCGTGTAATATTTTTATCAAATATACGTCCTCAGATAAAGCTCCTAAGACTTAACAAACGGTACACAGTGTAACCTCATTTAACCCGAACCTCCGTTTCAAACTGGAAGCTAAACATTAATGTTTAAAAAAAAACATAAATTCCATTTTTTTCAAACAATCTTTACATCATTGGGAGAGTATTTATCAACTTAAGAATTGACACACAGAATGTGACCCAATTTGACCTTGACTTCCAGTTCAAACCGGGTGATCAAATTCAACACTTGAAACAGTCATAACTCCCGAACCAAACATTGGATTTTTATCAACTACACGGCATTACAAAGGGACTTACCTAGCGCTACACAGTATGACCTCATTTGACCTAAGTTTTGGTACAAAACCGGAAATTGAAGATTTATATTGAAACAAAATCTTACTACTGAACCACAAATCGGGTTGATAAAATAAAATATTGTTCAATCATAATTTGATAACATCGATCACGAACACCTTGTTTTTGTAGTAAACAAAAACTGAATGTCTAGTTTATTTATTTTTTTATTGTTTGGCATTAACTGTCCTGTCTGTCTGTCTTCGTTTTTTGTTTCGTTATTTGTTTGTTTGTCTAGGGCTGTTCCCTACAAGCCTTGGCTTATCTGAGCAGCCTCCATACTCAGTACATTCTTAATTTATTTTGTTATTTTCAGTACCATTATCGTGGTCAATTGTATTTGTACTATCAAGTATCTGGTTAATAACTCATTGTGATCTTTGTTATTATGAGTGTGGAAATAAATGTTTAATTGAACTGAACTGAATCATATTAAGACTAATAATAATTTACATTCTAAATAAATATTTAGACTTGTAAAACAGCTGCACAAGTAGTGCAGGTGTCCCGCTCAAAGATTAATGATAGTTAAAATGTAATTTTCTCAGTACATGAAATTTGGGGCTATAATTAGTTTCTCATCATGTCAAATTATTCAAATCTGTGTAGTATGTTCACATTATAAACAAAATTGTAAATTTATTTTTTGATGTAGGTCCAAAAGGCTTTGTACAGAGAAGCATCAAAGATGACCATAGTGATAATCGCTCATCGTCTCAGCACTGTAGAGAAAGCTGATAAGATCATTGTGATTGACAAGGGGTGTGTTATTGAACAGGGAACACATCCACAGCTAGTTAGGGCAGGCGGGATGTACTCAGAGCTAGTACAACATCAGCTGCTAGCTGTAGAACAAAATGGTGATCATAGAGGAACTGTGGGTAGCTAATGATGGATGGTTGGTTGGACACAGTAGTCAATTTCTAATGTTTTTCAACGACTTTTCAAATATCTTTAGAAGAGGCTGGTATTGAAAGTTCTCGTTGGTCAAGCTGGATTCTCTTTCAACCATTTACAGTTTGCATACCGGGGCAAGGCCAATGAAAGTTGATGTTGGATTGGCTTCGACCCATGCTAGAAAATTTGTAATGGACATTTTTTCATAATGATCACCCTTGTTCAAACACATACGCTAATAAATAGCACAATGATCTACTAACGGTAATTATGATGGCACACATTTTATCAAAACTTCCTGCCCTACTGCCTGCTGAAAAATAAGGACATAAATATTGTCAGCCAACTTTTAGGGACTTTTCAGTTTTTGTTTGTGTTATTAAAAAAAATTGTTTAAAACAAAGAAAAATCAACTCGATTATGACTTGAACCTGCACCCTCCGGATTGATGTGCCATTGCTACAAAAACTGTGCTTCATTGTATTGAGCTGTATGTTTTTGGCCTCCCTATTTTGTCAGTAGTTTTATACGGGGGTGCCGATCAGAAGCCTTTCAACCTGTAATGGCTGTATAGCCAGGGATTACACCCAAGTTTACGATACAACCTGGGAAGTGGCAGCAGAGGGATCACCTTATGTGGATGCAACTTTCTATTTAAAATAATTGTCTAGTAAATCACAAGGAAAAACGACTGGGTAAAATTTTAATTAATTTGGGGTTAAAAAACAAACAAAATTGACTAGAGCGGTACTTGAACCTGCGACCTCCGGATTAATGTGCCGGCTCTCTACCAACTGAGCTAAAAAATTGTGAATGTTTTCCACACTGGGCCAAACATCCACACAGGCAGTGACAAGTAACTAACAACTAAATTTGATTGGCCTAATGGGAGCATTGATGATACACTTTGTGTACCTTCATAAGCTCCGTAACCTGGATACACCTGGAAAGTATGGTATGTCTCTTTTTGTTGATTTACTTGTGTTTATAACACTATCAACCCACATAGTCTTGTCAATAAACTGTTGATGAATGAGTCTTTAAATTATTCAATGAAAAAGAAACAGACAGTGGGTAAAAATTTGACAAATCCATTCAGATGTTAGGACTGTCAGTACTGGTGCTCCCACAGGGCTGCAGAATCTCACCAGTTATCTCCCATTGTTTACTAGTAACTGCTTGGATAGTAGTATTAGCAAATATGCAGATGATGTGGTATAGACTGCCCAAATTTTGCACATAGTCCAACATTGGAACCAGGCTAGGGCCATTTTTTCCTTCACATGTTTAAGCACTGTACATGAAAACTAAAATAAAATGCACAATCTATTTAAAACACAACAGCACCCTTTATTTAAATGTAGACTGCCATTTCCTGATGAAGAGGTGGTTTGGTTCATGGACCTTGCATATCAGTGGCAATGGGGTCCAACAGGTCAATGAAAACAAATATCTTGTAAATATCTTTGGCAACAAAACTGAATTGGAACAATGAATTATTTTACCTCAGAACACTTAGAAATTAGAAGTGTTTAACCTTGTTTAAAAAATCACTTGCAAAAAAGAATTTCTGTACTGTATGTAGTTCTGGCGTTAAATCTCAACACTGTTAAAAAGGGGGCAACAGTTGATTCGTGTTAACCTGCCTAGATTTGATTGTATCACTGTTGTTCAATAGAAACTACATGTTTAGTAAAAGAAAGCAATGCCAGGAAAAAGAAATGATGATTGACCGTATAAGGGCAAAATAGTCATGTAGTGTATGAAGGCCACGTTTTCTTATTAAGCTTAAGAAGATTTTGACAACATCGATATTTATATCAATGTAGATTCATGGAGAGGAACACAAGAAGTCAAGACAATTACTTGAGAAAATTATTTTATATGCTACACAACTCTCTAGTTTAATGGCAAAGTAGAGGAAGTGTTAGTGTACAGTGTACACCAGTGACAACACATCTTTTCAACAAGTTTTGAAAATTCAAATGGGTGAGAAAAATGGTGTTGAGATTTAGTGCCAGAACTATATACTGTACAGAAATTCTTGTTTTTTTGGGGGGTGTTTTGTTGTTGTCGCAAATGATTTATATAACACGGTTAAAAACACTTCATAATTTCTAAAAGCTACAGTGCCTGGATTTTCTGAAGATACACTTTGTATACATCTTACAGATGTATAGAGAATATTATTTGTGTTTTTCCCCATACACCCATGTGTGTTAAGCACAACTTTATCGACTTTGATATAATGGAATAGAGCAAAACTTATTCAGCCATTATTTTCACAATTTTTAGTTTTATGTAGTAATAGACCCCTTACATCACAAGCTAAAACAGCTAATTGGTGTCAAAGGATGACCTATAACTGACTGGGAGTTGTGCGGGGCGTGTAGACGCAAGCACGTTTCCATTGTTGACCTCAGCAATGGCAGCTTGATGCAAAGGGTCTATAGTATTATGATAAATGTCAAGTTTCCCAAATGACCTGTGTAGTATCTTTCCTGTTAAGAAATGCCCTGGAAAGAAGTTCACTCTCTTAGAAAACAAGGTGACAAGTCTACACGAGTTGCTGTCAAGAAATTCAAATGTATTTCCTGTAACAAACAAAAAGCAGTTGTTCTTCAGTGCTGGAAAGCTTAGATTAATAAAGTTTTATTTTTTTATTTTTATAACTCATTGAGATCTCTTGTCTCTTTATTATGCCGTCTAACTGGAAATAATGTGTGATTTATTAGACAAAAGGGAAAAACAAAGAAAATTATTTTTAACTACAATTGTTTTTCATAACCTTGATTACATATTCAATTATTTGTGCAATTAGTAACTACACTACAATTGACCCCTAACACAAGGCTCGCTTACAATTTGTGCCATTTTGGCCGGGAGTCAATACCTTTGGGTACATTTTGACTCCCAAAATGGTGGACAGGATAGGTGCATGTAACTGCACTGTGCATTGTGAAATAGGTCAATACTTGATAGTTTATTCAATCACAGTAAACAGATTGCATACACAATATTAACAAAAATACTGACAAAACTAATTTTCTTGACAAGATCAGTTGGTGAAATTTGTTCACAGGTAGTATAAAGTGTTTATTGTAACCTTTTTATAAAACAATAACCGATCAAAATTCCATCCCCTGATTTCCCCTGACTGAAGGAAATTGGCCATCTTATACTTAATCAATTTTTACTCTTAATCTGGCAAAAACAATAGGCCAATCATCTTAAGGCACAACATACATTATCTACATTATTTGCATGCATCAATTTGATTACTTATTTTTATGGCGTTATAATGATCCTGATTAAACATGTTAGTCACATTTATAGTAAGGCCAGTAGCGAAATATTTATGCTTAAACTTATACAAAGGTTACATTCGGCCAAAATATGCCGCTCAAGCTTGGAATGCAGGGTTAATTAAAGCTCAGATTGATCCACAGTCAACACCCACAAGCTGGATACACCCGTAGGACATCATTTCAATCTTCCTAATCACTCAATTTCTGACATGATTTTACAGGGCATTGAGGCACTAGGAAACCACAGAGAGATTGTTCGTCTGAGTAGAGAGAAATTATGGATAAGACGTCTCCAGACCATTCAACCCCATGGTCTGAACATCCCAGAAGGAAAAGACCAATAACTTTTTGTCTTTGCCTTGTCCCATTTCTCACAGACATCCACCTTTAGTCTGCCTCAATCACTAATGAATTACTCTCTTCTCCCTCTTCCCACCTTTTGATTTTGTCTCTTATGTTCCCTTTAACCCCCCCCCCCCCCATTTGTCAGCCCCTGCTTTCTCTGTGTGCTTTCATCTCTGTCATCTCTTTCCACTTGACTGCTTCTGTTACACCAGTATACCTGTTTATGTTTGTCGTGTTGTCATTTAGACTCTGCTAGTGTCAAAAAGTCAGGCCATTAACTATTATTTACATTAGTACCATGGGTCCTTTTTGTTGGTAAGCAGTTTGCATCAGATAATTCTATTTTCTCATTTATGATTTAACAATAACGGTTTAATCTTATGATATACTCTTTTTCAATCATGTTAATTACTAAAAATAAAAAAAATTCATGTAATTTTTGGGATAAGCAAAGACAAAATTTACTAGAGCGGGACTTGAACCTGGGACCTATGTTAGCAGTTTCCCTTTTTTGTCAATAACTTTGTTTGGCGGTGCCAGTCAGAAGCCATTCAACCTGTAACTGCCGTATAGCCAGAGCGTTAATCTGGAGATCACAGGTTTGCAGGGGAATGAGGTCACTTGTTAAGGTCACTTGTAGGTGACTTGTAAACACATCCAACAATTCTATTGTGTAGCATGCACCCTGGATGTACTCGGGATATTACATACAGAGAGAGACAAAACAGTACGTATGCTCAAGTTCTCCCTTTTACCACGGATTATTGTGCAATCCCCAATTCCAAGCCTATGCCCTTTTGTAGGACAAACAAGGATTACAAGAGATCAACAGGCTGCCAAGAGTGTTTATCAGTGTATTCAGCATGGGAGGTAAGAATCCACCATGCCATGGCTGATTATTGGCTGTGGCTTACAGCAAGAGGTAAGCCCATTGAAAGAGAACACTTGTTGTCTTTACTTGGACAACTAAACTCTACCCAAAAACAGTTGTTTGGAAAATTAATTCCATGGGTGGTCTGGACAAATTTTGAAAACATTGGTGGGAAGTAGTTAAATGCCTTCAATATCAGTTGGAAACACAGGAAAACTGTGGAAATCTCTGCAAGTTTGGAAAAAAGAAGAAGATTGCGATGCATTTTCCTGACAATTTGTTCTCTTCTAATAAAGGCTACCATGGTAATGTACAGGTTTTATTCCTGACAGGTAATACAGATCACTACTACTTGGAGAATCCACCAATCTCTGAGGGTAAATGCAGCCAGGAACCATAACCTTTGTCCTTCAGATGAGCTGTTAGGACTTGCTTGCCATGTTGGTAGTCAGTACACATCATCTGTAATGAAAGGACAAAAAAAAGATCACTCTACTCTGTATCTGCAATAATGAAAGGTTTCCAACATGTGACTTGACAGGAATTTCCTGCTTTCATAATTTGTCAAAGATCTCTTTTTACCAATTTGTATTTGAAGGAGGTGACGTTATCATCAAGTAATGTAAAGGCATTAGCCCTGTTGTATCCAAGCATCTTGATTTTCTCTATTAATTACCCGTTTACAATGTAACACATTGGGTTGTAAGTGGCGATTTATTTTAGGCCAAGAGAGGGAACAGACATATTTTGCTTTATATTAACACCTCTGCATGAGTGCTTCTGAAGGTTGGTGCACATTTTTATCAACTGGGTTTTCCAGAATTTTCAAACGTTTGTTAGACAAAATAATTGTTTTATTTCAAGAATAATATGAATGCAATGAAAGTACATGATTGGTATTTATTGAGGAAAAATGATTATGTACATTGCGAAGCTCACTGATGATGTACATCAAGGAAACATTATTTGAATAACTCCAAACTCTAAACATGGCTTATAATAATAGGATTCGAGTAAGTTTGATAAAATAAAAGACTTGTTCAAATTTTCAAATTAAAAAAAATCCATACTTTTTTCCATAGCAGCATTCTATTAGAAAACTGGATTAGAAAACTGGACTAGGAAAGCACAGTGACAAAAGATCAACAGTGGTAGATACATGTATTAAACATACTTACATGCATGTGCAAGTTGATGCACTACTACTTAGTACCCATTTGGGTTTGTCTTACCTTGGCCTGATGATAGTTATTACCCTGCAGAAGGTCATGACGCTGTGCCATGCTACAGGCATTCTTAAAACGGCTATAAAAAGCAGCTTTGCAGACTCGACTTGCCCCAACAGCACCGCTTCTAAACGGCGAACTACAAACAATCATAATAATTTTTCAACATAAAGGGATTGACAAAATGTTTGTTATACACCCATACTTTACATGATCTATACCTAACGATAACCATATAAAAACCTGTACATTTTTAAACTCATGACTGTACATTTTAAAATAAAAAACAAAGAAATATTGCACAAGATGGTTTTGGGCATGCTACAACAATGAAATAGACTGCTTGCTATGATCTGTAGTCACTTCTTGTCCTAAATGATAACATGTCAAGCAAACAATGCTCAAAAGTTTACAACTAATAATAATAATAATAATAATAAAGACATTTGTAAAGCGCCTAATGCAAAGCCTCTAAGCGCATAAAGAGAACAATAAAATATACAATGAGTGAAAGATACAATTACAAACAAGAAAAGTCGTGTTTGTTAAACACAAATGCCCCGCAAGCCAGTTCGTTTCACAACATTTGACCTATGTGGTCTAAAAATAGGAGGTGTCTGTATCTCGAGACCAAGCCACACACCAGTTCATATGCCAAGTCCTTTTAAAATTATCACTGGACCACATTTTTTTTGTAGGCATAAAATAATTTAATTTTTGCCATAATACATTGAACATACAATTGACCTTGGGAGGCGGAGGCGGAGGCAGGGGGGGGGGGAACAATATACTTCTAAGGGATTTGAAACAATTTACATGTGAAATGAAACATAGAAAAGAATGCAATGCTGTAGTAAGTTGCACAAGAATAGTTGCATGTTAGATTGTTACTGGTTTGGATGAACTAGTGGTGCAGATGGAACATTTAAATTTAAACCTGCCAGAAAAGAAAACCATGAAAGAAAGTTGCAATTAAGGGAAGGGGTGGGGAGGGTTGGGTTGGGTTGGAACAGGAGGAGAAGATGCTGGGTGGGGAGGAGGGGTGGGGACGGCAGGGGTCCCCATACATGAAAGTGGCAACACACTAAGTTTGGAGATAATATGCCACGTCCTTCAAACAAAGTTTGGAGTTGATATGACAAGTCCTAGTCGAGGTATTGCTCAGACAGCATTTCTTTTGTTTTAGCCATAATGACCTTGACATTTGACTGGGGGGGGGGGGTCCACAAACAATAGACTTTTGAGGGACCCAAAGACCAATCCACAAACCAAGTTTGCAGTTAATATGCAAAGTTCATCTCAAGTTATCAAGTGTTTTAGCCATAATGACCCCGACATTTGACCTAAGGGGTATCAATAACAACAGGCTTCTGGGGGGAATCCCATGACCAATCCAAACACCAAGTTTTGAGTTGACATTTGAGTCCTCCTTGAGTTACAATTTGCATGCAAGCACACACACACACACACACACACGCAAACACACACACACAGCCATACAACACCATAACACATATTCACGCATACACGAACACGCACACACGCACACAAACACACACGCACACAAACACACACCCACACACACACACACACTCGGAAGGACATGTCGGAAACAGTATGCCCCTTCGGTGGCTTCGCCAACCGCGGGGCATAAAAAGCAGATTACAAATAAGCAGCTTCAAACAAATGAATTTTTAACAGAGACTTAAAACAGCGTAAAGAACTAGCCTGGCGAATATGCTCAGGAAGACTATTCCAAAGAAATGGTGCAGCGTAAGAAAATGATCTGTGGCCATAAAAAATGGAAGAAGCTCTGGTAGATGAAAGCAATGACTGTTGAGATGAACGTAAAGTCCGAGTAGGGGAATAATGGTGAACAAGTTCAGATAAATTAGCAGGATATTGACATGTTTGAGCTTTGAAAGTTAACAAAAGAATTTTATAAATTGTACGAAACTTAACTGGGAGCCAATGCAATTTCATTAGTATTGGTGTAATATGGTGAGAACGAGGCAAGCAAGAAACGAGGCGAGCAGCAGTGTTTTGTACACATTGAATTTTAGCAAGATCTTTATCAGGGAGTCCATACAGAAGAGAATTGCCGGAATCAAGTCTAGTTGTGACGAAAGCAAGAACAAGACGAAGAGTAGTAGCTTCATCCAGATAGCGGCGAATCTGTGCTATTTTTCTGATAGCCATGAGAGCTGCTTTGCAAACATTATCAACATGTCTACTCATGCACAATGAAGAATCCATAACTACACCGAGGTTACGGGCAAATTCAGATGGTTTAATAACAGACTGGGCAATATGTAAGTTTGGCGGAGAAATCTTTTTTGTGAAACGAGATCTTAAAAATAAGATCTCAGTTTTGGAGTCATTCAGAGCGAGTTTGTTGGACAAAGCCCAAGATTTGACATCTTGAATGCATAATTCAACTTTAGCAATGGCAGAAGCGCGATCAGCAGGATCAAATGTAATGTAAAGCTGGGTATCGTCAGCATAAGCAACACCATGGGCAGCAATGAGGTCTTGTAAGGGTGCACTGAACAATATAAATTCAAGAGGCCCAGCTACAGAACCTTGAGGAATACCACACAAGAGATGATGACGATCGGATTTAGCATTATTGATGAGAACATGCTGGGTTCTGTTGTTTAGATAACAAGAGAACCAGTTTAAGGGCAGTTCCAGTAATTCCATAGCGAGAAGATAAACGTTGAAGGAGATGCTCATGGTCAATAGTGTCAAATGCAGCTGAAAAATCTAACAGCACAAGGATCGCTTCCTTATGATTGTCCAGTGCACGCAAGATATCATTCTGCACACGAATGAGAGCAGTCTCAGTACTGTGGAAAGGACGATAAGCAGACTGCATCTTAGCATGAAGGTTATTTTCACAGAGATAGTCTTGAAGTTGACTAACAACTGCACGTTCAATCAATTTGGAGATAAATCTCAAGTTAGAGATAGGACGATAATTTGACAAACACGCCGGGTCCACATGTTGCTTTTTCAGAAGTGGCAGGATGCAAGCCTCCTTAAGATGATCAGGGAAATGGCCAAAAGACAAAGACCTATTAATAATATTTGTGCAGACTGGCAGCAGTTCAGAACAACACTCCTTAAAAACAGATAATGGCAGAGGGTCCAACTTGCAGGAGGTAACCGTACCAGATTTGATCGTCTTCATCACTTTGTCAGAAGTGACTACACGAAAAATGGCGAACGAAGAATTACAATGATCATGGATATCAACGGAGATGGGTGATGGATGAATATTATCAAATCTACCATACCAAATCTACCAATTTCTTAGTTTTATCCTCAAAGAAATTAGCGAAATTATTGGCCAGATCAATAGGATTGACAAAACTTGGGAGCTTTTTCATACACTTGGGAGAAGACAGCTTGTCAATAACACGGAACAGATTTTGTTGGTTGCACTCAGATAATTTACAACGATGATAGTTAGATTTAGCATTGATAACAAGGTCTCTGTATATGATACACTGTTCTTTGTATGACTCATTATGCACAGCAAGGCCAGATTTTAACAATTTTTGCTCACGGCGACGTTTCTCCTGCTTGGCTGCACGTAGAGTATCACTATACCATGGAGCATGAGGGCGTAGTATGACGGATCTTACAACTTCAGGAGCATGATGATCAAGAATAACCTTAAGAACAGAATCATACTGCATAACAAGTTCATCTAAATCGGTGGCAGGGTCCGTCATCAAAGAAGAGTTACGAATATCAGATTTAAAAGAAGCCATATCAAGTGAACGAAGTTTGCGAGTAAGTAATTTCTTAGTTGATGCTGGTGGTCGAGCAACATTAATTAGACACTTCACAGCAGCATGGTCTGAAGGAAGATCATGATGAGTTGAAACCGAAGAAATTAAATCATCAGTGATATTAGAAATCAATAAATCCAGTGTATGTCCAGCGGTATGAGTAGATGAAGTAACATGTTGTTGAAGGTTGGAAGTATCTAACAAGTCACGGAAAATAATAGTTTCACGATTGTCAGGAACATCCATATGAAAATTAAAGTCACCTGACAAGAGAAAACTGCAGGGGTTAGCGATGAGTGATTCAATTAGGCATCCAACCTCTTCAAGAAATATCGGAAATGTGAGATTATTTTCTTGTTAGGTGGAGGTCGATAGATGATGAGAAGACGGAAAGATGACGACATTGATGATAAAGTGAGCTCCATGTGTTCAAAAGCTCTATATTCTTGACTTTGATGAATTTGTATATCAATACCAGTTCTCACAATGATACCAACACCACCTGCCCTTGAGTGTAGACGTGGAGAGTGGTGGAAAACATAGTTAGGTAAAGTGTTACTGATGTCGGCAAGAGTACGATTATTCCGATCTCCTCCAGTTAACCATGTCTCTGTGATGGCAAGTATATCTAACTGATGACTGATTACAAAATCACAGAGTGCAGTAGACTCCGCTTTGGTCTAATGAGAACAAAATGAGAACCAGTATTCATCTGTTAATACTTCACACAGGAAAAATAACCAAGCCTGCAAAAGGTCTTATAAACAGTTTTCAGGCTTCCATTCCAGTAATGGCTGATTAGTGTTTGCTAATTAGTCTCCCTAGATTACTGAACCTTTTCTTTTAATTCTCTTTTCTTTTTAAAAAATGTTTATTATGGGGAATGACTGCAGAGTAAACTTTTGCTATTATACTCAGGCTCCTATAAACAAACAAGACACAAGTTTTTGAATTGCTGCCACAGTCTGAAAACCCACTGACTTTATTTGTGCCGGATACCTAATGCTTGGGCAAACCGGTCACAAGAAATACAATCGGGGTACACCTGACCCCTAAACCGGGTCCACCAGACCCAAACCAGGATGCACTTGCACCCAAACCTGGGTTCAATTTGACCCAAAAATAGCTGCATATGTCAGCCATAAACCCAATATAATTTGTGTAGGCCTACACCAGATCAACTTTACTGTGTTTTGTAGAAACTATTAAGTTGACAATATAACACTGTTTAATTATCCAGAGTCAAAGGATACAGTTGCGCTTCAACCGATGAAACCTAAATCGGAATCATAGCCTCCTGAAACTTGTGAGCGCCATGGCAACCGTACCAAAACCAATTAACAAATTCCATTGGTGTATATAATTATTACAGGTTGTTCAATAAACGCCAAAATCGGGGTAAATGGCTGTCCAAACCCTTCCAATTGAAGCGAAGATAAATGCACGCCATCGTAGGAGAAAAGGCTTACCTCTGACCAAATAAACTGGGGATGATGTAAACAGAGAGCTTGCACTGCTTTGCATTGTGACGCTGCCCAACGATTAATCATTCGGTGTTTACGTTCCAGCGCCGGTTGAGAACGTGCGCCCATGTAAAAAACGCGAGGCAACACATCAGACCAAACAATAGTCGAAGTTGGGTATGCCCAGGCACAATCGTGCAGCATCACTGCAATTTTCTGCCGCAGTGCAAACTCGTCAATGCAAACGAGGTCATTAGTACCTAAATGAATAATCAACAAAGCTGGGGGAGGTGCCCGTTTTCGGAGGTCATTAAGCAGGTCATTATAAATATCAACCCCAGCCCCACCTTTGCCTTTCCAATAAACCTGGGCTGGAATGTTGAACGGACCTTCTGCACGACGAATCAAGGAGTCCCCAACAATCCAAACTGAACCTACGAAAATAAAGTGAAGTGGAATTGAACCTCCGGCCCATTAACGCTTGTAACAACAAATCAAGGTAAAATGGAACGAATGAAATGCTGTCCCCGCCCAGACAATCAACGGCTCGAATGCAGATTGCAAGTAGGAATTGTGCGAATGTAAGACAGAAATGCAGTGGAACACCACCGGCCCATGGCACGGACATCATCATGAGAGACCCCGCAAGCGGCTGCGGATGATGCAGCACCAATACGGAACAAGTGCCCCCGAATGTATTGCCCACCTAGGCCTGCAAAGGAAACCGCCTTCCGTAACACCGAATTGAACTGGTACCAAATTAATGGACTCCTATCAAAGTGACAGAAAAACAACGAATATCAATAAAATCCAAGAACCCTTGAACGGGGCATAGTGATTTGTGACTAGCAGTGACAAGACAAATGCGTTGTGGAAAACCCTGTTGATTATTTTTTGACTGCCGAAAAGTTAAGTCAACAAATTGATCATGTGACCCCGATTGCGAAAAACTGCACATCCCCGAAAACTAGAACTGACTCCTGTACCCGGGAATAAGAACCCACAGCAAATTCGCCCACACGTAGAAAACCGAAAAAGGCACCCAAGAAAACTGCCTTGAACATGGTACTTTCAAATTGAGACTTGCAAATGTGAGGAAGAGAATCAATTAGCTGCTGAAGAACTGGCAACGAAATTGGCACCCGGTTATCCACCGAACCGCAGCCGCGACGAGAACCCTCAATCAATTTAGAGACAAGAAAGTCTTTCCTAGGATCTGACATCCCGCGCAACTTATAAAAATAGCCAACACCAGAAACATAGTTAGCAATCGTAGATGGGGCAAGGCCACGCAATGAAAGCCACGCAACAAAACCACGCACCTCCTCAGCCGAAGCTGGCGGCCCTACTGTTTCAGGGGATCGTTGCCGAAATTGGCAGAAAGCTTTCCACCCCGTAGCATAAGCTTTGTGTGAGTTAGGCGCAATGGATGCTGCCAATAGACGGCTCATCTCATCAGCTACCAAGGAAGAGGTAGAGCAGGGAGCGGTGTCATTACAGCGTTTGCCAATGGGGCTGCCAAACGAAACCAACTCATCTGAAAACGAGATAAAGCATCAGCAATCTCGTTATATTTGCCAGGGACATGAACTGCACGAAATGATATGTTAAACTTGAGGCAAAGCAGGACAAATTGACGCACAACAACCATGATACGCTTACACGGCGAGGACTTCTTGTTAATAATGTGCACAACAGCGAAGTTGTTGGTGTTAAACACGACTTTTTTGCCAGCTAGCAGCGGGGCCCAACATTTCAATGCAACATAGAGCGGGAAAAGCTCAAGGAATGCGATGGATGGAGGCTGCTGCAAAATACATGCAGGCCAATAACCTTGAACCCACTTGTCCTGGAAATATGCCCCAAAGCCAACACTAGCAGCAGCATCAGTGAACAATTGCAAAGTATCGTTCAACTGCCATGCATGGTCTGCAAACACAGAGACCCCGTTAAAATGTGCCAAGAATTCCAGCCATGCAAGCAAATCTAGTCTGGCCCCCTGTGAAATCCGAATCATGTGATGGGGGCGAGAAATTCCTTGTGTTAATGCAATTAAGCGGCGCAGAAAAGAATGAAGCATAATGCACTGTACAAAGATCCCTGCTAATGAAATCATTAATGGATTGACCAGCGGGAAAAGATGATGAGTGATGAATGAGGCGGAACGTGTTGGGATCTCGCTTAGGTACTAAACCAATGGGGGAACATTGCAAAGTAGCCAAAGGATGAGACACAAATGGCCCAGCTATCCTCCCTAACGCAATTTCCGCTGCAAGTTTCTGCTTAACAACTGCGGGCTGAGCCGCAGCAGAGGCGAGGCACACCAAATCGCACGCCCCCCTAGGGCCAGTATAACCCAACGAGAAACCATGAGCAAACCCATTACGTAAAACCTCAACATCAGAATCTAAAGGGTAAGAACACAGCCAACAATCCAAAACTGAAAAATTTATTGGCGTTGGAAGAGCGAAAAGACCCCATCCCCCCAGCGCCATTGACATTGTTACGATTAACCGAGTTCTGCTTTTGCATAGTCAGTGGATCAGCAAGCTTTTGCGCTGGCATAATCAAGGGTTTTTGTGGCCGCGCCTGCTGAGCCGAAGCAGCAGCAGCAGGGGAATTAACCCAGCGCGCATGACCCGCCATCCTACACCGAGTTGCACCATGGCCAGGGCGCTGACATTTAGCACAACTATGCAAAAATGTGCACACACGGAAATGGCAGCCTTGGAAGAGGAGGGTTGAGGGACGGTTAGGACATTGCCACTTGAAAACTGAGTAGTAACCCCCACAGCTGCCACGGTCAGCCAAAGCTCAGTATCAAGCTTGCCCCAAGAGCGCATGGGTTCTGCCTCCTGCCGCAAGCGGAACTGCTCATTATAGCGCTTCCAACCCGGCCCAGGAAATTAAACCGAGGCCATGTGAATTATTTCGCAGTATTTGAGCAGCTCCGCGCAGCGATTGGGGTGCTTCACAAGAAAAATCGCCATAAAGTTATGAAAGGCCGATTGCCATGCATTAAATGTTTCCAGTTTCTTGCGTGATCCTACTGGTTTGCGCACAACTAAATTCCCCCAACAATTTCCAATGACAAGTTAGCATCACCCGCCTTAGCGAGAACTGAAGCACCAGAATCATTTTGGAGGAGAGACATGTCAATATACGTTCCCTGCCAAATCTTTTCTTTTAGCGCCTGTGAGACACGAAAACCCAACGACGTTCCAGCGTCAACATGTGGAAGAACTGGGTGGCCTACAAATTTGCCCAAGAATATCGAGGCCTAACCCACTATTAGTATTACTACCACCCGTAGGCACACCACTACTACTACTACTAGTACTATTAGTATTACCGTTAAGCACAAGTGCATGTGAAGTGGAACTAGGGCCCGTAACCTGACCGGCATCCCCGGTGTACTCGCCACCCGTCGCAAGGGGCCGAGTCCCAGTCACAGTGCCCAAAACTGGTGGGGCGACCGCAGCCTGGCCGGGCTGCATACCGGTAAACGTCACGGTGTCATCATTGCACTTGCAGTAGTAGGATGCCGCTGCAGCGTAGCAGATGGTGAAGTGGTTGCCCCGGTGTTCGCCGGTGGGATGATAGCCTGATGCTGGATCCCTGGGGATGACAACATTGGCAGCAGACTTTGTCTGGATGGCGGCAGAGGGGAAGACGAAGCCGGGCTGGTAAGAGTGACCACGGCCGGATGGAGCTGTGCTGATGATGCCCTCTTATCCTTAGGCCGTTTCCCTTTGCCCTTCTTTGCAGCTGACGACTACGTCGTTGGACGTCTGGCCACCCTACTGACTGACTGATGGGCTCCCGTCTAACTCGGGGCATGATTTGATACGATGACTGAAGATTCTAAATTAACTAAACTAGCCAGCCACCACCCGTTAAAACGATATGAACAGCCTCTTGCCGCACTGCTTGAAAATTGAATCCCAAACGAAACTGGAAAATGTCCTAATACGCGAAATCAAAGACTAAAAATCCTCCATCCAAAATTAAAAACATCTATCCCAAAAGAATGACTGTGACAAAGTGAAAGATAAAATATCAAGCCCGCCAAAAACAAAACTTCTGACGCGTCGGCAACAACTTTGATTGGTTAAAACAAAACAATGTTATACATTGATTTGCTACTTCATTTGCAACACAGCATGACCCAGAAACCCAGTAATGAGTTTGGGACACTATGCAGTTGATGCACAGGGAAAACAACAAATTAATTGCTTGCAAAAGAACGCAAAGTAGATGCCCTGCGGGTAAGCCCGGAACATGCTGTGTAGAATGTAATGTTACGCTGAGTATAATACCTTTTATCCTTTGGTGATAAAAGGAATTATTGGGGTTGGATTTGTATACAATTCTTAAAGACCAAGTATATCTTTGGTTTTTGGAACCATTGGATTGTTTTAATTCGATATAAATGTACATAATAAAAAATATACAATAAAACTAACCTGTGAAAATTTAATTTCAAAAGGTGGTCACGTTTTTGAGATATCGTCTGCGCAGGAAGAATAATCCCAAATAGAAATAAACAACCCGAGAAACATTTCTGAGAGTAACGCTTCTCAGGTTCAAATTTTGTGGCATAAAAACTGATATCTTTGACATGATCACATTACTTTGAAGTGAAAGGCTTCTCCAAATGCTTTTTACTATGGAAAGCTGCTGTAGGCTTCTAACCAATAAGTTTTGATTGCCATTGATTTTAAGAGTGATTACCAAATGTAAACCTTTCCTTTAAATCCATGTCACTATAACAGATAGTTACACATCAAGTCAGCTTCCCTGTTGCATTTCAATTCTTTCAAATGCTTAGCGAATATACATTTATTATCTCAGTAGGACCAGATATGAATACATACCCCTCTGTACATCGCCCTCTATTGACATCAACAACTTCATATAGACTGTCTGCAAATGACCAGTTGAGACTTAATCCCAGCTTGAAGTCATCTTCAACTCGAGGTGTGTCAGATACTCTTCCAATGAGCGGGTGATGAACGCTGTAACCTGCTGGTAGTTTGTCAGTTAACTCATCATCTACTCTACAGCATATGGCTCTGGCAAGATGGCCATGGTCATAGTCACTCCCTGTATTCAATTCGAAAGAAAATTACGTGACTGAAAATCACTGACTGGGAACAAGCTGTCACAAAGCTTGGTGTTTGATTGGCTAGCGAATTTTACCATAACTGTAAAGTATTACTAATACATGAAGTAAAGCGCATTGAGACGTTATTGTGAAATGCGCTATATAAGAACTAGTTATTATTATTATTATTAAGTAACAGACAGTTGAGGTCAATGACTGTATCACACCACAGAATTGTCACTAACTGCAGGTTTAAAACTTGAACCCAATAAAAACATTATAATTTTACATTTGGGCTACAAAGGCCAAAACATTCGAAAATGTTATCCCACAATCATCAACAATATAGGTTAATTTTAGTCAAATAAATTTGAAGTTTAGCTTCTATTGGTTAGAAAAAAGGACATAGTTCATGACATCATATTTCTATCACTGGTACTAATCTTTGCCACATAAACATCATTCAAGATTGTCATAAAACTGACATTCCTTAGTCCAAGCCTGTCATATTCCTTGTGTCTATGAGCTAAGTACAGAAAAAACATGCTTAGCAGAACCAGATTACCATTCAAAATGCCATAAAGTTTGCATTATTGCAACTGGTGCCCCACTCATTTTTTGCTTAGTGAACAAATTTTCTAAGCAGTATTTTCTGCTTAACAGCTTAATAAAATGGGCCCATGTGCATATTGCTTATTCACCACTAGAGGGTCAATAGGTCAAATCCTGTGATATTACCAACAAAAAAATACAAGAAAATTGCAGGTCAAGGATTTTAAATTGAGTCAATGTATCATACATGAGAACCAATGACAATGTATTTAGAAGCATTCAATACATACCTAAAGTGATGGTATCCAAGTAGACAGGCTGGATGAAAAGACCAAGAAGCGCCCCCTGGAGCCCAATTATATTCCACTCCAGCAACTTATCACTGCTAGACATAACTCGGAATGGTTTCTGCATCATAAATCAAATCATAACAACCTTCAAAAATGTTTAGCTTATGAAAAAGTCAACATTTTTTTCAAAAGTTCCAAATTAAGGTCCAAACACCGACTAGAGCAGTATAGTCAAAATGACACGACCAGTCTTATCTCACTCAAGGTCATAGTAAGGATAAGTACTTCCCAGTCTTCCAATCTGTAAGCAAAAGCACAAGTCACTCAGTTCACAAATCTACTGTGTGGCAGTAGATAAATAAAAAGTTATGCTTTTACCAGAACTTAATTTACTCTGGGAAAAGTTGACAATATCACGTCATTACCAACAAACCAACACCATAATGTCCATATTGTTGGATATGTCATTAACTGCATATCAACTACCAATAGAGCGAACATGTAGGCCTATAATAGTTAATACAAGTAGTGAACGGTCAACAGATGGCACTGCATCATTGAATCTCTCAGCAACCAAATGATCCTATCCATGGACAAGCACATACGTTGAATCTCGCTAGACTTATCTAAGGTGTATCCAAATATAATGATGCAAGATCAGTATTTGTTAGGGAGTCTCTTTTGAGCATGAAACAACATTATAAAAATATCAAGTTGCATTTTTACATTGACACAACATAATATCACTCCAAACAAATTTCACCAGCTGAACCTTGGGGTTTTGGATGTATTGAACAATTTGCATTAAACTAGTACTTAATTTTGTTGTTCTCTTTTACCATGAGCACAGACAAACTTGGCAGTAGCAGGTTGATGCTTACGTAAGATGTATTTTTAAGAGATCAGAAAGGAACTTTTGCTTGCACATGTGTGTAGTGAAGTAACTAACCATTATCTTGGACCTACCAGTAGAAAATACTGATCATAAGAAGCATGTAATGCAACATGAAATTTGACATTGATGTAACAATTTGAAATGCCTACAGAAAGTGCTACCTTCTTATTTTAAAACAATGTAAATTGCAGTTGAAAGGAGTATTATGGCTAAAGTTCTGTACCTGATAAAGATAAAGTTATTCATTTTTCAGGTATCAGTTTAGGCTCCATACTGAAATCAGTCTCAAATCTGTAATGTTTCTTTGACTTGTGCTTGTACCTGTTTTTTAGCCAAATCTAATGACTCTGCCTGTTGTACATCTTCTACCGCAATTGTCTCACCTGAAAAAAATAACAAATACACAATAAAAAATTTTTCTTACATGGCAAACGTGAATAAAAGATGTTAATTTGTCAGCCAGCTTCTTCCTTTCACATCTGACGATAAGGAGAACAAGTATTGCTATAAACATGCTCCCAAAAGTCCACATCATCCACTGCTTCTTCTCTTACTTATCTATCCAAATGCCAGTTACTATACTCACCATCTGCACATACAGCAGTAAGCTTTCCCTGTGCTGTATCTGGTTCTTGTACTGGGTAGTGAGCACCAAACATCATGAGTTGCAGGTCTGCTTCAGTGATTCTCCCGTTACAATCACGTACAAATCTTGCCCCATCACCGCTGGGTGCAGCATTCATGTACAAGTGTAGTGTTACACCTTCCTTGAGTGCCAGTAGCTGAGTGCTACCCTGATTAGTGAAGATACTAATATGGCGGTTACCTTCATAGTAATTCTTGAGCTCACGATACAAGTATCTGAAAGAAAATAGACATTTCAGATTAATGCCTGGTCTACAAAATTAAAAACTATGTCTGTATGAGACCCAACACAATGACTCAAAACTCTAGCACCAAACTTTGTCCTTATTGTGTGTTAAAGACATTCATTAAATAAAACCAAATTTCATAGTTCTGAATCCTCAGGATGGATTGCTTGTAAGTCAGTTACTGCCAAAGATCAGTACCAAATTAGGATCAAGTCCAAGACAACAGGTCGTTGAACTCTATGGTCAAAGGTGAAACTGAAAGAAAAACGCAAATACTCCCCTCTCTTCAACCTCCCCCCCCCCCAAAAAAAAACAACAACAACAAAACCACACCCAAATAGCTGTTAATAGAAAGGAACTTATTACCCCTTTTCTAAGACGATATTAACTGCAGTGTTGAAACATCCTTAAATAATATTTCTGGCCCCATCCAAGGTTTGAGTTATAAAGTCATGTTGTCTTCATAAATCTAAACTAGATTTATGCTCTGCAGCGAGAAATCAACCAATTAGTCTATTCAGTGAGAATTATTTGGAGACAGTCACCAAAATACAGATGACATGGGATTTAGGCTGGTTACCTTATTCTGCTCAATAAACACATTACCTCTGGAGACCTCTACGAGCAATGGTTAGTCCATCAAGATCTATCAAACATCGTCCATCACTACTAATATTGCGTCCATTTATTGCTCCTATACCTGTGCCAAGACTTATCAATTCATGTTTCCCTTGTGGACCTGAAAATATCATTACAAAAACGAGTCAAAACATTGATAAAAACACTGATTCCAAACAAGTCAGTTAGTTTATAAATACTACAAGGCGATAATGACTGGTTATGTCAGTATAATTGATTGAATAAAGAGGATAAATTCAAACTCACTTCTCTGCAGCAGAAAAGCAGCATAGCTCTTGCGTGCCTCAATCCGATTACAGCCTGAAAATGGTGCTCCTACTCTGGGGATACTTGTAGCAATCTCAGCAATTTGATCAGCTACTGTCGGACCACAGTTCAGGATAGACTGTGTGTTTCCAACCGGTGTGGGCTGAGGGTCAGGCTGTGGTGCATGGGTTTGGTTTACATTGGGTTGGTGAGCATGGCTTTGGGGTACATGGGATTGGGATATAGGGATCTCAGGCTTTTGGGGCTGTGTAGCATGAAACTTGGAGGGGTAAGGTTGTGCTGCATGGCTTTGCTGAGATGCAGCTTGGAATTGGTCATGGTGTGATGACACCACAGAGGCTGGTTGATCAGGAAAGCAGCCACCTTGTGAGCTAGATTGTTGAGATACAGCACCCACACTTGCTGATGTTAATAAAGATACAGAACCTGGTTGTTGTGGCTGACCAAGGACTCGTGCAGAAGTAAACTTTTGTTTTACGCCAAACTGTGGAAACGCAGTACCTGGAACATCTTTAAAATCAAAGGATGGCTCAACATATGGCTGGTAGTTAATACTCTGTCCTCTCTGTGGATTGGACTTGGAGGGTTGTTTAGAATTAGATGCATGTGGTTTAGGTACTGCAGGATCACGAGTTAATGTTGGGAATGCTTCAGTATCTGCTGACACTGTGTATGAACCTGACTCTCCCTGGTTAAGATACCTGCCTGGTGCTTGGCTACTTTGTCCACTACTTGATGAAGACCATGAGTCTACATCAGAGTAGCTCTGCTGATACTGTCTCTGAGATTGGTCATCTAGCTTAGTACCAATACTCCAGGCAGATGGAGCACTTTGACTTGATTTACCTGGGACATTGTGATGTTGGATACCAACTGATGGAGTGCTGTATGAAGACTGTGCACGAGTGGCACCGTATGGTGGCTGGAAACCAGCTGTTTGAGGCTGGTAACCTTGATCAGCTGTACCCTGCATGCCAGTATATCCATACTGGTTTACATAGGGTAGTGATTGATGTGCTTGCTGCTGCCCTTGGCGGTGACCAGGTGAAACACCCTGCAAACAGTTTTTCATTACCTCTTGGTTGAGAACACCCCGGCCAAAGTTGAATGTCTCTGGCTGTTGTGGTTTGGTTTGTATTGGTAGTGGTCCTTGGTTCATAAGCGCTGTCGTTACATGGGATGGTACAGCTGTTTGTAGAGGGGATACTGAAGCCGTCTGTGCAGGTGATGGTGCAGAAGCCTTTGTTTCTTGTACATTTACAGCTGTCATTAACACAAACACAAATTCAACTAAATTTCACTCTTCCAAATTCTCAATTTCATAAATGCACTCAATGTTTTACCCACATTAAACAAGTTTTAACAGAAAAGATGGTCTGTAGGTGGTATTGCTTTTAATTTAGTACTTCTATCTGATGCCATTTTTAGATCTCTGGAGTTAACAAATTATCAAAAAAAGGGCACATCCAAACAAAGTTTACCCATAGTGGGTCCTAAAAACTCCCATGTACATGTAATTTACATTGTGTGTAACTGGAACATCTTTTTATGTATGGTTCAAAAACCTTATCAGTCCAAAATCTTGGCATATGAATTGGAGCATTCTGGGCAGTCTCTAGCAAAAGACACTATGGTTTTAGATATAAAGAAGTACAGTGCACCCTAACATTGTTCTTTTTGAAACGGTACTTTCATTCCCATACTGTAGTTATTAATAACTACACCACATAACCAAAATTGAAAATACCACACTGAGTTGTCCCTTTTGTTAGAAACTACCATAAACTGTTTACAATGCCATTGGATGTTCATTTCATTTGGATTTGGGTGTTTGAAGACAACTTTCTTAAGTGCCAAAGTATTTCAGATGTAAGCTTTCAGATTAAATTCTTTACATTTTTTGTCACAACCAATCATGTGTCATATCTTAAAGACCATTTAGTCCACACACCAACATTATTTGAATTAATTAATTAGCTATAGTCCAGCCCACATGGTACCATAAACTTTATACCTTGGACTCTCTGTTGAGCTATTTTCACTTGATACTCTGCATAATTCTCTTGCTTATCGATATTCCAAGCATCTCTGGATGTCACAGTAGGTGCAGTGTTTGCATTCAGCTGATAATGACCACCACTACTATAGCTCTTCTCTGTGTCAGGATGTGGAACCATAGATTTGGTAACAGGTCTCTCTTCTAACAAAGTAACTTTGCGGCCTCGACTGTCATATATCACAGTTCCTAACTCCGGCTCATGGACATCATCTGGGGTCAGACCAAGAACGCTAGATAGGGCATTTTTGGCAGCATCACTTTTGGCTTCTTTCTTTGTTCTCCCAGTGCCTGTGTAGTCGTAGAAAGATATAACTAAAAAATGTTAACTCCATTAAAGAGAGCATTGGTGGCATTATGGCCTCAAGCCAATTACCAAACCCATAACACCATGTACTATTTTTTGTTTAATTGTTATTTCAAAGACTTGTCGAAAGATGTGTAGATTGTAAAACGCTATTGTTTGGTTTGTAAATTGGATTTTTTTCAAATAACAAACTTTGATTTAATGCAATTTGACAAACGCTACAAAGTGTGACCTCGTTTGACCCCGACTTCCTATTCAACCTGGAAGTTGAATTTTCATTTTTCTAACAATCTACACTTCTAAACTACACATTGTTTTTTTTTTACAATGTAGAAATCATGTGGAAAGTATGTAACAACTTAAGCATTGATACACAGTATGCAACCTCATTTGACCTTGACTTCAATTTCAAAACGGAAGTTTTAAAGTGGAAAAAATCTAACTCCTGAACCACAAATTGGGCTGATAAGGTGAAATGTCGTCACCATTTTCATTCTAATTTGATGGCATAGTTCACGAACACCTTAACTCTGAATTTTGTTTCTGAAACAAGTGTTACACAGGTAAATCGTCCATTTCAGAAACGGTTACACGTTCACAAAAATAACAGTAAATATATAGGCTGGTTACAACAGCACAAGTATTAATTAAAATACAAACAATGAATTAACACTGACCCCTAACAATGATGCAGATGTAATTAGTAAAATAGTTTGTAAGATGTCGGTACAAGCTTTAGTTAATCTCTTACAAAGTCTTACACTCCTACTGACCTTGTGCATGTCGTACCCCATCAACGATAGCAACTGAGCCAAACATGAGATTCACAAAGCTCCCCGAAGAGCTAGCCGCTTCCTCCTGGAACTTAATCGATAGTCTTTGTTTCTGACAGAATTCATTTAGAGCCATGACTGGATTCTTCATTCCCAACATGAATTCTTCTATCAGTGCAGGATCCACCTGTCAGATTATGCAGTCAGTATTAAACATAAACACATAAATTGGTAAAATATCAGAAAATGAATTGTCAGTTTGTACAATGAATGGAGTGTTACAAATAAAAAATATGTGGCATGCAAATTTATGTACTTAGGTTTAGCCTAAATCTTGCAAAACATAAACATTTCATTCTCTTATAGAGCAATTCATTCAGTTATTCAACCATTCAAAATCTGACATGTGGACTCGCACACAAATATCAAGGCCCCTCACTGAATCTGTATTAGCTACAGCACTTATGACATGTATACAAGATGCTTTAGGGTTAACCCCTGCTCTTCCATGTGTATTAACTTTCCTACATGTTCAATGACACAAGTGCCATGTTCAGCTTATTTCACACTCTCGTTCCACTGCAATGTACACCTTTGCCAAACACTCCACAATGTACAATGAACCAGTTTTTGATATTGTTAACACATACTGCATGTACATTTATCTTCTTCAGTTTTCTTTTCATAACTTTTGACTAACCTTCTTAGGAGCAGCTTTTGCAATGATAGGGTTCAAGCCTACATCCTCACCAGTACGAATTGCTTCAGCTTGCTTGCTTGTTATGACATTTAGCTTCTGGTGAGGCTGAATTAGAGGTGTTTTTGTCATCTGTTGCTGTCCTTGGGCCTATCAAATGGAAAATAACCACACATAGACAAAATTACTTTTGTAGTATTTCCCTAGCTCTTGGGGAGTGTTGCGTGTGATGAAGTCTTGGCCCCACAACAATTTCTTGAGGAATTTAACAACTTTCCCCTGAATCTGCATGAGCAGGCTTTACTGAGTGAGTGCCAGGGTTTCTGAATGCTTCTGTGCCCACAGACAGCATTCATTTTTCGGAACTGGCAGAATAACTATTGTTGTCACAGTGAAACCCTTACGCAAAGACAATAAGGTTCTCAAAAAAAGTACAAGAATTTGTTGTTCTCTTTGAAGAAAATATGAGATACATTCACCCTGAACCAAAATACTTTGGCCATAAGCCACAGCTGATAATCAGTCAGGCATAAGCCACAGCCGATAATCAGTCAGGCATAAGCCACAGCCAATAATCAGTCAGGATATACTTGCACTTACCTTTTGTTCAGTATTGAAGCAAAATGTTTACCAATAGAATTAGCCATATAATATACAAGTAATTGATTGAACTATCTTGTAGGGTACAGTGAGGGGCAAAGGGTCAATAAGAAGAAGAAACATGAACATCTCAGGCCAATTCAAAGGTGTGATAAAGAAATCCAAAAGGGTATTGAAACAACCAATGAGCAAGATGAGAAGAACTGGCTGCACAGTCATCAATGGTACCCAAAACACCCATCTCTAACATCGATCATCTCCACTGATCCTGACATTGACCCTCATTCATTGATTCTGACATTGATCCCAACATGTTGGGATCAATGTCAGAATCAATGAATGAGGATTAAAATCCTTTCCCATATTGTTCCTTACATTGATCCTCGTAATTGATCCTGACATTGATCATCAATCATTGATCCTGACATTGATCATCAATCATTGATCCTGACATTGATCCTCCAACATTGATCCTGACATAGATCCTTCCCCATTAATCTCGACATTGATCCTCCCAATGATCCTGACATTGATCCTCCCCATTGATCCTAACATTAATCCTACCCATTGATCCTGCCATTGATGCTACCCATTGATCCTGACATTGTCCTCCCACATTGATCCTTTCCCATTGACCTCCCTCATTTATGAAATGACTTTGATCCTCCATTACTGATCTACTGTACATACCTGCTGCCCATATCCCTGCTGTTGCCCGCTCACTTCATAAAAATCGTTACGTTTCATCTTGAATCTGTCAAAATACATCAATGAACAATGAATGTTGCTTGATCTTAGATTGTCAAACATTATGCAAATATTGGCAGCATCGAGGCAGAATATAACCACAGTATCAAATCTAGACTTTTCCATTTTAGGAAAATGCACCAATGCACCAACTGCACCAACTCACTCATCCTTGTCATTTGAATTTGTTTCAAATAAATAACGCAAATAACCATGGAAACGCAACCACCCAACACTCTGAAAATTCTTTTAAAACTTTCGAACAACATGAACGACTACTCCATGTAGACACCATCCCACCCATGCATGGCATTGCCTCATTCATACAATCAGGCAGAAACAAATATCTTGGAAACAACACTGCGAAGCTTTCATTGCGGAGTATTGTGGCAGTAAATACATCATGGCAAAATAATGGATGATGACACGTCACGCATGGCTACCAATCAAATGACACGGATCTGTGTGTGTGAGTATATCATTCTGTTCAACTGCATAAATGTGATGTAATTAACAGTCTATAGCTTTATGCAAACAGCAAAGTAACTAATGTTTTCAATGCCCATCCTACTGGTAAGGCCAACAAAAATGAGTTCTGCTTCAGATTAAATGCCATTATGAAATAGGATAAAGTAGGTCTGGGAACTTTTGGTGGCACTCTTTTTTTTAAAGTTCTGAATAGCGTGACATCAGAGAGGTATGGTGCACTCTGTGTAAAATGCACCTACACCTGTAACTGTCCAACAACAGGTCTACTGTAGTACAAACATGTACAAAAAGTAGCACACTGCATTGTAGACAAATTGGTCATATTTTCCTTGATATATTATGTTTTTTCTTTCTTTCTCCCCCCCCCCCCCCCTAAATATTGGTAATTAGATTCAAATTGGACAAATCAGCAATTTATTTATTTATTTACTTATTATTATTTATTATTATTATTTTTTTTTTTTTTTGGGGGGGGAGGGGACTGAAATTTGGCCGGCTGCCATCCTGTCTAATTGAGTGCCATTCACAAACTTCATAAGCTTTTCCAAGGCTGTCCAGTGCAGACAAGTGGACAGCAGCTTGTGAGATGAGACACAATGCATTACCAGCAAAAATTGAAAGAACATTATGTTTTCAAACTCTGTGATTAGAAAATATTGACATTGCACAAACTTGAGCTGTCTTAACAAAGGCCTATAAATAACTGTACATGTCACAATCACAAGCTGAATTCCGCAAAGAAGTATTAAAAACTTCAGGTGAAGCCTGAAACACTGTTGTAGGCCTATCAGTCAATCATGACTGATGTACATGTATATAGTATTACTAGTATTCGAACAATCCCACTTCTTCATAATTCATAACTGTGAAAGAATTTCTTTCCACAGGAAGTTTTTACTAAGCATGCTAAGGAAGTATGAGATATCCTTCTTCTTCTTCTTCCTTTTGGAGTGAAGCCTTCAAATGTTTGAAAATAAACGCACTGCCAGACACACCGGGTGAGACCCGTTCTCTTAGGGATAAGTGTGTACTGGGGTCTTTTACGTGCATTTATGGTACACACTGGACTTACGGCTTTACGTCCCATCCGAAAGGACAAAGTCTGTTGCTCATGGACACAAGTGTCATGACTGGGACTCGAACCCACACTTTGCTGACCAGAAGCACCAGAGCTTGAGTTCTGTGCTCTTGACTGCTGGGCCACAACATGCCACGTCCTACAAAATCAGACTGATCGACTGATCACACATGACCGAATGCACTCAACATGGTCATGGATCATGGCAAGATCACCTTTTGACCATGTTGACTTGAGTGTTTAATGTTGGAAGTAGCCTAAAAACCTAGTAGTACTACTACCGTAGCACTGCACAGTAAGAACGGAGGCAGCATTCCAATCCACGAGTCTGTTTTGTGCTTTGAATGAACACAAATGATTAATTAGGGAATAACAGTGTGGGGAGCCGGTCATCACTGCCTGGTAATGACTTGGTTGGTGGCTGGCCACTGTTAATGGACCGCTGTTAATAATCATCAGAATTTGTGATTTTTTCTTTCGCCGTTAATTTTAGAAATGTTCCACTCACGTTCAAGGGCCATTACTTAGGCTGTTCAACTTTTGCGTGGCACCTAGTCTCTTACACATAAGTAACTATTTGTGCATATTTTGAAGAACCAGACTATTCGTTTAAAAGTAACAGCACCATAAATAGAAACACTTTGGTTGGTTTTCGGCTTTATGCTTTGCAATTATACCTTGGTTTCATGTGCATGCCAGCTACCTTAAAATAAAATTGATACATAGTCTGCGGGTTAAGTGTGGTATGAGCGTGCACGCGGCACCATCTGTCCTCATCAAAATAACAAAAAATACTCGCAACGAAAAAAAGTTTTTTTGCACAACAATTACCGTGCAAACATAAGGAACACAACAATGTGTTTGTTTTAGGGGCCATTTATTCTAGTTTAATACAGAGCCGGTCTTTGTATCACATGTTAATACACCCCCACGTGACCAGTCTTTGACCAATCAGAATGCATTTAAAACTCTCCGAGGTATTTATTAATACTAATTATTATTAACCTGTTTAGTGACAATACTTACATTACACTTACTAATGACTTACAGTGTACTATTTTTACTAAGTGTTACACTATTTAATATTATTAAAGTAATGATACTATAAATACTATCTATATAGCACTAGCACTAGCAGTGCTCAGCAGACGGGGTCAAAAGGCAGAAGCCAGAACCCACAGAGAATGTGGTCCTTTCTCTATATATTGGATCATGGACTCGGAGGTAGAATTCTACCTCCAGTCCATGATTGGATAGCCTCAGCAGCCTAGCTTAGCTACTCAACAATAGTCATCTCCTCACACCATCATCATGGAGGAAGAATTGCTCACACTCACTCAGCTCAGTTATCAGTAGCTAACCTACGCCAGCCAAACCAACCTGCAACTTGAAAATTGAAGGATCGAAGGCAACACAGTCCCTGTGTAGTTCAGTTAAGTCTATCTGTATCTGTGTCTCCTTCCTTACCTTGAATGCACTGAAGTGAAATAATATCAACCCTCCTGTCACCGATGCGTACTACTCACATCTCATCATGCCCTTCAAACGATCGATAAAGAGGACCAGCTTAGAATCGTCGTTCAAACTATAGTTGGGACTGGTCGCAATTTGAAGGGACTGGATAATCCTAGCCCCGTATATCGGCCAACCATGGAGGAAGAAAATACCCACTTCGTATCATTGGCCCTATATTTATGCATCTAGATAATCCCTGGCCAACTGTGAGCCGCTGAAGCTATGACTATTGCTAAGAATGTAGTAGGAGTAGCTGCAGCGACGTAGCCTGCCGTGACCACCATAAATTTGGATACAAGTTGGGCCGGGAAAACCGGAAGGCTGGATCCCAACTATATAGTCGGGCAGTGGGCCGATTCTGAAGTGGGAAAGAACACCATAGATCGTACACAAGTTAGTAGCCACGTGTGTTGTCATGTGTAAGGTATTTGAGCGCAATTTAGGAAATTGCTCCAGTGTAAAATTCGCTGCTCAATTTTTGGATTTGTTCTTTAGTTTCACATCCCAGCTGCCGCCTTGTTTCTAGGTGGGATGTACGGAAGACCATTAGTGCTACGTTGCGTTTCCATTTGGTGCTCAATATGGGGCATGGTGGCACCCCCCCCCATTGTGTCTTCATTGTGTGCTTGGAATCTCAGGAACTTCAGAGGATTTTAGGGGGGGGGTACTTTTGTACAAGAGGAAATAGTGTGTTAAAGTATGGGAACATTGGGGGGGGGGGGTCCTCTGCCCCATATCGGGCATGGTATATGCGTTTCTCACAGTAGTGCGGTGCCGGCAACAGCTGAAAAAGATGACAGAGAAATGACACTATCACATGGAAGAAACTTCACGTGAAAGAGAAACGCTTCTCAGTGAATTGTGAAAAAGTAGATACTTAGTGAATTGCAACTCCTAAGCCGGCTTCCTTAATGAAAAAAAATAAAAAAATAAAAATCCATAGATACCAAGTTCCAAGGAAACGAAAAATCGTAAGGAATCGTAGGGGGGGGGGGCTACAACAAGTACCGTGCAACACAGCAATGTGCTTGTTGATGGGCAATTTTTTCGCTAGTTTACAGAGCCGGTCTTTAAATCACATGTAAATACACCCCCAGAATGCCTAAACTCTCCGAGGTATTTATTAATGGCTTGTAAAACAATTACTTGCAAAATACAGTGCAATGATAATTATTATCTTAATAATTTGACATAGATCTTTTTAGCAAAAACCGGACCATTTTTCGTTAAACCAACTGTTTGTGTTCAATTGCTCAAGTTTACAAAACTTTCCCCGCCACGAAACCAAACCACCATCTCGACACTAGTGACGTAACTTCGTTAGATCACTAGAGAAACAGTGAACCGGAGCTAGTTTGATCCACTTGGACTAGTATAGCTAGTTCAACCATTTCCTTCCTCCATGGTTCAACCATGCAGCGTTCGAGTGACATCTAGATCGACTATGGTTATATTAAGTCTGTCGGCTCTATCAGCCAACCGAACTTGCTCGACTCATGGACCGAAGGCCCGAGTTTTGGATATGGGGCCGGGACGCTGACGCGCTCTAATTATTCAGTTTTGGGAAGTGGAGGCACGTGGTCACAATCTGTCGGTCCGAAACGAGTTACAACTCCCCCTGTGCAAGACTTGAATACCAAAAGCAACTAGACAGTTAGTGAAAGGGTGAAAATCACATTCCGCGGGAAACGACCAGTCGTTCGGAAAAGACCATTCGTTCTTAGTAATGCCCCGTCTGAACAAATAGTGGAACTAGTGGAGTAGGCCTACAAAATGATATCCTCTCACCAGAGTCGTATGAGAGGCTGCATGTTGAACATGATCAGAGTGGGGTAGCGGGGCCGTATGAGAGGCTGCATGTTGAACATGATCAGAGTGGGGTAGCGGGGCCGTATGAGAGGCTGCATGTTGAACATGATCAGAGTGGGGTAGCGGGGCCGTATGAGAGGCTGCATGTTGAACATGATCAGAGTGGGGTAGCGGGGCCGTATGAGAGGCTGCATGTTGAACATGATCAGAAGGAAAGGGGATTCGTAGGGAAGGGTATTTTGTCAGCACCCCGGGGTTTATTTTCTCTTTGTGAGTATCCACGCTCATTTACAGTAATGATGATGTTATTGGTTACACCATATGGCAAGGGGTGATATGATACTGTCCTTAGGGCGCTTGAGATTATATCGATATGATCGGATCTTTTGTACACCACATCATAGCAGTACTCATACTAGACTTGGGAGGCCGTTTAAGGTGTGTTTATTATTACTGTTATTACTTTTCTTCTTTCCTCTTTCCCCCTCTTTGTTCACTTTGTATTTTTGTGTATTTTTTATTTGTTCACCACTCGTGGCCGGCAGCAGCATCCGAACAAGGTGCCAAATAGTGCAGATTGAGCGCTTACTCAAGGATTGAGCAAACTTGAGCGCAATCTGCAGATTGAGCAAATTCCTAAAGGCACACCAGCGTGGGCTGTGGCTGCGGCAGTTGCGAGGGGCAGCCTGCAGTTCACGGCTAGTATAACCATGGTGATCGGCCGCTCGAACGACACGGCACGCACGTGGAAAGGAATAAATGACGACCCGTTAGCGTGTGGCCTGTCGACCCATTGCACTTGTGTTGACAGAGTTTGGGTTCAGGTCTAGATAATTGCACTTGTGTTGTCAGAGTTTGGGTTCAGGTCTAGATAATTGCACTTGTGTTGTCAGAGTTTGGGTTCAGGTCTAGATAATTGCACTTGTGTTGTCAGAGTTTGGGTTCAGGTCTAGATAATTGCACTTGTGTTGTCAGAGTTTGGGTTCAGGTCTAGATAATTGCACTTGTGTTGTCAGAGTTTGGGTTCAGGTCTAGATAATTGCACTTGTGTTGTCAGAGTTTGGGTTCAGGTCTAGATAGTTGCACTTGTGTTGTCAGAGTTTGGGTTCAGGTCTAGATAATTGCACTTGTGTTGTCAGAGTTTGGGTTCAGGTCTAGATAGTTGCACTTGTGTTGTCAGAGTTTGGGTTCAGGTCTAGATAGTTGCACTTGTGTTGTCAGAGTTTGGGTTCAGGTCTAGATAATTGCACTTGTGTTGTCAGAGTTTGGGTTCAGGTCTAGATAATTGCACTTGTGTTGTCAGAGTTTGGGTTCAGGTCTAGATAGTTGCACTTGTGTTGTCAGAGTTTGGGTTCAGGTCTAGATAATTGCACTTGTGTTGTCAGAGTTTGGCTTCAGGTCTAGATAATTGCACTTGTGTTGTCAGAGTTTAGGTTCAGGTCTAGATAATTGCACTTGTGTTGTCAGAGTTTAGGTTCAGGTCTAGATAATTGCACTTGTGTTGTCAGAGTTTGGGTTCAGGTCTAGATAATTGCACTTGTGTTGTCAGAGTTTGGGTTCAGGTCTAGATAATTGCACTTGTGTTGTCAGAGTTTGAGTTCAGGTCTAGATAATTGCACTTGTGTTGTCAGAGTTTGGCTTCAGGTCTAGATAATTGCACTTGTGTTGTCAGAGTTTGGGTTCAGGTCTAGATAGTTGCACTTGTGTTGTCAGAGTTTGGGTTCAGGTCTAGATAGTTGCACTTGTGTTGTCAGAGTTTGGGTTCAGGTCTAGATAATTGCACTTGTGTTGTCAGAGTTTGGCTTCAGGTCTAGATAATTGCACTTGTGTTGTCAGAGTTTGGGTTCAGGTCTAGATAATTGCACTTGTGTTGTCAGAGTTTGGGTTCAGGTCTAGATAATTGCACTTGTGTTGTCAGAGTTTGGGTTCAGGTCTAGATAGTTGCACTTGTGTTGTCAGAGTTTGGCTTCAGGTCTAGATAATTGCACTTGTGTTGTCAGAGTTTGGGTTCAGGTCTAGATAGTTGCACTTGTGTTGTCAGAGTTTGGGTTCAGGTCTAGATAATAGCACTTGTGTTGTCAGAGTTTGGGTTCAGGTCTAGATAATTGCACTTGTGTTGTCAGAGTTTGGCTTCAGGTCTAGATAATTGCACTTGTGTTGTCAGAGTTTGGGTTCAGGTCTAGATAATTGCACTTGTGTTGTCAGAGTTTGGGTTCAGGTCTAGATAGTTGCACTTGTGTTGTCAGAGTTTGGCTTCAGGTCTAGATAATTGCACTTGTGTTGTCAGAGTTTGGGTTCAGGTCTAGATAGTTGCACTTGTGTTGTCAGAGTTTGGGTTCAGGTCTAGATAATTGCACTTGTGTTGTCAGAGTTTGGGTTCAGGTCTAGATAATTGCACTTGTGTTGTCAGAGTTTGGGTTCAGGTCTAGATAATTGCACTTGTGTTGTCAGAGTTTGGGTTCAGGTCTAGATAGTTGCACTTGTGTTGTCAGAGTTTGGGTTCAGGTCTAGATAGTTGCACTTGTGTTGACAGAGTTTGGGTTCAGGTCTAGATAATTGCACTTGTGTTGACAGAGTTTGGGTTCAGGTCTAGATAATTGCACTTGTGTTGTCAGAGTTTGGGTTCAGGTCTAGATAATTGCACTTGTGTTGTCAGAGTTTGGCTTCAGGTCTAGATAATTGCACTTGTGTTGTCAGAGTTTGGGTTCAGGTCTAGATAATTGCACTTGTGTTGTCAGAGTTTGGGTTCAGGTCTAGATAGTTGCACTTGTGTTGTCAGAGTTTGGGTTCAGGTCTAGATAATTGCACTTGTGTTGTCAGAGTTTGGGTTCAGGTCTAGATAGTTGCACTTGTGTTGACAGAGTTTGGGTTCAGGTCTAGATAATTGCACTTGTGTTGTCAGAGTTTGGGTTCAGGTCTAGATAGTTGCACTTGTGTTGTCAGAGTTTGGGTTCAGGTCTAGATAATTGCACTTGTGTTGTCAGAGTTTGGGTTCAGGTCTAGATAGTTGCACTTGTGTTGTCAGAGTTTGGGTTCAGGTCTAGATAATTGCACTTGTGTTGTCAGAGTTTGGGTTCAGGTCTAGATAATTGCACTTGTGTTGTCAGAGTTTGGGTTCAGGTCTAGATAATTGCACTTGTGTTGTCAGAGTTTGGGTTCAGGTCTAGATAATTGCACTTGTGTTGTCAGAGTTTGGGTTCAGGTCTAGATAGTTGCACTTGTGTTGTCAGAGTTTGGGTTCAGGTCTAGATAATTGCACTTGTGTTGTCAGAGTTTGGGTTCAGGTCTAGATAGTTGCACTTGTGTTGTCAGAGTTTGGGTTCAGGTCTAGATAATTGCACTTGTGTTGTCAGAGTTTGGGTTCAGGTCTAGATAGTTGCACTTGTGTTGTCAGAGTTTGGGTTCAGGTCTAGATAATTGCACTTGTGTTGTCAGAGTTTGGGTTCAGGTCTAGATAGTTGCACTTGTGTTGTCAGAGTTTGGGTTCAGGTCTAGATAATTGCACTTGTGTTGTCAGAGTTTGGGTTCAGGTCTAGATAATTGCACTTGTGTTGTCAGAGTTTGGGTTCAGGTCTAGATAATTGCACTTGTGTTGTCAGAGTTTGGGTTCAGGTCTAGATAATTGCACTTGTGTTGACAGAGTTTGGGTTCAGGTCTAGATAATTGCACTTGTGTTGTCAGAGTTTGGGTTCAGGTCTAGATAATTGCACTTGTGTTGTCAGAGTTTGGGTTCAGGTCTAGATAATTGCACTTGTGTTGTCAGAGTTTGGGTTCAGGTCTAGATAATTGCACTTGTGTCCCTTTTAAGCAAGACACTTAACCATAGTGCTTCGTCAATGGCTGTGTATTGCATGTTGGAACATCAAAGAACCCAGTACCATTATCCCTCCTAAAGAAGGGGCTCACCTGTTTGTTTGTTTGTTTGTTGTCATGGAGAGGAGCAGATTGTGCCCCAGCACTTTGTAAACCTTTATAAACACTGTATAAAATGGTGTTTTCATTCACAATAATATGAATACCTTTTGTAAATTATAATCGCTTTGAGATGTGTGTAAAATGCTTTAGAAATATTGTGAATTATTAGGTTGAGCAGTAGGCCCTGATGTTGAGTAACTAAGGCCCAAGTGAACATGGGTTTTTTTGTTATAAAACTGTTTCTGTCCAAATATTAAAAATGAAAAAAGGGCCCAGAGTTCTGATATCCTACGTAAATGAAAAGCTAATTGGGGTTTTTTACCAGTTGATGGTGTGCAAGAGGCAGTGAGAAATGGGGTTCTGGTATCTTGGTTTCCAACCATGGAGGATACCAGCTTGATGGTGTTGCTGCCACAGTAAGGCTTAATTTGAAACTAAATGTAGATCTAAGTGGCAGCTTTAAGTGACTCATTGGGTACTGCCCTTGTTTCCCTCTGAAAATCAAATGTTAATATTGCTGGGAACGAATGAAAGACTTGTGTTTGATAAAAGAGCAAGGCCTGGCTATATTCAGAGATAAAACCCAAAGGTCAAATGGAACAAACTATACTTGCCCTTGGTTAGTTACAATGATAATATTCTTCATAGGCTCTTGACTACAATTTATGGAGGTATAACATCTAGAAGTCATGCCACTTATGAGGAGATTCCAGGATAAATTTTATTTTAAGAAATAGCTGTGTCGCTTTTGATGCCTCTGCTAAGGTGGATACTAATGAGTTGTAAGCAAGATACACATGAAAGAGAGGCATGCAGGGAAAGGGCTTGAACTTAAAATAACCATCAATTCTTGAACTATAACTAATCTGACAGTGGCTTAGTCAGGCATGGAGGAGCACCAAATAGAAGCAGTTAGCAGTTGAATGGGTTCCTGTGCAGTGAGCTAGAAATGCATCAAACGGATTGTTCAAATCAACCCAGTAGGACCATGGTAGGACCAACTGCTATTCAAAATCTACAAACAGGAGTTCTATTAATGGGGCTCAACATGGATGTTAAAGTATTAATTAGTTACACGTATTGACACTGCATTGTGACAGCTGTTGCAAAATGCTTACCCAAAAAACGACCATTGGTATGAATGATATGTTTGATCAGTAGCCGAGTCTGTCTAAACACAAACATGCAATTCAGATAGTGAGGCCATTACAATCTTAAATGTGTTTTTTTTTACTGTTGCCATTTGATTAAACCTGAACTACCTTGATACAGTGTGAGGTTCTACTGTTAAGGTTTGACCTTGATGGGGGAGTGCAGAGTGGTTGAAAGTGTGAGTTACGACCTTGTTGCACTGACCCAACAAAATACAAAATGAAACCATAGCAATCAATTTCAAATCAGTAATTTTACTTTCATATTTTCGTTTAGAAATTAAGTTCTCATCTTGTTACAAGTATTGCACTTGTTTCAGTGTCATTACAATATCCAACAGGACTAGCAAGCCACGGTTTATCTTCAAATTTAACAAAATGTTTCCAAAGGGAAACTAAGCTACCACAAAATGCATATTTCACCAGATTCTGGCATGAAATTAATTTGTTTCCCACTGCATTCCTAATTAGTAAATTACATCAGGTATTGAACAAAATCATATTTACTACAGGCACAGGTTGGATGACTATATTGTCAACTTTTAAAAATAAAATTAAAGTGTCCTAATTTTATAAATATGATTTCCATACTCATCATTACCAACCATGTTAATACGATTTCCACACTCATCATTACCAACCATGTTAATATGACTGAAACTTAATTTGGCAAGCCTGTGAGGGTTGTAATAACAAATTTAGTTCAGGTCACCCAAGAATTGTCCTGTGTATGGTATTACAAGAACTAATTCTTGAATGTCAAACATGTAAACCATAATCAAACCAGCATGTGAATTGTACAACAATGAACAAATCCTAAAAAAATTGCAGCAGAAAACAACCTGTACCTGCAAGGACTACATTCCCTGGTGAATCACATAACATTGATCACTGTGGTTAACACACTAGTAACCATGGAATTGAAAATATAGTATATCAGAAATATGGCGCCCTGAATGATTGTCATTAGTTTTTGTTACCTTGGCCATGTCTGATTTGGCGGCTACAGCTCTACACGGCTACAGCTGGATTTCTTCTTCATCATGTGTTGAAGTACAGAAACAGTTGTAGCCATAGCTGTAGCCGGCAATTCTGATACGACCTTATTGCATACAAACAATGATCCCTCCAAAGTCATGGTGAAACCAAAGCATTATGCTTCTGCCTGGTAGATTTCAATTAAGGGCGGTTTATATGTAAACAAAGGACACATGGTCAATAACAAACATCAACATTTCAAGTCACAAAATTCATGATACATGCTGTTAATGTGATAACCCATATGAGGATTTAGTGACACTCAAACATAAAAACAAGACATTTGGACACGCCATGGACACAAAACTCTGAAGGCAAAAGGAATTCTAAGAAAATATATCCTTACAGGGCTGAGAAACATCTGTGAGATACAATAGGATACAGGGATCAAAGACGCACTGAAACAACCCTCTGCAGATAATCAATCTACACAGCCAAAAGAAACACAGGAGAAATACTAAATCAAGATGAAATCAAATTGGGGAGGTGCTGAAGAGCAACCCCCCCCCCCCCCCCCCCCCCGGAATACTTGCCATTTAATAATTAACAAAAACTTAATCCAAGCCTCATCTTCACAAACAAACAGCCATCTGAAATTAATTGTACAAGTAAAACAAATGATGCTGTTTTATTGTGATTTATAAACAAACTATGGCAATAGAAATGATTTACATGTAGAATGAATGGGTTGTTTTAACACAATTCCATGTGGAAACAGCAAATTTCTGACAGTTTTATTATACAAGCATGCCATGTTTAAATATTTATATTCTTAAATTAACTTCCCACCCATTATACATGTAAGCATACATGGATTTAAACATTGATTCACATTTTAAATTGACCTTATTCAGAAGAATTATAATAATTCTAACATTGTATAAATATCATACAACATGTATTATAAGGTCCACAAAGCAAAAACACAGACCGGAAAATAATTAGACATTGGAAGATCTGAGAATATAAAGAAAGGCAAATGAAAACTAACCATGCAAGAATTTACACAACAAAAGATGGGCTGGTTAAGCTATAAAACGATCTGGCTTCAATTCAAACTATGATATAAGAAATGGCAATCAACTTCAGCTTGTGGTCTTTGCAGAAAGAGAGAAAACATTGGGGGAGAGTTGTCTAAAGTTGTTGCCATTTGTGGAAACACAACACTAGAGTCTAATGCTAAAGCATTTCAGCTGTGTGTAGCAGAAAATCCCTTGCTTAAAGTGTGGAATTTGGAAAAATGCTTTCATTCTCATTCTTCAGTTGTCTTGCATATTGTAGTGTTGGAGACATTTTAGGGAAAATTAGTATTGATGACTGGTATGAAGTATGCTTTCAGAAAATTACAAATGTTATTTTGTTTAGTTGTAATGTATCATGCCTTAAAGTAACCCTTTTTTCATGGGTTTACAACAGACTGGAATGCCTACATAAATATAACCAATGAGGATTCCCAGCTTACATTGCTAGCATAGAAAACTAGGAATTTCAATCCTAAACACAGAGTGGTAAGCAAGCCATCAACTTAGCCCAGATCTCACCTTGACTCACTTTCACAGTTTGTTACAGTGCATTGTGATGAGCAATACCAACAATGACTCACCATCCAGAAAACATATTTCATTCTTTGCATGTGTACATAAATGTCTTTTGAGGCATTGCATGGTGAGGTATCAATGTATAACTGCAGAAACATCATCTAATTTGTTGTGTAGATTGTTCTTGTCGGACCTGCCCGGCTAGACATAAAGATATTGAGGTTTTCCCCATGATTCCACAATGCAGCTCTCTGCACCACAAGCTCTTTGACGTTGTGGTGCATTTCTTATTCTAATATCACTAGAATTGATATCCAAAATGATGTCACACTGTTCACAAATAAAGTGACTGTCTATACATGTATATACTACACTTTTTCTGCCGGGCAAAGATATCTGAATTTTTACCACCCAGAAATATCTTGCTCAGTACTTTATCATACATTACAATAATGAATGGCTAGGTAAGTATTAACATGTGCCCCTTACTTCATAATAAAGACTGATTTATACATTCATGCTAGTACATTCATTTATACAATCAAGCTAGTCTTATCCAGTCACTTACAAATTGTCATCATCATTGTTGTTTGTAACAAAACATACCAAGCATGAACACTTTGGCAGCTGTGTGCAATAGCCTACGAAAACTGCATATTCAATACAAGTATTGTACCTCAATATATGGCCTGAAACATCACTCATGATTCTTCTCGTACAAGTAAAGTCAGACTCATTTGGTAGCATAGTATGCCACATACATTTAAAAAAAAATACTACCATACTAAACAGTTCAAATGGGAAGTGGAGCTTTGTTGAGAATCAATAAGCTGAATAAAAAAAACCTGCAGCAATGGACAGGTTTATAAAAGGATTAGGTACAATGTAGATGTACATGTGCTCGGATTCATATTCTTTGGTTCAATATGCAAATAAAAAAGCTTTGTTTACCAAATGAACATTGTTACTGCTTACATTCTACATGTACATGCAATGCATAGTTTGTACACAATCTCTTCATATTATAACCTGTTACACATTAGGATATATTTGTAATATGTACATAAAGTCAAGCATTAATTAGTACAAACTTGGTAGGGGGCCTAGGTTTACAGCATACAGTTCAGTCATTTACTGGCACTTTTGAAGCAATGCTCAGCATGGTATTTCATGGCAATAATTCCCTATGTAGTGGCTACATTGTAGCCATGATATTGGCTTTGTTATTCCATACAATGCTCACAGAAATGTTCATTTCAAAGTGCCCTTAAAAAAGAAAAAGAAAAGAAAAGAAAGAAACTCCAGGCTTTGATGTCTTAGGCAATCAGTATTGTTTAATTCATTAATTGTGACAAGTCAATTTTCAAACAGTCAAAGAATACCTCATGTGGAGTTGCCCAAACTGATGACATAGGGATCCAGACATAGCTACAGCCATAGCCACCGACTCAGACACAACCTAAAGTTTAGTTACATTTAGTTTGTGGATTCCAGATACTGGCAAGGTATAGACTGTGCAAGTCAGTGTTATCTTTAATGGGCCTTTCTGAAACAGCTATAAAATATGGCAGTATGTACATCATTTACATCATTTATCTTTCCTTTAAAAATGAATGATTCTGAATACTTTACTCTAAACTTCAAACACTTCACTTCTGACAAATAGTACGACATCACAACCCAGACCCACTGCATTAATCATCCAACACTAGAGTGGGCTGTTAACAAAAACTCTTGTACATGGGTGTGATGCCTTATTATCTTGTTCATAAGTACGATGAAATTCCCTGTGAAGCCACACCCACTCCACACAAACTAGCTACAATGATTACCCAGAAGCTCACTGACTGGAAATGCACCAAGCTTCATGGAGTTCTTATTTGAGGACTTTTGTAATCAAAACAATCTCTGTACTTGCCTTGTCAGAATTATCAGTTTCGGCTCAAGAAATGCCAGGAGTAACAACAAACTTGAAGTTGAAGTAGATGTGCACACAGGTGATGTACACTGTACAAAATAACAGTTGCTGCAAAACTAAACCATGCAGAGGTTATCATCAAAATGATAATTATGCAGTCGGAAAATGTCAGCAGAACAAGGCAATCCAACCTGACAATACTTTGAGAGTTTAGTTTGTAAATAATTGCAGCATCCGTCCTGCTGTAATGAATTCATAATGTGTTCACAGTAGTAACATCAACATGATCTTTGGAGGCACAATTTTCCCATCCTCTAGTTTTCAAAAAAACAAACCTGAAAATGTTCATCAAATTAGTAAACAACAAATTTGAAAAAACACCAACTGTCATAGATGTTGTGCATGTCAGTTTGGCAAATTGAACTGAGAAGTGAGTGTTTTCTTGCAGAAATAGCACATGGTAATACTTCAGGTAGATCAAATCACTGTATTTTTGATCGCGTGAGGCAGTGGTGTACCAAATTCATGTGATGCAAAACAAGTAAACAAACAGGGGTTTTTCATAGTTTTATTATATTGTTTATGTATTTTGTCAATGATGCAAGAAAACTAAGCACAGGCAATTAAAATAAGATGAAACTGTAATTGTGATGCAAGACATTCCCTTATGAAAGCGCCCCCATGAGGTCAACAATAATGGTCAATTGTTCAAGTTTATAAATAGAAAGCTTCTGGATTGAACTTATTAAATTCACTTTGTGGACCATTACCGATAATACATAAATCCTTAATCCCTTCAGGCATCTGGTAGTCACCTTGCTTAAAACATAGGCAATTCAACAGAACAATGACCAGCCTGTTCAATGCACATAGAACAAAGCAACGTTCTGTTGTGAGGGCATCATAATGTAAGCATGAATTACTTGTATTGCATTGTGCATAATTGGGTTTACATTTCTACCCTGACCTATTCAGTGCATACAATTATTATGTTTAACCTGCTCCAGAACAATCAATGAGCTCTGTAGACGATCATTATTAGTCAGCACCTACGTAAGACACCCCACTCCCCCCTTTGGTTTCAATACCTAAACTTCTCAACAAGCCAAAGGTACCAAACTAACCACGGCCCAAAGTCATGGCTCTGCTGCCCATGGTGCCCCGTAAAGCACATAATAACCTGGTACACAGAGCCATGACATTGGACCCAGAAAATGCAAGTCCAAATAGCTAGTTTAAAGGAGATGTACATATTCAGTGAAATGTTGGTAAACGCAGAGCTGGCAATTTCTCATCCCTTTGATTCCATTTGAGAAAACATAGGCAATGTGTTCACTGTTCTGCACAACAATTGTTGATATGGATAACATGGTTGGTAAAATGATCATGAAATGCACAGCTATCAAACATGCTTTGTAAAGTCTTACTGTCTGCAATTCAAACCAACTTATTGGGGTTATTTTGCACAAGTGGATACTTACTGCTAATGTGCACATTTAGCTTTAGTGCCAGTTCATACTTCCCATGAATGTGATTGCAAAGAAAATCTTGACCTAAAGAGAAATTTACTTCAAAAAATTCAGATAAGTTCAAATGGGGCAAATTCTACACAATGAATACTGATGTCCCTTGCAAATGAAGAGCTCTGCATTAAAGTATGAATCTGCCTGGAAATGAGCTGCTGATGCTGAAGTGTTGCTACTTCATAAGGTGTTACCAAACACGTATTCAAGCAACCCTTATTGTGGACTCCATAGTGTCAGGTCTTGCAGCTGTCTACTACACACAATCTAACATACATATTGTCCTAGAAGATATCTGGGCAATGTTCCCAGTCACCTTTCTCCTTAGAGTCCCAGTATTTGTTACTATACACATACGTGATTGCCTTGTTTAGAGGATCCATCTTACGATCAAACCAGATTGGTTTGTAACTTTCACATGGCTTTCCTGAAATCAGAACAAAGGATTAAATTCTAAAGTCAAATTTTCTGGACTTCTAATGAATCTAAGGGGTTGAAATTAATGCAGATGTTTTAGAAATCTAGACCATTGGTATAAAATGACATAAATTATTTTAAATGAAGACATAGGTGTAGTGATGAGTGTGGAACATACTCAATATTTTTAAGGAGCTCGGTGCATGGCTTAATCATTAATATATTATAATATTGGGGCAGATGGAATTTCCTGCAAGGGAAAAATAAACAAAAACCCAATGTAGACAATTCTGTTGGATGCAGTAGTAATTGCTGGTGTGTAAGGAAGACAAATTGACTGAGTGGGAGACAGTTTATCCCAGGAAAAACTGTCTTAGAAGACAAATTATCCCAGACAAGCAGCAATCTACATAGTTGGTGTTCAGAGCAGACTTACCTGCTTCCGCTGCAGCTGTAGCCTCAGCCTCCCGTTTCCTCCTGGTTGCTCGTTGCTTCTCCTCTAATCGTAGTTTTTCTTTATTAGCATCATCCCACAGACCCTCTTCCATCAGCCGTTGGTCAGGTCGGTTACGTGTATCCGTTGGGGCAGTGCCCGCCTCAAATTCATTCATTGTGATGCAGAAACTTGTCATGTTATACATATTCTCTGCATTGGGCCTGTATCATTCAAAAAATATATATCATGAACCCAGCACAAAGTATGACCACATAATTTGATGTGGTGCAATTATTTATTATTTAGGTATGGTTTTGTTTCAGCCTACAGTGATGAAGATATGCACTGTGCAAAGTGTGCATGTATACTCGGTGTCTTCTGATTCCTGGGGAGAAAACAAACTATAGCAGAGGTCAGAATTTTCCGCATCACGGTCAACCCGGATGGAATCGTGGGAATTTGTTTGTTGACAACAAGCAAATATACAACATTCTACAAACTCGAAATACTTCAAATTCTGGCGATAATGTCCATCTAGTCTTGATATTTGCTAGATTTAATGTGGATAATAACAATAATAACTAGTTCTTATATAGCACATTTTACAATAACGTCTCAATGCGCTTTACATTAGTGCCCTGGTCATTGGGCCAATAGCATTCCTTTAATCTTTCTCAGCTCCCTGGGGAGTATACAGCCCGGGCTGCTGTGGCGCTCCGAAGGCTTTTTTTAAACACAATATCAATCTCTACCCTCACAGGTACCTATTTATACCCCTGGGTGAAGAGAAGCATTTAAAGTAAAGCATCTTGCTCAAGGACACAAGTGTCATGACCGGGATTCAAACCCACACCCCGATGAATTAACCACCAGAACTTGAAATTGATGCTCTAAACTGCTCGGTCATGACAACCTAAATGTGATCGTTCATTTCAGTATACAAATGTTAAAACATGCATGCACACTATTAGTCTGGCTCTCTCCTCCATGTTTCTTACAACAATACATAGGCGAGTGGGGAAACACACAACTCGAATTTCCAGAGTGGATTTGATTTTTGCAGAATTCAAAAAGGAACGAGCACACAGATTGAAATAACTAATACTAATAATTCCTGCAGGTACAAACATGTGAATATCTTTTTATGAAGACGCGTTGGCTTTGGGAAGGTCAGAGGTTAGTTCTCCATACACTTGTTGTGATAAGTACTGTTTTGCCATACACTGGCATAACAAACTCATAACATTGTGTTAATCCCAGATGCAATAATTACATCAGTTCAAGTATTACTTACGCCAGAAATGTAGCAGTTAAATAATACAACATGCAGAGTTTCCCGCTCATTAACAGTGTTGAGTAAAGTAACCCAGAGCTTGCATTACAAACAGCTGCATGGAAATTACTCCTAAAATATTACTAGGATTGAATTGTTTGACTACTTACGGAAGTGGGTTTTTCTGCCATAATATTTTGGGTGGAGCTGTCTGGTAGAGAGGCTTGGCTCGACTGCCTTTATCCAGGGAGGTATGAAGTACCTTAGCATATTCCATCTTCTGATCCCATGTCCCAGATAAGATAAACTTAGCTGTGTTATTAGCATCAGTTACTACACCTGTCACCTGAAAGAGAATCAATTCTTACCAAAGTAGGACTTGAAACTGTGCATGGTTGGAGGACAATCAGGTGAGGTTAGCGGTGACACCATGTGTGTAATAAATCTCTTTTGAGTTGTGGTGGTTCTGAGGAGAACTGGTGGTTTGACAACTCCATGTTTCGATCAGTATACTCTGATCATCTTCAAGGCATCCTTGTCAAACCACCAGTTCTTCTCTGAACCACCACTACTCAAAAGAGATTTATTATGCACACGGTGTCACCGCTAACCTCACCTGATCAATTATTACATCCTATTGTTGCGTCAGTGGAAATACATTGTATTTTGATTGTGAAATAGCAACAAATATCTCATACAAGAAAGGCTCTGTGTAAAAACATTGCATCTCAGCGCCGTAGGATTTGTGTGTGAATCCAAGGTGGTTTTAGTGCATACATGTATGATGTTCATAACACAATATTTTGAGATTTGCCGTTTTTGCACAAAGTTAAAGATGTAGCAGCATCAAATAAAATGAGGTGTAGAGGTTTTGAAGCATTGGAAATCATTGACACTATCCACTATGCTCACACTATGCTCCATCTGTCTGCACTCTCAAGATTACAGCCTTGCTGCTTAAGGGTTCCATGATGCCAGGTCCACAACTACTTCCAAAAGCAAATTACATGGACTCACTTTTCTAGGAATATCTCCAGAGAAATAGCTGTAAGGTTTGTAGTTGATTCTGCAGCACTCTTTTGTGGTATGGTTGACAACTTCACATTCTCCACTCTGTTAAGAAGTACAGTGTAAGTGTCCTTCATTGTGTCCAATCTCGTTTTAATATTCGTCATTAGTATTTACTTTTGGTAATGTATTAAGAAAAAAAGTGCCTGTTTATAAGATTGAAGAGACGTGAATTGAAGATCAAAAAAATAAAGGTGAAAACCCTAATTAAAAGAGTTAAGTAATTTCTATACTAAGTTTTCACAAAATAAAACACGTAAACAACCTGTGAAAATTCCACCAAGTTAAATAATCCTGGTAAGGGAAAACAATAAACAACTGTTTCTGTTTTCTCAGGGATTTTGTGCACATTCATTTGTGTCCTTGTGCGAAAAGGCAACGTAGACAGGACTAACTCTCTGGAAGGTTGTTGTTACTGGTATGAGCTTGGTAATTAGTTAGCTTCCAGATCGAAACTGATTAGTCGCTTCAAAATTACCAATCATGTAATCTAAGGCTGCAACACTGACCCAAAATGGATAGAAAAGCAGTGCATTCATTCATTTTGATGTGAACCTTTGCAATAAGTTAGGCTAAGGTGAGTTAAGTCAGATCCATGACAACAGACCCTTCCCATGAAATTATGTAAAATGCACACTGTGGGAGTGCACACTAACACTACTGGTGGGCAAACTGAGGAAACATCCTGCCTTTTGTATGAGGGATGATGGAGGGGTGACCCATACGCATTTGCATGTCTTCCTAGTGCAGAACTCTATGGCGTTTGTCCATCAATAGTGTCTGTATGCATTTGTGAATGTAATTAGCATATTCATGGAAGGGCAAATTACAATACTCTTCGAGTTCAACTTCAAGTAAAAACAACAAGATTACACAAACATCTTAAAATTTGGACTAATTTCATTTATACTAAAAGTCTGAAGATAAACCCAAAAATGTACATGAGCACTATACCATGTACACATTGGCATGAAAATAAAAACTAGTCTGCAGGACTTTTTCAGTATCGACCACCTATGCCCAAAGTCTGAAATGTCACTAATCAGGTTTGTATTACAGTGGTAACTTTGGGCTTTGTATTAAATGTGTTGTACTTCTTTCAACCTACCTGATCCACCCAGAGTTTTCCAACGATGATGTTATGCACAGTGGATGTGACTTTCCGGTATGTATAGTAACTGCCAGTTCTCTTGAATTTGATATGTACAATTCCTTGAGGGAAGACTTGTAGGTATTTGCCTCTGAATTTACTAGCGATAGTAATATCTGTCCATAGCGTCCAATCCTTAGACTCTACATGTATAGCTGCTGCTGGCGGATGGTGGCTCACCTACACATCATACAAAACCAAACACAACCAAGTTGAGGACCCTTCTGTACCAACTGATACACTTTTAAAGATAAACAGTCACACAGGATATTGTTAAATGCTTTTTGATCTGGTACCCTGTTTCTATTAAGCCAAGGTTTTATCTGGGTTTGGAAGGTTTTTGTTGTTGTACTGAACAGTAAGAAATTGGGTCCATACATCAGTGTTCTCCAACCTATAGAAAAGACGTGGCGCACCGCCACGCTTTCTGCGGCGCACGCCACGCTTTATAATCGCCGCCAAGCTTTAAAATGTTGCCGCCACGCACGCACACAGCACATGGTGTTTTGTACAGTACAACAGCAGGTCCAAAGTCCAGCCTAACCAACATTCCGCACGCTGTGATTGGCCCGTTAAAAAATACCATGTTCATAAGAAAGCTTGGCTAGCCTCCAACTCTGTACACGACGTTCACGAGTCGCGTAAAGAATTGCTGCACAATGTGGCGCACGCCCGCGGATTCTGTACTATACACAGCGTTGGGTTAAGGCTATTCAAGCATCGACAACTTTTGCCGGTTGAGGGCGTTGCAGGGCAAAGTTCATTGATTCTTTTCTCCATCGTGCGTCGTCGATCGATTGTTAACACGAAGATTTCATTGGAAAAGAAGTTCTATAAAACCGATTCTCAAATCACAAATCCATGAAAATGGTTGTTGATGAAAAAAGGATTATTAAGGGAAGAAATTAGGGGATAAGATAGTCGAAAAACGCAAATTTCCGTGTGTATGTGTGTGGTTTTTTTTTTTTTTTTTTTTTGGATGCTTCGAAAATTGTGTGCATCAATGCATGCGTACGGCCCTGGGCGAATGAAAAAAACTTGCGGGCGACCATTCTCATTTGCCCATTTGCCACCCAGATAATTAGAAATAAACAGTATTGATTAATAAGGAGGCTGTAGATGTCTGTTCAAACCCGAACTGGCAAGAAGTACACACTTGATGATGTAACATTTCAGCAACACATTTTCAGGTTTTCATCGATAGAACAAATAAACAAAATTGAAGAATGAATATCTATTCATTGGTTTTTATTTCAAGTAAGTGTTTAGAAAACCAGTATTGTACTTTGTGTTCTTAAAAACTTTAAAAATATTTCCTCAAAAAAGTCTGAGGAGGTCTTCAAACAGTTCTAGTAAACTGGGTGTTGAGTTGCCCCATAGCCTAGAGGACTGAAACACAGAGTGAATCTGGGTTTTAAAAAGACTGTATTTAGAATTTGTTTCAATTTGGTCAATTTCATGTTTGCATTTGACAGTAGGATTCTTATCTGCTTGACCGTTGATCTTTCTAAGTGAAGTCACACCATGGACGGACCTACTATAGGGTGTTGGTTACATGCCAAAGGGTACATCTGCAATACACACAGACTGTCCATTTGGGTATTTATGTTGGTCACAGCACTGTGCTGCAGAACAATGAGTTTAGATCATTGGTGACCAAGCATATATCCAAAACTGACATACAAAGCTGTCATGAAGCCTGGGAGCCTGACAATGTAATTGCAACTTTTTGCTTACATTTATGCACAACAATTGGTGAAAAGTTGGCATGTTTGGTTTGGATTACAGCTACTTGGCAGATTTATTAGCACTAAATGATCTTCTCTACCCAGCAATGCTTACATTATAGATGATGTACACAAAAAGCTGGAATTGAAGAGAATACTCATTAAAAGAGCAATACATTCAGCATTCTTGCAAAACTAGCACATATGGATTGTACAATACCTTGGCATGAGTACTAAATCTGCATGTATGTAGGTGACACAATTTAAATACCAGACATCTGGTAAATCTTCAATGAAACATGAGTAGTGTTCCTACCTGTTCACATAGCGCTCTCCACCCTAAGTCCTCTGACCGATCAAACTCATAGGTCTCTCCTAGTAGTGGATTAAATGGCTTAGTATTTCTGACTGCAGTAGATGCATAGGCACCTATAGTGAAGCCAGCTACATAACACATCTCTTCTACAGTAGTCTTACACTCAGCTGCAGTATGTAGCATATCAGCATATTCTAAATCCTCAGCCAAACGCTGTATCATTGACAGAGGCTCATTGAAATTTACCTGAATCATACCAAAACAAGACATGAAATTAATCTAGACATTTGTCGTAAACCATATTTGTGAAATCAAATTTTAATCTTTATAATAAAACTGTACTTACATGTATAGACTATGCAAGTCTCATGCGTATCGAACTTCCGGGACCATTGTGGTCCCGACCATATGGAATTTAACGTGGGCTAGAATTCATTTCGCCAATTATTTTAGTTTAACAGAGTTAATAACCATGAAAACTATATTGGAAATGTAATACTAAGTGAGAAAAAATATGAAAGTAAAATCAATTCAACAATATAACGAAGAAAACCCAAGAATTAAACGTGACCTCAGCTTCCGGTTACTTGCAACAAATTAAGAGTTTGTGCCCACCTCCGATCACGGAGTGCAATGATAATTGGCAGACGCTGTAATTGCCAAACGCTAAGCCTTTTCATTGCGGTCTATGATTGTTGAGGCGTCGTGTGTTATGTATAAACCAGCTTTTAGTGGTTGCACATACTCGGGCGTAGATTTACAAAAGGAGTTTCTCAAAAAGTTTAGATCAAATAAACATCCTTGTCCCAGAGTTTCAATTTTGTTTCAGTAATAGTTAACAAATTATTTGTGTATAAATTAAAAAAGCTAAAACTCATTTTATAAAAAACGTAATGAGATTTTTTTTTTTTTCAGATTTGTTCATAGATATTATTTAAAATAAAGATCTGATTTCAGAAAAAATATATTCTTTGTTTAACGTGTTTTCTTGTTCCGATATGTGCGAGACTTGCACAGTCTATTAAGAAAACTAAATGTAGGCATCCACAGTATTGTACTTTTACTATTCAAGTTTATCAAGCAAATGGCTTTCCGAAACAATCTTATTGGGTAATGCACTTTTGCTTTTGGTGTTTGTCAGACTGCCTGTACTTGTTTGGTTTGAAAATCATTTTTTCTGATGCTCATTAATACCCAAAATGATGATACACTATTTTCCTTTCTAGCTTTGGTTTGGTTACATTATTTTTACTGGGAGGACAGCAACATGACTGCACACCTACTAGCAACATGGGCCATGAGATTTGGCAAAAGTACACTTACTGGTACAGGGATCTTGGACAACTCCTTTCCAATGCAATTCTTGATGATGCTCCATAAGTTGAGTCCAGCAATGGGCTTAGTAGGAATTGTCTTCCTTCTTTGTCTACCACCACCACGCTTTCTCCAATGATCATCAGGCTGCTAGCAAAAAACAATCTTATTTTGTGACCACATTTTATGGTGCGAAAAACTTATTATGGAAGAAAACATCTGCATGTGCCAGTTCCCCCAAATAAAAGAAAAAAGCAAAGATAACAACAAATTTGCAGCAAGGTAAACAAATAATGTCAATATGAACATTGATTTGTGCACATAAGTTTGTAGTTGAATAATGTGTGGGCTTTCAATTCCAGGTTAACTACAAGCATATCTTGCTCCTGTACTTCTACTTACATCTTTAGCACTGTGTTTGTCTTGCATCATGTCATCATCAGTACCTGACTGTTCCCCTGCTCTACTTTCTCCTTCACTGCTAGCAATACTATTACCACTAATGTCACTGCCTGTACGCCTGCAATCAATCAATTCAGCCAAATAACAAATACATGAAACTAAAATTTATATGAACCTTTCCCAACATCAATGGAACAATCGTCACAGTTCATCCACATACAGGTGTACATTTAATAAGTGGTTTTTAATACATGTAGTTGGTCCAGTACTGACATGATAAAAGTGTGAATAAGTTTTAAATACTAATAAAACTTGACACAATGCTACATGTAAGTGTATGTATGATGATTCAAATGTCACTATGAAAAAACGACCTCGTACACGTAATGTATGCATGATGCATACTCACTTGTGACCTTTGACACTTGCAGCGAGTTGAACCGATGTGAAGTCTTCTGTCGCGTCGTAAAACTCGTTATCTTCGTCGTCCTCCTCTGCATCTGTGCCTGTCATGTAGAAAAGATTACCCACATTAATTATGTCAGGTTAAGACAATGAAATTGGGCCAATGAGTTCAAGTTACTAAGAGGATTCAAAGCGTCAGTATGCTTCCACTTGCACATAAAAAACTTTGTCCAAATTCATGTATAACTACATTGTAATCTAAATATTTACAGCTACATTATGACAAATTTGAGGTACATGTAGACATGTACAAAATGAGTAAATTCAAAATATGTGACTGTCAGACTGTATTCATGGTTTACTACAAAAGAATCCCAAACAGCCCAATTGGAATAATTAAAGCTAACTTTGTCTCAACATTGAAAAAATAATTAATACAAAAGAAAAGCTGCTGAAAAGTAAACTGAACTACAGCAGTGACATAAATCCACAAGACTGTAAGACCGCGTTCCCACTGGATCCACAATTACGAGATCCTGACCCCGCAAAAGGATTAGTCGCAGACGTGAATCGCGGTCGCGTTCCCACTAGAGTATGATCGCGCATTGATCTCCCTTTTAGGAACGGAAGTGGATTCAAAGTTCACCAACGCAGGTCGACCAAGTGGGCAGTGCGCAGGCGCAACGTATCTATGGCGACCACACAGTGTGGGGTGGCTCCTCTACTACGCGCGCGCGGCAGTCGCCATTTTTTTGTCATGATAGTACATGCACTGTATACTGACTACTGTTGACCGACATGATGGACTTTTTTGTGCCATTTATTTTGTTGTGCCATCATCTACGTCTTCAGAATAGTATTAGAATATCAGCTTTTTTTGAGCTTCATTCTCGACATCGAAGACATTGTAGACGTTATAGAAATGAGCGACGGTTGCTTTTTCTGCGACGAAAATTCGTCATGTATGCCCTCATGTTCGAAACGGCAATCACTGAAGACCATCACCAACAAGTCGACAGGTACATAGAAGAAACATTTTCTCAAATAAACACTCGCGCCATTCGGGCCTACTGTACCGGATGTTCGCCCTCAAATTGCGGGGTCCGATCGCCCTTTGCGTTCCCACTAGACTTTTGATCGCCCATTAATCCACAAGGGCGATCAGATCCCGCTTTAATCCTACTCCCGAGGTGGATCAAATTTGCAGGGTCTGATCCTGATCGCCCTTGCGTTCCCACTTACGCTTGATCGCCCTTTGATCGCCCTTTTCGAGAAATTGCGGGGTCTGATCGCCCTTTTCTCGAATTGCGCGATCAATGCGGGGTCCAGTGGGAACGGGGCCTAAGGCTGCTATCTTAAATATTGTTACTGGAACAGAAGTGTTTTTACAATACCAGAGACAAAAAGCTATCTGACACAGTTTAATATACTGTACAATAAACTGTTTTGATTAGCAAAAGCTGAGAAGATTTATCTTGTCTTGCATGTATGGGTAATATACCTTGCTACTAAACAGAATTGAAGAATATTTATAAGGCCGAGTAAAAAAAAAAACATGTTTAGCGTCCGGGTTTCTAAAAAAAAGGAAGGAGGAGGGGCTTTTTATTTTTATTTTTTTATTTTCAAGATGGCCGCCATTCTTTTTTAAATTTCAAATATCCATTATTTTTTCTTCTGTCCAAACACACAATACATTAAAGAAACATGTTGGACAAGACATTGAACATGTCCGGACTTTTTCAAAAAGAGGAGGAGACAGGGCGCTACTATTTACTATTTTCCAATCTTTTGCTATTTTTTCCAAGATGGCCGCCATGCTAAATATGGCTGGCTTAGGTATATTTATTCACAGATTTTGTGCTATTTTAGTGTACTGATGAATGCTTCAGTACACTAAAATAGCACACAAAAAATTAGCTCGGAAGTTCTTATCTCCTCTGATGCTACTATCTACCTGCAGTGTAAGACAACTATACGTACCCTAATGGAGTACTGTTGTCACATTTGGGCTGGAGCTTCTGCCTGTCATTTATCTTTATAAGATAGAGTGCAGAAGCGTATTGTTAATCTTGTTGGTGAAGTACTGGGATCAACATGACAACCTCTTTCCCATCGTAGGTCTGTAGCCAGCCTCTGTCTTTTCTACAAATATTTTCATAGTAAATGTGCCACCAGTGTGTTCGACCTAGTTCCTCCTATCAGAGTGTTTGAGCGTGCAACCAGAATTTCTGCTTCTTCTCACCCATAAACTCTTAATTTGCTGAGATGTAGAACAAAGAGCCATTCCAACAGCTTTATTCCACGTCCCTGACGTACTGCTACTCTCTGGAACTCCTTGCCTGGTGCATGTTTCCCTCAATCCAACAATCTGGACTGTTTTAAGAGGAATATCAATTCCTAGCTTTAGCTCCCCTGAGTTATTTTCACTGTTTATAATGTTTTCTTCTTGTAGCCCCTTACCAAGAGTGGCCTTTTAGCCTTGTCGAGACGAACTTGCATTAAAAAAAAAAAAAAAAAAAAAAAAAAATTGATGGTAAAAAAAAAAAAAAAAAGGAGGCGGGCGGGGACGCTAAACATGCCTTTTTTTTACTCGGCCTAAGAATAAAAGTCAAAAATTTAACATAATATTTTTTTATTTAAAATATTACACAGTCAGATATTATTATTCAATTGGAAAACACAGACCGCTGCACTATACTGGCCTGACGCTAGAGCTGTTGGTTCAGTTGATAGAGCATCAGGTTGTAAACTCAGAGGTTCAAATCCCACTCTGGGCAATTTTTTCTTTGCTCACCCCAAAATTGATGTATAATTACCCAGCAAGTTTCCATTGTAGTTTATTCTTGATATTTGAAAGAGAAGGTCACATCCCCATAAATTGACTCCCTTACATGTACATACAATGCTGCTTCCCATTGTAACTTGGTCAAGACCTCTGGCTATACGGTTGATCATGGGATGATTGACTTCTGACTGGCTTCCCAAAAGAAAGATTGACAAAATAGGGAACTGCCATACATTGTAACACACATGTAACTAGCCTTGACTGCAAGGCTGTGTGTAATAGTTTGCTTACTATAAAGCTAAAAATGTGCATAACCACAGCCGCACGAATGCAATGCCCGAATGCAATGCAACTCCTGTTCCGGTCCCCCCGACTGTCTTTAAACAGCACACCACGCTCTCACCCAAGGAAGCACACAAACGCCCGTTTCCACAGTCCCACACACACCGCTATTGTCCACACACCTCTATCGCCCACAATCCTAGCCCGTGAGCCGTCAGGCTCACAGCCTTGACGATCTTGTACACTTCCGGGTCTTGCGGTTATGGTAATGAGTGCGCTCTACTTGTAATAAAAGGCTCTTGATTGGCCATTGGAAGTGGTCATGTTTAATAAGGAAATAAAAGAGTGGCGACGAGTTCTTAAACGGCTGTTTAAAACCGGCAGGGTCGTGGCTCGGGCCTTTATCGCACGACCACGACCCTGCAAGGTTTTAAACGGCCGTTTAAGAACGAGTCACTACTTTTTTATTCCCATTCATAAATGCCCTTTTGTTAAAAAGCGAAAAAAATTTTATAGACAATCTGTGACAATCTGTACATTTTGTACATTTTCAAAAACTTTTTAAAAGTTATGTTTGGTGTGCATTGGGTTGTGTGTACGCGCGTGTAAAAATAGATTACGCGCTGGTACTAATAGCTATGTTGCGTTCCGCGTAATCAAATTGGCGTACCGTGAGCTTGCGCGCCCAACACGCGAAGCCAGCCGGTTATAAACACTCTTGGCCGTGCTTTATCATCTGTTTAAACACCCCACGTGACATGCTCTCCACCAATAGGAATAGCGAAACTGTCTGGGGTATTTATGAATAAACATTATGAATATGTAAGATTACTCTAGCGCCCGCACACGACAGTGTGTGATTGGCTATTAGGAATGATGTATTATTCATGAAATAAATCTTTGCATATCCACTCACCCCCCCATTTTCCACGGATTTGCGAAGAAAAACAATGAAACACATAAGACACTCGGTTTACAAGATCGTCAAGGCTGTGAGCCTGACGGCTCACGGGCTAGGATTGTGGGCGATAGCGGTGTGTGGACAATAGCGGTGTGTGTGGGACTGTGTACACAGGCGCTGTGTGTGTGCATGGTGAGAGTGCGGTGTGCTATTTTTTTTAGAGTCAGTTGGGGGACTGGGGTTGTATCGCATTCGGGCGGCTGAGGTTTAAGTATCCTTGCTCTATGGTTTTAGCTAGAGTACTTGTCTACACAGCCTTGATATCAAGGCTAACATGTAACAGGGCTTCCTTTTGATGCTAGATGAGGAATAAGTATAATGCATTCTTTTGTCTGTCTAGATGTCTATGTGCAAAAATGTAGTTTATTGAGATCATTCTCAGACTCATTCACCAAAAACTCTGAGTACATGTATGTACTGTACTTTTCATTGTTAGAGCTCATCTAGGACAGCCATTAGAGAGAAGGCCAGTGCATTGAAGATGGCATCAACTTGCACTTGCAGCTAATGGTTCGCCTCAATTATAACATTATGTCATGTATGTATACCATCATCATCAATCAACTACAATTTACAGTTGTGTCAATTAGTGCTGCATATAGAGCAAGGTCCTTGCTCTATGGTTGTAAATGAACATGAATATACATGTATGTATAGTACACAGGTACATTTGTACAACTTAGCAGGCTAATGTAGCTGCTTCAAAAGGTACCAGCCTACACTGGCCATACAGAAAACTTGAAGTTGAAGCCATACATGTACATCAAACTTGCAGATTTCTTGTATACAATGTAACAATACTGTACTAGGACTAGGACATGTATGAGGACATGTATGAGGTATAATTAAACAAACATACATGGTTTATTAGCTCCCCTGGGTATTGCAAGTTGGGCCTCGAGAACTAGTTTGTCAACTTCTAATACATATTTTATGTACAGTTTACAGAGTAATCAACCTTCCACCCTCAAACAATGTTTTTTGGTATTGCATGGCCATACACCATACAGTACCAATGTCAAAAATTGTAGCAAAGTAACTCTCACCTCTCACATTGTGTACACATTGCATTGCGTATGCCTATGTGAACATACATTTACATTGCACATGAGAAAATCTTAAAAGGTTGGTCAGTGACCTAAGTTATGCAATACATTAGAAATTTGACAATAATTGTTTTGTAATTGTTTCATAATGACAACCTACCATTAGGGGAGGCCATGTTAGCATCATTTCCCATGAATAAAGAGTCCAGCCTTAAGGATGGTGCTTTACTAAGTAACAAGGCACTGTCTTACATGTACATGTAATGTCATCACTATGATGTATGCACATGTACATCATGTATGCAGGTCATGTATAGATGTGACATCCAACCCACATTCAGCACAGAAGTTACACGGTGTTAGCTTGCAATGTCATTATATGCAGAATCAAGTGAACATAGTACTTGCACACAAGGTGATAGAGTGATCATTTGGACTATGACCTATGCTTGGCAATCCTACATGTACAAATTGCATTGTTCTACTATGGAAGTCAAAATAAAATCTTGTTCCCAGTCCCGTGTCTGAGCACGCCTTCTACAAATGAGCCTTTTTTTGCAGGTTTCAGAACGTGTAACACTACATGGATTGAGCAGGCTGGTCACACCAATAGAGTGAGTGATTCATCGATACATGTACGTACATTCCATTTGGTACATCTTCTTGGTAGTTCAAGTACACAGCCACAATTATGTGTTACAAAGCATGCAAAGACAACATTATGAAAACAACATTTGTATCAAAAATCGTAACAAAAACATTGCTGTTCTTGTATTAGACAATTCCGAAGTGCTGGGAAATTTTTTTTACAAATAGTTTTTGATTTGCCATAGCATCTAGGTGGTTATCAATCCTTTAAATTTATTCATAAACAAAGACACACATAAGTGGTACCCATGACTGTAGCTGTGCACCGTATGAAATAAACTTCTTTCTGCTAAAGAACATGAAATTAAAACAGACAAGTTTACTGACAAATTGGGCACTGAGCTCTATTGATTTATGATCAAATCCATAATCTCACTGTCACTCAAAGTGATTATCAATTAGTCTTCTAAACTCTTCCACTAGCATGACTAGCAGTTCTAGTTTCATTGATCTCCGTCCAAATGACATCAGGAGATGCACAGTGGTCCTACATGTAGTATATGTTGCATAAATATACATCTGGGACAATAGCAGTGAACAGTTGGATGGAGAGAATGTCAGCAACAGAAACCAAATTGTGCAACATTTCATCAAGATACCTGTGTACAAATATTGTTCACTCAAAAAAGAGGTTGTAAGTCTAAAACTGTGCCAAAGTCCAGGTTATACAGGGGTTCTGCTATTGTAAAAAATGTAATAATAAAATATTTTAATTTGGGTTTTGAACAAACAAAAATAGACTGGAGCGGGACTTGAACCAATGACCTCCGGATTAATAAAAAATCCAAATTAATAAAAAAATTACCCAGTCAGTTTCCCTTGTGGTTTATAACTTGATAATAAAATATTTTCATACACAAATTTATACCTCATGAAGCTGAAGCTTCGTTTACAATAGCCTAAGTATTCCCTACAGTATGTCTGTGCATATTTGTAGGGTCCATCGGAAAACATAAAATCAGTATAAAAAAAACCAAATTTAACTAGAAATGAGTTTGTAACGATCAAACACTGGGGTTTCGGCCGTTGTTGTCAATGTTGAATTAATGTAATAATTAATTTGACACCTGATGACATCACGATGATGAAAACATGTTTTTCGTACAAACTTTGTTATTTATAAGCTAAAGACGGCACAAAGTTTTTGAATTTATGACATGTGGTTAAGGAAATGTATTTTTGTATTGAATTTTCTGTTTGAACCGGACGAAAAGATCAAAGTTGGGTTATGTTTTTAATAAAAACATTAGCTCCAAGACGTCACAAAGAGTTGACTTTATGACATCTGGTTCACGAGATATGGACTTTAAATTTGAGAGCTTCCTGTTTGTACCGGAAGTAAAGGTGAAAGAGGGTGACATTTTAAAAATAACATGTTTAATGTGCCGTCAGTTACAAAAATGGTACAAAAATATAACTCTTTTACGTATGGTTCAGACGATATAAAGTTTTAAATAATAAGTTGTAAATAATAAACTACCATGCCAAGGCTAAATTTATTAATAAGCTATACCACACAGACCTGAAAATAAATTGTGGTGGGAGAATTCAATGAAAATGCACAAGAATAAACCGCTACTTATATCCCAAAACGCTTCCGTATTTAATAGTTCGAGGACTCTCCACAAGCAAGAGGGCGCTATACAGGTTCACCATTAACTGTAGAAGCGAAGCAGTGAACCAAAATGAAAGGTACAAAGGTCAAACGATGCCATGCGCATGGACAATGGGCTAGTGGGTATGGCCGTATGCAGTGTGTTACGATGCCTAGCGTGGGAATTAATGGCCGAGTGGTGTACAGCCCATGCGATGTACAGCGTGAATTACGTGCAATATACACACACGACGATCGTGCTTGGTTGACGATACATGTTTTTAAATCGTTAATATCAGCAACAAAGGAATAAAAACCCTCGGTCGAACTGCTGCTGGATCTAAGTTAGAGGACAGGCTTTCATTTGATGTATTGGTTGTGTCTTTTAAGACTGTAGTTCCTGAGATCCAACGTTCACAAAATTTCACGTGTAAATGCTATGAGAATTTTCGGAAAGAAGTATAATAATAGTGAAATAAAATAAAAATCTCGACGAAAACAAAGGTGGTTTCGGCGGATGGCCGAAACCCCTAAAGAGTCATACATGTACAGACCATGTACAGACTAAGATTTCTTGGTCTAAAGCACTATGCAAATGTGCAGCTGGTTTTACCTGATAGTTGAAGAGCATCTGTGAATGGATTTTGAGCAAGTAGTAATTACCTCAGCATCCTCCAACAGTGTGATAAACCACTAGTGCCATGTCAACTATTGATCCTAGCACTAATATGTTCACTCATATTAAGGTACATGTATATAAGTACCCACATCCAGAAAGCTGCCTCCATGGGCTATGATTAAATCAATCGCTTGGTTTGAGATTTCTACAGCATCCCTCTAAACCTAGTCAATCATCCAAGCATGAGGGCCATTGGTTGAGTGAATATCTCACTCTATAAGAGCCCTACACAAGCAAGCCAGGATGTCATAGCATTGGTAATGTAGATGAGTCCCTGTAAATAGCCAGTGGTCTCCACAGTCAATAATTAGATCGTGGAATCAGTGTTTTTCCAATCCATTGACTTGTTCCAGAGTACTGACGTCAAAGTGGACTACTGGCTGACTCATGTTACAAGTTAAGGTTTGAGCTCAATCAGCCTAATTATACATGGTACAGTGATACATGTACGTACAAGTACATTGTAATAACGTCATGCACCCTAGGGTTTGCTCTCTTGATAAATTATGCATTAAAAAATTGGAGTGGACTTAAAATCCATCTTTTTTTATTTATTACAAAATTATACAAATAAGTTTCCATTTAAAGGCCATCCTGTCAAAGAAAATCCATGTATTATTTGCATCCTGAATAAGCGTAGTACATGGTCTTTCCAAAGGTGCAAAAGATGTGTGATAATATCCAATGGGAACATCCCAACCCAAACACTGACACCAACAATCATTTTATGCACTACTCATTCTCATGCTTGGAATATCACATTTAAAACATGTTCTTTTACTTATTATACAACTGTATGTATGTTTGTAACATTTTATCAGACAAGCAACTTGTAATTGCCCCCCAAAAATAAAACCACCCAAAACAAAACACCCCCCCCCAAAAAAAAAACACCAAAAAACAAAAAACAAACAACACTTTCCTAATGTTTGCATTAAGAGTGAAAGGAAATCGGACAACTCAAATTTGCAATTCAAAAAAGCTTGCTAACTAAAATGCTGCTCATTATTGTTTTACACATCATTTTTATCAGACATCGGTATTTTCTGGATGTAATTTACTGAATTCCGTTTTCTAAATCTCTGAATTCTGTTTGTTACTGGTGTTATCGTTAACCATTTTGGTGATAACAACGGTGTTAATTCAAGGTGAAAAAACACAATAAATATGACACAACTACCCACTTGCCTTCCATTTGGTCGCCGTTGTGACACACTGGAACCAAGTTTTTCACTTGCCCGCATGTGTAAAGCTTACAACTTTTGAAGCTTTTAGGAAAAAGCATGGAAGTGAATTTCCCAAATGTGCAGTTTTGAATGATCTTATCCCCTATTACTTTTTTCATCATCAACCATTTTCATAGATTCGTGATTTAATGTTGAAGGGAACTTCTTTTGCAATGAAATCTTTGTGATTTAACGATCCGTCGATGATTTAACAATCAGTCAACAACACACATTGGGAAAAAACTTGTGCGGGGGGAGCCGTGTGTTTATGAGTACGAGGTTATAATTTTGGCATGAAATACATGTACCAAAACGAGGTTGAGATTAGACTTCACCTCACGTCTTCCCATACCTGGAAATTCCCCACTCGCCCTTATTGTTGAATGGAACATGGAGGAGAGAGCCAGACTGATAATGTGCATGTGTGTTTGTCCATACTAAAAAAAGAACCATCGCGGCCACATTAAATCTGGCAAATTTCAAGACTAGATGGACTTTTATCACCACAATTTGAAGGATTTCAAGTTTGTAGAATGTTGTATTTATTTGTTCTTGTTTCTGTTCTTGAAGTCATTATTTGAATCAATTATTTTGATTTCTGTTGAATTCTGTTTGTTTTTTTGATTCCGTGTTCTGCACCAATTTCCGCGATTCCATCCGTGTTCACAGCAATGCGTAAAATTCTAAAGTCTGATGTATACATTCAACTCCATAGCTCTTTTATTATCCTAAATTTCTTTATTTCACAAACCAAAAGTACTTATTTCTTTAAGGAAGGGTCATAGATTGGTTTTTGTCAACATAATGCTGATTTATAGAAAACTAGCCTGTTTGTAACAATGTTGATATTACATGAAATCTCACATGTCTGATCAACCACAGTCTGATGCTACATGTACAAACTAATGGGGGCTGATCCTGAAGGCAAGGCCTGGTACATTGTACAATCAATTCATTCCATCCTCTAATTCAGTTTCATCAAACTTGCTGGTCACATTTTAATAAAAATAAAAAAAAAAGAATACATAGTTTTTCTCAAAGATTTTGCTTACTTCAATTACTGCCACCAAAAGTGCAAAGTTTTTCTGGGGGGCCTTATTTTCTCGACTAAATTGTATACTTAACTTTTAAACAATTTTGTTTATTTATTTTACATGTATATTTTACATTTTTAAAATAATAATCCTGTACATGTGCATGTACTTTGCCTTAAAGATTTTAAAATGATCTACAATCACACCATACAACCTTCAAATACCGACATATTTTGTGAAAACACAGAAAATCGTTATTATCTCAGCTTTACCATCATGTAAACTGCCAATCAAAACATGGTCAATGTTCGCCTCTTATTTCTTTTGATTTTGACAAATTGTACACGTACCTGTATTTTCTATTGAGGGAAGAAACAACTTTTGTTTTAAATGACTCCTTGAACCTTTGGCAAAGATTATTCATATTTATGATAAGGCAAAGTCAGGGTCATAGTTTTAAAAAAATCCTTACAAGAAAACTTGACACTTTTAACGGATGGCTGATAATTGAATTATATTACAGAAATACTGTGTTTGGAATAAAACTCGTTTGAAGATGAACTATTTTTCAAACTGCTTTTTTTCAGTACTTTATGTATTTTTTTCTTTTAAATTTAACTACCGGTACCAAAATTAACCCGACTTCTTGAGTCATACAGAACTGTCAATATGTTTTCAATCATGCAAATATTTTGATGAATTATTCATTCCTAAACACATTCCTCACTTCATGAAATTGAATTGAAGAAAAGAGAGGTGCATGTAAAGTGCTGTGTACAAACCACTGTATCATGAAAATGCAAAAGTCATTTGGCCCTGTGCCAACGCTGTATAATTCAATGGAAAAAGTGGGGAATCTTGACTCGCCACTTCCCGAAAATGCAAAATGGCAAATCTAGTGATTCCTGGGTAAATACTAATTAGTGTAATTACAAACTTTTATCATGTGTTATGTTCTAAAACTTGCTGAAAGTTTTAACAGTGCAATGAGTATGTAAAGAATCCATACAAAAACTGATTTGCCAAATTTTGTGATTTTTGACACATTCATTGGTTCATGAAAACAGTGACGAATTGATGCAAAACACAGACACTGTATGCTGTACCACCTGCATCTATTGGAATACACTGCACATAGAATAGGATGGAGACCCAATACTTGGCAACTACCATTAGCCTCAGGCAGACTTAGGCTAAGACCCACAGGTCACACCGGTCAACTACATGAATGATTTCTTCAGCAGTTCAATTTCTAAATTACATCAGGCACTGAGTACACATTACGTTGTGTAATTATGCATCGTATGTGTAAGTAAGGCATAAGAAAGTGAGATTAGAACAAGCATCTTGTCCAAACTGTTTCCAGTTCACAATAATGCTGTTTGATTGTTCTTACAGGTCCCCAGAATAAAGAATAAAGCCCAGTTCATACTTCCTGCGAAGAGTTCGTGCGAAGCAAATTTTCTTGCGTCATAATTGAAAGGGCAGCGCATACTGATTGTATGAACCAAGCTTTATGGAACTACATGTACAGTGTACAGAGTAGTTGAAAAGGTTATGAATTATGTCATAGGGAAAAACTGTATGGGCTGTACAGCAAAAAAATGAATAAAGTAAGAGGTATAAATAAAAGTCTGCTAAATTCGTCTTGATATTTAAAGACTGTTAGAAGGTGAAATAAGTAATTTACAGTGTACATGGCACGTAAATGTACTATACATGTACATGTACATAACACTGACAGACATTTGGGATAAAACGTCTGTCTAAAGTCAGTGTGTTACATAAGAAACAAACTGCAATCTCTTACTTTAGTAATGGTTGGTTGTAGGTATCTATAATTCTTTGAGAATAAAGTCAGTCCTATTTACAGTTGTTAAATTTCAAAACTAGTAATGAAAATACACAAATAAATTGACACATTGGCAATAATAACAACTGTTATTTAAAGAAAAGATCAAGAACTGGCATCAATGTGGATGTGGTGGAACATTAGAATGTATTTAAGTAGAAAATGCATTTTTTTATAACATTTTTAGTAGCTTTTCTAATCTGGATCTTGATTACAGAAGCTTAGAGTGTAAATCTATTTGTCTTCAAGCAAACTGAAATCCTTGATTCTGAATGGTCAATCCATGGCAACAACAGTGTGATATCATACATGTACACTACCAAATTGCACAGCCCATATTGCATCCTGCATGATTTGCGCTGTTGTAACCTGCATCTCGCATTTTGTACTATTTTAAGTTTTATGTCAAGTTTGCTTGAACATAAATTTGTTATTACACATCCACTCATGGAATAAAAATATGGAAAAATATAGCGCATCTACGCCCCATATCCAACTTTGCCTTTGGCCTCATTGGATATGGGATGCAGAAGTACAGTAGGTTGTCCATATTCCACTCGTGGTTGTGTGATATTGAACAGAGTAAGAGTAGAGCAAGACTGGTCTGGCTTACCTTTACTGCTTTTTGTATCGTGACGTCCTTTATCTCGGCAAGCTTGTTCCAAGGAGTTGTGTTGTTTGGCCAATGTCTCAATGGTGTCTTCTAGACGTAGTCTTTGGTCTCGTTCATACTGTAATGCTTTCTGCCACTTTCGTCCCTGTGCCTGTGCAATCTCTAAGTACTCTCCACACGCCTATAGTCAATACCAATATGTTAGCTTCATCCAATCAATTGAAAGCTTTTAATTTCAAACATGTAAGTAATCGTTACAACTAATACAAAGTGTTTAAGATAAAAGGGTTAAACATACGTGTTGGTCAGTTGCGTACATGTACGCTCACAAATGTAACTGTCCATCTGTCAACGTTATTTATTTGCTTACAATGTGCAAGCAATCAGGTCAAAAAGGGATCTTACTTCCCCCCCCCCTGTGAATATTAAAAAACATTGTAAATAAAGGTATAGGTGGTTTTTAATTATGTTGTTAGCAATTAGATGAAGGAGTTGTGACATTTTTTTTTTTTTTAACCATACAAATGTTATGGGATAAATTTTTCAAAGCAAATGATGAAAATATCTTCAATTACATGTACATAGAACATTTTCGACCTCTTTATTAAAAACTACAATAATAAAAATTTGTGACATGTCCTTCCACGTGAAATTCTGTCAGGCCTAACATAAGCAAACTCACAGCAGTCATGCCTGACTAGTTTGCATTTACATGTGTAGCTTCATGACAATGTTGTATTTCCTATGCATTTATCATCATTTACCAAAAACTTGCATGGTGTACACAAATAATGTCAATTCTATCTTTTGTTTAATCACTGTCATCACAGCCATGTTGTTTTGAGCCATGAGTGCAGGAGTGGAACTAGTTATGAATTTGTGGATTTAGCTTCTTAATCCAAGAACCCACAAGTTCAAAATAAAGTACATGTATTTAAATACACATATGGTAAAACTATTATCAAGTTTACAATTACTGAGATTTTCTATGCAATATGGGTGCTCTGCACTGATATTTTCAAATAGTAATTTATTTTGTTATACACGTACCTGTACTTATACTACAGTACTAGTTCACTACTTCTAATAATAATTACCATAAAATATAATAAGCCTACACATATTGTACTTTAGTACAGACTGTGTGAGCCGTAAACTGCACATTGTGCACCCCATGATACACACTTTGTATTGTAGACAATTTAAGATTACCACCTCACCAGCGTAACACAGCCCAACAGGCAGAACACAATAAGGGAACATGTTTAAGTTTCATTAATCTATTACCATATGAACTGAACAACTTAATTTTAAGGAAACCTCATGTCACTGTTTGCTACTACACTGTATCAGTCATAAATTATACCTACACTGTAACCTACATGTACATGATAAACATGTGATTATCACTGACACATAAATCAAGCACTGACAAGAAATAGCAAAATAATACAAACATTCACCTGATGCTGAGTGAGATCAACTCAAGTCACACAAACATAAGCTCACAACAAGTGAGCACAGGATACAGGCAGCCAGCTCTACAAGACTTTACAACTTGGCAATTGTTAGGAAAGTACATAATACCAATGGTACTTTACAATACCTGTACCAGTGCAGGGTTGTTTGTACAATAATCAATATTACATCCTGTAAGCTACTCCTGCTCAACTTGATCAATATTCACTTGCACTAAACATCCCCCTAAGCTGTTTCCAACTAAGGGCTTAGACAATCGCCTGACCACAAGAGGGCAGCCTTCCTTAACTACAGTCTCAATTTGACCAACCAACTGACCATGACCAACAACCAACTTTTACATCTTAAGGAAGAGATACATTGTAGCATACTGACACACCATAAGCTCTTCCTCAAGACTCTTCTCAAAACATATCTATTCAAATCATCATATACATGTGTACATAATTATTCTTTTGTTTCCTCTGAGCGCTTAGAGACTTTCTTTTGGAGGTGTTATGCGCTATAGAAATGCGGTTGTTATTATTATTATTATTAAGCTATTGAGGGCAGTATGCTATCTCTGCTATTACACACTTCACAGTTACAGCTTTCTTTAACCCTTTCCTTGCCCCCTTTTCCTACTTGACTTGAGTCAACAAAGACTGCACCAAAAACACTAAATCCTCAAAACAAAGGCAATTTTAGGAAAGCTATAGTTATCCCCATGTTCACTCTGTATGGTCAATTAAGCCTTCAGCACTCATGCACAAGGTTGTATCCACGCCGGTCAGGTGTAACCAGTACTGGCTTTTACTGACCGCCACACAGACTAAATGAACTTCCAAACAGCACAAAATGCAGCAAAAATTTAATTAAAACAAACAGGAAACCTCCCAAACTAATTGCCGTGTCCTTAATCCTCAGTGCAGGGGTTTCCCTTAACTTTTTTTTTCACTCGCCCGCCGGACGAGTCAACCAAGATCTTGGGTCGCCCGCAAGTTTTTTCACTTGCCCGTATGTACATGTATTGATGCACACAATTTTCGTAGCATAAAAAAAAAAACCAAAAAACAACAAAACACACACACACAAAGACGCACGGAAATTTGCCCTCAATAATCCTTTTTTAATCAAAAACCATTTTCATGGATTTGTGATTTGAGAATCGGTTTTATAGAACTTCTTTTGCAATGAAATCTTCGTGTTAACGATCGATCAACGATGCACGATTGAGAAAAAAAGTCAATGAACTTTGCCCTGCAACGCCCTCAATCGGCAAATGTTGTCGCTGCATAGCCTTAACCCAACGCTGTGTAAAGTACAGAATCCGCGGGCCTGCACCACATTGTGCAGCATTTGTTTACTCGACTCGTGAACGTGTACAGAGTTGGAGGCTAGCCAAGTTTTCTTATGATTATTATATTTTATAACGGGCCAATCACAGCATGCGAAATGCTGTTTAGGATGGACTTTGGACCTGCTGTTGTGTGCTGTGTGTGCATGTGTGGACTACCGGCGGGCGAGCAAACGTTGTGGGTACGTTGTGGGATACTCACTGCCATGTGGTTGTGTGCGTGCATGCGTGCGTGCGTGTTTTACTTATGAACGATCGTGATCGCGATCGGGATCATTAAATCTAGCAATGTCAAGACTTGCCAAACCATTTTACGAACTTATAAATAATCTCTCTTTGGGATTTTAACACTGTAGTGTACCCCTCATTTATTGTGAAAAGGACAAATTATTTGACTCGCCCAGCGGGCTAGTAAAGGAAGGGTTTTGACTCGCCCGCCGCTGTTTTCACTCGCATTTGGCGACCGGGCGACCGTTAATTTCGGACCCTGCAGTGGCCGCCACGCCCTTTTCAAATAGAAGTTAAATATTTACATACATTTTCAGTGTTGTCCAGAAGCGCAGGCTACCGGCGATTTCACCAGAAAATTTTCCCCCAGTTGTCAATGATTTTGGAAAAACAACTTTTCTACGGAAATAAAGTCGATACCAGTTTTAAAAAAAAAGTCTGGTGGCCCTTTTCTTTATTTATTGTTAGCCCCAGACATTGTCAAGGCCTGTCCTGGGTGAAGGATTGACATTCCTATTGAGATCCAAGTATGCTCATCTTAATCCTCTGCAGTTAGTTATACACTGTTTTAGTTTGTAATACTCTTGCTTCACTCAGAAGACAAGCCAGTGCACAGTGTCTTTGTGGATTTATGACCTGGTTTTATTACCCTTATAGTAGTGTGTGTAAGCATTCTATTCAACCTGGAAAGTGTGTTGACATATGCTGGCTTATAGTTTCATGCCTTTTCTATTTTTAGTTTTTGGCATTGGTGCCATATTTAATGGCCTTGGTGCCCTCCAAAATTTGGCTTGTTTCAAGGCCACAGTGGCCTTGCCCTAAAAATGTTGTAATACAAGACATGGTATTTTGTAACAGATACTATAATACTATACACTTTAATTTCTTGCACCCAGTACTGACAGAAAAATGTATACTTTACTTGAATCACTGTCATGAAGTTGAAAATGACAGATTTACAAACCTGAAAAAGCCCTACAAAAATATACATGTAACTTAAATCTCAGTAAAACTATAAAGTAGTAAAGCTGTTGGTCCCGTGTGTTGTGTAACGCACATAAAAGAACCCAGTGCACTTATCGAAAAGAGAAGGGGTTCGCCCTGGTGTTCCTGGTTTGATTGGCAGCATATTGCGCCACAGCACCTTGTAAACCATTACATGGTGCTATGTAAAGGAGTAGGTCTCATACTTCAAACGTAGCCCCACATACCTTGTAGGAAAATACTTAGAGTTGAAGTGCCTTGAGCATCACTGAGTGACAGATATGAGCGCTATATAAGAAGCCACTGTTGTTTATAAAATATGGTCTTGTACACAAACAAAAAACAACTACTTGTTGTGTCGCTACATGCGTTGGTGATAGAACTTCTGACCTTTGAAGCTTTAGAGGAGGACAGTATCATTTTTTCTTTTGGGGATCATGTGTTATTTTGAGATTACGCTCTACTCCACGGCTCTACTCTACAGTACATCTTTAGGGTGATAATAGAGTTTGTAAAATTGGCCTCTGAACAAATGTGTTAATGTGCTTCACACCTGAGTGGTCATAAATTTGGTCACCAGCAGCAGTTTGGTAACAAAAGAAGGTTATGGGAAGTGGGGCTTTTCACATATTAGAATGTGTTATAATATACACTATTGAGAAACAGAAGAGTCTTACTCTTACGTCTACATGCATTGCCTGGCTTGTAGCCTGAGCTTGAGTTTCAATGTAGGTTAAGACAATGTGTACTTACATTGATCATAGCATTGGATGTTATCCTAAACAGTGTTGCTCTCTCATTGATACCCTTGAGTTTACTGATAGCTTCTGTAGGGTCATGAATTACTTCCAGGTCACTCAGTGCACGTTGTAATGCTGTACCATGCTTAGTGATCAGTTCATTGCAGATTCCAAGATCTTCTAGCTTACTGGTAAGGATATGTAGAGTTGCTTGCAGCTCAGTGCGGTCTACGTCTGTTGGTAGCTCCTCTTCATCATCTTCAAAATTAAAACAAAATAAAAATCAGGAACATTGTTAAATTTTAACCCTAACTCTGACGAGCTCAATACTGCAGAGCCAAACCAACCATGGGCCAAGCAACTCAATCTCGTCATGAGCAATAAAACAACAAATCCAAGTATAACAATCAATAAACCAATGGGCCATAATCCTCCAAACAAAATTTACAGTCGACAGGCATACTTTCACTTGAAATACCACCAAAATGGCATACATGTTCCATAGGTTCATTTATTGTCATTGATTCCAGGCCTAGAATTTTATCTTTGAGAGGTCAAGGCCATTTTCATTTTGCAAAGGGCTTTTCCACTGGAAAATCTTAAAGTCTATGGGAAACCTTTGAAGGGGCACCAAGGCCGAGACCAGGGCAACAGAGGCCATGGCCTCTGAATTCCAGTCCTGGGTTCCCTGCTTACATGGCTTAGCTTCGCACAACTAAAGCATCTCTTAGATTTTGGTCTGAACAACTCCTAGAAATTGGGCTGAGTGTCCTACCTGAATCTTCTTCCATCATTTGAATAGCTCTGGCTTTGGCTAATTCCAGCGATGTGACCCATCGTTGTCTCTCTACTTCAGAGCTAGCTTTTAGATGGAAGGTCTGAGTGCCACTGGAGATTACAAAGTTACAAGAGTCTTCTGTATCAATGTAGGCTCCTGACAGATTGATGGTACCACGACAAGTGTGAGCCATCTCTGCCTGGTTTCTGAGTAAATAATGACATGATTTATAATTAAGACATTGCTGCTATCTTTATAATAAACATACCTAAATGCAGACTTGAATATAATTGTTAATGTTAAATCTTGGCTTTATTTTGCTGACTGACAAAAGTGATCTCTTAAAATTCAAAATTGCCTAGATCAATGTTACACTTACATTTAAGTTACACCCTCCAACAGGCCTGCACTGTTTAGCATTCCTTTGTTTTCACCCCCTTTTTCACTTTAATCCCTCAAAGTGAAAATTACCTTAGGGTAAATGTATGTTCAGTATAAGTTTATACATGCTGTACTTCATGTTTAACGATACAAGTACATGGGTGTTAATTTTAATGTGGGTACCAATGGTAAAATGTCAACTTGGCTAACTTAATGAGTTCTAACTTTTACACGATAAAATTTTGGATAGTTTTATTTATTTGTAGTTGTTATGGATGTGTTCATGACCACAATTAACTTGTGTGGAAAAAAAAAATTCCAAGATTCAAAAGTTTACTGATCCGAAATAAATTACGTTTCCGTGATTTTTTGGGAATTTTTGTGTGACATTTTATGTACCTTATTAACAAAGACTATCCTGTATTAATCTTGTGCCAATATGGTTTTCTTCGACAAAGAAATAGTTAAGTAACACAGACGTAATGTTTCATGTCTCTGGCAAATCTAGACAGAACATTTTCTGTAGGACCGCTCAATTTCAAGTATCACAACGTAACCATTTTGTTTCCTTAAGATTACGCGTGAAACTCGATTTAATAGGATCCCTTCCAGGACTTCACGCAAAATTGAAGTCTGCCGACCGATACTTTTGGGGTTATTTACACACTTGATTTAACATTTAATATATTTAAAATCATTTCCGACTGAAATTTCTTGGTGTGTAGAGAAGTTCAGACAAGAATCATTGCCAGATGCTAGTTTTGTTTCCAAACGACTGCGTTACATTGTTAAACTTTGCGACTCCGGAAAATCGTACACAACGAGATCGAGAAGGGTGAATTGCCCGGATGTGTAACCATGGTGTGCAAATTGCGAAGTCCACTCGACCAGCAAGATACTTGATGAGTACCCTGACTCTGTTTCGCTTCCAAATTTATGTGTGTGACGAGGGTGGCCGGCGCTCTTTTGCAACCGAGCTCGTGCGCGCTAAATGCGGTTGGATCGTACATCTGTGCACCTATTTGTAGGCTAGACCACGGGAAGCTCGAGCGTGGTGACGATCACTCACTGACACAAACAAGGGGTTTAGGTGAACAGATTGTTGTTCCTTAAAAAAATGGTTTGATAATTGTTATAAATTCAATGAGTTTACAAAAAGATGATTTCATAAGTCAGTTTGATCTGTGTGAAAACTGGTGTACTAGTGACTGTAACTTGTTATGGTTTATAAAAAAATTACTATATTTTGTTATCCCCTCTAATTTTAAATGGTAGATTCAAAAACCATTCTCTGCACGCCGCTGTCTGTGTGTATTCTGGGGGAGGAAATGTTTATTGTCCAGAATTGACACTTTCTAATGTTTCAAATGTTGACATATTAATACATTCCTAAAACAAAACAGAAATTGGTAAAGGCATTTTTACTGAAAAAATAGTTTAGCCATGTTTGGGCATATTGTGAATGTGATGAATATACAGAAATACTGTAAATGGCATCTACAAGGCTTAAACAACTTACAAGTTGCAAGTATTTTCAACTTAATCACATTGTCACATAAATTCAGTCTTATGGTGAAACTTGTGTGAATTTTTGAAATGAAATAATAAAGCTTGAATTAATCTAATACAATACTGAGGATGTGATCTTAATGTCACAAATGTTTCATCTATCAATGTACGAAATTGAAAGATAAGTTAGCCTTGCAATATTAACCCTGAAACTAGGCCAGCGCTAAACGTCACACTTTTGCCATGTCAAACTCAAATGATTTTGGCACTGCAAAGTGTGGCAATTAAAACGAATCGGTGCCAAATGTTGAATTTCGTAAAACAGTTTGCCACACTTCAAGAAATTCAAATTGGCAACGCAGGAAAATTGCAAAAGAGTGACGTTTCATGATGGCAAGTCCAGCTGTGACACTCAATTATTAGTGACAAATTCATAATGATAATATTCCCCACCCTTAATTGTGTCCTTTTTATTACCATCGTTGGAGTGTGGCATTCATCGTCTTTTTTAAAAGGATCAAACAAAATCGACTGTTATTCTGAGATCTACACATTATGCTTGTTCCAGGGTTTTCCTTCCCATCCCGGAATACTCCCAGTTATGATACAAGGAGAACATTCACATGAATACACAAAGAAAACATTTTTCAAAAGCTTTGCACTTGCGGATTCCCAAAGCGCATTGCCCGACTGAGAATTCAATTGAATTCGACAAGGCAAGATCACAACATTTGTCACCACGTCGTGCAACTACAGTATGGTGTAGAGCTTGCCGTGCTACACGGCAGTGTCAAACTTAAATCAAAAGTTTGTGCTAAATGCCGCTCTTTTGTCAAATTTAATTTATAATTTTATAATTATTTGAGTTTGACATGTGGCAAAAGTTCAACATTTAGTGCAGGCCTTATTTTTAGTAACCTCGTAATTGGACATACATGTACTCTTTTACTCTTAAAACAAATAAGGTTTCTCTCACTGCCTTGACACAGCCAAAACAAAATATAGGCACTGGTATTAATTCTGTAGATCCATGAAAAATTACACTACACTTTTATGTTAGGGTGTGAAATTAACGGTCGCCCGGTCGCCAAATGCGAGTGAAAACAGCGGCGGGCGAGTCAAAACCCTTCCTTTACTAGCCCGCCGGGCGAGTCAAATAATTTGTCCTTTTCACAATAAATGAGGGGTACACTACAGTGTTAAAATCCCAAAGAGAGATTATTTATGAGTTCGTAAAATGGTTTGGCAAGTCTTGACATTGCTAGATTTAATTATCGCGATCCGATCACGATCGTTCATAAGTAAAACACGCACGCACGCACGCACATAACCACAGGCCCACAATGACCCACAACGTTTGCTCGCCCGCCAGTAGTCCACACATGCACACAGCACATGGTGTATTGTACAGTACAACACAGCAGGTCCAAAGTCCATCCTAAACCAACATTTCGCACGCTGTGATTGGCCCGTTAAAAAATATAATATTCATAAGAAAGCTTGGCTAGTCTCCAACTCTGTACACGTTCGCGAGTCGAGTAAACAAATGCTGCACAATGTGGCGCACGCCCGCGGATTCTGTACTATACACCAGTACACAGCGTTGGGTTAAGGCTATTCAAGCATCGACAACTTTTGCCGATTGCAGGGCAAAGTTCATTGACTTTTTTCTCAACCGTGCGTCGTTGATCAATTGTTAACACGAAGATTTCATTGCAAAAGAAGTTCTATAAAACAGATTCTCAAATCACAAATCCGTGAAAATGGTTGTTCATTAAAAAAGGATTATTGAGGTCAGAAATAAGGGGATAAGAAAAATTTCGTGTGTGTGTGTGTGGTTTTTGGGGGTTTTGTTTTTAAAAGCTACGAAAATTGTGTGCATCAATACATACGGGCGAGTGAAAAAGCTTGCGGGCGATCCAAGATCTTGGTTGACTCGTCCGGCGGGCGAGTGAAAAAAAAAGTTAAAGGAAACCCCTGTATGTTGGGCGCAATCTTTGTAGTCCTTTTTAAAATGTGCGGGGTGTGCCATTTTGTGACGGCACAAACTTTGTTTCCTCGCATCATTTTAAAATTTGCGCAGGATAGCTCAGCGCAAACTTTGAACACCATGCGATCTTTGTCATTCAACCATAATTCTCACCACTTGTGAAATATAGGGCCTACGTATGATGTATGATGGGAATTTATGTAGAGGTTAAAGGAGCATGTTCAAAGTAACGTTCCACTGGATCAACTTCTGTCATGTCTGTCTGAAGTGGTACTTTTGTTAAAAACTTGGGAAGAATGTAGAGAAACAGGTCTGCTAAAAAACTGTTCGAAGCACAGGACAATTGCGCTGACAGATTCCTGTGCTGCACTACATGTACTTGTTGATAAACTTTCTGTTCAAATAGAAAAACAAATTTGACAATTCCTTTGAAAGACAAATGTATCCCATGTTTGTTTCTATTCTTGCGATGACAACAACCGCGCCAACAATTTTTTTAAACCCCCTCTTTCCCAAAGGGAATTATTCATGCAAACCATATAGTTTGTGACAATGTTGTGCCTCAGCAGCGCAATTTTTTATTTGTGTGGGCAGACTTTAGCTCAAAAATTACACGCGCAAATTGTTAAATAAGCTTGTGCAAAATTTGTTAAAGGCCATCTTCAAACTGTCAAAGATCACGCCCAACACATATACAATGTACATGACTCCACACACCAAGTTACATGTACATCAGTGTACACCCCCATAGTAAAAGTCATAGATGAACCCTACATGTAAGTACATAGTGGTTTTGTGTACAAATTTTACAATGAAATTTTGATATTTCATCTTTTACATAGATGCACAACACACGCTATAGATACGCTATCTTTCAGGTACAAAGTCTATCACAAAGAAACAATTGACACTGACTGAGGTGTGATATGATTTATAGGCAAAAACAACAATGGATTACATTTCAAAAAATAGCAGCAGTGCCAGACTCTGAAGATTGTTTTATGAGGGGAGGAAGGGCAAGGGAGGCGCAAAGAAGTGGTACATTGCAAATTTGACATCTACCCATTGGATGCAATTTTTGGTTTTCCTGCTTTGCACATTTCTTTCATCCATCTTGAGAATAGAAATTTCATGTTTCACATTGTCTCCTGGTGATAAGGCCTAATAAAAATATTTGTTTGTTTCCGGTAACCCGACCGTCCGTGTAAAAACCTTGCGACCGTAAAAATTTTATCAACATTTGTGGCAAAATAAAATTTATTTTCTACCCACCGTTCGTAAGCTTCCAGTCTAAACATACGGAAATCTATCTAGAGAAAACAAATTTTTAATGCACATTTTTTTGGAGAATCGAATTCGTATCCGCAATTCCATAAATTCTGGCAACAAATTCGTACTTTGATTTGTATATTTTTGCTGGCGCGGCGGCTCTACAACATGAACATTCTGACAGGGCTCGATGATTAGACGTGCGCTAGTACCGTACAGTAGCCCCGGTGTGCAAACACTATACAGTCCGCATTGCAGCATACAGCACACACAAAATCCGTTCCTTTTCTTTGCGGATTTCCGCGTTTTTCAAAAAATGTTCATAAAATTAATTGTTTGTAATTTTCAAAATTCTTCAAAATTCTGGCGATAAAGTCCCTAGTCTTGATATTTACTAGCCGCGATCGTTCATTTCAGTAAACGAACGTAAAAAATGCATGCACATTGTTAGTCTGGCTCTCTCCTCCGTGTTCCTACTACAATACGTAGGTGAGTAGGGAAACACACAACTCGATTTTCCAGGGGTTAGAAGACGTGCGGTGGAGTCTAATCACGACCTCCTTCCGGTAATATATTATACAAAATTGTAACCTCGTACTCATAAACACATCGCTCTCGCCGCACAATTTTCCCACTGTGAATTGTCGACCGATCGTTCGACCGATCGTTCAATCGAAAATGTATTGCTAAAGAAGTTTTAAACAAGCCATCCTTTATTCACGAATCCATGAAAATGGTTGTTGATGAAAAAAATATTATCATGGAGGTAAAATAGACCTCCATGGTATTATTAAGGGCAGAAATTAGGGGATAAGATCGTTCAAAAACGCATGTTTTCAAACTTCAGTTTCCGTTTTGGTTTTTTTTTTTTTTTTTTTTCAAATTATTTTCATTATAGCTTCGACAATTGTATGCACCTTTGAGTTTAGATAAATAAGTATCAATCATGGGAGATTTTGAGGATAGAGTGTCCAGTGCACAACCAATTGTACCTTTACGACAAACCCGGAATGGCGTATTGTGTGGTATTGTTATACATACCTCGAACATTTTGATGTAATTTTGGAAATGTTCGGATACTATTACCCTGAAAAAAAGCATGCCGTTTTTAGTCTTCCAGAATAATTTTTTTTTTGTAAAATAAAATTTGTTCCCTACCTACCGTCCCAAATTTTTCAGAGCATGTTACCGGAAACAAACAATTATTTTTATTAGGCCTAACTAGAGCAGGCTAGTCAAAACATTGAGACCAATTAATAACTCACTCTGTAACAATGAAATTAACAGCGAGCAGGTGAGTTGTTGCTGATAACAATGAGGAAGTCATGATCGACATCACAAACTTTGTACTATACGTACATGTATGCAGTAACAATGCTTTAAATGGAATGACATTAGAACCAACTACCTAAAGACTGTTTACATGTACATGTATCATCTAACACAGCATTTCAGTTCAAAATTTAAATTGAGGAGGATAAGGAACAGAACACAAGTAGAGACTCTTTATGCCCTGGCCAACCTGTTGATTGTATGTCTAAAAGTATGTGATCACCTAAGGCTGTTTCACATGACAGATGCTACCACTATCAGACTATTAGTGAGCTGCATTATGTAAGAGGTGAGTACATGTACCATACACAGACTGGAGTCTGACATGAAGCTGTCACACATGAAACAGCCGCTAAACTGTGTTCATGCTGCCCCCTCGGTGACCTTCTTTGAGATAACATTGCATTGTGGGTCCATTGACTGCGATCCATACAATGCAGGGAATTAGTTCTGAGCAAATTGAAAAGATTATTTGCAATAACTTTTAAAAAGGCTAATAATTTCAACAGTCAAAGCACTAGAGGGAAGCTAATAGTAATAAGAGGTAAACAGACACATAAGTTGATTGAAACTGTGAACCCACCCATAGGGTGTTTGCAAGCTGTCTGAATGAATGGGGTGGATGTACATTATGGCTACGACTGCATGGGCTCATCCTTTGTAACACTAAATAGTACTACACTGTAGTAGTAGTTGGGCCACCTCCGGCAAGCTCTCTCCTATAAAGATCTTGTTTAGCTCTTGAATCTTAATGAGTATAGTCAAGTATGGTCAATGTCAATGATTATACATGTATCGTGTATAAGGACAAATGAAAAGAACCAAGGTTGTTTTTTGTTTTGTTTTGAATTCTTGTGGCCTAAACTGCCCGTACAATTGAGTTATGATAAAGTAAACAACCCAATGATCGTGAGTACAACTAAATGCCTGATGTTGCATCTTACTTTGACGTATTGAGAATACAGCAATTTTTTTGCTATTTTGTATGGTCTTTTTGTCATTTTGAAAAAATCATAGCAAATTGACAAATGTGGCAGGACTTACAATGGATTCCTGGGGCGCACATTTTGTAAATGAGTACAGCGCCCCAGTTACTGGGTCTACTATAGTCTATGTAAAGATGTTCCGGCCCAACTTGACAATTGTCACAACTATAGCTAGGACTGGTCCCAACTTTAGTGTTAAAGTTGGGGTGCCCGAACTATAGTTGGGATCGTGGTACACACAGAGCACCCCCCCCCCCTCCATGAATAAACTAAAAACAATAAATAGTAAGTATGAAGTTATTAAGACCACTTTATACTAATACTTAAGAATATTTTAGTTTAAATAGAAATTTGGTTTTCCGAGAAAAAGGAAAAGAAATGCCTAGGCCTACTTTGAGACTGAAAACATCACCCAGCATGTGGCGCTGTCGATGTCTGTCAGAACCCTCTAAAAAAGGACAACACCCCAAGTTAGCAGCCCATTATCAGCAAAACTATCATTCAACCAAAGTGCATTTACCAAACCTCGTCTTGGGCACTGACCGGCCCGCGACCAGCTCCAGCTCTATCATCAGTTTTGACATGAGTTTGTACAGAGCCAGCCGAGACCCTGGTTTGAAATAAAGAATCTTGTTTATTAATAAATCCTTCACGCCGATTGCATCAGCTTTTGATACCGTCTGCAGTACTAGCCAGTACTCAGTAGTGTCACACAGCAATCTACGCATGCTCGATCAAATCCAATTGAGCTCTGGGTGATCCCAACTATAATACAGTCCGCGCAAAGTGCAAATAATGCAACGTTGCATTATACTGCAACCAGTATTTACAATAATGCAACTTCCGGTGTAAAAGTAGAAAAATGCTTATTACATTGTATGTTGAAAATAAGGTGTAATTTATGCTGATCACCTTATGGTCTGTGGTTATCATTAAACATCTTTATTGTTGTTTTTTTAGTTGGGGATGGGTGGGGTGGGGGAGGGGGTGTCACTACTACATGTATTACTACAGACTGAAGAATAACCGCCTTTCTAAAGGTTTGTTTACTTATTTTGTTAGCCACATATATTTAATTACTTTTTTAAATATTTATGTTCAGTTTTTGTTTAAAAAAATCTTTACATATAATAATTTCTGTTAATTAACTATTTCATTAATTTTGCTAAAAAACATGCTTTCTCATAATGTTACTTTAGTATTCTTTGTATTATTATAATGACGATTTAATCCACCAAAGTATTTTTGTCTTTTCTTCCTTCTACCTGATGTCGGACAGGTCTACCTACATGGATTACTGTATGTTGCCCATGTTGATTGACATACAGCTTGTAGTTGCAGTCACAAGACCACACTCAATTTGTTGCTCCCACATGTTTTTGTATCCCATTGAGCCCACCCCTGCTCCCTGGCAATTGTATCCTTGAATTTTCTAAATAACCAGTTAGTTACTTTAATATAATTCCATCTGAAAACCATCGTTATTGCTAATTGGAGTGGGGGGAACGGGGTGTTATATTCAAGCCAATCGGGTTGGGCTTATTTCTCTGGTGATCCGCTTATGGTTGGTGTTTAGTATTGCATTAATATTTTTGAAACGTAATGTAAATTGAAACAGATTATTTAATTAAGAAAATACCTTATCTTTATTACAATCACACTTCTTTATTACAATCAAACATCTTTATCAAAATATCTCAACTCAGAAAAAAAAAAATAATAATAAAAATAACAACTTTCAGATTTCAAAAGTTTACATTTTCTAGATTTAAAGAGTACTAAATAGGGAAATAGTAATACAAAAATAACTTGTGTTTAAAGTGAAGCTATTTTTGACAAATTTGCTGACACTGATTGAAATAATTTGAAATCAAATGTAAAAAGGTACAAGCAGGTCACTTGATCTATGAAAAAGTAATAAAAGTAATAAGTTTTGTAAATTACGAAAAGACTTGTGATAAATGTGCCTTATTGATCAAATCAAATTTCATTTGGCGTCATAATTAATCAAGATTGCACAACTTAAATGAAACAAAGTGAAAAACATTTCTTGTAGATATTGTAGTAGTATTACTATTATAACTTAGGTTTAACTTGTATGTAGCATGATAGCCCTGCCCCTCATTAACAAGGGTTGCACAATTTAAATAATTACTTTAATTTGATTTGTTGTTTTCAAAATAATTGTTGTACCTTCCTTTTAAAGTGTTTACATTTTTGTCAAGATCTACTTTTTCACATCAATCATGTCACATGGATGGGCCAGTTGGGTACCTCATTTTCACCCTCCTCATCGGGGCGGGTGTTGGCTGTGCCAGCCAAGTCCATGTTTTACCGTTTGGCAAGTTTGGCTTGATGCTGACCTTTACTTGACTTCTTGTTGGAATGTGAGTTTCCTTTGCCTGTGAGAATTAAAAATTAAAAATGTAAATATTTAAAAGTTTATATCTAATAAATTATACACGTCTGTTTTTTATTGTCGCTGTTTGATTTGGATTTACCTTTCAATTGAAACATGTCACGGAAAGGCACCTTCTTGCACCCCACATAAAGTTTAGACGAGAGATATGCGGTCGGCTTACATGACAATTCCGGCCACCCCAATGAAATAGGCCCAATTGTTTGGGAAAAAACAGTTAAAGATAACACATTTGAAGCTAGATGGCAAACATATTTGTTTTAAAATAACATCGAACACATATTATAACAGTATTACCAAATGCAGTTACTTTGTAACTTACCGCAACGATGACTGGATTATAATGCTGGCATGGCTGGTAGCATTTAACCGACTGCTGATATTGTCTTGACCGTTGACGATGTAACATTTGTTGCGGTGGCATCAGAGCCGTGCCCGGGTGGCGTTTCCAACCACAACGGTCCTGTTGGACATAGCTCCAGTGTCACCCAATCGGTCACGAAATACCCGTATACAAAAATTTGTTTACCCAAACCACTTCAGCAAGGAGCGAAGTGACTAAACTAGGCTTCCCGCCATCTGTTCCTGTCTCCCGCAATTTATGAATGAACTGGCACATCGATACATTTATAAACCTAACTTTTTAAAAGTATATATTTTTGTACTTTTTAAACTTAAAAAATATTAAATATAGTAAATATGTACAATTTAATTTTTGTAATACTCTGAACGTTTATTTCTTAAATGATTAATTTTTTAAAATGATGTATAAATTAATAATACTTGTCGAGGATACAGTCTTTCACTGTAAAATGGCCTCGCTGGTTTCCACTGACGGAAAGTGCGGAGTGATGGTTTTCAAAAGCCATTTACGTGAAAACGCAAAGATAACTTTTTGATTTGCACAGATGAAAAGTTGGGTAAGGAACTGTACAACACTATTATATTATTTTAACTATTCCAACATAAGCCTTTTTCGATTCCCTTTTCGTGTTTGAATGCAAGAGTTGCAGTATACTGCAACTCTGAGGTAGTCAGGTAGTGCAATTCGTCAACGTTGCTTTATAAATTATTTATACTGAGCTACTCAACGTTGCATTATAATGCAACGTTGCATTATTTGCACTTTGCCGTCCGCGGACTGAATAATACTAATAATACTTTTAATAGTTGGGAAGCCCCAACTTTAACACTCAAATTGGGACCAGTCACAACTACAGTTGGGATGATTGTCAAGTTGGGTAAAATATATTATGACTGAGCGAGGTCCACTTATTTATTTTTTATTACTATTTTTATTATTAGTTAAATACTTTAGGTAGTAGTAGTACTAGTAAGTATAATTATACTAAGTACTAGTAGTAGACTAGTACTAGTAGCTGGTACTACTACAGTCAATTGACCAGTTCGGGATCACTTTTTGAATTCACATTGTTTTTGGTTGCAATCTCTTTGACATTTTAAACAAAAAAGTTTATCAGTTTACCTAAACATGTTATAAAACTCACCAAGTATCCACTGACAAAAAAAGATTAGTACTTTTGAAGAGGCTTTTAGAAAAGTATTGTCACCTGTTTGACCAGTTCAGGATCAGTTGATTCTATTCTGAATCAGTAGCTTGCCCTCTATTGCAAACCAATACTCCCATTCATAAAACTGTCTCTCAAGGACACAAATTTCACAAGTGTGTTGGCATGGACATGGACTTCCTTTCTTCAGAGAATTTCATGCAAGTGTATTCAACAGCAGCGCAAAAATCCAGCAACAAAAACACAAAACAACAGCAATGGCAAATGAAAAGGTGAAGCACGACTAAAAGCAACATTGACCCAAATATCTATTCTTACAGTCGCAATTTCCTCCTCCAAGTTTCATTTTCTCACAAAAAAACAATATTCCTACAAGAATTTGTTGAAGAAATGTAACTTAAAAGCAACAAATAAACTTTCGACTGCAGCAGTAAGATTTTACCTCACTGAGTGCGGCACCATTTGACGCAATGAGAGATGCTGAGTAGTGAGTGATCCCGAACTGGTCAAGGGTACGATGCCCCCCAAAAGACCATTTCGGTAATTTCGTCTCCTCAAAAAAACAACACGACTGCTCAGTATTTACCTGAAATATTTTTTACACATTCTAAGCATTTAACATAAATATTATTCGCCCTGGCGTTCAAATTTTAAAGGTGAGAAGTTTTAACAGCGTTTTTCAACCAACATTTTTTTTTTTAATAATGGTCAAAATCACAGACAAACTTCAAGAAAATGGCCATAATTTATTTGTTGATGAAGTTTGGAACCTTATTTTGGGTTTGTTAGTTTATTGCATGTTATTCTTCACATGTATCAACAGAAATTGGTAATGTGAGAAGTAACTTAATTATGGGGTTGTTGCAAAGTTGAAGTGATCCCGAACTGGTCAATGATCCCGAACTGGTCAAATGACTGTACTACTAGTCTACTATTACTAGTACTACCGAGCTAGAGACAAGTCACAAGTATTCGTCATGATAGTAGGACAATCCTAGAGTAGTATAGCCTTCAAGGCAGCAAGAATGAGGAAACAACTGAAGACTGAAGGATAGGAAGGACATCCATACGAGACGAGAGTGCTTCTCAATCTCAGAAGATGCAGGCATGCATGTCAAGGGGGAAAATCATTTTCTCACTCACCGATAATACGACAGTAGACCATTGGAAAGCACAAACCATCGCCTCTGGTAGCCCTTTATGTAATTCGTCCATTTGTACAACCACCCTTTGAAGTTTTCCGGGGGTGCATTCTTTACATCAGCCATGCTGAATCTGACGGTAAACGTGTCTTTAGGGGCTCGGTTTCAGACCCTTTGCAGTTAAAATAAGGGCGTAAATGTGAAAAATGGAAAAAGTGAGGTTTCTCTATGTGCACGTCATTTACTGCATGGTACCCGCCTACTTGTATTACTTTTCAGTTTGAAATAAGCACCCATGAATTGGTATCTGACTATCACACAATTACCGTTGGAGGACACGCATACGCATACAACTAGTCTTGTTGCAAGACGTTCTAACCTTCCTTGCTCTATGGTCAAACCATGCAAGACACGTCAGATTTTCGTAACAACAGCGCCCGCCCGCCGATTGGTTCTGGTAAAAAAGGAATATCAGAATGATAGCTTTTACAGGTTTTTTTTAGTAGTGTGTAGTTAGGGAGAGTCGCGATAGTCGAGTGGTAATAAACATTAACGTCTTGCACAAAGACTAATATGTAAGTGCAAGCAGTTTAACTACTGTACCCCGTAAATTTACTATAACTATTAGTAATAATTATAGTATTAAAACCTGTGGACAATCTGACTCAAGAATGACACTGACAGAGTGACAGATTCAAATATTTTTGAAGTAAACAGTGTGTGTTACAGGTTGTGTTTTCTGCCGATGGTATGTATGGAAAGACTTTTGCAACTCCATGATTTGTGATTAACATCTTTAATTTTGTTTTGTTTTATTTTTGTTTTAAATTATTGTTATTAAAATTAATGATAAAAATTACCAAAACAGTATACATGGACATGGTATACATCAATTGATCACAAATTTGAAATATTAAATAATATTATTATTATTAATATTATAATGTAGTCCGAGTTGAACCCAACAAAAATTACAATGTAATTATAGGATAGTGTATATAATTTACGCTTTTTATAACATTTGATGATTTGGACATTAATTTATCTGACATACTAAACATTTCAAGATTTGTTGACATTCTGGCGTATGTTGATGTTGTACGCCAGATCATGTCCAAATCATAAATGTTATAAAAAGCGTTATTGGGTCCAGTACTTGTTAATGTTAGTACTCGGACTATGAATCATGGTGTTCAATTAGTCAATAGTTTGACCATTGACACTGACAGGAGGGAGAGTAATATCCTTGACCAGTTGTAGTCAATTGTACAGTGGCTCGCCAATTCCTAGAGAACTCGTTTTTTTACAGGGTTATATTGCCATCCAGTGGGTTCATCGAACTATTGCATGACATCAACGTATTTCATTGTGTTACATTGCCAGTCACCGTATCTGCGGGTTTTATTTAATTTTGTGTTATATCTCCGGACGCCATATTTAAATCATTGTGGCGTTTCGTGGCCGAGTGATTTAGTTCACCAGACCCAAGCTCTGGTGATGTCAGCAGCAGTGTGGGTTCGAATCCTGGTCATGACACTTGTGCCCTTGAGCAAGGCACTTAACCATGTTAATTGCTTCTTAAAATGTTGGCAAGATAATGCATTCTGTTCTTCCAGCCAGCATGGATGACACCTACTCCTAGAACTATATGAGGTTTCTGTTCTGCTATCATCTCACGATAGCGGAACGAACATCATAGTTCTAGGAGTAGATGATACCCATGCCTACATGTACATCCTTTCAGACTGTGAAGAGGTAACCCTGTTTCTGCAATGTGCCCCTGTGCCCCTGGTGGCAGTTGATTTGGGTCAACAGCTCAAATCAGTCAAGTTTAGCCCTCACCTTGAAGTGGCCGTCCGGCCTTGTGATGTTAGGCGATATCTCTTAAAAAAAAATTGCATTATATCGCCATATTTTATTGCTATGGCGGTACAACGAAATATATAGTACAATACTAGGTTTTTGTAATACAACAAAAACAGGGTGTTCGGCATTGCGTTAGTTCAACAAGTTCTTCGTGCAAATTCAAAAGTTAGATTAACTACAATGTGTAGCTCACTAGGGTATGTAATTGTGTAATATAAAACCTTGAATGTACCTTAAAGGTGATGTCATATAACACTTGATGACGCCATTGTGGAATGAACTACTTTTTTGATATAACACACCACAGCTTTGACTACATGCAGGGTTTCAGCTTGATTGCTTCTGTTGTTCTGTAAATATATCGTCACTGTTTTCACGAAGAGGCAATTCTTCAAAAAATCACACATTTTGGCAAATCAGTGTTTTTACATATTTTGGATGTTATTAGTGACATCAACATTTTCCCCAAGGTTCAAGTGCTAAATCGTTATATTTTTCTAATTACGCTAATTAGCACAAGGACCATTTTACCAAACTCCCACTTTTGCGTTTTCACAAACAGCCACAATTAGATTTTCCATTTTTTACATTGAACTACAATAGCACTGGCACGGTGCCAAAAAGGACTACTCTGCATTTTGAGTTTTCACGAAGAGGCAATTTGTGTGACCTAGATAAATTTAGTTTTCATGAACAGACACTCCTCGTTTACGCATTGGTTTGTACATGACGCGCTGCACACAGACCTCGTTCGTGCAGTTTTCACAAAGAGAAACTCGTGTTAAACAGTTAATTACTCATTAATTAAACCCACTGTAATGAACATAACAACATATTTGCACAGTTTAGGATCTTCGTTTTTATGCTTGGAAAAATGTCAACGTTTAGATGGCAAACAGTGTCCGAAACAATGATTTCAAAAATAGTTTAACTTCAAACGCGATTTTCTCCAAACATGAAAGTTTGGCTGCTGGGGCAAAATTGCCTCTTCGTGAAAACAGTGACGATATGTCTTCTCTTGTAAAATTGTACCTTTGTTGTTTGTAATTAGTGTAGGGTACCAAACTAGTACATACATGTTCAGTCATTAAACTTGCTGAAAATGTTAACAGCAATAAGTGTGTCAAGAATTTGTACAAAAAGAGGTTTGCCAAATTTTATGATTTTTGACACATTCGTCAGTTTTCGAAAAGGTGACGAAATGATGAAAAGGTAATACATTGCATTACTTGTATGTGTGTCAAAGACCAGAGTAAAAGGCATTAACTTCTAAGTAATTTGCATACATTTTGCAGTTTTCCATTAATTTGAGGGAAGAGTCCATTACATTAATGGTAATCTGCCACATCTTGTTAACATTCATTTTTAATGTTACAGCTTACTGGTAGGTGAAGTACAATTGTCAACATGAGCACTGTCAAAGTAACCCATGGTCAGTCCAATAAGTATGCCATACAGGGCAAGAGAGCCAAAGATGCTTTATCAAAGGATGAGCAGGATTTATATGAACTCTGCAGTCTCTCTGGAGTGGACATCAGCCCAGCTGTGTTTAGGTAAATCCCCATAAACTTGGGTGTGCCCTGGTTGTTTATTACACATGCTATATTAGAAGGCGTTTTGCATGATTTTTTTTGTGGTTTTGTTCTTTTTTTGGAGGGGGGGGGGGCAGGGGGCAGGGACCGCTAACATAGGGCTGGATAGTCAGTTGGTAGAGCGCCAGTATGTTAATCCGGAGGTCATTGGTTCAAGTCTCGCTCCAGTCAATTTTTCTTTGTTCAAACCCAGATTATTTAAAATTTACCCAATCAGTTTCCTTTGTGGTTTATTACTTGATACAAATATTTTGTAACAAAAACTTTGAAACAAAATTAAAACTTGGGGCTAGGATGTTTATTTTTTGGAAACCCCATTTGCCAATCACGCCTGAATTTGTGTGACCATTACATATGCTTGGGGATAACATGAACCTCAGATGGGCAACATTGTTAATTTCTTGTACAAGTAACCAGAAACAGATTAAGTCTTATTCTTGGGTTTTCTGTGTTGGTTTGTTATATTTATTTTACATTCATATATTTCATGGCTAAAATTTACTTTCTCAATAATACGGTATAACTTTTATAGCCATAAACTTCATTAAACTAAATGTGGTTTGTTACCTGTGTGATTTATTTGCCCATAGGATTATCTTTGACCTGCTGAAGATGAATGTGTCACCAGTAGCAATAGTACAGATGCTCAAGTCAATGGTACATAGGAGCAACAAGACTCCCAGCTCCCAATCAGCATTTGGATCATATAGTACTACAGATGCCTCTAGGATTAGTGGCAGCAGTGGGATATCCACTAATACCTCGCGCTCCATGGAGAATACGGCAAGGTCACAGATTGGTAGACCAGCAGTTAAAACATCACGATCAAAACCAGCTAGCAAGACCTCACAGCGGACATGAATAGAGGATAGTGATTGAATTTGTACCAACCCAAATTAGCAAGGTTACACAAGGTGCCAATGGTCTGCCATTTTGAGAGTCAAATTCCAAGTGAAAATATAGTGCGAGTCTCACCATGTCGCCTAAAAGTGTCCTCAGGTTAACCTGCAGTTTGTTTGTGCTGCAACTGAACCATCGGCATCAAGCAAAATATTGATGCTCTCTTTACCCCTACAAAACCATGCTCATGTCACCCACGATCAATCAGTGACGACGATTCCAAGATGCAGACATAATTTGACAGTGTGTATTTGACCGATAGTTTTGTCTGATTGTAAATTGAAACATGTCATTTGTTAAGTGATAAGCTAGTCTACTTGGCGGCCACCATTTTATTGCTTACTTTTCTGCACACTGATTGGCTAGTGGCAACTGCTTGATTCCTGCCGAGAACAGGTCACAGAGTTGGAATTTGTTTACTCTTACAATTGTTAATTTTCTTAACAGCGACTGATAATGCCGATCATCTTAACACCGTCGTAGTCATTCTCAGGTCATAACCAATCAGCGACTGATATTTTGGTCGAAGCTCAGGTGCAGCATCATCTTGAAAAGTCAGTTGGCGACTGTTCTGTCATCTAACTTACTGTCATCGCAAGTTTGACCCTAGGACGGCTTTGAATGCAGACTGCTTAGTAACACACAGCGAATCTGACTTCCAAAATGTCTCAATCAAGATTTGTTGTGGGCGATGACGTCAGGCGAATTACATCAATATATCAATTCTGGGCAATCCTGATTGGGGTAATTAATAAAGAATTAAAGAGTTTGCTTTTTCTTTTCTTTTTTGTATAGTAGATGGGACACTTATTGCTCAGAAATAGTCACATTCTTAATGAGTTTTTATGCTTTTCTTTATTATGAGTGAGGACCAAAAGCTATACCAAGAGCTTGTATGTACAGGCATGTGTAAATTGTGAGATGGTTTCACATGTACAAAGTAGAGTTTTGCAGAAATTGTTTACTGGCCCTTATAGATAGTGTTCTCTAAATATAATATTCCAATATGATATGGATTTATTTTGCTAATAACCACAAACCAATGTAAATATCATCAGTGGGTAAACTCCTATCATCTTCCCTTTCCCAGCACTCCCGACGGATTGTCTAGTTTTCTTTTCAATATTTGTTAAACCTACATTACATGTTAGTAGCATAAGGCACTAGCTTTGCGGATCCCCTCCTATGACTTAGTACATATCATTGTTTGCCAGCTTTGTTTACATTTCTTCATTCAAAACTTGGCATGCCTGTCTTAAAACATGCCAAGTGCTTTGAATCAGGAAGGCGCTATACATATGACTAGCCTTACAACTATTATTATTGCCAGTGTAAAGTCCACTTTTTCAGAGATTTACTGAGGTAGTATTCTTACTGTGAAACTGTCAGATTACATTACCTCAAAAACAGTCCCATAAAGTTTACAAATTAAATAATAGTCATTGCACAAGCACGACAAGTTTTAAAAAGTGTCCCGTCTTTATTTTATAAACAGTCATTCAAAAAGAAAAGATAAATAATCATAACCCTTCTCTTGACCTCATCCCAACATCTGTCAAGCATTGAGCTACATTGTTAGAAAGACTTGAACATATTCAAACAATATCAACAAATTAACTGGCATCCTTCCCAAATGACTATGAACAGGAGGGAGGTTGAGCTGATTCTAACTGAACCAACATGGTCAAGGTCATAATCAAAGGTGAATACATAATGTGTTTAATTTCCTGATTTGGGTCACAACAAAACACTGGGAGACTTTCGGGGACTCCAGTATAAGCAGAGTTCCATTGTTTTGGGAAATTTTTAGCACGCTCAGAATGACGTTAACAATGAAAATTTACCTAGTACATGCAAGTCTGCTGCCACCTGGAGTTCAAAAGTTTCCCATTAAATATGCGTCATCAATCCTCTTGGACAGGAAGAGTTTGTGTCTGGGGTTCTAGATTAGGGAGATTCGATTGGTGGCTGTTTGTAAATAGTTACAAAAAGGTAAGAATTACATATACGAAATGAGCAGAGAATGCATCCACAGGCAGTACAGTCTCAGATGGAAAAGAGCAGCGGAAATGTGCTCGACATGTTATACACCAATGCACTTGTTACACATGAGTAATTCTACATGTTTAGGTATAATGATATTTATCATACTACCACACTTTTTATTGAAGTGTATGCCTCTGACAGTGTTTGCATCAGCTAAAGCAACTTATGGACATCTCTATATGACATCCTTTTATCAGAATGACAAACAGAAAAATTGGGATTGACTTTAACCACATGATGCCGGATGACATCTTCATTTTCGCAGGATTTTTCCAAACTGAATTATGGTGGACATTTATATACGTTTCAGAACAGTTTAGGAACGTCCTATTTTATTTGTGGCTGGTTGACTGGTAATGACAATATTTACGCCCAAACATTCTACATGTATTGTGTAGCATGCACAGGCACGCACTCAGTGTGCTACACTTCGTTTTCCCATATAGAGAGGGTTAAGGGTACAAGAATTCATGCTCAAAATCTTACTTTTTACTGAGGGTTATTGTGTAAGTCCCTATTTTCAGACCTTCGTCCTGTTATTGTACAAAAAAGGATTATGAAAGATGGATAGGCTGCCACCATTGGTTATCATTGTATTTAGCATATGGGAGGTGAGTCTGAGTTTCCAGCATACCATGGCTTATGACCAAGAGCTTTGTGATTCATGGTTAATAGAACAACAAATCTTTGTGCATTTTATGAGAACATTTGATGTTTTTAGTCAGGTTTTCATTGTGACAATGATATTTTCAAAAACAAATTATTCCAGATGTGCTGAAAAACGATACCAATCAGAGGCATGGATAAAAAACAAACATTTTTATTACTGGCAGAAAGTGGTTAACAGGATCTTCAGAAGTTATCCTTAGAGAAAATTACCGATGCTGTCTGTACCCCTTAAAGGTCAATACACCAGTCAGTTCATTTATGTAGTTTTGAAGAACTAGAATGAAAGAGTGAATCTCTTCCTAACCACAGCTTTGGGGACAGATCTAGCTTGGGGTTTGTCAGGTTTTTCAAAACTGGCATCTGACACAGGTTGTCCAATCAGAAGCCATTCAATCTGTAAATGCTGTATAACCAGGGATCACACTCAAGTTTATGATACAACCTGGGAAGCTGCAGCAGAGGGATCACCTTAATTATGGGGGTGTCTTTTTTATTTCAAATATCAAATAAAAAAACACAAGGGAAACTGACAGGGTAATATTTTTTTCATGGGGGTTGAACATAGACAAATTGACTAGAGCAGGAATTGAACCAGCAACCTCCGGATTAATGTGTAAGCGTTCTACCAACTGAGCTATCTAGCCCTATGTTGGCGGTCTCCCTATTTTGTCATTATCTTTGTTCAGGGGTGCCAGTCAAAAGCCATGCAAACTGTAACTGTCGTATCTTTATAATAAATGCAAAGAATAGATTGCTATTGTAACATTTTACAGTACCTTGCAATGACATGGATACAACACATTGATCCATCATGCCCCCCCCCCCCCCGCCCACCATAGCAAATGCCTAGCAACAGTGCCCACATAGGTACGTGTGTAGGTCACATAAAATGGGCTTTCACTAACTGACAAATAGCGCATCACATCACACAAGTTTCATAATGGAACAATCCGACTTGTTTTACCTTTGTATTGAGAATTTTGTCAGACTTTTGGGTTCCTAAATCACAGGTGAATTCACAGGTCAATTCATTGAGGGTTATAGTTGAATAGATTAAACTTCTGACTCTGTTCCCTCCATCCACTTGAACGCCTGTTATGTTCCATTAAATATCTCTATTACAAGTCCATATCATCCTCTGTAGAATCAAAGACTTGTGTGATAGAGCTTGTTGGACTACTGTCATTCCATGCAAGGGGTCTGCTAACATTATTCTGAGTTTCACCAATATCTCTTTCCTCTAGCATGACAGTAGTTCGGTCAGGCAACACACTGGCTGATTTTGTTGATGATATAATGTTGTCTATGTATGCCGATGGTGGTTTCCACAGGACGAGTTGTGTACAGTTACTGGACCTAAACATGTCATCACAAAAAAGGGTTAACACTAGTGTTTTAATATGCACTTCACTGTTTCAGTGTAGACCCTGGCAGGTATACTGCTCCAACATCTGGTGGTACAAAATAACATCAGTGACCAAACATGGAAAAAGACAGGTAACAAAAGCTGGCTAGGCCACAATTTCAAATATTCATTGCTTCAATTTGCTTACAATGATGCATCATATTTGAAGTTTCTATTCAGATACTTTATTTGCTATTGCTTTATTATGGAAATGTTGAAAACTATAAATAAATTTTAACAAATAAAAACATTTACAAAATGACCTGTAAGACTAATTACTTATTTTTTTGTCATTACCCATAATTAGCAACACTGTTACAGTTATAAAGGGAGTACTACTGAGGGGAGGGGCTATGTTGACTCGTAGCAGGCATACTACATGTGTATATGGATAAGTAACAGTGTTTTAGCTAAGATTTGAAAAGTGGAAGTGAAAAATAGGAAGTTCAATTTTCTTCACCGAAAATTCACACAGCGCGCAAACCACAAGCACAGCAGGCAAATTCTTTCAAATTACCTTGAAAATGTAACTTTCTTTATCAATTGTTTTAAGGCTAATCAGGAAGCTTAATTTACTGATTGTATACCCTCTCATTCTCTGGTGAAATCTGTGCACTGAATTTCAGTTGCAATGTAGGCTCATATAAATGGAGTGCAGAGTTCATTCTAAGAAATTAACTTGTTTGTCCTTTAGGATGGGACTTTGTTTCGACCATAAATATCATTAACACAAAAATTATAATTTACCAATTTTAATGGATATATTACATAGGCCACTGCATCTTTAAAAATTCACAATAATTTGTTGGGGGCAAATTAAAGATTACCTAAAAATGGTTGGCTGCCATTTTGAATGTTTTGATTGAAATTTTCAAAATGTTTGAATTCCCGCCCCCTTCTTGTTCACCTTATGATCCCCAAAATGAGCTAATGTTCAATGATCTTGTGTCATGAAGGCTGAAGAATTTAAAACTGAAATTTTGTTTAGTTTTTAATTAAGAGGAGCTTCCCTAAACTTGTTTTGTTTTGTTTGCTTGGGTTTTTTTTGCTGGACAGACTGAAATCAAACTTAACTCGACCGCAATTGTTTTTCCCATGAGCCCAAATTTGATGTGCACATTTTAAAAAGTGTGGGGGAAAACATGATAGCCAAGTTCGCAAAATTGCGTATTGAACAATCGTCTAGCCTATTTTTTGCCCTTAATGGCGGTATTTTCATCAACAACCATATCAATGAATTCCTGATTTCAGGTTGTATTGTATCAAAACTTCTTTTGCATCGCCTTCTCCGCAATTCAAGGAGCAGTACATGTTCAACATTGATAAAAAACAATGAAGCACTGCGAACACGACGAAAACGTTCAAACAAGATCCCCAGCGAACGTTCTCGATGTTTTAATAGCCTTGGTACAAGGCTGTGTGTGGTACAGAAATATGCAGCCTCCATTCACTGTGCAACTATCTTTTACTTGACTTGTGAAAGTGTACCGAGTTAGAGTCTAGCCAAGCTTTTCATGAATGGATATTATCTACAGCCAATCACAGCGTGCTGATAGATGGACTTTGGATCCTGTGGATGCGTAGCATAAACACAATGTTTTCTGTTAGGTCTGTGCATGGATTCCTGTGTGTGGTAGATAGTGGTGAATGATGGCAAACAAGCATTAATTCTACAACGATCGCGGCCATGTCAAAAGTCAAATGTAGAAAAAATGTTTGGACATTGAAAGAGCTTAAAACAATCTCTCTACCATTGTTTACATTGTAGTAGGAGATTTGACCACCGTAGGCCTTCTTACTTATAATATTAATTGTGACAAGGAACATAGTTTTTCTCACGACAGTGGACTTTGGTAAGAAGGTTTTGACTCGCCTGCTGCTGTTTTCAATCACATTTGGCGACCACTTAATTATGAAAAACAGAATGGGATAAATTGGAGTCAACAGTTGCAGGGACTTGCGTTTCTTCCATGTCATTTTCCCACTTTGTTTCGTCCGTTGAAACGGCTAGGAAGTTTATAGATCCCACACAAATAATTCACCCATCTGTGCGATTGCAAAGGGAGTGGTTTCTAGGGTTCATTTTGCCCGAGGTGTTTTGAATTCCACACAAAAACATTTACCAAAACACAGGGTACCTGACTAACTCATGCTGTGGCTTGCGTCTTTTATGGGGGTCGGAGTCAACTATATTTTAGTTTTCCTGTCTTTCTATAATATTTAAATTTGAATGGGGAAAAACATCCAATTCAGCTCATATTTTGTACAATTGTGGTGCACGGCTTAAATTTACAGCACCAAGCCGTTCTTGAAATAGGCAGTGTTTTCAGAAAACTGGCCGTGCAAAACACGGCTGTATGGCTCGCTAGCTAAAACACTGATAAGTAATCAATTAGGGGGAGGACTGGGTCATGTAAATTGCAACTTTCTGCATCACCTTGTAAAATAGAAATTAACCTGTACTTACATTGATTTGATGATCGAGTCTGGCAGAGGTCCCTTCCTTTGGCTTAATGCTGTCTTTAGTTCAGGGCTGACTTCAATGTGATTATAAATACCATTACTATCTCCTGACTCCTTGCATTCTAAATCAGACTCGATATCAGACTCTGAATCGGATAATCTGCCAGGAAGACAACAACGTAAAGATATGGACAGTTGAATGCATCACATTTCAATCAGAAACAAACTTAGTGTTGGCCAGAGCAGTGTCTGTAATTTTTTAGTGTTCAGTTACATGTTAAAGTGTTGAGAGTCAATATTTTGGATGTTATTTGCAATTTCCTTCATACACCTTATTTCCAGATCCTCGGGTGTCATCTTGGAGACAAATGTAGCGCTAGCTTTGAATTCAATTCAAGTTCATTTATTTCAACTAAATTTTATTCATGAAGGGATTCTTATAAAGGGACTTCTACAAATAAAGAGCAAATTTGTATTGGAGCTCTCAAAACAGTACAACAGTAAAAGCAAAGGGCATCCACGGCAATTCCAGTGGTTAATTCAGGGCCTGATACCAGACTGCTGAAAGATTGTGGACACAACAAATCAGACGCAGTGTAAATTGGTGAACCTGTTCTTCAGCTGTAGAGTGACAGAACAGTACTGTCAAAGAAACAACAAATTACACCAACAGACTATTACTTTGTAGCCATCTGATAAATTTTAGTATTATTGTTGTTATAATTGTTAACAATTTATTTAGGAACCATAATGGGAGTTGAATTACAGTAAAAATAAAAACAATTGATAATTTGTGTAACATGTTTATAATGACAAAGGCAGTGCGTCTGTAGACTGACATTTATGACTGTATCCTGGGAATAGGACCAACCTTAAAACACCACACTAGCCAAGTCATACCTGCTTTCAATTTCTGCCAGGTGTCTTTTAGCGTCTTTGGATGCCATCATCCATCGTTTCTCCAGTGTAGACATTTTATTGTCACCAGTGATCCTCAGGTTACTCATCCTGGCAGCCATTTTTTCTTCACTGATGAACTGCTTGGATGGAGGTAGCTCATCATAGCTGTTGGATATAGTCAAGATGACTTAACAATTATATCAGACATGTTTGTACATAAACTCTGTATTGCTAGAGTAAACACATGTTACACTTTAACTCTGGTTTACTTTTATTAATTTTGAGGTCTTCAAGCATGTGCGCTATAAACAAAGTTATTGCTTTCAAATACACTTGTAATTACTGTACTAATACACAAAGTAAGTTTAAGAGCATAAAACTAAATCAATTCCATAGAGTATGTGCAACTATTTGGTCCTGATCATGTATTACAAACTAATTGATAAATGATAGCATTTCCACCTTACCTATCCTCCTCTAATGACATCTGGTTTCTCTTGCCATGAACGCGCTCCCTTTGCTTCCACATATTTTGAGCATTTTGTTCTCTCTTTCGTAACTTTCTGCAAAAAAAGCACACACATGTAAAATAATTAGTCACCTCAAAGAAAACTTGAAAACTTAATTTCTTTATTTATTCATTTTCAGCATTTAAAATTAAATACATGGTACACTATGTACATGTAGGACTAGTAACTGTCAGACTTTATATTAACTAGCTTAATTAGTAATATAAATAATTTTTCAATTTGTTGGTGCAAATTGTTTTTATTTTTCAAGAAAGTTGAAAGTTTGATTTGTGTCATGTAATAGCGGTATAAGTAGTAAGTACAGTGTCCATTACGCCATGAAACAAAAAGCAGTTGTTAAGCATCCTTCCTGTTTAATGTTTGGGGTTTTTGGTTTGTGTTTTTTGGTTCCCCTCAGCTATCAAGTACTTACACCATCAAACGTTTCAATGACAGTGCATTGTTGAAATTCATTGCATTCAAGGCTGGTTTATGGTTACTCACATGATAACCATTGAATGCTGATGATTGCTAGCATCTTCAGCTGGCATCAAAAAGTACACATGCTATACAAATATTGGATGCATTTTATTGCATTGTTTTACAAGGTAAAATAAGGACTATTCCTATTCCATTTCATGAGGCAAAGCCGAGTGAAATGGAAAAGCCAAATTTCACCGAGTGATTACAAAAGAAATGCATTCAATGTTGTTATATATTTAACTCATGCATAGATAGATAGATAGATAGATAGATACGTTTATTCAATGTTGCAAATAGTGTATAATACAAAGTAAAATTGTCAAAATAACTGCAAATATAAAAGAGATAAAAAGGTGAGACTTAAAACAAAAAGCAACATCTAGGTCCGAGGAGAAGCATAGCTTTTGTTCCCCAGCCTATGAACGGACAGACAAAAAACAAAAACAAAACAAACAGACAGACAGACCTAAAAATACAGGACAAAACTAAAAGGTGTAAGACAGAAATTAAAGCCGTTACTATTTCCACATACAAAAATTATATCAGTATCTTAGTATTCATTTAGATCCTTGTCACTTGATTTTTTTTTAAATAATAAACAATAGACACAGAAAAACAATCTTCTAAACAACTTGAACAACTCCATGAAGACACAACCTTTTTCCACCTTGACGCGACATTGCCTCGTTTGGACAAACGAGCAGGGAATGCAGGGCTCGAATTTGGGGAAAAAACCCACAAGACTGCAGGGCCCGTAGCTAAAAACTTTTACTGGACCAGAAAATTTGTAACAAGACCGGAATCAAAATGAGAAGAACACTCTACACAGTTTCACATTTGAGCTGTTTTTGTACCAAGCACTAACTTCTAAGAGAAGATTTATCAAGTTTTTCTTGTGGGTAATACTTCATTACTCAATTGATCAGTTTAGTTAAAATAATACAGTGACGCCTTGTTATTCAAAAACACAAGACCGCCGGGCTTGTACGGTCATAAGTTTACCGTCCCGACACTAAAATCACTGGCCTCGGGCCTGCGGTCCAGTGTCAAATTCGAGCCCTGGAATGCATCCAATTATTACCCATATTGGATTCCATATTCAATTTAGAAGTGTCTTGACATGGCAAAGTAAAGGATGACACGTGACACGTGCTTCACCAATCAAATTACAAGGATCTGTGTGTGTGGTATAAATGTAAATAACCAATGTGTTCAAAGACCTTATCATCAACTAGTGTAATTGTACATACTTACATGTACAAGCATGGGTGAACCTACATCGTGTGCATATTGTACATAAAACTTGTGTCGACTAAGCCTCACCTTATGAAGTTAATATCATGAGGGCCAAGATTAGGTCGGAATGGAACATTACTGCTTGAACACTGTATCCTACTCTCCCCAGTATGCTGTCCAAATACATGTAATGGGGGGCTACAGCCACTGTAACCAGGCCTATCATCTGCACTTCTGTTGAGTTCTTGGTGAAATGGATAATAAAGCCTACGTGTTAAAACTGGTGCCCTACTGTTCTGTGAACTCTCTCTATTAAATGGTGCCCTTATTGGAACCTCAGACAACAGCTTTGCCTTGTGGTCCTGGTTCACTAATAGTCCATGGGTAACACTAGGTGGAGCTACTGGTCTTAACATCTGTGTATAACCCAGTGGTGCCTCTACTCCTGGTTTACATGTATTCTGTTGCAATGTTGGGTTGAGGTGTTGCTGAGAAGCATGCACTCCCTCAGTGATGAGAGTTGGTGTTTGGAGCTGGCCATCCTGCAGGCCTGGTGTACCATGTGATGGCATAGTGTGTTGAGATAGGTACATGTAAGGATACACTGTTGGAGTAGATTGCATTGGAGCTATACAATGACTGGATGGAAAACCCTGATGCCCCAATGACTGTAGATACAGCTGGTTATCAGCAAAGACTTGTGGAACAACCTCACTTCCATCCATCTGCTTTCAATTTCCAGGCATTCTAAGTAAACAAATGAAAAAATATGACAGTAATGCATTGTTTAGTAAAGGCATGAGATATAACTTAGATTTAATATGAAGAAAAAAATGCGGCTGATGAAATAGCTGATGTCTTGAGGATAACCGGTTGTTATTTACATGTATGATATAATTAGGGTAGTGTATATCTTGCCAATGCTGGCAAGGTATTACATTACCAGTTTTTTTTTTCTTTACATCCCTCTAGCTGAAAGGAAACGAATCTGCTTTTCAACGAACATGTTCCGCAGTCGATTCCCCATACAGTTTTTTCAAATTTCTTTTCATCCCAAATAGGAATATTTTTCTTTCATTTTTAATCATCCCCTCCTAAGTTATATCAAAATGTATAGTATTAATAGGAACCTTCCGAGTTTTTCATTGCAAATGGTCTTGTTGAGCGCAGTCTTTAAAAGCTTGCTTCTTTTTTGTTTAATTGGGCAGTGTGCCCATTTTGACAAAGCAAACAAAAATTACGGTCAAATTTTCAAGTCCCCCCAAAAAGAGTCTGCGCATGTTCAGTGCCATTCTGGCTTTATATCCTTTTAAAGAAAGCCTGCCATTACACCAGCTAAACATTCACTGCCTATACTTTTTATCCAGGTAAAGTGCTGTATCCATCGGACCACCACTTTTTCCCTAATTAACAATAATTCTATAGTTATGACCAAAAACATAATCTAAGCCAAACCATGGAGGAGGGAGGGTAACAATTATTGCGACTAGGACTTGGGGATGGTTCCTCCGACTTATCTTGGAGGTAGAAATATTTATCTTTATGTTTAGTTATGGATTAGACCCAGTAACTGGGGCGCTGTACTCCTTTTTTAAAAATGTTGACATCTGCAGGGTAGTCTTGATTTAAGCGACAATAGGTTTTGTATTAGTCATAAGTGGAGGGTGCAACATTGGCTGGATCGGAGGGACCTGGCAAGTCTATGAAACTAGATCAAAACCAGCCAGGCAGATAAAAATGAGGCTAATTTGCATAATTTATATTGAGACATTCCGCCTAGACACGTCAAGGAACAAGTGTCCAATGCAGACTCTGATCCGGTGAACTGCACTGCAGTGCTGTCCTGTCCAGTCGGACCATGGGGTAGACACCAGCTATTTGCAAGAAGTAAACTGCGTTTAAAAAAATCTATGGACATGTATCATTTGCAGGTATTAACTGCTGATCACAAAAAATACATTTGTCGTTGCCATTGCAGTATGATTAGTTTACAGCATACATGTACATGTACATAGTTTCTTGAACAATAATCACCTGTGTTATATGGTGATTGGTGATCATCTTCCAAGAAAATGTTCATCAAAGACTCTAGGCCTACAGTTGTAAAACAATACATTGTGTTGTGCTGTGCTGGAAATGAAAGTGTTAGTGTCTGGCTGGTACACATGGTACACATGGTACCAGAAAAGGGAACTCATCATTGTGGACGCATGATTCATTTAATGAATATTCAAATCATGGTGAGAAAAAAAATGTGTGCATGTTTAAGTGCAAAAAGCATCACGACATTCGTTTTGATCCAGATGGTTGTTTGATTGTAATTCATCGTCGACTGTACATTAACAAAACGAATGTCACCAATCAAGTCTATGGCTATGACTGCAGGATATCTCTCATTATCAAAGTTTCAACAAAATGGAAACAGCGCCCCTTGAAACCAGCTAATGGTTCTAGTTATGGATTGTTAATAAAACTATTGGGTGCAATCTTTGAAAAAAGAAAATGTGCAAATTTGTGCAAATTTGTAACTTTGTGTGCACGTGACTTTTGAACCACCCAATCAAACAGTGTGCAGCTGAGGCACGGAATTGATACGAACTACACAGTTTGCTTGAATAATTCCCTTTGCTTTGAGACACAGTGGTTTAAATAGCAACAAGGCTGAGTGAGATAAACCACAACGGCAGAAGCTTTTGAGTTTTGAGTTTTGCAAAGATAAGTACCCATTATCACAACGCGGTTTATTTATCAACACGGGAATTTTCAACATACAGCATACATGTACATGTATTTCATAACAAGTAGTGAGAATTACGGTTAATGACGCAGGCTGTAACTAAGTGTTACTCTATACCAGAAAATACCAGAAAACACTGTTTGGGCCATTTTCAACTTCTCAAAGGACCAAGTCCTCCTTTCTTCAGGTGTTCTTTGTTGTTCATTTCGGTGCAAGCTCAAATCATTTAAGCTACACGTTGTGTGCTTACCCGCATCTTGAAAGTACTTGGCGTGTACTATCATTTGAACGCAGTGCGCACTGCGGTTAGGGAAGTTTTTTCCAGTGTTTTCCTGTAGTTTTCAGTTGTTTTCTCCAGTATTTTCCTGTGTTTTCCAGTATACTGTTCGAGCGATCTTGCTCAAATTTTAAAACCATGCAAGGAGTGAAGGAAACAAAATTTGCGCAATCAAAAAAAGGGACATCGCACAAATTTGTTTAAGTAAACTTTATATTTTCAAAGATAACCATGGCGCTGGAGGAAACTGGCTCTGCTGATCATAACCCTCCATCCTCATCATGCTTCTCCCGACGCACGGGATCGCCTAGTTGCGATGATCGTAACCCTCCACGGCTCCATCATACAGTCCTAGGATCGCCAAAAAGGATGGAGGGTTACACTACCTCCCTCCATGTTGCCAGTTGCAACTAAAAAAAAGTAAAGAACTAGCTGGAGGAAATAATTTATTTTATATATCAATACATTTTTCTTACTTCATTACTTACACTCATACAAACGGCATTGGCTGAAGTGAGGTACAGCGAGTCACGACTGCTAGAAGCCTTCTGTCATTGAAACAGATACCTACCTAACCTGCTTTTGACTGACTCTCCACTTTGCTCTAAATAACAATCGAAATTTCATGGATTATATTGTGCACCCAAAGGGAGGCATATAACCAACACGACGTATGAAGCTAAACCACGGATGGTTGTGACTAAAAAGCGCATGCGCAAAACTTTGTTAGTCTCTGGCAGTCCTAGGCAGTCGTAATGTCGTGTCTATTGTTTTGCCAAAGATAGTTATTGTGTTAAGCTAATTAGCTTTCAAAGCAACCGTATTCTGTCACGTGAATACAGTTTATATTACGTAAAACTGTCCACTGACACCTTTTGTAAAGTCGGATCATGCATGGAGGTTTTTCTTACCCTGTGTTTGCATCGTTTCCAAAATAAACAGTGTATTGAATATTCAGAAGCAGGTTGAAATTATAATGAATATGCATTTTTGCGAAAGTTGAACGCAGCGTCTCCATTTTTTAACACGAGAGGGGGTGCCAAACAGCTCTGAAATACAGGGCTTCATCTTTATTCTCACGATCACCAATCGTCACTGCAGTATTATAATATAAAAGAAAAGCTGTAACGGGACACGAACAAACACAAACAATAAAAGAGGTCTCCTTTTTAATTTGGAACAAGTTTTTTTTAGAAGACAACAAACAACAGTGGCGTAGCCAGGACTTTTTCGGTAGTGGGGGGGGGGGGGGTAGAGGGGGCGCTTTTAATGGGTTTGTAAATGGGGGTGGTCATACTTTTTTCTGTTTCTATCGCGATTTTTTTTTTCGTGGTGGGGTGGAGGGCACCTTGGGGAACCGGACATTTTTGGGGCGTGCCCCCCCCCCCCACACCAGGCCCCTCTCCCTCTAAAGTTAGTTTTGGATCTAAAAATATGTTTTGCTTGAGCGCAAGCAAGTTCAAAATGTGCACACGCTTTTTAAATCGAACAGGCTTTTTAACCCAGACAGATGTTGGGGCTTCAAAGAGAGACAACAAATGCGCTATCACAGTTAAGAGTTAGTATTAATTATTTACGCATTACCGGTATATTTCATGTTATAATTTACATTAAAAGTTGATTTATTACTAAGTCATATTTATGAGGGATAATAAGTGATATTTATGACTACAATGTAGGTCATAGTTATAAGATATACCAAAGTTATGACTTGTACTGTATGTCATAATAATTTATGAAATACCCGTCATTATTATGACGTGTACTGAAGTCATAATTATGAAATGTAGGTGATAATTATATTATTACCTTCAATTAAAAATTTTTCTCACTGTCCATTTAAGCACATGCATAGAAAACAAACGACAAACAAAGCAAAACAAAACAAAAACACACTTTTCGCTCAATGCACTAAATAAATGAAACAATGTTTGTATAGTATTTATAGGTCTACTAAAGTAATATAAAGTCATGTCCAGGCTATAACTCAAGTGCAACTTTTTTAATACTACACTTATTCATTGGGATCATCTTTGACGATTTGTCTCGTATCTCAAATGATAGTTACCTCTGAAGGAAAAGAGATACTTAATTATTTAAATTAACCTTCAATACCACCACAATGACGAAAACAAATTGGGAAATTTCAAGTTGATGAGCTTCATTGTTGGAAGAGTCTTGAAATTTTAGTTAGTCTTTTTTACAGGTTATTGCGATGGTCCCGGTGAAAAATTCAAGATTATTATTAAGACGAAAACGAATGCGTGTTGTTTTTGGTTTAAATTGTCAAATATTTGTGTGTGTGTGTCAAATTGTTGTTCTTCAAAATACAAGCCACAAACAAATTACCAATATATTGTTTTTGTAATTCGGCGGTAGTATGCAATAGGGGTAGATATAGAACTATTCGTGGATTCTAGAATTCAATGCATGTTTGTACATTAACAGTTACTGTGGGAAATTTGTGAGCAAAATAATCATGGAGATGTAGTTCATTCTGTAATGGACATAATCATTATCACGTCTCAGTTGTTATAAAAGCCTTGATCAAAACTATTGGAGAACGTTGTGATGCCACGCGTATTATTTTGCGCACATTACTTTTTTGTTTTGTTCATTATTAGTTTTTGGTTCCTTTTACCAGGTTGGGGATGGAATTACAACTTCAGTAATGACAAATCGAGGAAAGCCCAAAACCCCTTCAACCGTGATATAACTAACTTAATATTATTACACTTTTCTGCATTTTGAGACGACTTGGAGTTTAAAAACGTATACAAGTTTTCATCCACACTGTCATGATTAATAAAGCCATGGATCGGTAAGAATGTAAAAACGGACGCGTGTGATTTCAATTAAATTGCTTCCCTAACTGTTGCAAAAAGCTTTCAGTCACGAACACTCAAAACAATGTTGACAGGAACTTTGATTAATTCACCATCATAGGGCCTATACCTATCTATCGTCGGAAATAATTGAAAACTCTATGTACGAGATATAAAAAACGGCTACCACCGGAAGATTCTTGCAATTTGCGTGAAAAAATAAATAAGTGTGCTGGGCGTTTATGCAAGATCCCTCGCCCTTCCAACAATTAGTTGACTTTATTCGAGCTATATAAAACAACCAAAACATGGGGTTCAATTAGCTGAAAATTTGTATTGGCAATTGTCATTTATAACTTTGTTAAAAGTTATCTACCTCCCTCCACCGTTGACATTTATCTTCGCCCAAGAATCTTAACTCTAGAATGTAAATATGAAATGAAGAAAACACATAAAGCAGTTGAAAACAAATCAGAAGAAAATTTTACTGCATTTGGTGCATCTGTTTGCACAATCTTTATTTCTTCAATGATTGGCAAGTACTGTCCTATTCCATTGTTGTATAACAAACAATACATTGAACAAAGGTTTTGAATGATGCAAAGCAACAATCCCTCTTCAGACTTGTGGTTGTTGTAACTTTAGTTACTCTTTCTGTAATGTGGGAATTTGATGAGAGTTATAAAACTATACTATATTTAAGATATATCTTTGATGGTGAGTTGTTTTATTTGTTACAAGTAAATTACAAAATTGAATCTCCCTGATGCAATAAAAAATTATTTCAATCTAAAGTTTTTTCAAATATTCAAAGTACTTACATCATAAACGTATGGAACTTAACCTAAATTGAGAGGAAATGTGAGCACTTGTACATTCCGTCTTGACAATGATACATAACAATACAACATTGTCCAAATTGTTGGAAAAATTGCCCTTTGGATTTATGATGGTTCATGTAAATGATACAACAGAGACTGCTTGTATCTTTAAAAACAACATTACTTCTATAATTTGTTTTCAACAAATAGAAACGACAATGCCACCCAAAATTGTCTTGAGCCATATATACATATGTAAAAGCTACATTTTGATGTGTTGGGGATGAGTTCATCTGCTCTGCAACTTGGCTACTTATGGCCTTGTATCTTGAACACCCAGCTGTTTGCATCCATTGGAACAGTCTGATGAAAGAATACAATACAGAAATACACACTTAGTTGAAATCAACCAAATCATCTAGAAAATGTTTATAAGTGGATATAGCAAATTATTATTTAGTTTTAGGGCAATCTAACACAAGTATATCAGAAGAACTACACATTCATTTCCCATAGATTTAATTCACTAAAGACAAAATAACTGTTAGAAAAATGATTTTCGGTATTTCAAAGTGTACTTGCTTCAAAGTTGATTGTTGCAATTTTCTTGTTTAGCTGTTTTATGGTACGAATCAACTTGTTCATGAATGTACAGTTGCATGTCTTACTTTTTTCCATCAGATTTTAAATTGAATTTGTATTGGAAACTGAATTTAGGCAAGTACTTACCATGGGTACAATTATCTGAAAATACTCCAGTCAGTCATTCTCCCATAATGTTTACAACCCTTCCTTCTGAAAAAGTTGACAGCCCAAGCATCTCACGAAAGATAGAACACATCATCAAGCCCTTCCTCAGATTCAACCAGGTCAGCTACTAAAGGACATTGTGAACAAAAACAAATGGAACAACAGTTAATACATTAATAACAACTACAACAGGGGTATCATAGGTGTGCTTCATCTAGATATTTGAAGGATCAGACCCGACAATGTCACTGTTGATCAATGTGTTGTTGCCGCTGAAATAATTAAGACAAGAGAATAAGCAATACTCTTCATTTTCTACACCTTAATCCCATTCTAAAAGCATTGCACTGTCACCCTGTTCTACAAGCATTGTCTATAACATTCTTCTTCTCATTTTCCCTTGTATAAAAAACCCAAACTAGCTTTGCTAGTAAATTTTATTGTGACCTTTCACATCTTTCCCCAGTAGTTATTCGTCACTCCAGTACACTAGCATATTAAATGTGTTGTTTTCTTGTAACCTCTGAGGACTCTGAGAAGCCTTGTGTACGGTTGTAGTTTCCCTTTGAGTTGTGTATGGTTGTAGTTTCCCATAGAGTTGTGTATGGTTGTAGTTTCCCATTGAGTTGTGCATGGTTGTAGTTTCCCATTGAGTTGTGTATGGTTGTAGTTTCCCATTGAGTTGTGCATGGTTGTAGTTTCCCAATGAGTTGTGCATGGTTGTAGTTTCCCATTGAGTTGTGTATGGTTGTAGTTTCCCATTGAGTTGTGTGTGGTTGTAGTTTCCCATAGAGTTGTGTATGGTTGTAGTTTCCCATTGAGTTGTGCATGGTTGTAGTTTCCCATTGAGTTGTGTATGGTTGTAGTTTCCCATTAAGTTGTGTATGGTTGTAGTTTCCCATTGAGTTGTGCATGGTTGTAGTTTCCCATTGAGTTGTGTATGGTTGTAGTTTCCCATTGAGTTGTGTGTGGTTGTAGTTTCCCATAGAGTTGTGTATGGTTGTAGTTTCCCATTGAGTTGTGCATGGTTGTAGTTTCCCTTTGAGTTGTGTATGGTTGTAGTTTCCCATTGAGTTGTGCATGGTTGTAGTTTCCCATAGAGTTGTGTATGGTTGTAGTTTCCCATTGAGTTGTGTATGGTTGTAGTTTCCCATTGACTTGTGCATGGTTGTAGTTTCCCATTGACTTGTGCATGGTTGTACTTTCCCATTGAGTTGTGTATGGTTGTAGTTTCCCATTAAGTTGTGTATGGTTGTAGTTTCCCATTGAGTTGTGCATGGTTGTAGTTTCCCATTGAGTTGTGTATGGTTGTAGTTTTCCATTGAGTTGTGTGTGGTTGTAGTTTCCCATTGAGTTGTGTATGGTTGTAGTTTCCCATTAAGTTGTGTATGGTTGTAGTTTCCCATTGAGTTGTGCATGGTTGTAGTTTCCCATTGAGTTGTGTATGCTTGTAGTTTCCCATTGAGTTGTGTGTGGTTGTAGTTTCCCATAGAGTTGTGTATGGTTGTAGTTTCCCATTGAGTTGTGTATGGTTGTAGTTTCCCATTGAGTTGTGTATGGTTGTAGTTTCCCATTGAGTTGTGCATGGTTGTAGTTTCCCATTGAGTTGTGTATGGTTGTAGTTTCCCATTGAGTTGTGCATGGTTGTAGTTTCCCATTGAGTTGTGTATGGTTGTAGTTTCCCATTGAGTTGTGTATGGTTGTAGTTTCCCATTGACTTGTGCATGGTTGTAGTTTCCCATTGACTTGTGCATGGTTGTAGTTTCCCATTGACTTGTGCATGGTTGTAGTTTCCAATTTAGTTGTGTATGGTTGTAGTTTCCCATTAAGTTGTGCATGGTTGTAGTTTCCCATTGAGTTGTGTATGGTTGTAGTTTCCCATTGAGTTGTGCATGGTTGTAGTTTCCCAATGAGTTGTGCATGGTTGTAGTTTCCCATTGAGTTGTGTATGGTTGTAGTTTCCCATTGAGTTGTGTGTGGTTGTAGTTTCCCATAGAGTTGTGTATGGTTGTAGTTTCCCATTGAGTTGTGCATGGTTGTAGTTTCCCATTGAGTTGTGTATGGTTGTAGTTTCCCATTAAGTTGGGTATGGTTGTAGTTTCCCATTGAGTTGTGCATGGTTGTAGTTTCCCATTGAGTTGTGTATGGTTGTAGTTTCCCATTGAGTTGTGTGTGGTTGTAGTTTCCCATAGAGTTGTGTATGGTTGTAGTTTCCCATTGAGTTGTGCATGGTTGTAGTTTCCCATTGAGTTGTGTATGGTTGTAGTTTCCCATTGAGTTGTGCATGGTTGTAGTTTCCCATAGAGTTGTGTATGGTTGTAGTTTCCCATTGAGTTGTGTATGGTTGTAGTTTCCCATTGACTTGTGCATGGTTGTAGTTTCCCATTGACTTGTGCATGGTTGTACTTTCCCATTGAGTTGTGTATGGTTGTAGTTTCCCATTAAGTTGTGTATGGTTGTAGTTTCCCATTGAGTTGTGCATGGTTGTAGTTTCCCATTGAGTTGTGTATGGTTGTAGTTTTCCATTGAGTTGTGTGTGGTTGTAGTTTCCCATTGAGTTGTGTATGGTTGTAGTTTCCCATTAAGTTGTGTATGGTTGTAGTTTCCCATTGAGTTGTGCATGGTTGTAGTTTCCCATTGAGTTGTGTATGCTTGTAGTTTCCCATTGAGTTGTGTGTGGTTGTAGTTTCCCATAGAGTTGTGTATGGTTGTAGTTTCCCATTGAGTTGTGTATGGTTGTAGTTTCCCATTGAGTTGTGTATGGTTGTAGTTTCCCATTGAGTTGTGCATGGTTGTAGTTTCCCATTGAGTTGTGTATGGTTGTAGTTTCCCATTGAGTTGTGTATGGTTGTAGTTTCCCATTGAGTTGTGTATGGTTGTAGTTTCCCATTGAGTTGTGTATGGTTGTAGTTTCCCATTGACTTGTGCATGGTTGTAGTTTCCCATTGACTTGTGCATGGTTGTAGTTTCCCATTGACTTGTGCATGGTTGTAGTTTCCCATTGACTTGTGCATGGTTGTAGTTTCCAATTTAGTTGTGTATGGTTGTAGTTTCCCATTAAGTTGTGTATGGTTGTAGTTTCCCATTGAGTTGTGTATGGTTGTAGTTTCCCAATGAGTTGTCCATGGTTGTAGTTTCCCATTGAGTTGTGTATGGTTGTAGTTTCCCATTGAGTTGTGTGTGGTTGTAGTTTCCCATAGAGTTGTGTATGGTTGTAGTTTCCCATTGAGTTGTGCATGGTTGTAGTTTCCCATTGAGTTGTGTATGGTTGTAGTTTCCCATTGAGTTGTGCATGGTTGTATTTTCCCAATGAGTTGTGCATGGTTGTAGTTTCCCATTGAGTTGTGTATGGTTGTAGTTTCCCATTGAGTTGTGTGTGGTTGTAGTTTCCCATAGAGTTGTGTATGGTTGTAGTTTCCCATTGAGTTGTGCATGGTTGTAGTTTCCCATTGAGTTGTGTATGGTTGTAGTTTCCCATTAAGTTGTGTATGGTTGTAGTTTCCCATTGAGTTGTGCATGGTTGTAGTTTCCCATTGAGTTGTGTATGGTTGTAGTTTCCCATTGAGTTGTGTGTGGTTGTAGTTTCCCATAGAGTTGTGTATGGTTGTAGTTTCCCATTGAGTTGTGCATGGTTGTAGTTTCCCATTGAGTTGTGTATGGTTGTAGTTTCCCATTGAGTTGTGCATGGTTGTAGTTTCCCATAGAGTTGTGTATGGTTGTAGTTTCCCATTGAGTTGTGTATGGTTGTAGTTTCCCATTGACTTGTGCATGGTTGTAGTTTCCCATTGACTTGTGCATGGTTGTACTTTCCCATTGAGTTGTGTATGGTTGTAGTTTCCCATTAAGTTGTGTATGGTTGTAGTTTCCCATTGAGTTGTGCATGGTTGTAGTTTCCCATTGAGTTGTGTATGGTTGTAGTTTTCCATTGAGTTGTGTGTGGTTGTAGTTTCCCATTGAGTTGTGTATGGTTGTAGTTTCCCATTAAGTTGTGTATGGTTGTAGTTTCCCATTGAGTTGTGCATGGTTGTAGTTTCCCATTGAGTTGTGTATGCTTGTAGTTTCCCATTGAGTTGTGTGTGGTTGTAGTTTCCCATAGAGTTGTGTATGGTTGTAGTTTCCCATTGAGTTGTGTATGGTTGTAGTTTCCCATTGAGTTGTGTATGGTTGTAGTTTCCCATTGAGTTGTGCATGGTTGTAGTTTCCCATTGAGTTGTGTATGGTTGTAGTTTCCCATTGAGTTGTGCATGGTTGTAGTTTCCCATTGAGTTGTGTATGGTTGTAGTTTCCCATTGAGTTGTGTATGGTTGTAGTTTCCCATTGACTTGTGCATGGTTGTAGTTTCCCATTGACTTGTGCATGGTTGTAGTTTCCCATTGACTTGTGCATGGTTGTAGTTTCCAATTTAGTTGTGTATGGTTGTAGTTTCCCATTAAGTTGTGCATGGTTGTAGTTTCCCATTGAGTTGTGTATGGTTGTAGTTTCCCATTGAGTTGTGCATGGTTGTAGTTTCCCAATGAGTTGTGCATGGTTGTAGTTTCCCATTGAGTTGTGTATGGTTGTAGTTTCCCATTGAGTTGTGTGTGGTTGTAGTTTCCCATAGAGTTGTGTATGGTTGTAGTTTCCCATTGAGTTGTGCATGGTTGTAGTTTCCCATTGAGTTGTGTATGGTTGTAGTTTCCCATTAAGTTGTGTATGGTTGTAGTTTCCCATTGAGTTGTGCATGGTTGTAGTTTCCCATTGAGTTGTGTATGGTTGTAGTTTCCCATTGAGTTGTGTGTGGTTGTAGTTTCCCATAGAGTTGTGTATGGTTGTAGTTTCCCATTGAGTTGTGCATGGTTGTAGTTTCCCATTGAGTTGTGTATGGTTGTAGTTTCCCATTGAGTTGTGCATGGTTGTAGTTTCCCATAGAGTTGTGTATGGTTGTAGTTTCCCATTGAGTTGTGTATGGTTGTAGTTTCCCATTGACTTGTGCATGGTTGTAGTTTCCCATTGACTTGTGCATGGTTGTACTTTCCCATTGAGTTGTGTATGGTTGTAGTTTCCCATTAAGTTGTGTATGGTTGTAGTTTCCCATTGAGTTGTGTATGGTTGTAGTTTCCCATTGAGTTGTGCATGGTTGTAGTTTCCCTTTGAGTTGTGTATGGTTGTAGTTTCCCATTGAGTTGTGCATGGTTGTAGTTTCCCATAGAGTTGTGTATGGTTGTAGTTTCCCATTGAGTTGTGTATGGTTGTAGTTTCCCATTGACTTGTGCATGGTTGTAGTTTCCCATTGACTTGTGCATGGTTGTACTTTCCCATTGAGTTGTGTATGGTTGTAGTTTCCCATTAAGTTGTGTATGGTTGTAGTTTCCCATTGAGTTGTGCATGGTTGTAGTTTCCCATTGAGTTGTGTATGGTTGTAGTTTTCCATTGAGTTGTGTGTGGTTGTAGTTTCCCATTGAGTTGTGTATGGTTGTAGTTTCCCATTAAGTTGTGTATGGTTGTAGTTTCCCATTGAGTTGTGCATGGTTGTAGTTTCCCATTGAGTTGTGTATGCTTGTAGTTTCCCATTGAGTTGTGTGTGGTTGTAGTTTCCCATAGAGTTGTGTATGGTTGTAGTTTCCCATTGAGTTGTGTATGGTTGTAGTTTCCCATTGAGTTGTGTATGGTTGTAGTTTCCCATTGAGTTGTGCATGGTTGTAGTTTCCCATTGAGTTGTGTATGGTTGTAGTTTCCCATTGAGTTGTGCATGGTTGTAGTTTCCCATTGAGTTGTGTATGGTTGTAGTTTCCCATTGAGTTGTGTATGGTTGTAGTTTCCCATTGACTTGTGCATGGTTGTAGTTTCCCATTGACTTGTGCATGGTTGTAGTTTCCCATTGACTTGTGCATGGTTGTAGTTTCCAATTTAGTTGTGTATGGTTGTAGTTTCCCATTAAGTTGTGCATGGTTGTAGTTTCCCATTGAGTTGTGTATGGTTGTAGTTTCCCATTGAGTTGTGCATGGTTGTAGTTTCCCAATGAGTTGTGCATGGTTGTAGTTTCCCATTGAGTTGTGTATGGTTGTAGTTTCCCATTGAGTTGTGTGTGGTTGTAGTTTCCCATAGAGTTGTGTATGGTTGTAGTTTCCCATTGAGTTGTGCATGGTTGTAGTTTCCCATTGAGTTGTGTATGGTTGTAGTTTCCCATTAAGTTGTGTATGGTTGTAGTTTCCCATTGAGTTGTGCATGGTTGTAGTTTCCCATTGAGTTGTGTATGGTTGTAGTTTCCCATTGAGTTGTGTGTGGTTGTAGTTTCCCATAGAGTTGTGTATGGTTGTAGTTTCCCATTGAGTTGTGCATGGTTGTAGTTTCCCATTGAGTTGTGTATGGTTGTAGTTTCCCATTGAGTTGTGCATGGTTGTAGTTTCCCATAGAGTTGTGTATGGTTGTAGTTTCCCATTGAGTTGTGTATGGTTGTAGTTTCCCATTGACTTGTGCATGGTTGTAGTTTCCCATTGACTTGTGCATGGTTGTACTTTCCCATTGAGTTGTGTATGGTTGTAGTTTCCCATTAAGTTGTGTATGGTTGTAGTTTCCCATTGAGTTGTGCATGGTTGTAGTTTCCCATTGAGTTGTGTATGGTTGTAGTTTTCCATTGAGTTGTGTGTGGTTGTAGTTTCCCATTGAGTTGTGTATGGTTGTAGTTTCCCATTAAGTTGTGTATGGTTGTAGTTTCCCATTGAGTTGTGCATGGTTGTAGTTTCCCATTGAGTTGTGTATGCTTGTAGTTTCCCATTGAGTTGTGTGTGGTTGTAGTTTCCCATAGAGTTGTGTATGGTTGTAGTTTCCCATTGAGTTGTGTATGGTTGTAGTTTCCCATTGAGTTGTGTATGGTTGTAGTTTCCCATTGAGTTGTGCATGGTTGTAGTTTCCCATTGAGTTGTGTATGGTTGTAGTTTCCCATTGAGTTGTGTATGGTTGTAGTTTCCCATTGAGTTGTGTATGGTTGTAGTTTCCCATTGAGTTGTGTGTGGTTGTAGTTTCCCATAGAGTTGTGTATGGTTGTAGTTTCCCATTGAGTTGTGCATGGTTGTAGTTTCCCATTGAGTTGTGTATGGTTGTAGTTTCCCATTGAGTTGTGCATGGTTGTATTTTCCCAATGAGTTGTGCATGGTTGTAGTTTCCCATTGAGTTGTGTATGGTTGTAGTTTCCCATTGAGTTGTGTGTGGTTGTAGTTTCCCATAGAGTTGTGTATGGTTGTAGTTTCCCATTGACTTGTGCATGGTTGTAGTTTCCCATTGAGTTGTGTATGGTTGTAGTTTCCCATTAAGTTGTGTATGGTTGTAGTTTCCCATTGAGTTGTGCATGGTTGTAGTTTCCCATTGAGTTGTGTATGGTTGTAGTTTCCCATTGAGTTGTGTGTGGTTATAGTTTCCCATAGAGTTGTGTATGGTTGTAGTTTCCCATTGAGTTGTGCATGGTTGTAGTTTCCCATTGAGTTGTGTATGGTTGTAGTTTCCCATTGAGTTGTGCATGGTTGTAGTTTCCCATAGAGTTGTGTATGGTTGTAGTTTCCCATTGAGTTGTGTATGGTTGTAGTTTCCCATTGACTTGTGCATGGTTGTAGTTTCCCATTGACTTGTGCATGGTTGTACTTTCCCATTGAGTTGTGTATGGTTGTAGTTTCCCATTAAGTTGTGTATGGTTGTAGTTTCCCATTGAGTTGTGCATGGTTGTAGTTTCCCATTGAGTTGTGTATGGTTGTAGTTTTCCATTGAGTTGTGTGTGGTTGTAGTTTCCCATTGAGTTGTGTATGGTTGTAGTTTCCCATTAAGTTGTGTATGGTTGTAGTTTCCCATTGAGTTGTGCATGGTTGTAGTTTCCCATTGAGTTGTGTATGCTTGTAGTTTCCCATTGAGTTGTGTGTGGTTGTAGTTTCCCATAGAGTTGTGTATGGTTGTAGTTTCCCATTGAGTTGTGTATGGTTGTAGTTTCCCATTGAGTTGTGTATGGTTGTAGTTTCCCATTGAGTTGTGCATGGTTGTAGTTTCCCATTGAGTTGTGTATGGTTGTAGTTTCCCATTGAGTTGTGCATGGTTGTAGTTTCCCATTGAGTTGTGTATGGTTGTAGTTTCCCATTGAGTTGTGTATGGTTGTAGTTTCCCATTGACTTGTGCATGGTTGTAGTTTCCCATTGACTTGTGCATGGTTGTAGTTTCCCATTGACTTGTGCATGGTTGTAGTTTCCAATTTAGTTGTGTATGGTTGTAGTTTCCCATTAAGTTGTGCATGGTTGTAGTTTCCCATTGAGTTGTGTATGGTTGTAGTTTCCCATTGAGTTGTGCATGGTTGTAGTTTCCCAATGAGTTGTGCATGGTTGTAGTTTCCCATTGAGTTGTGTATGGTTGTAGTTTCCCATTGAGTTGTGTGTGGTTGTAGTTTCCCATAGAGTTGTGTATGGTTGTAGTTTCCCATTGAGTTGTGCATGGTTGTAGTTTCCCATTGAGTTGTGTATGGTTGTAGTTTCCCATTAAGTTGTGTATGGTTGTAGTTTCCCATTGAGTTGTGCATGGTTGTAGTTTCCCATTGAGTTGTGTATGGTTGTAGTTTCCCATTGAGTTGTGTGTGGTTGTAGTTTCCCATAGAGTTGTGTATGGTTGTAGTTTCCCATTGAGTTGTGCATGGTTGTAGTTTCCCATTGAGTTGTGTATGGTTGTAGTTTCCCATTGAGTTGTGCATGGTTGTAGTTTCCCATAGAGTTGTGTATGGTTGTAGTTTCCCATTGAGTTGTGTATGGTTGTAGTTTCCCATTGACTTGTGCATGGTTGTAGTTTCCCATTGACTTGTGCATGGTTGTACTTTCCCATTGAGTTGTGTATGGTTGTAGTTTCCCATTAAGTTGTGTATGGTTGTAGTTTCCCATTGAGTTGTGTATGGTTGTAGTTTCCCATTGAGTTGTGCATGGTTGTAGTTTCCCTTTGAGTTGTGTATGGTTGTAGTTTCCCATTGAGTTGTGCATGGTTGTAGTTTCCCATAGAGTTGTGTATGGTTGTAGTTTCCCATTGAGTTGTGTATGGTTGTAGTTTCCCATTGACTTGTGCATGGTTGTAGTTTCCCATTGACTTGTGCATGGTTGTACTTTCCCATTGAGTTGTGTATGGTTGTAGTTTCCCATTAAGTTGTGTATGGTTGTAGTTTCCCATTGAGTTGTGCATGGTTGTAGTTTCCCATTGAGTTGTGTATGGTTGTAGTTTTCCATTGAGTTGTGTGTGGTTGTAGTTTCCCATTGAGTTGTGTATGGTTGTAGTTTCCCATTAAGTTGTGTATGGTTGTAGTTTCCCATTGAGTTGTGCATGGTTGTAGTTTCCCATTGAGTTGTGTATGCTTGTAGTTTCCCATTGAGTTGTGTGTGGTTGTAGTTTCCCATAGAGTTGTGTATGGTTGTAGTTTCCCATTGAGTTGTGTATGGTTGTAGTTTCCCATTGAGTTGTGTATGGTTGTAGTTTCCCATTGAGTTGTGCATGGTTGTAGTTTCCCATTGAGTTGTGTATGGTTGTAGTTTCCCATTGAGTTGTGCATGGTTGTAGTTTCCCATTGAGTTGTGTATGGTTGTAGTTTCCCATTGAGTTGTGTATGGTTGTAGTTTCCCATTGACTTGTGCATGGTTGTAGTTTCCCATTGACTTGTGCATGGTTGTAGTTTCCCATTGACTTGTGCATGGTTGTAGTTTCCAATTTAGTTGTGTATGGTTGTAGTTTCCCATTAAGTTGTGCATGGTTGTAGTTTCCCATTGAGTTGTGCATGGTTGTAGTTTCCCATTGAGTTGTGCATGGTTGTAGTTTCCCAATGAGTTGTGCATGGTTGTAGTTTCCCATTAAGTTGTGTATGGTTGTAGTTTCCCATTGAGTTGTGTATGGTTGTAGTTTCCCAATGAGTTGTCCATGGTTGTAGTTTCCCATTGAGTTGTGTATGGTTGTAGTTTCCCATAGAGTTGTGTATGGTTGTAGTTTCCCATTGAGTTGTGTATGGTTGTAGTTTCCCATTGAGTTGTGTATGGTTGTAGTTTCCCATTGAGTTGTGCATGCTTGTAGTTTCCCATTGAGTTGTGCATGGTTGTAGTTTCCCATTGAGTTGTGTATGGTTGTAGTTTCCCATTGAGTTGTGTATGGTTGTAGTTTCCTATTGAGTTGTGCATGGTTGTAGTTTCCCATTGACTTGTGCACGGTTGTAGTTTCCCATTGTGTTGTGTACGGTTGATCTAAAACTAAAAGTATTTCAGCACCAATATTTAAATTAATTACTATTTCTTTGAAAATAACTATCACAAACGTACCTCGTCAATTCGCTGACTGAGACCATGAAGGTAGAATTACTAACTACTGGACCTCCATGCTGAGACCACCTCCATGCTGAGACTGAGACCGAGAGTGAAGTTAAACTTGGTGTTTTCTTTTGTCACGGTCGCCTCTCTCTCTAGCCCGGCCATTTTAAAATCCACAGCAGTGTGACGTACGTACCGTGTTCACGTCGTCCGCACACACAGGGGTATGGGGCCGTGACTATTATTTAAATACATTAATATTCAGTGTTCTCATAATGTCATTAATATTCATGAGCTCATCACAACTGAAGAACAAACGACACGGAAAAGAGACTAACCAAACCGCGGCAGCGCGCTGGTACCAACAGCACATATACCGTTTACAAATTAGAAGAGAAGCAGGGAACCAGCGGCAGTTACCGTAGGACGTGCATGGTTGTAGTATGTGGTTTAGCTTCATATGTCTGTTTGGTTATATATCTCCCCAAAGGTCGTGCGCACGACGTCGTCAGCGCTGACCCTCTGTATGTTTTTCTTCGGATAAGTTCGATGCAGTTAAAGGATGGTTGGGTCCATTTAAAAATAAAGGGGTGTCTGTGTTTACTAATACTCCATAGGACCATTGTTAACGTAATTTCCAATAATAAATTAGGAAAATAACACTTTTATTATAGTCTCCAATTATCTAAATTGTATGTCAATAGATGGTAAAATTGGCTAAAATGTCTTTCTAATAAGCCTTTTATGAAGTTCATCAAAAAGTTTAAACAATTTTACTGTTAAAGATATAAACCGCCCTCATGTGATCAGCACTTATTACACGGCAACTTTTTTTTTGGCAGCGCCTTTTTGGGGAAGCGACTTTTTTGGGGCGTCAACATTAATTTTTTTTAAAGAGGCGACTTTTGGGGGCGGCGACGGGTTTTTTCTTTGGGGGGGTCAACTTTTTTACGGCAACTTTTTGTTTACGCGGCAACTTTTTTGTGCGTTGCCCTAGTGGGTTGTGTTAAGGTTAGTCACGCGCAAGCGCATAACTGATCTATTGGGCAAGGTTCTCGATGAGCATGACATGGACAGTTTTGTTATTCTAGCCTGGGCTCTCCAAACTAACCTGGGAAACTGTTAAAAGGGATAAAGGAAAAAATGCTTTTTGAGAATGCGTGATTTCATATTTGGTTGGTTGGTTTATTTCCCATACATCAATCAAAATACAATATTTACATAGGGATAGAGTTTTAAAGAAGTAGAAGTATGGAGGGGTCTGATAGAAAGCCGAGGCTTATACGAGACCAGGCACCTGGTATTCACTACCTTATGGAGACCGAGAACAAAACAGAAAAGGGAAAACAAAGGGCTCCATAGGGAAATTCTAAAGACTGGGTTGCTCCACAAGTTTGTGCACAAAGTCTATGGGAGGTTCTTAACTACAGGGACAAAGGAAAGAACAAAAGATGTCTCCACAGGTATTCAAAAACAGGAATGTGAGGCTGTGTGTGTATGTGGACCACTGATCTCTATTGGTGTGGACACATGGAAGGGCATTTGTGGGGTCCTGACAACAATGGAACAATGGACCCCACAAGGTAATTTCAATAGGAACAAATTGGGCCCCACAAGGGAATTCTTTAGAAAAGGGAATAATAGAACAACAATAGCAGTACCCCACAAACCGGATCCGACTGCGTGTGTGTGCGTAACCATGGAGGTAGCATTAGAACCTCCATGGTGTAACCACCTGCAATCGGCTGTCCCTCTTTTGTTTGTACATTTTTTGCGCGCAAAAAAGTCACCGCACGAATAACACAAAAAATTCGCCGAGGAAGTGTCCATTATAGAACACCATGAACCAGCATTGTAAACGGCCGGCCATAACTCTGACCAAACAAATTTTAAATATGCTGGATATTAGTTGCACTGAGGGTAAATAATATAAGTCATATTGAGTGATTTGTTAAAAAGTTTTTATGTCATTAGCTGTACAATCGCGATAGATTATAGTGTCGACAGTTTAGTTTTACTCGATCATTTCACAAATGGAAGTATAATTCTTAGTTGATGAAAACAATATAATTTTTTTTTAATGGAGACACCACTGTTGTTTACTCTCCCCCGATGCACGTTTTATGCCGCAACCCATCACAGTTGAACACTGCTAAAAACGAAATCATAATAAGGCCTAATTATAAAGACAACACCTACCGCTGAGATGTTTATTGGCTAAAAATTGTGTAACGACTCTGCTCCTCCTCCCCTTCAGGAAACACAACGCCCCACCCCATAAGTGGAGGTTTGTTTTAGCATAGTGTCCGTCACTGATAAAACTTTTACCTGTCAAACAAGTCTCCAATAGGATTCTTGTGATAGCTACAAGCTGGCTTGGATGAGGATGATTGATGGTTGTTATCAAACCAGAAGCAATCCACCCCTGAGGATTTGCAAAGCTTAAAATGTGTACAAACCAATGGCAGCCCTCCCCACCACAGGATTTGTTATGAGATTATCACAGGCGAGAATGAAGTAACCCTATGCAAATAACAACTGCCGTACGTTTCTGCATGGTAGGACGGTGGACTGCCCAAAAGACTGATTTTTGTTGTTAATTTCCTGGGCGGAATCATGAAAAAATTGCAAAAACCTACTCTGTAGACTGCAGTTATCGGAGCAAAAGAGCTGTTGCATTGAATATAAATGTTTGTGTTTGTTGGATGGTTGGTAATGAAGGGCAAAGCTGTTCTTAATACTAGTATTTAAGACCATGATTATGCAGGTTTTATGTTCTAAGAACTTGATTCATGCGCTCCACTCAATAGAATTTTCACTGCTTCTACCCTAATTCCATGAGAGTGGAATCTTCCAGCCGGACGGGCAAAGGATCCGAACTGTTTCTGAACATTCTGTTGTGTGTGTGAGAGTAATAAGAGATAAGGAATCACTGCTGCACAACAACCACATACTCAATCCATCCCCAAGCTAGCTCAGGTCGGGTATGCGGTTAATTAATAATGTCACAGTTTTGACCCCCCTGGAGAACTACTGACTTTACCGTACTGAAGTGGAACTGTAGCTGGCATGCAACATGGCATAAAAGTTGCGCCTTTTTTTTTACAAAAGTAATAAATATTTGTACATGCTTCTGGACAAAATTGTACACAAAACGAACGTCTAGACTCTAGTCTCTAAAGTAGTGGTCTTGTAGTTGTATTGTACTCTGCTGGGAAGAATTGCCATCTGCATCGAAAAAAGAGAAGTGGTACTGGTAAGTCAGTGTGTAATTTTACAATACCCGTGGAGCTTTTATTGCTCCATGCAATACCTAACCTACTCCTAGAACTAGTGTAGTGTATAAAATTAATTAAGAACAAATTTTGTTGTTAGTTTATTTATTGAGTTCAATGAGTTGTGAATAATATATTTACATGTAGAATAGTGTGACCAGTTTTCAAGGCACCAAGGCTTTTTCTTTGAATTGAAAAGAAAAAATTAATGCAATGTATCAACTGATGTCCTAATTAGTAATTACCTTCCTTTGTTTATTATGAATGTTGCAGCATTTTTCACGCTCCAATCTTCGGTGCCTTCAAATCAATAGCGTTCCACTTTTTTGGAATATTCATGTTTTAAACTAAGGTACACTGGAAAGTACGGTGTCCCAGTGAAGCTTTTGTGGTAAGTGTTAATTAATTTTGAAAACCTTACCAAAATTTAAGTTAAGTCAGCCTGCATTTGCCGAGGCCTACAAATATATAAATTGCCTGCAACTGCCTAGGCTAAATAAAGTTTATTTTACTTACAACTTTAACCAATGAGCAGGTTCTTTCCTGTAAGGGGAAAACACCACCAAGTCAGTTCCAAACCCGCCACATTGGCTAAAGTAAATTGAAGTCACGGAAAACGGTCTGCGTTAAAGATACAGATGAACCTTGTCGGACAAGAGCTGAGCGTGAAGTGATTGTGAAGTAAGCTGCTTTTACTTTGCGTCCTTCGTTGTCGTCACGCATCAGTGATTATCAAAGAAGTTGGGAACAAAAACGTGCGTCTTCTGCGCACCAGGAAGTCTTTATTATTAAACACCTGGCCACATACTTGGGCCTAATTTATTCTTGTAGCAAGGAATTCACTACATTAGTCCCCTTCCAGATCACATGAGGTTTGAAATGGGATCGAAAAAAAATAAAGAAATGTAGTGAAAAAAAATAAATAATGTAGTGAATTCCTTGCTACAAAGCCACACGTGGAACAAATGTCTGCAGTGACTACAACAAGTGTTATGTGTTATGTGAGACTCTGTAGTGTATGGCTTCTTTCAGGCCTCTGTAATTTTTTCTCAGAATGCTCAGTCGAAAGCTGAATCACGTGATTTGATCACCGTGAATTGTAAAATAGTGTTTGTTGAAACTTTTTAAGCGGCCTCAAAAAACATTTATGGCCCAGACAGTATGACATATTTTTGTACCTTGTAGAAAAGGCCTAAATGCCCCAATTTTTTGCAGTTACAAGTACACCTTAACGGTGGAGCCTTACCTGTCTCCAAGTTTTGGTCAACGGAGAGGAGACTCTGAAATGTTTGCCAAGTAGAAAATGTAACTTCGTACAATGTACATGTAGTACATGTAGTACATGTATCTGGGGGTTGTTTACATCGCGCGCAGTGACGTAAAAGATGTGCCACGATTTCAGGGCTGCCACGTATATGGGGCACCCTACGATAGAAGTGTGTTAATTGTTATATTTATTGGTATGGCAGAGGAGTTTGTTTGCCCAAAATTTTACACAGGTAAAAATACAAGGACCATACATAGACTGCAATGAAAATGCTTAGCATCTGGCAATGCGTCTGGCGATTATCATCGCGCGACCAAAATAAGCATCCCCCATAAGTTTACAGGCATGCAACTCTTCCGCGTTTCCGCGTTTTTTAAAATGATCAGCGCTAAAATAAAAAAAAAATCGATTTTTTTTAAATTTTTTTAAAGCCTTATATATGCTTGGCAACAACAATGTACAACCACAATAATGTGAAATAAGCCTAGTACATGCTAAGAATGCACCTAAGAGCATAATAAACCTCAACATTTTCTAGGGTACCATTGTGGATCTCATGTCCCTTGGCGTTTTGGCTGCCTCGCTCCACGCTTGCGTTGTGCCTTTGAAAATTTCCTCTTTTTTTTTCATCGGGCAGTTGCATGCCTGAGTTTAGTGATCGGAGGTGGCCGCAAATTCTTTATGTTTTGCAAGTTACCTGAAGCTGAGGTCACGTTTAATTCCCGGGTTTTCTTTCTTAAGATTGTTAATTTTTTTTACTTTCATATTTTTTACCAATTTTAGTATTACATTCCCGACAATATAATGTAGTTTTCATGGTCATAAACTACGTTAAGCTAAAATAAAATCTCGCCATGTGAAACTCCACATTATGGTTGGGACCACAATGGTCCTGGAAGTTCGAATACGCGCGAGACTTGCACAGTTTATGGAAAGGTCTATTCTTCTCTCGACTTCTGGGCCGGGGCGTGTTTTGGCGATCATGACAGGGAACAAGTTTTTGACGTAAAATTCACTGACTGAAACAGTTTCTGAGAGCTACGCAAAAACGGGTCGGTAACCAGAAACAGTTCATGACGTAGGTACATCTCTTGAAAATTAATGTTCTTAAAATAATTATTATTAGATAATCAACAATTTACAAAATATAGAAGAATGAAATAAAGTAACAAACACATCCACAAATAAAAAAATGCAAAACACAGGAATTAATAGCATAAAAACATAACGAAATAAACTTAAACATAATGACATAAAAACAGAAAGAAATAAACTTCAACATACATAAAGAAAAAATATCAAAAACATTGATATATTACAGGCCCCCTCCCCCTGCAACCATGCTGCAACTAAGGAAATACCGAAACTAAGATATCATGATCATCAGAAATAAAGACAAAGATTGAAATATACTGAGAAAGAAATTAAAAGTTCATACGGATGTACAGAGAAATGAACGGGGAAATGCGGATATTATATAGAAAGTACAGAAACAAAGACACATTTAAGTAATAAAGAAACAGAGAAACAAAGGAAATCAAGGTCATAAATAAATAACATAATTTTTTTTGAATTTTAGAGCACAAAAGCATTATTCATACAAAGAAACCAATGGATGGCTTAGCCTACATTGTGTACATATGTTAGTCTGTCAACACAAGTCTTGACATATCATACATGTATCATGGACGCATGCATCATTGCAAAGTCGCCCTACCCCAATATTAATACTCAACTCCGGCCGTACGAACACCCCCAAATCATGCTTTGTAGTTGGAAAAAGGGGCGAGAAGGGTGAGGGAGGCAACGTTTCGACCCCACTCAACACCTTTGCATGCTCCAAATCTGATCATAACACAAAACAATATTACGTACTGATATCAACTACCTTTAGGAAGCCTATTCTACAAAATGATGACCTCTGTTGCCCTCCAATTACACCCCTTACCCCATATTACATTTGCAACATTTTATACGCAAGAATCGTGACCATCTAGCAGGTGCTAAGCAAAGCGCGGCATCCCGTTAGTCCTAATGGTTTTCATACAATGGACTCGCCAATCACAGTGCAGTGTACTTTTAATGATGTGCATGTGTACAGTGTGAGACTGGCATCCAGGACTGGCTGTGGAATGGGAACAGGCTGCATCCATGTGTTTGGTGAGGTGGCCATGTTAAAACAGCGTGTTCCACTGAAATCCAGTTAAAACACATGAGGACCAGTCAGAATTTGAAATACTGACTGGTGAAAAAAAACCTAGTGTAACAGACTAGTAAAATAGCAAGCTAACTGGTCCTGCTGGCCAGTCAGTAAAAAAGTCAAGGGCAAAACCTGAGCAGAGGACAGGCAGGCAGTTTGGATATAATCAAGGCTACCCATTTAAAGTAGTCTTTGTCATTCAGTATAACTGGCCACTTCAACCCTCCCACTGTTGGCCTGAATGTATGTTTTTAGTCATGAAGGATGCAGTCTTACAACAGACCCTGTGAGTAGGGGCTTGATTACCTTGTAACATTATCAGGTCCTTGGGGCATTGTTGCAGTGTTGCAGTGATGTATGAACACTACATTGTACATGTAATGGACAAATTATCCACAGCTGTAATGACTCTGTAGTGATTCTCCTTCACTGCATCCATTTGTGTATATTTGTACAAATGTACGGCATGTAGTTTTTGAAATGTAAGTGGGGCTGATTTTTAGTATAGTTTATTTAGACACAAAAAATGTCAGATGATGTCCATGGCATGTTTTCCATGTATACATTGGTTATATTTAAGTTGATATTTAACATGCAAAAAACTCTTTACATTCTTTAAATGATTTGAACTTAAAATCCATAAAAAAAACACAACAACTTTTGTTTCCTTTTAACAAATGTTTGTACATTTGCAATTTATGTTGAGTGTATTAACCTAGGAGAAGCCTTTACAGTATACTGTCCTGGCCAACACTTCCTTCAGAGCTGCCAACTCTCCCTGATTCTGCAGAAGGTTCACTGACAATAAATAAAAAAAAAATCATATTCTGATGAACAAATTTTGAAATCTCCCTGATTGTGGATTTTTCCCCCCCGTAATATGTTGAATGTAAATTCTAAATTTCTCCCTGATTGATGAACAAAATCTTCCTGATTGCAAAATGCAAATATTGGCAGCTCTGTTCCTTGGACCAACAGAAAGAAACCTTTCATGATTTTATATAGTTGAAATGATTTACAAATCATAAATGTCCTTTGTCTCTTGTTCGTCCATTTAATTGAGAACTTTGTGAATAGATTATTTTGGCAAAAAATTGCAAATTATCCCTAACCCCCATTAGGGTCTCTCTACATCCTGCCAAATACAACAGAATGCAACACAGTTGACATGAGAACCATGCCAAATGCAACAAAATGCAACAAGGGATATTGTTGCAATGTGCAGGCATGCTGTTTGTGAAAGGACTGAGCAAAGGTGTTTGCCCTGCTAAATGCAACAGTATGCACATGTGTAGTGGTGACTTGTAACTGTTAACTGTTATTATACAGTCTTTTGAATATGATTTGAATTATGATTCTTACCTAATATTACATCATACTTCTCAATACTTTCCCCATAAAAAATATTTTGAAATACCCATTATAAGTTGTTCAGATACAATAGAAGCACCCAAATCTATATGAAGTCACTTCACTGCTGAATGCAACAAATTCAGTCAAAGAATGACATCTGAGTTGACTGCCAAATGCAACAGATCACAACAACTATTACCATTTGGTGCATATTGTTGCATTTAGCATGGTTAGGGTTAAGGAATGATTTGATGACCTTAAAACTCTGCAATAACTAAGTTCTAATCAAACTTGTATAGGCTAGTATGACAAGCAGTCACTTGGGATCAGGGCCCAATTTCATACATGTAGCTCTGCTTACCGCCGAATTCTGTGCTTGCGATCACCATTCTCCGCTAACTGTGCAAGCGCCGAATTTCTGTGCTAGCTATGTAAGCAAAGAATGCCTAGTAACGTGGAGTATGCACGTGCACAAGCAAAAATTCTCTGCTAACCCGTGAAATACGCTTGATGTAAGCGCGGATTTGGCTGCTTCCGTAAGCGCCGATTCTTTGCTTACGGTAAGCAGAGCCATGACATTGGGCCCTGGTTGGCATATTTTTAGGCCTATGGGATCGTTGTATGGGTCCTGCCTTTTCAGTGTATCTTCCGCAATGCATACTTCATATTTAGCGTGGATTTGACCATCTTTGACCATCAGTGCATCTTGTGAAATTAAAAATAGTCGTGACTAGTGTTAAAGTTGCGACTATTGTTAAAGTTGCGACTATTTGGAGCGGGACTAGTCGATTTGTAAATTTCACTACTCGCCCAGGCCTAGATACCATGATAAATGTACTTTTTGTGTAATTTGTGTGTATTTTTCTCAACTAATTAATCAAAACAATTTTCTTTTTCTATTTTGTATTCAGGTAAATTTAGTACAATTTGCAAGAGCTGGGAGAATTTGATATTTATTCCTCTTTATGGGAAATAACTCTAGCAAGAGAAGGTCCCACAATAAACCAAGTAGCCCTGAACACCCACCTACCAGTGGAAGGAAGCGCTCTCTTAAGCCAGATCTGGCAGCAGGAGACGCAGAGAATCCTGTCCCAGAGGAAGGCATACAACCCCCTCATCGTGTCAATGAGGAGACAAAAGAAAGGTTATTAAATCCGCCAGGCCCAAAAGGCCTAATAGATGCTCATATGCATAAATCATCAGATGGGAAAGGAAGCAAAGGGACTGGCTATGAGATGAAAGCTGAACATCGGGAAGACGAGGCCAGTTACGTGGAGATCTCGCAGGTGGAGCTCTCTGGTGAGAGGGAAGAGCCTAGGCCTGAACGAGATAGGTTTAGAGGCAGTTACAGACGCAGTGGCAAATTCAAACGTATCATGTCATCTCTATCCCCACAAGAAGCTGCAACCATGTCAGGCAATGAGAGCAAGATGGAAAGCACTATCCATTTAGCTAATGATGTCATCCAAAGAATGAGAAGTGAAGATAGTGAGAAGGTTGTAGAAGCTACTCAACAGCTATACCGCATGGTAGATGATGCATGGAGTACTCCTAGGTATGGCCGGGATCTAGCATACAGCATCAGTGACAATCTACGCACTGAAGGAGGGCTAGACATACTACTCTCAAACTGTAAGTCAGATGACAAGGCATTGCAGGTGAACTCTGCACGTCTCCTGGAGCAAGTCATGACAGCTGATAACAGAGATTATGTCGTTAAACACGGCCTAGAATCTGTTGTCAAATTGGCTTGTTCTCGTAAGGAGCCCACTCTTCTCCAGATTGGAATGGGCCTTCTTGAAAATCTCTTCAAGCATTCTGAAGAAACTTGCACCAAGGTGACAGATCGAGGTGGTTTGACTGCAGTTTTGTATACATGCCGCATGAGTGATAATATTACACTGCGTCACTGTGCTGCAGCTTTAGCCAACTGTGCTATGTATGGGGGCCCAGCCAACCAGCAGCGAATGGTTGAGCAGCGTGCCTCTGAGTGGCTGTTCCCGTTAGCTTTCAGTACAGATCACAGTATTCGTTACTACGCCTGTCTTGCTGTTGCTGTCCTCTCAGCCAATCAGGATATCGAAAAATGCGTTGTGAACTCTGGCACTCTAGACTTGGTGGAACCATTTGTTACAACGCATGACCCCTTGACCTTTGCTAAGAGTGACAAGGCTCATTCACAGGGACGGTCAGAGCAGTGGTTACTTCACTTGATGCCATTATTGGACAGTACAAGAAGGGAAGCACAATGTCTGGCTGCGTTTCATTTTGCAATGGAAGCAGCCATTAAGAAGGAACAAGGTAGACACAAGGTACGTATACATTTAAAACCCTTGCATTGATTTAGTGAATTCAGTGCAAAAAGGTTGCAGATATGAAAAGATTGTATAGTTTTGTACTCATGCAGCCAACTCAGACCATTTCTTTTTTGGTTTACGTGTATGCATCCAAAATGCATCAGTATTTTCTATTAAGGAAGAAATACACGTACATGTACATGGGTCAGTGTTCTCCTGAAAAAGTTATCTACTGGTCAAATGCCAGTTGAAAAACCTACACGCATAAGGACCAGTACAAATTCTGTCTAAGTGACAAGAAGCTACAGTATGTAATAATCAGTCCACTGGTGATGTTGTCACTGAAACAGTTGCCCTGATGGCCTTGCTGCAGTTACAAGAAACTTGATTATGACAACACTTGATGTGGATTTATTGCACTGGCTGGATGATATACATGTACATGTAGGTGTAGTACAAGTATTCAACAGCCACGTCCTGACTGTCAAGCATTCACGTTAATCAGCAGCCATGAGGGTTCCAGTCCCAATCATGTACTTGAGGTTGAACCGTGAGAATCAGTTGCCAATTGCCTGTAAGGTAAAACCTCCACACTTGTAGCAACCTCGTCCATTTCCAGAGACCTGGAGACTTTTACAATACATACTGTACATGTACACTGTATACATTTAGCTTACAAAGTATACTGTGTAAACTTGTGTGTTTTTAGTCTTTCACTAAAAATGAGGTGATGTGGGGTAACAGACCATTTTGGTTTTCCTTTCTTAACCTCACAATGAGTGCATGCTCTGTGCACCTAACCACTGGTCATCCAATGTGATACAAAAATACAAAAGTCATGTCCCCCCCAGACATGCCTCTGGGGACAAATTGGCATGTAAACAAATCATCCAGCGTTAACTGGTTAAAGAAGAAATTCTAAAATTGTTGCACTATTTTAATTCTAATTCGTACCCTAATGAACTCTTATCTGGTCTCAACCTTTGAGAATCATTGTATCATGCATTCATCTTGTTGGTGTTTAGATACATAGGATGTGCATGCTTGGTCTCAACAATTAGTTCTGCTTCTGATATTTCAAAATAGGGTTGGTATATGTAGGTCGAAATTTATTTATTTATTTTTTTTTTCTGGTAAGTTTGATGGTGGAGCAAAAGAACATGAAAAAACAAATCATTTTCAGAAGATACTATTTATTATTTTATTTCTTCTTTTTAAGCCAAATAAAAAGTGTTGAGTCGGCCTGTACAATAAGGGTTGGTTAGGTATCGGAAGCAGAACCTTATTTTAAAGGCCTTACACTAATTGATGGTGTACATCATTGTATGCATAAGTACTGGACTACATTTTTATGTACACTGTAAATGTGATCAACAGTCTAGATACATGTAAAATGTGTGTATCAGAAAACTAAATTGCAGTGTACATTATGTAAGTAGTTGTGGTGAGGTGCAATGTCTGAATTATCAGTCAAACACAGTGTCAAATTACCATGGTTGCATGTACATGTATAATGAGCAATCCATGATGAAGTATTTGATTTTAATATTGTCTGTGCTCAGAGGTGGTCTGAGCATGGTCAGAACTAGCTCTGGTAGGATGTCAGTGTCTGTTGCACTACACTGGCGTCCTGGGTATAAAGCTGCTCTACTATGCAAACAAAAATTTGACCAATGTTTTTTCATATTTGTACCTGATTTAAGAAGCTGAAATTCCATTCATTTATCCTTCCGGTCCATAACTACACTTTTTAGGGGTCCAAAAATAGCAAACATATCCATGGATGACATTATTCTAGAAAATAAATTGCAGATCCACGCTTACATGTACATTTTAAATACCATGAGTGAGCACGTTGCGCATGTGCAAAATGCATAGCAAATCCATCCACTTCCAGGTCAATGCGCCTTGAAGCACGAACGAATGTATTCTTGGTCTGTTGGTGTAAGACTTCATTTTGATGTATTACAATGTTTCCAAGCGAGATGGCACTATCATTTGCAGGTAGTTGGTGGTTGATAGCGCCCTCTCCCGGGGAAAATTATTTCAAATCAAAACAAGAGGAATATTGTAGTCAGACTAGAATGAGCGTGATTAACTTGCTATGGGCACGCGTGCGTGCAGGTATTCACATACACAGTCAGTACAGAAAGTTACAACAGAGACGTCAATTTCCATTTTATTTAATTTAAATATTGTCACCCAAGGTTAAAATTAACAATTCTGAACCCAACAGGCTGGAGTTCAGGACACAAGGAATATGGGAACGAAGTTTCAGCTTCCTCCATCGGGGATAAATATGAAAAATGTTTTGTATACATTTTTTCGCAATGGTACGGGACCTTTATACATTGGACTCTGTAAATGTTGTGTGCAACGGATGAATCCAACCTGGGCTAGGTCAGAGCATGGAGAAAAGAATTGGCCTTTCTCCATGGTCAGAGTGACTGTTCATTGTCATGATTATTACGGGATTTTGTCAAAAAAGCTAGATGTACTTGATCTCAGTGATTATTACTACAGGTACATGTACTTGTGATATGCTCATTAAACAACCTGCAAGTGATTACTCTATGTACTACATGTATCAGGCAGGCTGACTCACACATTAATCAAAGGATCACTGGTCTCTCTGATTAAAAGCAGCAGAGATACAATGCTACAACCACAAGGCCTCATACACTGTGTATTGTAGATGAAGTCACAAATCCCCACTGACCACACAACCACACACGCACACACACATGACTGACTGATGTAGAGCATCAGGACATACTGTACATTATCTAGGGATTGGGACAGAGATAGTCTGAGAGAAGCAGCTGTAATACTATTATGCATTGTAGGTGTACCTGGATCTGCTAGGTCAAGGCCTCAAGGCATTCATCAATAGTTGGCAGTGCTCATTATGTGCATGTACACCATTAATGGCTCTATTGTTTGCATGTAATTCACACTCACAGCCACTCACTCTCAAGCCATAGCACAAACATGTACATGTACATGTACTTGTACAAGGTACACCACCATGTACATGTATAGGGCCTAGTAAGTTTTGCCATTGATCAATCAATATATTTTTACGAATTTGATCAATATATCGCAGTACAAAAAGAAAGACTTTTGGCAAGTTTGTCTCGCTAAAAAAAAACCCACATCATTTTACAGGTACAGGGGTGGCTATAATTAGCAATGTTGATATATTTTTGGAAATTTATATTCAAGCCATTTTTGTCTTTTAGTGAATAGATTGACATTTTTTCAATATGTGTTCCAAGTCATCAGTTAAAAATAACATTTCTGTCTATGGTTATCCGACCGAACCTAATTTTATGCCCTGACCACAAACTTTTTATTTGGCTTAAAAAGAGAAAAAAAACCTAACAAACCTACCCCCAAAACCGACCATCCCCCAATCCCCACCCCCAAACCATTGTTTTCAGAGAGAAAATTTCCCACTCTGACCAATTTAACATGTTTTAAATCAGTTGAAAACTCCCCAAAACACTTCAAGAAAAATTTACCGATATCTCTCTGCTTCTACATGTAGTGTATTATAATGATCTCTATAGTGAGCAGTAGCACATCTTATAATGATCCCTAGTGAGCAGTAGCACATCTTATAATCATCTCTAGTGAGCAGTAGCACATCTTATAATGATCCCTTGTGAGCAGTAGAACATCTTATAATGATCCCTAGTAAGCAGTAGCACATATGTGACCGGCTCTGCAAAAATGGCCCTTATGTCGCAAAAAATAATTTTGGAGTTAGATACATGGATGGAAAGGTCTTTCTCTCAGCTTTAATTTGGTGTATTTTAGAAGTCTGCAGCATTTTGCAATCCAGAGTTATACTCTAATTAGCATACAAATACTTGCCATTTTTGTCAAAATAGGTTATGGAGAAACAGCCTTTTAAACTTTACGATGTATTTTAAAGTATTTCAATACCAAGTTCTTGTGAAAGTCCCTAGCAACGAGTACGTTCCCGTTGGACTATTCGTCTGAAATTTTCACCAAGTGTTTGTTAAGTCTTTTAAAGTACAACATATTTTGCATTTCATTTAATGCACTATATCGCTACTTTTAAAAATTAATTTGCATACTGTGCTATTTCTTATCATTTTTGTGCAAATTTTAAAATAGCAAACACACACTTGAGAATTATGTTGAAGAGTTAAGACTTTTTTCGGTGAATTTAGCTTTTTCTTAAAGTTAAACAAATGAACACTGGCTGTATAAACCCTATGAATTAAAATTATGTATTTTTTGTGTGAAAACAAGAGCTTTTTGGGAAAAAATATTAAAAAATTAGTTCACATTTTTTTTGTAATTTTAAACTATCAACTTGAGTTGTTTAATAAAACTCTTAAATAAGCTCGCTTTTCAGGACTAAAACTATTTTTGGGCTAAAAAATTAGAGTTTTTGAAAAAAAAAAGTTTACAAGTTTAATATTTCCTTCTTTTAATTTAAATCTAGCACTAGTCAACATGGTTTGCCTTCTAAGATCGAACTAAAGTTAATTAATCAATTTTGAAATAATCTTTGGGTTAACATTTTGCTGTCAGGGTCGATCTTTTCGTTATCTCCTGCTGAAAATGGCGATGTGGAATCAGATTCCAAATCGTTTTCTGATTCAACGTCGTCATTTTCACATCGGAAGTTAACAAAGTAATCTTCCGTTCCACGAAACCAATCGTGTCTCTCCTCACGGAGATCATTCAAAGCTTCAGCCAGACACTGATTCTTCAAACCCATACTTAAGCAAATAATTAACGAAACAGTATAGAAAACCTGTTGCTTAAAACAAGATATGTTGGCTAAATTAGTAAATAATTATGAAAATATTTACGCTCGGAGCAAGAGAAGTCAGTTGAGTTGGACAGAATTGACAGGTACCGCGCTGTGTTTTCGCGTGGCACGCACTCTAAAAACAGTCACATGGCAGTCACCTGACAATGAATAAACAACCAATCCCATTCACGGCGCATGCGCGCGCTCGACCGTGCGCCCATTGTCCAATCGTTACACTACACTGTATACACGTGACCGAAAAGATCCACGCTCCTAGTAACAAGCGCCCTTTGTATACGTGTCAGAAATTAACCTGCCTTGGTTTTGCATTTGACCTTTAACCTTTTATATGTCCACATACAGAAAGGCAACGTCCTCAGCTTTCAGATGATACCAAAATTATAATAGGGGGGTTCCAAATAATGTGCTGCCAGATGTGTAAAATGACGCAACTTTCCACCAAAACCGCGGACACCGATCGCGCAAACCACCAACAAAACGTACACAAAACACGGTTTTTTCATCTTTATTGGTCAAAATAAACATTCAATCTTACAAATTATGAAAGTGTGGATATCAACGATGTCAAAAAAGGGATAATAAAAAAATCACACCAACGAAAAATTTATCACCCTTTCAACATTGACGAGCCCATTACGTGAAAAGGCATAGCGCGACTTACGGGCCTTTTTTGCAGAGCGGGTCACATATTTGATTGTTTTTGTTGTCTCTGCATTCAAATACATTGTACATAAAGCAAACAAATACAGGCTTGACATTGTGTCCTTGCTTATACATGTACATGTATGTAGTCAGCAATGAATAGTCAATGTTTATTTCAAGAAAGTTTACAACATGTGTTTGACATGTATTACGCTTATGTACATGTATTACACCTGTGTCATACTGCCATTACATGTACGTGGAGCAGCATGTCTTCAGAACAAATTTATCTCTATGTGGAAAACTTATTGAGCAGTCTTTTGGATCCTTTTGAAAAAAAACCCCTAACAATATTTCTGATAAACTCTGATTTGCTTCAGGTATTCCATGACATTCTGGTAATTCCTGCTCTACGCCGAGTTGCTTCCTCCAACAATGAAATTGCCTCCAAGCTCTGTATCCAGGCACTACGTACAATTGGTGAAGAAATCCCTGCTAAGCTCTCCTTCAATATATCCTGCTGGTCTGTCAAAGAAGTTCAAATGTGGGTGAAGAATATTGGCTTTTTCAACTTCTGCCCTGCATTTGAGCGTCATAAGGTTGATGGAGATTTACTGTTAACAATCACAGAGGCTGAGTTGCAACAGGATATTGAGATGGACAGTAGTCTGCTTAAACGCAGGTATGAATTGGTCAGACTCATTTGCTTTCCTGTTAAATGAGATTGCTTCACTTTCCCAACTGAAGTGTACTAAAATCTCTTCCAGTTAATTACAAATACAGGATGGCAAACATTGTTTAGTCATAGGGCTTAAATGCACAGGGGATTGAATGCACAGGGGCTGGAATGCACAGGGTCTGCAATGCACAGGGGCAGGAATGCACAGGGGCAGGAATGCACAGGGGCTGGAATGCACGGGGGCAGGAATGCACAGGGGCAGGAATGCACAGGGGCTGGAATGCACTGGGGCTGGAATGCACTGGGGCAGGAATGCACAGGGGCTGGAATGCACAGGGGCTGGAATGCACAGGGGCCGGAATGCACAGGGGCAGGAATGCACAGGGGCAGGAATGCACGGGGGCTGGAATGCACGGGGGCTGGAATGCACGGGGGCTGGAATGCACAGGGGCAGGAATGCACAGGGGCCGGAATGCACAGGGGCCGGAATGCACAGGGGCAGGAATGCACAGGGGCAGGAATGCACAGGGGCAGGAATGCACAGGGGCAGGAATGCACAGGGGTAGGAATGCACAGGGGCAGGAATGCACAGGGGCCGGAATGCACAGTGGCCGGAATGCACAGTGGCCGGAATGCACAGGGGCAGGAATGCACAGGGGCCGGAATGCACAGGGGCCGGAATGCACAGGGGCCGGAATGCACAGGGGCAGGAATGCACAGGGGCAGGAATGCACAGGGGCAGGAATGCACAGGGGCCGGAATGCACAGGGCCGGAATGCACAGGGGCCGGAATGCACAGGGGCCGGAATGCACAGGGGCAGGAATGCACAGGGGCTGGAATGCACAGGGGCCGGAATGCACAGGGGCAGGAATGCACAGGGGCTGGAATGCACAGGGGCAGGAATGCACAGGGGCAGGAATGCACAGGGGCAGGAATGTACAGGGGTTAGATTTGTGCCTAAAAATCCATGATGTATTTAATGGCAAGCAACCCATGAGAATGCATTATTTGTCTACACATACACACAGTACCTAACACAAGATAATAAATGTAACACACATGTACCTATTAGTTTACATTACATTGTAAGTGTAAACATGGGGGTTTAAAGGATAGCAGTTTTTAACTCTCCTTAGTTGTGATAATTTCAGCTGTTTTTTTTGGTTTAAATACATGTACTGTCAATGTACATCCATGATTTTATTGAACTTATTCCTCGGCAGGAAAATTAGAATAGCCTCAACTGAAAAAATATTTACAAACATTACAGCAAATAGATTTACACCAGGTTTAGAGCAATGTTGTAAGCAGCAACTGCAGCATGACCTATTTTCACATTAACAATACACATTCCCATTTAACCTTATAGATTACTACTGGTGTTTATTTGACTTTGTCTGCATTCCTTGTCTTCAATTGTCTGTTCCCAATGCTTTCTTGTGTCACTGTTATCATAGATGTGCTTATTTTTACAATGTATGTATTTGATTTTAAAATCAAAGATCAGTTGTGACCGGCAGTTTGTTATTTGACTGGCTTGAATTCAACACATTGATTGGTACTTGTATGGCCTGTGCATGTACATGTATTACCTACCCATTTGTAGGTCTACCCTTCTGCATACATGTAGTCTTGACTGCAGTACCTGTACCTGTAGTATCATAGACATGGATCAATAGTTACTCCACTGTACAAGTGCTTCATGAGGGAGGTACAAATGTCTAGGGATTACATGCACAATTTCCTTTACTTTACTGGGGATGCTTGTATGGCATCTTTTATAAGGCCAGTCATCATCTGCAAAAGGAGAAAGTGTTCAGCATGAACAGAATTTGCCCCTGAAAATGAACATCAAAAATAACAAATTACCAAAGTGTATGAAACAAATTACCATAATTTCCTGCGTATAAGGCGCTCGGCGTATAAGGCACAGTACGCTTAAATTACCAAAACAAGATTAAAGTGTGAACGTATATAAGGTGCACCACTGTTTAAGATGCATCATGAGTTTAACTTAATGCAGCTTGCAAGGTCCCATTCACTTTTGGTACATCACCACATACAGAGGTTATTCTGTTGGTATAAAGAAACTTACCATAATGTAAAGGGATCATAATTTTTTTCAGGAACATGAGTAAAACATCACTTCTGTTTTTAGCTGTTCCGACTAAGCAGTCGGAACAGCTATTGTTTTCGTCAAGATTTTTCAAAACGTTTTACAAACGTTTTTTCTTTCCGCCAAAACGCCATAGGTTTAACACACGATTTTTGTTTATTCGTAATCTTAGAAAACAGTAGATATGACAGACTTGAGTCCTGTATTGAATTGAAGCTTAGTACATGAAGTTATCACTAAATGTTATACTGTTCAATTTCTTAATCAATTAGCCGAGTTATAATGACATGAATATTTAATTAGGCAATCTTGTTACCACCATATCTCACAAAATTAAACGTCCGATTTTCAAATTTTCTTCAGTTCTTGACTCTCTGGGTATTGAAGTTGTGCACCATGAAGTAATATTATATGTCACGTCATCGTGACATAATTTATAGCGTGTTTCGTATCCGTGTACAAAGTAATGAAGAACAGTGTAAACTCGTACTTAGTCCTGAGGCCGTGTGCACCCGATGCTATCGTATTCTTTGTTCTGTTGACATGAGACTGCAACAATGGCAGACTTTGAACAAGTCTATTCAATGTATACAGTAATAGTATATGGTATCAAATCATCCAAATTGTCATGCTGGTCTGATGGCACCGCGGTTTACCGCGTTAACTTCCCAAGCTAAGGGCCGCGGTTCAGGCCCTTGGGGATCCCGATGATTTCAATATAATTAATGCATACATTTTACTTTTTTTTTACAATAAAAAACTTGCACCTACATTAAAACGAACAGTACCACATATTCTTTATCTAATTTTTGGCTCCTCAGAACTTCGTTTTCCCGGAAAATAAAACAAGAATTATTTTAATAGTGGTATGGATGGTAAAACACTGTTCTACGAAGCACCTGGTTATAGGCAGACACAGGCGACAAAAACTTCTCTGAGTAGTGCTAGTAGTGCTAGTTTTGCAGTTTTTCGCTTTACGTGTGTTGTCAATCACCACAGAGTGCCAGCATTTTCTTTCTGAAACTTATCATCAGAGAAGACAAACCTGTGTGGAACATAAAAACTTGTTTCTTTACTTATTTATTTGGCCTGATCTAGGCATCCTAATACTCCGTGTTTGTAAAAGGGGACCGTGCACGGACGAATACACCTGCCGGAGATTTGGAAGTTTACAGGGCATACACATTTTATGAATGAACATCAAAATGGTACTATCAATGTACATGTATGCGTCTTGTGGTGAATCATGATGATGTAGTGTTAAGTGTACATGTAATTATAGAAACTTCACAATCTTTATCAACAAGCGTAATTGTTACAAATGAGCGAAATTGTTACAAATAAGCGAAATGGTTACGAATGAGCACAATGATTCAGAATAAGCAAATTAATTCCGAATAAGCGAATTGATTCTGAATAAGCGTAATGATTCATTCACATTTTATGAATGAACATTGAAATGGTACTATCATCCCTGTGTCTTGTGGTGAATCATTGAATGATGTAGTGTTAAGTGTATTTAACTTTACAATCTACATGTACATCAACAAACGTAATGGAATATGAATGAGCGAAATCGTTACGAATAAGCAAAATGGTTATGAATCAGCAAAATCAGAATAAGCGAATTAATTTCGAATAAGCGAATTCCGAATGAGCGTATTGATTCTGAATAAGCGAATTGATTCTGAATAAGCGAATGGATTCCGAATTTAAGCAAATTCATTCCAATTCAGCGAAGTGATTCTGAATAAGCGTATTGATTCATTCACATTTTATGAATAAACATCGAAATGGTACTATCATTTATGCCTTTGTGGTGAATCATTGAATAATGTAGTGTTAAGTGTTTCACAATTTACTTCAACAAGCGCAATGGTTACGAATGAGCGAAATCGTTTTGAATAAGCGAAATGGTTACGAATCAGCAAAATGATTCAGAATAAGCGAATTAATTTAGAGTAAGCGAACTGAATCCGAATTGAGCGTATTGATTCTGAATAAGCGAATTGATTCCGAATAAGCAAATTGATTCCAAATAAGCGAATTGATTCAGAATAAGCGAATTGATTCATTCACATTTTATGAATAACCATCGAAATGGTAGGCCTACTATCATTCATGTGTCTTGTGGTGAATCATTAGGCCTAAATGATATAGTGTTAGGTGTATTTAACTTCACACTCTACATCAACAAGCGAAATGGTTGCGAACGAGCGAATATGGTTACAACTGAGCAAAATGATTGAGAATAAGCGAATTGATTCCGAATTAGCGAATTGATTCTGAATGAGCGTATTGATTCTGAATAAGCGAATTAATTCAGAATAAGCAAATTGATTCCAACTAAGTAAATTGATTGGGAATAAGCAAATTGATTCCGAATAAAACAATAATTATTTTGTTTAAAAAGTCAAGTTATTTCTGCATCAAATAAAACTCTGATTGTTTGAAATTACCTCTGAATAAATTACAAACGTGGACATGTATTCACATTTTAAATAACAGTTATTAATAATGATAAAACCTGCAATTTAAATTCTGTGGAGTCCGAATATTACGGACCTTTGCTGGGGTCAGTGTACCCGTGTGGGGCTATGCGAGTCAGTCAAAGAGCCCCTTAGGAAACTCCATAAACTCGGTATTATTTGAACGAAAACCCACCCGATATGATTACTTGCAAAGAGTGCTACGGGGAAGCCCCGTAAAACATGTGTAGCGCCCTCCCGTGACAGAATTTAGTTGTTCTTTGAACTCTCTTCAAGGTATCGATCGCGCGTATTATAAAAAGAGATACAAGAAAATCAAACTAAAAAGTCATTTGTTATGATTTTTGCTCTTCTTTTTTTAAAGTATATCTATACAAAAATCTTGATAATACATAATATTTTATAAAAACAATTTAAGTTTTAATACAAATAATAAAATTAACAACTTTAAAAAGAATTTTAACTTGAAAAGAAATAATAATTATAGTGACCGGCAATTTTTTTAATTTTTACAAAATCACTGAAGAGTGAGATCAAGGCTTGTTGATTTTTTTTTTTATTAATGTCAGTTTTTTTTATAGATTTATTAAATTTATTTTAAATCTATTTTACTTTCATATGATTTCAACACTAAGATTATTCGTTAAAAATAATATCTTTTAAATATCATGACATGATAGCATCCTTTTTTCAGATAATAAATAGACTTTGTGTCACATATTTTTCGTGACCCCAAGTCGACCTAAACTCCCGGGTAAAAATATACATCAAATTTTTTCTTTTTTTTTCATTTATAGACTCCTTAGCATTGAAGCCTTGGATTATCGTGACCCCATCTTGACTTTAACCTCCGGGTCAACCGAACACGGACTATATCTCAAAAAGTATAAACCTTTTTTCAGCTATAGACTCCTTGGGTAATGAAGATAAGGTTTGAGATATTGTGACCCCAAGGTGACCTTAACTTCCGGATTGACCGGAAAATGAAGCGTGTCTCAAGAAGTAAACATCCAATTTTCAAACTTTTTTTCAGTTACAGACTCATAGGGCATTGAAGATTAGCCTTGGGTCATCGTGACCCTAAGTTGACCGTAACCTCCGGTTCAACCGGAAGTTAAACCATATCTCAAAAAGTACATACCCATTTTTTCAGCTATAGACTCCTTCGGCTTTGAAAATTATGCAAGGGCTATCGTGATCCTAAATTGACCTTAACTTCCTGGTGAACCGTTTTGAGGCACATTTTAAGTCAAATTCAACGCTTGTGAAAGGTCAGGTTTCTTCTATCTCAGATCAGGCTTACATTTTGAGCATTAGTCAAAGACAAATAAAATCGGAACAGCTTAGCGTTTGTTCACAAACGCCTAATGTCTAGTTTGTTATTATTTTTTTCATCTTCGTTTTAAAGATTTTTTCTAAAAACTTAGCTTCATGGCTTTTCTTTTTATACCATGAGCGCACCCACAAACACGTTGTCCCAACGTTTCCCCAATGAATGGGCTGCTAGTCTTCATTATCTCACCTTTTTGCCACTACAATACATGCAACAACCAGCAAACGCCAGAGGGTGCTTTCACAATAAGAACGTCAACCTTTGTTGGCAAAATCTAAGAGTGCATTACAAGACAACATAAAAGAATGACTTGATTAATAAAGTATAGTATGTCACTGGTGTGCGCGCTATAGCAGTGTACTGTGTACAGCATGGTTCTTCGCTGGTTCGCGCTGGTAATTAGTATTATTGTGGGCAGCAGCATGACCAGTGGCTATGGCCAGTGGCTACAGCCAGTGGCTACGGCCAGTGACTTTGTTTTTCCGTAAGTTTCCTCAAAACTTATTAAAACTTCTCAATGTGAACGCTGTAGGTTTTGTTTTAGAAAAATTATATCAAGTACAATGTACATGTAGGATTACTCTGGACTACAGAAAGGATTAATTTTAGGGTATAAATGACATGTAAGAGATCACATTGATCATCACAATAAACTTGATCGATATCAGATAAGGCAGTGTTTTTTTCTTGACCTTTGAAAGTCGGATAAGCCACATCTTGTACGCAGGAAATTATGATAACAAAGAACTTTAAGGGCTGCTAAATAAGCATAATTATTACTATGTACAGCCAAACAACACCCACCCCCCTGCCCCCTATAAAGGAACTGTTACAGTGTCAGTTGGCAAACTGGCTTCGCACTTTCTTTCAAAAAACTGTCCTTGCTACATTGTACATGCACATGTCCATTTTTTGCCTACTACTTAAGTAACTGATCCGCAGATCCAGGATTGAATTTGCCTGTAAACACTGGAAGTGTAATGTAGTACATGTAAAAATGTTAGTTACTCAAAGTAAGCAGAATCATGTCATTAGGACCCACTGATGAGCCCCTCCTCACCATGCTTAGCAAAATGCAGGATGTTGGAGAATGGACTCAAGTTGTTCATCAGGTTTACCCCACAGTACAGGTACAATCCTTTGCTTTGAACTCCATGTTTGCAAAATGCACATTGTCTGAATATTTGAGAGGTAGATTTGGGTCATCGTGAGAGGGTTATAGTGTTGTGTTACAGTCTGGGAATGGCAGCTGCACATGCTGAACATGCTGAACATGCTGAACATGCCCTTTATTACATTTTCCTTGCTCTATGGATGGTAGGGATGTAGCATTCCAAACTTCAAATTCCTCCAAGAATCAGTCACATGTCTCCTTTTAAAACCTGCATATTATTAACAAATTATCTTTCAAAATTTGAAAATGTACTAATTGTACAATAATTCCCGAGTCATTTACTACTTGTATCTTGTTGGCTGGAATACACTTGTATGGTTTATAATGTGTATGGGTTTTACCTGAACAAGTATGTATCGTGCCAAACCTTCCACTGGTAATTCTAGCTACCAGCTGCCCATCTTGCTTATTTCAAATTTCTACCTCTCAAGACTTTCCTGCAGTAATACCATAGAGCTGTAAATGGTAATTAAAAAAAAAATGAAAACCTGTAGTCTTGTAAACTTTGAGGGTTGTGAGATATCAGTCATTTTTGACACTGTGTTTAAAGGAGAAAGTTAATTTCCTTGACCAACAAAATAAACACATAAATAATGACTGATTACAATAAAAATCAATCAGTTTGTTGTATTGTTTCCAAGGGATACAAAATGCTCAGAGGACAGTCAAGAATTCAAGTGACAATTAATAGCCTATCAAATACACAAATTCAGAGCTTGCAAGAGAAAATCAACTTTGTTGGGCCCCCATTCCAGGGGAAACCCACTGATTAATGAAAAGTTTTCCCAATCAAGTTCTTTGGAATTAAGCAGGATCCGTTCTTATTTTACTGAAATCTACTCATACATGTACATAGTACTAGTCTAGTACAGCAAGCTCAACAAATACCTACTTTCCGCTAAGCAGTACAGTAACAATTTACACGATGTACGCGTATTGATGGAAATGCTTTGACTTGGGTAACCTTTTTTTATTTGATGTACAGGTTTCTGCGTGAGTTAGCTCGTCTCAAGTCTAACTCTAACAGCGGAGATCGTGAGCTCGGTGATTGGCTGAAGAGCCTTGGTCCTGAGTACCCTCAATATACTCACAATCTTGTGCATTGTGGGATAGACTTCAGTCTTTTGCCATTCATAACAGATGATCATCTGAAGATTGATGCAGGAATCACTAATGGAGTCCATCGCATGAAGATACTATGGGCCATCAGACCTCAAGGTACTCATTATAGAAATGCACTTTTACCTTTATTTACTAGTGACATCACAGACTACAGGGTCTCTAGGAGCTAAGATGGACAATTGGGGCTCTTCCCAGAAACATTGTAACTTTGGTTTGCAGATGGACTGTATAAAATCTTTGTTTCTGATAAAAGTCCAATTCAAATTCATCTTTTCCTGTACCGAACATCCACAAACTGAATTTATTCTATAAGATCTGTTGTGCAAATCACTTGGGTATTTTCTGAGTGGTCAAATGCCTTTACGCACTCTACACATAATGCATATTATTACATGTACTTGCTACCACTCCTAACTGCAAAGAATTGGATCAATTTATAAACATAATTGAAATATTTATAAAAACATAGAAGTGGAAAGCTGTTGATGTCAGGAAGCTTTGCAGAAACTTGCCCATGAGTGAGTGGGATATCTGCCAATTTTCTGCTACAAGTAACATGTACATGTACATGTAGATACATGTACACTGTATGTTTCTATTCTAATGCTTGATATTGGATCAAGCCTCTTTAAAGGAAACTTTGGAAATAACCCTGGCTGCATGATAAAGATCATTATCAGCTGCTTTTCTACAGTGTGGTCCAAGTTCTTTGTGGTTTTCAAGTAATTGAGAAGGACAGTATTTCATCTTCTTTCTTCATTTGATCATCCATGTAACGTATCCAACCTACCTCATATCAATTACTTCAATTTTTATAATTGAATAATGGGTCAATTTAGTATTTGGCTGGCTAAATAATGCTTAGGCAAATAGAAACCTAATTCAATCTAAGCACTTTGCTATTCTTGTGTTTGCACCTCAGGTAAGTGATGTTATTGTCTTGTTTTGTGCACAAATGAGTAGTTTTATTTGTTGTCTTTTACACGTAATGTATTGTGACCCAGGATTTCCTAACTGCAGTTGCCCAAACAAATTACTGGGGATGTTTACAGTGATGCACTAGATTTGCGTATTTCTGTTGCATCGATGTACAATGTACTGTGTACAGTGGCCTGAAATGTTTTTGGGGGCAATCTGTCAATAGTGGGGCAAATGCCTTGTGTCTATGGGATTGTCTCTAGTCATTGCCTCGGTGCCTCAGTAGCAACTTACGTCCTACAAACAGCTGCTATAATGTGGGAAAGTGCCATGCCCTTTTCAAGCCCATGTGTATCTCTGCAGCAGAAACATTTCCCACTAACATCAACGCAATCCAGCTGACTTTGTTATTTTCTGTATAGTTGGAGAACATTTCTTCCCTTATGTACATGTACAATGATGGCTCATGTCAAATCTCTTAATGCTGTCTAAGCACACAGTCCCTGTTACAATTGTATGCTGTCAATTCTTACATTTGATCCATTTGTGGTTCAACTATTGAAGTATTGAATCAAAGATTGTGACAGCTGAGAATATAACCCAGGTACTTTGTGCATCCATATGTAAGGCTCTTTTATGATGTCCATTTACAGACTTTCTAAATTGTCACGGAAACTCACCAATATGATAACTTTATAAACGCTGCTGAATGATGTGGTATTTTTTATGCAAGAAGTCAATATATTTGTTGTAAGAGCAAAACTCTAACCCATAGGCCTTTGTCTTCAAAATATATGCTCTGTACAATTGTATGTGTTTAGTGAATATAGTCTTATCTGGGCAGCTTTTATGACATCATGCATGGAGTGCCTGGTTTGTGGCCCAAGCTGATTATGAATGACACGTTACTATCTCTGAATTTGAGATACGTGGTTGTTTGTAGTTCGATCACACTTGCCTAATTAAGAGGCACATGCAAACCTTCATTAGAAGTTTGAGTTCATAAATATATGGAGGTTTGAACCAAAGCCAATGAAAAATTTCAGAAGGTGATTCACTTAATTATGTCAGGGAAAATTCAAATGAGCCTTCATGTATACTCCCTATATACATGTAGCAACTTGCTTGAATAAATAGTCTTATGGGTTTAGTCTTTAAAGTGTGGCATACTGCACTTTCCTTATTGCAGTTTGCTGTAACAATATGAGTGTTATTTCCCAAGAGACTTGAGATATTTGTAGGTGTGAAGCTAATCATAGAGTTAGAGTGTGTGAACCTCCATCAACTCATCCATGAGTTGCTCCAATCCCAGCTTAGTTAATTTCAACCCAAAGAAGATGCAGTGCAAGCAATTTCTGATATCTGACATGTCTGATTGCAGTTTAATCACAGGTTTACAACAAATGTACATCTGTTCCTCAGTATATACTCAATTGCTCTTGTTGTTGGCTTTCAACCAAATCTGAGAGACTTGACATTTTGGATGTATTAGACATGCAGTAGTCTTCACTTTACACTGACTAGGAAATTGATTACGCAGTCATCAGCTTCACATTTACATTATAAGTATTCACAAATATATATTTTTGCTCCTAGCAATTAAGAAACTGAACTCTTCATAGAAATAATATTTTCTTTCATTGGATAAAATAGGCCTACTTAAGACGTGTGCGACATTGTTATGGACACGTACAAATATAAATGTACATTCACAATACATGCACAAATGTGTGACTATAATAAATTACTGAGTGCAGTTTTTTCTCCTGACGATGACTAGAGCAAGCTAGTCGAAACGTTGAGACCAATTAAGAACTCACTCCGGGGCAGTGAAGTTAATAACGAGAAGTCCCCTCGATCCGATCCACTATTAAGCTAAAGTAGTAGTCCCGGCCAATTTCCTACCCTCCACCCAGGTAGTAGCTAATAAGCTGGACAGTTTCTTTTTAGAACTAAGAAGTCTCCCGAAGTAGTCTCCCGAATTCCAAAATCTAATCTGCGGCAGTAGAATAAAAAGCAAGACCTAGTTCCCTAAGACCAAATCTACATAGCTATTAGATACACACACGGTGTTACCGCAAACCTAATATACACAAGACTATACATGTATATTTTGTCAATCTAACTAAAATTTTGTTTGTTTAATGGAGTTTTTAAGGAATCTCTGGAGGAGAGGGTTTGAAGTTTTTAATAGGGTTTAAAACAATTTGTTTTAAAATTAAGTATTTTTAGATGCTTGTAAATTTATAATATTTGAAATAGTTTGAAATGCATCTTCCTGACTTAAGTTGGTAATATTTATGATCAATGTTTAGCTGTAAAGGTTATTTTCTCGGGGCTAGAGACATTCTGTTATGCAAGGGTTGCACTATGGCAAACTGAGGGTTTCTTGCAGTGAAGAGTGTCCATGTTGGCTGGGATGGCTGGCCATTAGGGTAACAACATGACATGAAAGGTTGATCAAGTCAGCAGATTAGGACTGTACTTGCTTTGTCTTGAGTCCCATGTTTCTTTGCAGCACATTATTTTAATATTGTCTTGTTTCATTTAAGTTTGGCAGATATTAAAAGCTGTTGTTTTAATTTTTCTTTAGCCTTATGCTGCTAATAATTTGATTTGCATTTTAGTTGTGTTTTTGTTTCCCCCAGCAAGCAGCAAGCTTGAGTAAACTGCATCATTGTCCAGAGACCTAGTTGAGTGTTATTCCCCTTGATTTACAGGAATGAAGCTTTTGAAGCAAAGTGTGAAAGCAAGCACGCCTGATGCCAACAATCATGTGTTTCCATGGCTGAAGGACCCCCCACGCAAATCACATGTAGACAATGGGAAGTATTGTTCCATTATTTCTTTTCATTTGGAGATTTCAAATACTTCCAACAAATGTCATATACAATGGGAAGTATTGTTACATTGGTTATTTCCGTTGTAGATTGTGCATATACCTCCAGAAATCACCCAGAGTAAGACAAATAAAATAAAGGTGACCAACACAAGCAGTGCAATGTTCCTCATTTTAATGTCCCGTTTTAATTTGAAGGTGATGGTTAGTAACTCCGAAGCTCAAGTGCAGCCAATTCATTCTGTATGTTGCTGAATAAAGTAATATTTGCATTCAAAACTATTCATTTCCACTTTTTTGCTTGTGTTTTCCATGAGGTATGATATTTCAGTTGCTTCCTTGTTCCTTTTAACATTTTATGTCATTTGCATCATAAAATATTTCAGATGTTCATAGTAGTCATAAGTGGGGGTGGGAGTGGGGGAGGGCAAGGGTTCTGACGGGGGGGGGGGGGGGCAGTTAGTTAAACAATATTAACACAATAAATAAAGCAAACAATAATGGGACATTCATCATTAGTAAGTGGTTTGGTGGAAAAGAAAATAATTGAGATCAAACTTGATGTAAAAAATAAATAAACAAATAAATATATAAATGCCAACTCTTGTAACCAGAAATTGGGTTGGTTTCGTGGGTCAAAACATTAAACCACAGGGTGATTGAGATTGGCCTCAGAGGCTAGAATGACATACATGTTGAGCCATTTATGTTGAAGTTATCCTTTATCTGTTTTATTTGCTGTACAAAGCATTGTATATGGTTTGCATGTATACTCCTTACCTGCTGTACCTGCTGGATTTCAAAGCTCTTTTCTAACACTTAGGGCCTATAGCGGATACATGGATTTCTAGCTTAAAACCTCACCGTTTTAACACCACATTTGTAAACAAAATTGCTTATTATTACTATTGTTATTATTATTTTTGGTCTACATATACAGTAAAACAAATGCACTGTTGAAATATTTATGTACCTATATATGACATGTTGGGTGAAGAAAATACTTACAAATCTGACCTACATACAATGTACTTGAGTAGGAGGGAATCTTCAATCCAAAAAAAGACTAGATCAGATATCAGATTAAATCCTCTAGCTTTCATTTTATGAAGGGTGTTATTTACATGTAATGTCCTGAAATGAATGCTGGCTGGAATATCTAGTCATAATAATAAAATACCTGATTGATTTAATACATAATTATCCTCAATATGTAACAATAATTTTTCAGAAACGCAAAACCTGTCTCCTGATTCCAAACATATATGCTTAAATGTTTGTTATGTCAAATTATGTTAAAATGAATGACATTGAAAGAGGTTTTCTCTTCAAGTTGATATAAAAAAGAAGATGATGATGATGAACATTAGATTTGCATTATATTATGCAGTTGAGCTTTTTTTATTGAGTATTTGTTGTGAGGCAGGCAAGTAGGAACAAACTGAAGCTTTCCAGAGTGCTGGATGTGTAGTCACAATAGTTGTAGTAATAGGATAATGTGAGCTACTATGAAATGATAATGTGGATTGATACACACATGTATGCATGATGTTTAGGCAGAATAACGCAACAGTGAGTAACCTGAAATACAAGTAAGGTCAGTGTGACCGCCTGCCTCGCTGTCTGCCCGCCCGCCCACCTGACAGGCAGGCGCCTGCCTGCCTGCCTGCCTGCCTGCCTGCCTGCCTGCCTGCCTGCCTGTCTGTCTGTCTGTTTGCTTGCCTTCCTGCCTGCCTTCTTGGGTGGGAGTGTACATTTGTAGGGCCTACATGTACAGACAGATGTTACATGTTATGTGCAGTGTAACTTCTTCACTGTGAATATATAGTGTAATGATGCTGCACTCTGCATGTACACATTATGATGTTTGCTCTGTGCTTCTGCAACCATTCTGTCATAGTTGGCTGAATGTATGCAAAACCTTGATAAACTATGAGACCTCATTGTTGATATGTCAATTGAAGCCCTAGAAAAATAGTGTTCAACCTAGTGATCCCTTGTCACACTCTCCTCTTTCCAGGAAATGTGTAATCCTTTGACCTGCTTATGCAGACGTCTGTGAGTTACAAGTGTGTACAAGGTTGGAATTAGCATTAGAGACAAGCAGTGATATTATACCTTGCTGATCCAGACTAGGCTTGTCATTTGGATGAGTGTTACACTACAGCATGGCTTTACCATGTTAATAGTGTGATCAAATCTTGCAGTAAAAAACTTGTTATAGAAATTGTGTATCTGGTAAAAGATTTCTGTCTAGAAATGATGAACATTTTAAAATATTTGTGTGTGTTTCCATGGTGAAGGGTTTTTTAAGAAAAAGATTTGCAGTGACAAACTAGAAGAAACTCTGTGCTGCATTCATTTAATAGTAGACTAAGAATACTACCAGTCTCTTTACTCTTGTGAAACAGTAGCCACTGCAGTATTTCCACCAAGTACAATGTGAGGATATTAAAAAAAAAATTGTTTTGGTGATGTTTTCAGACGTGCTGAATGGCAGGTTTGATTTTAGTTTCTTAAATGGTTTACTTGTAAATAAATGCAAATTTGTTAGTACAAATAACAATTACCTTAATGACAGACCAGGATCTAGTTTGACACACGATTAAGACTGACTTATCATGGGATAATGACTGACTTACAGATTCTGACTAATGGGTGGCAACTAAATTTGTCAAAGATAACCCGGGGATAACCTGTGAAGTGTTCAGCATAAAATATAAAATTTGTAGGGGAGATGGCCTTAGCTTTCGATCCAAATCGGACCTTCGTCAGAGGCATAAACAAGCACAAATACAAACATATCCATTTATAGCAAAAAGAGGAGCAAAGGATTAAGGGAAAGTATCCAGAAAAAAGCGGGAAAATATAGCCAATCAGTATGTAATGCCTACAATGCAGTACCACCTTTATGGTCCAGTGATCCAGCCTTTCACACTGACCATCCTTTGTCCTCACTTTTTTACTCTGATTGGTTCTTAGCCACCCATTGTTTGTAAACATCACCAAAACAGTTGTGCTCACTTTTGAATCAAAAAAGTGTATGAGGTATTACATTTCTCAATATTGACTGCTTTTACTAATGCTATGGTTCAATCTATGACTCCCCGTTGATCCCTGGAAATTTCTATTTTCCCCAGGCTTTGCCCTAAGAAAATAGAGGGCTCCAGGGATCACCGAGGCGGTCCTAGTTTGAACCATAGCAATAAAATACTATTTTGAATTCGTTTTACGAACTGTTTCACCCAAAAGTGACTATTATATAATGGAAACTCTTTAAAAGAAACAATGAGGGACTTTCCCTTTAAGGACCAGTGATTGTCAGTCTAGTCTTCTTTCACTTTAAGGACCAGTGATTGTCAGTCTAGTCTTCTTTCCCTTTAAGGACCAGTGATTGTCAGTCTAGTCTTCTTTCACTTTAAGGACCAGTGATTGTCAGTCTAGTCTTCTTTCCCTTTAAGGACCAGTGATTGTCAGTCTAGTCTTCTTTCACTTTAAGGACCAGTGATTGTCAGTCTAGTCTTCTTTCACTTTAAGGACCAGTGATTGTCAGTCTAGTCTTCTTTCACTTTAAGGACCAGTGATTGTCAGTCTAGTCTTCTTTCACTTTAAGGACCAGTGATTGTCAGTCTAGTCTTCTTTCACTTTAAGGACCAGTGATTGTCAGTCTAATCTTCTTTCACTTTAAGGACCAGTGATTGTCAGTCTAGTCTTCTTTCACTTTAAGGACCAGTGATTGTCAGTCTAGTCTTCTTTCACTTTAAGGACCAGTGATTGTCAGTCTAATCTTCTTTCACTTTAAGGACCAGTGATTGTCAGTCTAGTCTTCTTTCACTTTAAGGACCAGTGATTGTCAGTCTAGTCTTCTTTCACTTTAAGGACCAGTGATTGTCAGTCTAATCTTCTTTCACTTTAAGGACCAGTGATTGTCAGTCTAGTCTTCTTTCACTTTAAGGACCAGTGATTGTCAGTCTAGTCTTCTTTCACTTTAAGGACCAGTGATTGTCAGTCTAGTCTTCTTTCACTTTAAGGACCAGTGATTGTCAGTCTAATCTTCTTTCACTTTAAGGACCAGTGATTGTCAGTCTAGTCTTCTTTCACTTTAAGGACCAGTGATTGTCAGTCTAGTCTTCTTTCACTTTAAGGACCAGTGATTGTCAGTCTAGTCTTCTTTCACTTTAAGGACCAGTGATTGTCAGTCTAGTCTTCTTTCACTTTAAGGACCAGTGATTGTCAGTCTAGTCTTCTTTCACTTTAAGGACCAGTGATTGTCAGTCTAGTCTTCTTTCACTTTAAGGACCAGTGATTGTCAGTCTAATCTTCTTTCACTTTAAGGACCAGTGATTGTCAGTCTAGTCTTCTTTCATCTGCAATTTCATATGTGGGATGTGGGGCATTGCATTCAATTTGATGCTTCATTTCATATGCACATGATTTGACAAGCAAAAATTAATTAAACCGATACTGGAGACTGTACTCATACAGATTGAAATTGCATCCAGTATATGGAGAGACAAAAACTGATTGACCAGGTTGCAGTCACAATAGAGGAAATTAAGGAAGGGGAGGGGTTACACATGTATAGTACTACAGAATCCAAAACAGTTAAAGATGATTAACTGATTGAATTAAGTTCTTGCCTATCACCCATTTATGACTCAGTATTAAAGCCAGAGTGCTAAGCATATTAATTGATTTTGTAAATATGATTTTCTGATTATCTAAGTGACGCACATTGAAATAACATCCAGTGAATGGTAAAGATAGAATCGCTTTTGTTTAAGGAAGCAAAGATGTCAAGCTTTTAAGTCTACTTAAAACAGAGATGTAGATTTCTTATGATGGATATGGTAAGAGGAGAAGGGGGATAGCAAAGAATAAAACCTGATATTTGTTATGAAATGATATTCTTTGCAGATACTGTACCAATTCTACATCCATCATGCTTTCAGATTAGCCCAGCCCCACAGTCTCAATATACACACAACCACTCTCCTTTAGTCCCCAACCTGTGGTCCCAACAATGATAACCTAATTGAACCTAATTGATTACTTCAGTTAATTCCCCCCAAAACTAATAATGAAAGGTGTGTTATCAGTAATTAGTCTAATGTGGTTTCAAGTTTACAAACAGTTTGCTGTAAATAGAAAGTTCCAAGCCAGAGTGCAATATAAGTAATTGTCTTGATATCCCGTCATCTTGAGAATATGAGCTTGTGATTGGACATAGTTCCAAACAAACCACCCACTTTCAAAAAGATTGGAATTCCACTGATGGGATAAGAAAAAGCCATTTCAGTCATTTATAGTTGAAGCTGTGTTGTACATGGTTGGAAACTGTATTCGACCCCACAGTTTGTAATGAATGTGATACTGTCCCATTCCTGTGTACATATCAATACATGTACAGTGTACATGAGCAGTTTATGGGCAAGATACCTGTCTGGCTTGTGGTTGCATCAATATATTCAAGCGGGCACGCTGTGTAAAAGAGCCTTGAACAAGGCTACCACCCAAGTGCAGTAGTATATGCAATGCATCATTACGTTTACAAGAAGTCTATAGGCTATTTACTGAATCTATCAAGGTTATGTAAATCTAGCAGTAACTAGCACATCAATGAAATAAATTTCATCTTTACAAGTGTTGTATATACATGAACTTCTTGCAAGTGCAATGCCTTTAAGTTATACTTTGTAATGACTAGTTGCTGTTTGAAGAGGAAAGTTGACTTCATTCTTGTTATCTTACAACTCCTTAGATTCATGCAGCTACATGTTCTGATGATATAGGAGTTCTGTGGCTGTACATGGAAGTATGGCCAGAGGGTGCCAGTATAGTAACTGGGTGAGAGTTCATCATTTCATGTACAGCCACAGGTCTGCTATAATAATGATGACAGTCCCCCTTTAATTGCTTGCCTGTCAGGTACTAGAATGTGGCTGTTGATCTCATCAACTTAAGCACCTTTACCCAGTGTGTTACTTAATGACATTGTAGCCAGTGTGTTATTCAATGACATGAATATAATTATTTATCTGATATTATCTATCCTACAGGAGGTGAGAAGTATCCTAAAGTGTTTGACAGTCCTACTCCTACATGTGGACTGTCTATACCTGCTATTATATCAGACCAGGCTGACAATCGCAACAATCCTAAATATCTAGATGTCTTTATCAGTTACAGGAGAGCTACGGGGTCACTCTTAGCAAGGTAAGGCCATTTGGAAAGGAAAATGCAGTCAAAATACATGCAGCAGTAGCACATGAAATGTTTATTACAGCTGGGGATATTTTTTTAAAGTGGAAAACAAATTGAGTGTATAGCCTCATCACTGTTTGGAGTGGTTGTTGTTCTCTGTCAGATCATAGAGAAAGGACCATGGTTAGATTGAGTGTGTTGGGTTTTCTTGATACTGGTTGTTGCAGTGTATGGTGTGAACCACTTTTCACTGCCCTTGTAATATGGATGTCCCACAGACTTTAAACCAGACCATATACTTACCTACATGTATACATCAATGGATGAACAAGCCTGATAAAGTATACAGAATGGTACATCATCCAGAATGCTGGGAAATCATAAACTAGCCATAGGATTAGCTACTTCGCCATTAATAAATATGTTGCATAGAACTCGACACAACTACAATTGTTAGTATTCTCTCAGATACATTAATCTGAATGAGGTAAGTTCTCAAAGCCTGGTCAGTACACACCTTGTTGATGTGTCTATGCACATATATATTTCCTTTCCCCTCCATTATTGATGGGTAAATGCAAAATGAGCCATTTGAACTTGTGTTGATTGCTGCATGGGTAAACTACGGTACATAGTAGTCTCCTAATTATACATTGTCATTTGACTTGTGAAAGTATCGGTCACTTAAGACAGAATGAATAGTGATGAGTGACCCACCTGCTGTAATGTGGTGTGTAACGAGGTCAAACCATTGCATTACCCTAATTAGATATGACTTAACCTTGCACTGGATGAGAACAAACCAAGATAATTGGAGCCTTGTTTTACAAGAGTCATACTAGGCCAATCCATGTTGCTCCACCACCTTCATGTATTGAGTCATCACAATTGCAACTGTGAAGCCATGATAAGTCAGACAGTTTGAAATTCCATTACAAAATGTAAACATGCTGCCATCAATTGGATTGCTGTGTTGTTAATTTGTGTGTTGCTCAGTCTACTCTATTGTGATGGGTTCTTGCAAAATCAGAAGGAACCAGGAATGGGTGAGAGAGGTGGGGGTGGAAATTGAACTGTTTTCAGATTCTGGAATTCTGGAAGAGTAATCTCTTGATAATGTCATTTGTTTTATTTTAATTGGGTATTTACTTTCAGGATTTTGTTTTAATGATAATTAATGATACTACATGTAAATGAAAACAAGAGAGTATTTGTACTGTTTTTAATTTTACAATTGCTTTGACAACTACAATACTTCAGAGTTCCTATCATTATTTGATCCCATGTTGCAATATTGAAACACTCGGTAGCGGTAGCAGCAGTGTGTGGAGAACTTGTACACATATAAACATAAATTGTTATCACTTCAGCAGACGAGTTCAAATAAAAGCATCAATCTGCCAATTTAACATGCTCATTCTGTTTCCACTAATCCAAAGGTTCAACCTTAGACAGACATCTGAACCACTAAACAAAATTTTCAAATGAAGAACATAAACACAATTAGAAATCTGTTGTACTGTTTAGAAATCTGTAATACTAATATGCTCAATGTAACTGATCATGAATGATGAGGACTTGATATTGTTCTTGTTACAGTTTACTGAAGGTTCATCTTCAGCTGCGAGGTTTCAGTGTCTTCATTGATGTGGAGAAGCTAGAAGCTGGCAAGTTTGACAACAATCTACTCAAGAGTGTTCGTCATGCACAGAACTTTGTCTTAGTTCTATCCTCAGGGAGTCTAGATAGATGCTTTGGAGATAGTGATCGCAAGGACTGGGTACATAGGGTAAGGACCCACAGTACAATATGTGCTAATTTCTAGTTGCACACATGTGTTGAAGCGTCCTGTTTGCAGACATGTTTGTGACAATGTGCCTATCTGATGAAGGTTTTAATTTGAGAGAACATTTATCAGCAAGTATGTTATTTACATTCTGTATGAGTGTCGTCTAATTATGCACATGGACTGATTGACCATTCAATTCTATTGCACACTGGTAGAGCTAAGCAGTGATACGCAAATAGTTGCCCAACAGCTTTTACATGTTTGTTGACAAACATTGATGTGCCCACATGGCTTCAACAAGTTAGCTCTCTAGTCAACATATATAGTGCTATGTTCCAACCACATGTCTTGAAATGCCCCAGATGATGCATTGCTATGGCAGTGTTGGCCTCCAACATGACACCGCAGTTTCTGATGTCATTAGTTGACATAGTTTCTATATTGGTAACATGTAGTTTGCTAAGCTAAGGATAGGTTTTACAACTGTACTTCTGTGCCAGCAACTTGACTTTCAAACATTGCACAGGTTGATTGTTGCCACGTAGTTTGAACTTATCACAAATTACTTCTTTGCAAACTCATCATTTATTTCCTTAAAAACAATTTTTTGTTTTATATGTCTATAGGATATTTATAAAAACCTCTTATCTCATAACTGTAGCTACTTGTGAAATTTAGTAACCAACAGCAGGCATTATTGGTGAACAATCTTTCCATTTTTCACTTAAGTTGCCAACTGTTGGGGGAATACTGTTGGCCTAATTTCATGAAACTGCTTGCTGGAAAGGAAGAATCAATGCTTTTGATAGCAGAAAATGCATAGCAAGTTGGCAAGGAATATTTGCTTGTGCAAGGGATACTTTGTACATGTATATTAGGCATTCTTGGCTTGCACAGTCAGCACAAAATGTGCTGCCAGTAAATAATGCTGCTGGAAACCTTGACATGAGATTGGGCTCTGGTCAATAGTGACATAACATTTACCGTGTTGTGTTTATTGTCATGGCTTTTTATCTACAGGAGATCGCAGCAGCAATTGAAAGTAAATGTAACATTGTTCCTGTACTTGATAACTTCAAATGGCCTAAACCTGAACAACTCCCAGACGACATGAAAAACGTCATCTTCTTCAATGGCATCAAGTAAGACTGGAGTAAAGGCGTTTATTATGGTGCATCCATCGCCCCCCCCCCCTGTCCATTCAAATCAGTCATCCAAACTAAGGCTGTAGGCAAATTAGTCTGGTCCTATGCTGTTTATGGAAAATCTCTAGTTATGGTTGTTATTGTATACAGGGAACATGATCAAGACCCACGTCTTTGCTTTTCTTCTTCATAGAAAGTGTTGAATCTGAAAACATACATGTAGTTGTTTTCCTAAAGTTGATTCTGCTTTTAAGCCGCCCTCAGGTTGATCTTCCGATGACCCTGAACAGTCAGCAACTGACTTTTCAGGATGATGCTGTGGCTGAGCTAAAACCGTCAGGAAAATATATGGTTGTTGTTTACGACCTGAGATTAACTTTGATGATGTAAAGATGATCAGTCACCATTAAAAAAAATAAAGATTCAGAATTGTAGAACAATTCCAAGCTGTGTGATGTGTTCCTGACAGGCAATGGACCTTTGTGTAGCTGCAGTATCGTGCTCCCATATAAGCATGATAAGTAGCATGGACTACCAAATCACATTACAAATGATATGTCAATTTACTATCCTTTTAAAAGAAAAATATCAGTTAAACAACATTGTCTCGAAATTTTCCATTGAAATGTATGCCGTCATATTGAAAAAGTCACATGATGACACTTGTGTCTACATCACAGAATCGTCGTCCCTGATCGATTGTGAGTGACACAAGCATGGTGTTGTTGGGGTGGTGCTTGTTCTTCATTTTTCAAAATACTGCACAATTAAAGTGACCTTTGTTACAATTTTCTGTTTGATGCCGATGGTTTACTTGCAGCTCAAGCAAATCATACGCCAACCTGAGGCAGCTTTAATCATCCAGAGAAATATATCAGCCTTTAATGTTGCTGCTTTTGAAGGAATTTCACTTAAATCTAATCTTATTTGCAGTGCCTTATTAGGCATTAGCATTATAACATTTTCAAAAACATACCAAAACATGTAATATATGCTAGTTTTCTTGACTGCCTGTGTCAAATCACACCCACATTTATTATCTATAAACTATGTGACTAATTCATTATGTGTGTTCTTGTGTTTAGATGGATACATGACTACCAGGACGCTTGTATTGATAAACTGGAGAGATTCCTACATGGTGAAGAGAATGCTGGACGTCTAGACTTGGATCAGTTAGCTCAAGAAGGATTAGGTGGCCATGGATCTAGAAAGGCTAGTAGAGATAGTAAAGAAAGTACTGGCAGTGTATCTCATCCACATGAAAATACATAAACAATTCTCCACATTACTCAATGTGTATGTATCGCTATGACTACGCTGTAGAAAATAAAAAAGCATTAAATGGAAGCAGGAACTGAACCACAGCCTCAAGTACTCTTATTGGATTGGCAACTTGGCCACTGAGCTTTCCTAGGCTGTAATAAAGTTCGGTTGTTTAGGGTCTGCAAATTGCACCTTGATGTAGTGATGGCAGCAGACTTAACCATAATTTTTACAAATACAACTCATACTCGAGAGTTACATGTGAAGAATCAAATATTTGTGGGTTGCAGCCTACATGTAGAGCATTAGCATCTACCAGGAGTGAAATTAATGCCTTAGTAATAATCACTGTGGCTAATATTTGCCCTTAACTGAATGCGGCAACATTGCGTCAACATGGGAAAGATAAGCTTAGAACTCTGTGATCTATTACTTGATCTATTATGTCCAACCCATTGTGATCCGCCATTAATGTCTTCCGGACAATTCTATCTAACCTGTAATGGGTTGTCAGACAAAATGGTTCTGACAAACAGTGTAGTGGTTTGAGCACATTGGGTGAGACATTAGACAGAATAATACTAATAGTTCATCATAAGATTTCTGATGGAATGAGAAGTTAACCCACCAGCTACCTTCCCATTCTTTTCAGCTTTTCTCAAGTCTCAAATTGTATATGACTACTATTGTAGGTGTAGTGTGGGCTCAGATGACCTTGTCTCAATCTCATGACACTGCTTTCTAACAAGATCAGGGCTTTAGCAAGACTTTGAAAGTGGGGAGCCAGTATTGTTTATGTACAATCATTTTTTATGTAAATAGTAGAAATAAAGAAGATAAAACAGCCAAACTATCACATGTAAAAGATTTAAGATATAATGTAGGATTGTTACATGTAACTATCACTAAAGTTAAGTATTGATTTGTAATTAAAAAACGGAAAGCTTATTGTACTGGAGTTGGTTCTGGTACCAGTCATCCTGGAAAATCCATGTGTAGTTTTAGAAACAGTGGTGCAATTTTAGTATTATTTTTAATTGTCTGACCAGGTTGTGAATGAAGTATTTCAACATGTTGTGTATATCTCAATGTGTAACCAGTGTACACAGTTTCCTTGAAAACCCAAGCTCTTATCAAAAAGATTTCACTGTCAATTTAACTATTTTTCTTGAAAATGGGGTGGTTTGATGAAAGGATGTACTATATGTGTCTGTGACATTTCAGTTGTGCCCACTAGGACCTCTGACATGCTGGAAATGACCCATATACATGTATACATTACATTGACATAGTAGTATGTAAAATACAGCCATTCTTTTTTTTTTTTTTAGCAGAGCCATGAAATGGGCTACTGGGTTAACAAGGGCACTTTCTGTGGCCCAAGTTATTGAAGCTGCACAGCAGAATCAAAATGGCTTGGCAGATTGTTTGCTAGTAAAACGAGAACCAGTTTAAACCAAATACATGCTATTCATGCTTCTTACCTAATTCTGCTTTATAGCAACATTTGATGGTGTGATTTACAGCTCTATAGAGTATTATTTCAGCAGTTGAAGTATTATCAGCTATTGCCATTGTTCTTGGGTAATCTTGATACTATCAGTCAAAGTGTGCTTTAATAAATAGAAGCAAGTTAATTTGATGTGCTATGTATAATTGGTGCTAAGGCTAAATGTCATGTACAAGTACATTACCAAGAGAAGTACTATAGGACTGAGGAAATGACTATTTGAACCCCATGACCAGCTTAACAACTCATTGCTTTACAAACAGTTCTAACTGAGTTGTCAAATGAGCTGGTTTGCAGGACCTGTTGGTTTACTTGTAAAGCAACATTTTTATTTGTTAAAATGACTATTTTAAAGTGTGTGCAATGTTTTCTGGGTGTTTACTGAAATATTTTGACAAGTTTTTTGTACATACGCTGAGAGGAAGTGCAATTACATGTATCTGTTTACAGTCTGGATTTACACTGCATAATTACACCTTGTAAAGGATTGTCTTAGATTTGTCTTCATCTTCACACAAAGACTTCTATTGCAAGACTATCTCACTGAGTGAGTTCTGGTCAATTAATGTTCTTCTTTGTTTCTGCATGCTTTTCTGCAATCTTCAAATCATTTACCCTTCTATGGTAGTACTCGCTTCAGTCCTTTTCGCACACGGCATACTTTCATGGAAATTTATGGGAAATGTTTGTTTTTCTTTACACATTTGAATTTGTAACCCTAGCAAACTCCAGGGATATAGGATATATTTGGAAGTAGGATAAAGTGAGATGACTTAAGTGTTAGCCTACATTAGTGTTCATTAACCACACTGGGGGAAAATTGCTGTAAGTATAAAATGACAAAGAGGAGATGGTGGGGACAACATTTTCAATGAATATATCTTGGAAATCTACTCCATAGTGTGGAAAGGGCCAGTCAATGTGAAATGTTAATAATGATGCACAATCATACATTTTTAATTTTCATTCATACTAGATATCAAGACAGCCTGGATTAGGGCTATCTGGTATTATAACCACATACACTTGATTTGAATCCCACCTGATAGTTGCTAATGGATTGCCATCTCTGGATGGCCATCCCTGGATGATAAACCACTGGCCATACAGTGATTAGAAATACAACTAGTGAAGGTCATGACCAATTAACAAGTAGTTCAATAGATCTAAGATGTTTGCAACCTTGAAAGGCACTCTATGTCTTCAGGTATGGCTTTATGTTATTAATCAAGTTTGTTATGTTCATCATTAGTAATCCAGAGAAAGAAATGGTTCAAGATTTTGCTGTGTTTGTAGTCTGATGCAATTACTCAAATCTGGACGTTTGTTGAAAACAGGCCCGCGACAACAAATTTTTGCAAAGGGGTGCTGTTTTTTCAAAGACAATTGGATTTAGCAGAGTGCAAAGCCATTACGGCATAAGTTCCTAAATGCTCTGCCGTACAAACAGAGACACAATTTGGCACATAAATCTCTCTTTTTTTTGGGGGGGGGCAGGGTTGTTATTAGTGTAGTGTGCTAAATGATTACCTCAAAATGACTTGTTTTCATAAGGTGAAGTTGGGTGAAGTTGGTTTCATCAATATGACAATGTCAAAAACTTATGACTTATCAATTAATCGGTGAGCATTTGATGCCAGGTAAAAGTGTTCAAAAACTATTGTGTTATTAGTTGGTTTAATTTCGAAATTGGTTTATTTCTGAAATATTCATTTTTTTCTGAGTTGGTCGTCTATTTCTGAGTTGTTTGTTTATTTCTTAGTTGTTTGTTTATTTCTGAGTTGTTTGTTTATTTCTGAGCTGTTTGTTTATTTCTGAGTTGTTTGTTTATTTCGCTACTGTGTTGTGTGGCACGCGCAGTGTGTTACTTGCTCACGGTGTTTTCCCATTTTTGCATTGAAAACCACGTATTGGGCTTTTTTATTAAGATATTTAAATAGTTTCTGTATGCAGTATTATTGTTTTTTTCCTCATCGGTCCGAGTCCGTAAACAAATGGACTCGAGACCGGGCTCAAGTCCATCAGCACTGGGTGCCTTAGTATATTCCAGCACCGGGTGCTTTTGTATATTCCAGCACCACCATCCAAAAAGCTGGGGGTGCTACAGCACCCACAGCAACCCCCTCGCGGGCCTGGTTGAAAATATTGTGCATACTATAGAAATGAGCTGGGCATTGTGACCTGATCGACTCCCATTCATGTTCTTTTGTACAACTTTAGTATATGTAGATTATAGTAGGAAATCAAGTGAGGCATATAGCAGCTATTAATCAGTGACCTTAAGCAGCTTTTTGTTCCCATAATCAGCTATAAACCAAAATGTGAAATACCAAAACTATGAGTGTTAACATTGCTTGATAGTGTTCCTATTTGATCATTCCTAAAGTATGCCTTGTGTAAGGTATTAATCATGATACAGGAATTTTAAGTCACAATTATTTGTGTTAAAAAAGAATGGTTAACAAATTAGTTAGATCTTTATTCAGAGAATTTTAATATTTGTCCAAGGTTATATATTGTTGTAAATGTAATACTTTGTATGGATTGCTTTAAAACCATCTTATTGTTGGATTTGATTACAGTTTGGATACATTATCTTTGCTGAGGTAATTTTAGTATTTGTTTTTTTAACCTTGGCATCCAAACTTAAGGTCAACATTGGAGTTATTTAGTATGATTACAGGCAGTTAAGTGCAATTGGTACACTTATTGTTAACATTCTAGGATGAACATGTGAAGATGTAGATTCAACTCATCAAGCTGAGGAAGGTCTCTGCCCTGACTTTTGAGGAAACATTGAGTGAAGAAACAAATTGTCAGCAAATAACTGATGTTTGTGTTGTATGTCTTGAGACTTGTCTGAGACACAGACCTTCAGGTTTTGGTTTAAGATCTCAACAGCAACCTACAACACGGCATTATATTACAATCCCTGTCCTGTACATGATATGAGAATGAGACTATCATTGTCACGCTCTATTTTGACTGAGAATGTGACAGAGTTTGCTAAACTACGATAAAGGTTAACAAAGTTAAGGTAAGGGACATTTAATTTGTAAGTCTACCATGTTGCTTTGTCAGTGTGTACTTTATTCAAAGGTTAATATTTGAAGCATGGTATATTCCTTTTTTGACGTCAAACTGTCTATCAAAATGTTTTGAACTTAAAGTTAAGTTTTGTACGAATATTCAAGTATATATGTATATTTATTTTACTGTAGGAACTGCTAACAAATTCATAAACTTGTGTGACTAACAGGACATACAAAGATTGTAAAACATTCATACAACTTGTAAAGTATAGTGTACTCATTTACTTGTATTGATATGTGTGTTACTGCTTTCAGCAGGTTATTCCATTGGTGAATGTGTTGTAATTCAACTACAAAGCTGTTAGAAACCCATAGGAAATATGTTAAATAAGGTTTTGCATTAAAATGTTGTCTTGCTTTTGGCAAGTTTCCAATAATCGATATCTCATTACATTTTTTTGCCTGAAAATTTTCTTTTGAATGGTGAAGTTACATGCTAACTGGTTGTAACTGTTGAAGGAGCATACAACACTGTAGCTATGTTGTTGCATTCAGATTTACTGTGCATAAATATCGCATGGAGGTGGTTAGAGGTACATGTAAATCAATTCATAATTTGAACAATATTCATTTTGATTTTAATAATATTTACTTGAAATGTGATACTCGTGAAGAAATTATTTGTACTCACAGTGAGTACTTGTTGAAAAGTGCTCCTAAATCATAACCACTGATTTACAATTCTATTTAGAAATTATTGATTTATTATATTTTAAGTCGTTCTCAAAATATGTGGTTGAAATAATATGTTACAAGTTGTCTAAAATAATATGTATTGACCCCTTGCACCATCGTCACTTACAGCTAATGTCTGCCACGCTGGCCATGTTGGGATTCCATGGTAAGCGTCTAAACGCTGGGTCACCTGAAATGCACACTACACTGTATTAACACACAGGGACATTGACTAAGATTATTGTGATGATGACGTCAGGTGAATTGGCTCAATACCACTGTATTTCATTATCTTGTATTGTGTTTTGTCTTGTTGTGTTTAATGGAGAATGGCATTTCTTCTATGTTGTGTACTTATTATGTATCCATAGCCAAGAAGTCTGTTCAGGAAATTGTTACTTTGACTGATATCAGACAATGTATTCATGTAGCATAGAGGATTGATCAAGTAAGTGACACAGCATTACACAAAAGGAACTATCATCAGTTAATGGACCCTTGCTATATACATATCAAGGTATTTGTTTAAATACAGATACATGTTCATTGTTCCTTACTGGAAAAATGAGTTTGTCCTGGGAAACAGGGACTCTAAATTAATGTGCACATTATATTTTCCAGTTTCATTGTGATGGGACATTTGGAGATATACATTTCATAAGTATATAAGATGGGTCGTTTTTCGTCAAGCTGGCATACCATTTGTCATCCTTATTTAAGCAGCAAATTGTAAAACAGAAACTCTACAGGCTCCAGAAGTACAAAATGCCCCAACCCAATTTCATTAAGCCATTTAGAAAACATTGCTCAACAAATAACTTTACAAAGAAAAAGCCAACAGGGAAGCAGTCAAAACACAAATAAACTGTACTCAAGTATAGCTGCTAGATTGTTTTTCTGAACAAGATTTTTTGTTACTTTTTTATTGGAATGCTGTTGGTTTCACAGGCTTTATGGAGTGAGGTCCACAGCTGCTGCATGTAACCGGCTCAAGTTGTACTCGCCTTATATGCTTCAATTAGAGTTTGAAAAAATGTTGCTTGGATGCATCATCAGTCACACTGTTTCATCACTATGTTACTAGTCATATTTATTTAATTTCAAGTAAAACTTAAATATAACTCATATGTTTTTGAGAAACATAAAGTGTGTGTGTAAAATCAGAAATGATTACTTAACTTAGTACTGTATGTAGTATGAGCAAGGTGATTTGTCTTTATATATGGCTTTTGTATTTATTGTAAATATTTAAAGATAAAAAAGGTGAAAAGAAAAGATAATTGTAGTTATAAATAATCAGTCCCTTTTTTGAATTGCTCATCCGAAAGAGTAAAATCCAACAGCTACACAAATATGCCCAGTTTACCTTCAAAAACATGATTGTTCCATTGTTTAATAAGATATGCCATTGTTGCACTACATGCCTTAACATGCAGCAATATCATAATAATAACTATACATGATTCAATGTGTCATTCTGAAGTACTAAATACTTGTTAAAATGCTCAAATTGATGATAAATACCTTCATGTACCTTATTGTATGAACACAGAGGTTATCAAACATTTACAAACATCCCTTCTTCATTTTGTACATAAACAAGGTAATACAAAAAGGGATATTTTTTTCTTTTTCTTTATTTTATACAAACAATATAAACAAATAGGAGGCAGGGAAGCAGGAAACAGCCGTCGATTTCACCAAACTCTTCCTAACTTAGGATTAATCTTAGGACTTAGGACGAGTCCCAGCCTTGCACTGTAACATGTAAACCTGAAGATTAGTCCTAAGTTAGGACTAGTTACTCGTCCTAACTCGAGATAGGATTAATCCTAGCGTTTCGTGAAATCGGCTGCAGGTAGTGAATTCCAAAGTATATGTGGACATGTTTTCAAAATAGCCAGTTGTTTGGGTGGGATTTTAAAAATGTGGTTACTCATTCCATTCAATTAAAATATGATTGGATTTTTACCTATATTTCCTGAAGAAATTATTTTGTAAGATGGTTGGTAGAATTAGAAGTCGGATAAACAATACATTGTCATGATTATGACCAATCCTTCAGCATGTCTTTTAAGTGATAGCTCATCATTGGTACCAAACCGTTCATGTCAACCAAAGTGATAGTTCATCATTGGTACCAATTTATTTGATGTCAACCAAAGTGATAGTTCAGCATTGGTACCAATTTAGTTGATGTCAACCAAAGTGATAGTTCAGCATTGGTACCAAACCAGTTCATGTCAACCAAAGTGATAGTTCATCATTGGTACCAATTTAGTTGATGTCAACCAAAGTGATAGTTCAGCATTGGTACCAAACCAGTTCATGTCAACCAAAGTGATGTTGCTCAGACCAACTGAGCAATATAAAATGACGCATTTGCAAAGGTTAGTGTCATGACCAATGCTTTCTCAGCTCCCCCCTCGTCTCGTGTGGGATTCGAACCCACAACCTTCCACATAACAAAATATTCATGAACCAGTTTTGTCTCAAGGCTGTACATGTACATCATCACTTCAATCATGTCCAATGATTAAAGTCTGTTAAGCTTGGCCCATTATTTTTTACACAATTTTTCGCCCCTAAAAAGAGTGATGTAACCCGTATTGTCTGATGAAACGTTCAGAGTTAAGAATAGACATAATGAGATCTGGACTGAACTGGATGTTAAGCTCTAATACTGGGCCCAATTTCATAGCGCTGCTTAACAGTAAGCAAATTTTCGTGCTAACTATAGCAGAAAAATTTGCTTAAGCGTAAGCGTATTTCACAGGTTAGCAAGAAGATTAGGCAGCCATCTTGCGCATTAACCATGGATTTGCATTGTTACATCATTCATTTTCATACAGTAAGCACCGGAAGGTTAGCATGCCTGTTCGTGTGCTCACGGTTAGAAGCGCTAGGAAATGGAAATTGCACAGTAAGCTCAAAATCGGTCGTTAAACAGCTCCATGAAATTGTGCCCTGGTGATGTCCTCAATATTGATCAAACTTTGTATTATTATGTGTACAAGTGTATCATGGAAATGTATATTTGAGTGATCAATTATCATTATAATATATTGGCAACTTAAGTGACATAGTCATTGGACATATTGTCTTCTGAAGTTGAACCAAAATGAATGTACTGTACTATATGTGGTGTATGTATGTCTCTTTGTTTTGTACCTTGTAATTTCTGAGGGAACAGTTACTAGCGTACTACACACTATTGCCCACTATGGTGACATTGTATAGAATGAAGCTACTCATTCAAGTTATTCAATAATAAATTGTTTGTGTGACTGAAACAAAGAAATGTTGTATTGTTTTTTGTTGTGGTCGATAATGACACCTTAAGAGCTCAGTGGGGGAAATGAAAGGAAATCAACTTTTCTCCTCTCTGTTTTTAGGATATGAATATGATTCAGAGATGAGTAAGGTATTGTCAAGATTATAACACGCCGTACAAAAATTATGCCTTTTGATTGGTTGAAAGCACGTCACATGATGCGTCTTATTTATTACTAGAAAGCTGCGCCAACACTACGGGCTATACATGCAGCAAACAATGGCACCCAGTGTACTATACCCATAGCAACAGCAGCTTCTTGGTACCTCTAGGGCCAATATATGTACAGGGTGTTATAAAACACAGCTTTTACTGGCCAATGTACAGGGTGTTATAAAACACACAGCTTTTACTGGCCAATGTACAGGGTGTTATAAAACACACAGCTTTTACTGGTGCTATGCTTAAAACTACTTCTCCCTCTGTGATCCCCAGAGTGTTCTATTTAAAATGGAATGAGCAAAAGATCACCTCGGGAGTCATAGTTTTACCCATAGCACTTGAAAGCATTCAATATTTGTATACACTGTACTTTATGATGGCTATTGATAAAAATCAAGTGGACTCTTGGGAAGCACAAGTAATATATAAATGTTATTCTCATACCTTCATCATATAAAATAACAGAATCATCCTGCAATAATACAACATTGGATTTGAACTGAAGCTCAACTCAGTCTTGATTATATTAGGCCGTTTGTTATTACATAATTTCAAACTACGTGAATGGAATGAAGCACTCGGAGTAAAAGGTTGGTTCATATTTGAACAGGTACATGAATGCCAATGCACACTTAACTGTGATGTCAAATATGAGATGCTCAATAGACCATCATGACTAAGAAAGTTTTATGCAATAAACATTATTGGGTTGACCTGTGAAGGACACACAATCATGCATGTTAATATTGAAACACATGCACAGTTGAGAATCCTTCCCCTGATTTTATGATGTCAATTGTTTTTCATTCATGTCATTTATATGAAGCAGCCTTTGGGTTCACAAATAGTCTGATGATATAAACTTGATAATAGACTTCATCATGTTCCTCAACTAAATGAAAAACAGGGCAAGGCTTCCAGACTTAATTTTCTATTTCACTGATGCCATTTCATTCATGTTTCCACATATTACACAATGACAGTGGAAGTAAAAATCTCCATATCAATTATAATAAGCCTTTTGTTTCTTGTATTCCTGCTGGTATGGGTTACGTTGTTTGGATGAGGTTGTATATGACACAATCTTTGGCCAGAGTAACAGCCTGGATGAAAGCATTATGGCCATGTCTTGCACTGACCACTGACCAGGCAAACGAGCTCTAATATTCATTGTTTTGAACTAAATATAGTCCTAGTCAAAGATGTTACTGTCTTACACTTCTTATAACCGGACAACTGAGGGCACTCTAAAGAATGTATGGTGTCACTGGTAATCCATACTGAGCCACACAGTTAGAACTTGTACTCCTGAGGGCACTCTAAAGAATGTATGGCGTCACTGGTAATCCATACTGAGCCACACAGTTAGAACTTGTACTCCTGAGGGCACTCTAAAGAATGTATGGTGTCACTGGTAATCCATACTGAGCCACACAGTTAGAACTTGTACTCCTGACTGTGAAAGTGTCAGACTACTCCCGCTTTGATTTCAGCTATTACAAGATACAACATGGATACACTATGCACCACAGAGTAACACACCTTGTGTCACATTCCTAACAGCTCATACCAGAGATACTCAAGGTTTTTAAGTCAAAGATGAGACTCAACATTTTTCTCAACATTGGTTAAAATTGATTTGAATAGATGCACACAAGATGGCCACACAAGGATAACAATCTGTACACTTCTGACATTCAAATTTCCAAGGCTATCTTCTAGCAGTTGAGTACAATGAAGCAGTAGCTATCCATAAGAACAAGTGGGTAACTATGAAAAATAAAGTTTGTGGTTTGATTTCATTGAACAAAAGCATGATATAACCATTAGTTTGTGAGGATGGTGTAGGCAAAGCAGCTCTGTATTGCACAATTCCAAAAACAACATCACAATTTCACAATATTTACTTTGTGCAAACAACTGCGCTTTGCCAAACAACTCCCAAATCACTAATGCTAGCAGAAAATCAAATCAAATAATCAAATATAAATTCAATTATCATTCTAAACAAGCTAAACCATTCATGAAGAACCATTTGCTATACATGTAAATGCAAAGGATGATGACGGCAGTGATGCAGTTATTGTTGATAACAGATGTATTACGTGCTATGTCAAAACAAAAGTTTTTTCCCTCGATTGATTTGTTTTCTTCTGATTTCGGAAGGAAAGGAGCTTTCCAATGATATTCAACACTGGGAATGCAAATATCAATTAATGTCTGAAGCTTGAAAATGTCACACATTTCAAAATGTTCATGTACTTTGATTTCTTAAATTTACATATAATTTGTGCACAAATGTTTTAGGCATTACTTTCATTTCAGATGACATGTCACATACATAGTTACTTATCTGGATTACATATTTCAGAAGAGTGCATGATAATGGACATTGTATTCAACTTTGGTCATGTGTTCATACTCAAGTTACTTTATAAATAGCCACTCATAGTCTTAGAGCAAGTTAATGCTACCCTAGCCCAAGTTGAACTTCTCCATTATTGCAACAGAAACTGACGCCCTACCAGGGTTAAATTGCAAGCCATACTGGAGTACATGTACCTAAACCTTATCAAATAATCATATTCATTCCTATCTAAATAACCAATGGCAAACAAGCCATGACCCATTCCCTATGAATCAGTGTAGAATTCACTGTATTATAACACTTTTATCAATACACAGACATTGTAGCTCTCGCTCTCATTGTTTAATACACCATTCATGCATCTACTTGTTATGCACTTAATATGTATACATTCATATGTACATGATTAATAATCCTCCACTAAATTACAAAGCCAATTTGTCATTAATAGAAAACACATAAAGTAGGTGTATATAAAGTCATCTCTGTTTAATATTGGATAGAATCAAGAGTTCATGTGGATTTCAATGTGCAATAACTTTGAGCCTGTGCTACCGTACCATTAGTTTTGCTTTGGGGATAAAATGAGCTCCCAGCAGACGGTTGCTTTCTCATCTTTTACTGAATTTATGTTTCCTAAACTGATTGATAAATGATTGCTTTCACACCAGAGTGGTGTGAGCTTGAAATAACAAAAATACAATCAATAGGTACATGTAAGCCATAATGCTCTAACTTACCCATAAGTGAAGCAACATCAGTGGAAACTGTAGTGAAAATGTTGGTTGAAAGAAATCTACAGTTCAGAAGGCTGAGTGATACTAAAGCCTGTACTGGACCAACCAACCCATTATTTAAGCCCCATCCACCAAACCATGGAGTTGGGTCCTCATTGGCACAATGACTGCTAAGCTGACATTATTGCTGACAAATTTGTGTTTGTGGAAAACTACCAAGGAGCCACTCAATAGCACTGTTACATAATTCAAACTTTAACTCGGGTAACCTGTTTCTGCTTAACAAGATTTATATGCGCTTAGCAAATCAGTGTTCTTAAACATCTTCATGAAACTGGGCCCTCTGCCTTGTTAAGCAGAAACTATTAATGTTAAACACATTAATTTACTTAGTAAAAGTTAGCAGAGAACAGCAACAAACCTTAATAACATTGGAACATTACACTACATTACAAGCATACGACATTCTGGCAGGTATCTTGTTCCTGTTTTGCAACTTCTTAGTTCCAGAGCAAATAGGTACCATGCTTACTAGCTCCATAGAACCACACATTCAATCTGTATGTTGATATAACCTTCCACTTAGGATCTCAACATATTTACCATTAGCTACAGTCTAACACCAACTCAACATAATGCAAAACTATATGTAGAAATATTTACATTACATGTAAGTGCATAGAAATGTGAAACTTCTTGTCAAAGTAAAAAAAAAGGAATGTTAATGATAAATGAATGCATTTGTATTGGCAAGGCTATGTTCTATTCTAGTGTGCTCTGGTTGTTAATCATGCAGGCTAATTGACATGGGGTGTAACATATTGCAACTTTTGTACATAACTTTTAAGTTCATGCAGTGTGTATGGGGCATTTTGGAAACTGAGATAGACCAATTAGTGAAGGCTGTCATTTATAAGAGCAAAGATCATAGCAGTTCAGGGAATTACCAGTGACTAATCAGACCTAAATTGATTATCATACATAGAAGTTTGATTAGATTCACATTCAGTCCTTATGTCATCATAACCACTTATGTGCTGTGTTGTAGAAAACTAATGAGTTTGTTGTAGCTACTGAAGCAAACAGACGACAACCTAGAGACAGGAATAGCTTAGAATCATACTGCCTTTGATTTAAACTACTTTTACATCCACATATCAAAGCATGCTTAGCAAAAATGTGTTACCAGTCAATATTATGTTGATTTACATTGCTTGTGACTGGTTGGTTCCCTGCTACTTTCTACTTAGCAAATAAATTGTTCAGTCGTTATTTTATGACACTGGATGTAGAGTTTCAGCCAGAGCTAGCACAGCTTTCTGAAATGTTCAAATTCTCATATATCAGCCAGACAATAGGAGAAGAGGAACATTTACCAATACTTCTCATTGAAAGTTAGTTTGGCACAGTATCAGCATATCAATAATAATGCCATTCATGATCTTCATACACATGCATTTAATATTTGCTTCAGTGTACAACATGTCAGGCAGAACTAGACTCTGGAACTGATGTTCTTCCTATAGATCTGTTCTATATGCTGAATAACCCACAGTCAATTCCTTCTAGTCAAAGACATGTCAAGCTTAGCATGGATAAACATCTGTAGGTCAAGTACAATTTGGATAATTTGTTTTACAAATGCATTGTCACTGCATCAGAACCAACACACAATGAAACAACCCATTTGAAATTATTAGCTTCAATTCATTTCAGACCATTCTCTGCAAAAGAACAAAAACAAATATGTACTCCAGGTGGTTTGTGCACATTCTGGTGTTAACACGGATCCCATTGTTTACATTGTTTCAAAAACAAGTCAGGCAGTTTCTCCAGATGGTTCATTTATAATAATGTCCAATTTATTTCAAACAAACTTCTAGAACTTACTTCATGGTGAAACTAAAAAGAACAAACTTGTCTCATTAGGCCTCCAACATTTTTGCCATTCTGTTAATTGGTTGAAAAGGCCAGACTGTTTTTTTAATGATATAACTATTTTAAAGTAAGCTTAGATTTACCCAACTGAATGATAAGCATGATAACTTATGACTATGTGTGGATGCTGTGAGCTTGTCTGCCATTGATCCTAATTATTGAACACAATACCTTGATAACATTTCTGAATTGCAGTTCAGCTTGACACAATGATGAGTTGTGTATTTAAACTCATTGAATGGTTGAGAATGATGGTACAGATTGACGATACTGAAGGGTATTACTATGGATATTAGTACCCTGGTTCTCTGACTCATTCTGGTTTTTATTGACAGTAAACAATTTTAACTTAACAAACCACAAAAGCAGTAAGCGGAGGTGGAATATTGACTGATATGGAAGGGGCAAGTGACATAAGGTTCATATACAATGCAGATTCAACAATACAATGTTTTACACATAGTTAAGCCTTTTAAAAATGATTTTGATATTTTATACAAATATAAATTGTTACCAAAGGAGGATTATTTTATTTACATGCAATGCTACACAAAGTCAAATCCCTGAAAACAATGCAATACTAACCCTATAGGTTAGACACTTCCTCAGTCCAACATTAGTATGAGTTGTAACGCTAAACAGCCCTAAGTACCACTTAATCCACACCATGGTTTCACTCTATTTTGGATTGGATGGATTTGATCATGAACGATTATACAAAACCACTTATTCTTTGCTGAACAGAATCAAACCATATGGGTGTTTATTTGTTTTTTATTACAGATTTGACAGTGTCTGCTGAGAGTGTCAGGGATAAGGAATAATGTAGTACATGTACATGTACATTTATAACCTTTAAGGAAAATGAGACATGTACATATAATGAATCCAATACCCACTTCTTCAATACGGTCATACATGTGAATTAAATCAGTGTAAGACCCATTCCAGCACTTTAAATTAAACCACAAACTAGACTGATGGAAGCACAACTGGATTTAAAAAACATAAAGCAGATAATGGAGTGGGCATTGGTGGGTGGGGGCGGTGATGTCTTTATTGGGATTTGACTCAAAGCTTGTGTAGCAATGTCACACATTTGTAATACACTTATTGGCAGACAATAAATTGACAGTAGCAGACTATTGAGGCAGCAATCTTAACCTGACACACCCCCTGTTATCCAAAATGCATGTGCTTAGAATAACATACACAATGGCAAATGAACTGGTATGTCTGCTGCCACCTAGTGGCTGAATGTCTCCAATGGACTAGTAGTATAGTATTCCTTCCCATGGTTAAAACATCTCAGAAATTCATCTATTTCTTAATATATACAGACATTTATAGAATAATGGTTAAGCTTTAAGCAAGGCAAAGCTAGACTCATCAACCCTACTGATTTATGTGGTAGGGAACCACTTGATAGTGTTACCAGGAAGCCTATCCCAAATCTTTGCTTCCACTCTGATTTCATTACAAGCTTACATATCAATCCCTGTCATCTTAAGCAGTTCCAATGAAGATGGTAAATCCTAAGCTGTAATTTGAAAAAGGCCGCTGGTACTATGAAAGGAGTGTTGACAATCAATTTTTTAGGTTTTGGGGATTCACTTTGTACAAGTTAATTTACTTACTGCCAAACACTTGGCATTCATCTTCAGCCCTGTTGAGGGTGCCTGTTACATGAAAGCGAGCTCATCAGGTGATAAATGAGCTGGTCAGGGCTGGATTTGGGCTTGCCTATTTATTACTGATAGTATTGTGGCAGTGTGGGGGACAAGCAGGCCAGTGAGTGGTTGTCAACAAGTCAAAGGGTTTGAACTCCATCCCCATTCAATCATTCTGCTTGTGCCCTAAAAATAGACTTTACAAGGCTTTGTCACTCCTTCAAAGAACTCATAAAATGTATAATGGAAGAGTACAAGTATACCTTAGCGTTTCTAGTTCATAGCAAGCACCCATGTTTACGGGTTTCTTCAGGCTCATGAGCTACACTGATATGCTTTTCAGGCATCCTTGACTTCATTATTAGCATTATAAAATAATAAAAATAATGAAAAAGTTAAACCCTTTCATGCACTTTTCTCAAAAAATTGAATATAAAGATATATTTTCAAATTTAAGCTGCAAATAATCATCAGTTTAATGAAAAAGAAAACCCCAAATTGGAATGAATAAAAAAGTTCTGTGATCTCATACTGGTAAACGCTTTCTTTCCAACTGTGTCAAGTATTAATATTGGGTTAATGTAGTCCCCACTAGATGGCCCTATGTATTCCCAATAGAGGTTGTAGAGAATGACTTGACTGTGCTTACTATATTCTAGGCTGTGTCTTGCTGGTTAGGATCATTTACAGCATCCACTCTTGCCTTTGTTTCCTTTCCTGCCATTCAGCTTGACTGTCTGGCTATTTTCCTGGGCAGTCTGCTTAGCAGCGTTCTCTTTCTTTTGCTTCAGTACTAATTCTGTAATTGCGTTAAACATCTGTAAAAATACAATAATTAGAACTTCAATCAAAGTTTGAACCAGCGTGGCAACTAAACTATGAACTTCTAAAAGCAGACAACCATAGAACATAGAGCTACTAAATAGAAAGTTATAACAGCAAGTTTAGTCATGTAGAGAAAAATTCAGTTTAAAATCAAACCTAGGACCTTTCCTAGATTCATTCCCATCCTCTAGTTCTGAAATACAACACCATGCAGCCAACCTGTGAGCATTTATCAAATTCAGAAGTCATACTTTACATCTAGCAGGAAAAAAAAGAAAGAAACAAGAAAAGAAAAGAAGGAAAACCAGTTCATGTTTTGTCAGGAATTTTACACATGATCATTTAAGGCTTATTCTAGTTAAGTCATTGAAGTGAGCAATGGTAATTTGCAAGAACATGCAATGCTTCCTTGACTACGACAGTATTTCTGACGGTTGGTTCCTATTACAAACAGTGGGTTCCCCAATCTAGACTGCAAGTCAGTTTGGTTCCTATTACAAACAGTGGGTTCCCCAATCTAGACTGCAGGTACGTTTAGTTCCTATTACTAGCAGTGGGTTCCCCAATCTAGACTGCAGGTCAGTTTGGTTTATATTACTAGCAGTGGGTTCCCCAATCTAGACTGCAGGTCAGTTTGGTTTATGTTACTAGCAGTGGGTTCCCCAATCTAGACTGCAAGTCAGTTTGGTTCCTATTACAAACAGTGGGTTCCCCAATCTAGACTGCAGGTAAGTTTACTTCCTATTACTAGCAGTGGGTTCCCCAATCTAGACTGCAGGTAAGTTTGGTTTATATTACTAGCAGTGGGTTCCCCAATCTAGACTGCAGGTCAGTTTGGTTTATATTACTAGCAGTGGGTTCCCCAATCTAGACTGCAGGTCAGTTTGGTTTGTGTTACTCGCAGTGGGTTCCCCAATCTAGACTGCAGGTCAGTTTGGTTTATATTACTATAATAATAATAATAATAATAATAATAATATGGGTATTTATATGGCGCCTTTAACAAAGATCAAAGCGCTGAACAATTAAACAAGACCAGTGCAAAGAAACAAGAAAAAAAAAACCCAAAACACAAGACAACAAAGGATTAATGACGAGGCTGACTGAAAAAAGTAGGTTTTGAGGTTTTTCTTGAAGATGGCAGTAGAAGATGATTCCCTGATGAGTTTAGGTAACTTGTTCCATTCCTCTGTGCTCACAGAGAAGGGATATATCAGAGGAGGACCGCAGACCTTCTCTGCCAGGGGTATAAGAGGACAACAGATCGAAAAGATAATTTGGAGCAAGACCCTGGGAGCATTTATAGACATAAAGAAGCAGCTTGAAAAGAATACGATCATGAATGGGCAGCCAGTGGAGTTGGGACAAAAGATTGGAAGCATTAGCAAAGCGAGGAGCTTGGCATATGAGACGGGCAGCACGGTTTTGGAGTTTCTGAAGTCTGTTTTGTTCAGCCGGGGTAATACCATAGAGAATGGCATTGCCGTAGTCCAGACGAGAGGTTATGAGGGAACGTACTGCATGATGGCAGGTATCCTGGTCAAGAAATCTGCGGATACGATGAAGATTGCGAAGGTGGAAATTAATTGATTTAGAAACAGCAGTGATGTGATTAGACATGGACATGGATGGATCGAACATGATGCCCAAATTTCTGATTGACGTGGATGGCTTAATGAAAGGGTTGCCAATGGGGAGGACAACATCGGACAGAGAAGTGATGGTACGAGGGGATGCTGCGACGAAGAACTCTGTCTTTTCATCATTGATCTTCAGCTTGTTGGCTAACATCCATCCCTTAATGTCTGAAATGCAGGAGCAGAGTTTAGATATGGCTAGTTCAGAGCTGCTTGGAGTGGAAGGGTCAAAGGCTGTATAAAGCTGAGAATCGTCTGCATACATGTGGTATCGCAAGTGATGACGATCAATGATGTTGGAAACAGGTTTTGTGTAAAAGGTGAATAAGGGTGGACCCACTACCGAGCCCTGAGGAACCCCGAAATCAACACTGTTCTCTTCAGATTGTTTGCCCAAGACAGAGACACAATTACTACGTCCTTTGAGGTAGGTTTCAAACCAGTTCAACACGAGACCACGAAAACCATAGGATGTTCTGAGCCTGGAAATTAAAATCTCATGGTCAATCGTGTCAAACGCAGCCGACAGGTCAAGCATGACAAGATACACGGCGTTGTTCTTATCCAATTCGGTCATGATGTCGTTTTTGACACGCAGCAAAGCAGTCTCCGTGCTATGTTTGTACCTGTATGCTGACTGAAAAGGTTGGTTAAGAGAGTTAGACTCAATATGTTCATTCAGGCGACAAGAAACAACCTTTTCAATAAGTTTGGATAAGAAGACAATGTTGGAAACCGGCCTAAAATTGTTTAAGTTGTTATGATCCAGGTTAGATTTCTTAAGAACTGGTGTGACAATGGCTCGGCATAATGAGCTGGGAAAGATACCCGTTTGAAAAGAAGTGTTGACAATATGAGTGATGTACGGAGCCATTATGTGAACTTGGTCCTTGAGCAACCATGTGGGCAATGTATCAAGAGTACAAGACTTGTTAGGTGAACCAACGATGACTTTAGTAATTTCTTCTTGATCAGCAGGAGTAAATTCAGATAAAGCACAGTTCACGGTAACATCATGAGAATCAAAGTCGTGAGCATTAGAAGTGAATTCACCTGTGGATATTACATCAAGCTCATTCCTAATCTTCAGAATTTTACCCCTGAAGAAATTAGCAAACTTATCACTTAATGATTTACCAGATTCGCCAACAGGGAGTTTGTTACATTTCATGTTCAGAAGATTATGGATAGTTTTGAAAACATCTTTCACATTACCAGTGGCTAATTTATCAGAGTAAAAAGAGACCTTAGCACTATCAATAAGTTGTTTGAGCTCTGATAATTGCTCTACATACGCCTCACGATCAACATCCAATTTACTCTTGCGCCACTTACGTTCGAGGCGGCGTTTAACCCTTCTAGCAAGATGGATGTTTTCATTGTACCATGGTATTTTGGGACGTACAGTTCTACTTACGGGTGTTGATAGGGCAGTAATTGTCCAGAACCGCTTGAATAGTATTGTCATAAAACTGTACCTGGTCATCAACATTACCAATACTCATTACAGGAACTAGTTTTGATTCCAATTCCTTCATCATATTATCAATATCAACAGACCTGAAATCTCGACAATGAGTATAAGATCTGGGTAGCTGAGGCTTCTTGCGATTAAGTTTGAAATGAACAGAGTGGTGATCAGACATTAGATTTTCATGAACTTTGCAATCCTTCACCAATTTGTCTCCAACAATACCAATGACCAAATCCAGCTGGTGACCCAATTTGTGAGTAGGGCCCTCAACAAAATTATGGAGGTTGGCACTGGAGAGAATGTTAACAAATTTAGATACTTCAGATTTACTTGGTTCATCCATATGTACATTAAAATCGCCTAGGTAGATAGGTTTACCAGGTAACAACAAAATTTCACCAATAAAGTTACTCGCAGTGGGTTCCCCAATCTAGACTGCAGGTCAGTTTGGTTTATGTTACTCGCAGTGGGTTCCCCAATCTAGACTGCAGGTCAGTTTGATTTATGTTACTCGCAGTGGGTTCCCCAATCTAGACTGCAGGTCAGTTTGGTTTATATTACTAGCAGTGGGTTCCCCAATCTAGACTGCAAGTCAGTTTGGTTCCTATTACTAGCAGTGGGTTCCCCAATCTAGACTGCAGGTCAGTTTGGTTTATGTTACTCGCAGTGGGTTCCCCAATCTAGACTGCAGGTCAGTTTGGTTTGTATTATTCATCACAGAGTGTATTTTCTATTTTTGACATACACAATGGTTTAAGCATTCTTCATACATTACCTCTTCTACATTGATGTTTTCCTTTGCACTCGTTTCAAATAATTGAATTCCCATTTGTTCAGCAAAATTTGTTGCATCTTCTGTTAGGACCACTTTCCTCTCTGGACAGTCGTTTTTGTTACCAACTGAGATGGAAAAAGAACAAGTGAAATAGTTAATCTAGAAGATCTGGTACTATTGTTATAGTTTGCATGAAAAGGAGGGTATGTCAAACATCAAGATTTATACATGTTACAATATTTTTTTAACTTTTAGTTTGATGGTAAATCATCCTGAATTGCTCCTGATTCAGAGTCATGCTTAATTTCTTATTTACGTACACAAATTGGCAAGTGGGCGATCATCTACACTGTACGTGTCAGTAGTTGCAATTTGTGCTTTCATGCAGAGACAGGCATCCCAAATTTACGCAAAATTCATGGTGTCAAAATGTGCTGGTGTGTAGGTCAACTCATACTTGCATTTTCTCAAAAGAGATGGGCATAGCAGCATGTGATCATTTGACAAGCCCGCCCTTCACTATGTGAGTGCCGCAAAGATGTGCACAAGCAGGTCAACATGCTTTTGCATTTTCATAAAAAGATGAACGTTTGACTGATTGTGTTATTTAACCGCTTTGGTAATATCTATTATATCATTGATAAGATTTAACTATTAAAGAACCACATGAGGGCATTTAAACTGCAAGACAACTACTGCAGAGTTATCAGTTTCAATTTAAGCACACTCTAACCCACTTATGTGTTATGCAATCTGCTGCATTCCCCTGCAGCTGACCACTTTTTTTTTTACTGCAGTTGAGAGAAATCATAGCAGACCTGGGATACTGAAGCTATTTGCTATTTTGATCCAGCCCAGTACCCTTCAGAGGGTCCACATGATCCTACAAAGCTTAAAACCCACTCCAGGACTGTGTAGTCATGGTAGTGGTGCTGCCAGCAAACAGACAAGGCCATGACCCCCCAGGATAAGAGATTTATGTCCACACAACATGTACTAAGTTATAGTACACTCCAGTGTAGGTGTACATGTACATGTACATGTAATTACTCACCCTGGCCATTCAAATTTGGTATAGTGTTTTTAGATAGTATGGGGGTAAGTTTATATGAAAATCTCAAATTATTTTTTTCTCATGTTTTGACATGGCCGCTTCTTTATGAAAATGGTGATGTTATAATAAATATAGTTTTTCTGTTTCTGATTGGTTTTGGTTTGACATTAAACAGTTTTGATTTGGGCAACTGGTGGCAGTGTCTACTAAAGTTAAACAATGTTTGTTTAGCGTATCATCAAATCAGCAGGTTATCACTGTTATTGAGTCCATCAACACTGAGTGAATTTGAAACTGCTTGAGGCATGATACAGCTAAGCTGAAGCTAACTGTACCAATACTAAACCCTTTTTTAGGATTTAGACACAGCATCTGGTAATTTGATCTACAGCCATTAATAACAAATACTATGCATTACAAGTACACCCTTCAGTGCTCAACTTCGCCATGTTCACAATAATACAGCATGAACAACTTTTCAGTAGAAAACGTACAAGCACCTGTATATGTAAAAATTGATGTGTAACCAGTCTCAAACAATACATTATGACATGGTATATTGGTTGGTATCCTCTTTCTGTTCAAAACAAACTGGTTGTGATATGCAGCATGTATGTGCCTCTATGGCTCTATGAAACTGGTCTCCAATCCTTGTGGTTGGTACCCACGTAAGCATACATTAAATACATGTAACAAGAAACTTACCTAATATTCTACTTACTACATCACAATTTTGTTCAATTTCATGTAGCCATCTCTTTACATTGACAAAAGTCTCTGCACTAGTAACATCATATACTACTATAACTCCATGGGTACCACGGTAATATCTGCAAACAAACCACATCAGACAATAAAGAGTAACACCATGGACTTCTAATAAATGTGTAAGTTTACAAGTAGGTACATGTGCTAGCCCAGCTTGGACTCCTCCGTTACATACAACGTGACGGAGTCCAGGGTATAAAGGTCCTGTACCATTGTGAACAAATTTATAACAAGCATTTTTCATATTTATACCTGATGGAGGGAGCTGAGACTTTGTTCCCATATTCCTTGTGTCCAGAACTCCCAGCCTGATGGGTTCAGAATTGTCAATTTTACCCTTGGGTGACATTATTTGGAAAATAAAATGGAAATTGACGTCTCCTCTGTAACTTTCTGTTCTGACTCCGTTTATGAATACTCCCACGCAAGTGCGCCAATAGCAAGTTCGTTTTACACCTAGACTATGTACATTCGTTCTTGCTACAAAATACAAGGCGCATTGACCCGGAAGTGCTCACTCGTCAATTGGTACGTGATGTTTAAAATGTTAGCGTGGATCTGCGATTTATTTTCTGGAATAATATCATTCATGGATATATTTGTTATTTTTGGATGCCCCAAGAGTTTAGCTATGGCCATGAAGAATATATGAACAGAATTTTTAGCTTCTAAAATCAGGTAAAAATATGAAAAAAACAATAGCCAAAATTTTGTTCGCATGGTACAGAAGCTTTATACCCAGGACGTCAGTGTAGTGCAACATACACTGACGTCCTACCAGGGCTTGTACATGTGCATTTATGTATAAAGTACAGCTATAAATGTTTGCCAAGGCATTGTAGAATGCACATTGTGTACAAGTATACAGTCACCCAATAATGACATCAAAATACAAGTGTTGCCTGCTTGTCACTGAACTGAACTTCCAACAGTATAGATAGGTTGTAGTATGACGTAAATCGGCCATCTTTACAGGCAGTTTGGAACACACAGTCATGCGTTTGGCGTGAGAACGGCGTGCAGCACACGCACATTTCACAAAACTTATTGCACGATTGGTTAGTAAGTAGCGCGGCTGCGTTGATAATGTGAGCGCTTGACGTGCCTGCAAGCCAAAATGCAATTTGCCCGTAAAGATGGCGTCTATTGGGAACTATCTATACAAGTAACACATCAACTGCATATGGGGATATACCAAACAGATGCACTGGACACTGTGCCCCGTTGCAATGTACATGATGTACCTTTTTCATTATTTGGAGGGTTACATGTAATGCACTACAACTATTCAATGTATAACACACCAATGACACAATGACACAATGACACAAAGCTAGAATTAGAAAGTCACATATAAACCATGCCTTGGCAACTCTATTTTTCATGTTCACTTGGCGGTTACATGTACATGTGTAGGTATGTGTGCAAACATACCTCAGTACAGTAATGTACAATACCATGGCCTGCTTTACAACAAATTGAAACATTTCTCTATGTAAGAGACCTGCATGTCAAAGTTTGACACAATGATGGAAGCAAGAGAGGTCATGTTCTCTGCTCATAAACTTTCTGATTATCTACTGAATATACCCTTCCCAGCCACACTTGACTTTGATTGGCACTAACATGTACATTGTACACAAACATACCAACTTGTACACTGTCCATGATGTAGTGTAAGAAAAACTTACGTTGATGTAATTGTACGGAATCTTTCTTGGCCTGCTGTGTCCCATATCTGAAGTTTGACCCTCTCACCATTCAGATCAATTGTCCTGATTTTGAAGTCCACTCCAATTGTTGTAATATATGTTCCTGTGGTTAAACAAAATAGAAAAACACTGTGTTTTTTTTTTTCTAAGTATTTAAGTTTGCATGTAGAATATAATGTTGAAAATAATACTTCTTTACATTTGCTTTATGCACAATAATGCAGATTTGAGTGAAGTATTTTCCTATTATGTCTGAGGGAAACCCACACCATTGTTAAAGCCCGTTGAATGATTGTAAAATGGCAATAATGATTGAACATGTAACAGTGGTTACAAAGATGCAGCTGTATGTGTTAAGAGTCCTGTTCTTGTACAGTGCATGAGTAAGCAGAATCCTTATTTACAATGTAATATTGTTGTTTACTGAATGATGTCATGTTAAATACTAACTTTCTGTTTGCATTATAAACGTATCATTATGAATGCTTAAGCAAACCAAATTTTAAAAGTTTTTGTTAACAATTGATGACAAGTAAAGCCAAAACTTTTCGGAAATTTTTTCTTCCATTTAATTTTTAAACTTGAATATGTATCCATAAGATTTCTTTGAATATTCTTTTCTTCTAAAGTGAATTGTGAATCGGACTTGGACTAAACCTTCATGACTTATGACTCCACCTCAGGCTTGACCCAAATGACTCAGGACTTGGACTTAGACTCAACACCAAGAACTTGAGGATTGAGAACTGTAGAGTAAGACTGTTTATCAGCTCTATGTCATGTATGTACATGTATGACACTAGGCAGTGAAGTATAGGTTAGCAGTCCTGAAACCATCTGTGCCAAGTTACCAAACCCAACATCACCTCAATCTGCAGATCAGTAAGCGTCCAACTTTGGCACTTTTGGGCTACATCCAATGCTATACACATGTGCAGTACTGATGTACATGTGTGCTGATTGTATACAGTACATGTCTGTATTATGTAAATTGAATGGAACTTGATGGCAATGATTCATGTTAGTTGTAAGGAAGGAAGTCTTCTTTTGGTTTGTGGTAAACACAATACAGATAGATGCACTGCACTACAGTGTCCATTATCAAACAAACAATAGGTATGTCAGCTTATATATTGTGCTCTGTATTGTGCCAAATACATGTAAAACATTAGTATTGCATTGTGATTTCTACTGGTGTGACTCACGTTGAGTCATATGACTGATCTAATCATGTACTTGAAGGTTTTAAGCCAAGCTGGATACAAAATGTGAATGCAACCAAAAACTTGTTGATGTGTAATGTTAAACACCTGGCACAGGTTAGCACTCTGTGCAAATAAATCAATTAATCTGTACATGAACAGTTTTGAGAAAAAAACAAAAACAAAATTGTTTTTGTTTCATGCCTTCATGCCTTAACGCGATTTGTGACTGTCTTCCAATATCTAACACTACAAAGTTTGAGGCTTTGTATGGTGAGGTACCAATGTACATGTACAGTGTATATTCGGTTTGCGGTAACACCATGTGTAACTAGCTGTGTACATTTGTTCTTAGGGAACTAGGTCTTGCTATTTATTCTACTGCCGCGGAGTAGCTTTTGGAACTCTGCGGCAGTGAAGTTATCAACGAGAAGTCCCCTTGATCCACTAAGCAAAAGTAGTAGTCCTGGCCGTTTTCCTACCTTCTGCCCAGGTAGTAGCTAATGTAATAAGCTGGACAGTTCTTTTTAGAACTAAGAAGTCTCCCGAAGTAGTCTCCCGAATTCCAAAATCTAATCCGCGGCAGTAGAATAAATAGCAAGACCTAGTTCTACAAGAACAAATCTACATAGCTACAATGTAGTAGGTGTAACCGCAAACCAAATATACATTAATGTATTGATATATGACATTTTCATGTTACACATACATGTACTTTGTTTTGTCTCACATACATGTATATGAACAATACATACTATGTGCGCGTTGATTCTTAAATACCTTTAACAAAGACAAACATTAATAATCATCAGAATTTGTGATTTTTGTTGCTGTTAATTTTAGAACTCAAATGTTCTTTTGAACAGTAACACCATGAAACAATGTGTCATGTTCATGTTTATGTGAATAGACTTATACACATGTAGATTGTTTTACCATTAACACTTTATTGGGCTTATACTCAGCGGTCTCCCTTAACAGTGGTCCACTGGCAAAATGCCAGCTAAAACACCTGAGGACCAGTTACAATTCTCTCCAAATGGTCCGGCTGGCTAGTTCAGTGTTGAAAAGGATTACTGTGTAACACAATATATGGACTAATACAAAAAGCTGGGGGACCAGTGAAATGACAAGCTAACTGGTCCCACTGACTAGTCATTGAAAAAAAAGTTAAGGACAAACCCTGAATGCTGAGTGCACCAGTCAAGCTGGTGACCACACTCAAACCATAGAATGCATCTACAATATGAATCTAACAGACATATCAAATACATAGTTCATTGTACATGTATGTACTTTGCCCCTGATAACAAAATAAAGAAAGAATGAAAAACTAAAATAAACTGAAAACAGGAAAATGGTTCATGTATATATGTTTCGTACTTTTCCAGTTTTCCATTTTCTTCCATTATTCTGAAATCAAATACAGTGACAGTGTTGGAACGATTACATGTACTTTGTATCTCACAAACCTTAAATTGTATGTACTGTACAATTTGATACATAATGAATAAAATAAAAGTGTCATTTTTCATTGTCAATGATAGAGATTAGGCCTATTACTATCAGCAGAGTCTCTGACTAGTGACTTGATCCTTGACTTGGCATTGAGACTATCTCAGGAAATGACCACATCCTTTAACACTCCAAACCGCCTACACTATCTCTCAACACCATTAAACCATTTATCAATCAGTCCAAATACATCCATGTTGTAACAATACAAGTTGGAACTGAAATGCAAATTCATTGACCGAGAGTTACATGTATGCATGCATGCAGTATACATTCCTCTCTATCATCATGTACAAGTACTTCCTATAAATCCATGTTTAAGTTAATGTAAAGTACAAAAGATTTCCATGCACACTGTCTGTTTTAAAAACGTGTACATTACATGTAATACATATTGTTTGGATGTAACATGTATGTATTCATGCAGGATGTTTCAGCATGACAACTTGACGTGATTAAACAGGTTGTGCATTGTACGATGTACATGAATTAGGGCATGACTTTTGAAAAACTTTCCTTTAGACCACCACTTCTTTAAATACCTGAAAATGTGTTATCTGCAAACCGGAGAAGAAGACTGCTTTTGCCAACTCCTGCAAAACAAAATATGAGAAATTATATAAAAGTATAGAGAAATGAACCAAATGAGACAAAACTAATATCATTAAACATGAAATCAATAACTAAAGATTATTCTGGACCAAGATGTGAGGTCAAAAATCAATTTCACTTCCCAAAAATTAAACTGCTTTTAAGGTACTGTAATATGCTCTGTCCAAGCTGAATTATATGAAATAGGAGTTTTCAAGCAGAAAAAGTTTGGGAAATACATACATTACAAACTACACATGTGAGTTATTACATGTATGTTAGACCCCAAGACCTGAAGAAGACAGGTGTGGTCAGTGCTCCACAACATAAATAAGGTGTGGTTATCGGCACTCAGTGATCACCTAGAAACATCACTGTTTGCGTCTACATGTACGGCAGGGTTCTTATAAATCAGGATTTTTTCAAAACTGTGGGGCATTCTGGACTAAATTTTTTTTATCTTTGGCCGAAACTCGCTGAGTTTAAACTACAAGGTCTTTGAAATGTTTCTACTTGGTGTTTATCTGGGTTTTAAAAGCCCTACTGTGCAATCTGGAAAATTCTATATGGTTTTCTCTTCATGATTTTTGTGGGAAAAAAATAAATTGGCGTATCGACAAAAAATGTGCGTGTATCGGCATGCAATTTGCACGTATCAGCCTGAAGGTGACGGAAAAGGTGTGTGTTTTTGCTGTATCAATCTTGCAGGGCACTGTGTCCTTCACCTAGAGCTAGCCCACCCATTCTCTGGGAGCCAAAATGGGGCAGAGCCTCATGTGGAAGAAGATAGCTCTCATTTGTGGGCAAACTGAAACAGGCTTAGCCAGCACTAAGAAGCTGCGTTCCTGCGTGATCAATGGGCAGGCACCAGCTGTTGTATGGCCTCAACTTGGTTTTATTGATTATGGTTTTAAAAAATGCAAATTTTAATACATTTTTGTCACCAAAATTATTGGAGTTTCTGACCAAAAAACATGTTGGTGTCAGTCAAGCCCACTTAGTGCAAAATTAATAGAGCCTACATGTACAAATCTCTTGGGATTATTACATACGATTGACACATGATTGAGTGCTTCAGAAAAATGACTTACATGTAGGATTTTAAACCTGCAAGTTGTTTTGTGACACAGTAATGACAGAATCAGACATGCAAATGTGTTTGCAAAAAAAACCCAGAAAACAAAAAAAGGAAATGGACTTTGAAGCACGGAAAAACTTGGACATTGTGTTTTTGTAAGTTTCCTATTACATATGGCATTGGTTTCTTTTTGAAAAGAGAAAATCAGCGGGCCAACCGTAAAGTTGCATACCATCAGATTGAATGCAAAAAGTAAATTTTAATATGAAAAGTTATCTTATACAGTAATTGACTGCTATAAAACCAGTCAGCTTGGTTTTCTTTACCATGCTTACAGCTCAAATAAATGAAACCAAACTGAATTTCAGTTAAGGCTCAAAAGAGAAACAATCGGGACTGTTTCTTTGCAATGAGAGTCTCATAACTACACGTATTGTAACACTGACAGGGAACATGGTCAGGGTCATGGCTACTGTGTGATTAATGTCAAGTGTGATGACACTCTTAAATCAAAGGAAATGACACACCGTCTAATATGAATCTGATACCAATGAGGAAATGTCTACATCTACATTTATAGATAGAGAAGAATCCAAATAAAGAGTTTTTTTTCAGACAGAGTTCATGACGGCGTGGTATGTGAGATAGTCAGGGTTAAAAATCTACGGGGGTCATATCTGTGTAAACATTGCAGGCCGTTCACAGAACTATTGGATGACATTAAAGATTGTTTTTGTGTGACATGTGGTTATTGAGTTAGTTTTACAAAAATATTAAATGTTTTAACGGAACTCAACACCTGGTGATGTCATGATGTTTTTTTAACTTTTAGGTCATGCAGAAGTTAAGTTCTTTGTATAATGTGAAGTTTCAAGTTTCTGTGAGCCTGGCTAGTAATAGAACCTTTGCAGAGAAGGTAAAGTGAAAAGAAAAAGGCAGTTAAAAAAACCTATTAAACAAACAATTCCCCATTGGGGAATGTGCAATGAGAGCGATGTGTTTATGAGTACAAGGTTATAATTTTGCATTAAATATAACCGGAGCGAGGTTGAGATTAGACTTCACAACCTGTCTTCCCAACCCTGGAAATTGGAGTTGTGTGTTTCCCCACTCCCCTACTCATTGTTGTATTTCATTGTATTTCGACTCTCAATGGAGTTAAGTTGGAATGGACCAAGATTCCAGCCTTGGTTTACAGCCATGGCCCAATTAAGGACTACATGTTCGTCTCATGGCTGAGGTTTTGCGATTCATGGTGCATGAATGCGGTTTGAATGAAACACAAAAGAATCCTGATGCATCAAACAGAATCTTTGTTCTCATGCCTTTTTTTGTTAGTGTCATGCTTTCTTTTAACCCAGGCGGAACTCTCAAAGAAAAATGATTCTGGCAATTAAAAAAAAATAATCCTGTCACATTCAGGGTGGAAGTAAAAAAATTGAAGATCCCCAGCTTTAAACTGGTTAAGCAGGTCTTTGAAAATGTGTATACTTCAAAAGTGTACCAGTTTGCAGGTAAAGACATGTAAGCCTCATTATGAAAATGCAACATTCTTAACTGAAGTGTGTATCACTATCAGCATAGGCAAATGGCATAAACTGAAATGCCCGTTACATATTGCACATGTGTGCAGACAAACATGTACTGTACGTATAGCACTACATGCAGTTTTTGGGCTACATGTAGAATTTACAAAGTCCACTGAGGCAGTTTTTCCAGGGTCTGGAAGCTTATTATAGCTATACATGTACGTGTAGTAAAGCTCTTTAATGCTCTCTACTTCTTTCCTGAAACTTCTTTTAAATGTGGAGGAGAGCATGTGATTTTACACATAAAATAGTTTTCTTCATTTTAAAAAGAAATTTAAAGAAAACAATATATTCAAATGTCGAAACTGTCATTCAGTTACATTTTGGGAAAAAGGAGTAATTTTCAGCTAAAATCTGCACTGGTGGCCATTTTTTTAATAACTTAGGCTTTTCAAAATGTTTCAAAACGCTCATGAGACTGCTTTCAAGAACAACCTTGATGTCATTGATCTCGCTGCGCTACTTGTTGTATATAGCGTGCTACTAATTATACAACTGGTAAAGTCAGGGTCAGTAGGGTCAGAGTTACACAGACTACATTTTTTCCTAAAACAATTAGAAGATTGCGTTTACTCACACATGTCTTACTACACATTTACACCTTTTGGCTTACAAATGTACTGTATGTAGGTCTATTATTGCAGTATTGGAAATTTATCTTTTTTGCTATCAAACCTACATTTAGGGCTTTCTGCCGATCTAATTTCTACAAAAAATAATTTGAAATGCTGTGTTTTCAAATTTGAATAATTTGAATGATGTACATTACATTAAACTTGTTTTCTCACTCTAGAAAATTTTGTTGATCCTGGCTGTCTCAAACATCTAAATAGAACAACTTTTTATTTTGGCTTCAAATACACGCATTGTTCTGTCCTTCACGATTCCTGTGTCTAGATCATGCTTCACTATGGGAATTTTTTTTACATCAAACAAGTTTCAAAGGATATTTTTCCACCTCAAAACTGTACATCTAAATAAGAATAGCAAATTTGCCGACAACTGTTGATTTAATACAAAACCTGTTCTGTATATCCACTTAAAATCGTTTGTGTTTAGAACCCAGAACTCCTAAAGGGCAATTCCACGGTAACTCGCGTTACATTTAATGGGTAGTTCCATGATTGTTTGGGCTGGTATTCTTTTATTTTGAGGTCAGCTAAATAGAATTTCTCCGAGGAACATTACAAGGGTTATGATTAACAACCCCCCCCAAAAAAAAATTTTTAAAACACCTTTTGTCTTCTTTTGGCAACACCTTTATTTTCGGTAACTCATGTTACATAAAAAGGACATAGCATAAAACCACATCAGCTATGTTTTCAAAGTCTCCTCAAACTGGGCAACCCTGATGGAAACTTTTCTCTGTTTCTATGACATAGGCATGTATGATGCATGATTACATTCAAATAATAACAAAACAATTGATAAAAAATCAGAAAGGACCTCTCATGTCGGTAACTCGCGTTACGGTAACTCGCGTTACAGCTTGTCTGCGAAAAAACAATGCCTCATTTCATGCATATCTAAAGTTCATGTCAAGTTTGCAACATGTACTACATAAAACAAGTTGATAACAAGTAGGATTACCCACTTATGTAACTACTAACTAACTCATCCAGCTACACACTGGCATACATGTCCGTACATACAGTATGTATGGTGCACGTACAACTTATGTACATTTATGTTGTGAACAAAATGTTGGATGCATCCAGTATGATTCCATTGGATATTCCGACCAGCTGTACACTACACTTACAAAAGTAAATGGAAAGAAATTACTACTTTCCAGAAAAGGTAAATGAAAAAAGCCATGGGCATGTTACTAAGGAGTGTGCACAAGTGCATTGTGGGTAGGTCTTCATATTGCTGCCCTCTTTTGTTTTAGTTCAGTTATACATGTGTTACATATAATTACATTACATTAAGCCCTAAAACACACATGGGCCATACATTTATATTGAAAAACTGCATCAAACTGGTGGTAACTACGGTAACTACGGTAACTCGCGTTACCTACGGTAACTCGCGTTACATGGTAACTCGTGTTACAGCTTTTAAATGCTTATTTTTTAAATATTATGATGAATTAGCAGAAAATGGCATCATAGGAAGTTTAAGTATTGGGTTTAATTAGAAAATAATGAATCTCACCATTTTATTTAGTTCAGAAAAATTATTAGAGGAAAAAGTAGGTGTTTCGGTAACTCGCGTTACAATGTCTCTAATGCATAATATTCCCATGCGTAGAATTAAGCAGTGATGAAATATCAACTTTCTTTCTGGGCAGGAAAGAAACATGACTTATTACAATATAATTAATCATTTAGCTTGGTTTTGTTCCATTATTTACTTTGAAATATCATATCATTTCTAATTACCATTTTTTCATGGATTTTTTGCACAAATTGTCCTTAAAACAATTTTGGTCATATTTTGAAAAATCTTTAAGCTTTAAAAAAAAAAAATTCACAATGCAAAACTAGAACTCATACATAAATAAATTGTAATGCCTAAACTTTCATTTCTTGAAGTTAAAATTTTCATGTAATGTCCACCTTTCCATGGAATTGCCCTAAAAACAATTGTGTAATTTTAGTCAAAAGACAGAATCTTAGTCATGTTAGTCAATGTGACACAATAGTATCGGTGGCCCATGTTGTTTTTCTACATTAAGCAATGGACTGTGCCATTTGTTATGCTCAAGGTAACTGAAGTGACATGTGATGTGATGTGCAGCTTGCATGAGATAGCCACTGATGACTCTATCTCTATAATGCAATCAGGGCTCGTATTTTTGGGGAAACACACACATCTGCCATGTCTGCAGGGCTTGTAGCTCAAAACATTTACTGGACCAGAACTTTGTCCACAAGACCAGAATTGAAATGAGAAGAAAAATGCCTACAGGTCACAGTTTAACTGTTTAAAAAAGCACTTAGAAAAGATTTATCTCAGTTGTATAGTATCACTGATTTTGGGAAACTTTTCTTCAACCAACTGAATTATATTGTATAATATTCAACATTTGAACACAAACACAAGACCGCCGAACCTGTCTGGTCATGAGTATATTGGCCCAATGCTAAAATCACTGACCTCGAGTTTGTGGTCCAGTGTCAAATTCAAGCCCTGATAATCGATAAGGGTGCTCCAAAGCATTTCTCTTGTAAAGACGGTTTAAAGAACTTGCATGTGAGGCTATCAATTTTTCACTTGTTATAACCAAATAATATTATTTCTACTAAATAATATTATTTTATATTTTTATAATACTATTCCATCATAATGTGTGAAAAAATGGTGGTCGGATTCTGCATCTTTTCTAATTTATCATGTTTATTTAAGAAATAGAAAATCTACAATGTAGTATGATTTTTTGTTCCCAATTCAAGGCTTTTAATACACTGGACCGCAGGACCGAGGCCAGTGATTTTAGCATCGGGACAGTTAAGGGAAACCCCTGTTCCATTCGAAAGACCAAGTCAATCTCGTAACCCTCCATTCTTTGACCAAGTGGAGAATGGAGAGTTATGATTATCTCAACTAGCCTATGTCTATGTGATGTCTGTGGGTGTGTGCTTTTTCAGGCCCAAGGACAACAAGGTACTTGGAACTGGAAGTCCGTTGTAAGCTGGACTACACATAGATTGGCCCTATAAATAATGCCAATATGAGGTTCGTTCCGCTGTCGTCTCTACGACAACGATAGCGGAACGAACCGCATAGTTCTACTTCTAAGTTCTAGGACTAGGACTGGAGTACACATCATAGTGACATACCCGATACTTGTTGTAACATGTCATTGAATTGATGACCCAAACCGCAACAATTTAAAGAATTTAATTTTGTTCTTAATCCCACAGGTCCTCCTCGTTAAACTTCCGTATTCACTGATCTCTAAGTTCATACCAATCCAAGGTAAAACCTGAATCTAGCTGTCATCACCAGTAATTATTTTAATGATAATAGTTTCTAGAAACACAGCCTCCTTCCAACCTTAACCCCATTATCCCCAATTGTCAAGCTTCTGTCTACTTGCTTGACCATGCACTCAAGAGTCCATAAATCACCCATGTGGACTGGTTACTGGTACTCCTAGAATTATGCGGTTTGTTCCGCTATCGTCTCCCCGACCCTCAAAGGTCATCATGTACAAAATCCTATTCGAAACTTTTTCCCCTTCACGTTTATGCACCTGGAGTTCTCTTTTGAAAACGGAGCTCGCCAAAATTAGGCTCTATATCATATATGTTCATTGTTTTCACAGTGAGCTCGGGGTGGGTCCAGAAAATCCACTCCGCAAAAAAAAGGTGCAAAAAATGATAAATTCCCATCGTTTATTCAGAATCGTCGCCTTCCGATAACAAAAATGGCCGCCGTCGCTTGTATCACTGATACGCTGCGTGCAACGCTGGTCCACGACATGCCTATTCTGTGCGCAACACTGGTCTGCAATAATCAATAGCTTATCTGTATTGTGAACCAGCGTTGCGCGCAGCATACCATTGATACAAGCGACGGCGGCCATTTTTGTTATCGGAAGGCGACGATTCCGAATAACAATGGGAATTTATCATTTTTTGCACCTTTTTTTTGCGGAGTGGATTTTCGGGACCCACCCCGAGCTCACTGTGAAAACAATGAACACATAAAGCCTAATTTTGGCGAGCTCCGTTTTCAAAAGAGAACTCCAGGTGCATAAACGTGAAGGGGAAAAAGTTTCGAATAGGATTTTGTACATGATGACCTATGAGGGTCGGGGAGACGATAGCGGAACGAACCGAATAGTTCTAGGAGTAGGTTACTGGTAGGCCCACCTGATACCCCCATGGACCTGCACTGACCGCCACTAGTATTATCATGATTATCAGGTCAGTGACCAAGCTTTACCAATCCCCTATATTGTCCACAGTTTAATTCTTAGACCATTCTCTGCTTAGCCTGGTGTGGCACACTTGTAGTTGTACACTCACTGTGAGTGTGTGACAGTGAGTGTGGTCCAATCCAGTTTTCTCATTCTCTATACTCTTCGTTCTATTTATTATACGAATATGACTGGTTACTCCTAGAACTATTCGGTTCGTTCCGCTATCGTCTCCCCGACCCTCATAGGTCATCATGTACAAAATCCTATTCGAAACTTTTTCCCCTTCACGTTTATGCACCTGGACTTCTCTTTTGAAAACGGAGCTAGCCAAAATTAGGCTCTATGTGTTCATTGTTTTCACAGTGAGCTCGGGGTGGGTCCAGAAAATCCACTCCGCAAAAAAAAGTGCAAAAAATGATAAATTCCCATCGTTTATTCAGAATCGTCGCCTTCCGATAACAAAAATGGCCGCCGTCGCTTGTATCACTGGTATGCTGCGTGCAACGCTGGTCCACGACATGCCTTAAGACGGTATTCAATAGTATTCTGTGCGCAACACTGGTCCACAATAATCAATGGCTTATCTTTTATACGTAAACCGTTGCAACGCGTTGGTTATTGTGAACCAGCGTTGCGCGCAGCATACCATTGATACAAGCGACGGCGGCCATTTTTGTTATCGGAAGGCGACGATTCCGAATAACGATGGGAATTTATCATTTTTTGCACCTTTTTTTTGCGGAGTGGATTTTCTGGACCCACCCCGAGCTCACTGTGAAAACAATGAATACATAGAGCCTAATTTTGGCGAGCTCCGTTATCAAAAGAGAAGTCCAGGTGCATAAACGTGAAGGGGAAAAAGTTTCGAATAGGATTTTGTACATGATGACCTATGAGGGTCGGGGAGACGATAGCGGAACGAACCGAATAGTTCTAGGAGTAATGACTGGTAACCAGCCCAGGATCGAATAAATAATGTCCTGTATTATACAGCCAACTCAAGAACATTTCCGTTATCTTCTTTCTGTCTACATCTATCGGCCAAACCCTGTAACACCCGAATATTCACGTGTTACACCAATAACCAAGATCAAGAACCATCAAACTTTCACGAAATTGGTTATGCAGCAGTAGGAATGTGTGTTTTGCTCATAATCCTACATCAGGCATGTCTGGTCTGATGGTCTGACACTATCGGTTTCATTCAGAACACACCCATTTCATACAGTACTTACCACTATCTCCGATTATTAACAACTTAAATAAATGATCGTACTCTTTGGCCATACTGCCGCTGAGTTGAATCTGAGAAGGTAAAGTTCCCGAAGCGAAGTTTTAACCCTACACACACGTCTCTCGATCTTTCTTGCTCTCCTTTCACTCAATACGGAAACAGCTCTCCTGACACCGTAACGGGAACTAGACTCCGCCTTATTTCGTGACGTCACATTAAGGGCCACACGTTGCTGTGCCAAAGGTCAAAAGTCAAGTGCGTATAGTGTAATATATAAAAAGCGTGTGATGATGCGTTGTGCATGTGCCACATGTGTTTTGGCACTTCGGCATTTGTTTTGCTTTTAATGGTTCGTGAACCCTCGATCCTCTGAATTCTTAATGATTGTTAGAACAGTTAAAAGCGTTCTAAATATCTTCTCAAATGACGTTATTGATGAGAAGGACTCTGCATTCACTACTGAGAGTAGTGGAGCAACCATGCAGCCTGAGGAGGAATTTTGCAGCGTATGAGAAGTTGAAAGTTGCTTCTGCTGGAACTGGAACTGGAAGTGGAAGTTCTGGAATCGAGAGTTCATCTTTTTGTCAGCACTTTTCTACCACTACCAGTAGGACCATTTCGGCATCTCATCCACTGAAACAGTACGGCACCAGTTTTTCCTTACTGACCATGGAGGAAGGAAACTGTGGCACAACATCACACTATCTGACTATAAATCGACATAAAATTTAGATCCGTGTCGAAATCTACCCGATTGGTCAAAATTTCAACACTGTTCAAATTAGTTGCGATAATCGGCAGTACCCGTGGGAGGGATATGATTATTGCAACTAGGTTAAAATCTGTTCTGCTTTATTCACACGCTATAGCTCTGCGCAAAAAAACAGCTTATGATGAGCTACACGTGTCACTTTTGATCCATGTTTGTGTTGGGCACAATCTTTGAAGATGGCCTTTTTTAAAAATTCGCCAAGCCAATTTTTAAATTTGCCGCACGCAATTTTTGAACTCAAGTTTTGAATTAAAGTTTGTCCACAAATAAAAATTGCGTGGCTGAGGCGGCTTCTATTTGTTGTTGGTACGGTTATTATCATCGCCAGTCTGAAAAAAAACCAAACAAACAAAAACGGGATGCGTTTGTCTTTCAAACAAATTTTTTATTTGTTTTTCTATTTTAACAAAGTTTATCAACAAGATACCCGACACGGGAATCTGCCAGCACGATTGTCTCGTGTTTTGACTACTTTACAGTTCGTGAGCCCATGGAGCTTTCTTTTTATTAGCTCTATGGTGAGCCTATTCTCTCAAGACATTCTTCCCAAGTTTTTGAGCGAAAGTATCACTTCAGACAGAAGTTAAAACCCAGCAGAATACTACTTTGAACTTACCCATTTAATGTATATTCCCTTCATTTTTTGTGAAATATATTTCATGACAAATGGTGAGAATTTATATGGTTGAATGACAAAGATCACGCGGTGTTCAAAATTTGTGTCCGAGCTATCCTGCGCAAATTTTGAAATCATAAGGAAACAAAATTTGCGCAGTCATAAAATGGCACACTGGGCGAATAAAAAAAAAGACAACTTCAAAGATTGTGCCAAACATTTGTATTGTAAGATCATTTCAGTACCTGCCAGGGTCCTACACGGATCAAAGGAATGTGATGCATTACAGTGTGATGCATTACAATGTGATGCATTACAATGTGACGCATTACAATGTGACGCATTACAATTCTTTTTATGTGCTGACTTTCATTTTATGCGGAAACATATTTTTTTTAAATGAACCCAGAGGTGTTCATACTACGGCTTTCGACACCTGCTGGAATTTTTGTCATGGATCGAGAGTTCTCAACCCACCTGCCGAGCAGGGTTAGTTTCGATACGGATCGAGGGCTCTACACAGATCAACACCATGTTGAAATGTAAAGTGCATAGGACAGTCCAGATTAAATGGATCGGATCCGTGTCCAACACAGAGATATTCTGTAGTGTGAAAAGGCCTTTATACTCCGCTGAGTCTGTCCACAACCATCCACTATTTTTTCACTTTAACTTCCATTTTAATCAGAAGACAAGGTCAAATTGGGGTCATATCCATGCAGCATGAGTTTAGTTTTCAAAGCTCTTTCTGATGATGTGTAGATTGTAAAAATCCATGTGTAGTCCAGGAGTTAGTATTTTTCTAAATATTAAGGTAGCCAAATATTAAACTATGATTGATTATATTTCAACACCTGATGATGCCATGTTTTATTGGAAGAACTTTTTCGAGGAGAAGTAAACATTTTAAAAAGGAACAAAAACAATAGTTGTTCGGGCTGTTGCCTTAACACAGGTAATTACTAATAAAATGTCAAATGTCGGGTTCAAATCCCACCCTAATAATATGTCTGTGAATTTTTTCACAGAAATCTTTGTCATTTTTCACATTTTGTATTAGAACTTATAAATGTAATATTTTGAAGGGAAAAAAATCCACAGGCAATCACTCGCCTGAGTGATTGCCTGTGGATTTTTTTCACAGAGCTCAGGAAAGCACTGAGCACATCAGTGTAAGGGAAAAACCAAATTAAAATCTTTCATCCCCGATGCAAATATTACATCTATTAAATCATTGCAGAACCTGCTGCTAAGGATTCGAACCCGCCTCTAGCCATCGAGCTAGTTCAGTGGTCTAGTGGTAAGACATCTGCTCTAGCAATGCAAAGGTTGTGGGTTCGACTCCCACCCGAGTGGATTTTTTTCACAGAGCTCAGGAAAGCACTGAGCATACAGTGCTTAATACACATTGGTGTAAGGAAAAAAAAACAAGTTATAGAACTTATTAGACTAGATTTTATGGATGTACAGGCTGTGAGTAGTTCGCATTACAATAGCTTGCATCATTAGTAAATCTACAAAATGTGCTTAGTAAATATTATTGCTTTGATTTTGTACAGGGCAGTGAAACTTGCTTATGATGTTATTGAAGGATCAGCAGAAATGTCTCCAATCATTATCCTACATGGCGTGTTTGGTTCAAAAAGTAACTGGTCAACACTCACTAAGAAGATACACAAGGAAACTCAGGCAACAGTAAGTATTCTTCTTGATGTCAAATGCATTCATGCAGTGTTGAGACTTGATTGTGTCAGTTATTGCTCTATTGGTCAGATGAAATAGAGAGCTCTCTTAAATATTCACAGATGTTGTTGGAACTTCCTTGGTATGGCTCAGATTTCTGTACAGTTTGCAGTAAAATTTCAAAAATTGATTGTCTTTTGGATAAAACTTGCATTGTAGCCACAAATTCACAGTGTTCTGACTTGGAGTTGTCCCAATATCATGGAAATCCTTATCTCTTAGTCTTGTGGGTAAATCAACATCTAACTGATTGGTAGTATTATGCCAGGTGTGGTGTCTAATTGACAAGTCTATTAAATACATCTCATTATAATTGTCATGGATTATACAGGGTTTGGGTCAATGGAGTTGAAGCCATGTGTAAAAGTATGCAAGTATAGATTTACATATTGGACAATTTCGGTTTACTTGTAATGAAGGAGTCCCACACCTGATACATACAAACAATACATCCATACATGTACATACATACATGTATACATACAAGCATTTTTATAGCGCCCCGCAAAGATCAGAGTGCTTTACAAAAGCTGACATAAAAACAAAAGTACAAACAAACAATGCATCAATAGATACAAAAACTATACAAGCAGCATGATATAAGGCAAGACTACACAAATCAATGGGTTTTGAGTCTATTTTTGAAAAGCTGGAGTGTGTTGGCTTCCTGGATGTTACAAAACAAATTTATCAGGCTTCAGTTTGCATCTCCAAGAAAGTTGTGTATTGTCTTCTGGCTTCCTTGCTGCCAAGTATGTAGTGCACTTTTACTCTTTAGATCAACATTTTGATGTTAATAAAGATCTAAAGTATGTGTTGGACTTGAAGTGATACAACTTTGACATGGGGGGTTGAACTGACAATAAGCAACGTCTGTCTTACAGTATTTGAAATAAATTGAAGCAAGTTACTTTAAATAGGCTATTTCCAATGCAAATGTGCTACTCCCTTCTTTCAAGTGTATTCAACTTCCTGTTGAATGGTATAGTTTTACAGTTTGTTTATAATGGAATTTGAATTTGATATTGAGACTTGCAATACGTGAAAGATGTAAATATAATAATTCAGTGTGTACATTTTTAATCCTACATTCAATACATGTATTTCCTTTAGGTTATTGCAGCTGACCTTCGTAACCATGGTAACAGTGAACATGGCGATGGAATGACCTTAGAGGTCATGAGGGATGACCTATTAATGCTGATTAAGAATGAGCTTCAAGTTGATCGCTGCACTTTAATTGGCCACAGCTTGGGAGGCAGGGTTGCTATGGTGACTGCATTGAGTCAGGTAAATGTTTGTCTGGGATATCATAAACTTTGGAAATTTGCAACAAACTAAATGTTTTTCTTTGTGATCAAAAGGAAATGTCTCTCCTCCTAACTCAAATGTATGCGAAAATAGTGCATCTTTGTGTCTTGTCTTAGTTTAAGGCCTGACATAAAGATGCAAGTTATCTACTGATAGAAAAGCCTGAGCCTAAAGTCACCCTCAAGTCCACCCATGCTCTGACACAGAACGGTTGGCAACTGACTTATCAGGAAAATGCTGCTCCTGAGCAAAGACAAATCAGTGCCCACCCACAACATTATTTTTCTGAACTTTTTGGAGTTTCTGGAGTATTCCTTTCCCCTTGGAAATACCAGTGCCACAATGAAACCCTGAGAAAAGGAAAGACAAAGGTTCTCATAACAAGGATTGATGTGTAGGCCAGTCCAGAAAAACGTGACGAATATAAACGTCATCTGATGTGAAGTGGTTAAGTAAGAGTCGAGCTTTAGTAGAACCAAGACATGCATTATTTTCATTTGAGATGAAATTGTAGACAAATTGTATGGTTTTGAATTTGCCTTTTACATATTAATGTTTATATTTTCTGTGGGATAGCCTCATCTGATTGAGAAGCTGGTTGTAGTGGATGTATCTACTGTGTCATCTAAGAGCATTTTTAACTTTCTACAATTCATCTCAGCTATGAAATCCATCCAGTTCAATCAGAGTAGATCCCTTTATGAAAACAGAAAAAGTGCAGGAAAAGAACTGGAGACAGTGATTACGGTAAGGCTAGGTGGCAATAACTTTGCCAATAAGCAATATGCAATACATTTTGTAACACTTATTTCATCTTGAGCTTTCACAGGTAAAAAGTTCCTATGATTGAATAATTTTCACCTGGTCATAACTGAAGAAGTCATTTCTGAAGGAAGACTTTTGTCTTTTTACCTGAAATCCAGAGTCTTTGTAGTTAGCCTCTAAAGTGATGATACATCTTACTTGTTGGTAATGAAACTAAATATTAGAGAGGTTAAGACTTTTTCTGTTAATGCGTATGTGTGATGCCCGCATCATCTCATCAATATGTGCATATATGGTCATAACAGTATGTGTTGGTTACAACCATATTATGCCTAGCTATACATTCAAAATGTCAAAAAGACACTCTAGTTATTTTCTTGAACGGTTCCCAAGAAAATATTATAAGTCAGTATGGGGATCAGGTTGGTTGAGTGGTGTCTTTCACTGCCTTTCACCTCCATGGACCCCGGTTCGAATCCCACCTCAGACCTTAGCCTTGTACATGTGGGATTGGGTTTTCAGTCCCTACCTAATTGTGTAGGTTTTCCCCATTTGGTGTTTTTCTCGCACATCTAAAACTGAAAATGTCTTGTTTTCTATTCATCCTGCTGTTGACGCTAATAGTGCTGTTGAATGTGTAATAAATAAGTAAAAATAATGAATCAATTTCCATTTTAAAAAGGGATTGTATGTAAACTCACAATGTGTAGCGCAATCATTAGAGATTGCACCTCAATGGTAGCACTGTGAAGGACTATATGTACACATTGCCATACACGCCATGCAATAATGTGTTGCATAACCTCTCCAATGTAAACAGTAGCCATATTGTTGAATGTGTAATACAAAACTACAAAGGTTACCAGCATACATGGTACACCACAAGAAAGTTTCCCCCAGACCTAACATCAACTGAGGTATATCTTAAATGTTGTATTGGATTACACCTGAATCCTTTACACATTTTGTTTCTTTCCATAACTTTTGAATTTGATAAAATGCAGGGGGGCAGTGCATTTAAATATGTTTTATCAAAAATGCATTTGTGGTATGCAATTAAAGTAAAATGAACCAATAATTCAGTTGAATGAATGCATGTTAAAACACAGAAAATAATATGATTGAGTATTGCATTACTGTACAGGAAGCTGGTATTCTGCAGTTCATCTTGACTAATGTTATAGAGAGGGATGGATGTGTCCAATGGAGATTCAATCTCCATGGTCTGGATACCGGCTTACAGGACATCTTGAAGGAGCTTCCTACATCAGACTCTACTTACAATGGCCCAGTGCTATTCATTAAAGGTGGACAGTCACAATATATCAGGTAGAGTATGCCCAAATAGAGAAGTCAATATTGAATACGCTTTGAAACCACAGTAGAGGAGTCCATGTCTATTTTGTACATTCATTCTTATTATCTGCTTTTCAATAGACACACTACAGCCAACCTGTGAACATTCAATTCAAGTCCATGTTTTGATGAAAAGACAGTCCATGTTTTGGCAGAGACTTTGTGTCTGGTTATGTGTGCTTACTTTACTTTGGGTAATCCAGTTATGAATTGAGCATTTGGGAATATTAGCCCTGGAGACCTTTCACTTTCATATCACAGAGGAGAAGACTCCTACACAGGGCTAGGTGATAATTAGTGTATACATGGCAGTGTATCAGACGAAGGTACTACTCCAGACCTTTGGTACTAGCATCATGTTTGATAATTAGTGTATACATGGCAGTGTATCAGACGAAGGTACTACTCCAGACCTTTGGTACTAGCATCATGTTTGATAATTAGTATATACATGGCAGTGTATCAGACGGAGGTACTACTCCAGACCTTTGGTACTAGCATCATGTTTGATAATTAGTGTATACATGGCAGTGTATCAGACGGAGGTACTACTCTGCAGTACCAAGTTTGGCTATGAGTTTTGTGTATTCACATTGCTATAGCTGCATACATGAATGGGTCTCATAATTCAAACAGCGCTGCTTACCTGTTATGAAAATGAGTGCTTTGAGATGCATTTCAGGTGTGTGATAAGAACTGCGATATATGTACATGTAGTTTGTTGATTTAGTCCTGCATGCAGGGATAACAATCTTGCTTTTTTATTTCTTATGTTTTGCAGAACAGAACACCTTCCTGCAATAAAAAAGCTTTTCCCTACTGCTGCCATTTCAACAGTAGAGGATGCTGGTCATTTTGTTCATTCTGAGAAACCCAAGGAGTTTTTAGAAACAGTTGTTCCATTCCTCAAGTCATCGTGATAGGACTGTGCGGCAAGTATCAACTCAGGGTGGCATTTAAACATGAAGTTGTTTAGATAAACAGTACTAATTATTTGTTTTATGGTAGCTCTTGAACACATGTAATAGTAAGGTACTATCATCTCATGATTTGAACTATTGATGTGTATTTAATCTATGAGAGCTTCAACAGTATCCATTAAACCCTTACTCCTTCGGTCGGCCTTTACTCTGGATGACCTCCATCCTCCAATATCTTCATCTCCTATATCACTCCACACCAAATTGATTGGACTTAAGATAAGATGGGAATGCCTGACCCTGTGATAAGCAATTGTTATTTGGGCCTGCAGCCCTCAGACTTTCTGAATCTTTTGTTTTGGCACAGAGGATATGGAAGGATTTAGGAGGGTGAGGGTTAATGGAGTTAATGAAGACTTGCCCCATGGTGTATTGACCATGGTGTCAGTCACTGTCAGTGGGTTGTTAGTGACCAAGAAGCATGGCTCACATGTTGTTGCCCATGTGTGCCATACTTTGGCCATAGTAGGCAGGGAAGAGTGGATGGGACCATCTTTTTGTTTCACCCACCCCCACCAAAAAATAAAAAATAAATAAATAAAATAATCATAAAAATTGGGGCCTCTTTAATCTTGGTATTAGGCCTTGGGCATTTCTGCCACAAGACATGAGAGCTGCATTAATAATCTTCAAATGGACACTGTAGACCTATTGTACTGACATCACACATGGTGACAGTGCAACATGGTGTTTCACATTAGCAGTCAAATTTCAAATAAAGATATGGTGCACATCTCAACATGCATGCATGGCCAGAAATGTGCCCTGCAATAACACCAAGATCTATCATCAGTGATGACATCAACATGCATGCATGGCCAGAAATGTACCCTGCAATAACACCAAGATCTATCATCAGTGATGACATCAACATGGAGCATGGCCAGAAATGTACCCTGCAATAACACCAAGATCTATCATCAGTGATGACATCAACATGCATGCATGGCCTGAAATGTACCCTGCAATAACACCAAGATCTATCATCAGTGATGACATCAACATGCAGGCATGGCCAGAAATGTGCCCTGCAATAACACCAAGATCTATCATCAGTGATGACATCAACATGCATGCATGGCCTGAAATGTACCCTGCAATAACACCAAGATCTATCATCAGTGATGACATCAACATGAACCATGGCCAGAAATGTACCCTGCAATAACACCAAGATCTATCATCAGTGATGACATCAACATGGAGCATGGCCAGAAATGTACCCTGCAATAACACCAAGATCTATCATCAGTGATGACATCAACATGGAGCATGGCCAGAAATGTACCCTGCAATAACACCAAGATCTATCATCAGTGATGACATCAACATGCATGCATGGCCAGAAATGTACCCTGCAATAACACCAAGACCTATCATCAGTGATGACATCAACATGCATGCATGGCCTGAAATGTACCCTGCAATAACACCAAGACCTATCATCAGTGATGACATCAACATGCATGCATGGCCAGAAATGTGCCCTGCAATAACACCAAGATCTATCATCAGTGATGACATCGAGTGAATTGGGTCAAGTAACAAAATAATATGAACATTTCAAATGTAACAGTTATTCCCTTGGTAGCAGGACACCTGCATTTTCCATTACAAACATGTTCATTATTTTACCTTGTTAACTAATGTACACCCAGAATGAGCCATTGTATGTACATGTATACATGACTGTACGCTTTGATCTTTCCGAGTTTAACAAAGCCTACTTGTATTGATAAGTACATTACTGATTAGACTGGTGCTTTTAGTGAGTTAACAACTTTGGTTTTGGTTCACATTTACTCAAGCCCTGCACAACACTTTAGAGACGCTGCAGTAAAGCACAATACAGTTCCTGTTGCACATATCAGCTAGTTGCCTTCTTTATCATGCATGTCTTGGTTTCTATGTAGTTTGAATTAAGAGAATGAGATATTCAAATTATTCAGTGGCTATTCATTGAGTAGTGTATTGTTATGCACCAAGTATTACACAGGTTATGTGATATGGCTGGTGCATGTCAGAAGCTTCATAACTTATGAAGACAGTTTGAGCAATCCTCTTGTAAAGATTACCTGACAGATGTACAAACTGCAAAAGAGATTGATAAGGAACTCAATTTACATGGGTTGATATTTTGCTGTTGACAATCTGCAGGTTTTGTGTCGGTGTTCTTTCGGTAGTCACATGAGACAATACGAAATTGCTGATATTTGCAAGGTTTTGATTTCCAGTGCTAGGCTCATGGTTAAGGACTTGTCATCAAATCTTTGAAAGTGTTGAGGTTGTCTTCTAAGGATTAGATCACTAGGTCTCTTGTGTCAAGAACTCAATGTCTCCCTGTCACTCGTTCAAAGCATGGTGACATGTTTACTTGGGAACAATTACCATTATCGTCACATGCCTTGCTTTCATTTGAGCACAATCTAGAAACAGAGGGATTCGATAAAGACCCACTGTCCTGGGACCAGCCCTCAACTTTCTTTAACATCTCTTGAATGTATATATATTATTGGTCAAGTATGTGTGTTTTCATGTTGAGGAGATTCTGGAGTGGACCAGTAACACTGTAGTTGTGTAATGTGATCCAGCTTGATGTTTTGTCATTGTCATAATCTAGCATTGAAATTATGGAAGAACTGATCGAGCCCTGTGAAAAAAAAAAAATATTAACAGGTTCATTCAATAACTGCGAGCCTCGGACTTTGCACGTTTTTGCACAAAAGCCTCCAATTTACCTCCTGGACACAAGCTGTTCTGATGTAACCAGCGGCTGGCAATTTGGCTGATGAATTGAATCTTGCACATTTTGCCATATCTCCACATACACCGTATCCTAAGTCCCAGACAGTTTCTTTCTACAACTCCTTCAAACTCCCTCATACTGAGGATCTAAACAAGTTTCAAAATAACTCCACACTGATCTATCACTGACTACACATGTACACAGAATGCAGCCTTGCTGATGTATTCAAATGGTAACTGGAAAGGACGTCTAGCCTTTACTCAGGTGTTTGCTTCAATCTGTAATTCTTATACTCAATAATGTATGTGATTTTTACTAAAAAGGGCTATGAGTTCACAACCTGAATGCAAGGCCACACAGCATGACAATCGGCAGGAACCCAATCCTTTCTAAGCCCTGTTTATTTATGCATGTTAATGTTTTCATCATGGTTGGCTATCGTGGGCCTTATCAACAGATGACTTTTACTACTTTAGATTTCTGGTTTGCTCATACTTTATTCATGTCACTCAGGGAGGTCGCCTTTTTACATCGTTGCAGTATCCCAGCATGCAATGCAGGCTATGCTCACAGGGTTAAGAAACTTTAGTCACATTACCAACAAAGTGCAAAGACACAAATAAGTTGAAACATTTGAACATGCATTTATATCAAAAAAACTTTTCATTTTAATGGGAAAGACTTTGTTTTATAGTTAGAAAAAGTTTAAGACAACATGGAACAATAAAAAAAAAAGTAAAAATACAATAAAACAAGTTTAATTTAATTTGTATAAAAATAACTTATTAAAAAATCTGAAAGAAAATAGGTGTAGGTGTTGTTTCCATATCTGATCCACGCTCACAGACAACTTCATTCGTTGGTCGTAGATGACGGCTGTTCCGACGGTAGCGAGCTCCGCCCTCGGTCTCTACCTCATATGAATGTGGTTGTAGAGCAGACTTTACCACAGTAGCTTTTTGCCAGCGTTTGTGTGGTAACTGCGGTTGAATGCGAACAACATCCCCTGGTTTGAGTGATGGCACTGCCTTTGCTGTACGGTTCTAGTACTCTGCTTGTCTTCGTTTTGACTGTTCCATTTGAGCCATTACTCCAGTGGGGACTTTGCACTGCAGCAGTTTTGATGTAGTGGGCAGTGTTGTCCTTGTTCTCCTGTTCATAAGCCGCTGTGCGGGGCTAGTGTCGAAACCTGGAGTAGGCGTGTTTCGAAATGCAAGCAGACTCAAGTACGGATCCTTATGTCCATCTTTGGCCTTCTTAAGTAGTGACTTTGCTGTCTTAACAGCATTTTCCACTTTTCCATTGGACTGTGCATAATGAGGAGATGAAGTGGTATGCTGGAATTACCACATGTTTGCAAACTTTGCAAATTCGTCTGATGAGAATTGTGGACCATTGTCTGTCACTAATTCATCCGGTAGTCCATGACGGGCAAACTGTGCCTTCATTTTGTAAATGACTGCTTTTGATGTGGTAGAAGATAGGAAGTCCACTTCGATGAAATTTGAAAAGTAATCTACCATCACAAGATAGTGGCGGGATTCCAACATGAAAAGATCTGCCCCCACTTTTGCCCATGGTTTGTCCGGTACTTCATGTTGAAGTAAGGGCTCTTTCTGTTTCTTAGTGCTGAGTGAACGGCATACATCACATTTGGCTATGTCGGCGTGGGTTTGAATCCCACTTCTGACACATGTCACAATGTTGTTTAATCCTTAACATGTGTAATGACTATAGTAATACTATTTCTTGGATTCTTTAGTACTGTATTTATTTAGGCAACTCTTCAGTAAAGATACTCGTGTGTAGCTCTATTGTCTGGCTTCCATTATAAGTGTCAAAGGTCATCCAGTGCATATCTGTATGTAACCACAAGAGGGCGCCATACACCTCTCACAATATACACACGCAACTTAATTCTTGAAAAATAAAAAGCAAAAATGCAAAAAAAATAACTTGAATTACCGAAATATGCAAACAATTAAGAAAGCAGAAAGAATTTGTATACTGTGTGTATAGTGACAAAGCTGGTCAGATGATATTTTGTTGTGCAATTGATTCTTGGTACCATTCATCAGAGTCACCCACTGATTACAATCTATGTCTACAATGCTGCATTGTTAAAGCAAACTAATACAAAAGGTAACAGAGTATACTAAAGCATAAGGTACAAAATAAAATAAAGCTGTAACAATCAATTTGTTCATTTTCAGAGTGCTTGGCAATAGTTAAAAGAGCTTAACATTCTTATCTCTCTAGACCGAATCTGTCTGAACTACTTTGCCAATATCCCAATTAAAAGTGGTCAAATGATTTGCAAGTGATGATGTATCCTATATGTTCCAATGCGGCCATACATTTTTGCAGTTGCAATGAAGTACCAAATCACCAATATTGAGCTTGAAAGGTTTAACTCCTTTTGACTTCCGTTGCTTAAAAGCCAGCTTTTGCTTGTTCTGGGCAGCAGCAATGTTCGTATTAACCACAGAGGTACTGATTGTTTTCACCTGGCGGGGGGGTTTCATCTCTCTTGGACACAACTCTATCTGTGTTGTCATTGCCCATTTAATCATTCAATGGCAGAAACACATTGTCATTTACAGGTTTTATGTAAAGACAAATTGCATGATGTTGGTATTAAGCATATCTTAATAAACAGACCCGTCAACATTGATATTAAATCTCCAGAAATAATATCGTAAACTGTCTTAGTACCTGCATTATTCTTTCAAAAACAAACTGAAAGTCTGTGCACCAAGTGATACTAAATGAAGATATTTAAGGTTAATTAAAAAAATCATCAAGAGCAACACAATCTTACTTTTGGTTGCTGCTGTTCAAATTTTAGGGGGCCGGAACAAGGGGCAAATTCACTCAAACAAATGTCCAGAAAAAGACGAAACAACAATGGGTACATAAGCTGACACCCATCACAAAATTTGGGGAAGAGACCCCCAAAACACCGAACTGTAGATTTAATTGGAACTTGATTTTTAATAATTTTCTAGAAAGTACTAAAACTAACTTTGAATTTCTAGTGATTTCCAATACAAAATTCTAGAAAAAATCACTCATTCCTAAATAAGGAGCTTCTTCCTCTGACACTCAGGTAGTTTGAAATGGTAGGGTGTCATGTTGGACTTCCTTACTGCCCAACAGTCCAAACTGCACAGTCGGAGTGTCAGGTTGGGATCCAACTGATTGTCTGATTGTCTGAACTGACCACCGATGTCTACAGCCACCTCAATGCTGATATCCCACTAAAGTACTGGTAGTTCTTGGTCATCTTCTTCAGCCAGGGCAACTGCCCTAGACAAGCTAAAACGGCCATTGCAGTATGATAGGCCCTTAGACTGACTATAATATGAATGTTGTACACTACCACTTTTCCACCTAATTTGCTGTGTTTTGGCGTAGATAGACTGATCGAAGACTGTGACAATTGTCGGAGTGTCTAGGGCATTAGCTATGTCTAGCGATCTATATAAAAAAAATTCTATAGTATCCATTTCTGTAGGTGTGGCATCAATGACTAGCAAATATCAAATTATGGACTTGGCTGGTATGTTCTCAGTTATAAAGGTATCAAACCCTGTTCAGCTCGGGGGCCTGTCTTGAGTGGACTCTCTCTGGATGGCTCTAAGAAGAATGTATGATATCTAGTGTCACAGCATCTACCTGACTGTCGGTTGTCTCATGTATTGGGATAGCTACCCCTAATACACTGGGCCCTTCTTTGGTTCCACTATAGTAGGGTGCCGGTTGACAACATAAGACATCTTCATTAGAGTGGTCTGCTTGTTTGGTTTGAACAACAATGCCATTGGTGTTATGGGTAGTACCACTGCCGGAGAGAATTTCTTCCTAAATCATTGTTGTCCCAAATTAGTGTAGTAAACTCTCTGCTTTATGAATGGTGGAAGGCTGATAGGGCTTACGTCCAGCTGTTGTTGAGCCAGAGCGGTGTCATGTTCTAAAATGACAGAGAGTGATGTAGCGTGGCCAAAACTGTAATGAATCGGGGTCCCTATGAAGTATAATTACTCACCCTTGAACCCTATGTGTTGTTCGAGAAGTTTCGGGGGAGGAGGTCTACCAGTCTATTATAATGGACATACAATTAGACGTGATGAAAAATAATAAACTCGTTAAGTCGGAGGTTCCAACTTCTACATGTTCTATGTGTAATACTTTATTTATCAATCATCAAATGTACACAGCGCCCTCTCTTGATTTTACAGATGAACTCTGCATGGCCATCTTGATACTGCTGTAATCCAATCAGTCCGCTGAACTATAATTATAATGATTGCACACAACAGTTTCGGTAGCCGTGGCTGAGTGCACATCATCTAATAAAGTGTATGTCATGAGTGTCTTGTGTTTCTTCATCTGAGGTGTTTACATCTTGAGGTCTTGTAACACCGTACTCATCTGGAAGACTGAGCCCTGAGCTTACTCTTTAACACTTTTTATAGCCTACAGGAAATGCGCGCTGCACGCAGAATGCCTGAACCAGTGCACAGTGGGCCAGAATGGGATGAAAGTGCGCCAAAAATATAAATCATTAAGTTCTGTGCAGGAAGGTTCACCTACTTAGCTTTTCCGACCCGTAGAATCCAATGGTGATAATTAGATCGCAGTATGACGTCAGCAAAATACCGAGTTTTGATTGGTCCTGATGTAATGGACTGTTTATCGCGGTAAAATTGTGACCAATTATTGCTTTTCAGTATAAAAAATGAGAACAAACGGGAAATTGCTAACATCGTGTTTTTTTACGATTAAATAATATGCTTAATTTTAACTGCAATGTCATGACGTCATCTAATTATGAAACAGATGTTCCATTGATGGTTACGTCATGGCAGTTGTGAAGGAATATAATATACAGACTCTACTTGTACTTTTGACTTTTTGATATAAACATTGGCCTACACAGGACAACCCCGTTATCGAAAATGTTATAGAAATGAAAAGGACGTTTACTCACATGCTATGAAGTGTCACTGTGGTACAGCTGACAGATATACTTTTAAAGGCAACTAGCGGCAGTATCCCTCATCACAATATATTAGACACCAAGTACATTGAAATTTCAACTGCGCAATCAGACATAAATAGGGGTATCATATTGCACAACACCGACTTTTCCGGCGAGCGCTGCCTTGCTCATGTGTCGTGTTTCTCAGTGGAGCGCGCCACATGTAATATGGAGTTCAGAAAAGTGGCGAAAACGTACGGTGATTGCTTCAGAAAAACTGCTCTAAAATCGTGTATCGCAGGTTGTCGCAGCTAAATTTGGCACCAAAATGATGCAAACAAGTTGCTCTATTAGAAATGAGTAGACTTTAGGCAGCAATCGACGGCAATCCTTAGTTTCCGTATTGCTGAACACAGAAAACGTAAGTTTCATGTCAATTTTGACACAATTGTCAGTATTTATTCATAGAAAACTTCAACAAAAACAAAAACTGATTTAATTTCCTTCAAATATGAACTCTAAACTAGAGCCAAGTGAAAGTTTAGCTCCATAGCTGAATGCAAGGTGTCTAATTTTGCTTTATGAAGATTTCCACAACTATTTTCATTTTGTGGCCAATTTCTGTGGATTGCATACCTTTAAGAGGTCATGACAAGTCAATATATATATTTTTTTGCTTAATTTCCCCATAAAATGATCCCATGGGGTATAAGCAACCTCAAAAGTGTTGAAAAAATTAAAACTAGCAGGGTCACGTATCACCCTTTTTGGCGCACTTTGGTTTCAGCCTGGCCCACTGTGCAGTGGACTGATTGGTTAAACCTTAAAATAGTAAGGCAATGAATGTAGACTCATTCGGTAGCCTGCGATTTTCAGCTTGTCAGGGTGCGCAAACGTGCACGCTGATGCACCGTCCACGGCATGCAACCAAATGTGTGTACACCCAGTTTGTTAATAAAAGTTTAAGTCAATCATTTAAGTCAACTGTAACATTGTAATTCTAAAGACCAGGGTAAAGCACAAACAATGTTTGCTTGACATGGAGGCATTCATCTTGTATCGTTTCTCTGGTTTACTTGTTCAACCTAATATTTATGCATCATGGCCGCGTACCACGGAAATACAGGAACTGGGTGCTTTTTTTTAGCTTTGGCCAATCAAAGAGCTCAGATTCTGCCAAATCTTTTTCTAATTTACATACAGCCATCTGGGTCAGTATAAAAGTAACTCATCGGCGGCGGCAATTTTGAGAAGCAGAATTTTACAAATCGTCTGCTTTTCATACTGTTTTTGTCTTTAACTACTAATTCTTGGATTTTCCTAAGGCTCATCTAAAGATGCTCTTTTTCAGGAAGAAAGCACACAGTTTTTCTTAAAACCAGTTTTTGTAGACGCTGTATTTTAATGTCTGACTATTTTGTTTAGTAATACTTGCAGTGTTGATCATTGAATGTGTACATCTGATTAACTAACAGCAACTTTGTCGCAAAAACGTAGCTTTGATTTTAGGCAAACAAAATTGAATAACTTACCAATTTTCAGCAAAAAAACCTGACTTACATTCATCCAGGCTAGTCGGCATCTTTACATGTGTACTCCCCCTTAAATTTGGCTGTCTATAATTATTCTATTGAGGCCCAAAAAGTTATGATTGCTCATTGTTCCTGTTGTGAAAAGATGGTGGGGTTTGGCAGTTACTCGGCTGCTTGGCTTGCGAGTTCCGGTCTGCCACTGGGGCTGACTGGAGGGAGTATTCGCCGGGAGTAGATACTCGTTAAACCTGACGGAATACTCCCGACAGTCTGGGAACTTCGCAGTCTCAGTTACCTGCCGAAGAATGATGCCGTGTCCCAGCTGGTGGAGTTCATGTTCTACTGTCCCGGCCAATTCTCCGTGATCACCTCCGCTCTCACCACTTCGGCGCCTGCCGCACTCTGTGGTGGTCCCGTCCGACAAAGGTGATGTTGTTGTGATGCGGATGCAGCTGATGATGAAGCGATGATGCGGCGGCTCGGGTTGTACGGCCGTGGTTGCGGCGTCTGTGTGGCCGCCCTCTTGATGTGGTGCTGCTGATGCATAAGGTAGTACCGGTGGTACTGGTGGCGGTGGGGGTGATGGCGTCTTAGGGAGGGGGTGGATTCGACATCGTCCTGTGTGGCCGGTGCCATGGAGTTGGCCGGCGAGAGGATTGGCTCCGGGGATGTTGGTGGTGATGGCGAGTTAAATGGTGACACCTCCAGGAGAATGTTGAGTGGTGGTGAAAGCGCCATCCTCTCCAGTATCACCGATACCTTGTCGTCTTGGGTGTGTGCATGGTCCACTTTACTTCTCTTTTTGGAGATGGAGACAGTTGACTTTATCCGAGGTGCCTGCAGTACTCTCCCCTCCTCTCCCCTTCGTTCCTTGCTCCATCTCTTGCCTGTGTCTCCTCTACATTCTCGGGGGTGCACTTTATGGACTCGCAGCATGTGCTGTTGGAAGTATCCAAACTGATCAAATTCTTTGCTGCATCGTGAGCAGTCGTACACTTCTTTTGCTGTTCTTTTTCCCAATCAGATTCGCTGTCTCATCGAGTTGCCATCGACAAAATCTACCAGCCCTGGTTTATGCAGCATCAATTCCAGCTGTAGAATGCACTGAAAATAAATCAGCAAATTTTACTCAAATGGGAAAAGTTAACTGAACGATGCATAGCCATTTAGACTATTGGAAAGATGGCAAGTTCATAAAAAAAAGCCTCAATTGGTTTGGTGATTTTTTTGGTATGCCCAAATTTACAAGAGAGATCCCCCCTTGAAAATACTATGCAATGTCAATCGGTGAGTTTCATTTAGACAATGCCAGGGTGATGCATACATCTGCTGTAATCACAGCAGCACATTTTATGCTGGTTTTAGACAAGATTCCCTGTAGAGTGTGAAGATGAAGATTGAGGTGATTTACAATCCACAAATAGCATTAATTAGCAAACAACTGTTTTATTGCAAATTACATACAAAACTAGCCTTTTCTATAACAGGGATAAGCCACCAGGACATAATTGGCACGTGTGTTCCATTCAAGATTATGAATCCACGCAATCCTCTTCTCTTTTGACCCATTCTGGAATAGTTTGTTTTACTACATGTATATAGGTTGAGCATTCATAGTGTTTATTCAGTAACTGCACCCTGCACAATTTGGGACTTAATTGGGCTAAATTTTAGTTTGTAAGTGGTAAATGTAAGAGATAATTGCTGTATTATAATTAAGGAATGAAACAATGTGTGTGATAAACCCTCAATATAGCTATATATATACATTCTTACAACTTTGCACATTATATTCAATCCAGGTAGCATCTATCAAATCTAAAAGGTTTTTTTTGTTCAGTTTACTCTTTAAGGTTTCATCTTGACACGTTCTTGTCTTTGATTACTTTATATAGATTGGGAAGGATGATTGAGAACGTGTGGAATAAAACGTTGTACTATTTTGTTATATCTTTATGTACAGTAGTAAGAATTTTTATTATTGTATTTTGCAAATGTTTTACATCAGTATTATTGTGAACATTTTATCTGATTTGTATCTGATAAATAAACTTAAGAATTCAATTTGAGACCAAATACGAGTTTTGTTTCTGTGTTTTTATCAATGTCATTTGTTAGTACTCTAGAAGATGTTCAATTGATGTCCAATATGTCACATTGCATTACACTATCAGTCATTTCTGGTTCTGGTGCTGTTTTAAGGCAAATGAATCCCTAAAGAAGGGTTCCAAGGTTGACCAATAGAAAGAGTCCTTATGAAAGTGGAAGAAATAAATTACAAGTCTCTAACCTCACCTCACAATGATGTAAACTGCCATTTTGTTTATGGTCTTTTAGAGCAACATTTAAAGCATGAAGTCATTGAGTATCAACGACAAATGGGTCTGTACATTTCAAAGAGGATTTTTGTGCCAGTCAAAAGGTCAAAATTATTGCCGTTTTGATTAAATATTATCAAAATTCAGGAATGAACTAAAAGTTTCCTGTACACAAATGTAGAGATCCATATCATGTTTGAAATGTGACGTCATTGGATGTTTTTGAATGTTGACAAAAGTCACTCTGAAAGAGTATCAAATAAAGTGGCATTTTCACCATTTTAAAGTTAGATTGGTGTATCATCATGCCTTGAGGTAAAGGACATCAATAGTAACACTCTTAGCAAGATCTGTAGCTGTATCCATAGCCCCAATCCACATACAGCCTAATTGTACTGTAGAGTGTGATCTAATAAAAGCAATAGCCAATCTAAACTCAAGGAGTTACTAATTATAGCAGCATCAAGCTTTCCTCAAGGCTGGTATTATTGAATGATTATGGGTCAACTGGAGCTGAATTTATAAATAGTAGCCAAAGCAACATGACTATTACATCAAGACAACCATTTAATTTGGGTGATTACAAAGTGACCTAGTTAAAGTTGCATCATTTAAAAAATCACAGTTTCAAACATTTGCATCTACACTGTACACAAGATTAATCAAACAACAATGAGAAACATACACTCATGTATTATGATCTATTAAAGATACATGAACAGTGGTATACTCATCATGTGAATATTTATTTAAAAAGGCTTGGCCAAGGTGAAATTCATTGATGTTATATGAATTTAAGTGCACAATTTATAATCGTTTATAAATGTTTTTTATCCAAAGGGATATATACATGTAAACTTTTCAATTCACTCCTTATCCATTAATACACAAGTTCAGTATTTTACCTCCCATCTGAATTAAAGAGCTAAAGTTTCAAATCTCAATCAACTACACAAATTTCCTAACAAACCAGTTTGGGGTTTGCTATTTTACTTAGGTGCAAGGCTTAGGAAAAGAGCATTGTATTCAAAGTAGGGAAACCTACATACAGCTTTAATAAATTGTCTTTTTACCCTTGGCATCCATATCACAAAATTAGGGCCCAACTCTGCTTAATGAACCATACACCAAGGGAAGTTATACATACAAGGCCAGGGGTGGATTTCACAAAGATAGTCCTAACTTAAGACTAGTCCTAGGAGTTATTAAAAACTTAAGGCTAGTCCTAAGTTAGGACGAGTAACTCGTCCTAACTTGAGATAAGACTAGTCTTAACTCTTTGTGAAATCCACCCCTGGTTCATACTTCACATGGATGAGAATGCATGAGAATTTGAAGCCATAAATTTGCATACAACAATTCGGTCCAAGTTGAAATAGGCTCAAGTCGTGCAAAATATTCGCTGTGAATGTAGAGTTGTCACATTTGTTTAGCATTAGTGTTAGTTTAGCAATGTACAGGCCACACAATAGTGTAATCAGAACCAGTCAACCTAGTGGTTGGGTTCATTATTGAATTTTGCTGACAGTTATTTAGAAGCAAAATCAAGGACACCTTTTAACAACAAATTTGGTGACCGGTATTTTCAATTAAACCGAATTACTCCCAGAGGATGGAGGTAACACAAAATATCAACCATGTCACTTTTGCTGAACACAATACTAGACATGTGATCAGGAATATCCAATCAATGTGTCCCACACCAGTCCCCTTGCCATGCCATTCAGCGAATATAGTCAGGTTTCTCATATCATCTTGAGAGATTGCTCTGCAAACAAATCCACATGAAACACTCTACATGTACATGGTATGATGGTTTCTCAAATATCATCCCTGATGCTACATGCAGCTATCATTCTTACACTGATCAGGATAACCATCAACCGAAACAAAGCTTCAGATGTACTATCATGTAAGATCTGCAGAAAACAGAAAGTTGAAGCAAGTTTCCTATGAACAAACAGAAGCCCATTCTCATGTCCTATGTGTGAGTTATTGCCATGCTGATCCTCAGTGCCACTCAGTCAATTACAACATTGACAATCATCAGTGTGAGTTAAACAATGCTACCAGGTCTCAGTATCCTGATGACTTCATTATAGACTGTGGTAGTGTGTACTTTGATGCTGATGTAGAAACACCCCACTACTCTCTACCAAACCCACCACTCCCCACACAGCCTGATACACAGCCTGGTTCTACTGGGCCTAGTTACAGCAGTTGCCAGGAGCTTCTTCAGGCAGGTCATTATATGAGTGGTATCTATACAATATTCCCTGCTGGTTTCATGGCCTGCAAGTCTACTGTGACATGGACACTGATGATGAGGGCTGGATTGTCATTCAGAGGCGTCAAGATGGCAGTGAGGACTTCTATCGTAACTGGGTTGACTACCAGGTTGGCTTTGGCAGCTTGTCTGGTGAATTCTGGCCTGGAAATGATAACCTACGTACACTGACTGAGTCTGCAGGACCATGGAAGCTCAAGATTGAGATGGTTGACTATGATGGAAATGAAGTATTTGCTGAATATGGACATTTCAAGATTTCTGGTGAAAACTTCATGCTAGAAGTTGGTTCATACAATGCTCACAGCACAGTGAGGGATGCTCTCACATGGCACAATGGGAAGATGTTCAGCACCAAGGACAAGGATAAGAATGCACAAACTCAGCCATTTCACAGGATGGTGGTATTGGCAAGGCTATAAGCTCATTTAAATGGTACGTATTATCATACAGCAACATATAGTGTTGAAGCAATGCTTTGGGTCTCATCATTGGCTAGTGTCATAATTGCAGTCAAAACATGTACCATGAAAACTTGTAAAATAAAGTATATGAACGGGAAAAATGCCGTTTGATTTCAAATTTTAAATGACAAATAGAATCTTGACCGTTTAAATAATGAAGTAAATCAGACAAGCAAAGTAATAATACTAAGAATCTTGAAATTTATAAAAGATTCTCCATCAAATCTCAAGCAGGTTTCCACTGAGCAGTGTGTTTGTAAATGTGAACATATTTTGTGATATTCTGCTATGAAGTTAAATGTACATCATTTCTTTTAAACCTGCCGGGAAGGGTCATTTATCCCCAGGGATTCGGCATGTTGACTGCAGCTGCAGTAAGAGTGACTTTTCAAAAATGTATACAAATTTTGTGAATTTAATATGGTTTTACCCTTTCCCTAGCTCTGTGAAAAAAACCCACAGGCAATCACTCGGTTGGGAGTACCCCAGTGTCCTCACAGAATCCTTTACAAACAATAGCTTTTATATTATATGACCTACAATTATTGGAGGACTGTTAGCACTGCAGGTAAGTATGGTTGCAAAGCACCTCTCTTTTTGACATGTTTATGTCCCGTGATTTAGACATTCAGTAAAATGCAAGGCAGCTTTCAAGACATTGAAAATAGTGTCATCCCTTATGTATTGCCAGGAAAGAAAACAATAGTAGAATCTCACCATTGAAGAGTCCATATCATGTACAGTATCCCAGTGTCTGTCATCAGTCAGGAGTACATCTCAACTGTTAGGATTGTCTGCCAAGGTGTTCGAACAAAGAGATGATCCTGGTGGCTGCCTGTAATGCTGTTTGTCAAATATTCAACAGAAATATATCTTGAGACTGTTGATACATAATATACTATCATCAATGATTTATGATATAATATCATCAATGTAAACTTCACAATTATTCTTTGTTCCATGACATGACATAACATGGGCTAATAGTTCATAACTTATGCAATAATTTAGAATGAGCACAGGGTTCAAAACAAATGCTGTAAATGAAGAAACCAGAGGAATGTAGGCCTAAATGTCTTTGTAGTCATCCAAATGGAGTAAAAATGGCCCTGAAATAAGCAGAGTGTATTATAAGCCGACATTAGGATCAAGACTGGGTTTCTAGAAATGATTTTCAACATAAGGATTTGAAACCTCCCATGAATAACATCTTGCAAACATGAAAACAAGCATTCAAACAGTATTATGGAATCATAGAGACACCCAGACTACAGAACCATAACATAGTATACAAATATTGGATGCATCCGAGTACACTAGAGCAGGGTATCATCACAAGGTGAATTCTGGACTGTTCCATTTCACAAGGCGAATCTATTGTATGAATTAAATGCATCCTATATTTGTTGTATATACCTCACACATAGATCCTTGTCATATTTTTCATAGAATTCAAAATTTATTTCAACATTAAATAATACAAAAGTTTTTAACAATTTATGAATGTACATTCTTGATACGACTTCAAACAGACAGGGGCAGTCAAAGGGGCTAACCCGTGGTTTTGAAAATGGCCAGTTATACATCCCTGCCAAAGACAATACTGGCATTTATGGTCAATTTTACTAACCATGTCCAGTCAAGTGTAAACATATTTTTACAAATATTTGTTTGATTCTGGGAATTTGAATTAGGTCTGATTATATTGAATAACTTCCTGAAAAATTACTTCCAAGTGAACCTTATGAAATCAATTCAGCCAGACACAGGAATCATCCAATCTTGAATACTTTGTTCAACGTAACTTTTTAAACTCATGATAAAATAAATACATATTTACAACCAAATAGGGGCATCTACAATTTCATAAAAGAAAATCATATTTAAATATTTACTTTGATGTCTGTTAAGTCTATAACGTTAATCTTGAGGTCGCAGGTTCAAGTCCAGCTTTAATTACTTTTTCTGTGTTCAACCCAAAGTTATTTTACAACTTACGCAGAAAGTTTCCCCTGTGGTTTATTGCTTGATATTTGAAAAAAGTTGCATCCCTTAAGGTGATCCCTCTGCTGCCGCTTCCCAGGTTGTATCGTAAACTTGGGTGTGATCCCTGGCTGTACAACAGTTAGAGGTTGAATAGCTTTTGACTGGCACCCCAAACAAATATATTGTCAAAATAGGGAGACAGCCAACAATAGGGCTAGATAGAGGGCCAGCACATTAATCCACAGGTCGCAGGTTCAAGTCCTGCTCTAGTATGTATTTCTTTATTCAACCCAAAATGTAATTTGTAACACATTACATAATAAAGCCTGTTCCAAATTAACACAAGAGGGGTTCCTTACAAGCTTGCATCAATGTAAGCCATGAATTCTTTCTTTAAAGTGATGGGGGATTTCCTAAAATGATTTCCATAAATCATAAAATAATATCTACTCATTGTACAGCTGTATTAGAGGTTGAGAACTTGTTCCGGTCACTTCCAGAATCTGCTATTTAAGATTGTATCTTATCTAATGCAAAACAGACTGATAACAGTCATTACTCACTGAGTCACCAATGCACTGTAAACCAGACTGATAAGTCATTACTAACTGAGTCACCAATGCACTGTAAAACAGACTGATAACAGTCATTACTCACTGAGTCACCAATGCACTGTAAACCAGACTGATAACAGTCATTACTCACTGAGTCACCAATGCACTGTAAACCAGACTGATAAGTCATTACTAACTGAGTCACCAATGCACTGCAAACCAGACTGATAACAGTCATTACTCACTGAGTCAATGCACACTGTAAACCAAACTGATAAGTCATTACTCACTGAGTCACCAATGCACTGTAAACCAGACTGATAACAGTCATTACTCACTGAGTCACCAATGCACTGTAAACCAGACTGATAAGTCATTACTAACTGAGTCACCAATGCACTGTAAAACAGACTGATAACAGTCATTACTCACTGAGTCACCAATACACACTGTAAACCAGACTGATAGCAGTCATAACTCACTGAGTTTCTCTCAATCAGTTGGTTGAGGGTATATGTCTGAGGTTGTTTCAAAAAATGTACAAACCAGCTCGTTGCATTTTAGAAAGTGCATCATCACAAAAGGCAATACTGATGTCTCTTGTACACTAGACAATGTGGATGCTCTGACAGGACTTAAACTGAGTGTAATTTAACTGCACAGCTATTCTTCAAGAAAGTAGGATTGGAAAGTCACTGACTATCCTCACTGAATAGTTGACAATGTCTCTTTGGCTGCTTGCATTCTCTTCCGAGCTTTCTGAAACAACTCTGTAAGTACAAAACAAAACAAGATGATACTACTTAACACAACCATGTGATCAATTGCACCCAAATCTAAATGTGGGTTTGGAAGGGACACTAAATCCTCTGAATAAATTTATCAGCCCAAATTAAATGTCTTTCTTGTATGCTGTTTGTGAATAATTTTCAGATTAATTTTTGCTAAGCTGAATGAATTTGGCTCCTGGTGTACAATAATCACCACAGAGGAGCTTTGGTTTAATACAGACGATTCACATACAGTGCACCCTCCACAGTTTACCACAGAAAGGCCATGTTCCCCACCAGGCGGGTGGACTAAAGAAAACAATCACAATCCCAACTCAGCATCACACAGGCAGTTTGGACCTATGAATGGCTTTCATGAATGTGAAAAATATTCACCAGCATCACAAAAAATATCATGTTATGCTGCAAGCACAGACAAATACAACCTTGCTGCTTTGTAAACCATGAATGAACTTGAACAATAAGGGCCATGCAGTAGGAATGAAAACTTATGGACTTTATCCCATCATGCACTGCGGCCTCTCCTTGGCAAACTGTAGAGGGCGCACTACATTGCAAATCAGTCGTATTGAGAAACACCACCCATTGATGGATACACAAAATATCAGGCCAGGGTTCTAAATCACATCAGTGTCAGTGCAAAAAACATCACTTTGTCATGTCAGTGCAAAAACGTTGTATTTCCAAAAATAACACTTCCATTATGCACGAGTTTGAAACTTTCATAGCGTTGTATTTCGCTTAAAATAGCCAGGATGTACCCACAACACTAGTGCATGCTAAGTATTTTGGTGCGAGATATACTGTTTTTGAAAATCAAGATTTGACATTTTTGCGCCGATGTGATGATAAATTAACATCTCACCTTGCACTTGAGATCCTTAATGCATAACCATTGTACCTCTGCACAACAGGGTTTATGTGTATATCCAGGTTTGGGGGATACAACATTTGTGCAGATTCAAACTAACGTTTCATGTTAATACTTTTTGTTGTTGAGATTTTTAAACTTTCACAATAACATGAGCACCTCATTATATACAACACATTTAACTAACTAAGTGCACAAAATAGAATACTTACCAAGAACATTTTGGACAGATGCTTGCATTGTAAGACCGCTGTAAAAAAAGAAAGAAAAACCAGTAACTAACTGATAACTTCCTTAGAAAAGCACAACATTGGTTTTTGGAATGAGTAAATTCATTCCCATCCTTGTGTTTTGAGTAACACACCATCTAATCAACATGAGAAAATAAGATAATTCCTTTGAAGTAAAAAGCAAAGAAAGGCAGATGTCAGAGATTTTCAATATGGTTGGGAACAACTTGGTCCCTGAAATCTGAATACACGCAAGACCTGCACACTCTATTGTGGGGATTCAAGTTGAAAGTTACTTACCCAAGCCTGTCAAGTAATGTTCCAACCTTCTTCTTAGAAGTAGATTTTTCCATGAAGATTCTGAAAATAAGAAAGACATTTTTGAGTGAGGCCCTTATGGTTTACATGTTTATTGTTGGATGCAAGTTATAAATGATACTGAACACTGTGATTGCTGGGGTGCATTTCTTAGACCGAAACTTTTGTCAGGTTTTGGTGGGTTTTGCCAAACTGCAATATTTTCAAGACTGTTCTGTCCAACTTCGTTGTTTGGTTGTTATTCTCCTCGATGAATGGCATAACAGTCTTTGCAAAATTTAAGTTTCAGGGGAACAACTTCTTTTTGATCAAAACTAATTCTGAACAATTCAAGTTCTTAGTTTGTGTATTTGATTTATATTTCCATTGTTTGTTTGCTTATTTAAACTGTATAAATTGTCCATGTTATTTTGCAAATTTAATTTATTGATTGGTTGATAAGCATATTTTTATTACAGCCTTGCTTTTATATTATTTGTTTTCCCTTGAGCATCTTTTAGGCGGATTAGGCACTATGTACAACTAGTCGTGCCACTGCAAAAATGTTGATCTCGATTTTGCAACAACAGTGAAACTCCACAAAAATGCTCCATGCGAACATGTTGTATCTCGGCGCGCACTTGTTTTGCGTGTACATCCAAGCTGTTTTAAGCGAGATACAGCATTTTGACTCTTTGAAACTCATGCCAAACCCAAGTGCTATTTTAGGAGATACAATGTTTTTGCACAATGATTTTATTTATTAATACTTTATTATTTAAGAAATTTCAAAATTGTATACACCACATAACTGTTTCCGTTAATGCTCACAAAATGCTCCTGTTTCTAAAAAAACAGCAATTTTGATGTGCTAAGTCAATGGGAGACTTTTGGGGACACTAGGTGGCAGCAGATTTACCAGGTCAATTCCTGGAAATGTGCACATGCTCAGAACCATGTAAGCAATGGAAGGTTACTGGGTATATCTCATGCCACTTACTGTTTCATAGTCTGCCATTTGTTATCTTATTGTCTCTATGAAAATAGTATCAACACTCACTGACTCTGTTGTAGTAAATTCAACTTCACTTTTACACTCCCAGTTGCCTCCGTCTGGAAACCAAATCGGCTCATCACAGCGCCCTCATGTGTTGGCGGGACAGAAATATAGGTTGGGTCCTCCAGTTCTGGTGAACCGCCGATGAAGAATCGGCGCATGTTGTCAAAGACATTACGGCCACACGGTCGCCATGTTTGTACTTCAATGGTGTGAATACCTGGTTTTAAAAAAAATGAACATGTAGATTTAGACTCATACAGTGAGTTTATTCTTGACCCATAACAGAGCTGCATACTCCTAAGGAGCTGAGATGGTTTTGGGAAAGCCAAGGACTTGATTAACAGGCGTAATAATTTAAGATGTTTTTAAGGGCATACTTGGCTTGAAAAAGCACATAATAAATATGATGCTATTTGCAGTCAATGAATCACGGCTGGAGATGAGAGTCTTTTGCTTGTAAAGAAGTCTAGAAAGACCATGAACTAAATTAATGTTTTCAAAGAGATCAGGGTAAATAAAAAAGCAAAAGTTATTTCAACATGTGCAATGTCTATTTTTGTGTGAAGCATGTTCATCTTATTTTAGAGAAAAATCTCGTTCCTCAGGTGATAGAAACCATCTGTAGAACCTCCAAGTAAACACTGCATGTATACACCAACCTGGTATGCCGTGCCACAACCTTGCCTTGTTTGGAAGGCAGGAACAATAACTTTGAAAATGGCACTGCGCAACCTAAAGTAACACGCACTACTACTAAATATTTATTAGGTGCTTTTAAAACCCTTTCGTTACCGAATTGTTTGGACATAAACTACCGCTGGTGACCGCATTGTTTGACCACTCAAGCGTGAAGCACACATTCTTACACAACAGAAAGCTTTCGTACAAAGGCCATTTTTACAAACTCCATTATCTCCTTGAAGATATTGTTTTACAGCAAAATAAGTAATAAAAAAGTTCTTCCTTATTGAATTCCCTTTCATATAATCTAAAACTCATTGACATTGGTCTAATAAATGTCAAAGTTCTTGGTCTTTCTTTCCTCAGTGCAATCTGTAATCTCAAACACTTTTTTGTACACAACCATATGGCGTTCCGTAGGTGTTTGGCATTTCGGATCTTCCTATTCCAATTTGAAGAGATTGCATAATAGCAACCTTATTTTATTTTACCACCATTGGAAAGATCCGATCTTTCTCTTTCCAATGATGGTGAGCTTGGGTATGGAGGGTGAACATGGACAAAACTACAACTTTATTACAAATGGCCTTTGTGCTCAGGCTTGAGTGCTTTTTTGTGTGCAAGCTTGGTCGACTAAAGTCGCCAATGGTAAGGAAGAGGGGGTATGAGTGCAGTCGACTAAAGTCGCCTATGGTAAAGAAAGGGTTAAACACCTACAACATCCCTGAAACAATCTCAACTGCTGAGTAATCCCATTACAAAATATTTTTAAAACGATGGCAGAAAACTGTACCAACCTGGTTTTGAGGGGATGGTCAGGTACCCGTACCCCTCTGTGCGATAACGCTGCCAGGTATCAATAGACAGTACCTCTAGGAAGATCTGAGGCCATTGAGGAAGTAATTCATGTTGATTATCACCATCTTGACCCACCTCCTCATGTCGGTAACACAACTCTACATCAAATGGGTAACTGAAGTACGCCACATTCTCCTGTAGTAACAATAAACATTTTTAATTTTCTCCAACACAAGATTTGCAAAGAGTTCTATTTTGTGTGTGTTCCTAATGGTGTTCTTTATAGACAACATTTTGCCCATTGCTCAATTGATACATCTATACTGCCAGACAAAAGTAACGGTCAAACAAATTCTAAGTGAAAATCTTACTCTGTTGATTTCCTTTGTGCTGCACGTCTGTGTGACGCCAGAGAGCTGTTGGGATCTGTCAGCTGACCAATCTACATTATACATGAACAAAATGTAGATATGATTCGTATGCTAAATATGTACACAGTATTAAAGATGAGCTATGTGCAATCAGTTATCACATTCTCATAAAAACTACCTCAGTTTTACGAACGTACATTTTGGTTGTCTGAAACAAAAAGCTGTTTCTGAAGTGGCTCAATACTATAGAGTGAATGGGCCTAGGGCTTGAGTTGGGAATAAAATCAACAAGACCAAAGGGCTTGTAGCTCAAAATGTTTACTGAGCCTGATTTACTTTTTTGGCAGGACCAGAATCAAAGTGAGAAGAATAACAACATACACAGCTTAACAAACAAGCTGTTGTTATTTGAACAAAATGTTATAGAAGATTTCACTCTTTTGTACTATGAGCGAGTATACTTCAATATTCAAATGAAAGATATTACACAGAGAAGTATTATTATGCACTTGAACAACACAAGATTCCTAAACTTGTCCAGTCAGTCATGTGTTTACAGGCCCAATGCTACAACCACTGGCCTCAGGCCTGTGGTCCTATGTTAATTTTGAGCTTTGATGGGAACAAGACCAAGCAGCTTTTGGTTACAGCTGCCATGTAGTAATACGATTAAAGATACCATAGCAAGTGGTTTGAAGTCATACTCACGTTTTGGGAGTTCCACAAAAAAGTGCACATAGAGATTATCATACTCGTAGTTTTTGGCTGATATGATCTCCCCATAAACAAGTAACCTCAAAATTCCTGATATAACCTGGAATAAGAACAGATTATTAATCTCTGCTTTTACAACGTCAAACTTTTCTCTTTTTAAAAAACTGCTTGATATAAAAGTTCCTGAATTTCATATTGGTTGCCTAGATCTTAGAGTAAGGGGAATTTCTATCAGAATCCTCATGCAACACTTTTATTGGTCAGTTTTAGGATGAACAAAGAAAAATTGACTGGAACAAAATTTGAACCTGTGACCTCTGAGTTTACGTGCCAGTGCTCTACCAACTGAGCAATCTAGCCCTTTGTTGGTCGTATCTGTATTCTGACAATATCTTTGTTCAGGGACACCAGTCGAAAGTCTCCGACCCAGCCTGTGGCTCCGCTACGTGGGTGACACCTTCATCGTTTGGCCCCACGGACCGGACTCTCTCATCCAGTTTCTGCAGTATCTCAACCAGCAACACCCCAGAATCAAGTTCACCATGGAGCAAGAGCAGTCCGACAAGATCGCTTTCCTTGATGTCCTCATCACCAGGAAACCAGACAGCAAACTCCACCACAGCATCTACAGGAAACCCACACACACCGACCGATATCTCAATCAGCGATCCTTCCACCACCCAAGAATCAAGTCTTCCGTCAACCGCACCCTGGTTCAACGAGCTTACAACATCTGTGACCCAGACAGCCTTCAGCAGGAGTTACAACACATCAAGACTACACTGAAGTGCAACGGTCTACAGCGTATCTTCCGGCAAGCAGGGATCAAGGTTTACCACTCTGCTCCTAAGAAACTTCACAGCTCTCTTCAATCTCACAAGAACAAGCAAGATCCCTCCACACGTGCAGGAGTTTACCGCATTCCCTGTGAATGCGGGAAGGTTTATGTCGGGGAAACCGGGCGTAACCTTCCCATAAGACTCAAGGAACATCGAGCACACGGAAGGAGGGGAGATTATGAGAAGTCAGCCATCATCAAGCACTCCAACATCACCGACCACTGAGTAGACTGGGAGGCTGCAGAACTCATCGCTCCCATCCAGGCATGGCACCCAAGACGGATCAGAGAGGCCATCTCGAGATCTACAAGCACGACACAGTTCCTCAAGACATAGGCTTCCACATCAGTGACATTTGGCTCCCACTCTTCCCGACAAATGAATCTCCTATATCCAAGGTCACATCCCCTACCACTTAGACTTGGGTCTTCTATACCCTCAGTCTTCCCTAGGTTCCCTCACCTCCCCTGTGCTTGTCCACAACTGATTCAGTTCAGTGAGCACACACTCCCTACCCACCACTAGTGGGTTTCAGTTGAGGCTTAGCCCCAGCTCCAGCCTACACGCTTCACCAAGCTTAGCCCAGCTTATCCAGTTCCCGTTCCCGCCTTCGCGCACCACCGAGCCAAGCCCAGCTTCCAGTTAATCCTTCAAGGCAGTACTTAAGCAGCATCCAGCAACAGAGTCCAGCATTCTCCTGAAGACGATCAGAGCATACTGATCGAAACGTTGAGTCGTTAACCACCGGTTCTTTTCAGAACCTACACTACTCAAAAGAGATTTCCACATGGTGTTACCGCAAGCCTTACTTAGTTAAAATAACAAAACAAAAAATGATGACATTAAGTTATCAACTTCAAATATTTTAATTATGGGTTGAAGAAAGAAAATTGACTAAAGCGAGATTTGAATTTGGACCTCCAGATTAACGTGCCTGCACTCTACCAACTGAGCTATCTAGCCCTATGTTGGCAGTCTCCCTATTTTGTCAATTAATGTAAAGCGCATTGAGACGTTATTGTGAAATGCGCTATATAAGAACTAGTTATTATTATTATTATTATTATTATTATTTAGTTACTTTGTCTGGGGGTTCTTTGATATTTTGTGAAAGGCCCCCCCCAAAAACAAACCCAAAACACCTCACCAACAAAAAAACAGACCACACAAACAAATAAAAAAACACCCCAACAACCAAAGGAAAAGAAAACAAACAAGCAAACAAACAAAATGCATTTAGAACCTTGGTTTTCAGACCAGCTACAGAAAACAAACTTTTCTTTGCTTTGTTTTTATCTTCGTCCTATTTCCCAACATCAATTCAACTGATGTTTCATGTGATTTAGTTCTCACCTGCTCAAAGTCATGTCCTACCATAGCTCCCATATAATCAACATGTCTCTGATACAACTCCCGGAACATCTTAGCTTCCCTGTCTTGATCTCGCTGACCCATTGCCTGAGAGGCAAGCTGCACTGTGTATTCAAAGGTGTCTCGTCGTGTAGACTCAGTCACAATGGTGTAGGGAGAACGGTGATGGTTGAAGTCAGGAGTCATAGATAGCACACCATGTGTGTCATACTGGTTGGTTACAACAAAACAAAGACAAGGGATTTGAACACAACGGGGCTTTGTCATTCTTGTCCTTAAAGGGGCAAACTACCTTCAAGTCTTGTCACATTTTGCTGTTTGGAATTGTTCCTTATCCTTTTAAAGAATTTTCCATGCACTAAAACCCATATATTGTGTTTTAATTAGTGAGTAGTGATAAACAATAAAATTGCCTCTTTAAATAACCAGCACAACATACCGCCAGCCATTTTGTGGAGTCGAAAATATGGTCGAACAAAATGGTGGACCAAGTTCTGTCATAAAATTAAACAAAAAACACACAATTTCAAGGGATATATGTGAATCATTATATTCTACTTTAAAAATATCTTTCCAAGTGTCATAACAAACAAAGCCCAAAGCGCCCAAATGCAAAGGCAACATGCTCCTTAAAGGCAAGTTCATGTATTTCAAGCTCAATAATCCTCAATTGAAAGACACAGTACAGGATTGGTGATTAGTTTCAATCTTAAAGCACACAGATTATACTAGTTTACCAGTCAGTTCATACCAGTACCCACCCTTCAGAGGTATATTTCTGAGAGTTACTGCAACAGCAAGATCTGAAACTAGGCTCAGGTATATTGAAATAATGGCATTCCTACCTCTTGGTAACCCCTTGAATTACAGACTTTAATGAGCTTTAGGAAACATTATCCTCAGCACAAGAAAACTGGATCAAAGAGTCGGATTCCTTCATAAATGTAGTCATAAAAAGGTCTGAAATCAGATCAAAGTCTGACATTTCTCATCACAAATGACACAAATCTCCGATATGAACCATTGTTGTTTGCATTTGATGACATTTTCACAGGTCAGTTGTATAGTATTTTTATAAAAACAACCCAATACTAATGATAATAATAAAGGTGGTTTTAATTTGTTGGTCGTCACCTTTGTATTTTTTTCTTTTTTGATGGTTGTAAATATCTCTGTGTAATTTGTCCCGTTTATCTTTTTATGGATCTTCCTTTCTTTTTACCATTTTATCTCCTTTAAGTGTTTTTATTGTAAGATGCACACTGGAAAACAATTTTCATGTTTTTTAACGTGACGTTTATAATAAATAATAATAATAATAATAATAATAATAAAGAAGCTCCATTTAGTTACCCTTCTGGACCTCCCACATACACACACAAACAAACTATGCAACTATTCATTCACTCTTGTATGATATTCCTCTCTGTATTTTCCCTCGGTTGCTATTTCAATTCTTTGAAGGCGTTAGGAGGTAAACTGCAGTTTACAAGATATAGCACCAATTCAGCTCACCCCAGGCCCAGGTTAATAAATATTATAACATTTCAGTAAACTATTTGCAAACAAATTTAACTTTGAGAATAATCCTCCGACAGACAACATACCTTTATGGTGCTAAGAATATACTCATCCAGGATTGTGGAATCACTACAAAAGAAGAGACCAAAAAGTGTCATCCATTTCACTGTAGCCTTTAACTTATTTCTGATAAGTACATTGGTATGGATTACAACTTGTCCTATGCCTGGCCATACCTGGAAGTGTGTTCAATCTTACAGCCATTCAAGCAGCTACAGGTAATAGTACTCCGCACTAATGCTAAAAATAGAAGCTCAGTACCCAGATCTTAGACAACATGTCATATTTCAATAATGTACACATACATGTCCAAGCTGATTGATCACTCGCGTTTACTGACGCAGTCTGCTGCACTGATGCGCTTATCAGGAGAGGGCTAGTGATGAAAGGTTTGTCTGACTTGCGAGTATTATGACGAAAAGTCCTTAATGTGTAGTGCTATTGGGAACAAGCTGGTTGTGGCAGCTTTGGCCTTTATAGAGATACACAGTAAGCATTGTCAGACTTAAGCTTATCAGTATCAATTTGTCCTGTTGTTATAACATCTGCTCTTTTATAAATATGATGAGGGGAGAGATTTATGAAAAATAAAATGGGGGGAAAAAAAAGCAAACTGCTGGCCAGTTGAAAGCACATCTATGACTAAGCTTCTTAAAAGCTTAAGAGCAAGGCCTGCAAAAGCATTACAATTCTTAAACCATAAGAAGATAAAGATGAAGGTATTTCTTACTCTTCTACCGAGCTGAGATCGGCCATGATGTACATGGTTTGTACCGGTGTGTTGATGACATGAGCACTGCGTTTATGCTCATCAGATGGGACCTCAATAACAGGATTCATTTTGGGCTGAAAAGTGTTTGCCTGACCATACCTGCAAATATTACAAACATTTATTACCTTTCACAGGAATATTCTTTTATTTTTGAACCAGTATTAGCTCCATATCATCTACTGTTTGAAAAATAAATCACTAGCTCGATCTATTATGTTATTAAAACTTATAAAAAAGTTCTTCTTAAAAAAATAAATAGACAAAAGGTGCTATAGGATCTTGGTAGGGCAGGTTTGTTGCTTTTCATTTAGAGCATGCAAATATTTTCACAAAGCTGTCAGGCAGAAATCAATTCCAACTGCAACCGAAAATCCTGCTTTGGAATAAGTGGTCTTGTCAAAATTAATCCAGGACAGGTAGTCGGATAACAATTCTCTGATGTCAGATTTTTGATGGATTTCCATCGGACTGTAATTCTATGAGAGACATAGAATGATCCTTACCCATCTCTTCTTCTGTCTGTCTGTTTCCTCCGTCGCACATTCTGCATCTTCTTGGTAAGGAAGGTTGGTGTCTCATTGCAAGATGTTGTCACCATATTTTGCTAAAATTGGGCAAAAAGAAAGTAAACTGACTCTGAAAGCATTTCTCACTTATTAACAATTACACAAATGATTAACATTGCTTAAAACATACTTTGGTAAAAAGATGATTTAAAATTGTGCAGATCTTCTTGACTTAATTGTACAGACTGAATTCAACTCTAAGGCTACTGTGTTGACATACCTCCTCTATGCTGGCAAAGGAATCATGGTCAACATATGAGAAGAGACGTGCAGTAGGTCTCCCATCTCCTTCATACAGAGCCATGATCTCCCGGTGATATTTCTCCTCCACAGGGCGTGTACAGTTATCCATATCTCTGTACAAATCCACTTCTCTGGAACTGAACAGCTTCTGCTGCCATTTAAAGGTAAACATTTCATCGTCTTCTGGCCTGGTTTGAGCTGTACAGATGGGTGATGACAAAAACACACCATCATTGTTTGAAGACATTGCAGCATCTCCAACTACATGAATCAAAGTGATCTTGACACTGCTCTAGAAGGCAGATGGTTAGAGGTTGGATTCCTACTCAAGGTGCTTGTGGTCTGGACTGTTATCCTTAAGACTTTGCAAGCACCAATATGCAGCGCTATATTATACAACCTCAAAGTAACTGTATATTATCATTCTGTGTCTACCCTCTGACTGTATGACCACTCAGTATCATTCACACTCACAATGGTACATGTATGTACTGACAATTTACAATATAATATCATCAGGTGAATGCATACTGCATAAAACGTAAATTGTTTTGCATTATATTAGGTCAACTTGCTGTTAAAATGTTAGCAAATGTTTAAAGGGTTGTGCACTAAGATCTGATGGCTACCTAATCCACAATAGTTTTGACCACAAGCAACTATAATAACTTTGTCATTGCAGGTAGTTATAAAACAAGTAAAACACAAATTGTAACTACCAGTTTGGTGAATGCCTATGTTTAAATGAATTTGTGAAAAAAAAAGACATGCCATTTTGTTAGCCAACATATGAAACTGCACTGGCATATGCATCAAGAGATCAAAAGTTCAACTCAAACTTCCGTCAAACACTCTTTGCTTATCCGCACACACAAATCCTTGCCATTTGAATGGTGGACCATGCGTCATGTGTCATCCTTTATTTGGTCATGTATATAATTAATATAGGAGTCCTAAATGGATTATTATAGGATGTTTGCTTCAGACGATACGCAGAATCTTTTCCATAATTATCAGTTCCTGCCTGTTTGTAGAAACAAGGCGAAGTCCTGTCACGCCAGACAATACTGATGTCTATATGGAGTCATCCACATTGTTTAGAAGGTTTTGTGGAGTGTGGGGTGAACGAGTTTCCAAGTGAAATGACAAGAATCTAAGTGTGAGTTATACAACAAATTTTAAATGCATATGATTTGTGCATTGTTGAAAGTTACAGATATAATCACTCTGTGAAATCTAGCTTTTCAATTTCACTCGGCTTGGCCTCATGAAATGGAATACATGTAGTCCACATTTCACCTCGTACTTATATTCTGCAACAATGTTCTCACATGCAATGTTTGTTTAATACGTACTGTACACTTTAGCATATTGCAATGATTATGACATGTTATCTTTGTGCAAATGAATACATACATTTAATGGAATGTTTACTTCCCATTGGTCTCAATGCCATCCCCTCTTGACTCGGGCCTGCCTCATCGTTGCCAAAAGCTGTTGGGACTAGACTGGTTCCTGTAACACGCTTAAGGTGCACTCTTTAAAAAGAAGAAAATAAAGAGCAATGAATTCAAATGAAACAGTAGTCATTAGGCCTACCCTTGTTGGAGCTTCATTTTAATGGATCAAGCACCAGACCCTAGGAGGCTTGTTGGTGTTCCCAGTACATGTATGACAGTGGCTCAATAATAAGACAGAGGGGCCAGGGCCAGGAAAGCACAGATATACATTTACAGCAAACACTGACAAAGTGACAGAGACTCACACATACTGTATGGACAATTTCTCCCAATAACAAAAATTAACTTGGATATGTGGCTAATATTAGACCCAGTAACTGGGGCACTGCACTGTTCGGAAAATCATATAAGCAAATTGCCGAATCATGGTTTAGAGACGGAGTACTACTTACTTTACTAAGTACTACTTATAGTATTGCTGGGCGCAATCTTTGAAAATGTCCATTTCTTTAAATATCTTTTTAAAACTTTATTTATTTAAACATCCAAAACACCCAGGTCAAGCTAAAAAAAGACCAAGTTCTTAAGAGGTGAGTGAACACATTGAAGTTTAAGAAAAAATGGGTCCACAAAAAGTGGGGCTATTATGTCAAAAAGTGAGTGTGACTGTGATCAGGTGATCATCACCTGAGGAATGTCGGTCACTTTGTACCCAACCAAGTCGTTTCGTACCCAAGTCGCTTCGTACTCAAGTCACTTCGTACCCAAGTCACTTCGAACCCAAGTCACTTCGTACCCATATCAAATCATACGCATATGATATGGCGTACTTGGGTACGATTGTGTTATTGGAGTTGTGAGCAGAAAAGATTATTTTTTTAAGCTGAATTGTAGGCAATTTTAAGATTTTTTTTTTTTAAGTTGGAAAATTCTTGAAAAGCTGGAAAAATTATTTAGTCTTGACTTGAGTCCTTGATTCTGAAACAGAATAACATCAATGTCTTCGGAGAGGCTTTTAAGTTTTATATACATATTTTGTCAACCAATCAGATTGTTAGGGGTTAGGTAAACCAATTATTGTCACCCTACTCCAAAAGAGGCCGATCAAAGAGGCTTTTCATACACATTGGAAGGATTCAGAGTATAGTTTTGTCAACCAATCAATCATCAACCAAAAAATTAATATCTCTTCGATCCATACTCCATAGACGCTGCCGAATGACGGTGACTTGGTTGAATCAGGTCTATTGTCAAGACAGCCGGCAGACAATTGAGGTACGAAGTGACTTCGGTACGAAACGACTTGGGTACGAAGTGACCTGGGTATGATATTTTGGGTACGAAGTGACTTGGGTACAAAGTGACCGACAACACACCCTGAGCCATCACCGTGATCATACACGGTGATGGCTGATGATGATGTGAAAAACAAGTGAAGCACATCCCGCATTGAAATACAACCCAAACTGTAATCATCGTCATACTAAAATGTAGTAAACCAAGATCAATGCTTACAACAATACCACTACCACAGACTTACTTGATTTTTAAATTCTTTATGGGATCTCTGGAACGATAATACGCCGTTCCAAGATCATTGCTGCCTTGTCCACCACCACTGTCTTCCGCCATTTTTCATAGCGTAGTTTTGGGTTGCCTAGATATTTGGGCGAAGGGATTTCCTAACGAAGGGTTAACTATAACGACTAATGTCGGGTTTCTAGAACTTAGAAGACCAGTAAATATATATACAATGTTAAAGCCTATTTCAATAGGAATTTAAATTCATGCTAAAGAAATCTGTTAATACTTTTGGCTTTTCGTAATACATTGTGATTATGTGTAAATATTATAACACAAGCCCCTACAAAATAATCGTCCATCCCAATGTATAAGTCAGTCTGATAATGTTATTGTTGTCTTGAGTCCTGTGTACTGTGACATTGGGATCTAGACATAAAGGTGAAGGTCGGTGACCTACATATTTTGACGTCACTGCACTAAAGATGGCGCTACATTCGGGGAATTATGGCTAACAGACAACCGCCAGAAAGGTAATAAATTCATCCTTTTATGAAAGTATTTTACAAATATATACGGTTAGTTATGTAAGTGTGGGATACAGTGATCTAACTTGTGCATTTTTTGTAAATTTAAGACATTTGAAACTAAATGATTACGATTTGTCAATAAAAGTACGTAAAAAATTTAAAAACATACACAATTTTGTTTAATATAAAATATAACGCGACGACACGGTCAGTCCAGACAGAGTTAACCAAACCTGAGTGATGTTGTGATAAGGTTCCCTGCCTGCCTTCATATTGTAATTTTCATACTGTAATTATTACCTGATAGAGGAAGCTGCTTTATTCACACATTTCTTAAGTCTGCATTCCAAGATTGCTGGTGGCTTCTGAAAAGTTTAATTTATTTATCGATCTTGCAAAAATCTTGCCCTTGGACCTTTGTCTACTACTTTAAAACTTATACTATATTATATAACACCTAAGCAGATCCTTGCCATTTGATTGAAGGATTGTCCGTCATGTGATTGCAAATAAAAGTACTATTGCACGCTACGTCACTCACCGTGCATTTTTCGTACCATTCACCGTGCATTTTTCGTTCCATCCGAAAAGTACTATTGCACGGTGCGTTAAACATCACTGCGTGCACGTGTCTTTGGTAATGCAGCAGTGTTACTGATCTACTTGGATGTTATATAAAACAAATAATGAATGTTTATGAGTGCAACAGTGCGAATATTTGCATTCGTTGAAAGATGGAATGTTCCATTCAACTCGGCTCCGCTTCGTTGAATAGAACATTCCATCTTTCAACTCATGAAAATATTCGCACCATTGCACTCATAAACATTCATTATTTGTATACTATGTCATGTGACATTATTTCTGAAAATAAAATGAAAATTGGGTTTGTTGTTGCCCAGGATGGACTCCTCTGTTGCATACAACGTCTGGTGTGGTGTATAATATTAATAAAGGCCCCGTACCATTGCGAAAACATTTGTAACAAAAGTTGCTCATATTTTTATTTATTTGGAGGAAGCTGAAACTTCATTCACATATTCCTTGTGTCCGGAACTCCCAGCCTGATAAAATGGAATTGACGCCTCTGTTGTAACTTTCTGTACTGACTCTCGGTGTTCTCCACACATGGGTTTTGGGAGGGCGGGCTGCCCTCCCAAAGTTTAAGGCCGCCCTGCCAAAGAATTGGCCGCCCTGCTAAAATAATTGGCAGAATGAAAGCAACTTCGGCGGCAGCGCCGAACACTGGTATAAGCTTCCAGACCCAGACTATTTTTCGCCTGCAGACTTAATACGATCAAACGAGTAGCCGACGAGCCATGCCGGACTTCCAAACTGCAGCATTGGAATTGCGATCGTTCATTTCAGTATACAAAAGTTAAAACACGATGTACATAACCACATGTTTCTGACTGCTGAGTATCCACCGCATGTGCATCGGCCCGGGCCCCACAACATTCGGTCGACTGCGAGTAGTCCATGCATAGCGCGTCCACAACAGCAGGGTCGAAATTCCAAGCTAACCAACATTCCACACGCTGTGATTGGCCGTTGATGGCTGTTGTAATAACCATATTCATAAGAGAGCTTGGCTAGTCTCCAATGCAGTGTTCACAAGCCAAGTGAAGCATTGCTGCAAAGTGTGCCGCACGCCTGCAGATTGGTACAATATACAGCCTTAGATTAAGGCTATTCAAACAACGACAACTTTTGCCGATAGAGGGCGATGCGGGGCAAAGTTCATGAATTTTTTTCTCAATTTGCGCTGTCGATGTTGAATCTCAATGATTTTATTGCATACAAAGTTCTAAACAACCGATCCTCAAATCACAAATCCATTAAAATGGTTGTTGATGGAAAAAGTATTGTTTAGGGCAGAAATTAGGGGATAAGATCTGCGGTTGTACTAGCGCCCCAGCGAACCATTGTAGATACGATCAGAATTGGCATTTTGCTAAGATTTTCTGAACAAAATATGAACAAAATTTCAGCTCCTTAAATCAGGTAAAAGTATGAACGACTAGAAAGTATGTACTCTGTAGAGCATGTACACCTCTGCCATGAGTGCAGTAAGGAATGATACTACATGTATGACAGACAGGCCATCAAGACTTTGCAGGTGGGAAATGCTCAAAAAGCTTCATAAGGTGGAGCAAAATGCTCTCTTTGGGTAAAAAAGAGAACACTTAATTAAAAACAATTTTAAGCATCCAAAATGACAAAATCATTTAGTGAAGAGGTTGAACTGCTAGTAATTACAATACAGGCCTATAAAATCTCAGATTTGAAGCAGAAATCTGCTTTTTCATAGAATGTGGCCAAAATGTCTGTGTTCTGTAGTAGCGCTAACTGCCAATGCACAAATGGGATGGTAGTCTTTGTTGTCTTGCTTACATTGTAGAGGCAAGAACCATTGATTGGTGAAACCTATTAGTTCATCATACACGATAACATAAGAACCACTAGTAAACGGCTTGAACTCATACTAGTTATCTGTGCATGCTTAATAAAAAAAGGACATTCCTCCAAATTTTAGGCCATGTGGTATTGTGTGAGCTAAAGCTGTCTATTGCGAGTCTTAACTGGTTTAATACAAACAGACATCAAAGCAGAGCGACATTGTGGGCTTTCTCCATTTGTTTTCTTTAATCTTTCTTGTTAAAAACATTGTGTAACCCACAATGTCAAAAACACACACAAGTACAGTTCCTACCTAAAAGTCACCCCACAATGTCTATCTTGTAATAGGCAGATGGACAAGCAGACAGACAGACAGACACAAATGAGGGCAAAAATTAACCTCCTTGGCAGATAAACATTACTTAAAACTTTATTCACATTGTACAGACAGTTAATACGCAGGACTTCATTGCAGTGAAATAAAGACAGGGAATCCAACCTGTATTAGTCAGACACAAAAGTGACAAACCGGTCCAGGGTTGGATGGGTTCCTCCATTACTGTGATACTAACAATGTAGAACATTTTTTTAAAATCAAAACAAAAGATGTCACCAACCTTTTGTGAAGTGTCTAGTGAATTTTGTTGTTGAGGCATTACTTTTAACTTTGTCTTTGACATTATTTAAAAAACTCCACTGATGGTTTGATTAAATTCATCTATGTAGTCTTTGAAGTTCATGTGTGCGGTGCAACATCAGATGTGTTTCTCATGCTATTGTAGTCGTCTGAAAAGGAGTTTTTCAAATGACCTGCATAGCATTTCCTCTGCAGTATTATGAGCTACATGGACATTGTACATGTACATGGCAATCCAATTGATATTTTGAATAGTACCTTAAAGCAACTTCTGATGTTAAATACCCAGCAAATAGTACACGTACAATAGTTCTACTTTTTTAGTCACTTCTTCACGGGCCAAAATTTCTTTAAACCCCACTGCTGTTTCACAACTCGACTACCTACACACATGTAGGATGATTTGTACATATTGAGGGCGCACTTAACATCGCTTGCTGCATCACAACAATTTTCTGTCCTTATTTGTTCGCCGTACAATCTGTTTACATTTTGATGTAGACATTCTTTCATTGTAAGTTTTGTAAAAATGGACAATTAAATCTGAATAAATAGTGAAATACATGTAGGTTTATCTGCAATGACAAGGCAGCATTGTGGCAAGGACAGTATATTTATGATACTTGATGTAAAGAAAAACTTAATTTGAAAATTATGTAAGTTATGCCTTTTTTCTTCAGCATTTATGGTTAGAGTATACATGTAGGTGTATTGTGCATACTATTTATTAAGAAAATTCTTCATTCCTCCATTTCATGGCTTTGGAATTGAACTGTAGAGGGCGCTATTACACAGGAATGCAAATATTCTTGAGGTTAATTTCAGCTCTGAGCCATGAAGAAATCATTACACCATTTTGATAAAAGATTGCATGCTTTAACTTTAAGAACAATTTGCATATTTACTGTGTACTAAACTTGTTGAGTCACAGTTTACACAATGAATGTAGATATTCTGTTCATGAAATATATTTGTATGCAATACAAAGACTGCAAGTGGCATTTGATCAGATACTGGACTTACATGTATTTTGATCACAGGATGGGCTTTGTAGCTTAAGGTGCTATTTTAAGGCAATTGTACACCTCTGTAGTGTCATGTGACCAATGTAAAAAAAGAGCTGTTGCATTATTCAACATAGAATGTTATATTCAATGGTAAATGGGTTTCCAGTAACACTGCGTGAAGGCAGTACAATTTCTTTTCTGTTTGAAACTGTTTGAAGGATTCATATGGCATTTAATGTATTGGTTTTAAAGATTAAAAACTTGTTATTGTTAACCAACCTGTTATATTTTTTGTCAAACTATGTTTTGTCAGGGATCTTTTGCATGTTTATGCATTAACTTGTTTTTTGTTGTTGCAGCAATCGAGATAAGCACTGTTGATTTAGGTGATTGATGCTATTTTCTTGACTTTGATATCTTAGACAGAAATATTTGTATTGTGGATTGGTAACAGTATGAACTACTGTACATGTTGTTTATTATTACAAATCCTGTACATGTACTTTGTCTCTCATTTTGTTAAAATCCAAACAATCAAAACTAATAGGAATTTTGGGTTGAGACTTGGTGGAAAACAATGTAAACCCCCATCTACATAAATGTACAGCTTTGCAGTTGCGGTTATTTAGGAATTAAAACACATACTGAAGAGTGAAATAGTGAAAACAAAATTATGACCCAACTCTAAGTAGTATGTATGATGATAAACTACAGTCAATACATGTACATGTACATGTAGTGTGAATATAATATTTTGTAATCTCCTTTTTAAGGCAACACAAGATTGGCAGTGATCCAAAATAACTTGTACATGTATGCTTGTTATTGTGTGGGTAGATGTAGGCTTTATACACTATTCCCATTCACAAAGTTAATTGAATACACTGCTGGTAATGATTACATGCCTTGTGGCATATATGTAACTGTTATTTGAGTTTGTGCCTACATGTCACGCATGTAGTTCTTTTTGTAAACACGGCTTGATTTCCAGGCCAACCTCTTTAGTCATGATCAATCAGCCATCCACAACTTACCCACATGGTCCCTGTAACTTTTCAAAGTATTATGGTAAGCAATTTTCAGGAATAGCGATTGGTTTTTACTATAGTTGCTCTCAATTTTGAATTAAAGAGAGCACTTTCACACAGACTGAAGAAGAAATTTGTTTTGTTGTGTTTGTTGAAAACAAAAAGTTATATTGAAATAAACAGTTTAAGTTACCCAAAAGAACTTAGCAATTTAAAACATATTGTAAAATTATGATCACTTACAATAGTATAAGAATTTGTATCAACAAAAGCATTAATTCACTATTCAGACAATCTGACAGAGGGCTGATGGGTACTTTGTTTATTTTTCCTTTATTGAACTTTCATTGGGGTGATTTTCTTTCCACCCATCCATAATTTTGAAAAAAAGTCAAATATTTCAAACATTGGTTATTGTGAATGGTCCCTCTGTTACAAAATAATGTTTTGACTACATCAGTTGCATTGTTCTGCATTTATTTGACCCCTGACCTTCATATACGTAGTACTTGTTACTTTGTTCTTCGGTGTATAGATTATATTATGAAGCCATTCAATATTTAAAAATCAAAAGTTAGGGCGGGTGGGTGGGTAACAAATACAATTTGTTAACATTTACTATTCTGAATGGCCCCTTATAAGTTTAAAAACTGTTAACAAACAAGTTTTTCTAATTTTGATTCTTGTCTTGTAAAACATAGCTCTGCAGTCTTAGGATTTCTTCCCAAATTCAAGCCCTGTATGGGTACATGTTTGTACACATTTTGTAAATTTAGAATCCTGCAGAGTACCTTCATGTGTTATGTCCCTTGTGTACTTTCACATCCTATACATTGCAAGTCCATAATAACAGTGAATCAGTTTTTTGTGTGGATTATTACAGTGCATGTATTTCAACTCACTAAACGGCAAGTCTAAAAATAAACCCTCAATTCTTGTTAGCACATTATGAAAAGAGGAATTGAAACTGGACACTATTATTTGTAGGACAGGGGGAAAACTCTGCATTGAGCTCATACATTGCAGGATAGGAATTGTGCAGAGATGAACACGTCTAGAGATTATAGGTCAAGTTTGGGCATTGTAGGCCAGGAGGTTGGGTACATTGTACATGTAGCTTGTTCAACAGATTGTATCACATACACTATATGTGATGTGATGTGATGCACTGGTATTCTGCGTGTACACACAACGTATACCCTGCTCATCAAGTATTATTCATTACATACGGAGTGTAGTACATAACGTAAGTGATGAGTGGTGCAGTTGTACAGTACATTTATTTGTACATGATACACACGTACCTGTAGGGTATACAATTACGCTGGATTGGATACTGGACAGAGGGGATTGACTGACATTGAATAGATGTGCACGGCACAGACGACGTGGATGATGAGCCATCCCTACGGCTGTGCATAAACACCTCAATGTGGATATATGTTCAGTGTACATCCATGTGAACATATAGGGGTGTGCCGCAGGCTCAGTACACAACAGTGAAATAATAGAGAGAGACTGGGAGAGAGTGTGTGACTGGCAGAGAGTGTGTGACGAAGAGGTTCCTCCACATGGTGATCCACTGGGATAGGAAATATATGCTGGCATCTGAATGTATCGCAGACACATAGCCATGAGGTATGGGAAACATGTTCAATCAAAGAATTGCACTCCATATAAAGACCCTGCAGGCTGGCAGCCTCAGTACAAACCCACAAATGTACTCATGTTTGTACAAGTCCCCTTGTCTTAATTTCGGCTGACTGCTGAAATTTCAGAAAATTCAATAACTAGATGTTCTCTTGAAAATTTTGGTGAATTTGTAAAATACTTTTTAAAAATAATATTGTATGTTTGTAATGCAATGCAATGTAATGTTAAAAAGCATATTTTAATACCCCCCTTACAAACAAAATTAATTGGATTTGAAAACTTGTACAGAAACCCAACACCTGGTGCACTACAGGGTTCGAAATTAACGGTCGCCCGGTCGCCAAATGCGAGTGAAAACAGCGGCGGGCGAGTCAAAACCCTTCCTTTACTAGCCCGCCGGGCGAGTCAAATAATTTGTCCTTTTCACAATAAATGAGGGGTACACTACAGTGTTAAAATCCCAAAGAGAGATTATTTATAAGTTCGTAAAATGGTTTGGCAAGTCTTGACATTGCTAGATTTAATGATCGCGATCGCGATCACGATCGTTTATAAGTAAAACACGCACGCACGCACGCACGCACATAACCACATGGCAGTGAGTTTCCCACAACGTACCCACAACATTTGCTCGCCCGCCGGTAGTCCACACATGCACACAGCACATGGTGTATTGTACAGTGCAGTCCCAAAGTCCATCCTAAACAACATTTCGCACGCTGTGATTGGTCCGTTAAAAAATTTAATATTCATAAGAAAGCTTGGCTAGCCTCCAACTCTGTACACGTTCGCGAGTCGAGTAAACAAAATGCTACACAATGGGGCGCACGCCGCGGATTCTGTACTATACACAGCGTTGGGTTAAGGCTATTCAAGCAGCATTGATAACTTTTGCCGATTGAGGGCGTTGCAGGGCAAAGTTCATTGACTTTTTCTCAATCGTGCGTCGTTGATTGATCGTTAACACGAAGATTTCATTGCAAATGAAGTTCTATAAAACCGATTCTCAAATCACAAATCCATGAAAATGGTTGTTGATTTAAAAAGGATTACTGAGGGCAGAAACTAGGGGGTAAGATAGTCCAAAAACGCAAATTTCCGTGTGTGTGTGTGTGTTTTTTTTTTTTGTGTTTTTTTTTTATGCTACGAAAATTGTGTGCATCAATACATACGGGCGAGTGAAAAAACTTGCGGGCGACCCAAGATCTTGGTTGACTCGTCCGGCGGGCGAGTGAAAAAAAAAGTTAAGGGAAACCCCTGCACTACCTTGAATCAAATTCATTGGATATACAGTACATGTTGTTGTAGGCTACATGTAGCAAAGTTTTAACTTATTGTTCACATTGGATTTTAAAACAATTGTTTACAGTATACTTGTAGTGTTTGTATATATATATATATATTTTTTAATTGCTTTTCAAATTGGTGTTTTTAGGATAATTATCTAAGAATCAGTTAAATTGAATGTAATGTATAAATTATACACAAAGTACACACACATGTATGTCACCTACAATATTACAACTGAATCCATCTGGGCTTACATGGTGCTGTACTTTGTATTCACCACAATGACTGGAATTACTCCTTACTACATACTATAGTACATTCATGGACATCAGACTAGTGGTGCTGAATTCATCATGTGAATGTGTGCTTAAATGCAATTTCTCTGTGTATAATATTATTTGATCTGTAGCACATCACCGTGTACAGCCATGGTGGTATGGTACACACTAGCTAAAGATGAAACATATTACCAATATTGAATGCTTTGAGTATGATGGTAAAAACTATGGAACATTCTTTTTTCCCTCCTGTTGCACGGATCACCGAGGGAGACGTTTTACAAGCAAAAGCAGTCAGTGTTTGTTTTAACTCACACGATACACATGTAGGTCATCTACAGTACATGTAGGTACCAAGAAGCTGCCATTGCTATGGGCTTAGTACACTGGTTGCTAATGGGTATAATATATTGGTTGCTATGGGTATAATAGACTGGTTGCTATGGATATAATACATTAGTTGCTATGGGTATAATACACTAATTGCTATGGGTATAATACACCAGTAGTTGCTATTGGTACATTGGTTGCTTTTGAGTTGTGGCTGGTACGGCTTTCTAAGACACATTGTGATGCGCTCTAAACCAGTCACAAGGCAGAATCTGTGTAAAACACACATGCCAAATGTGTTTCTTGCTAGTGCAGATTCATGTATGTGAACATATTATTCAATGATGTACAGTAGTTCTGCACCATGCAGGCTAGAATCTCTGGCTTCTCACAGCAATTTTGATACTTCATTTGGTCTGACATTTTGCAAACCAAAAATGCATGTAAGGTTCATGAGTCGCATCTGAGTGTGCATCAATTACAACTCAGTTTAAATCACAGGCATAACAAGTGTAAGAAATATTGAGACAAAAATGAGCTTTTGAACTCAACATGTAAAATAACAAAATTAAGTATAAAAAGTCAAAATCACTTGTTTTGGTATCAAGCTTAATGAGCTATTTACATGTTGTGTATATTATTGTAAATCATGTGTGAAATCACATCATTTGTGGATCTTTTTATTTATTTATTTGTACACATACCGGTACATAATATGTGCATAAATACACACTGTATTAACAGAAAAATCAAACTTGATATACAGTAGATGAACTGTACACTGCAATGCACTACACATGTACACAATGTAGAGAACAGTGTTCCACACTAGTACAGTATAACACACAAAATGTATGAAACACAACCATGTACACATCATGTACATTATGGTGTTGAAGCACGTTGCATAATGCACAGCGCACTAACACACCCCTATCCTGTCCACCATTTTGGGAATAAAAATGTACACAAGAAAATTAACTCCCAAATGGTGGAAATGGTAGACGCGCATCGTGCGGAGGTGTGTTGCGCGTTGTGCAAGGGCTCACTATGTCCATGTACACTGATATTATAGTTTATCCTCAGGCTTCCAGCAAACTAGAATTCTATATGTTATATTTTTCTTGTAAAAGATAAATTATAATTTGACTGTTAATTTTTAAAGAATTTCCATTACAATGTAGTTTGTCTTTTCACTGAAATACATTTTGTTTTTCTTGTAATTTTGTTGCAATTCAGCCCATGGCTGTCCCTGTCTACAACATCTAGAACAATTTTAATAAAACAAAACACTCAACAACAATAATAGTAATAACAAAAGAAATAATGATAACAATGTCCCATGATCTGTTGCATCCATGTTCAGTGAACGATTTCCCTTGTATCGCATCGCATTTTGCGATGCAATTGGAGCGATTTGCGATGCAATTTTACAAAGTGCATCGCACAATTTGCGATGCAATTTGCGATGCAAGTTTTACTAAATTGTATAGTTATAAAAATAAGTTTACACCCACAAGGTTTCGGATTCACATTTACCTAAGCTGTGGCGGTGGGTGTTTGAGGAATTGCCTTTTATTTAGCGTGACGTCCGACAACCTAAGACTAGAGCAAGGGAAACAATCATATCGCGCACGACGCCGCGCTGTGATCCACATTCCCACACACACATGATGGGTCAATGGAAGCAGCATCGGTAGGGTTCGAAACGGTCGCCAAATGCGAGTGAAAACAGCGGCGTGCGAGTCAAAACCCTTCCCTTAGTAGCCCGCCAGGCTAGTCAAAAAATTTTTCCTTTTCACAATAAATGAGGGGTACAGTTGTAAAATCCCAAAGAGAGATTATTTTTAAGTTCATAAAATGGTTTAGCAAGTCTTGATATTTATTAGATTTAATGTGACCGCGATCGCGATCGTTCAATTCATAGTAAACACGCACGCACTTCCCTTAACCACATGGTAGTGAGTAGCCAACGTTCGCCCGCACGCACACAACACATGGTAGTATTAATGTTCAGTACAACAGCAGGTCCAAAGTCCATCCTAACCAACATTCCGCACGCTGTGATTGGCCCGTCAAAAAATTCATATTCATAAGGAAGCTTGGCTAGCCTCCAACTCCATACACGTTCACGAGTCGAGTAAAGAATTGCTGCACAACGCGGCGCACGCCCGTGGATTCTGTACTATACACAGCGTTGGGTTCAGGCTATTCAAGCATCGACAACTTTTGCCGATAGAGGGCGTTGCAGGGCAAAGTTCATTGAATTTTTTCTCAATGTGCGTCGTCGATCGATCGTTAACACGAAGATTTCATTGCAAAAGAAGTTCTATAAAACCGATTCTCAAATTACAAATCCATAAAAATGGTTGTTGATGAAAACAAGTACTATTTAGGGCAGAAAATAGGGAATAAGATCGTTAAAAAAAAAGAAAAAAAAAAGTTTTTTTTTTTTTTTTTTTTTTACGCTACGAAAATTGTGTGCATTTAATAATACACGTAGGCTAGTGGAAAAACTTGCGGGCAACCCAAAATTTAAGTTGTCTCTAGTGAAAAAAAAGTTAAGGGAATAGGCCTTTTTCATATTAAGTTTTGGAGCGTCTTATTCTTTAATTATAGACACTCTGAAAGTAGCCTTGGCCTGAAATTAAGCCTTAAAAAACACACAAATAAACCTGTGTCACAGGGTTAAATTTTCAACAATATTTAGGCATTTTAAAATTTGCTATACAAAATTTATGGACTGCTATGCAATATTTTGAGATTGCTATGCAAAAAAAAAAATTGCATAGCAGTTTTGCTATGCAAAAATTTGGGACCAAATCGTTCCCTGATGTTCATACAAATACAGTGGTTTGGGTGTGTACTTACATTACACAATGATGTATGATACACTGTACATGACTGTCTAATGTGGACAGTTGCTGTCATTTATTGCACATGATTTATGTACACGTATGTAAGTTTGCATTGTGTTTTTTAACCCTCTTCCTTGTGCGAATACAACCTAAATGATCACAGCACATACACTGTACTTCACATGTCACTAAGTGTTATTTTCAATCCCACTGACTGCATCACTGCTCTTTAAACAGAGTCAATTGGGACAATAAATCATTCCACATACATGTAAGGCTGACAATTTGATATAATGGATGTAGGCCAGGGATGTGTGGCATCACATGCCATAGTAGTGTGCATTCAAGCTTGATTCCATCAGACAAAAAACTACCCCGGGAAAAAAACTCTGCTGATCTTTCCTGGTGCTTCATCCAATCAACTCCTAGGGCTCATTGCCCACATAGTTTGCCTCTTGACAGACAATAAATATCACTAAGAAATTGTGTCTGAATGGAACAGCAATGGCAGACTCTGCTTGTGTTCAAAGCAATAAGACATTTTATCATACAAGTTGAAAGACTATTTTTATTATCACTCATCATTTCAAAAGTAAATTTGCAAATTAACAGTATCTAGTACTGAATTATCTCAAGCTAAATCATTCTGAAGACAGAAGTAATTACTGATTTTTGGTCATTACATTTTTTTACATGGTAAATACATTTTGTATCTTTCATTTATAGTTGATTATTCATAGAAATGTATGCTTGGCAACACTATAAATAACAGTTCATTAATGTAGAGTATGCATTACACATGTATTATTTATGTACATAATATTGTTACTGTTAGAGGTAGAAGCTTATGTCATGGAGGTACCTCCATGCTTGTGTACATTGCATTATAGAACCAAAGTGATGACTCAACATTGACCATGGCTAAATATAGCCTCATTCATGGATATTGAATAATGAGAATGGCTTGCTCAATGATGTTTGCTAGTATAGTATCAACAAAATATGTTCTATGTATGCAAATACACATGTAGTCAGGACTGTTCCTCATTAATAGAAATGATGTTATCATGGTTTAAACTTCATGGAGGTGGGAGGGGGCACAGTGTCTACATGTACAAGGGTAGTTGTACATCAATCTACAGGTCCTTGCTCTATGGAACAACCTATTTCTTTCTGCCATGGAGCAACCTCTCAGGCTTTTAGATCTAACAATTACATGTACTTGTGAACAACCATACTTTGAAATTCAAAAGTAGCAACAAATAGCAGAAATGGTTTATGTAGTGTGTGTGATCAGGTATAATCCAAGTTAGCAATGGCAAATTGTTATGTTTGTGGGGTTGTCCAATGCTACTTATGGTATTGTTTTACATGGATATAATGTACTGTTGTATGTATTTATCTGGATGGTATTGGTATAAAGTTTATAATCCAACTTTCAAATTGAAGCTAATCCTTTTTTATATCTACAGTGTACATATATCACTTCAGGGTTCTCCCCATGTACAAGTTAGCTTACCTGGCCGATACGCTAAAACTTCGGCCGATACGCCCCCCAAAAATTCCCCCCCCCTTTTAAAAAAATTTATATATATATATTTTTTTTAATTTCTTCAAAACATTGAGAGAAAACCATAAAGAATGCACCATATTGCACAGTCGGGCTTTTAAAACCAAGATAAACACCAAGTAGAAAACATTCCAAAGATGTTGTTTCAAATTATCGTGCTTCGGCCAAACATAAAACAATTTGGGTCCAGAATGCCCCACAGTTTTGCACTTACAATGTATACCGTACAAGTATGCACATGTACAATGTACATGTCAATCGTTTTAACAAACGGTTCTTTACATCAGTGCAGGTCTCCAATTGTTCAATTTAGATAATTTATTTATTCATTCAAAATGACATGCTTTATGTATACAAATGTCATGTGTCATGTAATTACTTCAGCTGCATAACTTGATAAGTTTCCTTTGTCTGTCTTTTTGCTGACAGGGCCCCCAGTGGGCAGCCCTTGCAGGAGTCAATGTCCCCCTACAAGCGCCCTCGTCCACAGAGTCCCCAGACCCATAGAGAGATTCCTCAGTATATCTATGTGTCTCCAGCGGATCAGCAACAACGCTTTCCCATGGCTGCAGCTGGTCAGCATTACTCCCCCATTTATCCTCCTCAAGCTGCTAGACACCAGGTGGGTTTTCAAAATAAGTGGTGATTTGACTACAGCGCCAGGAGCGTCACTGAGTGACGGACATGTGCACTATATAAGAAGCCACTATTATTATTATTTATGAAACAACTTTGAGGGACATGTATACTGTGTTTAAACATGACTAGGAATTTAATCGTGTGAACTACACATGTACACGTGTACACTCGCGGCATTCTTGTTATGTGTAATTAACTTGTGATTTACCATAATTGGCTCTGAAACGTAAATGAAGGTTGGGAATAAGATGTACATGTCAACAGAGGTCATGGCCTCGTGTTGCCCCTGATTTTGGCCTTGGTACATGAACTCCTTTAGAATATTCCCACAGTCTTTAAGATTATCCTTTAGGGAATCAGTGCCCTTTGCAAAAAGAAAACGGCCTTGCCCCATCATTCAAAGATGAAATGTCAGTCCTACATACTTATGATGTAGTGACCTATGAACTGTCAGTTGTGGGGGCATCTTCAGTCCCACGTGGTATGAACTCACTCACAGTGACAGTTACAGAGGCCAGAGTAGGGGGCGTCTTCAGTTTTGCCACTTCGGTGACTCCCCCAACAGTCTGTCATCAGATTAGTAATTTAAGTCCATTACAAATACTGATCAAGCCCTTTAAACATGCAGCTGGGAAAAGCTCTGCACATCCACATACATATAAACAATCTTGCTGTAGACAGAAATAATTCCATATTGTCAGCTATTAAGTAACATGGTTGAGGATTGACAGCCAGTTCCCCCAGATATAAATAAAGTCAAATGTTTATTACTCTTTCCTAATCTTTTTTTTCACAAGTTAAAGTCCATGTACATGCATGCTTCCCCTCTGAAGAACACCTGGTAAATGGTGTTCAAGTAAACCAACTTGAATGGAAGCAACTGTTGATGTTTTGTTCATTCTTGTTTGCATTTCAACAAGAATCCCCTCATTTGAAAATTTCAGCTGTCTAAATGTTCACACTATGTACAAGTTTATTGCCACCTGAATCTGGCATGCTAATTGTTGTCACATGACTGCACGTGCTGCCTTCATTTGCATTGACTGCCCTGGTCCTGATTTCAACACAAGGGTTCATGTTAGCTTACATACTGTAGTGCATTGAGACATACAGTAATGGCTTTCCATGTATTTTGCAGCTTGTAAACCGCTTAAGCCAAATATTTTGGAAAGGGCAAGCAAATTCAGTTCAGAGGCTTTTCATTGATCATGTTGATGCAAATGTCACTTGTAAAATTTTACATCAAGTTGTGTACGCACCTTCTGCTGTTTGTGTACATGTAACAAGTTTGAGTAATTAAAATAGCTCATGCTTAATATGCATAAATGTCCTCCCTGAAAAATTTACTGAACTTTTTTTTATAAAAAAAAGCCATAGCAGTGTTTACTGACTACCGTTTGTGTAGCCCTTAGCGTTCCTTGTAAAAACTGCCCCACAATTTCAAACCTTTTAGCCATTGTGACTTACTCTTGACCCTTTTATCCAGGATGTCACTGTAGTATATACGAAAGTGAAAGGCCATCAGGGCTAGGTACTTTACATGGATATTTTACAAATGTGTTGTGCTTTTTTCAGGTGTGATTTATCGGTTCATTTAACACACATGAAATGGTCCAAACACAATAACAAAAATGTAACTGGCTCACATTAGACATACTTGTTACCTTTGTGCATGCAAACAGGAGTTGTATACAGTGTCAAAAAGCATCCTATCCTATGTTAATACATACATCTGTACATGTGTAACTTCAACCTTGATTAAAAACCTTACTCCCCCCTCCCCCGAAAATGAAAGTAAAAGAATTAAGTTACAACCAAACCCCATTCCTGTCAGACCCACTGCCTTCATGTACAAGTTTGTTGAATTTATGCTGTTGATGATTTATTTGACAGGAATCATCAGACCATGAAAAGATTTAGTAACATTATAAATTAACAGCTTGCTTGATGACTACTTGCACAAATCATATTTGAGTGTTTTTTTTATTTCACAGTTACTTTTTATTGATCAACTCTTATGTATCCTTCTGTCTATTATCAATCAGGAGTTAGCCATGGAGTACCGTGACCAGCGAGGAGAGCATTTTAATGCTCAGATTAGAAGGCGGCCATCTTTACTGTCAGAGTTTCAAGGTCACGCAGCCTCAGAGCGAGACCGGTAAGAGAGGGAGTAATTAAAGGAAGATCGGAATAATAATTCAGATTCTGTGATTACAAATCACAATAACAACACAAAAAGCATGTCAAATGGACAAGTGTGACACTGTTGGAGAGCCCTACTGAAGGGTTTCCCAGCAATGTACAATTTGGGGGTGTGAGCTGAAAAGGGAGAATGGGAGGGGCTGGAGAATGGGAGGGGCTGGAGAATGGGAGGGGCTGGAGAAAGAGGCCACCCCAATGACTGCTGGCATCGCTTCATTACACACAGGGCTGTGTGTACATGAACAATTGCACAGGGGTTAGAACAAAAATGAAAATGCCCCCAAATAGTCTGCCATCTCCTGGGCCAGAACTCAATATTGAAGCCAGAGAGAAACTTCCTTTATCTGCAATTAGCTCCAATGGTCCTGCAACTCAAAATCAAACTTCCCTGGCACAGCTTATACATGTAGACAGAGAATGTAACCTTGGTGTTCATGAGCCTGTGATTTCATAGCAATTCTCCTTTTCCTTTGACAACAGTAAAGTAGTAATGGTGTTGGGGTGGGGGTAACCCATACCGTGTACCTTTTCTGATTAGATTAAACAATTCTCTGAAATGTATTGTTATCTGAGTTGGGCTGTGGTGCTTCATTTGACTCCAAACAAGAGGAAGGAAATCAGCTCTGAACTTGATATCCAACTTACCATTCAATGAGGCACAGTGGGTTGAGATCAATACATCAACTTGTCAAATGGTTACACCATCCCTGGATGCGTCAACAGTTTGGCGCATCTTTATCATGACAAATATTGAAAGGCATGCTACAAGATCCATACCTTCTGTATGCCATAAATATTGATGATAAATTGAGTTAAATTGTATAAGAATCGTCTTGCTTTGATATGAAGGCACTGCTAAAAGAAATAACCAATAGTAGTGATTAATGACATGTAAACAGTACTTCTGAGTTTCCACTATTGTGATTGAACTCCTTCTAGAGGTGCGGAATACTACAGACCAAACAGTTTTGAGCCAGTTAGAGCACCACCTGTTACTACACAGGTTGAGACAGAGCAGGTGATGGCTCCAAAGCGCCCACGTTTAACCATGGAGAGTCAAGAAGATGTCAAGCCAATCAGGCCAGTCCCACTTGCTGGTGACCCACGGGTTGTTCACATTGCCCAACCTGAGATAAAAAAGGTACAGGACATAATCACCACTGTAGTACACACTGTGCTCTTTGTTATTTAATTACAGTATTGTCAAGTCAGTGCAAAGACCTTGCAACTCAGTTTAGTATAAAGTTGTATCTGGCACAATTCACATTCCAGAAAGTCCCCAAGTACAAACATTACATCACAGGACATTGATTTTATGTGTACACCAAGGATAGTTCTAGGGAGATTCTGACAGTGGTGGAGTTTCTAACATGAATGCCATGATACATTGTTTGACACTGACACCACAATATAAGGACTGATGTATCAAACTAAAAATCACAATAACCCCTCAAGATGAAACACATGTGTCTTTAACACTGATGCTGTAGCAACCCCTTCAAGTACATGTAGTCAGATTTGGACATTAAAATCTCACTGAAGAGGAAGCCATGAAACGTACAAACCAGTCATGTATAATCACACTTTGACAGGTAATATATGTGACCTCAATTCCTATGGCTTAACCCAAGGAGGCCAACTGGTTCCCTACCCCTCCTGGCTGTGTGTAGAAACCATCCTCATCAGGACACAGGAAGTGATTGGAATTTAACATGGCACCAGCTAGGCGGTGGAGACAACCCATGTGTATTAGAGCGCTTGTTAGACCACCTATAGACCTTGTGTCAGGTGTGTGTATATTATGCACCCTATTAATGGGGCACTCAATGGGCACAGACCAAACCAGGTGCAATTGGTGTGGTTTGACTGCCTTCAGATCTCTTACATTTGTGTCTATGTTGATTAGACATTGGAAAGTAATGTGCTTTACTGATTGATACAAGCACACTGTGAAGCTGTGCTGTATTTCAGGCACTTTGTGTAATCTTTGTTATCAGTGCCAGGTCATGTGTATCTGAATGCATTCAGGTTGGCTAAGCAGCTTCTTCCCTGCCGTTTACATGTACCTATGTGACCCTGATCCATGCAGACTGGAGTCTTTGCATGTGGATTGGTCCCTACCTAATACATGGGTCTCCCCTATTTGGGGGCAAACTAACATTTTAAAATCATCTTCTCTACATCAGCTATCTTCAGGCCTACAGGTGGTCTACAGTTCTTGTGGCTTTTGAGAGTCTGTTGGTTTCATTGCTAGAAATGTATACATATACAGGGATGTGATTTCTCTGTTTTTTTCCCGGAAATTCATTTTTGTTTTGACACCCCCCCCCAAAAAAAAAGAAGTATTTTTTTGCGCTTTGCGCTCACAGTTCAGGTTATTTTTCAACAGCCTATTACATCCCTGATATAATACTACTAATAACATTGTGTGTGCATGTAGCTTGTAGCATATCACACAGAATAAGTCATTGACTGTGCAGGAGGCTGGCCACCCAAGTGCAACTTACTATTACTACATCTATATCAGTACATACATACCATTCAGTAGAACAACCACACTCATTAGAGAGATTAGAATCATGTGATTGCCACACACCTCACTCCAGGTTGTTTTCCACTAGTCAAGGCTTCAATTGCTACCATACAAAAATTAAGTTATTTGTACCCAATTTCCAAGCATTTGTTTGATTTTTTTTCCTTGTGACTATTTAAGGATATCATATGACTATAACCTATGACTATAAAAGATCTCTCCAATTTCAGTTCCTTAATTCCACTCATTCCCTCGGCCGACATTGATGATCATTTCCTATCAGTGGCTCATATTTCCCTTTCGTGACAAAGAGGACACAGTTGAGAGGAACCGGGCACACAATTAGAGCGTAGCAGCCCCAGTTGAGACCATGGCTTTATTTGGGCAGTCCATAAATATCTTGCCCCCTTGTGTTGTAGTTACTGCTGGTTTACAAGTAGGCCTGACAGGGCCCTTGCAGTCTCCACATTTACTCCCTCTCTTGTTCCTGTTCATTGTAATCAGTACCAGCCCTCTTTACTAACTTTGACTTGAAAGTACTGCCTAGTCCAGTTAATCAACACATACAATGAGCTTGTTAAGTTCAAAATTAAGTCCCCTAATTTCAGCAAGTTGAGATTGTCTTGTAATTTGAGCCCTGAATATGATAAGGTCTTATTGTTCTCGTCAAACAGTATGTGACTACACCTGTGAACAGTCTGAACCTGATCAAAGTTATACCCCTCAGTAGCTGAATGCTAAAGAGTGGCAGTTCAATCTTAATCTGTGTGGTCCAATTGATAATGAATTGTATGAATTTCTTCCTTTGTGTGTATGAACAATTGCATGTCACCTTTTTTTGCATGTTGAATCTTTAAATTGGAAGCAAGTGTAATATTGAAAGTAGAAAGAAAGATTTGTTCTTTTATGTAAAGATTTCCGTAGTATTTTACTACCATATAGGGATTTTGTTCATTCATGTTTGTGTAGTATAGTGAAGTTTGCAGCACAGAACCCACTACATTAATAAGAATCACAAACTCAACTGCTAATTATAAACCACCCTATTTTTTCCTGTCCAGGAGCAGCCTTACTTCCCAAAAGTAGAGAATGTTTCTCCAACCCCAATAGAGCAAGAGTCACCATCTAAGCAATCTAAGGAAGGCTTAGTGCATTCTATGGAGCGAGTGGATCGAGAGATTGCTAAAGTTGAAACCCAGATCAGTAAACTCAAGAAGAAACAGGTACTGTTGAGCTTTAGACAGTGTGTAATCTGAGACTGATAGTTAGAAAATAGAAGGCTTATTAGATGGAAGTATGCAGTAGTGATGGTATTGAGTTTTCACTTATGATGTCAAATTGTTACTTGCCCATGCACATTTGATAGTTAGTTATCTTTCTGTTCCATTGATGCTTTCTATATTGAACAATGTACACTACAATTTCTGGCAAATCATTACCACTCAATATTAGAAACAGAAAGTTTGACATACATTATGCTATTTTGAATGGGATATCAGTCTAGTCTGCCTATTTGTATTTGATAATTAGCAAGAGCTTGAGGAACGAGCAGCTAAACCTCCTCAGACAGAGAAACCAGGATCACCCAGTAGTATTATCCCAGAACCCAAACAACAGAACATCATACAAGTCATCTATGCTGAGAACAGGGTAAGTCCTTTGGAATATACAGATCAGTAACAGAGCAGTCAACCTGTCTGGTCAGACTGAGTTAACAAGTTTTGTCCAAATGAATTTTGCTAGAGTCATTTGGTAGAACTTAATGGGGATTGAGCACAAACAAGAACCATGTCTAAACACATTCTCCCTAAGACCGCCCCCCATGCGCAACATCCCTTTTAACTGTGGTTGCTGAGAAATGTAAATCATTAATTTATTTATTTATGTTTCAATAAAAACATTTTTCTAAGGCAACCAGAGGCTGAGTTAGAGGAAAATAAATAGTTTATCTAAAGATTTGTTTTGGGAAAATAAATAGTCATTCTAAATATTTAGAATATAAAAAGCATTTAGATAAACACAAAGTATAAAACATCCCAAAATTGACAAATAATTAAGACGTAAATGCAATAAGAGAACAACATTACATATAGTGCACATGTTTGAAAAGTGCTAAAAGGTAATATAATTAATGGAATTACAATACTTATAAAAAGGGAGAAAACATCCAAGAACAAAAGTAATTACAATTATGTGGCATACATAAAACATGATTCTGAAAATGAAAGACAACCATTTATTTAGAAGATTGACTAAGAATGGCAAGGAATTTAAATCTTGAGGTTCCTCACTTTAGATAGGATAATTGTTTGGGGGTGTCTGAGTTCATATCCACAGTATGTATAGTCTTAGAATTAGTTCCTGCACCCTATTTCTTAAAATCCCTTTCATAAACCTGTAATTGAATCCTCATAATCCTAAATCCTCATAGCCCTTGACAGCTATCCTTTTTTATCGAGAAGCAAGGTGTTAACTGGATTTGGAAAACACAGTTTCCAAATTTGCTTTCAGTTGACAAATAGCTCGTCAAAACATGGCCCTCCAGTCATCCTGTCACCCATCTAGCTAACACTATGCCAAGATGTAAGCCCCTTTACAGACTCTTCATGATACATTACATGTATCAGATTGTTTCTTCCTGTTCATCTTACAGAGAAAAGCTGAAGCTGCACACAACATGTTGGCAAACCTTGGGCCTGGTAATGACTTGGTGAGTAGCTATCAATCATTCATGTGAATGAGTAATCATTGCCCATGATCAGTGTCAGATGGGATCATCGCGTGCAAATTTCATTCATTATTTTTCTAAGGAGCATTTCTTGTTGATACATTTTTTCAGTTTATTTGAAATAATGTGAATAGTTTTTTGGGTTGTTTTTCTTTTCTTCAGGGCAACAGAGATATTTGAAACTCAAATTACCCAAAGTAAGATGAAAACTGTTTCTTACAATCAATATTAATTCAGTACATGTGAAAGCATATCGGCTAAAAAAGTCAATTCAATCCAAACGCAATCCAATCCAAACGCAATCCAAAACAAACATTTTCCTGACATATGGATTGAAGTTTAATGTTACAGAATGAAAGGTTTACACAGTTTAGGTTCATCCATACAGTAGTAATAATACTTCTGTCTCATGAAAGCTCCAACCCTACTCTTACATTAATCTGAAATAATAATTGCAGTTGTATTGCATTTTCTCCATAATACACAATAGAGACATGTGTCAAAAGGAAAGTCAGATCTATTAAGAAAGTTAGAAGACCCTGGTATATATTTTCTTTGAGGAGACATGTGAGGAAATGAGCTCATCCTGTTGGGATTATTTAAGATTAGTGTAAGAGTACATAGTGTTGCTTCATTAGATGATATCCTGACAATGTGTCTTCGATCCCAGGGTCAGCCTCATCACTGCGTAGCCTTGCAGTTATAAAACACCTCTTGGAAAAAAATTGGAGCAGAAATATTGTTTTTGTAGCCGGAGGATGAAATGTTTGAAGTCTAAACATTAGCTCATTGAACTTTTGAGTAGGAGAGTGTGTTGATAATGATCTGCAATCTCAGTTTAGGTCATGTGTGAGTCTGAATAATCAGATACAGATTTATCACTAATGGGGTACCTGCTGCTAATGATCCAAACTGTGACAGGTTACTCAGTTTGAAAGTTTCATAAGCACAAACAATTGCACTGTCATTTTAGGGTTTTACAGTTTTACAAGTTCTGTAGTGTATTCATTACATCAGTTTCATACAGACAATTTATCAAAGCTCTACACTGCCTTTAAAACCATCCAACATTTTCTGTAGGTCACTCCTACAAATTCATGTGAATCCATCCAGTCTATTAATCCTATTAACCTATTTTAACTCCATAATGTCATTGCCCTACCTCTCAGCTAGTGCAAGTATGCAAGTGGAACAATTACCCCATGCTGAAATGCCACAACAGAACTCTAACCATCTCCAATGATGGTCAAAGACAACCTATGGTAGTCACTCAGTCAAATGCATCAAACACACACACACACACACACACTCCTTTTACTGTAGTCAATCCATTTCTAATTCAATTAGGATACTTGATGATGTTAACCTTTATGATGATTCAAGGGCAATAGCTCCCCCAGTCATATTTCAGGCTTCTTGCTGACCCCCCATGGGACCGATTACAGCAACGCTAGCAGCCATAGTGAGTGATATGATTGAATAGCGGTTATCAAAATCTACACAGAATGACTGCTGGGTTTTGGACTACACAGTATATCAAGCATTTTTAAATAGCAGAGGAAAGTAATCAATAATGCAGCGGGTAATGCTCATCATTAAGTAAGAAATTGTGTTTTAAAGATGATGATTGCGTGCCATGATTATGGAATCCACTCATTGGAGATCATGAAGATGCCAGCCAGTGAATAAGCAGCAAACACCTTTTTGAATGGCATTTCAGTCCTCTTCCATGTTGGAAGGAAGCAGAGTGTGATCAGGGCACAGTTTCATAGAGCTGTTTAAAGGAAGCAAAGTGTGACCAGGGCACAGTTTCATAGAGCTGTTTAAAGGAAGCAAAGTGTGACCAGGGCACAGTTTCATAGAGCTGTTTAAAGGAAGCAAAGTGTGATCAGGGCACAGTTTCATAGAGCTGTTTAAAGGAAGCAAAGTGTGACCAGGGCACAGTTTCATAGAGCTGTTTAAAGGAAGGGGACAATTTGGTAATTACTCCAAAAATTAACGACCTTGAAAACTTACTAGGTAAGAAGCGCTGCAGCAGTTGATAATGTAGAACATTTTGAGAAATAATCCCCTGTTAAGGATTGTGGTTTTAGAGAAAGTGTTTCAAAACAATTTTAATCTGAGAAACGTCTCAGATTGTGTATTCCAATTACCGCTCCAGATTTTCAGCGATATCCCAAAACGCTACCACCTTTTGAAATGAAATTTTCACACGTTGGTTTTGTTGTATATATATTTATATAGGATTATCATGATAAAACGGTTCCAAAAACCAAAGGTACACTTTGCATTTAAGCATAAAGTATCACTTATCAGTTTTCTGATGAGCAAAAATGAGCATGATACCAGTCACAGATGTACATGTGGAATGTATGTTGTCTGGTAACCTTATTCTGGTAAGCATAGTTTTGCTGTGTGCTTAAGCAGCACTATGAAGTTGGATACAGTTATTCTCATCATAGTCTAATACATGTAACAGGAGCAATCATTGTGAATTGTGTTTGCAAGTGTTGTAACAAAATAGCTGCATCAGGTATATTTGTCAATTGCTTTGGTTTTGAGATGAGGTTAACTGTTTGACTTAAAGGGCAGTATTTATCAATATCAAACCATACATGCAGAATATCAGTGATAATGATTATTAGCAAACCATTTAATTTCATGAGAACAAGATATTACAGGGCAATCTGTTTTCGGAAATTATCTAATAGTTTTGAGGTAAAAATAACGAGGTAAAAATAATGAAATGAGCACAGCATTCCAAGGCTTGTTTTCACATGACTTTAAGATGCCATGAATCCCTTAACAGGTCCGAAGACAGAAATCTACCTAAGGGTGTTACAATCAAGACATCTGGAGGTCATGACCTCTGCTTATATCCCTTAGGCAAATGCTGTGGATGTCAGTGACCATGAGGTCATTGACGGTTTAAGTCTGAAATGATGGATAGATCCCAGGGATTTGCCCCAGTGCATGGGTAGTTAGAACTCCTAGTGCTGCTTGTAGAACTTCCAAGCTGTCTAGTGATGTGGAACCCTGAGTACTAGAGGGAACAAGTCTAATGACAAAACTTAGTCAGGAAAGATCAAAGTAGTAAACCACTAGGGAAACTGACTGGGAAAATTTAAAGTTTTTAAATTATTTCAAATTTTACTCAGTCAGTTTTCTTTGTTGTTTATTACTTGATATTTGAAATAAAAAGTCGCATCCCCTTAAGTTGATCCCTCTGCTGCCGCTTCCCAGGTTGTATCGTAAACTTGGGTGTGATCCTTGGCTGTACAACAGTTAGAGGTTGAATAGCTTCTGGCTGGCACTCCGAACAAAGGTATTGACTAAATAGGTAGACTGCCATCATTAGTGCTAGATAGCTCAGTTAGGAGAGTGCCGGCACATTAATCAAGAGGTCTTAGGTTCAAGTCCTGTTCTAGTCAATTTGTTTTTGTTCAACCCAGAAAGATACAAACTTAACATGGTTCTTCAAAATGAGCTGACGGCTAATATCAGGGCGTACATTTTAACAGTCCTCCAGGGGGTTAGAATGTACTTGTGAATGATTTGGAAAAGTCATTGTATTGCCACACTTCAGGAAACAGATGAACATACAGTATGTGTGAAACATTCAGCGTATGTCTGGGGTGTTTATGTAAAAACAAGAATAACAATCCTGAAGATCTCAACAGATTTACCATTTTACAAGGATAATACATTAATTAATTTTTTGAAGAGTAAATTCATTCCCATTTTCTAGTTTTCAACCTCACTGTTTTCAAGCTCACCATCCAACCAATGTGTGAAAATTGCACCAAAGTCTTTAAGAAAGTTTTGGCGAAAAAGGAAAAAAAAAGAAAAAGGGTAGGGTATCTTTAACATACAATGCTATCCAACCTGACATTGTGTTCACCAGTCACATTCTCTAAATGTATTGTATGTTACATCAAGCTTTAATCAACATCACCTATATGTACTTACTGTACAACAACAAAGCTTCCGTTAAATGTCATCACTTGCCTATAGGGATCTGATTAACTTACCCATTAAATTGTACAACAAACTAAACAAAACCCATTTGACATTTCAACAGTGAATTTCTGTTTACAATCAATGGTCTCCTTTATCATGTCAAAAACTAAGAGTCCTGATACGCTCAACTGAGAAGCAAAAGGTTAAAAGGAAGACATCAAGGGGTCTTGTTCTAGGTGGTGCATTGTTGCATATCCTTCAGAAGGATTTATGCATATAGATGCTAGCCATTGGAGTAGTCAGTGAATGAGTTGTCCCAAGGCAGTGGGGTTACTTCACACTGTTTCCCCTAAGGATACACGCTTTGTTTGGCAAAAGTAAACTCTGCATGTGGGTTATTTCAGTTGAGTCTGTGCCCTTTGAACCTTACGTTGTTTAGAAAATGTGAAGGCATGTAAAGAGGCAAGATTGGGATCATTTTATAAAAAAACCAACCCTATGATTGAATGTCTCTCCTGGTAGCAAGACACTTGACTATAATTGCTTGGGTGCACCTACAAGATCCTGTCAGTCTGTTTCAACGACACGTGTCATATGTGTACTCATCGCCATTTGTAAAGTTTCTTTAATATTTGGCAAATATGTTGCGGGATAGGATTTGTTAATAATGATCCATAGCATGTAAACACTTTGCATTACATTAACTAGAAAATATCTCTTGCCTTTTTTTTTCATTTCCAGCCAATATACAACCAACCCTCAGACAGCCTCCAGTATCAAGAAAACTTGAAAACGTAAGTCACAAATAGTGGTCCATTTATTTATTTTTGTAAATTTTCTGGCCAAGTCTCATTGTACATGGAGGTTTTTGGTGTTGAGAAACAGGTAAAGTATCAAAATATGGATAATTGAGAATCCTAAAGAAAAAATGATCATTCATTGTCATCAACCTACAGTAGTGCACCATCATTATATAATATAAAAAAAAAATAATAATAATACCTGGATATGGATATAAAATCAAAATAACACATAGCTCTTTAGCAATATACCAAGTACAAATAATTTTTGGTTAGTAAATGATTTGAGTTAGGCACTCAACCCGTCTGTTCAACATCATACTAGCAAAAAACTGTTAAATAGGTGTTGAGGAGAGATTCAACTTTACCAAAGGTGACCTGAAGATAATTTTACCTGGGCCAAGTTTCGTATGTTCTTATGGCCATAGAACCACATGGTTTTACAGCGTACTGTAAGCGCAGAATTCCACGGTAAGCACAGCTGCGGTCAGTCATGTTCCCTGTATGTCCTCTTAATCAGGACTACCATTTGCATTACATGAAAAAGGAACCCGACTGTTCTGCTCCCGAGCCTCTGTTTACGTGTACATTGCATCGTGAGATCCTAAGGCACGTATTGTGTATTAGCACAGCCCATGAACTTGTCAAAAAGGTCGGCTTGATGTCTGATATCAATTTCCTTTCAGCGTACAAAATCCTTTGAGGGTCTTGTTTTTTCCTCTTCCATGCTCTACAAGAATCTTCACCATTGGGGAAATGAAAACCTTTTTCTCTTCAATCATAATTCTTATATATATTCCACTTACTCTGCATTTATGTATGTTACTCTGGAATGGAAAAATAGTCGGGATTTACATATTTATTTAATGAAAGCAATTAACTAAAAAAAAGTTGCATTATCCTGCAGTCAGTACTGTTTATGGGAACAGTTTGAAAATTATCTTAAACAGTTTTTGTTCTTTAAACCTAGAACAGAAACTCATTGTATGTGCTGTAAGTACAATGTACATGTACTTTGATGCACAAATCTCATGCATACCATTGGCAAATGCTGTCTTTAAACAGAGAAATGTAAAGGTTTTTAGAAAATATTAAGTATTGTTCTCAAATTATGTTATGATGAGCAACCAAATGAAGCTTTCACTGTCTTCATATGCTGGTGAATTATACAATGCTGTCACTATCTAGTCTGTCATCATGAACCCATTACTCTGAATATCAGCTGTTTTTTACCACTCAAGATAGACCTAACAAACAGAGATTGTGATGGAATGACTTTGATAAGTACCAATAGGAAGAGGTCATTGACCCTGATTGCTTATCACCATCACCTGGTGTTCAATGTGCAATAGATTTCATATTACAGTACAAAGTTCTTCTGTCTACGTGTATTTTATTATGCATCAGTGTAGAGTCTCTGTGATGGGGGGGGGTGTGCAGTGTTTGGCAATATTCAAATGTCGGGACTTGCTGAAGAAGATCTTGCTTTTGTTTCAATCACATGTTAAAGCAATGTAATTGGGAAATTGGGAACCCAAAGTTCTAATAACAAGTTGAATACCCACAAGACTTGTATGGTCTTTAGGCTTATAACATAAAATACACAGTTTCATCTGTGTTACCCCAAGTTACTGTTACGAACTTTAGAGGGCGTGAATACCGTTGTTAATAAATCCAGACCTTTTGATAATATTCTTAGGAAAGACTTTAATAGAAACAAAATGACCTCTAAAGGGTTTGTGCCTGCCATAAAATTGTTAAAAGGCTTACATTGTGTACCTGTATCACTGTATATGCACACATGTACAGGTGGGTACGTGTGCATCATTGAATTATCTGAAAGATGATGAGCACCGAGCACAAGCAATACTTGGCTCTACCAGTGACACTGGTTACTGGCCAAACTCGCTTCAACATTGCTTGTGATTGGTCTCTTCTATTTTGGAGTGCATGTAGTATTCTGCATCAGAGCTGGCACTTGCTACGTTCATTATTCTGATTCACTCCACATGTCCCAAGGGTAGAGTAACCCAAGGTGTTTATGCCTAGAGCCTTGATGATCAGTTTCCTGTGATGAAGGAAAATCTTGAACTCATACCTAGTGTCTTGAATCAACTCTTCTTGTCAATCAAGTGTTTCTGTGGGTGTGGCTGTTATGCAATATCCAGTGCTTCCTCACGGGGGAAAGTAGCCATAAATGAGTTATTTCCCATGAGTGTGAATGTTGTTGGTCATCATAAATGGAACCCTCTTTGACCTCATCATATGACCCCAGGGACCGCTTAGTGGTGAATCTCTCGTTTTGATTAAGACAAACTGGTTAGAGTATATCAAACTGTACACTGTGTAAGACAGGTTGGCTGAGTGGTTTCTTTCTCTGCCTTTCACCTCTGTGAACCCCAGTTTGAATCTCATCTCAGACCAGAGCCTTGCAGTCCCTTCTAAAAGATACTTTTTACAGCCTAGTAACAGCAATAAAGTAGAATGTATTGTTGATTTGTACTTGTAAAATATATAACAAGTCTCAATATTCTGGAAGATTTGATAATTTGAATAATTTTAATTTGTTCATGCAAAAACCAAAATTAAAGTAAATAAACTGAATATTTGTAAGTACATTTTCTTTTACATTTATTCCTTGAAATTATTTTCCTCTTTGTAGTTGTTCCTACCATTTTCCTTCCTCATGGTCTTTGACTCTTTTGCCTCAACCTTCATGACCTTTCTTTTCCTTTCTGTCTTCAGAAATCTGGAAATGCGACGTAAACTCATCCTCTACTTCAAGCGGAGGAACAGTGCACGCAAATTACGGGTATGTTTCAAAAATATTTTTTTTTCAAACTGCCAAAATTGCTTTTACATAATTGTCTCTTGTTGGCATACATCAAAGACACAAGGGCAAGTATAAACTATAATCTTAGATTTGCTGAATGTGTGAAATAAACATAAAAAGTTGCTCCTAGATGGTGTGGGATGGATTTAGTTTGCCCAAATCAGTAATTGGTTGTGGTACCACATTTTATTTTAACTGGTAACCTTGTCATACTTTACAGGCATGAGAATCTTCCGGATTTTTCTGGATTTCCGGATTTTTCACTTCAAAATATGTGGTCTCCGAGTTCAATGTGAATTTGATATAAAAATCGGGGGGTGAGTTGTTGGGGTATACATTTGGATCTCGCTAATCCCTCTTCTTGTAGAGTTTACTCATTACCTTTACACGCTTCTTCGTAACAAATTGCCGCCCGGCAGCGGCCGGCCCAATATGCGTTGATTTGTTTCTTCCATGTGCAGCGCGTTCAGTTGATATGTGTAGACTTCTTTCAGTCTTTCCCCGCTTCATTCTTGGTACGGTTTGACCGTACATGTTATACAATTGTTTACTGTTGCAGCAAAGGAACATGTGTGGAGACATTAAAAAGTCTACTGACAACAACTCACAGTGTTTTGGATGCGCGTGCATCGTTATACTTTTTTTACCAGTCGTCAGTATGCACCTTCATAGGCTTAAGTGCCGTTTCTTCGATACATTTAATGTGTTTTACGGCTGGAGATATTTTTACGCATTGAACTATGACCTGGAAGAAACTTCGAGACAATGGGTGCGAGTGTGCAACACACGTGTGGGGAGATTCGTTGACGTCTGACGTCTCACATTATTTTTCCAAAATGCTAATGGTTTATAAATTGTCGGGATCTTGGAGATACTAAAAGGTGTTTGAAGAACAAGTTTCAATGGCCAAAGGGGGAGAACACTTAACACAATTATTCACTATCACAGGTAAAAAGACCCCCCAAAAATCAAAATTTGTATAACAAAACTTTTGTCAAAAGCATGACTGCTCCGTTCGTAATCATTTATTTTCGTGAAGTAAGTTCCGAATATCATTTTATTTTGAGCCTTTTAAGACAAAATACGCCTAGCATTGTTATGATTTCATCGTTTTTAAAAGTATTTTCCTCCTATTAATATATCCTCGATCCTACACATGGTCCCTAATGCAGAGGGGCTCACTGAGTGCGACGCTGACGCCTGGGTAAACTTGCCCAAATTCCGGACACGCAAAAATTCTGCATTTGCCCAAAATCCGGACATGCAATTTGTAGCGTTAAATTTTTCCGGATTTGTTATCATCGTATATTCTCATGCCTGACTTTGACATCAAGTAGGGTGTATGCTAAAACAGCTGGTTATCTGTCATTTGGCATGGCGTCCCCTATTCACAGTCCCCTTTACTTTGCTCTGATTTATTTTTACTGGTATCATGTCAGTCCGTAGCATCATATCACACAGTTTTGGATGTGCCAAAACAGCTGGTTATTTGTCATTCTGCCTGGTTCCCAGTCCACAATAAAAGCTTCATCAAGAAGAAGACCTGTCAGGTTGACTAAAAAAACCCACAAATACACGCACTGCAAGTCAGCTGCAATCAACATGGATTTGTAATTACAGCAGACTGAGTGTTGTCATGCAATGGGCCTGCACGCAAACTCTGCAGGGGGTTGGAGACAAGCACTGAATCATAAACAGGGTTCCCCCTTCCCCCTTCTCCTTCCCCCATTCCCTCTTTTAAAAAGGGGAACAAAAAAGTAAAGAGAAGTCACTGTATTAGTAGCAGGCAGAGGTGAAAGTACAGTGACCCCCAGACAGGGTTGTCAGCCCACCTGTTACTCCTGTTCTGGGTCCTTATTTGTAACTCATTCTTCATTGGCCTTGGCTTGGAGGTCAGACTCCTGAATTCCAATGGGTATTTATGGCTCCTGTGTATGTGCTGATTACCAATGTGCAATGTAGAGCTTCCTGTGTCAGAAACACAATATCATTCTAAATATTGATTGAACCCACAGCTGTCTGCCTGAATTAGAAATATAAACAGCAACAACAAACCTAAGCACATGTAATTGATATCAGTTGTCTGACCCAATTTTATTAGACTTTATCAAATTCAGCAGTTATACTTTTTTCTGTGGTGAAATACAAACAATTAAGTGGAAGAGAATTTGCACTTTGAAAAGTGCAAAGGCTTCTTGTACTTTTGTGCAACTTTGATTTTACAGGATCTAGTGTATGAGAATTTAGCAAGTCCTATAAAGGCAAGGAAAAAACCCCAACTTGGTTGCCCCTGGAAAAGTAGACAAAAAAGTTGGCTGTTTCAAGATTGATGGTTTTTGTTGTCGACAATTGTTTGTTTGCATATTCTACTCAATGTCAATCTTTAAAAAGCTTATAATTGATCATTATTTGTTTGTAAGTGTTTCCTGTTTTTCAATTGTTCATATAATAGAATGGTCTATATAATGATATACAAACTTGGTAAACTCAGTGTTTTAGATAAACTGCAGAAACCACTTCATGGCCCAGTTTGGTTGTCGTCTAATTCCATGCTCAGAAGAAATTAAGCCAACTTTAAAGTTGTTATCGTTTTTTAAATTTGTCCCCTTCATATTTCTGTTTAGCATTATCAGGGTCTAGTTTTATAAAACTGTTAAGTAACAAGACAATGGTTAGGCACAGAGAAGTCTTGTTAGGCAGAAATGAGTTAGCAGCTGGTGTACATGTTCACTGTGCTTGTGACTACATGGCTTGTGACTGATTCAATGCTAAATTGGGTGAATAAATTTATCCAACATTAGTTTCTTATTAACAATTTTATGTTATTAGGTTCTTTGTAGCAGTGAGATGTCAAAGTTGGTTATGTCTGTAATAACCTCATCGACCACCCGCGTGATATTTATTGAATAAATCTTTTAATGAGATACAATTCATGTTTCTGACCTACAGGAGAGATACCTTTGCCAGAGATATGATCAGTTGTTTGGGGTGTGGGAGAAGAGGATGGAACGGCTGGAAAATAACCCCAAACGAAAGTGAGTCTCGACATTCAGTATACTGTAGTCAAGTTTCCTTAAACACCTGTACACTGCATTTGCCATTACATCATACCACTGTGTGCCCAGAAGAAGCACACAACAAACATGACGATATACAGTCATGTTTCAATTTGGATCCATTTGTAGTGTATTTGTGCTCTAGTAAATACTATGGTATAAATGATTGCATGACTGCAACAATGTCATTACCGTATTTAAACATAGTCTGATGTACAGATGCACACTAAGCTGTAGGCTTGTCATGCAGCCTTATTGCACTGTAGCATGTTAGCAAGTTGACAGTTGTACTCAAAACTAAGTGAAAGCATTTTCAATTTGACACAGTAAAACTTGGAGCAATGTATTAAAGCACATGTACACAATACATACATCAGTGCCAATCAAACATAGTATATTACATGCACATGTGTAAAATCATGGTGGTAGGTTAAACACAAGGCCTGTGTAAGGCTGTACCATTTTAGAGCAGCCCTAGTACAAATGTGCTCCATTTAAAAATGTTCACAATTTGTTTTCAAGATTCAAAATATCCCGATGTTTTGTTGCAGGGCTAAGGATGCCAAGGTACGAGAATACTTTGAGAAGCAATTCCCTGAGATACGCAAGCAGCGAGAACAACAGGAGAGATTCTCCAGGTATTGTATGTGAGAAATGATTGTGTGAGTCTTTTTTGATGTGTCACATCTACTGCATTGCTTCATAAACTTCACTGTCATTAGACAAAAACTAAATCAACTACACCAAGCTATAGAGTGGCCTGAAATAGAATTGCTTTTCCACTTATTATTGGCAAAGCATTATTTGCCTGTTGTAGATGGGTTAAAGAATTGAATGATAATGCAGTTGGTTTTGTTCAGTTTGTAGTACACTATGCAGAGCATAGGAAACTTCACCATCAGCTCCAACTGCACAGCATACTCTCTGTTCTATGGCACTGACTGACTGGTGGCATGTACATGTACCAAATAAATTGGTATGGATTCAAGGGGAAAGACATTCACAGGGTTTTTCATACGGCCAGCCTTGTTTTTGTTTTGTTACTTTGTGGCTAGTTGAGTATTAGTTAAATAACGTGTTACAAAAACCAATGATTTCTCTGAGTATTAACTAGCCTTCTATGGTCACTATTAAACACATCTTTTATCTTTACCCCAACTTTAAGAAACTGTTCTGACTTGGGCCGTCCCAACGTGAGTAAACTTAATATAAGTTGTGTCTGGATCTCCCTTAGTTGTGGCATGTACATTACGAACAAACCAGACCCGGTACCAGTCTCCACCATTGATAGAGCTTGTCATCTGTCATTATGTTACTGTCTTGTTATGTTGTTACAGGGCTGGGACTAGGAGTAGCTGGGGTAATATTGCCCGTAGTGATGCTGAGCTGGCTGAGATCGTTGATGGTTTGAATGAACAAGAGGCTAATGATAGACATATACGCAGTCTGGCTGTCGTTCCTCCACTGCTTTTTGATGCTGAACAGAGAAGGGTCAAATTCATCAATAAAAATGGTATGGAAATCAGTAACTATTTTATATAATGTAATCATGTAACAAACCACAAATTTTCTTCATTCAAATCCAAATTATGAAATAAAGTATCAAGACAGGATATGGAATGGAATAGTGAGAAAGTTTATGAGTCGTTGAAGAAAGACCCCAAAAACACAAAGGTTTTGTTTGAAGTTTTTCCTTACACTGGTGAAGATTGTAAATGAACAAACATTTCAAGTGGAAATTCAACAAAAGATCATTCAATCTACATGATGTATGACAAACTGGATTCCTGTCATCAGAAGAGGGTGCTGCAATCTCCCTGATGCAATTATTATATCGAATTAACACATTTTGTCAAATTTGTCTTTTCATGACAGGTCTTGTTGAGGATCCATTGAAGCAGCATAAAGACAGACTAAGATTAAACATTTGGGATGATGAGGAGAAAGAAATCTTCAGAGAAAAGTTCATTCTCCACCCGAAGAATTTCCAGCTGATTGCATCATTCTTGGAGAGGAAGGTAAAGAGTTAACTTTTGAAGTGAATTTTGTAACATGCAAATATTTAGGTTCCTGTATTGTGTCTGATTATGTTTGGAACTCATGACTTACCATGCTGGTCATGCGATGGACATTTGGGACCATCATTGACAAGATTGCTAAGGAAGTTCCATACCCAAGCCCTCCATCACATGACCACCTAATCATCATTGTCTAACAAAGTCAAATAATGTTTAAAAGGGCCTGGGGTCGATTTCACAAAGATAGTCCTAACTTAGGACTTGTCCTATGAGTTATTAAAAACTTAAGGGTAGTCCTAAGTTAGGACAAGTAACTCGTCCTAACTCGAGATAAGACTAGTCTTAACTCTTTGTGAAATCCACCCCTGGAAAGTTTGTGAAATTGTTGATACTCTCGGGTGCATTCTGAGCCTTTTGGGTTATCTTTTTAGATAAAGTTATTTAAACTTTTACAAATTTCTCCCTACATTTGTTCCCTTTATGGGTGAAAAAACCAATCAGTGAAAAATAAGGGGGCGTGTCACATGCGCCTATTTTCGCCTCGACTATTTGCACATTTCAAAAGTATTTTTTATAGCACATTGTTTAAAAGTGATTTATTAATTTGGACCACTTAAGTAAAACGTCTTGTGATAAGCTTAACAGGAGGAAATTCCGGATTTGAGTCTGACAAACTTAAGCAGGGGAAATAAGCTAAAGGGAATCCCCATCCCAATATTGCACAAGATGATGTCAAGAGTTTAAACACTACAGACCTGACATCTATGTTTGATGACAGCTGACACCTGTTCAAAGGGTTGTGTCTGGTCTGGTTCTAGTTTGGATCTGGACTGGATCTCCAGGTGTCATGGACAGTTTGTTCAACGTACATGTTTAGGATTTGCAGTTTGATGAACAGAATCTTGAACAGGATGGCATCAAGTATTTTAGGAGTTAAGGCTAACGTCCTTGCAACCTGATTATTTGATAAACTGACTTAATCAGTTTTGTAAATAACTTTATCAGTTTTTAACGGACTTTATCAGTTTCTTAAACTGACTTTATCAGTTTCTTAACTGACTTTATCAGTTTTGTAAATTACTTTATCAGTTTTTAACTGACTTTATCAGTTTTGTAACTGACTTCATCAGTTTCTTAAACTGACTTTATCAATTTCTTAACTGACTTTATCAGTTTCTTAACTGACTTTATCAGTTTTGTAAATTACTTTATCACTTTTCAACTGACTTTATCAGTTTTGTCACTGACTTCATCAGTTTCTTAACTGACTTTATCAGTTTCTTAACTGACTTTATAAATTTCTTAACTGACTTTATCAGTTTCTTAACTGACTTTATCAATTTTTTAACTGACTTTATCAGTTTCTTAACTGACTTTATCACTTTCTTGTTAACTGACTTTATCAATTTTTTAACTGACTTTATCAGTTTCTTAACTGACTTTATCACTTTCTTGTTAACTGACTTTATCAGTTTCTTAACTGACTTTATCAATTTCTTAACTGACTTTATCAATTTCTTAACTGAATTTATCAGTTTCTTAACTGACTTTATCAATTTCTTAACTGACTTTATCAATTTCTTAACTGACTTTATCAGTTTCTTAACTGACTTTATCAATTTCTTAACTGACTTTATCAGTTTCTTAACTGACTTTATCACTTTCTTGTTAACTGACTTTATCAGTGTTTTATTAACTGACTATCAGTTTCTTAGACATAGTAATGCACTCTATATCATTTACAATCCCCTCATCATCCAAGAACTGTGAGGCATCCAGGAAAAGGTTTACTCAAAGTATATACTGTATTACACTACACAGAGCCTACAGTCTTTCATTGTGATTGAATAACGTGTGTGCAGATGATCTTATATCCCTTGCTATACACATTGTACACCTGTCTGGAGTTACAGTATAAAGGATACCAGGAAATGGACTTGTTTTGCTTAAGTTCTTTTATTCCCTACATGTACAATTATGTACAATGACAAAACAGTGACAAAGTGTGTACTCTGTATGTGTATGTGTGCAATAGTGGAGTTCAGTTGTCCTAATAGACAAATTCAAGTTACAATTTTTCCTGCCATTGTTTGGATACCCCTGTTGGGTTTAATTTGAGTCAAACTAGTACTTTGTGTAGTTGTGTAATCATTGGTTGAAGATGCCAGTGATGTGTATATAATGGATGCTGGGTGCAGCGTATAGAATAGTGCCATCCCAGAATGGAGGCTTACAATGGTAACGTGGATTTGTCTCTTGATGAGACTGCCCCAAACTAGCCACCTTCATGTACCATGTACATGTACCCATGCCAAGGTTCTTAATATACGTGTTTAGCAGCTACATGCTACATATATGAGGACATTCAGCCCTTGTCTTGGTGCAATTTCTTCATCCATAAATAGCTTTGATTTGCTTGATCAGTTATGCAGCTGTTAAAACATGTTTGGTTTTTCTTATGCATAATTTGCATATTTTTTTAAATTGTGTTATTTGTCATTTACTCATATATCATGTATATACAAATAAAGATTTAAATACAACCTTTGGGCGATTATTGATGCCGACCACATCACCATCCTTTCCTAATTCAATAATTGGACTTGTGATGTGCTGTCAATGTACATCTCTAAGGATTGGGAACTCTATGATGTCCCATGGGACCATACTGTAATCCAATTAAGTGTTAATACAAATTCTGTAAAATTTCCTGTCATTTTGCTGAGACAGATCGCAGCACTATGTGTGACAACAGTTGAATAGATGTTGTATTTTGGTTCATGTGTTTTGTTTGCAATTGACATCTGCTTGGTTACCTCACTACAGATTAAGTGATTACTGCAGCCTGTCAAGACTAATTTATTCTTATTATCATACTCATCTCGATGCTGTTGCACATATTTAGTTTATGTAGTTATTTGTTTTCCTCTTTTTGTGGGTGCCTTAGTATTCCATTTTACTCCATTCTTGTACTGATTGTTTTGATATTTATAAAAAAAATATTATCTCAGAGGTTTCTATTTGAGGAAAAAAAAAGTTTATTAAAGAACAAGTGCTTGTACTTGAATACAAAATGGGTGCAATTGAACTTGTTTAAAAGTTGATTGGCTTGTATGTTTGTACGTATTGTAAAGTAATTTCATACTTGTGCACTTTGATGAATGTGTTATGCTTGCTCTCATACCAAGCAGGGTTACACTTAGGTTGACTGTGCATGTACTGATTCCATCCAAATCAAGACATTCTGCCATTAACAGTTTACTAAATTTGTGATAAATACATTAATGTACACAAGGTTAAACCAAAGGTTATTAACCTGTAACTGACCATCATGCTTTGGCTTTCATGCACAGAGCATTGCAGACTGTGTCCTGTACTATTACCAGACTAAGAAGAATGAGAGCTACAAGCAGCTGCTGCGAAAGACTCATGTCACTAAGCGTAAGAGAGGATTCCCTCCAAAGTCATCTCAGTCAATCAGTCGTCATCAGCAGGCAGAGATTGAAGTCAAAGAAGAGAAAGATAAGGAGACAACTGAGGAGTCTTTAGATCCGTGAGTAGCATCCTCGTATTGGCTAAGAATGTTTCTCAATTCACCTGACTCACAGTGATTCATGAGTAGCATCCTCATTGGCTGAGAATGTTTCTCAATTCACCTGACTCACAGTGATTCATGAGTAGCATCCTCGTATTGGCTGAGAATGTTTCTCAATTCACCTGACTCACAATGATCCATGAGTAGCATCCTCATTGGCTGAGAATGTTTCTCAATTCACCTGACTCACAATGATCCATGAGTAGCATCCTCATTGGCTGAGAATGTTTCTCAATTCACCTGACTCACAGTGATCCATGAGTAGCATCCTTATACATTTTGACTCTCAAAATGGCGCATTCAAGATTGTTGTGATGGTGACGTCACATGAATTGGGCCAATGATCATGATTTCACCAAGCCTAGAATTATACATGTCCATGGCCTTCCTGAACTTGACCATTTCACCTTTTATAAGAATATCACAATTACAATCTGGTTATCAAGTGAAGTGTTCATTACATATGTACTAGTCATGCCATTATTGATGCTATAAATACTGCACCTTCCCTTTAAGATGGTTCAGGTAAGATGCTTACATGTATAGACAGGTAGTCTTGAAAGGATATATCTCCTAGTCTTGGGATTCAAAATATCCTGACTTAGTGCAGGGGTGTGAGATTTAAAAAGGATACTGACTGAAGGTTGTGAGTAGCCATGGGGGAAATTGCTATTTACTGCATCAGGAACTCAGCCAGAGATCGGAAACATCCAATGACGCTGAGACGTAACATTTTCCCCTTATTTTATCAACTCATGTTCGAGGGAAATACTCCCCATCTGGGCTGCTATAAAAAGAAACTATTTGCAAAACCCTCATGTGTTCATGTAGGTTAACACATAGCAAGGCGAGGGAAGTTCAAATCAGTGTTTAAGGATGTAGAAATCAGAGCTGAATTCAACCTATGTGAACTACTACTGTTGTTCACATTTGCTTATCGCCATGTTCCTAATACAAGAACATCATGATACCTGATTCATATTAATACAATACAAGGATGTGGTGTGTATTTACTATTGCAACCTTGGTTTGTTGATGTTGTACAGGCTGTCTTTATCTAGAAACGTACATGGGTATGCTTGGTGCTTATTCAAACCTGCAAATTATGGAGTCCAGGATACATTGCCAACTCTGTAAATTGAACTTGCAGTGAAAGTACCTTGTGATGGTTGGTACACAGTAATGCAAAGAGCTGGTACTTTGTGATGGTTGGTACATAGTAATGCAAAGAGCTGGTACTTTGTGATGGTTGGTACATAGTAATGCAAAGAGCTGGTACCTTGTGATGGTGCATTCATAGTAATGCAAAGAGCTGGTACCTTGTGATGGTGCATTCATAGTAATGCAAAGAGCTGGTACCAAGTGATGGTGCATTCATAGTAATGCAAAGAGCTGGTACCTTGTGATTGTGCATTCATAGTAATGCAAAGAGCTGGTACCTTGTGATGGTGTATTCATAGTAATGAAAAGAGCTGGTACCAAGTGATGGTGCATACATAGAAATGTAAAGAGCTGGTACCTTGTGATGGTGCATACATAGCAATGCGGGATATCCCGCAACCAGAGCCTGGTTTCCTGAAATTAGCATCCTGCCAGCCATCTCTATAAATAGTAAAACTTTGAAGCTGGTTGATGGTGTTACTGATCACAATCGTGTGTGAAGGGATCACACATCCTGATATTAGGGAATAAACCTACATGTACTAGAATAGACATAAACCCACTGGGAAGTGGTTTGGTCACAATCAATTGTTTTCATGATTTCAGGTTTGCCTGAAATGAAAACCAGAGTGCATTGGTACCCGTTATAAAGATGGTACAGGGAACATGATAGAATTACATGTACTTATGTATTGTAGTAACACTCTGGAGTTTTGATGTTATTGTCAACTCATATTGAGGTGTGGCCAGCTCGGTTTCCCCCCTTCCTATTGTATTCAATGTGTAGTCAAAACAAGGCTGGACAAGAAATGATTTATGGATAGTACACCACATGATATTAATAAGCACTTTTTTATTGTATGGGTTTTAAGGCATTTAATGGTGTATACAAAAAGTGTATATTGGGTTTACGGTAACACCATGTGTGCATACATGTATCTGCTTTGCTGTGTAGATGTTACCTTTAAGTAGTTGCCCACGGCAGTAGAATAAATAGCAAGACAAGTTCTTAAAGAACAAATCTACAAAGCAAAGTAGATATAGGTGTTACAGCAAACTGATAATACACTTTTTTTTATTGTGGTGCTGCGGTATGAAAAGACAGTAACCAATGAGTTAACCCATGAGTTAAACACATGCACTGAACATATGTAGCTCACTGGCCAAGTGTGGTTATTTTTCCTGTAACAAGAATAATGAACCCTCCTTCTCTAGGAAACTTTTTCCAGCAAGTTGATAGGCTAGTTTATATATCACTCAATGTTTTGGATGATATTGAATGGTCAAATAGTGGGAGGGTTAACCAACCTCTACTTTATCCTTAAAATAGATCAAAGGACAAGGACAAAGAGAAAGCCAAGGATAAAGACAAAGAGAAATGCAAAGAGGAATCCAGCTCCAAGGAGCCAAGAGAAGACCCAAAAGATGAAAAACCAGAGATCAAGAAGGAGAAGGATGAGGATAAAGATGACTCAGGGGAGATGGAGACAGATAAAGAAAAGGAAACTGAGCGTGTAACAATCAAAGTGGAAGGAGGCATTGATAAGGAGGAGATTGGTACCATGGTAACAGGAGATGCTGTTACCTCTGATTGTAAGGGAACTTGTGTTTGTCTGTTTTTATCTCATATCAACACCTACTGCTTTATAGGCAAGCCTATACATCAACGGAAACGGCTTTGACCACTGAACAAATGCAACACAGAATGTGACCCCATTTGACCTTGACTTCTGGTTTAAACCGGAATTTGAAAAATTAAACAATTCCTATCTCAAAAAGTACGTAGTGTTTCACTATAAATTTTACATCAGGTTATAGATGAGTAATCCTGCTCAAACTTTTGCACAGAGATGATAACATTTTAACTTTGCATCTGGTCAAAACCGGACGTCAAAGCACACGTGTCTGTTGAACCACATGGTATGACAACGCACGATAGTGTAGGTCTACCCATACGCTGAACGTGTACAGCCACATGTACATTGCACGTGTAGTTATAGTTTACATGTACTGTTTACATGTACATTAGCCCTGGTGGCCTATCACTTTCCTATTACTGTATCTGTGTACAGCACACAGAAGAGGAGTCCTGTATACATGGTATAGGGCTACAATGTACATGTACATGTATGTACTGTACAGCTACATATGTAGGAAAGGCATTTGGTATCGCTATTACATTTAACATGTTTGAACAATGTAAACCTAGGTCTACAATTTCATGAAGTTTCAACGCTTTACTTTTTTAATGACAGTAATTAGGCATTGCAACTTTGCACCGAAACTGACATTTTTCGCCACCACAGAGTAGCACCTCAAAATGTGAAAAACACGTTTCCATGAGGTAGCACTGCAATCGTGTGTGTAGCACGCGTGACCTACATTTTCACCAACTGACAACTTCTATAAGTAATCAAAGTTTTAAAATTTAAAAAATGCGTAGAGACCTGCAGCTCTTATGGTTTGATCCTTTGTTTTGTTTGTGAAAGTTTGATGTGTGGAAGTTCTTTTAATTTTTTAGTTACCTGGTTTGAATTGCAGTCCAAACCGGTAGTTCAATTAGGAAACGCATAGTATAAAGCTGTATTTGAATAAGTTTCATGTCCATATTTGTAAGTCTTTTTTGATTCAACTGTTAATACTTACCTACTATTCACACAACCTGAACACCTAGTGTTTGTAATTCTACAAACACTACATGCCTAGTTTCCAATTGTTATTAAAAAGCCTGAACAAATCTATAAAAGCTAGTTTACCATATGTGGGCCAGCCCTTGTAACCAATTAAAAAAAAAAACCTATCAAGCGTCAAATATGATGCCTTCTCTGACCTAAGATACACAAAAACATCTCATCAGCCCGTTCAATGGTGTTAATAAGAGTGCGTACTGTAGCCAATCAGTGCATTCAATCTCTAAAATAAACTCACAGGTAAGCTCTTTCTACATTCTTGCCAAGTTACATCTATTTGCTGCACTCAGGCTAGATTATACTGTGGATAATTTCTAATCATACTTGTTGTGTCTTCCATAACAGCGTCCCCTAACACCTGCTCTCTGTGTAAGAACCAGCTAGATATGTACAGCCTTAGCCGACCGGTCAATGAGAGCAACTGTGACATGTTTGGGGTCAATAAGACCGAGGTCACACCAAACATGAGGGTCTGCAGTCGTTGCCGATGTCGCTCCATCAGGAGAAGGTATTTCCAAAATTTCATTCAATTCAGGCCTTTGATTTGTTTTCTTCATTTCAGGATTTGTCAATGATCTCATTTCATCTTCAGATTTTCTTAACAGAGGGTGAAGATGCATTACATATTTAACGAGGTGACTGCTCAAGTTCTGACAACCCTATGTTCAGACAACCCTATGCTCTGGTAACCCTCCATGATCTGAGCGCTAGGGTTTAGGGTTAGGGTAAGGGGTAAAGATTAGAAAAATACATCAGGGGTGCCGGAACGAAGGTGTGTCTGAACATAGGTGTGTCTGAACATAGGTGTGTCTAAACATAGGTGTGTCTGAACATAGGTGTGTCTGAACATAAGGTGTCTGGTAAGGGGTAAAGATTAGAAAAATACATCAGGGGTGCCGGAACGAAGGTGTGTCTGAACATAGGTGTGTCTGAACATAGGTGTGTCTGAACATAGGTGTGTCTGAACATAGGTGTGTCTGAGCATTGGTGTGTCTGAACATTGAGGTGTCTGAACATAGCTTAGTCTGAACATAGGTGTGTCTGAACATAGGTGTGTCTGAACATAGGTGTGTCTGAACATTGAGGTGTCTGAACATAGGTGTGTCTGAACGTAGGTGTGTCTGAACATAGGTGTGTCTGAACATAGGTGTGTCTGAAAATAGGTGTGTCTAAACATAGGTGTGTCTGAACATTGGTGTGTCTGAACATTGGTGTGTCTGAACATTGAGGTGTCTGAACATAAGTGTGTCTGAACATAGGTGTATCTGAACATAGGTGTGTCTGAACATAGGTGTGTCTGAACATTGAGGTGTCTGAACATAGGTGTGTCTGAACATAGGTGTGTCTGAACATAGGTGTGTCTGAACATAGGTGTGTCTGAAAATAGGTGTGTCTGAACATAGGTGTGTCTGAACATTGGTGTGTCTGAACATTGGTGTGTCTGAACATTGAGGTGTCTGAACATAGGTGTGTCTGAACATAGGTGTGTCTGAACATAGGTGTGTCTGAAAATAGGTGTCTAAACATAGGTGTGTCTGAACATTGGTGTGTCTGAACATTGGTGTGACTGAACATTGAGGTGTCCTAACATAGGTGTGTCTGAACATAGGTGTGTCTGAACATAGTTGTGTCTGAACATTGAGGTGTCTGAACATAGGTGTGTCTGAACATAGGTGTGTCTGAACATAGGTGTGTCTGAACATTGAGGTGTCTGAACATAGGTGTGTCTGAACATTGAGGTGTGAGAACATAGGTGTGTCTGAATATAGGTGTGTCTGAACATAGGTGTGTCTGAACATTGAGGTGTCTGAACATAGGTGTGTCTGAACATTGGTGTGTCTGAACATAGGTGTGTCTGAACATTGAGGTGTCTGAACATAGGTGTGTCTGAACATTGGTGTGTCTGAACATAGGTGTGTCTGAACATTGAGGTGTCTGAACATAGGTGTGTCTGAACATAGGTGTGTCTGAACATAGGTGTGTCTGAACATTGGTGTGTCTGAACATTGGTGTGTCTGAACATAGGTGTGTCTGAACATTGGTGTGTCTGAACATAGGTGTGTCTGAACATTGGTGTGTCTGAACATAGGTGTGTCTGAACATTGAGGTGTCTGAACCTAGGTGTGTCTGAACATTGGTGTGTCTGAACATAGGTATGTCTGAACATTGGGGGTCGGAACATAGGAATGTAACCGTATATTGACATCGCCTCTATTAATCAAACCTTTAGAATTCTATGTGGGGTGATGTAGACAGTTTCTTACCCTTTACATGTACCTCTTGCTTATTTAGGGAGCTCCATCTTTATACCAAGACAATATATGTGCCAGACCTCCCAACACATGATTTTCAGGGGTTATTTTTAGTCTGTGTTAAAAAGATTTTTGCTCTTTTACCATTTTATTCCTAATTTTTTCAATAAAAATGTATTCAAAACTGTTAGTTTGTATATGAAAATGAAATGAATGTAAACAGTGACTCCATAGACAGTGTAAAGACCCCCTTGTGCTGCCATAGCAGATTACACATAACACTCGGTAAGCATTGGTAGAGAAATGGCATTGTGATCTTCACGGTGTTTGTTTTCAAGTTTGGTAGAAGCAAGATTTCAAACTAAACTGAATGAATTCAGTCACGTCAAGGTGTTTTTACAGGGTTAATTGGATCATGTGCTAATGCACCCACAGGAATTGAACTCCTAAAATACAGCAGCAAACTGTAATTTGAGGAAATTTGAAGATGTTTTTGTAAAACAGGTGGGGGGGGGGGAGAATCCAGCAGATAGTGTTTGTTAATTGAAGCTTCTAATTGATGTCAGGATTCCAACCAATTCCACAAAGTGTGAAAAGTAGGAAGATAGTTGTAAAATGGTTAATTGTTTAATTCAAATAGAATGACTATGGACTGATGGACTGATGGACTGAGTTTCTACCGATTGCAACGATGTAAACCCTTATCTTTAAATTCAGCCCTTAATTGATGACAAATGATTCCTTTGCATACATGACATTAGACCGCCCTCTTATCTCAGGCTCGGGACAAAATATTCCCCTTCCCTTTTAAGAAAAAGGAAGCTTTTCCAATTGGCATGATCATGATGGATATATTGTTAGCTTCGCAGCCCGTTTATTTTGATGTAAAATGTCCATCTGATCAATTTAGGCAATTATAAAATGTGGATGCTTCTCTTAACAGAATTTCCTGTATGGAGACTGGAACGGCATTGACATGCCTACTTACATTGATTCAGACAAATCAATAGCAATTTCATGTGGTTACTATTAGTCTTCACACCCTAGCTGTTATTTACTAATCGTCCCTATTCAAAGCTCCTCTCTTGTTTCTAATGTACTGCTGTGGATTTGAAACAAGATGAGATAATCCATGCCACTTGACTCCTTCAAATTATTATCCACATAAATTTGTTCATCGAATGTTACTTTTTTATTGTAAGTTACTTTCCACATTCTTCATGGTTGCATTAAACTTTGAAGAACTCTTGGGCCTATCCATGAAATATGTTGTTATAAAAGGAACAAAAGTCTGCATAATCTTCCAAGTGTGCCTTCAAAAGTATGTTTAGTATCCTTTACAGTGATCCAATTTAAACATCAAATCTTTGAACAAAAGTAATGAAAACCATTGAAAATACATAATGCAAAAAAGTGTGTTAACAAATTGGGGGGAAGGAATATTTGAAAAACATGCCATCAAGCCAGATGTATTCCCAATGTACGTACTGCAGTTACAAGTTCGTTTCTTTAAAGCATGGTATGTAAAACACATTAAAAGACCAATAATAAGTTATAATATTAAAAAAGTTGACTGCCTGAAATGAGTTGAGTGCAATAAGTAGCTCAAAGCAATGTAATACCCATCCTTTAAAAGTACTGTGGAGATTGAAGCCATATGTTATGACTTGAGCAATCTTGCAGTGTTCGTTTAATGCTAACCATCCCACCGTGCGTGGGTTAAGTGGCATAGAGACGTGATTAAGTGAAGAATGTCTTACTGTAACATTTACTAGTTGTCTGATAAGATAAGTACCTATATTTCTATGTGTCAGGGCTGTAATTTGTAAACACATTTGACATACTCAAGACTCAAAAACAAATTTGGAAAAACCCTGTTGAAATCCTCAATGCTATTCAAGATACAATTAAAGGGACTTCAATGTACATGTGCATGTACATGTACCTTTTAAATCTCCTAATAATAAATTGCAGTGTCATCTCAATCAGTGTTGTATGACAGATAGCAATGGGCTTTCTGAAACAATTTCATGCACACTGCACATCGCTTGCTGGCTTTGTTGACATTGTATACCCACTTTGAGTCATGTGTACCTTAACAGAATTGTCACTTTTCTTGATTAGTTCAGATTCCTACTTCTTGAGGTTTTTAAGCACATAACCTTGCACGGAACAAAAGTATCTTACCCAACAGAAACCATGCACCAGCCAAAATGTCATTCAATTTGTCTTGTATTGACCAGTGCCCGTCATGTGGCTTTACATAGCTGTTTTTCCAGCTTGTAAACAGATTTGTGAATTGGGGCAGTTGTTACTTAGTTGTCAGTACATGTACTGGTATGTCACGTAAGCTACATCATGTTTAGGGTAGTAATCCCACGCATTGTCTCCCCAGAGTTCCCCAGGACTACCCTCTCCCCAGCTAGGTTCAATAAGAGCCATTTCCATCCATTTCTTGTTCCTTTTCATTCTTAGTTTACAGCTGCGAGTCACTCATTCAGAAATGTTTGAAAAGCTCAGTGCAAATGAGGTTTGACGTTTAAAGCATAACCATGTCCCAGATTTCTTTGTTGGTATCATGAAAGCTCCTAACGTTAGAGCAACAATTTCTCCTTCAAGTACTGTACATGTACATGTACGTATGCACATCACCGGTCACTGCATTAGGGCGCCCTCTCATAGAGTCCAAACAGCATTGTTTCATCATCACTCTACTTCTGAGCAGGATAACATCACCATGATCAATGCATAAATAACTTCACCATAATCAGTGTGCATGTAAGAATTAAGCTTAACTGAGGTTCACCCAAAATGATAATTCACAACACAGTTCTACAAGAGACAAATGCATTGGTTGCTGATGCCAATAAAGATGCATGTAAATGTAAAAAGCGATTGAATTTGGTTTTAAAGATAACACCTGAATCTGCCTTACACAAGGCCCTTCACAATAAGATAACTACAAGCTTAAAAACAAGGCCAATGGAAATTACTTAGGTAGAATGAAGGTATTCCCTGCTTAGGTCAGCAAACTTTTGGATCTGATCATGTTGCCCATGCTACAGCCATTGTGTATTCCTATAATGCTCTGTAATGCTCATTTACCATTGTCCTGCAATAATCTCTACATGTTAGTTGATTGTTTGCAGTCAGTCTGTCAGGGCCAGGTCTAGTCTCCTAAGATCTCCATGAAGTAGGAGGGTGGGTAGCCCTCCTTAGGGAAGACTGACTCATGTGAAGGTGACTTCCGTAGCGTGCTTGGAGGCCAAGGCACTTTTCCTCTCTGATAGCCTTGCTGCAATAACATCTATAAGGTTGTCATGAGAGCTCCCTGGATTAGCTCATAGTATGGGCCTAGCGTTGACAACTATTAAAGGGCTCTTCCTTTTCCTGTATTGTTTGAAAATTTCAAACAATCTGTTGACTTTCCCATTGAGTGTCTTTGCTCTGTTTGAATATCCTAGCAAGTTGAGTTAGGTCTCTGTCCAACAACTCCAAGATCTTGAATTGTTCTACTCTTTTTTACCTGAGTGTTGTAACTATGAAGCAATTGACATTCAATAATAGTGCATCCAAAAGGCACCCATGCAGGCCTCTGGATTGGACCAATTGCCTTGCCTAGCTGTCTGTAGCCACCCAATGGTATACAGAAGGTTGTATTGGTGTTTTTTGGATGCACTATTATTCATTTACATGTAAAAGTATTCAGTTACACAAGTCAGCATTGTGGATGCTCTAACTGTAGTTATCATTCTGCAGCCAGTTTGAACATACCAGATGTATCTTCAAATTGAGGCTTAAACCCTGGCCACACCAGTTACATAATGATAATGTTAGTGTACATTCTGATAACAATGAGAAGGATTCAACTGCTTTCTCTGTCAGCCTTAGATCAGTTTCTCAAAGGAATGTGTAGGTGAGGTCAATAGCATTCCGCTGTGTTCCTTTAAGTTAACATGCTTGGTTTGAATTATGTGAACAAGTCTACCTTGGGAGTACGAGTCACTCTGCAGTTTGCCAGCCACACTCTGACAAGTTTTAAAGGGTTGAACCTGCCCTTAGTTTAATAACAGTTAACCAACCAAGCATACTCTGGCACTGCTTTGCCTTTTTGCTGTTGTGAGCTTCCTTGGAAACACATGATATCTATTGTGTAGGTAGGACTCCTAAATTGGTACTACATGTATGGGATTTACATTGTATGTAGGAGGGAATGAAAGCCCTTGGTCATGTAGCAGGTATCATACATGTAGTTGATGTTTTACTTCATCTTTTGTTGATGCAAAGTTTTGATGTAAGCAAACCTATGCTTTGTGACAATACATGTTGTAACATGGGTGTGTGTTTGGGGGTGGGTGGGTAGGTATACACATTCAAACTGGGGACCTATAACAAAAGGGACAAAAGGTCCCCGGTTGGGTAAATGTCCCCAGTTGGACAGTTTATAAAACCAATGGGAGCTGTTGGCAAAAGAGTCCAATCAAAAGAGGGACAATAGGAGGTCCCAGATTGCAGGTGTTTACACACTTGCATTTGTGTGTATCCTTGTAGTGACATTCAAACTGAGGACTTTTAACAGCAGGAACAATAGGTCTTCGATTGCTATCTGAAAGGAAAACAATGGGGTTCACATTTGTCTTGACAAAGAGTGGAACGAAGCGATTTGAGGCCATTTTTTTGTTCTGGTTCATTTAGTATTTTGACAGTTGCTATTGCATGCAATGTGCAAGAGACAATTCTCAGTCCAAGAGAAACTTTCTGACAGGGATCATCAGCTTCCAAATTAAAATGTGAGAATATAATTAAATCCTCAACAAGATCCTCAACATTGTTTCTGTTTATTTACATACATTATGTACTCTGAATCAAAAGTGTGCATTGTCTTTAATGTCTTAGGTTTTGAAGAATAGGATCTGTACACATACCGCTTAAACCTCTGAAATGACATACTGATTTTCTTTTTCTAACAATTGGTAGAATGTAAAAACACTTCAAACTTAAAGTATTCTCAAGACATTTTGTCAGCAACTTGTTACCAATGATGTATATGTAAACATCCCTTTAAAAGAATGAAATAAAGTTATCTTCTGGAGTCACTGGGACAGTGAGGTACTGAAAGGGTTCAGATTGAATTTCCTGACTGGAGACATGCCAATTAGCAGAAAAGACGAATACATGTAAAACTTGTGACTTGTCAGATTGTAGTCAGGAAATTGAGAGTAAACTATCTAGTCAGTGTTTGTGTGCAAAGTACCTCCCAAAGGCTAGGCATTAACCCTACTTTATAGAGGAGGAGGTTGGGGTGATGACCAATTAGAAAGATTCTGGTAATAAAGTTGAGATCTGAAGCAGACTTCATCAAATTAGATAAGGTGACTTTTTCTTCAATAATCTTGAGCTAAAGGACTTGGATGGAGTCAAATTTTGGAACTTTATTGAAGGGTTGTCCAAATCAATTAAAAGGTTTTAAAGTACAGAGGTTATCTTTCTTACAGAATTAGTTTTTGAAACTCTTACATTTTGTACATAATGCTCTCCTCCCATGTAAATCAATGCATACCAAACAGAGGCTGGAAGGGAAATGTAGTCTGGTTCCTTCTCGTGAAAATTTGAACTTACATAGCCAATGTATACATGGTACCAGACAAAGATAGCCACTCCTTGATAAAAGTCTATAAAAAGGTTCTGTGAAGTCAAAGCTCTCGTTATCTTTAACCACTTACAGCCGGTAGTTCATAAATTTTGCCGTGCTCACCTGCAGGACTAATTTGCAGAATTTCTGGATTATATACATGTCTATATATTTTATAAAATTTGTTATGACTTTAAAACCATGACTTAACCAACTACAGACAACATTTTCATAAAATGCACCGGGAAAATGTGGCTTTTGTTCACCAAGAATCGGTTATGGCATGCTGGAATCTCAGACTTACCTCCCATGCCGAATACAATGGTGGAAGCCTTACCTTCTCTCAAAATCCTTGTTTTTCAACAAAAGGATGAAGGTCTGGAATTGGGGATTACACAACCCCTGGAAAAGGAGAGATTTGGAGCAAGAATTCCAATACCATTTGTCCTTTGTTACGGGGAAAGCTAAGCATAACATGGTTAGAACATGCGCTGTACATGCTATACAATGGAATCTCCAGGCGTGTTTACAAGTCTGCTGCTGGTATCCCTGGACACATTTTTCATGTCTATCAGACTTCTGTTTGCAAGTCTGTCAAAGTTAAGCTTGCATTCACGTGGCAGTAACTGATTGAAGAAATGGACAGTAGAACTGTTCACACATGTATGTATTTGCATCTCCTTATCCAGTGTTCTCCACACATATGTTTTGGGAGGGCGGGCCACCCTGCCAAAGTTTAAGGCCGCCCTGCCAAAGAAGTGGCCGCCCTGCTAAAATAATTGGCCGCCCTGCCAAAAAATGACAAATCACGGAACGAAAGCAACTTAAATGGCAGCGCCGAAGCTTCCTTCACACACAGACTATTTTTTGCCCTCACTTAATACGATCAAACGAGTAGCCGACGAGCCATGGCCAACTTCCAAACCGCAGCATTGGAATCGCTATCGTTTCAGTATACAACGTACACGATGCACATAACCACATGGTTCTGACTGCCGAGTATCCATCGCACGTGCATCGGCCCGAGCCCCACAACGTACATGTATAGTCCGCAACAGCAGGGTCCAAAGTCCAAGCTAACCAACATTCCGCACGGTGTGATTGGTCGTTGATGGCTGTTGTAATTACCATATTCATAAGAGAGCTTGGCTAGTCTCCAACGCAGTACATGTTCACGGGCCGAGTAAAGAATTGCCGCACAGTGTGCCGCACGCCTGCAGATTGGTACAATGTATACAGCCTTGGATTAAGGCTATTCAAACAACAACAACTTTTGCCGATGAGGGCGATGCGGGGCAAAGTTCATGGAATTTTCTCAACTTGCGTTGTCGACCGATCGTTGAATCTCAATGATTTTATTCCAAACGAAGTTCTAAACAACCGATCCTAAAAAAATGAATCCATGAAAATGGTTGTTGATGGAAAAAGTATTATTTAGGGCAGAAATTAGGGGATAAGATCGTCAAAAAATGCAATTTTTTAAACGTTTCTTTACAACGCATAGCCAGCTTTCTAAAAATAATAAAACCCTACACTGTGCGGCATATCCTCTGTGTATGTTTTTGGCGCGGCGCACAAAGCAAAATGTATAACAAATTGTAGGTTTGAATTAGTTGTAGTAGTTTTACAATAAGGTTGTTTGGACCGAAATAGATGTCAATCATTCTCCTTAGATAGTGTCAGGGCTCGGGGGTTAATAACATTATTTTTATGAAAAGGAATATCTCAAATGTTTTTTGCTTTCACGTCCGATGACGTCATATACCAACGGGCGCCATTTTGATGACGTCATATCGACGGGCGCCATTTTGATGGCGTCATGCCGCCCTCCCCAAAAAAAAGTCTGTGGAGAACACTGCTTATCAAGTGTGTTTGTGTTTGTTTATGATTCAGATGCCCCATGCCATCCTGTAAGACACCAAGGCGTCGAGTCAAACGACTGAAGGCACTGCCAGCCAAATGGGCAGAGTTACCACTAGAGCAGAAGAAAGTCATATCAGAAGAACTAGGTACGTTGCAAGGCATGTATGACTTGATGAGTATGTTAAGTCAGTATTGTTTTCTTATTGTCATGACATATACATGGGTTGAAGTACTCATTGGAAGACTAGTCAATTTCACACTCGGCCAATAACTTCACATGTGAACAAAAAAACAGTGGCCTAGTGTTTTTCTTCAAGTTAAAACCCATTCTTTTTAAGATCAATATTTGGGGGTTAATTTTTCTATTTTAAGCCTCCTCACATACTGTAACTTCTGCAGGCAACCAACAAAAGTTGAAAAAAACCCACAATATTTCAGGTTCAGTAACAGCTCTGAGCTCCAAACCTTGTGGTCTGGTAGAGATTTGCTTGTAATCTGAGTTTAGTTCTTTACAGTAAAATAATGAATTTGTCAACTTTACAAGGTTCAATGTCAAACTTGAACAGCATAATATTTATTTTAAAACACAGTATAGTGTTCAAAAAAACTTTCCTGACCTATTTTTTAAAGACTATTTTTCTGTGATTGGCTTTGAATGCCCCTTGATAGTCATAGCTTTGAGACCATTGTATGCAGTTGTCTTTACAATTCCAATCATATGATTGGTATCTCTGATCAACAGGTTTACCCACAGATCAGATCACCACCAAGTGTTGTGCAGCTTGCTTCAATCGTATTGCAAGGAAGTTAGGGACAGATGGAACTCTGGAACTGGAACCCACTGGGATGACCCCCCCACCTGATGGCCAAGAGCCAGGTATAGTATTAGTGCTTTCAACCACCCTCCCTATGTCCCTTGGCTAAGAACACTTGTAAAGCAATACAAGTAAATTGTTAAATAGCGTTACAGTTGAACAGTTTAAATGGTGTATGAATAGTTTACCCATTTAATAGTTGAGTAGTTTAATCAGTTGACTGTTTAACAGTTGAAATAGTTAAATAGTTTAACAGTTGAGTTAAATACTGTTAAATAACATTGTCGCCAAAATGCCATGATTGACAAATACAATGGGTTTATACTCAAATCAAGGTATTCCAAAATGGAGTGCGAAAGAGAACATTTGTCTGACCCTTTTTTCTGCATGAGAATCAGTTATTGTGAATGCTGATGAGCAAGGACACTTCAGCCAAGGTTAGGGTTATGGTCTGTTCTAAAAACTAATTTGAAAAATAAATCAAATGACCTGAAATTGGTGGAATGATGTCATGTATCATTGAGTATCAGGCACTGCTTGGGGCCATCTCCTAAATGTCAACTTGATTATTTGATTTCCTTTTGCAGTAATAAATGAGACTTCAAGATGGACAGAAGAAGAGATGGAAATAGCCAAAGAAGGTTTGTCTCTCTCTATTTCTGTCGAACCCCTCCCTGTCAAAAAGGAAACGAGTCCAGTGTTGTCTGAGTTATTTCCTGAAGTCTCATTTGGATTTCATAGCAAGAGGAAGATTGAGTTTTTAAGCAGTGATGGTTTGCTCGCACTTGGAAAGCAATGCAAAGGGATCAAAAATTAATCTGCATTTGGTGAAAGCTTGATTTCCTCTCAAATGCAAAGTTTCACGATAAGATGAATTTGCACTATTTAGATATTTTGCTGAGCCATAAAGATTGATTTATTGGTTATTACTCATCTAAAGTTTGTTTGAAAGTTTTCTTGTTTACTTGACTATGCAGCTAAAACAACCCTACAAGTTTGACTACATCCACATCCCTTTGTTTCACCCAGCTTCATGGTAACCTTCAAAAAGAAAATATAATAACAGTGTATCTCCCTGTTTCAGTTTTCCATTCTCTCCCCAAAACAATGGAGGCAAGGAGCAATTATTAGTACTAATTGCAACATGAAGTTAGAGTGTTTATGAATGTTGTTCTATATTTGTTGTTTCTATTCTGTAAAGGTTTAAGAAAGCATGGGCGAGATTGGTCATCTATTTCCAAGGCAGTTGGCACCAAAACTGAGGCTCAGTGCAAGAACTTCTACTTTAACTACAAACGCAAATTTAATCTGGAACAGATTTTGGAAGAACACCGGAAAGAAAAGGTATGTGAAGTCTGCTTACCAGCTGTTTCCTGAATTATTCAAAGTATAGTACCACATAGTCTTACTAATTACAAAATTGGATTCTCTGAAAAGTTGTCCACTAATAAAATTCAGTGGAGCATTCAATGGAGTTGGGTTTGAATCATGGTCACAGCCATTGTGTGCTTGGACAAGACTCTTAACTATAATTGCTTCTCTATCGTTACTTGATTTAAAGTGCCTGTTAAGTGTCTATTATTGTTATTCTCACCATGCTTCTAGCAATAACTAACTGTTGCTTCATGTTTAACATGTATAACACGATTAGCTGGCTACTGGTGGCAGCCAGGGCTGCATTTTTCATAAGGAATTTCATGTTATGATATGTGATTTTTTGGCCAGATGAAACAGGGCAGTATATTTGCCATGGTAATTGGTTTAAAAGTGCCTATTATCGGTTATGTATTTAGTTTTCCCTGCGGGTATGTAATAGTTGTTTCTATTTCATTTCATTGTAGGCAGAGAGGGAGCATCGTATTTCGACAACTGAAAGCACAGCATCCACACTGTCTACTTTCTCAGATGATGATGAAGATTCCATGATGTTCAGTGATGATGAAAATGATGCAGATAATGACATGGAAAGCTCAGACACTGACAGTGCCAGTGAGAATGATGGTGGTGATGACTCATCCAAGAAGATAAAAAAGGGAGGTGGGGGAGAGACTGTTCAGGGAATAGCTGAACCCATGGAGGTAAGCGCGGCCCCAGGAGGTGGTGGTGACAACCAGGGCAGTTTACCAGACACTGGACATGATAAAAGCCAGTCGGGAAACGATACGGGTGGTGGTAGGGCAAGCGAAACATCAGAGGGAGTGAGAAATGAGGCGGTTACTATGGGGACTGAACCCAAACAGCAGCTGACGGAAACTGACGCTGTGAAGAAGAGTTCAGACCCGCAGCAAGCACCACCTCCTCCTCTCCTCTCTCAACCCGACCGGCCGTCTCTGTCTACAGAGATGCAATCAAGTCATTCTGAACTGCCCTTGGGACCAACCCTTGGGTCTTCCCGTCCTCGAGACGATGATGATTCCAGTGCAACATGTAGCGCTGATGAGGGCCACATTCATGAAGATGTGGAGGCAGTGGTCATCCAGGAACCTTCTTCTAACTCCTCTCTCATGCCAATGACTCGAAGGGTCCTGGAAAGCCAAGCTGGTGACAAAGTCTCCTCTAGTGATGAGAAGCGGTATTTCCATGGCTTTCTCCCAGCAAGGGAGAGTGCAGTAGAGCTAGGCTCCTCACAACCTCAACCCTCTCAGGCTCAACAGGATAGAAGATCTGTCAGACTAGAGCCCTCTGGGGACCCTTCAAGCTCATGTAAACCCAATACTACTGTGGCAGAGTTCCTTGGTAAAGAAGGGAAAGGTGTGAACAACATCAGTGATCTGATAGACTCTGCAATACACATGCATCTCAGTAAGTTCATCATATTGTTTCTACTCAAAGTAAAATTAAGAGTAGACACTTAACTGCCCAGAAACAAGTTGATGTTATGAAATTACTAACACATTTTGATATCAAATATTAAAAACATGAATGTGCCCTTGGATTTATTCTATCATTAACCCATCCTATTCTTGGTAGCATTTTTCAGCAAAGTCAAACCAAGCATTCAACCTCATTAAACTGCACAGGTTGTGTATGGTGTCACAACTGAACAGCACTAGCTGTGTATATGTGTGTTCTGTTTAGCTGCATTCAATGCATTATATCAATTTGCAGAATGGCATATTTAGTCTGTCATTTAAAACCAAAGTAGTTGATATTAAATGGTCAGACAGTAGAAGGGTTAACTCAATATATATATTAAAGAATACACTGTCCATTTCTCATTTTTCACTAAAAAAAGTGCATGATGGTATGAAATGTCACAAATGTTTCTCTTATTGCCAACATGTATCTCAATTAGTATTAGTACACATTACAATAGCAAAGATGAACACTTCAAGATTATTTATTACTTGTACATGTTTTTAATAATCTTGTTGGATTTTTATTTTTACCAGGTAAATCATCCTCTACTAATAGCTCACCAGGTCAGCAAGATCAAGTGCCAGGTACATCAGAGTCTCGTAAGAGCCCTGCCTCTGCCAAGGACACTGCCAAAGAGGCTCGGGAAGGACGTCGTTCATCAGACAACTTATATGGTGAGATGCATTCTCGAAGGACACCGCCATGGGCAGACTCCAGTGATAGCAAAGACCGTCGACCAAGTTCCAGGCCAGAACCTGGTGTGGCGTATGTCTCGCCTCATATATCCCATACATCACAGGTGCATCAGAGAACCCAACAGCAACAGCAACAGCAACAGCAACAGCAACAGCAACAGCAACAGCAACAGCAGCAGCAGCATTTTAAACAGGAACGGTTGCAGGAGCGGGATGTCTATGAAGTCGGTAGTAGTCATGCAGACATGGCGGGTATGAGGTATTCAAGCGGATCTCTTGGGCGGGCGATATACTCTGGCACCCGCTATGCCCGAGATGCACATGGAGAGATATACCAAGACAGAGAGCATCCCCATGTGTCTTCTCCACCAGGGGTACCAACAGGAGCCCGCTCAACCCGGCCCAGCTCACCTTTCAAGCTGGTACCAATGGATCGAGCATCACAGTCTCAGCAACATCGGCCGATACCATTGCCACGCTCCACAAAGGGCAACGTACCTCCTCCCCCTCCACTGATCAACAAATTATCACCAAAGCCTGTGAAGACAGAGAAGCCCTCACCATTAGGTCAGCCTCATGGTGGCTCCATCACTCAGGGTACACCCATTAACTTCTCTACTGCTACAAACCCTCCTCAAAGGTATGTGTTAATTAGAACATGTTCATATTCCAATAATATCATTCTCAGCTGTAGCTTGAAATGTTTTTAAAATGATGAAACATTGTTTAAATGCAAAAATTCAATAGAAATCATTTGTTTGTGTTATTCAGGTGCATAACCCATTAAAAAACCTAAGCAAGGAAACTTCCATAAAAAAAACCTATGCATTTATAAAAACTCTCATTTTAATATGACTTTACTGATGGCTTGCTATTTTATTACAGTCGTTATGAGAATACAATGGCCAGGACCCAGGCTGGATATGAAGGTCTTCTTGTGAAGGGTCAGCCATCAGCTACCTCCCCAAGGCAAGAGGGAGGAGCATGTGGTTCTATCACTCAAGGTACACCCATAAGCAGAGGCGGACGGGAAATACCTGGAGGGTCTATCACAAGAGGTACACCTCTACCTCCTCAACAACATGAGGCGTCTGGATCCAAAAGTAGGATGCAACTTTCTTTCTCAAAACTTTTTGCTTTTCATAGATAATTATAAGTCGTCAAACATACAGAAGTAAACTTTGGTTTATTTACTTATTTATTTATTTATTTATTTATTATTATTTTTTGAGGATGAGTTGAGTGAGACCAATATCTAGAGACTTGTGGTTGAAATTGTGAGCAAGTTGTGTGATTTGCCAGAATTGTTTTTGATTGAAGGATTCTTTGTAGAGACATCCCCTTGCATTTAGACAGATGTGAAGTTGTCATCGAGGACATAAAGACAAAGATCTGTTGTTTCCAAACCTCCCGTGTACACAGAGTCTGTTAATTATAATAATAATAATAATAATCAATTTTTATATAGCGCTTAATCACAGCCCGAATGCCGTATCAAAGCGCTTCTGACATTATTACCCCGGTCACTGGGCCATATATTTCATTCCTTAAACCATCTCAGCTCCCTGGGGAGTATACAGCCGGTGCTGCGAGTTTACCGCGCTCCAAGCTAATCATTCACATAAACCATCTCTGCCCTCACAGGTACCCATTTTAACCCAATTATGGTTAAGTGTCTTGTTCAAGGACACAAGTGTCATGACCGGGATTCGAACCCACATCCCGATGACTTAACCACCAGAACTTGAGTCCGATGCTCTTATCCGCTCGGCCACGACACCCACAATTCTCTGAAGTGTAAAGCTGACAGATTTCAGGGTTTGGTACTGCACTATTATCATATTGCCAGGAGTATTCAATTGTATTCCTGTTGTCCTTACCTACCAGTTGCCAATCATGAGAGTCAGAGAACAACACCAAGTAGTTATGAAGCCTCAGTATCAAGAAACACCCCAGTGTCCTATGAGAGTGAAAGACCACGTTCCACCCAGGCAGGAATGCGCCGGGTCAACTTGTATGAGAACCCATTGGCCAGGGGGTCACCTGTGTATGTTAATACCAGTGGAACAGTGCGAGGTATGTTTGTAGTTTTCTTGCTGGATTTACTAGTGCCTTGAAATCTCCATACAGAATGAAAGATGGTCACTCTGCTTGTACTAATAGTGTGCTGCTTAAAGGCATGTGTACTTTTGGTAATTGTCTAAGACCAGTACCCTCACTTGGTGTATACCAACATACGCATCAAATAACAAACCTGTGAAAAATTGGCCTTAAATGGTCATCAAAGAAAATAATGAAAGAAAAAAACCCAGCCTTGTTGCATAGAATTGTGTGCTTTCAGATGCCTGAGATAGGGTTCATGCCTGAAGCCTGATGCCTTTCTCAGCTTCAAATATTGGGGTGAAAATTGACCTCTTTCTCAAAAACTACATAACTTCAAAAGGGGTCGTTTCTAACAATGTTTTATAACACCAACAGCTCTCCAGTGCTCTTTACCAAGTAAGTTTTTATGGTCTTTAACTTGTGGAGTATTTACCAAAATTACACCATACTATTGAATATTATTTATTGAATAGGGTTTGGAATTTGATTTGCTTCTCATCACTGGTGAGCTGGGGGGGGGGGGCACAGTGTTAAACACAACTGCATCTGAATGAGAAGTCTGGGCCAAATCTCAGGTGTTGTCAGTAAAATGGGTTTAGGTCCCAATCAGGGCATTTGTGTTCTTAAGCAAGTCACTTAACCATTATTGCATTGTTCCTTGAATGGGGTCTAAACTCATATGTCTTGTATGTTGTGTAGTGCACATAAAAGACCAGGTTTGCCTAGGTGTTTCTGACATGGTTGGCTTCCTCTTCACAAAGGGCTATAACTAATTGGGTTGCATATGTGTATTCCAATACAGCTATGTAAATCTGTTGTCAAAGATTGAGTGCTGTGACACGCCCATCGATAAAGCTCTAGAGACAAAATGTGTAGTAGTTTTATTATGAGAAAGGTTTGAATCCTTTCTAAGGTGCCTCTGCACTTTGGGTTGTTTTTCAGAGTATACGTGTACATTGGTAAATATCTAAACTAAGTTATAATGGTTCACACACCAAGTCAAAAAGCCATGTCTATTTATCCCCGGTATCTTATTTTGTAGCTGGTAACCCATATGAGAGGCAAATGCACCCGATGGACCCAGCAGCTGCATTGTACTTAGCTCAGCATCAGCAACAACAACAACAACAACAACAGCAACAACATCGAGAGTACATCAGCCTGATGGCTAACAGGGCAGGGCAACCAGATACAACATCGTTCAGTAGCTCTAAAGAAACACTAGCAGGTTGGGCAAATTCATCAACATTGTGTTTAACCACAAAAATATATCACTTGAGGGTAAACTTTGGGTTATTCAGGGTTTATTTATTTTGTTCACTTTCTGGACAGACAAGTCGCCCACAAAGTTTTTTCAACAGCCCGCATATATGTATGCGCACAATTTTCAAAATTTGTTTGGAGTTGAAAATAATCTCTCTCCTCAGGATTTTACCACCGCATCCCTTATAACTCGCCCACTGCTTTTTTTCACTTGCATCTGATATTACCATGGTAACTTCTAGGAGTAATTCTGGACACCATGACCAGAAATATGTTACTACAAATTGTTTTATGGAATTTTTTGACATATATAATTGCACCATTCCAATGAGTCCTTCCAGTACTTACACTTTACAAATCCTGGGCATATTCAACCATTGTTATCTTTGTTTACACAACTATATAAAGCACCAATACTGTCAGAAAACAGTGGTTATTTGGATTCATCTGAACTTCACCATGGAATGGGACAAATCAAAACATCCTCTGGGAAAGTCTGTCCGATTTGAACCCTGGTATTATTGTATTAATGTGAGGATGTTTTACTGAAGTCATCTTTTGATATGATTTGTTGAGCAGGTGACTTTGCCACAGCTAAGCAGATGAGTATGAGGACTACTTCAACTATAGCAGGTACTGGTATGTCTGTCACTGTTTATCACTTCTTACCTCCTATTGTCTTTCTTTTGTTTGTACTCTTCTCCTATTGGTTTTTTATACACAACTGGGGACCTTTACCCAACCAGGGACCCTATTGTCCTCTTTGGTTATAGGTCCCCAGTTTGAATGTGTATACCTACCCATTATTTATGTTTTGTGTGTCTCTGTCAAGAACAGCAGCTTAAAAACCATTCATTTTCAAGTGTAATCACAATTCAGTGAACCAGATCCTTGTCAAAGAAGAATAAATAGGATTTAAGTTTGTCATATTGACCCCTTCCAGACACGGAACACACCTCCAGAAAAATTTGCATCTACCATTTCCACCAATTTGGGGACAATTTCTTTGTGTACATTTTTTGACATCCAAAATTGGGGACAGGACGTGTGCTGTATGTCATGCAAGGGATCAATACAAGATTAATACAGAGTTTCTGTTTAAATCTTACTCATAGACCCTCGTCTTTTGAATTTCTTTTACCTGATTTTTGTGGAATAAAAGTTAACATAAAGGCAGAATTTAGCATTTGTATATATTGTAAGTTATCACACAAGTACGGGTGGAAGACAGGAAAATATAGTGCTTCTGCATTCCATATAAGGGACACAGACACTCTATATTTTGTGTGTGTGCGATAACAAATTTTTCGTCAAGCAAACTTGAAGCTTAATATAGAGCGGTGAATACCTTCGGAAAACCTCAAATCCTACTTCGTGCCTGTTTTTACTATCCCATTTGTTTTGGGGGGTTTTAAAGTCACACTCCTGTTAATTGTTCTTTTTTAGGGGATTATGCAACAGCCAAACAGATGAGTCAGCAGCAGCAGCAGCAACAACAACAGCAACAGCAGCAGCAGATCCCTCATCAAATCACTTCACAGATGGGTCAGCAACTCAGCCAGCAAATGCAGCAACAGATGAGTCAGCAGCTTGGTCAGCAGATGGGACAACGAGGCACCTACCCGCCCACTTCCACCTCCAAAGATTCCAGACTGTCCCCAAGACGAGAGTCACCACTGGCCAAGCATTTCCCCCCTGGCCAGCCTCATGTTATGGATCCTCAACTGCAACAACAAATGCTCTCATATGCTGCTCATGCCCAGGTTGGTGCATGAATAAAAAACATATTATTTAGTTTGCTTTATAAGTATAGTACTGTACACGTAGTACTCCAACACAGAAAACCACAAAAACAAAACACAAAAAATACAGAGGCACCTCAGCTGGAATTCAAACCCACCAGAGGTGCCTCGGAAAGCACAGATAATACAGTGCTTATTGTACTGAGTGTACAATGCTTATTATACATTTAATAGTGGAGGGTAAGACTAAGTCATGTTTTTCTCTAGTCCAATGATTACATCAATTAAATAACTGTCAAAGACCTCAGCCTCTATTCTGTATAATAGGTCAGTTCAACTAGCAGGTGGGCATCTGCTGCACGCACAAAGTTTCCACTACTTGCTCAAAAGCTGCCATACATTTGTACTTAATTTGACCCAAATCACTCATTTCATCCTTCATAGTCATTTCTCATAACAGAAACTGATAGTTCAGGCAAGGTTTTGCAAACTTGCTCACTTCATTTCCTATAGGCTTCTCATAATTGTTACAGCTAAACACTGATAGAGGGACGTGGCATATGATGGAATTGCATCAAACTTACCAATAGGATAGAATGAACTTAGTAGGTGCATATGGGAACTTGACTAAAAAGTAAATGCAAACAATCTCAAGTATGTCTTGCAGCTTTAAGAAAAGGTTCACACTGCTGTCAAGTTAACTCATTTGTTTCCTTTGTATGTTAACAGGGTGGACAAATAGTGTATCTGCCATACCTTCACCCCAACCAGCATCCACATCTTCTGTACCCTGGAAGCATCCCTACCACTCACTCCTCTCCTCATCCCTCTATAAGTCCCCATACCACTCAGTCTCATGGAACCCATTCAGACAGAAGAACTAGCTCCCCAATGCAGCAACAGCAGCAGCGTGAAGTCACATCACCAGCTGAGCACTATGCACAACAGCAAGCTGTTAATCTATCACGGGGATGGCCGTCATCTCAGAACCCAGGTTCTGTCCGTTTTAAACACCCACCAAGAGGATCAAGCCCAGGAGCTCATCCAGGTACAGGGGCACACCCAGTCACCCATCCGGGTGCCCTGCCTGTAACATGTGTACACACTGCAACAGGAACACATACCCTGACAGCTGTCCACCAAGCATATGCCCATCAGGGTGCCCATTTAGTGGGTAGTAGTCACCCTGGAGCAGGTCACCCAGGTGCACATCACATGGCTGCAATGGGAAGTATCTTAAGAGGTACACCCAACAGACCGCCACCCAGTATCACCATGGGAACACCCAACCCTGAGCTCAGAGGCGAAACTCCAAGAAGTCGAGCTGAAAGCACATCAGGTTAGTCCTAAACAGGCCATTGCCAGATAATAATTGATTTCATGGTTTACCAGCTAACACGTTGAAACCATCCAAAGAGTACTGCCTATGGTGTTCTAGTTGTTTTCAATGCTTGAACTTGTCTGTATGTTAAACCAAGATTTTCCATTCAAGCTCATAATAATTCAAGCATTGATATAGCGCTGTCTTTGGGTAGTTCAAACTGCTCTTGATTGTCTGAATAAATGTGTTTTCAACTGAGTCTTGAATGAGACGATGGATGATATGCTTGTTGCAGAGTGCTGGTGCAGCAGTAGAAATCTGAAAATAGAATTGGCTCTTGCAAAATGCTCACCAACCAAAAAGACCTATGGTATAAGTGCAAAAAATAATTTAGTGGCTTGACGTTTCGACCCTAGCAGGGTCTTTAGCCTTCGTTAAAGACACTGCTATAAAGACCCTGCTAGGGTCAAAATGTCAGGCCACTAAATTATTTATGCAAGGGGAGTAGAAATCCTAAGATAACTCACAGCATTTTGTACATCCAGTTATTTCAATATTAAGGATCGTTGAGATTGAATATTTGATACAAGTATATGATGTACTTACAGGGTCAGTGGGAAGTAAGTCACCTGGAGTATCGAGTGGCTCAGATGCCTTTCAGACACTGGTCCATGTGGCTGCCTCAGCTGAAACACTCTCAACAGCTCAAGAGAAAGGTAGAATTATCCTCTTGACCTGACTGTAGATAATGTCCATAGGGACCAAGACATAGATGGTTTGGTTTGATAAGGTCTATAGGTGTGTGATGTATAGATGGGTTGGTATAAGATCTATAGGTGTGTGATGTATAGATGGTTTGGTATGATAAGATCTATAGGTGTGTGATGTATAGATGGTTTGGTATAAGATCTATAGGTGTGTCATGTATAGATGGTTTGGTATGATAAGGTCTATAGGTGTGTCATGTATAGATGGTTTGGTATGATAAGATCTATAGGTGTGTGATGTATAGATGGTTTGGTATGATAAGATCTATAGGTGTGTCATGTATAGATGGTTTGGTATGATAAGGTCTATAGGTGTGTGATGTATAGATGGTTTGGTATGATAAGATCTATAGGTGTGTCATGTATAGATGGTTTGGTATGATAAGATCTATAGGTGTGTCATGTATAGATGGTTTGGTATGATAAGATCTATAGGTGTGTCATGTATAGATTGCAGCTGTACTCAGTGTTGTAGCCATTTCCAAGGTCATACAATATGTACACCAAGTGGGGGGTATTCAGACACTACATCTTGTTTCAAAGTGTTGATAGTTTTGTAGCAAAATCACCAGAGGAAATATATGTTGAAAACTGAACATTTGAGCACCAGTACTAGCAGTAGCAGGCATTTAACTTGATTATGCTTCTGGTTTGTTTGTTTGTTTGGGTTTGTTTGTTTGTTTGTTTTTTTGAGGGGGGGGCGCTTCTATGAACTTAATGCTATTGCGGAATCACCTACATGCGCACACACAAACACGCATTCCTGTTTTTGCATCCCTGTGGAGACATCTTTTGTTCTTTTCTTTTGTTCCTGTAGTTCAGAACATCTCATAGACTTTGTACACAAAATTCCTAATGGAGCAACCCAGTCTTTAGAATTTCCCTATGGAGACCCTTTGTGTTCCCTTTTCTGTTTTGTTCTCGGTCTTCATAAGGTAGTGAATATGAAGGCCCACACATGTGTAAACACCGGCAATCCTGGACCCTCCTTTGTTTGTTCAACCCTTTGTGATAGCAACCGTGGACCACAATGTTTTCCTTTGTGATAGCAACCGTGGACCTATTGTCCCTTTTGTTATAGGTCCCCGGTTTGAATGTGTATACCTACCCACACACACACGGTTTGAATGTGTATACCTACCCACACACACACAGCCAGTCTTGTTTTGCAGTCGTTGTGTGGACATTCCTTTGTTCTGTACACTTAAGGAAAATCCTATTCCTCAACACTGCAAATAACGTTGTGTGGACGTGTGTAAGTCCACATAGTGCTTCAGATCCCTACATTATGTGGACCTCTTTTGTTCTCAAGTCCACACTGCGTATGTAGCGCTTGCCCATTTTTACTTTTGGAAAGAGGAAGGCTCTTAGAAAGTAGTATTCTCAGTGTGACCTTAAAAGTGTTAGAAACCAGAATTAACAGATATTGGCACAATATCTGAAAAGCGTTTAAACTGAGTCTTGACCACGAATTGTTGAGGACTTCTTGGTCTTTATTTGTCTCTGATTGTACACATGCCAAACCTTAATCTTTAAATTTGGTGCTTTGTTTCAGAAGCTAGGAGACTACAGCAAGCCAGTCATGAGAGCCGAGAACGTGATGCCAGCTCATCTAGCGAGACCCATGGTTATCCAAGGCGACCCTACTCAACTGGCTCTAGTCACTCTGGGCCGAGTCAAGAGAGGCGTATCTCGACGTCATCTGAGAACCAACCTGCCTATCGTGAATCACCATCGTCTTTGAGTCGGTCAACACCCAAAGGACGGGAGATGGAGAAAGAGAGGAAGGATGAAGAAGGTAGACACAAAGATAGAGCAGAGGCTCAGCTAAGAACCCAAGACATGGAGAGAGAAGCATCCGCTATCTTTGCTGCTCTGTTTGAGAAGGACAACAAGTCATCTCGAGTATCAACAGAAGATGAATCCGAGAGTTCATCCAGGCCACTGACTGCAGCCAACTTGATTGATGTCATTATTACTCGCTCCATCAACCAACCTATGCTGGACAGTCAGGACCAGGGTACTGATTCAGACAGTGGAGATGGGATGTCCATTGGACGGAGTGTGGGCTCATCCAAAGAGAAATTAAACAAGAATGTGTCTGATTCTGACTCACTCCAGCAAGAGAATGGTGACAGCAATGCTGTGCCATCCTCTTCAACTGAGCGTTCTCCAACTGCTGCAAAAGACCCAAATCTGTCAAAACCCAAAGATACAGCTGGTGAAAGGCCAGAGCGATCACAGGAAAGCCTAGTCCCAGTCTCATCCCAATCACCATTGCCTATTACTCTAGCAGAGCACATTGACACTATCATCTCCATGGACTATAATAAGATAGATCAGACAAGCCAAGTGATACCATCAGCATCCACATCTACATCAACTCTTAGTAAGCGTGAAAGAGGGAAAGCTTCTGCAAGTATAGATACCTCTGAGAGTCATGAACCAGGACCTACATCTAGCTCTCCAAGGTTAAGATACAGATCAACAGATAATGAAGTTGGATCCACTAATGATACAGCCAGAAGGAGCAGTCCTGTGGCTTCATCCCTTCAGAGTATGCATGGAGGTCGTAGTAGCAGCATAAGTGAAACCAGAATGAGAAGTCAAGGGATGATGTCTTATGGTGGGTCTGCTGATCCTAGTATCAACAGCTCTAAAGACAACAGTCCTAGAAGTCGAGCTGGATCAACAGCTTCAGATATATCTAGTGCCTCTGCATCACCTGCAAATACCAGACCAGACAGCTACTCCAACAGGGTGTCCTCCCAGTGGGGGAAAGGCCTAGAAGCTGGTAGGGTGTCCCGCAGTTCATCAGAGCAGAGTCGTGAGGCATCCCCAGTCAGTGTTGGTGACATGACAGCTCCAGTGTCTTGGCAAAGGAAATATCAACAGGAAGGTAATGGAGCTGATAGTAGTGAGAACGCATCGAGAGGATCTCAACAACGATTTAGGGTCCATAGTTCCCAATCAACATCCCCTCAGCAGCCGGAGAGCTGGGGAATGGCAGACTCTAACCGTCCCCCATCAAGAGGCAGACGAAGGGAATCACCCAAAACAATTGTGGAACCAGGTTGTAGTTCTATGTCCCAGTTGGACGCATCCTCTAGTAGTGAGGACCGAGCCCGCTTTACATCTGTGCCTATGGAGAGTGGAGTAAGTGATAGCCAGAGACAGCTTAGCAGCAGTCAGTCAGACACTAAGTCTAGATCAGAAGCAGAGAGTTCTCGTGGTGGAAACCCTGCACCCCAGAGCACCTCACATGAGTATGCCTCAGATGGTTCCCTGCAGCCTGCTGACAGCATGTCACAGATGAGACAGTGTCTCATGGGTTCTGCTCAGTCACTGAGCAGATCTCCAAAACATGGTCAGCCTAGTATGCTTCCAAGCAGTAGTCAGGGTAGACCACCACCACGCAAAGACACTGGCCTGTTCAAATTTGATCTACAGAAGTCAATTAATCAAATGATTGAGTCACAGGTGCGCATGGAAACACCTGTCAGGGTGGACACACAGGTCAGAATGGATGATTATGTGACTCGTCTTGTAGAAGCAGAAATGTCTAGTTCAAGATCATCACCGCAGCGTTGTGACAGTCGAGAAAGCACCAGTACTGCTGAGTCTGGTGGCTTAGAGGTAGACGAGAGCCGCCTCTCAGATGAATTTGATATAGATAACCATGAAGCAGAGTCCATTCAGCAGCCTAGCATTACACAATTGCGCCCTCGTGGGACTAGTCCCAGGCTAGCAGTTCGCAACAGTGGGGAAGTAGATATAGCACAAAGTTCAGGACCTATGGAAGGTGGTGCTAGATTGGCAGTCGGATCATCAAGTGGCATTGGAAGTAATCGAGTGACTGGTGTAACATCACCAAACATGGCAGCACAGCAAGGTGATCTATCAAACCAACCCAGCCAATCAGTACAGACTTCTTCCTCACCAGCAGTCTCTGGTCAGCAGGGATTTGCAACATCAGCCAGTGGGAATGTGGGAAATCAGTTTGCTTACTCTGCCCTGTCCTTCAGATCACCGGCTGCTGCTGCTGCTGCAGCTTCATCATCCACACCAAATCCTGCCCAGAATCACCTCGCCAACCCTCATCGCCGGAACCCCTCCCCGCACTTGGGGCCTGTCAGAGGGCCATCACCCGTTCCTGGTCCAGGCATAGCTGGTACACGTGACAGGGAGCCAGCACCCTTGCTCTCTTCCCAATATGAGACCTTATCAGACAGTGACTAATATTTTATACTAGTAGACATTAGTTTAGTTTTTCAGTTGTAGTCTAAGCAGTTTTTAAGCCGGCAACTTGAACTTCTCTCTTTAGAGAAGAAAGTCATGTTGTGATGTAATAAGAGCATTTCTTTAATGCACTGTTATTGGAAAAACAAATTCTTTATCAATTGTCAGCTTATAAATGGCCCTTTTTAAGCAAAGTTTTAATTTGTGTTTATCCTTAATGGCATTTCAGTTGTGATACAAACTATTGCTGCAATTTGCGTCATATATCTGTTGTATACTGTGGGGGAAATCACTTTCATGAAAAACATTGAAAGTTCTAATGACAAATTCAATTAGATCATGTTATTATAGGCTGCGTTCGATTAGCTTCCCAGTGTGTACCAGGGATTTACACTCGTAGCCACAGAACGAGGCTAATCGAACGCTGCGGTGTTTTCGCTTGGCACCCTGGGATAATAAAGGTTAAAGATTGTTGGGTAGCGGCGCGACGCAAAAAGGTGAAAACAGACAGCCTGTCATTTCCGTCGTCTGCTCAATTGGAAAACGTCAATGTCCATGACGAAACAAATTAATTATATCATTCATACTTTGCACATACACACCAACTGTTTGTTTTTCAGGAAATGCAGTTCCTGTCCATCTGCCATAATTGTTTCATAGACGATAAGTCAGTGTATTAATTTGTAGTTTTTGTACTTGCGTTGCAATCATTTTGTCCCCCACCATCTTGGTATGACACGCCTGCAGCCAGAAACTACGTCATTACACCTGGGCATACACCAAAGACCCGCTGGCGAACTGTGGCTGTGGTGGCTGACACCGGGGCAGACACGAGTATCACGTGATGGCCAATCAAACGCTCTTGTGTAAATTTTACTTACACGTGTAAGCTAATCGAACACACCCATAGTGTTTCTATTAAAAAAGAGGTCAGTTTGGTATCAGTTGATGGCCAACTTGTTTTATTGGAACAACATTAATGTTAGATACATTTTCAAACTTGCAACAACAAAAAATAATAATAATAGTTTTATGAAAAGAATTGAGGAGTTTGGGGGAGATTTTCCATTTGACAATCAAAGTATTATTGTTTCTCCAAGCTAGTCACTTTGTTTTGTGGATGGAACTCCAATCTGTGAATCTGTAAAAGAAAAAGCTAACAGACACCAACTTTTCACAATGTTTGACACTATTTGTTTCAATCTTATACCTTGTAATTTGTCAACTAAATTTGAACAGATACCAAAAAAGATCTCATGTATCTTCCCATACTGAAGGTTATGTTTACATTTGGCACTCAGTATTTTAATTGCATTGATCTTTTTGATAATTGTTTTGTTTGTATGATTTTGATAAAGACCTCATTGGTGTCAATTTCATGAAGTCAATATATGTAATAGTTGTGACTTGGTAACTTTTCACACTTTCCACAAAAGACCAAATGTTTTTCTTTCTTTTGGAATTTTGTTTTTTAACTCCATTTTATTTTTACTTTGTTTGAATTTATTATTTTTAGAATTACTGTCATTAAATTGAGTTATTGTAATTTCTTTTGGTGAGTGGAAATGTGAGTTCAATATTACAAGCCAAGTATCAATGGCAATGTAAACACAATGAGGCTGAACTTCAAGGTCCTGCAATTTTAACTCTGAAATTGCAATTACCTAAAACTCTTCAGAATTCGTTTTCATGGTGAGGGAATTTAGCAAGTATTGCTATTCAGCCAAATTTCAGGATTTTAAATAGATTTTCCAACCCATTCTTATTTGAGAAAAGAAAAATGAATGAAGTGGTTAATTTTAGTAGTTTAATTGGTTAAGAGGAAATGTCAAAGATCATCCTGTAACTCTTAATCATGTTTTTCCTATATGTATTTGTTGATGGGAAAGAACAACATTGGTTGCTTAGAAAATTGTCATAAACTCTTGACAAAAGCCAGTTTAAGAACACAGTGTGTACTGATACAACACTATGAAGCACATAGACATTTCCTTAGTACATGTAGCCCATCATTTAGCAAATCATGGATATGCCTCAAATTGTATTGACAAGGGCCTTCAGTGAATTTTCATGATGTTCTTTTTGAAGTAACTTCAAAGTGAGTTAGTTTTGTGTGATCATTTTGAGACCAATGCTGCCCCCATGTTCCACAACATTGTTATTTTCTGGTAGCTTCAAAAACTTGTTAGATTATTTTCTGTTCACTGCCAGTCCCTCTATGTTCATGCACATAATAATACTTGTTTTTAATGCTGTTGATGTAAAACATCACTAGTTTGTTTTGTAAAAGTTACATGCTGAACAATTCAGAAAAATGCTTTCCCCCCCCCCTCCCCGATAAAAGTATGGTACATGGTTGCTAAGTGTTTTTTAACCCAAGACACCAGTGAAAAATGTCATGAGTAATATAATAAAATATGCAAGAAATTTTTCCCCTAACACTAACTTCTGTCTTTTGAATTGCCAATTCACAATAAAGACTTAAACATAGAGACATAAAGACATAAACATCAAGACATTAAAACTAAAGGATTTGAATCAATTCACTCTTCTGAAAGCCAACCATGTATCATTCTTTAAAAACAGTGATTGGTATGCAAGAGACCAACTAGTCTAACTGATGTATACAATAAATTGTTTAAATACCATGTAGCTTTATACTGTGGACCGTCTAAAGTTGGCTTCTTGAAATGTTACATGTGAACCTTTTGTTTGTAATATAAACAAAGAAAAAAAGTGTATTAGTTCATGAGTGATATTTTTGTCAACCAAAGTTTAAGAAACTGATGAAACATTGCACTTGTAATGAAAATTCAGCGCTTGTTTTTTGTCCAGAAAAAGAATCTGGAAAACAAGAGGGGAAAAGTGTACAGTTGTTTTTGTTGGTGAAGATATTCATTAAAAACGTTGTTGTATCTTAGCAAACAAATGGCTTATAGTTGTTTTCTTCCCCGTTTGTTTGTTTCTTTCTTTGAAACTATTTTTAGAAAGTTAATGGTATTCCTGAAAAATCAGAATCCTACAATATGGTTAAATGTTATTAAGATGGGGGGTTTTATCTACTATTTTTATTATGGTTATTTTGGTAGAAAAAAACGAAGACCGATAAACTCAATTTTAAAAACCTTTTTAAGGGCCCATTTTTATGGTGCTGGTAACATTGTAACTCTGCACTTAAAAGTTTTCTTTTTAGCACAGAATTCTATGAGCTGTGAGCACATAATTCCATTGTTAGTAGCTCCATGACAATCAGCCCTGTTTCCTTAGAACTTTTGGAATGATAAATTGAATCATTTGGGTTTTATGAAGTGGAACTGAGAAATGGAGCATACAAGTATCTGTAGTTTAAGAAGCTTATTTGTCACAGAACCACGATCTTATTTTGAGCAAGGGATGGATATTAAACCATTTGTGATCAGATCAAATCATACCATTATTAGTACAATGTGTAGTCTTGAGAACTGGTATTCTGTTTCTGCTCTGCAAGATTTGGCTGTATTAAACAATTTAATTTACCCAGAGCCTGGTTCCTGTTCTGTCCCAATTAAAAGGCACACAGACAGCAGGGTTTCCAAAACCAACTTTCTGCATGTGAAATTTGCTCAAAAGACTAACGTTTTAGCCAGAAAATGCACTATTTAGAAGAATGGAGATTAGTGAAGAGTCAAAGATTGGTGCACAAGAACTTGGAAGAGCTGAATGAAATTAAGAGTAAGTAAAATTCTTTTGGAGCAACTAATCTTCTTGGCCCCCATCCCCCCACCCCACCCCACCCCAACTACCCCACACCCTGGACCTACTACAGTACTCGCATACTCCCCCATTGAGTCAACTCGGCCAACCCATACTCGGCAGTACTTGATAGCAACGTTGCCACTGCTTGGGAATTTTCCCAAGATCTTGGCAATTTCATACCCAGCTTGGGATCTTGGGGAAAAAAACCGAAAAAGAGGCAAAATCTTGGGAATTTTCGTTTAAGTGCCACAATAAATTGTTTAAGCATATTTTTAAATAATGTTTTATTGAATTATTATTTAAATACTAAAAAATTCTTTTCAAATGGGGCGCTCCATCCATACCACAAAGTAGCCGGGTCACTGGTGGTGGTGTGGGTATGCCTGCTTATACAGTGCATTGTACACACGCATGGGAGCTAGACAATGTGTCTAGTTTCCCTTCCCTTTTAGCATTGTAGCAAACTCTTGAATTGACCGGCATCTGTCTATTTAGGTAATCTTCGATGAATATATGCAAATGACTGAGATCAGAAGGGTTTTGTATTGATTTGTGCATAGCTTGGGAAATCTTGGGAATTTTCAAGTGGTCATCTTGGGAATTTCTTTTTCAGAGTGGCAACACTGCTTGATGGGCCTATAGATGAGTACAACACTGGTCCTTCATCCTGAGTTAGTTTTTGGGCGATCTGGCTGAATAGAGATATGTTTTAATATGAACCACATCTTCCATACAAATATGAGCATTCACCACACCGAGTTTCAGCTCATGAAGTGCAGCATCACACAGCATTAATGTCTCAATTAGGTGTGAATGGGAGGAGGGTGGGGTGGGGTCAAGCTTGCATGCGTAACTTTAGGCATTATATTGTCTTTTCGTGAGTTTTTATGGGTAGCGGTGCCTTCCCAGATTGGGCGCTTTGAGCTATGGTTGGAAATATATTTTATGAGGAGAATATAATATATAACGATTCACATAAGCATCCCTTGAAATTGTGTGGTTTTTTGTTTAATTTCATGACAGGACACGGTCGGCCATCTTGCCTGGACAAATTTTCGACTCCATAAAATGGCGGGTTCTATAGCCGGTTGTATTCCACAGACAAATATAAACACAAAAGGCCTAATTAGGCTTTCGACACACTACAATAAGCGTGTTCTTGTGCATGAACAACTCTTATAAATGATATGGTGCAATTCCAAACAGCAAAAATTTACGATTTTGAAGGCACTTTTTGTTTTAGCTTTACGCTCACCAGCAACACGTAAAATAATTGCCTGTTGAGAAACCATTTTGGGTAAGTGGGTTTTACACCAGCAAGGAATCCATCACACACAGATGCCCCGATGTAGATTGTTCACCATTGTCATATCATTGTGGGAAGGATCGATTATATTTAACCCTTGATGACGTACCATGCGATATGGATCACCCGTGTTATGATTCTTGATAAACTGATCATTAAACAATTAACATATCAATTCGGTGAACACTGTTTCCTTCATTTAAATCAATACAATTTATTTTCAAATTCCTGTAATTACTCTATAAGAACAAGGGATCACACACACCATTCAATCCAATCAAGACAACCACATTACAATCATTAGTAATCCAATACAAACTCCAAAATAAAGCAACATCAACTTGTAATCCCCAACAAATACACAGATTTTGTATCCAATTTCTGTTTCATTGCGCATCAAAATGTACCAATTTGCTTGGCACAGAAAACATGTTTTAAGAAAAGAAACAAATACTAGGCATCCCCCCTATGGTACCGTACAGTCTTGGACTAGTTTGATATCATGTATAAATGCATACTTATGTCTGCTAAGAAGCTCTGAGAAACCAGGTCCTTCTCTTGTGTATGAAAACCATATAGCTCGGTCATTACACTGAACTCATACAACATTTAACTCAAGACAAATTCCTGCTACACATATTTAAATCACAACTGCAGCTTAGACTGCAGGTAAGTTGAATCCCACATGTCACACTTTTGAACTGAGCTCCATCAAATTTAGTTGAGCATAAGCCATGGCGTATTGTTTGGGACAAATTCCACAGAGCTTCCTGAATGTGAATATTGCTTTATAAATTAATTAGCTACGCAGAAGCTCCATAAGGGGCCAGTCACAAAACACATGGCATTTTGGCTGGTGCTCTGCAATACTTGTCTTGCTCAGCAAAGTTGTGTGCTTAATCAAGTGTATAGTATTGACCCATTTAATCAGTCTCTTACCAATAAACAACTCTTACCCAATATTTATGATATGTGAAATAATACACAAGTGTTCACAAGCATCTTTAATATAATACAATAGTTACCAACAAAAGAAACCAGCTTGCCAAACCAATCATAACATTTCACCACTTGACATTATGGATCCCTCTAAAACAAAGGTGTGTCTGGAGATTAATTGATTCATTTTTAACATTCTAGGAAACACCAATCAGCATTTACTCATTTGAAAGTGAGGCTCCATGTACAGAATATTAATTAACGTTTCATTCACTGGAATTGAATTTCTGCCTTAGGCATCAAAGTGAACTGTAAACACAAACTTTGCTTGCATTATCACATTCTACCACAATAACCCCACCACAAAATGTTTCACATTTAACCACTTCACATCAGTATTAAGAAATGTTTCTGTGCCTCTGCGCCAACTGTTGGAAAATTCCAAAGTAATTCTCTTGGAGTAATTATGAAATGTCTTACTGTGAGCAGGCCTGAACCTTTGACATAAGCCACTGGCCCTGGTATGCTGGAACCAGAGATTCACAATCATCCTTGGAAATTCAGAAAATTTTAGGATTAATTCTACAACGAGGGTAATGAATAACAATACACAAAGGGTTGGCCAGCAATCAGTTGACTGACTGCAACCAAAAAAGGATGTTCCAAAGTTAGTCCCAGCATTCCTAACCATCCTCCATTATTCAGTTGGAGAAAATGGTTGAAACAGACAGCGTGTGACGTGAAGTGGTTACGAAGTTTTAATCTTTACATTCCAATATTGATTAAGGAAGTGAAAGGAACTTCATGAAGCTTAATTCAACTTTGTTGTTTACCACACAATATTATTACTTGTTCCTCTAACAAAAAATATATAATGCAATTGAAAAAAATCACCTATAAAGGACTAAATATGAAATGATTCCTATTCATAAATTAAAGTTAATTCACAATATGCAAGTAATTGACCCATGTAATTAGAACTCTAAATAATAAACATAACATGACAATAAAAATTTTCAGCTGTATTTGATTAGCCAAAACATTACAATCTGAACATCTGGATAACATTTATTTCCCAAGTGATACGAAATACCATCTTATAAAATTAAACACAATGACTTCTGCAAATCCATCTAGATAGAGAGCAAGTTTTAACCGAGTATATACACTTAGCATATAGGGTTACCAGCCAAAATGTCACATCTACTTTATAACTGCTTCCTAAATAGTGTCTATCTCGCTTAGTAGCTAAAGCTTTTTGACAAATACTTCAGAGGCCCCAAAACACAACTTGTTCAACAAATTGTCAAAAGATTCACATGTTATGGCAGATTATTGCTGTGATTATTAACTGCTAAAACACAGTCAGTAAAAACTATAATTTGTGTTTCAGACAGACATGTACAGTTATGCTCTGGATGACAAATAGGACAAATGAAAGTAACAAAAAAGAATCAGTTAGTTTGGCAAATGCACAGTATGCTGTGTCAAGCCAGGCATTATTTCTGCTTACTGTGATATTGATCCAGTAAGAGGAGCCCTGGACTCTAGTTTGACAGAGAAAGTTGAGAAATATCCACATGAGAACTAACAACAGTTTCTCTAAACATTGCAAGAAAAGTTTAAAGATGCATAGGTTGGTAGGAAACAGAATTCAAAGTAAACTAAAATGCAAAAATTAACACAATTAAAAATCAAAGTAAGTAACCAATAACTTCAAAGACTAGTTGTAAAATATGTATATGATTGTGTTGCATTAGGTCCACAAATCAATGAAAGTAACGACAGAAGGGTTAGATGCTAAGATTGCGTCTGCTATGTAATTGATTGCAAGCCTTGTGAATATTCAAACTTGGTGGAAACTTTTATGTGCATTTTGTATGGGTAAAAAGAAACTGCACATTCAATAGTGCTACATAGGTCCCCAAATTCATTAATATGTTAAGTGCATGAACAAAACACAAAAGGCCAGTGTAGTAAACAATAACTGCAGCAGCCAACTAAACACACATCAGCCACCAAGCTACATTATCACAAAGCCCAACATGGGTACACAACCATTTACACTAAAAAAAAAAATATAAAAAAAACCACAACAACCCTAAAACCTTCTCAATCAAGCAATCAATCAATCAAGACATTGTTAACAATTCTCATTTATCAGACAGGTTCATCATCTTATTATTTGATATTCATTATTTATTTGCAAAGTGTTCGTTTGTTATTAAGGAACACGAGGGCAGTGACATCTCTGACTATAATGCTGCTTCAAATCTCTTAAAAGACAATTGTAAAAAAAAAAAAAAAAAAAAAAAAAAAATATTGTTTCAATCATTTTACACAATTGCAATTAGAATTGTCACCAAGTGAAAACTCACAACACCTCTTCACTAATTCCACCATCTATAAGGATATATACATGAACTCTTCATAGAGTAACATTAACTTATTCTATGCTAAGCCAGTGGGGTAGGATAGGTGACTTTATGAAGTAATGAAGGCCAGCAATGAGGTCAAATATTAAATTGAAACAAATACTGCTTGGCAACTATCGTAACTACAGGCCTTTCCCAAGCTCAATTTTGACCTTAACTGGCTGCCTCGCTGTAGTTGTAGGCAGAGGTGGAATTGCAAATTTGGGAAAAGCCACTTTAACAATGAAAACACATTTAGTGGGTCTGCAACTATGTACATTGGGGTGGGTTGGGGGATAAGCCGGAAGTCTCTATGGCCATCAAAAGAAAATGTGCAAGTCCAGATGATTTCAAAGAGCTTCTGTTATCTTGAGTTTATGACTGGTTTCCTCAATACATATTTTGCATAACATAAACAAACAGTTTGAACCAGAAGCCCTGTTAAGTTGGATCTTATCAGTTCATCTTTGGTGTGTAATTTCTACCCTGTGAATGGATAGAGACTACATAAGGTCAAACATAGGTCAAAGGTTACAAGCACCATAATGACTTAATCATATTCATTATCACCAAAACTTTAAAAAAGAAGCGAAAACAACCCAACAAAGCTGAAACCATAGAGACTTTCCTGTAGAATAATGGCAGACTTGAGTGACAGCAGACCTACCAGGTAAATTTCCATTTCAAGTTCTGGGCATGTGCCACCTAGTGTCCCAAAACAGTCTGCCGTTAATCAAGGAGAGATTATCAACAAAATAATAACAACCCAAAGTTTAAACTGCAAGATGAAACATTAGTTTCATATTAGGAAGAATGCATAACTGTGGAACATGAACAACATTTGAATATATGAATACTGCTAAGTCAAATACAAAAATAGCAATGTCTTATTGTTTTAGACAAGCTTGGTAAACAGACATTATATGTTTTGAAATTAAAGTATTTATTGCTGACATATCTTGATTTTTAGAATAACCTTGACTTTTAGTCTGGAACCAACTCTATGTAAAGAACATATAATATGACACCAGTATGAAAGATTCATGTAGGTTCTAATCAGTTCAACTTGTATACAATCATCAAATCATGTCACGTTCTACTTCCAATTGGATTCTTGGTTTACAGCACAACAGTGAACCAGTAAGTGAACGAAATTACTTTTCTTTACAATGAAAATGACATGAATACTCGCCAAAGTTTCTGCTTGGGAAAAATGAGCTAAACTGAGGGGGAAAAACCCTCACTACAACTATAACTACAAGAACAATTAAGAGTTAAATCACACACTGGTGGAAGACGGTGACCCCCTATTTGCATATCATTACCCTAAATTTGCATAATAAGTATCACAAAGGATTTAGGAATGGTTAGTGTACAGTAAGTTGGTGGGTCAAATCCACAAAGCTAATCTGTAAAAACTATTTGTGTTATATATTTATATACATGTATATATATATACATTTATAGTTAAATACACATTCTTGGTTAACTTGAAATACTTAATGTATTGACGGCAGACAAGTCAAACCCTTATAACATGGTCATATAAGAGCACCATTTTGAGAAGGAGGGCCGTCAGAGTAAACAAGCTTTAACTTGATGTAGTTGTGGCTACTGGCTGTGACTACTGGCTCAGGATACTGGCTGTGTCCACTATCCTTTAAAACATACATACTAATGTATACCGTTTACCTGCTTCGTTTATTCATTCCCATTTTGTATGAATCTTGAAATACACTGTCCCTGCTTGCTCAAGTTATTTAATTTTTTCCTAAACTTTTCATTCCACTGGCAATGTGAACATTATAAAAGACTTGCAAGTGTACATGTATGTACATGTGTCATTTTCAAAAATAAAGTTAAAGAAATAATTTCAAGGGAAGATGTGTCAAACCCACCCCTTAAGTCAGAGTGGAGTTGGGTTTGAATATGGTGTATGCACCAATTGGCACCAATTGGCACCAATTGGCACCAATTGGCACCAATATTCCCTTCCGATCCAAGATAGGTCCATGGATTCCAAATAACACATTTCCAAGTTGTACAAACATAAACAATAATTTCTGAAATACTTTTGGAGACAGTTTATTGAGTTTCAAATATGTAATTTTAAAAAATGTTATCTATTTTGTAAGAACCACTAACTTGACTGCTTATTTTTTCTTACCAAACTGTCACAAATAAACTGCATTGATTTTCATAAAAATTGAAGTTATAATATCTCAATATCTTTTTTTTTAATACTTTTTAAAAAACTTGTTTTTATTAATTTCTCCTCCATAGACTTCTCCGCACTTCAAACATCATCTCCATTGGAACAAACAAAATGGTTAAAAGTTACTAAGATATTCCCCCAAAAGGCAAATACGGGTTAATCAGTTTGGTCTGACATCACTCACAGCAACAATTTGCTACACCCTTTTACTGTCGATATTAACACTACGAGGCATGGTATGAAAGTCTCTACAAGTGGTTACAAAGGGCTATGTAAATCCTCCAAGAGAAAAGACCACAGGGATATAGTTGTCCATTCATCAACTGCAAAGCGTTACAATTACTTACAACTAAACACATACACAACCTCTAGCTCAACCTACAAAGGTTTTTTGCACCTTTCACTTGTATGCCAAATTTCATCCTGCATGAAAACACATTATCAAGCGAGACGATAATATTTCCTTTCTATTCTCCCATTTCTCTCACGTCAAAAGAAACAAACTGCTTGTCATTATCGCTGAAAAGTTCACAGAAATGTCTTTGTGCAGTGAAATTCTTTTGCATAACCAACACCTGTACATATGATCAAGTTTAATCTAAGAAAGACAGGTCATGTGATATGTTATAGGCACTGTGATTGGCCACTCAGAATGAATAGCAAATCATCATTACATCATAATATCTTCCCTAGTGTAACAACCAGCAACACAATTTTGATCTCTCTCTCTTTCTCTCTATCCAAGATCTGTTTGTGTACTTTCAAGGTTACCTCAGCACCTCCATCTTCTCAGTGGTACTGTCCTGCTCGGGGATTGGCGATGCGCTACCTGAGCTGGGGTTGGGTGATTCCACTTTATTCTCAGGGTTTTTCTCAACTTCTGCTTTTACTGACTCCAATGGTTCAGTGGTGGTGGTGGTGGTGGTGGTATTGGTCTTTGGTCCTTGTTTGGACTTGATACTGTGGATATCGGAAACAAAACAAAAATGCATAGTTTATTTGTAGAGAGAGTTTCTGAGCCACCATGGTAGGAAAAAGTTAGGCTGCAAACAGCTTCCTATACCCATGCACTGACACAGACAGTCTAAACAAGTTTAAAGTGACAGTGATTGTCCCACATGTATCCATACACATTTCCCAGTTTGATTTCAATAGATTCTCATTTTGTTCAGTATGACATAACCTCATTTCATACAGAGGGGGATCACGTCCTCTCTGCATCTAGCCCCCATTCCTACATCCTTCTTTAGATTTCTAACTAGATGTATAACCCTCACAAAAACTCCATGTACATGTACCCTTATTCAATAAAACATTCAGTAACATCCCAAAGAGATTTAAGACAAATACAGAAAAAAAGAAAACAAGAAAGAAAGAGTGGCATACATGGAACTAGATGCTGAATAGACACAAATGGCAACATGACTCATAAAGGGTATACAATGTAGAAAAACCAAGCAGCCACACACAGTGTGGCTGGTCCAGCATGGCTGCTTCCACACCTAGGCAGAAGCACTCGGAAGCAGCCATGCTTTTCCAGGCACACTGCGCTTTGCTTGCTTGGTTTGTTGACATTGTATACCCACTATGAGTCACTCCGGTTGCCGATTGTATCAATTGAAATACTAAGTAACTAAGTAAATCAACAGGATAATGTCTGTGAGAATGTTCCAGGGTATAAAACAAATAGAAACTGAATAGTTTATTTGTGTACCTAACAGGGATGAAGAAGACACCATTGATCATATTGAGAGTGTCTAAAACACCAGCAATGGATGGAACGCTGAATGGGATTGGACGCATTGCTGCACGGGAGTTGCCTTTACGTAACTCATTCATCTGTGTAGAGAATACAATCAAGAATTAATCACTACACTAGATACATGTATGTCAAGTCCCTTCACATGGACTAAGCCCAGTTCATACTTCATGTGAAAGCGAATGCGATTACATGATGCAAACAATCGCGTATGCGCTGTTTTTCAGTTGTGACGCAGGGAAATTCGCTTTCGCAATTCGCGCGCAGTATGAACCGGGCTTCACTCGCTCAATTGATGGTAGCAGTTGATCAATTCAATTTCCTTCTCATTGTTCAATTTCAAGGTCACAGAATATCAAATTAAGTCATGACAACTATCCTAGAATGAAATAAAAACAATTTTCTTCTACTGTTCCAAAAACAACCACATTCTATGATGATCATACCTTTTCTTAAACTCTGGAACTCTTTAACATTAAATATTTGAGCAGCTGAATCTCTGGACATTTTCAGTATTAAAACAGACTTGTTCAGTATTGCTTATGACCGACTCTATGTTGTGTTTATCCACTTAGTATTGACAGTGGAACTGCATATGTAAATCTGTTTTGCTCTTCATTACAAACCTTGTATACTATGTATTTGTAGTTCTAAGTCTTTTTGTTGTGTATATTTTTTCTTTTTTTCAAGCACCTCGGAATATGTTTGGCCATAGATAGATGGTGCTTTACAAACTTGTGTTATTACTATTTATTTTTGTAAGACAGTCTACGTCAAGAAGAGCTTCCGTCAAACAAACAGAACAGTAGGGCAATAAACATGGTAAGCAATATTCAAATGGTTGAAGTGGAAACTTCTAATTGATTGTACCAAGTCTGAGGATTCTATGATAAGTTCCATCTTATTTCTGTTGCACATCAGGCAATATAAATAAGCATTACTGCACCAATTAATATAATACAGTTATGGTTAGGAATAATAAACTATATAGAGGCATACATTGTAGATAAATGTTGCCAACCTGCAATATGATATATGATGTGACTGTATCTACACAGCACACACACACACACACACCCTTACATATGGCAGTTACAGGGTACTTCCATTGCTATTCTATTATTCCCTTTTCTAAAGAAATCCTCTGTGGGGTACCACTTGAACAAAGGAAACCTTGTGGGGTAGCATTGTTCTATTGTGTAAAGTACCTGGTAAGTTGGCATGTGTAAGGCCACAGCTCTGTGTTTAGCTGTGCCACCATACTCAACCAATCCAGTTGAAGTGTTTCAAATGGTTTGTCAACTCAATGAAAAACTTCACCAAGAGTAGCAGGGTTCAGGGAACGGTTACAAAACCAGTCTGCATTGATCATAACATCAGGTGATGTACAACCATATCATTCTAATTTGTGTACGATTACAGATATTTTCATAATGCCATCAACTTTGACACAAATTTGCATGTCCATGTTAATGTAGGGAACCCAAGTGCGCACTCAGTGTTCAAGCTTTTGTGATATACATGTTTTTATGTAAGAAAGTTAAGTTGAGGTCCATGACCCTTGAACTCACTCTGTTTTTGTTTCCCTCTAAACATGAAGAAGCAAACCTTTCTTAGCTGAGTATTTCTCTCTAATTTTAAGGGAGCATGGCGCTTGCCATACCTCCCAATGTTTGGGAGAGGTAAGTTTTTAGCATCCCGGTGGCTTTTAATAAGTATGTTGTTTGGTAGACAGCACTTTTAGAAGAATATTTCCTCTACATTGTCCTTGTAAATTTGTGTGTGGTTTTGACCTATAACATTCACTGATTAAAGTGTGCTCTATTGATACTTGTATTGTATTAAATTGGCGATTGTGCTGTGCTAATGTTATAAGAATTGCTACTATAATTATAATTCATATTTCAGACATCCTGTGGCTGAATCATTTAATTTAATTTGGCAGATACTCATCCTTTAGTAGATAGAGGATCAATCGTTCCTCCTTCCCTCCGCTTCACAAGAGGGAAACCACTACAATAAGTAAATTGTTGTATATCCATAATAAATGAAAGAGGCTTAAGAGGGACTGACCGTTTTCTGGAAGTTGACTGCCTGCTGTGTGAGCTGACGAAGGAATTCAGAACTCTCTTTGGTCTTCTCATGATGCTCACCAAACTACAGGGGAAAAAAATCATCATAATAATAAAAAAGGATTGTTTTTCTTCAGGTGAGTTTATCAAATGGTTAAAATCGATGTAAGAATTGAACAAGGGATAGGAAACAAAGTTGTTTTTGGATTTACCCTCACCTTACAGAGTCCTTCTAAACCAACCAGAGGGCTTCAAGGATTTCAGAAGATTGAGGATTAGACAGGGTCACAAACATTTGAAATTTACCTACATGAAAGTACATAGGAACCTACACCATATATCTGTGGATGATGTAGGATTGAGGAAATATGCCATAAACCATGGTAAACTGATACTGATTAATTTCAGAGAATTACTTAAGCATCCTGCATAAACCTATATGGGTTGCTTTTGAAGGATTGAAGCTTTTTCCAGCAGGGAGTGTCTAAGGGTTAGGTTTGGAACCCAACAGCGATAGAGGGATAAGATTTACAGTCTACATAAGCAGTCCAGGCACCAATTGACCAAAGACATCAATCAATACACATGGCATTATGTGAGTTAAAAAAAAATGCTGTACACAAATACAAGATTAAGTTTAGTCTGATGTGGGAAAACATGTGATGTCATGGTTGGCATTAAACTGTTGTCATCCACGCAGGGTTTACCTTCATCCATTTGTTGGTCACTAGTCACATATGGGACTTCACTTGTAGCCACATGAACAAAATACAGACAGTGGAGGCAATGAATTAGCCAGTAAGCCAACTTGCATTGGGGTATTATTGGGCCCCAGTGGCATGTGTCCAGAGGACCACTGTTAACCACCTCACAGTGGAGGCAATGAACTAGCCAGTAAGCCAACTTGCATTGGGGTATTATTGGGCCCCAGTGGCATGTGTCCAGAGGACCACTGTTAACCACCTCACAGTGGAGGCAATGAACTAGCCAGTAAGCCAACTTGCATTGGGGTATTATTGGGCCCCAGTGGCATGTGGCCAAAGGACCACTGTTAACCACCTCACAGTGGAGGCATTGAACTAGCCAGTAAGCCAACTTGCATTGGGGTATTATTGGGCCCCAGTGGCATGTGGCCAGAGGACCACTGTTAACCACCTCACAGTGGAGGCAATGAACTAGCCAGTAAGTCAACTTGCATTGGGGTATTATTGGGCCCCAGTGGCATGTGGCCAGAGGACCACTGTTAACCACCTCACATCCTTGTTGTGACAAACTTATGGTAGACTTTTTTTACACCCACAACTTTGGATTTTCCTCCTTCTTTTGCTGACAGCCAGATGGCTAATGTTTTTATCCATTGGGACTTTCCACTGTGTAGCATGCACAGTAAGCAGGCACCTACCGTGTAACCCTTCGTTTCACCTGCACAAAGAGCGACAACAGGTTCTGGAAAACTTGCCTAGTATAATCCCTTTCCCGGAAGTTATTCCAGACCTTAGTCCTGTTGTGATACAACTGTGGTAAACAAGTATGGACAGGCTGCCACCATTGTTCACCATTATATTCAGCTCATTGGGAGGTAAGTCTGAGCATTCTGAGATTCCAGTAAACATCCAATCGCCACCATTGTTCACCATTATATTCAGCTCATTGGGAGGTAAGTCTGAGCATTCTGAGATTCCAGCATACATCCAATCTCGGAACTAATTATGAGAATCTTTGTTGTTTTTCTTTGACAAGTCAGGGTTTCATTGTGCCAACAAATAATACCGCAGAGGTGGGCAAAAAAATTAAACAAATATACCGATGTGAAGTGGTTAAGGGCGAAAACCTTTGAATGAGTTGGTGTTTAAGCTACCCTGCCTATGGATGTATAGGTGCATGACTTGAATGAGATGTACCTGTTCTTTGTAGATGGTGTAGGCTTCCTTCTCATGTCTGAGTGCAGTCCGGAAGTCACCACGAGATGAGTACACTCTACCAACAAGATGATGGCTGTGGAGTCAACATCAAAAATGGCAAACTAGATAAAATATCATCAGTACTAACAGTTTGAAAAGCACTTGCATACAAGTAAATCACTCTTTGTACTTTTTTCCCACGACCGAAACAAAATGACTACAAAATTGATAAAACTGTTTCCCCCCTATTATTTCAGCCTTCCTACAACCCATCAAACCAATTGTATGTTCTATTTGAATCTGTTGGATTGTAGACTGCAAGACTAGTAACACCACCATGCCTACATGGGGTCAGGTATACTGCCAGAGTCAAACAGCTTGGTGTTGAGTTACTGGATGGTGTTGGATTGTTCAGAGTGAGGATCCTTGTAAGTCACTCAAAGAAGTAACAGTTGTACAAAGGACCACTATTCTTATAGAAAACTTCAAACTAGTTTGTGTTGTAGCAAGGTGCACTTAAGTGATCTACCCTGCTTCTGGCGTGAGTTGTGATAAATAAGTAAGTGCAATCTGAAGCTGATAAATTTCACAGAATTCCTCAAAAGGTATTGACAGAATCAGTATCAATACATCAATAAATCAATAAATCATGGTCTTTGACAGACCATTGTAAAAGCTGAGTGAGATGTTATACCTTAATGCAGTCTTGAGGCTCTTTGTGCCGTGATACTTAAGGGTTGTCTCTCGTGCCCTTTCCAAAAACTTCAAGGCTAGATCCGATTCACCGACTCCATGAAGAACAAGTCCAATATTGCTCTGCAAAAAAAACCCACCACATTATCTTGATTTCAAGTGAAGATTGGAATGTTTGGAGTTGTATGAACGTGCAGCCTATACCGAGTGGCAGAGGGTGTCCCCCTAACCTGTTCCTCTTGACCCTTTGCAGGTATGCAGAACGCACCTTCACAAAATGTGTGTCTACCATTTCTGCCATTCTGGGAGGCAATTTCTTCATGTATACTTTGACTCCCAAAATGATGGGCAAGATAGATAAAGGTAAGTGCACTCATGTTGTGCAAGCGAGTCAATACTCTAACACTCTTTTACAGAAGTACAGAAGTACCCCTCCCCCAAGAAATGACTGAGATTCCCTGAACACAGTGAAGACACAATGAGAGGGGGTACACAATGTCACATATCGAGCACCAAATGGTGCGGACAACCATGATATTCTTCCTATTTTAATTTAATGTCAAATTTGTTGCTTTTAAGAAAATCAGTTAGATCACTAAAGTACATATCATAAGTAGGTCAACCCTTGTAATCAATAAAGTTGTCACATTGACTGATGGTGAGCAAAGTATGATCAATATTGCAAGAAAAGAATATAAAACTTTTCAATCTCCTAATATTATAAACATCACCAACATCAAATCTGAAACAAGATTGACTGATCAACTGACTTACATCAAAGTGTGCCATTTCTGGGTGGTCTTCTCCACAGACGAGTAATGTCAGATACCTGGACCTATACATCAGCTTGAGGGCGCTAGTCACCTGACCATTAGCAAAGCAGTAGAGTGCAAGATGCATCTGTAATAACAAACCAGTCCAATATGATACAACTACAAATAAACAACACATTGTTAGGGATTACAAGGCAATTACAAAAAGCAAAAGTCAAGAAATACTAAAAGTATTGGAAACAAACTGCAAGATATGCCAAAATTGACAAGAGCAATGAGCTTGTCTGGTTGAATCAGTTACACAGCACAAAATGTGCTTCACCTTATCAACAAAATTTATCTTCAAGAAACAAGAAAGTGATATTAACCTTTGTTGCATGGCCCATACCAAACCCTGTTCCAATGTCATTGTTATAATTCTACAGAATTGCGCTATTTTAAGCCAAGGATCAAGTTTGCTGGAGCATACATTTGTTATCACAAAGCACGACGGTGTACCACCATCCAACTCGACCTTGGCCTGGGATGCAGAAGTGCTTTATTTTTTTCCATAATCCACTAGTGGTTGTGTGATAACAAACATTATCCTCAAGCAAACTTGAATCCTCCATTCCGATTAGTCGACTCATAGCAACAAGAGGTGCGATATAAACCTGTATCAAACCCTGCGTATTGGGCTGTTTTAACTCCGCGTGTTGTACTATTTTAAGCCAAGTATGCTCAAAACAAACAGCTATTCTAACACCACATATTGGGTTAATCTGCACTACAAGCTCGTGGAGTACAGAAAATATAGTGCGTCTGTGTCCCATATCCAACTTGACATTCAGCTGCGTTGGATTGGCAATGCAGAAGCAACATATTGCTCTTTATTCCTTGAGCGTGCCTGTGATAACTAACATGATTACAGATATCTCATACGTACGTATTCACTGATAGTATTCGGATGGTCAACTCCATTGCATCTCTCACTCATCATTACAGCCTTCTGCTGCATCTCAAGCGCCTACAAGAAAAAAAACATTGATAACTAGGCTTAGTCCCAACTCTCTACACGGTCTGGTAAGGAGCTGTCCCAAACCCATAGAATGGCTTAATCCCAACTCTCTACACGGTCTGGTAAGGAGCTGTCCCAAACCCATAGAATGGCTTAGTATCAACTCTCTACATGGTCTGGTAAGGAGCTGTCCCAAACCCATAGAATGGCTTAGTATCAACTCTCTACATGGTCTGGTAAGAAGCTGTCCCAAACCCATAGAATGGCTTAGTATCAACTCTCTACATGGTCTGGTAAGGAGCTGTCCCAAACCCATAGAATGGCTTAGTCCCAACTCTCTACACGGTCTGGTAAGGAGCTGTCCCAAACCCATAGAATGGCTTAGTATCAACTCTCTACATGGTCTGGTAAGGAGCTGTCCCAAACCCATAGAATGGCTTAGTATCAACTCTCTACACGGTCTGGTAAGGAGCTGTCCCAAACCCATAGAATGGCTTAGTCCCAACTCTCTACACGGTCTGGTAAGGAGCTGTCCCAAACCCATAGAATGGCTTAGTATCAACTCTCTACACGGTCTGGTAAGGAGCTGTCCCAAACCCATAGAATGTTCCAATCTATGTGATAACTTACCACAATGTTTTTGATGGAATCTGGCAAAAAGATTGTCTAAATTATTTTTAAAATGGTGGTTTAATTGTTCACTTCAAGTTTTTATGTACATATAAGTGCAGGCCTGGAATTTCATCTTTAATAGCAATAGGGCTTTTTTCCATTGGAAAATCTTAAAGTCTATGGAAAAACCTTTGACAGGATACCAAGGCCAAGACCAGGGCAATGGAGGCCAAGACCTCTGTGTAATTCTAGATCTGCAATGACAGACAAATCAAGCCATACAGAGTGGACAGATTCAACACTAGGGCATGTCTGAATAAGACTCACTATCTAACATTGAGATACATCCTCCCAATAGGAAAATTTAGTTGTACTCATGAAAACATGTCAAAGAAGATAATGACATTAATCAGGCCAAGTCAAAAGTAGATTCACACTCAACTAACTGAAGAACAAGTCCAATATTGCTCTGCAAAAATCCCCACCACATTATCTTGATTTCAAGTGAAGATTGGAATGTTTGGACTTAAACGTGCAGCCTATACCGAGTGGCAGAGGGTGTCCCCCTAACCTGTTCCTCTTGACCCCTTGCAGGTATGCAGAACGCACCTTACAAAATGTGTGTCTACCATTTCTGCCATTTTGGGAGTCAATTTCTTTGTGTATACTTTGACTCCCAAAATGATGGGCAAGATAGATACGTGTATTAAGTGCACTGCATGTTGTGCAAGCGAGTCAATACGCTAACACTCTTTTACAGAAGTACAGAAGTACCCCTCCCCCAAACTAACACACATTTTATGGCCTTTTGGCCCAAGTGTTAAGGGAGGCCTTTAGAGTGGCAGTAGACATACCAGGTGAGATTTTTCATAGTACACCCAGTTCTGAGCCTGCAGACATTTTCAAGCACAATAGATTTACCCAGCAAGTCTGCTGCCACCTAGCATCGACAAAACATCTTTGGTTTGCCAATAATCTCTCCACAACAGATAGATCAAGAGAGCTCTCTTACCTCTCCATGTTCACCCATGAGGTAGTTAAGTCGTGCCAGGTTGCGCATACAGCTAGCAATCTCAGGATGCATCGGGCCATACACATTGTTGAAGAGATTCAGGGCTTCATTAATTAACTCAAATCCTTCCTTTAGATGGCCTGCAGACACACACACACACAGATCCATGAAAAATACTTTAAAACACTCTTTAAAAAACAGGTTATTAAACACAAAAGAAACAAATATTTCTCATCTACATTGCACCATAATGAAATTACACCTAGGTGATAGGAGAAGGATTTGAAACTTTGCATGGTGGAGATACAAGAACTTAACAGGCATTCAAGATAAGTTAAACTGTAATTACGATGCAAGGAAATTCGCAATTGAAAGCGCCCTCATGATGTCAAAATTTGTAAATTACAACGTGACAATATTTGACATAAAAATCATTACATGTGTTGTCTAAGAAATGGTTTCCAATATGTAGCCCAGGTTCCACTCACCCTGCTGTATCTTGGCCTGGCCACTCTGGAAGAAGTTATAGGCATCACTAGCAATGGGGTTAATGTGCTTGACCACAGGGAAGACATTAATGATGTCATTCTCACTGAAGATGGCTTTGTGCTTGGTATCAAAGTCATAGTCCTTTAGCAGGATCTGAACCCCACACTTGGTGCACAACTCTCTTAGGAGGGTCACCTTTTGGAGATTGTAGGTTTCTGTTGCTGTGTCTATGCTATCACTGTTAGAGTTAGACAAAGGGAAGAATTCAAACAAACCAACACTGGTATTGACCTCTTGCACAATGCGGATTGCACGTCTACCATTTCCACCATTTTGGGAGTCAATTCCTTTGTGACATTTTGACTCCTAAAATGGATAGATGCAAGTGGGCTCCGCATTGGGCAATGGGTCAATAAAGGGATAACAAATCATTGGATTTTGAAAGAGTAAATTGCATTTTATCTTCTAGCTTTCAGTGAACACACCAAACAACCAAACCTACCAGGTTCAGCACCATTGACAGTGGGCAGTAATTGGAGAGCAGACCATTCAATGTGTTGTCATGGTTGGTGGTTTGTCTGAGATGTGATAAGGCTCCTTAAAATCAAGCCTGCGTCTTTTGCATGGGATGCCAAACTATAGGTCACATGCAGTGTGTAATACACACACAAAACACCCAGGGTACCCATTATGAAAGAGACCTGCGCCGGTGTTTCTGGATCAGCTGAATAAAGCACCCTCTCTGAGCATATGCACATTTGAACATATTCATATGCAATTTGTGCAATATAATTAGTAAAATGATTCAGTTTGCATTATTTCTTCCAATTTGGTGCTTTAGCAAATTCCACGTTATTATTATTATTATTCAGTGAAAACAACAGAGTATAAAGGTTTGTGTTATGTCAGGGATTTTGCACACATTCAAGTTTATAATGACTCCTGCACTAAAATCAAGCAATAGTGGTTTGGGGTGTTACAATGCCTTTTTTTTTAAAATTGTTAACTTTGACAGTATTTCAGACATAACTATTTCTCTGGAGGATTGAGAACGTTATGGGTTTAAATCAAATACATACTGGTTGGAAATTCAAAGAAGTGTTAGAATAAATAAGTTACCATTCCAGTTTAAAGTGGAAATAGTCCTTGACCTCAGCCTTGACGTTGGTCCACATCTCAGTGGGGCTTAAGCTGGCCCATGCAATGCTATCTGTCATCAAGAACAAACCAGGTATATCATTTTAGTACCAATCTAAATGCTAACAAATATGACTGCTGGTTGGTTTAGAAAGAATGGAATGTCATATTTAGAGGGATGGGCCATTTTCTTTTTGCAAAGGCATTTCCAGAGGAAAATCTAAACATTTATGGGGAACTTTCGAAGGGGGACCTAAGCCAACAGAGGTTATGTCCTTAGTGGCTTTTGTGTAATTTAAGACCTGGTGTAGGCTGAACACATGAAAAGCTGACTTTCAAGAATTGGTCCATTCAGACAAACAACTACTTCATTTCAGACAAATAGAGTCAGTACACTTAGCATACTTAGGCTTGGCTCCCCATCAGAGAATGACGTCCCAATGTCACAGTGAACAATAGAAGTAACCAGTAATTAGAAAAGTTACTTTTCCTGCGTATGAATGAAGCTCTATTAGTTGGACTGCACTTTGTACTCTAGGAGTAAGCTTTATCATGTTTCATACTCATATTCAAATTTGATTAAGAAGATTGATCTGACAGTTCTTTCACAATTGCTTGTATAGACCAAGCAGCTGTAACTTACCTTGACCTAGAGCAGTGATCAGTCTGGCTGTCTTCTTCTTGTTCCTCTTCTTCTTCCCATGACCATTGCTCATCTAGTTCACAAAATAGTAAAACTTGCTATTAGCACAGAAAGAAACCAGAATGAAAATCCTGAAACTTGTTAGCAGTCAGTGCTGGAGGACGCAAGACCGTCTTGAGTCCATATTTTGTGGACTCAGACTTGGACTCAGAGCACTGTGACTGTGACTGTGACTCGGTCTTGAACCCTGTGTCTCCGCATGACTCGGCTCAAGACTGGGAAGAAAGGGAAAAAACATGAAACTTTAGCAACCTTCATTGTGCAGACGTAAATGGTCAATGATGAAAAAAAAAAATACCCCAAAAACCAAACACTCACATGTGTCTGAAATTATGTTTTTGACTAAGTAGATCGTACAAATCGAGCAAATCTGGTCACAAACCTGTCGAAATGGCTGCAATTGCAAGTAGAAATGTTCCATACGAGTGTCAGAATGGTTAAAATGATCCCAACCCTGTTTTAGATGTTTGACATAATTCCACTGTAAGCCACACCCACTTTACAGAATATGGCTACGCTGATTACCAGAAGCTGATAGGACTGAGCTAGTTTCGTCAGTAATTAACATTTCTTTCATAAGAAATGCCTTTTAACGATGCAATGGGTGACTTTTTGTAAAATTACTCATAAAAAAACAAACTTATGCCTGCTTTGGAGCTGGAAGTAACAAACTGTTTTGGGCGTGCAGCAGATACGAACAAGTGTGACGCAACTTTATAGACATGAGGGACTCAGACTCATTGTGGAGGACTCGACTCGGACAGCAGGGACTCGACTACAGAACTGCTTGGTAGCAGTCTTTATCTCTGTCTCAACACTAACAACTTGCAAGATGTAACATTTCAGAGGATTTATAGACTATTTTCATCATTGGATATGGAAAAAAAGGTGTGAACATCAAGTAAGAGCAACTAGAGCAATGCAAGACTCTTACGGAAATTAACATTGTGGGATTCAGGTTCAAATGATGGCTGGCATTTCCTCCTTTAGTAAATCCTGGTGTAGTAGATTTAAAGTCGCTTCTGGGAACAGTATCCCTAGTGCTAGATCAAAAAGCAGGTATTCTTTACAACTGAGGAAAGTAACAGCTACTGTTAAAACTACTGGTAAAATAAATAAAAAGTCTGACATAAAAAAGTCTAAATTCAGATCAAAGTCTGAAATTTCTCATTTCCTGTAAAGTGATTGGTGAGATGGTTTCCATGAATAAATGAATTTTTAGCAATTTCCTTACCTCATCATCAGCCTTAGGTGGCTGTGGGTTGGGTAGGGAGCCCAAAAAGCAGTTGAAGAAGTGACTGATGGCTACAGAGAGGCTGACCATTCCTACTCCTTGCATGTAGATCTTGAAGGAGTGCTTGGCTGCACGGATGATCATCTCACTCACAAGGAGTCTCTGAAAGAGATTGGAGAGAAGTTGTGTAAACCCACCTACTATGTCACACCTCAATAACATCAACAGGGTTTAGAATGGTAGAGGCCTGCCATCGATTTCACCAAACTCTTCCTAACTTAGGATTAATCTTAGGACTTAGGACGAGTCCCAGCCTTGCACTGTAACATGTAAACCTTAAGATTAATCCTAAGTTAGGACTAGTTACTCGTCCTAAATCGAGATAGGATTAATCCTAGCGTTTCATGAAATCGGCTGCTGGCCCAGATCTAGATGGTGAGTCCAGGGGGACCCTTCCCTGCTTTCAAGGACTTGTTTTTCCTTGATGATCTTTATCCTTTTGTACGCTGTAAGCTTGTGCCATCACACTATAGCCCTAATCTCCCTACAGACCTTAAGCGCAAATGGTAGTCAAAGTTCATGAATGGTAGTCCATTCAGTGATTGGTCTTACCTGGCAAGGCCATGTTTTATTGAGACTGTTTGATATAAATGGTTTGAAGAATAAATGAAGTGAACTTACATATAGATATGAAAGAGGTGGTACAGTTGAAACTATCGTTGCAATGACACCAAGGTAACGGATGTTGATTCCCCTGTGTAGATGTTGAAATTCAGGATTAGTAGTCATTTTGGGAGGGCTTTCAACAAACGTATTTTGTTTTAAATTACTAAACATATGTGATGTGACAGTAGCACTATATTTTCAGTGCTTTTTGAGTCATGCTGGAAAAAAATTTCACTAAGTGGTATTCGATCAACAACGTTCCTCTATCTAGCACAAAATACTGAGCTAGCCAGTGATAAGAGGCGAGTTTATATTCTTTAATTAACAGGTACTGCCCATAAATTGCAGTAGAGCAATTACAAAATTAAAACAACTCTCTTTAGCTCAGTGCTATAATCACATCAATTGAAAAAAATAATTATAATTGTGACAAACAAATTGGTAAAGTAAAACTCACATTAAAAATACATTCAAATTCAACCTCATCCCAGTTGAGTAAAATTGACAGTATTCCAGTTATTTCTGAAGTGTCTTTGGATTCCTCTGAATGTAAAATTGCTACATTGGAAAAATAACATGGATTTCTACTACAATCTTACCGCTGATGTAACGCTTCTGTCAATGTCAATCCATCAAGTGGAGCTATGTTGTGCTCCAGGCATTCACGAATCTGGACAAAATTTAATTGAATAACACTACATCAATTCACCTCACTTTTTTTCCCTGTACAATAATGATTCATTGTAAACAGCAAAATAACAATCTTGAAGTAGTTTTTCATCTTTCTTCCTAACTTATACACGCTGGATCCACTCAGTGACGCTCAAGGCCCTTCAAGATTCAGTATTTTCCTGCAAGGTATGTGGGTCTACGTTTGAAGTATGAGACCTACTCCTTTACATAGCACCATGCAGGGTTTACAAGGTGCTGTGGCGCAATATGCAGCCAATCAAACCAGGAACACCGGGGCGAACCCCTTTTCTTTTTGATAAGTGCACACTGAGTTTTTTTTACGTGCGTTATACAACACACAGGACCAACTGCTTTATGTCCCATCTGAAGGACGATGCAATAATGGTTAAGTGTCTTGCTTAAGGACACAAGTGTCACAACCGGGACTCGAACCCACTCTGCTGATCAGAAATACCAGAGCTTGAGTCCGGTGCTCTTATCCGCTCAGCCACAATATGACATCAATGGTTTATGCAGTCTTTGTAACTCCTATTTTATGATATCAATGGTTTATGCAGTCTTTGTAACTCCTATTTTATGATATCAATGGTTTATGCAGTCTTTTCCTATTTTAAAAACTAACTCTTTAAATCGGAAGTGTCGGATTGGTAATCAAAACAAATTTGATTTGTTTCAATTTGAAAGCTCACTGTTTATGAAGTATATACCAGTACTGACCATCCACAGAATTCTGTGTGTCTGAAATACCATCAAAGTTAAGAAAATGGCATTTGCAGACACTATCAAGACTACAAATGTGAACAATGTGTCAGCTCATTCCTGTCTACAGATGATCAGCTAACACAAGAACACTTTAAAATTCAGACAGTACAACTAAAACAGTAAAAACTATGAAAAATCCAAGACGAAGGTAAGAACATACGTGTGCAGCAGATCTGGTTCGGCGCATATATTTTAGGGGTATGTTCACTGAAAACCAGAGGATTGGAAATCTATGTAGTCTTCCAGAGACCATTATTATGTATTGACCATTAAGATCCAAAGAAAATACTTACGAATGTAGGAATTTGACCAACAAGAAGAAACCTAGCAGCATCTTTGACCACTCTCTTCTCCTTCTGGAACTGTTCACTCTGAAAACCAAACCAAATAGCCTTTATGAGACCAGAGTTTTTGAAACTGTAGCCATCACTTAAATTATCAGATATAAAGTTTCAATGGATGTTCAGACATAACCCAATTGTTCTGAGATACACTGGTTTTGCTTGGAGCCTCCCAAGCGCAAATTACAACGTTAGAACAAAATCAAGATCTTCTTCAATGCAACTATGCAACCAAATTCATAGCAATAGAAACATGCTTGGCATCCTCAGTGGATAATTTGCAATATTTGCATGACCACCTCTTTATTTTTGTTACTTTAATATCAGAAATAGCTATCACAGTCAACACAAGTAAATCAAAAAATGTACTAATACATTTGGGTTGATCAGAAGGACTATTGCAATGAGAACAACTCAAGGAGTCATACATGTACCATGCACTGGCTGCACACTAAATTTAACACACAAGAACTTCTTTTTCCTATCAGTACATAAATCAAACACACAGAGAAGTCCAACAGTCTCATCACTTCTCAGTAAAACACAAGAGACAAAGAAACAAGATTTCCCCAGGCCTGGAATTTCTTTCTTGAGAGGGCAAGGCCATTTTCATTTTGCAAAGGGCACTTCCATTGGAAAAGGGAACTTTTGAAGGGGCACCAAGGCTAAGACTAGGGCAACAGAAGCCTTGGCCTCCGTGTAATTCCACCCCCGTTTCCCCAACAACAGCAATCAAAATCTTGGAGAAGGTTACTTCTTTGTACAATAAACATATTTAACAAGGTTAGACAAATATTTATGGCTTTTTCAGAGTTCAACCAAACATTTCAAAAATCTACTCACTTTATACACAAAGTGAGGGAAATTATTGCCTTCTACTGAATACAGCTATAAGAGTATGAATTTTTAATACTGCTTAAATATCTGAGAATTCTTCTTGCCAATAAGTCATCCTACTTACATCTGGGTTGAGATGCGTAACACCCTCTGAGAAGACATCAGGATTGAAACGGATATCAAACTCTGTCTCAACGAGAGATCCTGCAGCCTTAGCTGCCTTGGCAATCACCTCCTTGTGACTTGAGTCAGCTACAAAGACAAACATCAAACCAAACATTTAGATCAACAACAAGTGGTTTGATTTCTCCAGGCCATTGTAAGGCAACCAGTACTAGGCCAAAAAGGAAAACAAATATGCACAAATTTCACATTTTCTTGAGGATAGAAAGACATGTTTAGATAAATATCTTTGAGAATAAACCACTACTGAAGTGGTCCTTTTACATGTAGTACAGTATTGATTGCCTCAACATGTAAGGTACCCGTAAAGATTGTTTTATGTCAAAAGGTTCCAATAGGAAAATTAACACATTGGGCTTATTGGATTTGTTGTATTGAATGCAAACTTAATACATACTGATTTTCTTCTTCTGTGTCTCTGCAAGTGCCTTGGCAGCCTCGTCCGTGACATTAGTGATATTCTCAGCAAGCTGATCAATTCCACTGGAGTCTAAACCATTCAGCATGGGACACTTCCCTGATAACACTGCATTTGCTGCTTCCTTCAAATTATCATTCAAATCATTCTCAGATTTCTTATTATTGTCTGTTTCCTCTGACTTGTTGGACTCATCTTGGCAATCATTGCAGTCTTTCTTATCCTCAAGCTCTGAGACGGTTTCGTTGATCGTGTCATTGCTGATGATGACATCAAGGTCTTTTGTGGTTTCAGTCTCCGAGGCTTTGTTTGGGTCTTCCTGGTTGGATTTGTCAATGTTTGTTGATGGCTCAGAATTGTTCTCATTTGGTTCTGCATTTGGTTTCTGTTGCATTAGAAGGACAGCTGCATAACGGACAAACACCATGTACTGATGCCTTGAAACATGAAAAGTAAAACAAAGTCATATTTACTTTCAGGTAACTAAAGCCAACCAATGATCTGTGAGGTGAATTTTCTATTTTAAGTTAAGGTTTTTAATAATAGGCAAAGTGTTGCTTTATTCAGAAACTTATAAGTTCTTCACTTTTTTGTTCCTTTCCCTCCAGGTTCAGTATGGGGGAGGGGGGGGGGGGGGTTTACACATGTGACCAAGATTCAATCTGCATTTTATATTGACAGATTTTGTTTATGAATAAAGTATGAATGAACAAAATATCAGTGAAAAGTCGTGCAGTGTGTCTACATTTAATAGGAGCCAATGACCTTTCCCAACATCTTAATGTTCTGGTTTGCCAATTTTAACCAAAGGTTGATAATGTCCCCACTAAATCTTCCCAACAATGAAATCATGTCAGAAACTCAGCATAAGACTTACTCCACAAATGCCTCAATGAGCTCTTGACGAAGACAGCAGAGTTTGTGACGATGCTTACGAGGGAAGTCTAGTGCCTTGACGTCATCATTGAGCTCCTCACCTTCAACTGCAATCCACACACACAAAATAAATCATTCAATACATTGAGAAATAAATAAGACATTAACTTATCCAACTGCTTTCCAAATTGAAGATGTTGAGATGGAATTTTCAGTCAGTGAAACAGCCATAAGAAAACAACCCTGAGCTGTTACACATTGCTTGCCCATTTAAGAGTCCAAGAAGAGAATATTGTGTACATATCATTCCTGTATGTATTATTCAGTGTGTACAAGTTATGTTTATCTTCAATGTTTTCAATACAATATTTATACATGTATTACATTTCTAAAACATTTGTGGCCTAGGGAAGCCAAACTTCTGTATTGTTGTATACATGCAGTGCAAACAATAAACCAATACACAAAATACTTGGTTAACATTGAAGACCTAATCTGCATATTGATCACATGCCAAGTTAAACCAACAGCATAGTACTTAAACAAATTGATAGAAGCCAGACTTCAAGCTTATTTGATTGAACTTAACCTGAAGTAGGGTCCCAAAAATGATGCCAAAACTTTGTGTATATGCACATGACAATTGTATTACACAAAGTTTTGGCATCATTTTGACGCCAACTGCCTGTTAAATATTGCATTTAAGTTTTGGCTGAATTAGGTTGTCCATGGAATATCTAGCTTGATGACCACTCATTCACATCTGCTGGTATTCAGCCATGACATGGTTGAAGAGTACATTTGGCTGGTTTTTGTTTTATGCATTCAACACCATCCACAATGTGCATGTATACACACATTCAAAATGCAGGGCTGACGATCATTCCTAACAAACAAGTCTGAAACTATGATCTTTTCTTTCAACTAAAGTTGATTGGAAAAATAGCCTGTTCCCTTGTTCATGTAATGGGTATTATTACTCATTACTAAGAGAAGACACAAGGAACAAGATCAAAAGTGTAGACAGCAAACTTACTTGGCAGGAAGTTGACATCTGGTGGGAAGGTTCGTAACAGATCCAATACGTAATGTCTACCATCGTTGCCTTTAATTCCCTGTGAATGAAATCAATTTAGCATAAGCTTAAATTCATGAAAAATGATCTTCTGCTGCCGCTTCCCAGGTTGTATCATAAACTTGGGTGTGATCCCTGGCTATACAGCATCTACAGGTTCAATGGCTTCGGACTGGCACCCCCAAACAAAGATATTAACTAAATAGGGAGACAGCCAACATAGGGATTGATAGCTCAGTTGGTAAAGCGCCAGCACGGTTATCAAGATGTCGCAGGTTTAAGTCCTGCTCTTGTAAATTTGTCTTTGTTTAATCCCAAATTATTGAAAAATGTTCAGAAGAAATTAGTATCGCCAAGTATTTTTTAATTGTTGCGACTTATACCACTATTGTTTTGCTAAGTAAATATACTTGTTTAGCAACATTTCCACGTCTGACTGGCGTGCAATACCTACGGCCGGAGAGCCAGAAAGTCCTATTCTTCAATGTTCTCATTGCAGTCAATGGCTGAGGTCACTTGATTCAGAAGCAGCCTTATACTAGACTCTAGGTATCTTGCAATGGCTGCTGTGTCAATCCACATCTCATGGACATCTTACCTTGCACTCGATAGATGAGAATATTTCAATCTCTCCACCTTTATGGTTGGTCACTTTGTGTGGTAGAATCTTCAACTGCTGGGCTGACTTGGCCAACTATGAACAAGAAAAACCAACCAAACCAAGTCAGAATTTGAACCTTCCATGTTGGAGACCAATCAAGAAACCAAAATGTTGGTAACAGTACAACACTGTTCAATTTCCAATGAGTTGTGATGGTTTTGAAAAGAACCCGAGGTATGACAACTCCACATTTGGATCGGTACGTTCTTACCTCTAAAATTACAACTGAATATGAAATGTAAAATGTAAAAAATTTATTTTTCACAATAAGAACATTTTGCTCAGTTCAAGGACAATTTCCAAGAGAAAGAAACTGCATTTATTCAACCAAACAAAAAGAAAAAAAACATGACTATACATGTACAAGACTGACACTATGTGCGACTTTGTTAAGTTTTGAAAATTTGTCTATAAAAATATAAAATATAAAATGAAATTTCTTGAGATTTCCCTTGTAATTATGCATTGGGAAAATGAGTTTATTAATACATTCCTAATTATCAGAGTTTCACATGATAATTCATCAATTAGTTTCCATAGCATCAGCCTGTGAGTTGACCAACCATCCAACTACATGGTAGAACAACTATGCACAAAAAAATTAATGGTAATCTTGCTCACCAGTTCTTGATACTTTTCACTGGTAACCACAGTCTTGCCAAAGTCAATGGAGCCATAGATGACTGACTCCTCCTGCTCTCTCTCCAGGATACCAGGGATAATAGATTGGGCAGTGATGCGGTAACCACGGTAATCTATCACTACAGTTCCCAGAGTGTACAGGCCCTCTATGTCCACATTGTTGTAAGCTTTCACTCCTTGAAGATCATTACTCTGTCAAAGACGAGGGTTAATGGTAAAATACAGATTCTTTTCAAACTAAATGCTGACTGATAATTAAGTTTAATCCAGTGCCAATTATCCTGAAAAAATGTTTCTGTCTGAAATACTGTTGAAGTTGAGAAATAGCAATTAAATCACTATTGCTTATTCCAGTTGCCTCAGTCTAAATAAGCTCTATAGGAACATATATAAAACAACTTTCTTTTGTTTTCACTTAAATGTGACCATCTAATTTCTTAATATTTGTTGCGTGGTGTGTTTATAGCAAGCTAGACGATTGGAGTGATTTATTACAGCCTGATACTTGTACGGGAAAGGCACTTTTTGTTTAGTACAACGAAAGTTCACCACAACAATAGAAAAATTCATTTGTACTGAACATTTCAAAGGGAACCAAGGCAATAACCAGGGGTATAGAGGCAATTTGCCTCTGTTAAGTATCAGGCCTATGTACTCTTCTAAAAACCTACAATGTGATATTTCTTCAATAATCAATAATAAATGAACTAAATAACTTCAAACCAAAAAACTTTCATCATTAGATGTTGGTTTCATCCACAATCCAGTCTCTCAATGAGACATTCGAATGATTTCAAGTCACATTTATATTCAAGAAAAATGCTTTGAAGTGGCTTTGAAAAGTATCTGAAGCTTTGCAAGTAATAATCCTATCCAGAATGATTGTTCCTATCAAGATGTACTTCAACATCATGGGAGGTCAGGTTGGCGTAGTGGTATCTTTCCTCACCTTCAACCTCTAGGACCCCGGTTCAAATTCCACTGGGGGCACTATGTGGATTGGGTTTTCAGTCCCAACCTGAGTGTGTGGGTTTTCCTTGGATTAATTCTCTGGGGTTTTCTTCCCACATCTAAACTGAAACTTCTGTCCTCGTCTTCTCTCCATTGGGTTCTTGGCTAGTATAGTGATTAAGTTTGCTTTTCTGAGAGTCCTAAGCTTCATAACCAGAATAAATGAAATGAAATGAAATGAAAGGAAACAGCTCTGCAAGTCAGTTTTCTTAATAACTCTTCTTACTAATCTAGCTCTTCTGAACATCATGTCTTAACTTACAGGAGCAACAAGAGCAGCTGCATCACCACCAAACTCCTTGTAGTGATCCTTGACATCAAAGCCAAGACTGAAGAAAATGTTGTTCCAGATGAACATTTGCATCCTACATGGAGGAGACAATCAGGAGAGAAAGTCATCAATTGAATCACTCTGCATGAAGGAGTTCAACTTGAAAATAAATGATTACAGATTTGCACATAACTTACGTGGTATAAAGATGGTACTAATGAAAAACTTCCCTTGAATTATTCTTGCCTGAAATAATACAGTTTTTGAGAAATGAGTAAAACTAATTTTGATCATGCGAGATCAAAACTAGTTCTAAAACAGTGAAACTGTGGGCTACTTTAATTGGTCGGTGACACTTAGTATTAAAGGACTGCAGCCGATTTCACAAAATGCTAGGATTAATCCTATCTCAAGTTAGGACGAGTAACTAGTCCTAACTTAGGATTAATCTTAAGGTTTACAGTGCAAGGCTGGGACTTGTCCTAAGTCCTAAGATTAATCCTAAGTTAGGAAGAGTTTGGTTAAATCGACGGCCGGTCTCTTGCAACAAGATCAGTCAAAGCTTTGCACTATGTGATGACCAAAACTTCCAGAGACAAGGATGAAAAGCTTGACTGCCTTACATAAGTATCAATGGGCCATCCAATGAGAGCCAATAAATGTTTAGTCTGAATCTGAGCATATTACTAAGTAAGACAAGAAGTCAAACTTACTTGGTATCTTCTCCTGGGTTAATTGCCATAACATTGCCATCAATGACTGCCATGGCACCTCTAGTTGCTGCTGCTACAAAGTCACTGTGTACTTTGAAGATAGCTCTCTCTCTCAGCAGTCTCTCAGGAAGGTTCTTACGGGGAAGCTCTCTGGTCGTCTGTGTCTCCTCATTCCAATCTCTTGTCTGCAAATTTAAAGAAATATTTCCACTTCAAGTGTGTACATAAAAATAACTTGTACATATCGTCGCTCATCCCGCGAAGTGACCTATCTCGTCCACAGTATACAAAAAAACATGTTTGGAGAAAATCATGATTGAAGTTGCACTATTTTTCAAACTGCTTTCGGGGTCTGCTGACTATTTTAATTTAATTTTTTAAAGACAAAATTACAGCTGACTACTTTATCTGTACAAAACTGTCAATGGGTTTTCATTCCTGCAACTATTTTAATTAGTAATTACTTCCTAAACAAATACAGTAGTTCACTTTGTGAAAATGAAAAAAACAAGTTTTGCCTGCAGAGCGCTGTGTACAAACCAATGCATATTGAGACCTATTGAGATAGGTCACTTTGTGAAAATATTACTCTTCCAGATAGGTCACTTTGTGGTACGCAAATATCGCACACACACACACACGTGCCCGAACTGCGCCGGCTGTAGCGCATAGTATATCATTGGTAAAGTGGTGTATTTAGATAGATCACTTCGTGGAAAGACAAAATGGAAAATCTAGTGAAATGTCATTTTTACTAATTAGTGTTATCACAAAACTATTGTGTATAAGGTACTGAAACTTGCTGAAAATTTGAACAGTAATGAGTAAATTAATAATTTGTACAAAAAAATATTTGCAAAAATTTGTGATTTTCGACAGATAGGTCACTTTGTGGTTTGAGTGACGATATATCTCCACAATGTACTTGCATCAGTTGGTTTAATGTAAGGTCTTTACTGCCAGCTGTGTAAGGCATGATATTTGGTTCTTGGAAAAAAGTAGATACATTTTATCTAGTACAAGGTCTGACCTACATGTACACATGAAGTGCAAGGACTGAAACTAAATAATGATCTACCTGTCCTGGTATGTGCTCTTCATAGCCAAGTCTTGAGGTGTAAGCTGCAGGAGGAATTCAACAACACAACTTATTACTCATGTGGACATTTGACAAACTGAATTAATAGGAATGAGTGTTCAGAAATGACAAATGTGACACTGATGGACTCAAGATGGAAACCCTTGAACTTCTAGGGTATAACATTTTTAGTCAGGTGTCTATTAAGTCATTTTAATGACGTTTAAAAACGTTTCTTATATATTCATCATTATTATTACTGGTATTTTAATGTTCAATTCATAGACAAATTATACAAAATCAAAATCAAATACAAATGTGGAGGAGGCCAGACTGAGGAGGGGAAATTTTTTTTTTGTATAATCAAAAGGTTCAAACTGGCAATTAAAACACAAATGGCGGGGGATTGGGAATAAAGAAAGTATGCAGTAAAATATCAAATGTAAAAAAAAAAAAAAATTAACAAAATATATATATTCAAATTTGAACATTGATTTTTGGTTAGGCTTGATATTGTTAAAATACTCCTGTATTTGACAAAAGCAATTTAAATCAAATGGAATGAATGAGTTGTACTGTGAACTACATGTTTTGACATGTTTGAGTTTTGCTACAACATTCTTTGCTTACAACTATAAAACTTGAATATTTCTTTCCTTTTTTTGATAAGAAACCATTATGCCATGATCAATAGAAGTGAAAGTGACAGTGAAATAATAAAAAGCACAGTATTCCCTGATCTAGATTCAAGCAAGTCTAGATATAAGTTACTCTGTGCTTAATGTTGGACTTTTGAGTTATTAGTTTGTGGTTTTAAAAAGAGTTGGTGTTTTATTCCCAACAGATCTGGGCTAGAGAGTATCTTATCTAGTGAGTATTAGGCGAGTAATGCTTACCGTCCTCAGCTCGTATTGAGTCAATCGTGTGCTCCATCTGAGGAGCCATCCATGAGTAGACCTGGAATGGAGTTGGGACTCGCTCAAATGGATGTCTCTGAGCTCTGAAGATCAAAAGATAACAACAAATTAACAAAACACCAGTCAAAAGTAGACTGTCTTTGGGCCTAGTCAAATGAGACAATTTGTATTGGCAATGTTGAGGCTACCAACTGCACTGCATGCAAAAAGGAACAATTCAGAAGCACAAGAGAGGTTTTTCTTTGTACCTGTATCTGTGCAATCCTAAAGCAAATAACAAGAATTATTAACTGTGGATGTTTTCTGTCTCCTTCTTGGAGATGAAATTGCATTCATTACATTTAATGAAGTTATCGTTGCTATGAAAGCTAATGTAGTTTTTTGTACTTAGTTATTCTTTGAAGTGCAACCACCACCTCTTATGTTTCATCAATCAGATATCTATCAGACCAACACGATTATCTTGACTTGAATTGTAATTAGTGACTTGTGTTAGCTACTGTGCGTTTAAGTCTCACAAACTCAATGTTCAAAAACGTTACTGACTTGTACAGAACATGTACACGACAAGCAATTTTTCACAAACCAACTGAATGAAAAGCTTTTGTTATGTACTATTATGTCTGCATAAGACATGCATACAAACCACTATGAACACAACATATCCTCCATACCTCAGCTCAACTGTGTGAGTCTTAATTTATCCATGCATGAGATTAACTGATGATGGGTATAACATTGTACATGCCATCTGTTTTGACATTTACATTAATATTTTACTGCTTGAAGTAACATTAAAATTTCAAGCACAGCATTTATTATACATGAAGGGCCATATTCACTTTACTTGTTTTCCCACTTCATCAACAACAATCAATAAATATTTTTTTTAAAAGGGGGTGGGGTGGGAGAAGAGAATGGTTCACTTTCATCTACTAAAATTGAAGACTTTATAACACATGTACCTGTACTTAGGATACACAACATTTGTAGTAAGCCATGAAGGGATGATGCATCATTGTTTTTGGAAGAGCAAATTTATTCTTGTCTTCTTGTGACCAACATAGGAAAATGTCATCCAATTAAGTGGTCACATCCACAGTCAGTATTTTTGTACAAGTTCACAAACATGTACATTGGGGTTTTTTTATTGCTAAAATCAAACTAAGCAAAAGTGATTTGTTAATGACATATATTCTCCACTTTGACAATATTTCAGACAGAAATATTTCTCTGGAGGATTGGTACTGGAATAATTTTCATAATGAATGAGTTTTCAGGTTGAAACTAATCAATCTTCTTATTTGAACATTAGCAATCGGGTACTTAGTAAATCAAGGACTAACATGCCAGGGCTCAACATTTACACAGAATTGCAGGCCTGAGGCCAGTGTTTTTAGCCTTGTGCCAATAAACTTATGACCAAACAAGCCAGATGGTCTTGTGTTTTTGAATAGTGATACCCCATCTCATTTTTAATTCAAACACTATGTTCAAAAGTTGACATTGTGTCTGATAAATATCTGTCATCTCTGTTGAGTATTAAAGTATTGAGTATAAGACCAAATAAAAATATTAATAAAAATAAAAATAAAATGATTCTGGTCTTGTAACAAATTTTCTGTTCCAAAAAAATGTTGAGCTACAAGCCCAGCAGTCTTGTGGATTTGTTGACCCATTTCGAGCCCAGCATGGCATCTCACCATCATTCATTACCTCTTCTTAAGTAGCTGGGCAAAGTTCTTCTTGAAGATTGGACTGACTTTATTAAGGAGCTCTATCAGGGAGTGGGAACTGTGCTTCTGATCAGCTGGCTTAGGATTAAACATCTCTTGTGTGGACCTACAAACAGAACATCATCAAATTGTCAGATATGTACACTTTTGGACTGAACATACAATAATAAAACTGGCTTTTTCCATTAACTGTGGTTAAAATACCCGAGGACCAGTCAACATTCTGGCTATCCCAATGTTGAAAAGCATCCCTACTTTATAAGAAATATGGAGAAGTGCAAGTAGGACAAGTAGAACAATAAGCCAAAACCCTGCTGGCTCGGCAATGAAAATGTTAAAGACAAACCCCGATATTTGTAAAGACCAGTATCAATTTCATGGCAATGCTTACCAAGGAGTTCTGTACTTTGAGCCAATCGTGTAGATGATAGACTTTGTTTCAAGTTTTAACTAACATGCATCGTACTTGTGGTCATTTCTTAGTTTGCCAGTCAATGTATTCACCACAGACCCCACATATAGGTCATCAATTAATATAGACCCCTTGTATTTGACATCACAAGCTCAAACAGCGCCCTCATTGTTTGACCTCAATAACTGACCCAGTAGCATGTACAGTAGCAAGTAGAAAAGCAATCAAATGGCAAGTCATGCTATGGCCAATGCCAATGCAAAATACCGATGCAAAACTGTGCTATTTATTTGTATGTTATCAGACACAATACAATAAAAACTTACTGGTTGATGTAGAAGCCCCTTGTAGATGCAGTGATATGATGTGATGTTCCTTCCATTGTCATGACATAGAGGTACATCAGGTCACCTGGATAGAGCAAAACAGCAAACATATCAATTGTAACTCATTCTTATTAAGCTACATTTCCCCTTATCAGTAATATGTTAATTTCTGGGAACAATTGCAAGATGACAAAACGTAATGCAGCAGCAGCTAGGCTCATACATGTACAGCCCATTTACACACTGCGTCCATATCTGTCAAGTTTCTTGTATACACAATGATACAACTTCTTACTGCTGAAGAAGGCACCAGACTGTTTTTTCCTTCCAGCCTCCATTTGAGAATTACATTGAATTGAACACAAAAAACCTAAATTGATAAAGATGTAGTTTATAGTTTAGTGATGTAGTGATACAATGAAATTTGCAATTCATACATTTGTACATTCTGTCATACACTAACTCATGTACATTATCCTTCCTTCGTACAAGACATGATTTCCTCATCTACATGTATTATTGAACAGATTTTTATTATTTAGATTGTTTTGACCTCTTAGAGATATCTACATTGATATTCAAATCTCCTTAATGCACCAATGGAATCTAATTAGATAAAGAGCCTTGGCAACTGTATTGCATTGATGGCTACATTGATTGTACGTAGGCCCTGATGTATCAATGCAGCCCTTTCAGTCTTGATGAAGTAAAAGCATTCTTCCTTCCTGAGGAACAGCACATTCAGTTGGGGAAAACAAATCTGAAAATTCCTAACATTCCAGGCCTATCCTAACAACAAAGCTACATGAGTTTAAACATAAATTATTTTGACACAATTTAATATTGTACATGTGTGTAGGATTACAGGTACATGTATAAACACTGTAGGACTGAACACTCATAAGAAATTATGGAACAGGCTACAAACAGTTCAAATACAAAATGAAAGCTTTAGCCCACTACACCTGATGTACACAATTCTGCTTTGAATTATGCACATAAATGAACAAAAAGTGAAAGTTTTCTTTTTAGAAATCTTTTTAAAGTTGACTATCCAGTTTCTGGAAGACTACAAAGGCCATGTTACTAGCAGCAATTTATAGGCCACCAGTTACATGTACAGGCAATCTTCAAAAAATTAATACACATTTCAGTTTTCTCATTGTTTTCCCGGGGATAGTGAGTTGCAAGAAGATTGTCTCTTGTGCTATCAAAGGGTTCCTTTTGCATGCAGTGCCTGACAAATTTGCCCTGTGTGACAAGGCCTTCATAACTCTTCAAAAGTAAAAGCTATACACAAAATAGTTTTTGCAGAAGAACCTCTTCCACAGTAGTGATTATATTTGTGTATTGCTTTGAGTGTACATGCAATTTTGCTAAATAGTACATACAGGTGTACCTTAAATTGTGTAAAAAAAATATGCAAGTTTTAAGAATTCAGTTCACAAAACATTCCTGCTTGATAACATGTGCACATTGTATGCTAACCCTGTAAACTACATTACAGTACTATACACAATGAACATATATCACAGCATCCAGAATACTGTGTGCTGAAACTGTGCCAATTCTTTGCATCTCTAAGTATTTGGATATCTAAGAACACAGCCACAACAGAGCCAAAGGTATTTAGAGATATACAGTAGTCAATCCTAAGCACGTGAGCCCACGCGCACAAGCAAACACACCCCCACACGCACACACACCCCCACACGACCTATCCACTCATTCAACGAGCCGAGCCTACAGCGAAGCGTAGTAACATAACATCCCCCTGGAGAAAATTCCAGGATTGTGTTTCAGTATTGAAAGGTTACCACAACACTGTTGGTGCTATGGCTGCTTGGTCATGTGGCAGTAGGTGATCACATTTATGAATGGTATTTGTGAGTAGCACGTGGGGCCAGCGATAACGATCTAAAAGGCTTACAAATCAGCATGACATTCATTACACTGAGATGTCTTCAACAATTTCAAACACTTGATATAACAGAAACAATATTCACAAATTAATGACTTGAATGTCTGGGGAAATAAATTGGATGTAATCAAATCCATTGTGAAACTGCAAAAATGAAGATGTAGTTTCTTTAAAAGTTAAAGACTCAAGATAAGCATTTTTCTGTTGATAAATGTTGCATGTTGTACCTACACATGTGTGATTAACCCAACTCCATCTCCATTGGTCTCAGAAAAAACCCAGCATGTTCTGTAAAGTACAGTGTATGAGTTGTCATGATCTTTAAGTACATGCATCAAATTGTACACCATGGACAAAGAACCATCTTCTGTCCAAGTAACAACAGAACTGTGCAAGTCAGTATTACTATAGTGCAGTGTCAGCAAACCCAAGCTCAAGTTTCAATTGCCGACACATCAAGGAACCTTTTTTGAATCTGCTAAATCTTACCTAATGATGTGAGAACTAAACCTGGTTCCTACTAATATTTACAGGGGACATGTCATGTTTATACACTACAGTGTACATTCAATTTTTTTGTTTCTTCTTTTTCAGAAGCAAAGTCATTTGATATTCAAATAACCAACATCTTACAAAGAATTAAATTAATTTCTAATACAGAAGACTGCTCCTCATGTATTTAATGCAAAATTAATATATATATGAAGATTGCCTCTCACCAGCTTCAAAAAATCCCAAACCCCAAGTAAGAAACCTTGGTAACCTTCAGGACAAATTGACTTCCTGTCTACCATGTGAGACTATCCATCAACAAAGGTTGAAAGGTGACATGCCACAGGACATGCTGGGGTTATACCACATTGATCACAAGATAGTGACAAAAGGTTTACAGGGATATTAATAGTTGGTGTTTTCCTTAGCTATTTTTGGGCTGCATATACAGACTAAAGCCGTGTTCGCATTGGACTATTTTGGGGTAAACTAACCCAGCAAATGGGTAACTTGACCATTTTAAGTCCAATGCGGACAGCCCAGGAAGTTTCCCTCCCAGGTAACTTACCCGACCCGAATGGGTAGTTTAACCGGCCCACTTCTGCCCGGTTAATTGACCAGATCAGTTTCACCAAGCCGAAAAGTCCAGTGCGAACGCGATCTGGGTAAAAGCCGTCCCGGTAAAAAGCCATATCCAGTCCCCCGGATTTACACGCACATGTTTACACGGAAGCTCGGTCGCGGTCAAAGGTCACTGCGATAGGGCCCTCTTCTGTTTGTCTTAAGTTAGTCGGTTAGTTTACCCACGTCCTTAATCCAAGTGCAGACGCCAGTAAGTTTCTCCTATTGGAATGTTAACCACAGTCTCAGTCAAAAATTAATCCAATGCGAACACGGCTTAATTTCATAAAGCCTTGAAACAGGCTCAATAATGCTAAGCAGGGAACAGGGTACCACACCAACCCAAATGCAATGTGAAATGATTGGTTCCTTAGCCTATGACGTCACAAGCCCAAATAGCCCCCTCAAGGAGGTCAATGAAGACCTATCAGCTGTGGTCAATGAAGACCAATCGCTGAGAGAGTTATGCGCAGTAGGTACATGTGTGCACGCTTCAACTGTTTGACCCTAGTGTTGGCAGCATAGGGGTCTATACATGTACTTAATTACGATTAGTTTGAGGTTGAACAAAGACAAATTGACTAGAGCGGGATTTGAACCAACGACCTCCGGTTTGATGTGCTGGCGCTCAACCAACTGAGCATCCAGCCCTATGTTGGAGGTCTTCCTATTTTGTCAATAATATTGTCTACGTTCGGGTTGCCAGTCAGAAGCCATACAGCCTTTAACTGCCATGTTGCCAGGGATCACACCCAAATTTTTGATACACCTGGGAAGCAGCAGCCAGGGGATCACCTTAAGGGGATGCAACTTATATATTTCAAATATCAAGTTATAAATCACAAGGGAAACTGACTGGGTTAATTTTTAATAATTTGCAGTTTAACAACGAAAGATTTACTAGAGTGGGATTTGAACCAACGACCTCTAGTTTGACGTGGCAGTTACAGCATCAGAGCTCTTACACATATGTATGTTTTTCTTGGAACATTATTGACCTGTACGTACACTGTAAGCATTTTCCATAAGGTCAATTAGGGATGCTTAATTGATCCATTTTGTCTGTTATAAACTCTCTATGTACAGTTGTAGGCATACTATCCTAAGCACATTTCTTGTGTAGGAATTGTCACTCTTTTACCAGTGAGAATCCTGTAAATCCAGCATCTTAAAACTCAACCAAGCACATCTGCTCTATACATGTGTGTACATGTAAATAATTTATGTTTGTACGCACATGTCTGTGTACAAATCCACACTGCATACATTTATGCGCATACATGTACATGTCCATCTGGAATGTGTACATTATTCATATGTCCATGCTACGGCAATTGTGAACATCAGTACATGTACATACAGTGCAAGCTCTAAGACTAGCCACAACAACATCATTATTTACTGCAGGTATACATGTATACATGTACATGTACATTGCAAGTAATGTGCATTTCCTAAATTTTAAGAACTCAAAGAAAAGGCAATAAAATAAACTATGAACAATTTCCCTGAATAACATAGCAAAATAATACGCAAATTGTATTATTTGCTACTCAGAAATCACTGTTTGCTACTCAATATTAGCATACTCACAAATTCTGCTGTCAAAATATTTTGCTATGCAAGAGTGCCTGATGAAGTATTTCCCTGTATATTATTAATATTTTGCAGTTTGCCTAAAATTGGCTACATACAATGTCAGTGTAGAATGGCACAAGTACTAAGTACAAATATTTTGTTCAAAATTACATACTATATGATTTATGTTGTAATGATTTCCTTGTGAACCAAAAAAAAAGAAAAAAAGAAAAAAAGAAAAAAAAAGGAACACCTCTGTTGACTGATTCAAAGAGCTAAAGAAAGAAAAAAATCAATAGTTATAAAAACTGTAACAGTTCATTTAACAATATCTTTACAGGGACAAAAAGGATCTTTGACTTTGACTGATGTAGAAAGATAGAGCTGGGCAATACATGTAACTGACTGAACACAAGAAGAATACAAACTAACTCCACAGAGCTTCTTACAAGCCTTAATAGACCCTGCGCATTGGCCGCCATCGCTAAGGTCAAATAATGGAAAAATGCATACGTGTACGCAATGCGCACAACCCTCAGCCAATAGTAGGTCTTCATTGACCTCAGAGAGGGCGCTGTATGGGCTTGTGACATCATATGCAAGGGGCCTATATCTGAAATTAAATTATGTTAAATACCTGCAAACTTCCATTTTACAAATCCGCCGTGCTCACAAAAAGATCACAGAGCACAAACAGAAACTGTGTAGCATAGAGAAAGGACCCTGCTAAACATAATTTTGATTTCCCAGTAAGATTTGCTTTGGTGGTATATTTGATTAACATATTGTTTATTGAGTTGTAACTAACGGTGCACATGACATGGTATGGTCCTCTAACCTTTTATCCTGTAAGTAAAACTGCTTACATAGTAATTTGCTTACAAGCAGCTCTAAGAAATGAAACCCAGGTGTTTTGATTCAAGGTTAACAGTGTCTTCCAAAGAGCCAGGGAGTTGCGTGCAATATCTGACATTATCAGGAACTACAAAGAATGCAAGGCATCCAAGAAACCCACACACAACCAAGAGCTTGACCAATCCTACTCCAGTCATTTCTACATGAGGTGCCCCTCGGAAAATGCCCTAGGTATCAACATAATTTGTTTTTGTCTCCTTAACATTATTGAAGAGCTTTATCCTCAACCTTTTTAGTTAATTATATTTTTATATTAATTATATAATATAAAAAAAATAATAAAGGATATTGGTCTCATGCTTTGACCTATGCAAGACATCACAGCTGGCCGGTTTTTGCACTTTTGTCTTCATTTACAGCTCTTAAAACAATTTCCAACGATAAAGCAATGATAGAGGGGTATTGCATTGGTAAAAAACTATAACAATAGTCATAAATAATTGGTTTAAAACTGGAAGATAACCCCTCATCTCAACCACTTATTTTAATTTCAGCAATAAAAAACCAAAACAATATGAATATGCCCCAAATCCCTGACAAATCATAAACTACTTTTCACTGATTTCAATCAAACGTCACCATCAAATGCGAGATGACAACGGGCACCAAATGCATATCTGGCCGCAGCATTCACATTCACAAATGGACACCATCGCGATCAATGGAGATTCAGTTTTGTTGATACACAATGTACTTTGATTGATTTGGAATCAGTGGGGGCATTTCAGATTAAATAATTTTGCAGGATGCTTACTACATGTACCATCTTTGTAACAAGTAGACGAATAAAGTAATGAACCTGCTTTTAAGCTTCTGTTTGTTAAAAACAAATTCCAGCAAAATTTCACATAAATTACAAGAAGACACAAGAATATTGACAAGACTGAGTATCAAATTTCATCAACCAAACACAGTATTAAAAGAATGCACAAGAGAAAATTCCCTTATTGACATAGTGCATTTCCTTCATCAACTTAATTACTTATGATAATATTTATAGCAGATTTTTTCATCACCCCAAACCTATCTGGCATTACTGGCTCCTCCCAATGTCAGTCAATAAAGGCAACATACCATGATGTGGCCGTGAGCATTTCTTAAATACCGTAGATTGTCTCTTTAATTGAGATGACAGCCAGCGGGCGGGCTCAGAAAAGCTCTTTAAGAAATCCTCAAGGCATGAATGAATAAATACTGCATTTTAAATAACATATGAAACTATTAAATGGTGCAATTATGTAAGTCTGCACTCATGGCCATCATACATGTACATGCATACGTGTTAATTTATCAAGAGTGGAATGAAAGTAATGATTAAAAAAGATACGTCACTAGAAATAGAATGTTTCTTTATTGAGTATTTACTTTAATAAGCTAGAGGTTGAGAAGGCTACTCAAAACCCCCTTCATGTACAGCATCAGCCAGATCCCCCATATTCCCTCCTTAGTATCAGTTCGATCCCCCATATCTCAATCCATAGTATTAGTCAGTTCCCCCGACTCTCCATCCATAGTATGTCAGTTCCCCCATATCTGCATACATACATACATGTACATGTAGTATCAGTCAGAACCCCCTCCCCTCCAGTCAATTTTGACCTGTTTGAGGGTCTGTTTATACAGCAATGAGATTAATATTAATACATGAACAAGTCAACACCCCCTTACCACTCGAACCATGATACCCAGTTTTTAGTGTTTTCCAACATGTAGCATTCCAACATGTAGCATTATCAGAGGTAAGCATAAGAACCTGATGACCAAAGTAAGTTTAAATTTGGTGCGCGTGTTCCAGTTAGATGACAACATGACAACACCTATGAAAGAATATGAGTGTAATTATTGCAGCAACCACTCCAGAGGAAACAAAATATTAATATCAATTTCCTGTTTTGGTCGTGTGATAATCGAGTGTTTTCCCTAGAGGACCTTATCCTTTAACAAAAGATGGAGACAGACTTTACAAGATTTCTTCGGTTTTTTTGTCCCTCAAATAAATATGCTTAATGTATCAGCACATGGGGGCACCCTTCTCTCTCCATCATTTACATATTAAAGTGATTGGAGCAAGACAAGTTCTACATGGGCTAGAAACCATTCAATAGTATTACGGTTCTAAGAAACAAACATAGATCTTGATTTTGTTAACGATACTTCTCACACAAAATAGGCTCCCTACTATAACAATAACATTGCATTACATTTTAGTAAAACAGGGATAGGGATAGGGATAGTTACATACTATATAAATTATGTGCATAAAGATATACCATATAGATGTGGTGTTTCAAACTGTGTGTTGTGTGAAGGCTATTTTTTTTTATATGGATACACTGTATTCCTACTGACAAAACAGTTATGAAACACTTGCTTTTGATACTTCAGAAAGAATGCTGTCATAGTGAAGCCAAGGATTCCTGAAATTAACAAACTCATGGTAGCCTTTTAATGGGTGCTTGGTACATGTATATGAACCACACACACTTCAAACCTACTGTCCCATGGTTTATCAGGGTTATCTTGTGTAGTGGTTCTCTTCCTCTGTCCTGTATAAGAGTCTAAGATGGAAGGAGTCAGGCAAGCGGCATAATACTTTCTAAGCTCTGTAATTCAAATTCTACCTGTAAGAAGCTATAAACTTCACTTCATTAACATTCCATGTCTAAATACATTTTTTAAACTGGGATTTTGAAATCTTCTATAATCTAACATTTTTGTGAAATAATACAGCTCTAAATTATTTTTATTAAAAAAACATAAAACCTTAAACATCCATTGTCACTCAGACCTACATGTATTATACATGTGCTTGCACAAGCACTACAATACACACCAATTAAAAATGTGTTAACAAGTGTGTACTTAATTTGGGGATGAACAAAGAAAAATTGACTAGAGCAGGATTTGAACAAATGACCTCCGATTTAACGTGCTTGCGCTCTACCAACTGAGCTATCTAGCCCTATGCTGGCAGTCTCCCTATTAGGGCCTATAAGGTACATGTACATTAAATCATTGAGCTTTCACAAAACAGGCCTGAGCTTTCACAAAACAGGCCTGAAATTCCACGACGGCCACAACGGCCGGATGGCTAGGATTTACCCTGGTGTTTCTGGCATGGATGGCTGAGGTATGCCCTGGTGTTTCTGGCATGGATGGCTGGGGTTTGCCCTGGTGTTTCTGGCATGGATGGCTGGGGTTTGCCCTGGTGTTTCTGACATGGATGGCTGGGGTTTGCCCTTGTGTTTCTGGCGTGGATGGCTGGGGTTTGCCCTGGTGTTTCTGGCATGGATGGCTGGGGTTTGCCCTGGTGTTTCTGGCGTAGATGGCTGGGGTTTGCCCTGGTGTTTCTGGCATGGATGGCTGGGGTTTGCCCTGGTGTTTCTGGCATGGATGGCTGGGGTTTGCCCTGGTGTTTCTGGCATTGATGGCTGGGGTTTGCCCTGGTGTTTCTGGCATGGATGGCTGGGGTTTGCCCTGGTGTTTCTGGCGTAGATGGCTGGGGTTTGCCCTGGTGTTTCTGGCATGGATGGCTGGGGTTTGCCCTGGTGTTTCTGGAGTGGATGGCTGGGGTTTGCCCTGGTGTTTCTGGCATAGATGGCTGGGGTTTGCCCTGGTGTTTCTGGCATGGATGGCTGGGGTTTGCCCTGGTGTTTCTGGCATGGATGGCTGGGGTTTGCCCTGGTGTTTTTGGCATGGATGGCTGGGGTTTGTCCTGGTGTTTCTGGCATGGATGGCTGGTATTTGCCCTGGTGTTTTTGGCATGGATGGCTGGTATTTGCCCTGGTGTTTTTGGCATTGATGGCTGGGGTTTGCCCTGGTGTTTCTGGCATGGATGGTTGGGGTTTGCCCTGGTGTTTCTGGCATGGATGGCTGGGGTTTGCCCTGGTGTTTCTGGCATGGATGGCTGGGGTTTGCCCTTGTGTTTCTGGCATGGATGGCTGGGGTTTGCCCTGGTGTTTCTGGCATGGATGGTTGGGGTTTGCCCTGGTGTTTCTGGCATGGATGGCTGGGGTTTGCCCTGGTGTTTCTGGCATGGATGGCTGGGGTTTGCCCTTGTGTTTCTGGCATGGATGGCTGGGGTTTGCCCTGGTGTTTCTGGCATGGATGGTTGGGGTTTGCCCTGGTGTTTCTGGCATGGATGGCTTGGGTTTGCCCTGGTGTTTCTGGCATGGATGGCTGGGGTTTGCCCTTGTGTTTCTGGCATGGATGGCTGGGGTTTGCCCTGGTGTTTCTGGCATGGATGGTTGGGGTTTGCCCTGGTGTTTCTGGCATGGATGGCTGGGGTTTGCCCTGGTGTTTCTGGCGTAGATGGCTAGGGTTTGCCCTGGTGTTTCTGGCATGGATGGCTGGGGTTTGCCCTGGTGTTTCTGGCATGGATGGTTGGGGTTTGCCCTGGTGTTTCTGGCATGGATGGCTGGGGTTTGCCCTGGTGTTTCTGGCGTAGATGGCTAGGGTTTGCCCTGGTGTTTCTGGCATGGATGGCTGGGGTTTGCCCTGGTGTTCCTGGCATTGATGGCTGAAGTTTGCCCTGGTGTTTCTGGCATGGATGGCTGGGGTTTGCCCTGGTGTTTCTGGCATGGATGGCTGGGGTTTGCCCTGGTGTTTCTGGCAAGGATGGTTGGGGTTTGCCCTGGTGTTTCTGGCATGGATGGTATGGTTGGGGTTTGCCCTGGTGTTTCTGGCATGGATGGCTGGGGTTTGCCCTGGTGTTTCTGGCGTGGATGGTTGGGGTTTGCCCTGGTGTTTCTGGCATGGATAGCTGGGGTTTGCCCTGGTGTTTCTGGCATGGATGGCTGGGGTTTGTCCTTGTGTTTCTGGCATGGATGGCTGGGGTTTGCCCTTGTGTTTCTGGCATGGATGGCTGGGGTTTGCCCTGGTGTTTCTGGCATGGATGGTTGGGGTTTGCCCTGGTGTTTCTGGCATGGATGGCTTGGGTTTGCCCTGGTGTTTCTGGCATGGATGGCTGGGGTTTGCCCTTGTGTTTCTGGCATGGATGGCTGGGGTTTGCCTTGGTGTTTCTGGCATGGATGGTTGGGGTTTGCCCTGGTGTTTCTGGCATGGATGGCTGGGGTTTGCCCTGGTGTTTCTGGCGTAGATGGCTGGGGTTTGCCCTGGTGTTTCTGGCATGGATGGCTGGGGTTTGCCCTGGTGTTTCTGGCATGGATGGTATGGTTGGGGTTTGCCCTGGTGTTTCTGGCATGGATGGCTGGGGTTTGCCCTGGTGTTTCTGGCGTGGATGGTTGGGGTTTGCCCTGGTGTTTCTGGCATGGATGGCTGGGGTTTGCCCTGGTGTTTCTAGCATGGATGGCTGGGGTTTGCCCTGGTGTTTCTGGCATGGATGGCTGGGGTTTGCCCTTGTGTTTCTGGCATGGATGGCTGGGGTTTGCCCTGGTGTTTCTGGCATGGATGGTTGGGGTTTGCCCTGGTGTTTCTGGCATGGATGGCTGGGGTTTGCCCTGGTGTTTCTGGCATGGATGGCTGGGTTTTGCCCTGGTGTTTCTGGCATGGATGGCTGGGGTTTGTCCTGGTGTTTCTGGCATGGATGGCTGGTATTTGCCCTGGTGTTTTTGGCATGGATGGCTGGTATTTGCCCTGGTGTTTCTGGCATGGATGGCTGGGGTTTGCCCTGGTGTTTCTGGCATGGATGGCTGGGGTTTGTCCTGGTGTTTCTGGCATGGATGGCTGGGGTTTGCCCTGGTGTTTCTGGCATGGATGGTTGGGGTTTGCCCTGGTGTTTCTGGCATGGATGGCTGGGGTTTGCTCTGGTGTTTCTGGCATGGATGGTATGGTTGGGGTTTGCCCTGGTGTTTCTGGCATGGATGGTTGGGGTATGCCCTGGTGTTTCTGGCATGGATGGTTGGGGTTTGCCCTGGTGTTTCTGGCATGGATGGCTGGGGTTTGCCCTGGTGTTTCTGGCACTGATGGTATGGTTGGGGTTTGCCCTGGTGTTTCTGGCATGGATGGCTGGGGTTTGCCCTGGTGTTTTTGGCGTGGATGGTTGGGGTTTGCCCTTGTGTTTCTGGTTTGTTTCAGATGGGACATAAAGCCGTAGGTCCCGTGTTGTGTAATGCACGTAAAAGAACCCAGTGCACTAATCGTAAAGGGAAGGAGTTTGCCAGGTGTTCCTGGTTTGATTGGCTGCATATTGCACCACAGCACCTTGTTAACCATGGTGCTATGTTAAAGAATAGGTCTCAGACTGTTCTTCAAAACGTAGATCCACATACCTTGCAGGAAAAAATACTGAGCGCGTTGATATGCCCATCGGGTGTGATAAAAGTGCTATATAAGAACTCAGTATTACTATAATTACTATTCAGTGTCCTATGGCCAAACTTCAAAAATTTGGATCCAGAATGCTTCCCAGTTTTAAAAAATCCTGAGGAAAACCCTCTTGAAGCTAAACTGTCTAGATTTGTTCAGAACTTTGAAGGTTTCTTAATATTTATAAAGGAAAGGTATTCATGAATGTGAATAAAAGAGTGGTGTGGTCTTGAACGCCCATTTAAAACCTTGCGGGGTCACCCGGCTCCGCCCTAAGCATTTATCGCACGGCAAACAAAGTTCAAGGCCTCGTCCCACTCTTTTATTCCTTCAATAGCAGACAGGTAAATCCTTGCCAGACAGTCATGACAATCCAATTCATCATGAATGGCTTTTGTACAGATCAGGGCTGTGGGTAGGGTGGGTATCCATGAACCAACAAATCAAAGCTCCACATAGTAGTGCAGTGATGAATAACTAAGTACACGCTCATCACGAATACATCCCAAAATCCATTTGACACAAACTTGTTTGGTTTAATTGAAAAAGGGGCTTAGCCTTCTCCAAAATACTTATGAACATGGCATACAAGTAGTATTAACACTTTTTTCTGAACTAAGTCAAAGTACTATTTCAATGAAAGGAATTAGTGGGTTTTGTGTGCTACATGTAGGTCGACTATTCGTCTAGCCTCAATATCTGCAGTCCTTTGATGAAGGTGGCTTTATTCACCAAGTCTGTCTTATACCATGAAAAGATGTTCATGGTAAACAAAATTGCTGTTTAATGAACTGGAGTGTACAGCTAACTTGTTTGGCTTTCTATTTCATGCAATGTAACAAAATTAAGCCAGGGTTCTGCCCAGGATTTTTTCAGTGGTGGAAAATAAATGGGCAGGGCGGGGTGGGGTAGAGGCAGTAAAAAACAGGGTCAAAGGTCACTCATAAATATAAGATGAGGTCATAGCTGTTACTATCTCTAACCTATCAGTAGTTTGATGCAAAATATTAAATTTAAGGAAATAACAAATGCTACAGACAGGAACTGTGCTTTGTGATACATATCTTGCAGTTATTGTATTCAGATACACTTAATGTACAGGTTGGTCAAACTTTCAAACAACTTTAGCAAGAAGAATTTTGTCAACTTGTTTTTCAAATAATACTCCATTTCCACCCATTCTTTATGCCTTTATCAAAAGTTTTGTTAGATCTTGGCCTCAATCACGATCGATGATACAACTTTTTGTTGTGTCGTCGTTTTTTATTTCACGCTGTTTCCATGCTTGCACAGGAATTCTCTCAGCGTCTGTTCGGTGATAGATCCAATCAGTAAAGTATTGCAAAAAACTCCAGAGCCAGACTCTATAGAACCAATAGCTGTACAATATATACTGTGTCTGTGTCTAGACTGTATATAGGACTATGTACATGTAGAGTATCACAGAGCCAGACTTCATCCTTTTGATGCATGGGTTGTGTCTAACTCACCAAGTTGTGTGCACATAACGGTGTGTGGTGGCAAACTTATGACAGTGGGGCTATACGTTTGACAGAAAACGAGCTGGATATCTTGAATTTACCGGTAGATTTTCTTTTAAAAACCTACATAATCAGTTAAATATTTAATATTTTGTCAAAATTTTATTTGGCAATTAATTTAATTTAAAAAAATTAAAAATTTGTGGTGGTCGAAAAAGAAACAGTTCCGTCAGTGGTGGTCGGGGAATTATGAGTGCCGGGTGGGTTTTCCGGCACCGACCACCGTGGGCAGAACCCTGTTAAGCAGGAGCGAAGTTTACATTTTTAAAGCACTTTCTTTTATACTTGACTTACCATGCATCTTTCTAGTACCTGGAGGTGGGTTCCATCCAGATACTGTCAGCACCTTCAAACAAGATGCTACACGACTTTCTTTACTGACTGGTTGCAGATTCAATAAAGGACGCTCTTTGCTGGAGGGCATGAGGTACTCTGGTGGGGTACAGTCCACAGAATCCGCATTGCTCTTATTGCGTTTGCGATCTGGAGAGAGACAGACAAAATATTAATAAGGTTTGGTCTTTTCCAGATCCACATTTACCATAAGTATTTAAGTTAGTATGTTCTGATGTAAAAACAAACCCAGAATTGCCAATTCACATCTTTATGGGCCTTTACATGTAAGGGCCTTTTATTAAGTAGGCCACTGGTCTTGTAAGATTTTCTTTTTACTTGCCTGCATGAAGTTTTAGTAGTCAAGATTTTATACATGTTGTCATAAAGTTAACTTTACAATGTACTACTAATGGGACCAATTACAACAAGGTTTGTTTGTGAAATAGAGTAACAGTCATATACACCAAAGAAAACTTTTTTCATTTTTTACATCTGAAAATAAAACAAATTTAAACAAGCTGCCCTTTGCAACATTTTATAATTGCGTTGATGCCCCATGAAAGTTTTAAAAAATGCCTTGGTGCCCTAAATTCTTGCAAAAGGTACAAGTGTCAAGGCTAACATGGCTAATGGCCTGGGCTGGGAGTACAACTACATGTAGCATTGAGTTACAAAGTATATAATTTCACTTTTCTTTACTTTTTCAAAAAAAGTTCATGAAAAACAGGTTTTATTGAAAGATCCTTTAAATACCTGCAGACTAGTAAAAAAAGCTTACGAGCTATTCAAAAATTGGGTTTACTAGTCCAGTCGGTGAGTAAAATAAACAAACAAGAATATTGGAGTTTAGTGGTGTTCAATACAAGGGTAGCTTGTAATTTTGCAGAAGGTTACGCAATGCAGTCAGACTGATTGAAGTCTTTTTTTTCTTGAACATAACATGGTCAATAAATTATTTCAACATCAATCAAATTTAGCCTCAAGCGTGCCAATGAGCGTCATCAGAAAGTTTATCAACTCAGTAATCCCATGTGTGCAACAGACCAAGACATAACATTTAAGAAGAGCCCATTCCTACTTGACACACCTGAGTGGTTTCTTACATTGCTTTAATACCACCCAGGATTTTATTTTTCCCAAGTGAAAAGTATTTCTCTGCCATGCATGTACACTTTGTGGGATCCAACCATTCGAAGATGAAAAGCATTGTGCATAACACTTTAAAAAGTTTTTGCCCAGGGCGGTCTTAAAAGTTTCTGCTTATGGCAGAATTGTCAAGTAGAGCCCCATTGGCTGTGATCAGTATTTGGATGGGTGTCCCATTCCATGCATTGTCATGGTTGATAGCTTGTCTGGGGCTTAATATCAGCATTGGTCATAAAATTGTTGGTTCTGTTCATCAGGGATGTGATAGGCTGTTGAAAAAAAAAAAACCTGAACTCTGAGCGCAAAGCGCAAGAGCATGCGATCTGGAAAACTTGCCAGCATGAAGCCCAATATTAACATTTATCTTTGGTTTTAAAGTTATTTTCATTTTTGTTATGAATTTGATCTTAAAATTGAAAAAAAAAAATTGAAAAAAAAAGAAAGAAAAAAATTGGGGGTGGGGGGCAAAAAAAAAGGAAATCTATGTTTTTTGAGGTAAAAAAAAAAAAAAAAGGAATTCCGGTTAAAAACGGAGAAATCACATCCCTGGTTCATGTTCATTGTGGCTTGCCCCTCCCCCTCCCTGGTTCTTCTGCATCAGTTGAATAAGGCACCATCTCTAAACATGTTTAGAGTAGTGTTTACAATTTCATGCACGTTTTAATATATTTCATATGAAATTTACACACGAATGATACCCCATTGCAGGTAAAAATACTTCCGTTGCATTCTGTATGTGTAGTGCTCGACGGCGGAAACAGCACATCGCAGCAAAATCAAGCTAGTTGTTTAAGGACTACACACAACACAAAATATAACACAACTTTTAAAAACACGATGGGAATTAAACAAAAGAAAAAAGGAAATCCACTTTAAGGGGGGGGGTCATACTTTGATAATAACCATGACAAGAAAATGTTGAATTTTCATCTGAAAGCCCACTTGTTATAAAGATGGTATTATAGTAAGCATTCTGAGAAGTTATTTCATCTGAAGTGCCACCACTGATTAGAAATTTTAAACAAAATATGTCAAATAAATTGAATCTCTAAAGATTACATGTTACAACTTTTTGAAACTTAAGCGGTGTCCATTTGAATGTTGCCCTCAGTACAGCCAGAGATGCGGTGGGTACCCGCTGACACCTCGCTAAACATAGACGGATTCAACTTCCTTGTTGATGAAAATACTGTGTCACTCTTTGTTGTTTCCTCAACAAGTAGACACTTTATTCAATTGAAACTTTCACAGGCGACTTTGAAAGTATCTTTCTTGATAATTTTGCAAATAGATCAGAATAACCCCATCTGTAAGTCAGAGATTTGACATGCATGTACATGTATATGACAGTGTGCAGCACATTTATACTCACCGTCATTCAGGATGGTGGTAAGAAAAGACAGGGACTGGCAGTCCATGCCATTATAAGCATCTGATGGATCCAGAGACTTCAGTAGATCCCTTACATGGCGTACATGGATTCTAGCTTCCCTCACGGTGTATGGCTCTATGGAACGATAACAAAACCTGCCACTGTTAATCAGGTTTTAGTAACGTTGATACTCTAGAAACTTTATTGGTCGACAGGACACCACATGACCATGTTTAAATGTGAGTAGTGTTTAAACATGGCCTGAGGAAATTGAGTCAAAAGAGGGTGCTACCAGATAATTGCATGAATCCCGAAAATTTCATGGCCCTATTTAAGTTGGTCTGTCCCATATTTGGCTTAATTTTAAGCGCATAAGTTAAAAACCTGCATGAGGAGCTACTTGGTGCTCAACATGCATAGAGATTCAATGCAGAGTTTGAGGCACGCTGAGGCTATTAGCCTTTCTGAGGTATGGTGGACACTATGGGAATGCACCATTTGGTTTGGGTGCATATAGACAAATTTATCCAAACCTAATAGTGTTGTATTATGTGTCCACCATATCTCAAAATGGCTTATACTGTTAGATCTGCCTTTTATTGCACTGCCACGACCATGCCAGTTTTTAACAGCCGTTAAAGACCTCGCCACCACTCTCTTATGCCCCTATTCATCTTATTCAAACTTGAAGCAAACATGAAGTGAATTCCTGTAGCTCTATAAAAAAGGACATTGCTCGATATCATTCAGTCTTCAATACCAGGTAGTGATATTTCGCTGAAGCAGTTCAACCCTGAAACAGTCAATCAATACAAAAATACAAGCACAATATAAGCCTCCATTATGTGCAGGTTCATATCAAACTAAGTTCAATTGCTGCAATAAAAATATGTAACACTGGGGTATTCAATGACAATATCCTTCATTTCCACAGTTTTTCTGATTCAGACAGAGGATTGGTATCGGTGGGTTGTTCGTTGACTTTGAAGTCAGTCAGCTTCCACATTGAAACTAACCACACACAAAATTTACCAAAGTTGTACTTTGCAACTTCTTGAAAACCAAGTTATGATGGAAACGCAAAAGAGAAAAAAACATTAACGACCCCACCTACCTTCCACCACTTTGACCACAGATCCTTCCTTCAGGCCCTCGATGCTCTTGAGTTCAGCAAAGTTATCCAGAACGCTGCCATCCAGCTGAAGGGAGAAACATGTCCGATGGCAGGTATCCTCACGATCCATCAGTACCTGGTGGATCTCCTGAACCATCTCTTGAGGACTCACCTGTCAGAAAGGAGAGAGGGTCAGGTTGATTTAGGTTGATTTAGTCAAATGTTTTGGGAAAAATTACAGGGGTCAGAAGCCAATTTCATAAAGCATAATGTATGGCAATTTCACAGTTACCCATGTTCATTAAAATAAAAGCCCAACTCCCCAGTGTCTTTAGTTAGAGGGTCTCCAGGGTTTGCCCTTAACCTTTTGGGGGACTGGCCACAGGACCAGTAAGCTTGTAATATGGACCAGTCCATTACCATTTTCACTCCTGGTCCATATTTCAAATGAAATAGGGAAGCTTTTCAACACTGAACAAGCCAGTCAGACCTCTTGGAGTGAATTTTGTCTGGTCCTATGGTGTTTTAGCTGGCATTGTTATGGGTTATGGGTTATGAGTTATGTTTGGAATCACATCAGATTGGTGTGCCTGGCCATGGGATTGATAAAGCAATTGTTGTTTGACTCTGCAGTCCTTAATTCTCAAATCAGACAACTTTGTGAGTTGGATTTTGAAGGATTTGGGGTTAATTACAGGGAGCAGAAAATACTGTTTCAACAATTCTGGATATATTGCATTTACAGAGAAGATGCTGAAATTGTTCCCATTTGTATGATTCACCAGGAGCCCAAAATGTCTTGTATCAAACTAATATTTATAGTCCTAACAAAAATACAAGTTAGTCTCCAGAAACCAGAAAGAAGTCATTCCCCCAAAACTACATCGTTGTGTAACCCCACCAGAAAAAAATCCCAGACAAACAAACACCCCAACAAACAAAAACTACGCCCCTCCCACACACAGTTTCCATCTGATTCAATAATGCCCTAAACCCTAAGTTAAAAGTGAAACGATCAGTAAATACCCAAACCTAACCCAAAATCAATTATGGCTCACTGTATAAAGGTGGATTACACATTTGACTGGACTCTAAAACCATTGTGTGCTAGAATGATTACACAAGGCTTGCTCAAGCAATACACTACTATGTGCTTGAATCAGTCACATAATCTCATTGGCCTTCAAGTAATGATCTTATTATGTGTACGTCCATTGGGGCTCTGGCTTCAAATAACCAATGACCCAGGAGTTTGGTTACATCACGCTTGGTGCATTGTTTGTGTTCTTTTCTGATAATTGAAATTCACATAATGTACATGCCCCAACATGGTTCCATACAGTCACTAGCCCAGTATATCGACATAACATGTACATGAATTGTCAATGTTGATTGTAAGATGCTGGATGAGTTGAAATTGCCGAACACTTCAATTTCTCTGATGATCTACCTTTTTAAAAGTTATCTTTGTTACCAAAAATATTTTTCATATGCATCACTACATGTAAGACCATGCGATTCAAAATGCTGGAGTTGCGGTTGTTTAGCCTTACAAGTATTTTCACTGCATGAACAAGAAAACTATTATGCTTGATCAAGTATACATAAACTCAAATCATAAAGCCTGCTTTCTTTTACTTTCTGTGAAACATTGTACAGCAATCTCCCTTCCCAGTGGTCAGCTGGCCAAGTGCCATTTAAAACACAAGAGGACCATGCAGTCAAAACTATCTTTAAGTTGTCTGGCTGGCTAGGTCAGTGTTGAAAAGCATCCCTATTAAAGTATAAAATATGGACTTATTTGGGGTTTAACAAAGAAAATTGACTATAGAGCAGGCTTTGAACTTGCCACTCCAGAAACAGGCCAGCACTCGCTTGCCCTAATGGTGGAGGTCTCCCTATTTTGTCAATATCTTTGTTCGGGGGTTTTCATCTTTGTTTGGGGTGAAGTATAAGTGAAAAAGCTGGCCTAATAGTGAACCAGCAAGTTAATCCGTCCTGCTGGCCAGTCGCTGAAAAAGTAAAGGGCAAATCCTGTTGTACATCATCAATAGACGAGCATATATTGTGAAGGAACATAATCTTCAACTGCATTATTAAGTGACACTCTAACAATGCTCACTGCACTGAAACCAACAGCATTTAGCAGTCACTGGATATTCTAGCATTCAAACAGCTGCAACCCCCCCCCCCAAAAAAAAAAAAAAATTGTTTGTTTTTGTGCAGGATGCCCGAGGGTTTTGCTGTGTTCAAAGCCAGTGTATAGACTTCCTGCAGGCAAGAACGCAGCATAATAAACCATATTGCACTTGCAGCAAACAGTTTTTCTAAACTTCTACATGGTGAACAGGGGGGTACATCTGAACATTTTACCAGCTGTTAATTTGCAATCCTCGAATTTATATTAAAATTATGATAAATGTAGTAATGTGAAGTACAAAAGCAAGTGGTAAACAAAGCCTTGAAATTGGACCCAGTGGAGTCAAAAACTGTAAACATGTTGCTGAGCAGATCTTGGTCCAGTATTGCAACAATGCTATGAAGGACAAACTAACAAATAATCAATAAAAGAACAATAGAAAGCATTGTTATGGTTTTCAAGCTGGTACCCTGTATCAGCTAAGCAGAAATGTAGCGCTGAGCAAACATGTTCTGAGAGAATACAAAGAGAAAGCTGTGAGCTCACAATTCCACAGGTTTTTTTATGTCTGTGTAACACAATTTACTATTTCAACCAACGGGAAAGCTGAAAACAATCAAACCTTTGCATAGTCTTTCTGATTTGCATTTCAATTAAACCAACCCATGGGCCCATCTTCATAAAGCAGCTAAGCAGATAAATACTACTAACCAAATGAACTTCCCATAAAAATATTCAGAGCGACTAAAACAACAAAAGTCATTTTGGCTCATACAAGTACTGTACCGATTTACAAATTGCTGCAAGCCATGTTAAATGTACTAGTACATCAAGATGCTCTAAAAATATCCCCACTCAACTTTAGTCTCAGATTGAGTCACCCTCTAAACTTATCCAAGCCGCATCCCCTCCTTGAGTACAACTGACATAATAATTTATGAAATGATTTCCTGTTTAATTATAGGTTAAGGTTATTAATAGTACACAAAACGTTATATTGTAATTTTACAGTGTGAAGACTTATTATAAGGAGGGGGAAGAGGAGATTGTGTGTTGGGTGAGGGAAGGCAGATGGGCTATTTATATTTCAGTGACTGTGGGTGTGTGTCACAGATTCATCATTAGGTGTGTTCCTTACTCTTTGAACTTATATTTCTGCCGCTGTTTCCCAGGTTGCTGTTGCCAGATATTGACAAAATAGGGACACCGCCAAAATAGGGCTAGGATAGCTCGGTTGGCAGGGAGTCAGGAGGTCGCAGGTCCAAGTCCCGCTTTAGTCAATTTCTCTTTGTTAAAACCACAATGAAACTTTTCAGAAGACTATTGTTAAGAGGTGGGAGTGGAGGAGATTAGGGTTAGGATGGGGGAAGGTGGAATATTTGTCGTTTAAAGTGACTGTGGATGTCTGTCACAGATTCATCAGGAAAATGTCCTTTACTCTTTTAAACTATTATTTCAGTGCACGGAGGGGGCAGTTAAGGGTTAGGATGGGGGACGGCTGATGGGCTAGATGTTTATTTTTTTTTAATTTTAACATTTTTAAAATTAGCAATGGGTAGAAACCATTTGTCTGAATTACAGAGAAACAGGAACACCCTAGCACTTTTTACAAGCATTGACACAAGGCCTAGTTCTTGCAAGGAGACTACATTAAGTTTTAAACAAAACAAAGTTACATGCAAAAAGTGGTTTTGATCCTAGCAGATTTGTTCTACTCCAGCTAGGGCCAAAACTTGAGGTCATTACCACTTGTTGCATTCATATCACAGGTCATTTTGGTGCTTGGTAAGCAGCTTACAATAAATGCTTGAATTTCTTTTCTTTTTTTCGGGGGGGGGGGGGGGGGGGGGGCGGCACACAAATACTCTTCTACCTTATAAACTACCATGTTGATTATAATTTTCTTTCTATGTTAATTCAGACAATGTTCAACAGCTTAACAGTCCATTAAATAGGTGTGAGCTTCAAAAGTTTTAAGAAAAAGAATTGAAACAAAAACTGAAATTCGTAACATTTTTGTGGTCAACAATAATGTATTTTCCTGCTTAATTTTGTTGATAAGTGTTCAATTTCATGTTTCATCCAACCAACACATTTAACTTATGTATTACCAAAAATAATGTGAAATTACCCACAGACCACACTTACTAGTAGGGTTATCGATTATCACTATATGAATTAAACTTCAAACTTAAGTCTTTATAGCTACATGTTGTACAGTACACGTATGTACATTATACTTGTACAAAACATGTAATAATGTACCTTCAAGAATAAAACCAGATTCAACAATATTCAACAAAACTCAACACCGGCAAATGTATAAAAAATAAAGAATAAAATGGCTGTTATTTACCAACCAAAATAACCTGTGCTACAAATGTAAAAGTGACAATGGTCTAAACTTCGTATCTCAGAAGATTCTTTTTCAAAGGCTATCAGAGAAACACTATGCTACGGCCAAAATATGTGGACATTACTTCCACTGTTTTAAAATATAGCAAATGATAAAGTGTGCTGCACAGTGCACTGTGCCCAAACTATAGGCACTCAGACCTAGGTTGAAATGCTCCTCCATCCCCATTTTACCATTCAAGCAGCATCTAAGGGCTCATTTTTCTGTACTAAAAAGAGTGAACACAACTCTTTATACATGTTGAAAATTTATCCAAAACGTTTATAAAGTGTGTCTCCCCCCCCCCCCCCAATGAATCAGGGTCATCAGGGTACCAATGGCTTCCGCTGACTGAACAAATCATGCTGGATGAGGGACACCAGTGATACTGATAAGGATCTACGTATTACTACATCAGTGGTGAGTTGATGTTTGCATAGTGGGATGACCCACAGCTGTGCTGCACACAATCAGCTGTTGAACGATGCCCTGTGATACACTGGACATGTACAGTACAACACGTGCACATATAAAACAAAGTCCCCACTGCACATATAAAACAAAGTCCCCACATCAGCCCACGTGGCAATATAAAAACACATGGGCATAAAGAGATTTCAAACTTGCACTGTAGTATTAAATGCTGGTACTACTTAACTTACAATACTCCCTATCAACACATAGACACAAACCAGCAAGTTTTGAATCGTTTAAGTAGTTTTTATGGGTACATGTACGTGTAATCCATAGTTACAGACACTAAAAATGCATGAAACATATATATTTTTTTTTATATACATGTGTACTGTAGGCCTATCTGGGAAAATTGTTACACCTGTTTACACTTATGAACATGTAATCTCTTCATAAAACAATGCAAAATTACATGAGTGTGTACCTGATACATCAAAGGTACACAATTTCTTTTAATTCTTAAAAGATTATAATTATCGAAGATTTTGGATCACATAGACATTGTACTAGAGGCTTATTTCAGATGTAAATACATGTAATTGGAAAAATGTACCATTATTGAATTAATACACATCGTCTAGTGACGGGTCATTGTGGAATATTGATGTAAGGAAACCATTTATTATACTTTTGTGCTGGTACCATCATTATTGGAAATAAAGATTCTAAACAAAGATTCTAAATGTTTGAAGGACACGTACTGTAATAGTGATTTTCAATGTACACCTTGCAGTCTTATGTGTAAAAATAAAATAAAAATAACCATGAACTTTTTTGTAGTGAAAACAGTTAGTAATTGTACTGTTTCACAAAAACTTGGTAATATCTATGTAGACCATGGAGTAATGTATGGACTTGCATTACAGTAAACAACATTTAGGCTTGACCCACTTGAAGTGACCTCGTCATACACCACGGTCATACACCACGGTCATAACGTACAAAGTAACAAAGACTCTCTGAAGTTTGAGATTCAGTCAAACTCATGATAAATCGCCACACTGATTTCAAATAATAGAAAAAGTCATCTCCCGAAACTATTAGAGATTGTTTGTGTTAACCAGTCAGGGAATAAATCAAAAATCAAAATCTTCATACAATGCAGTGTGAAACTTTCTTAACATTTGTCAAAATTTGTCTAAATACACCTGGTTAGACATGCGCTCCAGCGTCACGCCAAACCAAAATATTAAATTTACTACATGACAAATTTGTTGTCTGAAACAATTAGGAAGAACCTGACGTGCAGGAAGTCGAAAGATCTACACTGTTGTAGTCATTCGGATCGACTCTGAAGCATCTTGGTTTCAAGTGCTTGTCATAAGCTGAACCTAATAAATTTATATGTTAATGTATGGTAATTAAAAGAAAGGTACACATGTGTAGCTTAACCCTAACCATGCTAAATGCAATCAATATGCACCAAATGGTAATAGTTGTTGTGATCTGTTGCATTTGGCAGTCAACTCAGATGTCATTCTTTGACTGAATTTGTTGCATTCAGCAGTGAAGTGACTTCATATACATGTAGGTTTGGGTGCTTCTATTGTATCTGAACAACTTATAATGGGTATTTCAAAATATTTTAAAGTATGATGTAATATTAGGTAAGAATCATAATTCAAATCATATTCAAAAGACTGTATAATAACAGTTTTAACAGTTACAAGTCACCACTACACATGTGCATACTGTTGCATTTAGCAGGGCAAACACCCTTGCTCAGTCCTTTCACAAACAGCATGCCTGCACATTGCAACAATATCCCTTGTTGCATTTTGTTGCATTTGGCATGGTTCTCATTTCAACTGTGTTGCATTCTGTTGTATTTGGCAGGCTATGTAGAGAGACCCTAATGGGGGTTAGGGTTAATGCCATATTTTCATGCCTTTTTCATCTCTGTTCAGCTACATGTAAAATATGTAGTATGGAGGTGGGGTTTTTTGCTTATTGGCTCACCAAAATTGTGAACTACATGCTTTTTTTACTAAACTCTTTTATTAAAATAATATACGGCAAAACTGACGTCTGTTGTCGACCCTGTTGTTTACCAATAGTACATTAGGATGGAATACAAAGTACGCTTTTTGACTAAAATATAACATGTTCATCAACCTATGAAAAGTGCCAATTTACATTTAGTTCGCCGACAGGTCTGAGACCAACATTGATTTGGGTCCACCTAGAGTCACTCCTAATTGTTCGGTGTGACTCTGGAGCACCGGTCTGAATCTAGTGTTAGAGCACTGTATGCGTTTACTATTTATGAAGTTGCATTTACCACATGATATTATAATGCAGCCATGGTGCATCATTTCAGACCATGTGGATGGCTGATCAGAAAATTCAGTTCTAAAAAATATGAGTCTTCTTTTTTACCTAATTCACACAACGTCATCCTCACAATAATCTAGGTTGCGCAATTTTTAGGGAGTCAATGTCCAATGTGTTATACAGTGTGCATTTTAGGCCATGGGATGTCAGCATGCTCACCTATTTTAGGTAAAAACTGACTCCCAAAACGGCAAGCCTAGCAGACAGTAGCTGCATGTGCCAGTGGTGCAAGGGGTCATTGCATTACTACATGTGTCTGCCTATTGCACAATCCTTCAACAGAATTGTTTGCACTGAGATACATTGTAGAAGTTTCAATCACATCACATTACTACTACTACTACGTAGTCTGCCTCCAAGATAACCATCTAATCCTCCATGCATTAGTTGACTCTCTCACAATGTAACCTGTTCTTATACATCATGGATAAACCAGAATCACTCTGTGATTGTTGGTGTTTGTGTGCTTGTGAGGTTTATCTGTAAATACCACACAATAGCCACTGTAATCCTGAAGTGTTGACCCACTGTGAATTGCAAATTGCGTCATTTTATAAGCTCCACTCCAATGCAACAATATAAACTCAGCTCATAAGTTGAGATGGCATGATTTTGTTTAAGCTCCATTGAAACTAACACTGAAGTTACATCATTCAAATAACACACACCGAATTAATGAAGATGAATGTACCCTCTTGCATCATATAAAGCTACCCGACCTACATGTATAAATGCAGGAATCCACCAGATTTGGGTGATTTTTTAATACTACATTTACCTCTATTGTATGCAATCATATTTGCAAATGACATAAAAGCTGAACAAACATGCCTTATTTATTTAAATGAAAACTTTGTGCACTCAAACAAATCCTCCATACTATTGTACATGGAGTTCATAAGATTGCACTGGAGTACAACCCTGATGTGACCAACCATTGCTAGAAGCTGAATAAAGCCAGACTTCTAGGAAAAGCAAACACCACGGACTAACCATTATTTGACCACTGCATCAGATTCAACTAATTGTTAGTCAGTTGGAATTAGTCAAGCATACAGCGCATTGCAATGTCCCGCACTGGGTCTGTAGGCTCACAAGGTATATTGGTAATGTAAGTTTCCGGTGGAAACGGATTGATATGTAAAAGCAACTGGTAAAAACAAACCTGTAATTCGAATGCCTCGCTCACTGGAGGCACTATCTTTAAAGTGAATGCGGTGTCTTGAATCACGATCACGTCCTCAACTTTAGAGTCTTTTTGGTTCTCCTTTTCGGAGTCTGTCCTTTCACCATTTTCTCCCTCTACCTTCTTGCTCTTGTCTCCTTCCTCATTGCCATTTTCAGAGGGAAGATCCTCAGAGTTGGACTCAGTGGCATCGCTTTGATCAGCGACAACTTCGCTCTTGCTGTCAGGATCGTCGACAGAGGCTTCTGAGTGCCTGTTAAAGAAGGGGCATTTGGTCTCTGGTTGAACTACCTGATCTGGCTTATCATGTCCATTCTGGGCCTCTGTAGGGTTCAGATCACCATTCGAATTGAGCCTGTTGTCTTGATCACTATCCATTCCATTCATGGTTGCTTGACTATCGGCATCCCCTCCTCCTCTTTGACCATTCACCAGGTTAGGCAAAGCTGCAGCTGCTTTGAGCTTCAGAACTATGGAGAGAATAAAACATGAATGACTTACTCGTGACTTACTCGTTAGTCATTACAAACATAAATCACCAATTAGGTTTCTATTATAAGGATACCACATAAAAGCACTCAAGTCAATTTCCAAGTTAGTTGTTCAGATTTGTTCATACAATAAAACAAAGATTTCATTTCGGATGAAAATTTGTTTTTCGCCTGACGTGTTTTCTCATTCCGATACTCGCACAGTCTATAGAATTCAAGTAAATAAAAACAATTCTTAAGCTTTACTTTAAGAATTTTCTGGCAGGGGTACGTTTTTGTGAGTAAGTTTATAAACAATGTAGTACCACTGTGCAATTCAAGACATAAGCCGTGTTTCCATTGCATTAATATAACATACATGGGACGATGCGTTCGCACTTGACTTTTAGGCACAGTTAGTTTGACCAGGTTAAATTACCTGGGCAGAAGGTGACTGGTTAAACTACCCATTGGACTTGGTTAAGTTACTTGGGTGAAATTTTCCTGGGCTGTTCGCACTGAACTTAAAATGGTCAAGTTACCCATTTGCTCAGTTAGTTTAGTCCAACAGGGGTTATTGCACACAAGCTACAGAGGTGCACAAAATGGTACCTATGACTCATTATACATGTACCTACATGTACATGTAATAGAAGGTATTGCCCCTTAAGCAGGAAAATTCAGAGTTCGCAGAAAAAACTAGGTCAACTCAAAGATTCAGTTGTAAACTACATTATGTATTTGAACACATAACGTTATATTTGATAAACAGCACTTATTAATACTCACTGAGTATCAACTGAGAGTATTAATTTGAAAAAGTGGACTGTTTTGGAAGCATTGATGTTGTATCACCCAGAGTAGATCTGTCCTTGAGGATACACTACCAATCATTATCCCTGTACATGCCCAGAAAAGGACGCTTATCAGCTGGAAAAATTATGTTGGCTCTACTCCGATGAAAGATTTCTATAATTCATAAATGAGTACAAGAGTAATTTCTGGAGGAAGCAGTCAATGAAACACACATCCTGTTACTATGAGAATACCAACAGATATTCAAACCACAACCATGAACCTATATGGTCCCTAGTAAGAGTGTCTTGGCACAAGTGTCAAGAAGTCAAACCACAAAATCCTCGATCAGCCATGAACCAATGGTGGTACTTTCTTGTTATCAACAATAAAATACATCGTATTTTATACATATTTTATGAACACAGGCTTCCTAACCATCACACACCGCCCCCCCCCCCCCCAATCCCGTACCACACCACCACCCTGTAATTCATGCAAATGGAGAAACAAACCTCAAATCTTGCTGTTGCAAGCTTTCATACGGCTAAAGTAAAAAAAACTAAAAATCATTGTGCGCCGTGAGAGTGCTCAGATTACTGGTAACTCAACGCGTTACTAATATATCAGTGAAATAGATAGTAGTACCAGTGAAATCATGACGTAATTGAAAAATAGAAAAATAGCAAATTGAAAAATGGGGAGAGCAATTTTTTCACTGAAAATCCACGCTGCGCGCAAATTCTTTCAAATTACCTTGAAAATGTAACTTTCTTTATCAATTGTTTTAAGGCTAATCAGGAAGCTTAATTTACTGATTGTATACCCTCTCATTCTCTGGTGAAATCTGTGCACTGAATTTCAGTTGCAATGTAGGCTCATATAAATGGAGTGCAGAGTTCATTCTTAGAAGTTAACTTGTTTGTCCTTTAGGATGGGACTTTGTTTGGACCATAAATATCATTAACACAAAAATTATAATTTACAAATTTTAATGGATATATTACATAGGCCACTGCATCTTTAAAAATTCACAATAATTTGTTGGGGGCAAATTTAAGATTACCTAAAAATGGTTGGCTGCCATTTTTAATGTTTTGATTGAATAATATGTACAGTATTATTGCCAAAATTATTGCCACCCCCTTCTTGTTCACCTTACCATCCCCAAAATGAGCTAATGTTCAATGATCTTGTGTCATGAGGGCTGAAGAATACAAAACTGAAATTTGGCTTGTTTTTAATTAAGAGGGGCTTCCCTAAACTTTGTTTTTTTGCTTTTACTTAACTCAATTGCAATTTTGTTTCCCCATGGGCCAGCATGTGATGTGCACATTGTGAAAAGTATGGGGGAAAACATGAAAGTAGAGTTCGCAAATTTGCATATTGAACAATTGTCATAGCCTTACTTTTGCCCTTAATGGCAGTATTTTTATCAACAACCAATCAATGAATTCCTGATTTGAGGTTGTATTGTATTAGAACTTCTTTTGCAACGCCGTCTTTGCAATTCAACGAGCAGTACATGTTCAACATTGATGAAAAATCAACAAAGCACCGCGGACACGACGACACTGCTCATTGCCGGCATCGGGAAGGCAACGTTAGACCAAGTTCCCCCAGTAAACGTTCTCGATGTTTCATTAGCCTTGGTACAAGGCTGTGTGTAGTACAGAAATCCGCTGCACTAACTTTTGGAGTTAGCAGCGAAGTTAGCTACAATTTGCATTCACATGGTCAAAAAATGTTGCTGTTAGCTAACACTAACAGCGAAGTTAGCTACTCGTGTGAACGTACCCTACAATGAGCTTCTATTTGAACCACAGGCCTTAGAACTTCCAAGGCTAAAGCCCAGGGCAAAGGTTTCCCTAATACACACTGAACTGACTAGATTGTATGACAAAATACACACAGATTGTGTTTATAAAACACTTTTATAAAAAAACAACCTCTCTAGCTTCACAATGTGCATTTCTATTCAATGTTTGAGTACTAATTGTTAGCAAGTTTATTTTGTTGAGTAAATGATGGGGGATGCATGTATATTTTACACATGTAAAATGACCTTTGTCTTACTTCATTATCACTCCAACCTAAAAGCAATAATCAGATATGAGAGCTATCTGTATGGAGTACACTTTGAACCTACTCAATTAACAGTACACAATCAGACTGGATGAAACTCAATTAACTCAATTGAAGTTCAACATTTCAGTAGTGTACACTTACGCACATGAGAAAAACATGGCAGTTATAACTTGTACAAGAAGTTTTATTGTTTACATTGTGTATGTAGGCCAACAAATGTACAGTGTATGTTGTCCAATATTTGTATACTCAACATCAGGCCTAGAATTACCTAAATGCTATGGAGGCCGATCAGGCCATGACCTCTGTTGCCCTGGCCTTGGCCTTGGTGCCCCATCAATGGAGACTTGCCCTTTGCAAAATGGAAATGGCCTTGCCCTTTCAAAGATGAAATACCAGGTCTGTAACATGGCATAAAAAGGTTTCCAAACAATCACTGATAATTTCTGATGAAATGATGAGTTGACGAATGATGATCAAGACTCTTGTTCTCTTTTCTAAAAAAATACAGTGTTTTCTTAGTAGATGTTTACTACACAATGTCCAACTCTCCAATTACACACTTTTCACATTCTCATTTCATAATTCAACCATGTTCTTCATCAGAGCATTACTTAAAAGCCCTTTTCACACGAGAAAAAAAGAACCAACATTCCTTGCGACGAATTTAACGAGCGCTGAAGTCATCCCACGCCTGACCGCTTTCGCAAGCTTTCACACGACACCAAGTAAAAATGTGACCACGTTCCATGAGACGAGAGTACAGACTTAGCTGGTTACCACTGAACTATAGAGTTTTTGTTCTTAAACAGCGCTATACCAGTTAAATGATGACGTATGTCGCGTGTGCACAGTGTGTCGTGGTCGGTAAAAAATAAACCATGTAAACATTCTTCAAAATGGCTGACACTCACGAAGACGTTGGGGAGTCCATTCATAATACTATGCCCGTAATATCCTCCAAAAAACGACCGGCAAAGACATCAACCAAAGATAAGAGTAAGAAGGCCAATAAATCTTGGTGCTACGAGGAAACGATTGCCTTGATAAACATTATGGAGAAGGAAACCACCCAATCTAAAATGGATGGTTTGACCCAAAACGGCCATGTTTGGCGGGAAATCGCGGACGAGGTGGCAAATGGTCGCAACGGTGACCAGTGCCCGGTAACGGTGTGTAAACACACAAAGGTCGGCTCCCGAAGGTTCTTCACGCATGCGTGTTAATACTGCTTTCGCGAGGATTGTCGGTCAATAAACAACGGATCGTTTCACACGAAGGTTTGACTAGATTCCTTGCGAAAAATTACGCTAGCGTAAGATTTTGTCGGAGGTCGGGACCTACTACAAAATTTCGCAAGGTTTGCGAAAATTTCGCAAGGAATGTAGGCGATGTAAAATATTACTGTTCTTTCACACGAAGCCCAAATTGTAATTTTTTACAAACAATTGTAAAATTTCGCAAAGAATGTTCGTTTTTTCCGTCGTGTGAAAAGGGCTAAAGACAAACTTGGATTTATTCATATTGATGTTTACTTTTTTTTCAATTCAACAATTCTGGTAACTTTTCCCAACCAAAATGGACGAAACAACAAAAATTTAGAGTTGCCTGCAAGTTTTTTCACTAGCTCACATCACACAATTTTTGACGGTGCAAATTGGGAAGAAGCTCAATGAACTTTGCCCTGCATCGCGCACAAGGCCCTCACTCAGCAAAAGTTGTTGCTGTTTTAATAGCCTTAACCCAAGGCTGTGTTTAGTACAGAATCTGCAGGCGACTGTTGTTAACTTTTTAACCCTGCTGTAATCGAATTTTTTGTCAATTTAATGTTACGGACAGTGCATTTACATGTACATGTGAACAAACCTAACTTTTTTACGTGTATGTGTAAATGTAACACACAGCAGACAGAATGAATTACACAAGGGTAAAAATGTACCAGTGACATGTTCGATCATGTACATGTACACATGAACTGTATGTACGACTGTATGTACGACTGTACGTACAGCACGTGCCACTGTATGGTACCATACATCTATGCACAACACACTAAACGTGTATAACACACTGTACGTAATACATTGTACATATGTGTTGGCCTAAATGCTATTGTAACACAGTATATTGTTGTGTGCTACTTGAGCGGCCGATAACTAAATGTTACAGATATACAGTAGACGACAGAAAGAGGAAGGCAGACACGTACTGTATACTGGGCTGTATTGGAATTTTATTGTATTATTCCTGGCTGATGGTTAGACGAAAGAAAACTGGATTGGGCCACATGGGCTAACCAGACTACCGAGAAAAGCAGAGAAAATGAACTAAGAATTAAACTGTACGGACAATATATAGAGGATTGGTAAATCTTGGTCACTGACCGGATAATAGTGGTGGTCAGTGCAGGTCCATGGGGGTATCCAGTGGGCCTACCACATGGGTGATTTATGGGCTTGAGTGCATGGTCAAGGAAGTGGACGGAAGCTTGATAATTGGGGATAATGGGGTTAAGGTTGGAAGGAGGCTGTGTTTCTAATAGGGACAATTATTCTTAAAATAATTACTGGTGATGACAGCTAGATTCAGGGTTTACACTATCACATGTGCTACAATGTACCCATTTAATACCCAAACAACATTTTAAACCGAGACTGCATAGAATGTACATGTAGTACTGTTGGGACAGCAGTGTATTGACAATCTTGCCAACTTCCATTCAGCTGATGCAATGGCACTATGAGATTAATTACCAGAACCAGATCTAACCTGTTAGTGTTACATCATTGCGAGTGAATCAATGTAGAGAATAGAACAGCAATAAAATACCAACATAAAAACTGCTTTGAGCTTTAAACCAGATTACACCAAACACATTAGGATTTAAATTAGGGGCATATTACCTACTTTTAGAGGTTTTTAATTTGTTGACTGGACAAAAATTTGATTGCAAACCAAAAGCTGTACTAAAACGGTCCATCAATTTTAAGACCAAGAATTAATTTTTTTGTACAAATGCCGAGATGCAACCTCCCTTTTGTCCTGTTTGCCTGTGTTGAATGCTACACAATTTCTGAATGCCATCACTGCAGCGGAGTAGCCAGAACTTTTTCGGTGGGGGGGGGGTCATGCTTTTATTTTGGAAGGGGGGGCGCTGCACGGGGCCACCATCCTCTAACGTTCATGGCATTTTGTGGACGCGGTAGCATATTTCTCTCGTGTTTTTCCTTTTCTTTTTCTTTTTCTGAGTACACTATGACAATTCTTTTGTTGGGGGGTACCTGGGGGGGGGCACTGAAAATTTTTGGGGGACACATGCCCTCCATGCCCCCCTCCCCCTTGGCTATGTATGCCGCTGCATCACTGTAAACCAATTGAGTAGAACACAACGATGGACTGACTTACATGCATCAATAATGACCAAATCAAAAATCAACTGCAATACCTACCCACAGTGTGTGCCTGAAGGTCAAAGTTCAGAACAGGTTATTGGAGAGTAATACTCAGTGGAAATTTACTGGAAATATTTCATGATACCAGCTGCACTCATTCATATGTTCAATGTTTAAAGAGAACTTCATTAGCCTTGCGGTATTTTATGTTCACAACAAAAATTCTCTCATGATTTCATTCACACAATGAAAAACAACTTTTGAATGGTGTGAATTTCTTTTCAATACAAGTTTTAAGAATTTCTGGGATTCTATTATTTGTAGTGAAACCCTGTTGTCATTCAGCCATCTAGGTAAAATAAAGTACAATTTTTTAACACTTTACAAGAGGCAACTGGATTATATCGTTCCTTTCTTTTTTAACCAATAAACGCACAGCAACGTTGCTGGCTTGCACATGTTTGAAACTTGTGTGCACTAGTTTGAAACGAGCTAGTTCTAAGCTTGCAAGAGGAGCAGGTTTGCGTGAGGAGCTACACAATGTAGTTCTAAGCTTGCGTGAGGAGCTACTTAGTGCTCAACATGGATAGACATTCAACACAGAGTCGTGGCGAGGCTAAACTGTCAAATTCTATTCTGAACTTTTAAAGGTTTTTGGATGTTTTTAATGGAGCGGTGAATGGCAATAAAAGAGTGGTGATTCGGTCTTAAACGGATGTTTTAGAACCTTGCAAGGTATAGTGGCCGTGCATTACGGCTCTGGCCTTTATCGCACAGCCATGACCTTGCTGGTCATGCTGGAATTTAAAAGCCATTTAAAACCTCATCGCCACTATTTTTATTACTTTATTCAAAACATAGTAACATGCCCGGAATTTCATTTTTGAGAGGGCAAGGCCATTTCCATTTTTCAATTAAAGGGCACCTCTTTTGGAAAATGGGAGGGAAAAATTTCCGTATCCTGCCACCACTTTTTCATTCGTTATGATATAAAATAGTATATAATTTACCTAAATGAGATATTCCTTTTTGTAAAAATTAGTTAAAAGGTGGTGGCAGGATACGGAAATTTTTCCAATGGGAGGAGGGGCACCAAGGCCAAAACCATGCCATCAGATGCCATGGCCTCAGTGTAATTTCCTGACCTGTACTGACAGTAGTAAATTCTTTTTATAATAATTAATAATAAAATAATAATAATTAATTTCCTAATTAGTATAGTAATAATTATCATTCATATGAATGATTATGATTGAACATGATGAACATTCAACATGTTCAACATCAAATCAGGAACTATTCTCACACGGCAGAAATGAAACACATCCCTAGTCAATTAATTAGCATTACATGATTGATATGATCCCAATATACAAAACCTCGATGAGATCGTCGTTTCCTAAAGTAAATGAATGCCCATCCATGCACAAAACCGTGTGATGTAACATCGACCCGCCACGCACAACAACGGCATCTGCACCATACATGCACATTTCATAACTCCAACTCAAAAACCATCCTTAGATTTGCATAACTTACCGGCACTGTCTGTCGTTTTCGAAGCACCATCACCCTGACAAGACAGCTCGCTTTCACTTGGCAACTTCTGGGTCTGCTCTGCATCTGTGTTTTTTTCGATTACGGAATCTTCTGCCATCGTGTAGAGTTTTGAGCGACCGGCGAAAAACACGTGTGTAATTCAATCCTAGATCGATCGATCGTTCGTCCGTACGTCGTACACACATACAAATACGTACGTGACGTACGTGTAATATTGAGTGTGAGTCTGGTGCAGGGGATCAGAGCTGACACGCGCAGAATCAGTCCGGCTTGCACACTGGCTAGGCTGCGGATGATGAAAGATTGCAAGCGTTAAGATACACACGGGACGTACACATGCGTGACATACGTACGGGCATATCCCCTAGGGTCATGACCTGATGCGTATGGTGTGTGTTGGCAATGATGGAAGCAGTGCATGTAAAAATGCATAACTTCGTAACACTGATTGATAGGCCCTTGAGTGGGTGAATTGGGGGTTAGGGTGGCGGTGGGGGGTGGGGGGGGGGGGACAAGTGCCTTTGGTGATACCAGCATGAAATTTGGCAAATAACCATACTATGTAGCGAGAAAGCTGTTTGTTTGGCTGTAGAGCTATCGTGGATCTAAATTTTGAAAAGTACTAGGTGCTCAGTCTTCTCCAAACAGTGCAATGACTGGGGGAGTCAAATTCCTTGATATCCTAGAATGGACCATTCCACATATCTAAGAGGGGGGTGTCAGCCCCAGAGTATTGATTATTATTGTTTACAGAACTTTTTCAAAAAACAATACGTTTGTATTATATTTCTTATCATCAAAACGCACATATCCTAGATATCAAGGAACAAATAAAAAATCAACAATAAACAAATTAATGAGCTCTGAACAGTTCGGTCTTCAACAGTTTGTAGAATTTCATGATGGAGTCAGACTGACGGACTTCTGGAGGGAGTTTTTTCCATAGGTGGCCGGGGCCGCTATAATCAAATGCACCGTGACCACGCGTTGCCAAACAGGGGGCCTATATTAGATAGTAGGCCTATCTAATGCAAGCATGTCCTCTTTATTTGAAAAAAGGTCTTTCATGTTAAATTTTGTTTAAGAAAAAGAAAACAAAAAGGGGGCGAAAAATGAGACCCTTGACGCCCCAAAAGCACGTGGTTGATTTGATCTGAGAGCTCTCAACGTGTAAACATTTTAAGGTGACAGGTCAATGACATCAATCTGATCGAACAGACGCCCACACCATGTACGAAAACCACGATTGAATCTTTGTATCGATGGTGTTGCGTCTTAAACAAATGAAACTCAAACCCGGACGCCCAGAGTAACCAAGCCTTTCGGAAACGTGTATCATCTCTAGGGAACAATCCTGCCGTACCCTTGCTCTCCATTTCGCTATTTTATCGCACAGCAACAAGCATGATTTCCAGCAACTGGAAACTTCAATAGCGACCTCTGTTGGTGCGTTCATTTATAGCGACCTCTGTTGGTGCGTTCATTTATACCGAAGAAGGAATCTTAATAAGTACAGGTATTATTGTTTTATTACCGTATCCAAAAGAGAAGATCTCTGTAATTCATTTAATAATTTTGAAGCTGCATCTGTTTTAATCCAAAGAAACAGACGCTTGATGAACAGCACTTCAAACCAAACTTCCCGTGAGTTGCTGGTGTAGTAGCCCACCACTTTAAACAAACAAAAAATAACTGTTTGAAATAATTACATGTCAAACATTGTCAACGAGTTGGTATTTCGTTTTTCTCTCCATGTATGTGATATAATGGAAATTCCTATTCAATGTATTCTTGAGGCGATATTTATTTCCATTAGGTCTATAAATATCGTCCCTGCACTGGTCAAACATCTTGTGAACACTAGGCCCGCCACCGATCATCGACTCTAAACAACACATGAGTCGCACGGGCATCAATTACATGGTACGTAATCAGTTGCGAAAGATCAACTTCCCCTTACAGCATCACATTTTTGGGGTGTGTTTTGAAAAGAAAGTGTTTTCTTGATGAGATCAGATTTTGCCCTATCTTCATTAAACCATTAAGCTGCTTTTAAGGGCGCATAGTTTCAATCCACGTCAAATCATGTCGCCACAGGAACCAAAATGTTATCACCAAAATTCTTCCGTGAATTTACTGGGATGGATCCGTTTGACCGAAGTCACAAGATGTTCCCGTTAACTTTCATCAAACTTCACGATTTTGTCCCAAGTTGGAAATGCTGGCATCAAATAATTTATGATTTCTTCCACAAGCTGTTAAAGTTGACGTAATTAATGTTCATGCCATGGAATTTGAAATCTAAGATTAGAACGAGGGAGTAAGCTTGTAGTTTTTACGTCAAAATGACAAGTGGAAGCCAAGACATCAAGTGGCATTTTTGACTGTTGCTAAAAATCACAAGAAGGCTATAATAAGCCTTTAATGTTTTCCTCAAATTTCGCCGCGTTATTTCCGCTCACCATCACAAAAAGGTTATGTTTTCACCAAAAGCAAAGAATTTCCAAACTGTTGGGTCCAAATAAAAAAGGGTAAAAACCTTTGTGTTCTCTTTATAGTCCGTTTGTAATACTCTCAAAGTCGTAAAAAGTAGCAACGGATCCTTAAATAATTGTTTTTCCAACAGTGCCGAAACTAGGGTGAAATTTTGGGGGGCACAAGCCCCCTTTTCACGAAAACTAAAGACTGGTATAACTATTAAACAAAATCCAATACCCATTTATGTACTTTCCCTTGAACACCATAAAATACAAGATGTATTATCAACGCATGTATGTAACAAACCATCACAATGAGCCAGAAAAACTGGACAAAATTGTATATTTATGTTTATTCAGGACATTACATCACAGCATGTGTTCACAGTGGACTGTATGCAAATCATGTTTTTAGGCCGAACCATCAAGCAGCTGCATTATCAGTTGTTATTCTGTTTCTCAGAGTTCACATTTAAAGGGCTTGAAGTTTCAAACAAAAATCACCGAAAAGCAATTGAAACGTCCCTTTTTGTTTATTTATTTTTTGTTGGAGGGGGATGGGCATTCCTTCTAATTCTAAAAACCAAATCCCGCTTGGACTATCAAAACAAATTAATAACCATTTGGTATTACCCATAATGCGTCTCAGTACCCACAATGCATCTGCCTTGACGCCCATCAACACTGAATAACCTGATACATAACTTAAGTCAGTCTACAAAATAAATGGTATAATTATAGGAAACATATTCACAATTTGGAAAAAACACAAAACTGAGATTATAAACTTATTTTCGTCTGGTGTTATGTAAGATCAATAATTATCATCATTGTTGACAGAATGCATTATTTAAAATATGGATTAACATCAACTTAACATCAAAATAAATAGACTAAATGTAAAAATCCATGCTTTCAAAAAAGGGCAACCGATTTAACTCTAACTGTACACTATGCACCACAGAACCTACATGTACTGTCCAATATTATCATGGATTTGTGGATAGTTCTCATATACCAGAATTGAAAAAAAAAATAATAAAAAATAATATTCTTGAACAATTTGTTTAATATTTACATAAATAGCCCTCTAAAATGGTTCGTTTCCATACTTGAATGAGGCAAGATGGTACTACATTGGTAAATTCTAATCACAAATGGTTGAATGTTGGGAAGTGGTGATGAACACTGCACTGTTGTTAGCCCTGGTTGGACATCAGTCTCCATTGCACTGCTATCAAGTAGAGTAACGAAGACTGAATATCCAACTGAACCACTCGTGGGAAACACTGGTGGTGATCTTGCCATAAGGTGGACTTTCAAGTACCTGCTGTAACAAAACAAGAACATCCCTTGTTGCCATTATTGATACAATAAAAACATGCACAGTGTACTACAGTATTCTCACAGTTTGTCACTTCAAGCATGTTGTGAAGATGATACATTGTCAAAACAATGCGTCTTGCTGGAGTGAGAGTCAGCAAACCAACTTGAAATGACATATGCATTTCCTGAACTTATTGCTCATCTTATACTCTGCTAGCATAGAGGCAGCCGTTTCTGATCAACTATCAACCATGGAACAATAAATGAACATTCAGAACAATCAATGAGTCACTTCCAATGTTGTACCTTCCAGTCAATCGTTAGTCCCCTTGCATATGATGTCACAAGCTCAAATAGCACCCTCAATGTTGGTAAAGGATGGCATAATCATTGGCTAAATAAAAGTCATGGTTGCAAATGTTTACAAAGTTTGACCTCAGTTATGGCTGCATATGCACAGGGTCTCTGCATTACACCCAACACCTTAAATGAACCCTTTAGAGCATTTTTTTGCAAGGTTTTTACTCAATGCAAACAAAATCTACCAGTAAGATGTGTTAACAGCCCCATGTAGGCAACAAAGCCCAACAAATCTGCTGCATCTGGGCAAAAGCTAACAATGTTGTCAAGTCCCAAAGACCACCAGCCAAATTGACTCGCATGTAACAGTACTTCAGACTGCTTCCTGGTGATCCTTGCTTTTTCTTAGCATATTGTCCAGCAAGTTTGAGTCCTTTTGCTTCGCAGACTGCCATTGTCCTTTATGAAACTGGTTAGGACTTGGCCAATTTCTACACAAACACACTGAGGATGAAGGCATCAGTTATAACAACCCAACTAGGGACCAAAACAAGCAGTTTAATGCCTACAAAGAGAGTGGTGCATGCATTTATTATTGTGTTTAAGGTTATACCAACTGAAGGTTGGTCATACGGTAGGTCATATGGTAGTCAAACACAAACTGTGAAATAAGTTTTGACTTCAACACCTCAGATTTACGTATGATTTCATAAAAGTCCTACACAACTTAACTTGTTGGAATAATTACTCCTTGGGCTTAAATACATGAAACTTTTGCCTTCTTTGTAATTGTTAAAACTCACCGGAAAGCAATGTATAAGGCATGGTGACATATAAGGAAGAGTTTTGTAGATGTTTAAAGACAAGCTGGATGAATGAATAAAATAGCATGCATATTGCTTGACAGATGCAAAGAATACAAGCACACGCTTGTCTACTTCCTGTGTACATCAACAAAAAATGTGACAACATAGAAACTGCCATGGTACGAATGCTCCATCTCTGATACAATCCCTGGTATATTTGAAATCTTAACTGCATGAACAAATGACAAATCTTAGCTCACAAACTCTGCTTCAGAATAATCAGTATTTGTTTCCTTAAGGCGCTTAATAGTGAAGAGCTGCTTTCTTCTCAAGCTACACAAAGACTTTACATTCACCTTTTTGTTAGTAGCTTTCTTGAGGGCGATGGTGGGAGAGGGAAGAGGAAGGGAAAAGGGTTCTACAATATGGACAGCCTAGCAAAGACTACATTCATGGCATCACTACAGACATCGCATTGACAGGTATGCGACAAAACATGTTATATACAAGCGCCATCTACCAATTACAGTTTGGAGTCAATACAACATTTCAGAGGAGACACTTCACCTCTGACCTTTCCCCTTTGTGCATCAAGGTAAACCAATTAATCCAAACCAGACACCAATTTCACAAAGCCTGCAGACTTTTTCTGCTCACTGAATAGTCCTTAGCAGAATTTCTATTTCATAACTGCTGCTTACTGTAAGCAAAGCAAAAGGCATGCTAACTTACTGTTGGTCCACGTAAGCAGGTATAGACTCAGCAATGCAAATTCATTGTGAATGTGCACACGCTTCGCCAAATCATCCTGATCATTTATGAAACACTTCTGCTTTGGGACGATTCTTTGCTCAAGTGAGCACAACAAATTTGCTTGCAGTCAAACATCTTGGTGAAATTGGGCTACACCTACCATTCACTGTATAGTGTATGTACCCTCACTTAGGCTGGACAATGTCTACATTATCCTAACAAGTAACAACAATAACCTATAACAATACTGCTGCGCTATTATTTTGGACTAGTGTTATAATCTTAATTCTGTACAAGTTTTGTCCCTTAACAGCATACATTGTCATCAATTTATTTATACATAAACAACACATAGATAGCATGCCACATGTGGCTTATATAATTTGTTTAATTATCATACACAGAAACCTTTTAAATATCTCCCAAGCTTTGTCCATTGATCACATAATTAAAAGTGTTAGTAGCTGGCCTTTTGTTTCTTCTGTAAACGCCATTGTAGTTTCACTGTAAACCCAACTGATCATATCAGGACAAGACTTGTTACCTTTAAAAGCTATAATACAGCATCCAACAGGAATCAGAACTGGTCTGAAATCTCAGATTACTGTCGTATTCTGAAAAATAACAATTGATATCTTTTTCTTCTGTGCGTTTGCTTCAGTTAAAACAAGACCATCGTTTTCATCAACTGCAATTAAAAAGTTTCCCGGAATTGACCAACACTTGCAGATGCAGATAAACCCTATTTTCTTGACTTAGTTGAAAAAAAAAAATTATTTTTTTTTTTAAATAAAATAAGATCTTGAAAATGTGAAAATACATCAGTAATTTGAGATTTCCAACCTGTTTTATGCTCTCCGTAATATTAAAGCCTTTTAAAAACCCTACAGCTTTATTTCAACAACGATCGAAATACATCTGCAGATGTTTAAACACCTAGCTTTAATGTACAAATTTACTAGATATTAGATAAATACATGACCTCGGACTTTGACCTTTAACTCCCGACCTTTGCATATTAATAGTAGTGTACAATGACATCACACCTCATGGCAGAAAAAAGAAAAGAAATAAAAAAACAAAAAAACATCAACATTATATCATATGATTTTAAATGGTTTGTCAGCTTCATATCACTATAATTACAATTTTCTTTTTAAGATTAAAGTTGCCGTTTTTTTGATTGATTTATTTAAAATACGTTTACTCATAAAGCTTGACAATTAAGAAGGCTTGCTTTGTGTAGCAGCATTTTGTCATCATTGTACACGGTGTGTGAATGGCAATTGTTATAGTTCATCCACACACCAGCCAACAACACAAGCACTTCAGTGAGCAACTTTCCCTGGAATAGTTAACCATCACAAAATAAACCCAGACAAATTGAAATTTGACTTCTAGGAAAGAGATGTTCCCTGTATGGGAATTGAAAGAGTCACTTTTGGGAAATGGAAGGTTTGCCTCACAAGGATAGGTTTTCTCCCTTTCCTTTTGGCAAACATAAGATTCCCACTTTGAGGAAAGGAAAACTACATTTTTGGGAGAGGAAAATTGCACTTTCACAAAAAAGATTTGACTTTTGTCAATATCAAATGTCAATATCTGTCTCAGTTGAACTTTGAAATTAAATTGTGAAAAATTCAGCACAAATGATTACCTCATTTTGTCCAAAATCCACATATCAACAGTTTTTTTGACAAATGACCAGAGTGATTTCTCTAAAATTTCACTAAACTAGCACTTATCTTTTGATATACAGTATCTGATATCACCTCTTAGTTAAGTACTCTTTCAATGCACAAAATAAAATGCACTTCCAATATCAGTCCCAAAGGCGACTTTTCATGCAACATGAGAGGGTGTCTCTTAATAGCTGAAGAGCACTTTCAACCAACGAAACACAACATTGTCACTACAGTGTTAAAGCACAATGGTAATACTTTATATTATTGGAAATCACTGGCTTACATTTCTAGCCACTCAGGGTGCTAGTTTTGGCGTAGTACGTTGCAACAAGTTAGACCCCGAAGCACCCAGACAGTTTTGTGCAAGATAGAAGTAGTAACAGCAGCATCTGTACCATTCAGCAGTCCTCTCTTCTCAATTAGCTATTCCCAAGCAGCTTGCTAAAACAGGCTGAAGTTAACTTCTTTATTCAAAAGTGACTATTATGAGGTAAAACTTTCCTGGATTTACTTCAAACCTTACTCCAGTATCAAAAAATCTTTGTGCGAGACATTTATTAAAATGTTGATATCTCATTCAATTTGTTTAGGTGTTTTGTTGAAACCAGTTTCCAACTGACAACTTGCACAATTGGTATTCATGTTATAAGGACATCAGTTTACTTATTGAGTTTGTTTCATAGAGCTGAAGTTTCACTTGCTTACATCAACCAGGATACTGATGTTACACCTTTCATCATGCAGAGACACCACATGTAAAATCACTGGACATTACTGGAGGCGTTTTAAACATGCTCCACTGAGTAAACACATATGGTGACAGAAAAATATTCCCCCAACCAACAACAAGACACCCTTAGAAGTTAGTCCGCTAGTAATAGTAACAGATATGACTGTTTTTTTGATAAAGCTGTGCATACATGTACAAGGTTGCCATTGGTTACATAGAAGAGATACATTTAAATAGGATGACACCCACCCAGGGTCTCATTAACGGCACTCCCAGACTTTGACTGATAGGTCCACGCTACCGCTGATAATGAACGGAGCAGACTTGTGAAAATCTGTATCAAACAAAGCAAAACAGACAAAATAATTAATATCAACAAAGGAGGATTTGAGGCTTTTGTGCAGATATTCAAGCCAGATGCTTCGTTCAGGGTAAGGGAAGGTGGTTTTTCCTAGATGAGGGGCACTTTTACCAGGACATTTCATTGGGCACTAAGGCAATGACCAGGGGCATGGAGGTAGTTGCCTCAGTTGCCTCCATGAAGCATCAGGCCTGGACTTTAGCTGTTAGTGTCCGAGTACACTAGTCAAATGTTAAATCTAAACCAAGGCAATGACCAATGGCATGGAGGCTATTGCTTCCATGAAGTATCAGGCAGCCCTGGAATTACACGGATGCCACGAAGGCCATGGCCTCTGTTGCCCTGGTCTTGGCCTTGGTGCCCCATTAAAAGTTTCCCATAGACTTTAAGATTTTCCGATGGAAGTGCCCTTTGCAAAATGAAAATGGCCTTGCCCTTTCAAAGATGAAATTCCAGGCCTGATCAGGCATTGTTCTTATATGTACAGTGTAGATGTTAGTGTCCTGAGTAGTGAGTACACTAGTCAAATGTTTAGAAAACCATCAAGTTTGTTCAGAGCCATCACCTCATCAAACTTACTACATGATGTATTCACAAGATACCAATAATAATGTCCAGTATAAGCAGATATTAAAAAACAAATGATATAGATCATTTAAATATAACCAGGGATGAGGGAACGGGAGACAGACTGAGAGTCCTTTACTACTCAGAAGGAAACTGCTATCCCAGGAACCATTGTGGCGTTTTGTTCAATTTTCTACAGCAGAAATTGTGCAAGTAATATGAGGAAACCAACCAGTCATGCCGACTTCATGGCACTGGGTAACAACCAGTGATAAAAAGACCCTTTAAGTAATAGGAATGAATGTGTGGAGTAACAAGAAATGAACTTTGAAACATCAGTTCTTTGCAGAACCACTATATTCAAAAGAGATTATTCACACTGTGTCACTGCTAACCAATTCCTTATTAAAAGTGAGCTTGATGTACAACTTGTCTCTTAGACATTAGGGTCATGTCACATGAGACAAAGTTCACATGTAACTGCCCTGCGTGTGACAGGAACACTTCTCAAAAGAAGAGAACATTTGTAACAGTGTCTTTCTGTGAGCCTTCTGCATTGACGTCATCATGCTGATATCATCTTCAAACGATGATGAAACAATGAAAAATGCACATCTATGTACACACAGTGCACAGAATGGGCCAACAAGAAACCTTCTTTTGAACTTTAGCGCAAGGGTGCCTTACTCAAATGATGTCATAAGGTCTATCCCCAAGTATATGCAAATTGAAATATGAATGTTATTTCTTCTTGGCTAGTGTGCAGGACTGGTTGCCTGTCCACGACCTCATGTGACATGGCCCCTAACTCATAGAAATGGATAAATAAAGAGTCAATCATCTGGTCTTACCGAGGGAGGTGACAAAGTGTGTGTGGGCGTTGAGGACCTTCTGACAGCGTCGATTCTTGTAATCCCACACCCTAATGGTCTTATCATCGGACGCACTCACTATGAACTTGCCTCCTGGATGGAATAAAACTCCTCGCACCCAGTTGTCATGGCCAGTCTGTATGGGACAAGACAACACAAACAATCCTGATAATGATAACGTTCTTGAAGTAGTTGAATCCCTACACTGGTAATCCATGTGTCCATTTTCGCTCTCCCATTGGTCTCATCCAAGACCACTGGGATGAGCTGATGAGCTGATGAGCTTACTACAAATTCTAATTCAGGATGTAGTGTTGCATGATGGGAATGTTGTACTGCAGTCAGCGCAATGTGCACAATCACACATGTACACACACAATATGATAAAGCATGGAGGCACCATGGATAATGTACATGATCTTTTAAAACCAAAGTAAGAAGAATGTTACGATCGTGCCCTATTTGTAGTACAAGGCAAAGAATGACAATAATTTGCAATGGATTTACACAATAGAGCTCCAAATTCTTGATACATGTAGTCAAATCTTTGGTAAACAGGAAGAGGTGACTAGGGGTCATTAGGTCAGGGGGAATGGGCCAAAGTGCACCTTCATATGTCAGCCCATCCAAGCACCTTTGGATGAGGTGTGTGAACAATAAATACATACATCCAACAGTGAACATTCTTCCCTAGATTGCTTAATCCAGCTCATCAGCTGGAAAGGTACATGCCTGATGGTCTGGAAAGGTACATGCCTGATGGTCTGTAAAGGGTTAAGAACAGCCAAGTGAAGAACACTTCACTGAAAGCGCAATAGTGAATGTGATGTTGAACCACAATGTATTTTTTCCTTACCAGGGTTATAATGCAGACACCAGCGCTTACATCCCACACCTTGATGCTCTTATCTCTAGATCCTGACACCAAGAATGGTCCTGACCTCTGGTTCTTCTTCGTCTGCAAGGATAAACCCAACAATAATCAACATTTATAAAGTGCTGGTATCTGCCAAATTGGTATGCTCATTACCCTGGTACTGTGCCATTTAATTCATTCCTTAAACCATCTCAGCTCCCTGGACGGTATACAGCCTGTACTGCCAAGTAAGTTGTGTATCAAGCTAAATCAATCACAAGAATTCTCTCTCACCCTCTTGTACCCATTTAACTCTTTGTGTAAAGAAGCAGAATTGTCTTGCTCTAGGAAACAAGTGTCGAACAATCTGTAAACCCAAACCCCAATGACTTAGCGACCAGAACTGGAGTCTAGTGCACTAAAGTGCTTCGTTTGAAACTGAACTGTTTCATATTTTGATTCTCGGGATGCAGTTTTCTGCTATCAACTATCAACTATCACTATAAAATTGTACAAGTTCAGACATTTCTCTTAGTCACTATCATTTCTCATCTTGAACCTGGGATGTCTTCCAAATAACTGAAAATATGTCACTTTTTAACTAGAGGCCCTGGCAACATCCATTTTTGATAATTATCTGATTTGATATTAAGCACTTTAATTGTTCTCATTATATTTGTATATATATTTTTTTTCTAGAAGCATGTATTGAAAAATGTGTGACAGAAAAAAAAAAACTTTAAAAATGTAATCAGAATGAATGAGTACACCAAGCCACATGAACAAGGAAAGCAAAAAGATCGAAGGAAGCAAAAATAGAACGACGCTGGGATGGCAATAAATACCTATATATCTTATTGCAATCTGTAGAGGAAAAACATCCCAGATATATGTAATCTAAGTACAACCTTTTGGAGAAATTCAACAAGAGCTTCGTACTAATATCAAGATCCTAACTGAAATATGATTCGTCAATTCTAACTTTTTGTCAGCACAACAATGGTGTGCCTGCATTGATTCCTTTATCTTTTGGAACCAATTACTTCAAGGTCTATGAAATGAAAGCAAAGCAGGTAGAGTTACATGCATATCTGGGTTAATGTAGCCCCAAAGTCTTCCATCAAAGCTGTAGGACAATAAGACCCTCTGCAATATAGCTCAGTGATTACAAATCTACCAATAGTGTGCAGAAGCATTTTGAGCTGACAGAAGAAATGAGGTCTAGACAACCAATCAAGGTATCAGGAGATAATCCAATGAGAAGGTGAGAAGGAAACCTAACACTGCCTTTGACATTTTCTCTGAATAGATTGGAGCTCATATTAAGATGAATTTATTACTCATGCACAGAGTCAAAGTTGTTTACCTGTTTGCCATCAATATTATTAACCAGAGTAAGCTTTATATTCAAAAAAAGTAAAAGTAATAACAAATGGAATTACATAAAGGTACATGAACAAAGCTAGCCGTAAATAAAACAATAGCATGCTCTAATAATTAAAGATACACAGATGTCAAGTTTGCATGTCCTGTCTACATTGGGTTCACTGAGGAGCAAACATTTGAAATTCACTTTCCCCCAGCGGAAGTGCATTTGGGCTGTGACTGAATGAAGCGACTTTGGCTACAGTTATGGCAGTTGGCTTCAGTGACAACTTAAAGAAAGAGCCTTTTCAGTAATCCAGTCATAGCCACTCTCAAAGCCATTAACTCGGACATGGTCTTACATTGACCCCCAACTTCTAGGTCTTGTGGTTAGTACAATCAATTAAAATATTCCACTCTTTGGTGACTCAAGACACAAATAGTTAGACTCGGTATGCGTGGCCCCTTGCTGTGAGATGGGTTTGTGAGGATTTGTGGAATTAGGGTTAATACAAAATGAGAAAGTTTATAGAAAACTTGAATACATTAGATTTGGGTAAAACCAGGTCAACACAATTGAGACTTTAGTCTCTAACAAGATTCGCGTGCCTGGCATCATGCTAAGCATGGTTTAATTTGCCTAAGTAGTGCAGAGTACATAAATTCCCCCCCAAACCCCCCCCCCAAAAAAAAAAAACCCAAAACAAACAAATTCTTCCCCTTTCCAAAATCCTTTTTAGGAAGTTGTTTGATTGTGGAGGATTGAAGACTGTAGGCCCAAATAACACTGTTAATCATTGGGTGGGCCAGAAACATTGTTTTTGAGTGAGATACATAGTAGAAGTAGAGGATAGTTGAGGATTGAGGTCACCTGTGGGCAAGTGTGCCTAGGTAGCAACGTTTAAACCAGAACTAACTTTACATCTAAGCAAACTTTCAAAATCTATACTGGTTTGTTTGCATGGCCTCAATGTCAAGCTGTGCTAGTCCTGGTACAAACAGTGGTAGTATTTTGGGATAGTTGTACATACTTCTGCACCGATAGCTTCATTGATGGTGGGATGAGCGCACTCTGGTGCCCAGCTGACACACTCTACGACGTGATCATGTTCCCTCAGCTCTAGCTTGCATTCCTTGGTGGCTACCACCCATACTCGTACAGTCTGTGGACAGATAAAACAAACAGAAAAATAACATAAATCAGCCTACAATCCAGTACAAAATTCACTCTTAGTTTTCTAGTGAAGAACTGTGTGCGTGAGAGTGCCTACCCACTGACATTGAAGGCTTTAACAAGAGTAATTCATGTGGTTTGAGAGTCCACTTTGCGTATAAAAATCAATGGAAATGTAGCTAACAAAACAAAACAAAACATTGAGAGAACAGAAAAAAGTCCCAGATTTACCAGGTAAAAAAAAACCCAGTGTGTCTACCCATGGACACGGAGGACTTCAGCCATAGAAATCTGGGTTGTGTGACAGACCAAGGATGTCTTCGGTCAACTTTTGTGCACAAATCCAATAAAACTAAGTCCAAACAATGGGAAGTCATCTGTTGACATGGATGTAATAGGCTGTTTAAAAAAGAACCTGAACTGCGAGTGCAAAACCTTGCGAGCGCAAATCCTTTCGAGCGCAAAGCCTATGCGGTGTGAGGTCTGGTGTCTACTTAAGGGCCCCATTTTTTAGGGGGGGGGGGGGGTTGGTCCTGAAGCATAGAATTACAAGTTTATCCTAATTTCATGGCACTACATTATTTACTGCAAGCGAAAAACACCCCCAATGTTAGCTTGTGTGAATGTGTGCTTAATGGTACTATGCATTCTCCACTTAAGTTTGGCCTTTAACAAGAAAGAAATGAATAGTGACAGTAAGTAAAACTGCAGGGAGGTTTAGAGTCAATAAGTACTTGACTAGGGTTGGGAGTCCTACCTGGTCATTGGAAGCACTCGCTAGCAAGGAGCCATCATAGTTCACTTTCACCATCCTCACCCATTCCCTGTGACCTTGAAATGTCTTTACACAATACCTGGACAACAAGGAATAGAAAATACATGTGAATCCTCTTTACTTCAAACTAGCCTTTGTTACTTCAAGCTCCATCGCTCTGTGGCTTAATACATGTACTTTAACCCTAATCATGCTAAATGCAACAATATGCACCAAATGGTAATAGTTGTTGTGATCTGTTGCATTTGGCAGTCAACTCAGATGTCATTTTTTGACTGAATTTGTTGCATTCAGCAGTGAAGTGACTTTATATAGGTTTGGGCGCTTCTATTGTATCTGAACAACTTATAATGGGTATTTCAAAATATTTTTTATAGGAAAAGTATTGAGAAGTATGATGTAGTATTAGGTAAGAATCATAATTCAAATCATATTCAAAAGACTGTATAATAACAGTTAAACATTACACTTATGTGCATACTGTTGCATTTAGCAAGGCAAACACCCTTGCTCAGTCCTTTCCCAAACAGCATGCCTGCACAATGCAACAATATCCCTTGTTGCATTTTGTTGCATTTGGCATGGTTCTCATTTCAACTGTGTTGCATTCTGTTGTATTTGACAGGGTATGTAGAGAGACCCTAATGGGGGTTAGGGTTAGAGAATTTTAAATCTAAACTTGTCTGGAAAATTGTGTGTAAACCCCAAATCACAATTCAACAATTTCAGCCCACAATGAAAAATATTGTAACTCCATGTACGGGGACCAGACTATTTCAGCATCTAGCCTCAGTCTTGCTACACCGAGTTGAATGGAGAAAAACTAAAATGGCTGAAATGGTAACACTCACCCTGTGGCCACCTCCCACATTTTGATTGTCTTGTCCCTAGAACCAGACACCACAAAGTCACCGGTGGGCATGAAGCTAACTGATGAGATGTTGTGATCATGGCCGTGCATTGTTTTGATGCACTCATACGCCTGAAAGTCCCAAAGCTTGACTGTCATGTCAGCCGAGCATGATGCTGTAAGAGGTAGGGAAGAAACGGGACATAAAGTTAAAAGCATAAAATCACTGAGCAAGTAAGCCTGGACAATACCAACAGTTTTGACTGGCGATATATCATCGGGTAAATATCTCCAATATGATAATATATCGTGAAGATTTTTGCAAAATGAAAGTACACTTTAGAATGAAATAACAATGACTCAATCAAATGCAGAAAAACAGTTTTACCCCATGGAGGAAATGAGCAATTAAATATAAAAACCACTGAGATAAAACCACTGAATTAACACCCATATTCTATGAAAATAAAAGACCTTACATTTTTGTGAGGTTTTTATTACCACTGGTTCCGACTCAATTAATTTATGGTGTCTACCTCCACAATTGGAAGTTGTGATCTCTAAAAGCTGGTGCCTCGATTTTTATTCCGATTCATTCATTGACATCACTGCACAACCATACACATTACGTAAAAACATGTATTTTTTTTCAGTAAAGCCGATGTTTCCGGACCACGTGGCGGTTTCTCACCGAGGGAATTTCCCATGCAGCTTCGTACCCACCTTCACATGCCATTCCTTTGTCCCCTAATGATAAAGAAACAGTCGCGGCAGCATAGAACATATGCGGGACCGAGGTGATGGATACTACTATGGGATGGCAGTACTGTGAGAAGCAGTGCGTTATAAATATTCACACGAATCGAGTGCATTTCGGCCAATCGGAAACCAGCCAATCAGCCTGTGCCAAGCACGTTCGTACCGCCTGCTTTAGCAATACCCTCGCTGAAGAGAGACCACCATGGCTAGATGGGAAGACATAAACAGAGTCTTCCGTTTCCTTCATACACCGTTCAAAGCCGAGATCCATTCAAAGTCTGAATTTATATCTATGTATTTGGATTCACGGCATCCAAACCCAAACAAAACTGTTTGGGTGGGTCGCCATTAATGGCTAGCGCTATATAAAAAAAACCTTTTGGAACATTTTTAAGACTGTACAGCTTACGAAGGCGGACTATAGATTACTTAAAGAAGTTTTAGCAAACATTAGATAATATTGTCTATTTTTAAAGAATAACGTCTTTGTCACGATATTTCGATATTTTCAAAACCAACAACAATATTGACCTCAATATCGTATCGTGACGATATTATTATGATACCGGCCAGAGTTATGAGCAAGGAATGTTGCCAATTGATTAGGCTGCAAATAATGTCATCACAACCATTGTGATTGAAAATTCTGCAATACTAATGCCAGCAAGGCCCAATTTCATACAGGTGCTTAAGCAGACAAAATTGACTAACAGTTTTCTGCTTGCAGAAATGAGCAGGATACCAGTCAAAATTGTACAAGTGACATGGTAGCTTGGCTGGTAGTCTTATTCTGGTAAGCATAAATTAAAATTAGACAGGTTGGCAAATCAAAACACTGTTGTAGATCAAGCTCACCTAGTATTTTTCCTGTATGATCGAAGCATATATCTTGTACACTGTCTGTGTGGCCTTTGAGAGTACGTTCAAAGTCACCAGCCTCATAATCCCAAACCTGTACAACAAGAAGACAACAGATCATAGCTATATCTCTACATACATTAAATCAAAGCTTAAAAATAAAGTCCCAAAAGAGTAAAAATACAAGTATAAACACCCCCATACATGTATTACTTGCTCGATTCGGTTACATGTACCTTGAACGCATACTTGGGTGTACAATTTAGCATTTAAAGCACCTTGCTCACCATTCAATGCATGCAGAGCTGCCAACATTACAAGATGCCAATCTGCATCTTGTAACCAGGAAGATTTTGTACGACAATCAGGGAGATATTTAGAATTACATTCAACATAATAGGGAAAAGCTTTCCATGATCAAGGAGATTTTTCAAATTTGTTCATCAGAACATGAAAAGATTGGTTTATTTTCAGGGAACTTTCTGCAGAATCACGGAGAGTTGGCAGCTCTGTGGATCGATGTATGTGTACATGAGCATTCATTTTACTATGCTTACAAACTGTCATGGGGTGTTATTCCGTGTGCTGTATGTTTTTCTCAGTAACTCCAAGTAAAACAAATCAAGTTAATTAGCAAGTTTTAGAAGATCATTCTTGCCAAATTCCAGTCATCTTTTTCAGGTTCTGTTGATACTTTTATAGCTAGGCGATTTACTGCTCTTTTGAGTTTTGAGTGTTTTCTTATCTGATGTACTTTTTTATATTATGATGAAGAATAATAAATGAATGAAAGAAGTTCCCGGTAAGTCCTTAGTAGAATCAACACAATAGAACCTACATGTACACAACAAAATAATAATACTCAGTTATCAAAGCGTTTATCTATAAATGTCTCACAGCACCTTGTAAGGGTGCACCTTGTAAGGATTTACAAGGTAATGTGGGGCAATATACTGCCAACTATGCCAGAAACACACCGGGCAAACCCCTTCTCTTAGCCTTGAGCATACTGGGCTCCTTTGTGTACTATACAACACACGAGACCTATGGCTTTACGTCTCATCAGAAAGAAGGAAGCAAGATAGATTAAGTGTTTTGCTCAGGGCACAAGTGCCATGACTAGAACCCAAGCCCACACTCTCACAGAGTCTGATGCATTAGATTGCTTGGTTATGACACTAGTCAGGGCACAAGTGCCATGACTAGAACCCAAGCCCACACTCTCACAACACTAGAACATGAGTCTGATGCATTAGATTGCTTGGTTATGACACTAGTCAGGCCAAAAGTGCCATGACTAGAACCCAAGCCCACACTCTCACAACACTAGAACAGAGTCTGATGCATTAGATTGCTTGGTTATGACACTAGTCAGGGCACAAGTGCCATGACTAGAACCCAAGCCCACACTCTCACAACACTAGAACATGAGTCAGATGCATTAGATTGCTTGGTTATGACACTAGTCAGGCCACAAGTGCCATGACTAGAACCCAAGCCCACACTCTCACAACACTAGAACATGAGTCTGATGCATTAGATTGCTTGGTTATGACACTAGTCAGGCCACAAGTGCCATGACTAGAACCCAAGCCCACACTCTCACAACACTAGAACATGAGTCTGATGCATTAGATTGCTTGGTTATGACACTAGTCAGGCCACAAGTGCCATGACTAGAACCCAAGCCCACACTCTCACAGAGTCTGATGCATTAGATTGCTTGGTTATGACACTAGTCAGGGCACAAGTGCCATGACTAGAACCCAAGCCCACACTCTCACAACACTAGAACATGAGTCTGATGCATTAGATTGCTTGGTTATGACACTAGTCAGGGCACAAGTGCCATGACTAGAACCCAAGCCCACACTTTCACAGAGTCTGATGCATTAGATTGCTTGGTTATGACACTTGAAAATGAATTTTGACTGATATTTGAAGGGAAAAGGACCCCTAAATGAAACTAAATTTAAGATTCAAGAAGGTGAGAAACAAACCTTTATCGTAGCATCTTCAGAGGCCGTGACCATAACACTGTAGACAGGATGGAACAATACTCTAGTAATAGTGCTACGATGACCGGTCAGTGAGTAACGCTCTGGAGGTCGCGGTATCCACTCTGTTGGGGAACGTTTCTGGTTGGGTCCTCCTGTGGTGTATTCCTTCTCTGTCTCGTTCAGTTTGCACTCCAGGTCCATCACCTTCTTCTGTAGTCTGATGACTGAAGTCCATTTCTTCTCCAGGAGGCCGTTGTATTTCCTTTCCACATCTCCAGGCTGGGGGAAATGGAATCAAAAAGGAAAGAAGATAGGCATTTCAAACAAATGTGGAAACCTTCCAGTTGGGCCAATTCCATTGTTAGTTATTCACAATGGATTATTGTAAGTGTTGATTAAACATTCATACTGCTTTTACTAGTTACTCATAAACATAATAAATGCAGTATGAAATGAGAATGTGAGTTTTGGAGGGCTAAGTCACACAAGGCAACTTTAGGAGTAAACAGTCTCCAGGAAAAAAACAATTTCAATATTCACATCTAATAATAATATAATAATATATTGTATTTGTATAGCACCTACTGCAGGCCAGCCTCTAAGCGCTTAACATTCAGTATTTCCTGCAAGGTATTTGGGGCTACACCTACTGCAGTTACTTTTAGAAAAATGTCTCAATTGTGCCTTCAAATAATGAAGTCCAGTCCAGTTGGTTGCCTTTTGCCCATATTTTAGACAATGGAACAAGGCACCTAAATTGGTCTTCATTAACTGTTTTAATTAATGATGATAATTAACAGGCATGTAACTACAGTTTGTCAAAAGAAAAGTGACAGGCACAACAAGACTTTGACTGTGTTTTAACATTTTCAATGCACAAACTGAGAAACCAACAATGAGGAAATCAGCTGATCAGCTAAAAGGCTGCATGTCTGAATTAACGAATTGATAACAAACAAGGTTAAATGATAATGTTCCAGTGAATATTTCATATAGGCCTAGCCATTCAAAAACAATGCATCACCATCCTGTGTACAGCACACAATTTTGTTTTTTAAATTGGCGAGTGGGGCCGTTAGTGTTTTTTACCGGTGGGCAGGGCCTTGATTGAATCTACACTGATCAGTGTTGACATGATTGATGTGTGCAGCGTGCTTGTAAATTGTCAAATGATGAGAATGTATATTTTGATTTCCATTCCATCTGATCTGCATTAACTGCAAGTCATAAAACTAGAATCTGATAACTGGAAATAATTGAAATGTTTTCTTACTGGGAATAAATGAGCCACTTTATGAAAATCAATGCTATGTACAGTGGAGTTAAAGGTGCACTTTCCCTGCACATTTCAGTGCAACAAATTCTTACCTTTCAATTAGTCTAGAACCCAATGCATAAACAATGAAATCTGGAAACAATTACGTATGTTTAAAACCATACTACTCTCAATAACTTTGCCATGTGAGTTGACCCACCAACTTTGCCACGTGAGTTGACCCACCATTTGAACTGCACAGGTTGTGTATGGTGGAGTAACTGAGTACAGAACTCATCTGTCATGTCTCTGTACTGTGTATCATGATACCATTGTTGTCTTGCACAATGCATCCCTCATTCAAAACACGACAATGATAATGAAAGGTCAGATAGTGGGAGGGTTAAATGAAGAAGCATGTGAAATGTACATGTACCTACACACCACAAGTGGGTCACAAGTAAAAAATAATGAGGTACAGGGCACCTCAGGAAAAAAAATGTCAACATTAGAGGAACAGTAAAAAAACACAGCAAAAACCTCTTAACGTCTACTGATTCTAATGTGTAAGACGCAGTCCATCTCGCATTCCATAGGCCCATCAAAATATACCCATACACCCACCGAACATGCCCATGCCCACTGAATTTGCATGATATAAAAGACACTTCATCACATTGATTGACACAATGCTACACCTTGTGTCACGATTCAAGTTGATTGTTTCCGTTGGCTCACTGCTCAATATGGGCAGGTGTTCACCAAACTGATTACATGCGACAGGTGACAACAAGATGTGCAAGGTCTTTACTCTCTTGGTCGTCCACCAATAATGTACATACCATATCAGCCTCTTTCTGGAATTCATGTAGAGCGTTCTCGTAGCCATTTGATCGCAGGTAATCAGCGATGGCTTTGTTTCTGCAAGGAGAATAAAGAAAAGGGGGCGTTGTGAAAATGAATCATGAGAAACTCAAGTTACATTTGAACCCTTCAGAACAAATACATTTCTATTAGACCGTGTGAGTCTGCATGGAGTTACCAGGACGCTGACATCATCACTTTGCGCAATTTGGATACCGTACTACAACAAATACAGCTTGCTCCAGTTTAAAGCGTGTACGTTAAGGATCACGGCTAGCTCCTTTTGTTGCACTGCCTTTATGCTCAAATGTTAAGGTCGGCTTAAACTTTTACAATTTACAATTTCTAAATTGAGCTTTTGTTTCATCAAACCATAGTCAATGGATAAAATTTATGAATACAGCCCAATACCAATTCTTTTTAATAATAATTGCCACAATAAATACTGAACATGTAGCTGCTATTTGAGGTGCCTGAAAGTCAAGATTCTCGCAAAAACTTGTACGTCCTTGAGATCAACTAACACAGTCTATAAATAACTATAATAATATGAAATTCTATAAAACTACTTTACATCAATGGCAATATAAGATTTTATATAATATTTTATATAAGAAACAACCTACAGTACATGTACATCAACCAACGAAGCTTGGATGCAAAATACATGTCTTGTAGTTAGAAAATTACATACAAGTATGCATAATGTGCTGCATGATTATCTTCAAATGTATCACATACATTTATTTTCATTATTTCAGCCAAAACATCCCAACAAATTGTCTTTGAGATAAATTGTAATACACAAGTACAACAGTTGTACATTACAAATGGCAAGTTTGGTCATGTGGAACGTAGTCAAGGCTTCACAACTCAACCTTCATTGAATGGATGAACAACAAGGATCAAACATTGCCGCTGTAGGTCGAGTCTACAGAAGAAATGGATGAAGGCTCCTGGGCCTTTTAGGTTTTTAGCCGCTATGGCCTCCATTGAGGTTAATAAAGAATGGCATCTACTCTGAACATGTACAAAACGATGTAAATATCAAACGGGGTCACTTATTACATACAACAGAGACATCAATCATTTTGTGTAAAATATGTATCCACTGCTTGAACCATTTCTGCATTATGGACTACATGTACATGAATTTTAAACCATCTGCTATTTTTATTGATGCTTTATACTGTATGTATGTGACCTTCCATTATTTATGTCAATGCTGAATTATTTTTAGTTGGACATTTTATAGGACCCATATGGCTCAAATGACAGGCAGATAGCTGCAAAATGCTATTGCTAAACCTGTTTAATTTCACACTTAAATAATATAGTTAGTAAATAACATGTGAAAGTACAAGTACAATGTACATGTATACATCTGGCGTGGATTTATCCCGAAGTCATGGCTTCTGATGCCCTGACCTCTTATGCCCTTGCCTCTGATGCCCTGGCTTCTGATGCCCTGGCTTCTGATGCCCTGGCCTCTGATGCCCTGGCCTCTGATACCATGGCTTCTGATGCCCTGGCCTCTGATGCCCTGGCCTCTGATGCCCTGGCCTCTGATGCCCTGGCCTCTGATGCCCTGGCCTCTGATGCCCTGGCCTCTGATGCCCTGGCCTCTGATGCCCTGGCCTCTGATGCCCTGGCCTCTGATGCCCTGGCCTCTGATGCCCTGGCCTCTGATGCCCTGGCCTCTGATGCCCTGGCCTCTGATGCCCTGGCCTCTGATGCCCTGGCCTCTGATGCCCTGGCCTCTGATGCCCTGGCCTCTGATGCCCTGGCCTCTGATGCCCTGGCCTCTGATGCCCTGGCCTCTGATGCCCTGGCCTCTGATGCCCTGGCCTCTGATGCCCTGGCCTCTGATGCCCTGGCCTCTGATGCCCTGGCTTCTGATGCCCTGGCTTCTGATGCCCTGGCCTCTGATGCCCTGGCCTCTGATGCCCTGGCTTCTGATGCCCTGGCTTCTGATGCCCTGGCCTCTGATGCCAGAAGGTTTCATAAAGTAAAATCACAGAAATACTGACTTTCACCAAGACCATTGTCTCTGACCTCCTTAACCTCGGTGGCCCAACCTATCCAAGCCTACTGTATTCCTCGATCTTTTTAACTAAAATTGCCTTTTTTGTACCTCCATCATGTCCATTCAATAATAATAAGCTATTATGGGTGTGCTAACAGAGAAGAGTGTTTGCCAGTAGGGAGTAGATTACGTAGATGCAAATGAACCTTGCCTGCAGACTGTACAGATCTACAGTCATGACTAGTGTCACACTTTAGTAGTAATGTTATCCACCCACACTGCTAGATCAGTCACCTGACTGCCTGATTCAATACACGGACATCATGCAACCATTGGGTGTACAAGAACATTGTCTACATGTGCACACACATACTGTGCATTGTAGACAGTCTTGATGAATGTTTGCTGTTGTCCTGCTGCTCTGCAGCTACCTTTTAGTGTTTACTCTGCCTTGTGTACAAAGTAATGGTGTAATAACTTACACCATTTTATGGAGTTTTGACAGCACAAAGTCGTCCTATAAAAACAGGAATTCAATTTGATGGACTATATACAATACAGTACATGATGTACATTAAACAGTCAGCATTATGTGCATTTAGTAAAAATGTGCAACAAAAAGAAAGAATGTTTGACTTGGTGTTGTGTTTGGTCAAATATCACATGATAACCAGAGGAAATGTTGACATATCATTCCTTACTCAATCAACTAACCTCAGAGAACAATGCAAACATGTAATGTACATGTATTTGTACATGTACATACATCAATTTATTGCTACACATGTATCTATGTGAGGACTTTCCTTTGTCCCTCTAACTTAACACTCTCCATAGACTTAGCACATGAAAAAATGTGAGGACACAAAAATACAAAGGATTCCAATGTGAGGACAGCATTGTCCCTTTTGTATTCCTTTGTTGTACTGTCCCCACTCTTATGGTATTACCATTACATGTACATAGGTACACACCAATATGCACTTGTCCACCAGTATAATGTAGAAAGAATAGTCCAACTAAATACAGTACCGGCCACAAGTAATTCCAAAGCCCCGCGGGTAACTCGCGGGGCTTAACGAGTGCGTGCCGGGGACCCCCGCAAAATACCCGCGAGTGTGCGGGGATCCCCGCAAAAATCACCGTGGGCCACGCAAAATACTTGCGAGGCCCCGCAGAAGCCCCGCAAGACTGCAATTGCTTCGGGGTCTCAAAATTAACGGTCGCCCTGTCGCCAAATGCGAGTGAAAACAGCAGCGGGCGAGTCAAAATCCTTCCTTTACCAGCCAACCGGGCGAGTCAAATAATTGTTCCTTTTCATAATTGGAATTTCGGAATTGTATTTACCCTTGAACATAACTCATTTCTGTTAAAGATATTTCACAGTGAGGTATTATTATTCGATTGAAAAACATAAGACTGCTGGACTTGTTGGGTCATGAGTTTACTGGCCCGGGGCTAAAATCACTGGCCTCTGACCTTCGGTCCAGTGTCAAACTCAAACCCTGATGTAGTTTTAGAGAAAGAGGAAAATTTTCACCCCAAAATTTGAATCTGACAAAGGCTTTAGGCTTGAATTCTTTCTCAGGCATCTGAAAGCACACAATTCTATGCAACAAAGGCATTTTTTTCTTTCACTATTTTCTTGTAACTTCGATGTCCAATTAAGCCAAAATTTTCACAGGTTTGTTATTTTTTGCATGTTGGGATTCGACAAGTGAGGATACTGGTCTTTGACAATCAGCCTAATGAATTCCCTACATGTACCTATACATGTATGCAATCCATTTAATTTGTTCTTAAGATACAGAGATCATTAGACATTGCGCAAACCAATACACTTTGACAAAAAGTGTGCAAGGACCTGAACAAAACATCTGGTTGTCCCTAATGCCTTATTGTAGATGTTGTAGATGTTAATACAACCCACAACAAACCCAGTCCAGCCAGGATCTACGGATGGATTAGCATCATTTAAGTGCCATGAGAAATACACACCCATGTACAGTACAGTGTATTATATGTACATGGGTACTATGCAATATGACATCAGTATGTACAATCATGTATAATTGTACATGCACAACTGTAAATTGTTCATAATACAAAATGATTTACATTACAATTGTTGCACAGGTCCATGGTGTTTTGTACACCCGAGGGTGCCATTTGCCCTCGAAGTAATAGATCTCCTCTTCTTTGGAGGTGATCTGTTGTCATCTACAAAAATTGATTAGGATGAAGTTGGCACAGTTTAATAAGCAGACGAACAGTGGCCAACGATTGCAAACAGCATTGGTAGAGCGGTCATTGAAATAAACAAATTTTTTTCATTGTTCCCTCCAATCTGGGGCTTTTTCTAATACAAGCACTGGAAGTGACCAAGGGTGGGTATACACATGTAATCAAGGTAATCCCTAGGGATACATCATTCATGTTACCCTCATGCTCTGTGCATAATGGGTAGTGCACAATCCTTGAAAATAAATATACAATAAACATGCTAGGCAATGCACATCCTTTTTACGGATAACGGATAGCGCAATACGCAATCCGCGTGTATTTTCAATTTTATGCAATGCGCACTACGCATTAGGCACAAGGCATGACAGACACATGGATTTCCGGCCTTAGCCATGTTACATGCACATTCGTCTTTGCATCACATCACAAAAATGTAATTGCCAACCTATTACCGTTGTACATGTATAACAAACATAACACATTACAAGTACATGCAATAAGTTTGAAACACACATCTCAAGGGCTCAAGTCCAAACTGGTCACAGATTGACCACAGTAGAGTTTTTTCTTTGAGATCTATGGCAATTAATGCAAGTTGCATCCATGTCACTCTAAACTCGCCACTCACACCTTGCACACCACATACACTAGCCTTTCATTAAGTCACACAGGATTGAGATCTAGTGACTTAAAATAGGTAATCTAATTAAATTGGGGTCAATGTCAATAAAGTGGCAAAGTGTCAAGTTGTACTTCAGTAACTACAATGTATGAAGTCCCAGACTGGTCATGGTCTCACCTTTTAGCATGTGTTGAAAATACATGTATCATGGTACAAGTACATGCACTGATGATGATGCACAACATGTCTGTCCAAGTGTGCATAAGAAAGCCAAACAAACTACACTCGATAATAATGAGGATTTACAGCATGCACGCCTCCACCAAACAGGTACTCAAGGTGACAACAAAGAAATTACACATAGTACAAAACCATTAAACACTACAATCTGCAATCAAGCAATGCATTACAGGTAGCCTACTGTATTATAACATTACTATGTCCACATACAATGTAGCATTAGACATGAGACATAAGACAAGTCTTGAAGGAATCGTTGGGCCGGCAGGATTCTAGGTGATGTGGGAATGTATTCTATAGACATGGTGTAGTGACTGAAAATGATCTATCACCCCAAGTACATGTATGTTTAGATTTTGGTTTGATATTGTACTTGAGCGTAAGTTCCATGAAGAGTTGTATATTGTTCAACAGCTTGCAGATTTAGTGCAAACAAAGTCTGTAGTGAACATGTATCATGTAATTTGTATTCAAATTACTCAGTACATGTAGTAAATATACATGTACTCTGTACAAGAATAACCCAGGGCAAGTTCGCGGGTAAACCTTTAGTCAATTTGCCGTTTAAATCACGCATGTGTGGTCTGTGTTTCACTCGAACGTGTTTAGTCGATTGATTCGTCAAAATATGGCAACCCAACATAGCGACGACAATGAATCAAACAGAAAAAAAATGTATTGCCCCCATAAAAAAAATTGCTAGCATAATATCGTAAATTGATAAATCTCATTGGCAAAAAACCTACCATTTATCATCAAACCAAATTTCTGTGTGATTGCAAAAGTTGACAAAACTTTCTGTCACATAAACCTAACCGCCATCTTGACAAAGTGACTTAACTTCGTTAGCTGACTAGAGAACCAGTGCTTCAGAGCTACAATCCCGGCCAAAATGCTTGGGCCACTCCCCCATCCCCCCGCTCAATGTTGGTGGGAGTGAAGACCGCGCAATGAGAGCCAACATTGAAAGGGGGCACGGGGGCTATGGTGCAGGGGCCCAACGAGATATGGCCCGGAATTGTAGGTTGATCCAGTTGGACTATCTATAGCAGCATTCGAGTGACATCTAGATCGACTACGGCTAGTCTAGTCGACTCTAGTCAGCCAACCAAACTTGCTCCCAGCTGTACAGCTAAGGCCAGGAATTCATGCATTCATCAGAGTTGTACATGTATGTGATGGGCCATCTGCTTCAATCAGAGCATGTGGAATGTGATTTTGAATGATTTTTTACTGATTATGCAACATGGATATGAAACAGGCCTGGAATTTCACTTTTGAGAGGGCAAGGCCATTTTCATTTTGTAAAGGGCATTTCCATTGGAAAATCTTACAGACTATGGGAAAATTTTGAAGGAGGCGCCAAGGCCAAGTAGAAAGGCAACAGAGGCCATGGCCTCCGTGTAATTCCAGACCTAATGAAAGTATGCACATTGCAATGATTACCTGGCATACATTTGTTATCTTTACAATGCGTCAATTATCACATTATATGAAACAGTTTTTAATGTATGGATGCTGGAAGCAAATCCTTTACACTGTAGTTCAAATGCTATCATGTGACAACTAATCCGTCACTAATCCCAGTGCTTAAGCCCCCTTTTCAAGCTGACTTAAGCCCCTTTCAAAACTTACGACCATCGTTTTGGGCACCAGTTGTCTGTCCCAAAGGTTGCATGTGATATCATGACAAACATTCACACGATCACACACATCGCTTTCCCGGCGTCCCTCGTTTATGTGAGATTGCACTGTTGTTTATTTATCAGTTCACTGGTGCTCTGTCAGTGTCCCGTTTAGTGTTATGTAATTGCGTTAGGTTACCACCGATTGCTTTCTCGGCGCGCCATTTGTGCTTTTTTATGTGACTTCTCAGCTTACTGACTCCAAAGATGAATGTATCCGAGAGCATTTTGTTGGAAATGGCAAGTGGAAAAGCCAAATTCAAGGCTTTCTTGATCGGACGCTTCTTGGTAATAGCATGGAAACTTTGAGGAAAGCAACTTAAAATAATTTGCAACAGCAAGAACATTTCTTCTGCCAACGCCATTTTGATGGATGCCTCGATCAAACAAACGACCTTTGTCCACCGGGTGATGATAATTAATAATAGTTTGTGCATGCGTGATCATTGTGCGATGCTTGGGACCTTGGTTATCATGCCGTGCGTCGTTTCACACGACTGATCTCGGCGATTCTAAACAGGGATGCGATTTTTGTAGGAGGTCTTGATCCCGGTTGTTTATAACGCGGTAATTTCATCACACGGATTCACTTCACACGACGCATATTTGCGATTTTGCGATTTCATTGCAAACGACCATCGTTTCGAGATCTCGTGTGAAACGGGTTATAATCTACTGGTATTGCTTTGTTTATTTATTTAATTTGTCAGCTTTAATTTATTTAAAACATCTTTAGTGAAGGTAGCTCAAGCATAACAACTGATCATTTGGACAATTGTAAGAGAAGCACATAAAGATTGGATTAATTTACACAAGAAAACAACTTTTAAAACAAATGATAAGACATTTAGTGTACTGTATAATTACAACCTCAACAGTCTTGCATACTTTGGCCTTAAATTGTCCCCAATAAACTGGTACTATTTTAATTTATTTAACTAGTTAGTTATATTAAAAGTGAGAGCTGATTTGACACAGCTGTTAGATGTAATAGATGACATAGACCCATATTAACAATGATTAGCATTAAAAAGAGGCTCAAGGTCAAATTCAGTTTTGTGATGCACTCATTTTCCAATAGATGGGGTCCATATGAAAGCGACTCTCTTACCTCTCAAGAAACTGTTGTAAGTTGGCATTTTATTGGATACTCTTTCAGAGAAAAATTTGAAAGATTATGCCATTGGACATGTTGGATGTCGACACAGCACATTCCAAGCAGGAAATTTTTTTGGGGTCAAAAGGTTAAATTCAATGCCATTTTGATTGAGTAACACAGAAAATCAGGAATGAACTTAAAATTCCTCACATACAAAATGTACAAATTGATATATTTGAAATGTGATTGCATGCTTTTGGATGGGCATCAAATCAAAATTGACAGTTTATACCACTTTATTGTGAAGTTAAAGACTTGTAAATTGTTTGCCCACTTTCATAAGGAAACTAGAAAGTGAGTACATCACACAACTAAATTTGACCTTACAGTCACTCTTTAAGTCAATGCACATGTTATTCCATGGGACTTGGGCCTTTATAACAATATAGCCAAAGTTAACCACTTCACAATGGATGACGTGTCTTGCCGCCAAACTTTTCCAAACTTAATTATAGTGTACGTTAATAAATACCCGGAGCAACTTTGGAGCGTCTTTTTTTGGTTTAAGTCAGCTGACTATCTGACACTGTCTGACCAATAAATAACTCTCTGGACAATCAATTGTGTAGTCTGGTAGTGGGTACAGGTATGCACCTATCAAGCTACGCTTCATTTCTCCCGTACAAAGAGGGACAACCGGCACTGCAATTCATGCTTTAAATCTCCCTTTTTCCTGGGGTTACTGTGTAAATACCGATTCAAGACCTATGTCCATTTATTCAAGAGGTTGATAGGCTGCCAACATTTTTTTTCCGTTGTAAATAATGGGAGGCAAGTCAGAGATTCCAGCATACTATGGCCGATTATCAGCCCTGGCTTACGGACATGGTTCAAACCCTTTCAGAATGAGACAGTCCATAATTTCTTAAAAGAGAATAACAAATCCGGGTGCATTTTATGAGAACGTTTGTCTTTACTTGATTTAGCCAGGGTTTTACTGTAATAACGATATTCTCAACAAACACAAAATTAATCTGGAAGCGCTGAAAAGTTCTGAAAAACAATACTGCACAGAGGCATACATGTACAATGTATTAAAAATTGAAAAATGTTTTAAACACCGACATGAAGTGGTTAGCGACTTTGGTCATTTGCATGCAAGACCCTGACAATGCTGGATCACTGGTATGGTGGGCTAAATATTTAATGAACTGTATTGCAGTATTTATGGGAATAGTACATGTGTACAGTAGGCTACTATAAAAGATCTTTGAGGTCTCTACAAAAGGATAAAAGATTACACGTAGTTTTTACTGTACAGAAAGATTATTGTGGACACTTGTCTACCTGTATTTGCAGATACAAGCATAAATTAACATAAATTTGGAGTCATCAAGTGCATTAACAAGTCCAATACCATGAACAGTGAATGGCTGCATAAAATGACCAATGGCAGGAATGCAACCCACGTACAGCGGAAATGTTAATCATATTGATATTTAGAATGCTACTGAACTACATGTGTAAATTTATCGAGTACACACAATTGTGTATGCAAAGTTTTACAGACGTGATCCTGTGGCTTATTGCCTTTGGCAAATTGATAAACGAGCTTGGGGTCTGACATTTCAACAAACAGGAACTTAAATACAAATTGTATTTTGAATCGCGGGCAAGTAAGTCCTTTCTCTATGATCGCACACAAAGCCAATTGAAGATCTATGTGTACACTGATCACAAGGATTATCAGTGGTTTTTACCCCTGTTTTTACAAACCAGTATGTTCTGCAAATCTAATACATCACCATGCTGCAGCCATCTTTGCCATATTTCCTATGCAATAACCATTTCATGCTGAATGCTAAACATACATAATGGGATCAGACTACATAATGGGATCAGACTACATACTACATGTTCTTTCTAGCCTTGTACATTGAATGTACATAAAAGAAGACAACTTCCCGCCATCCACCTCAGCAACCTCAATTTGTTTTCGACAACATTATACAACGAAGCGATAGTGAAAGAAATATAGTGGTTTTTATTTAGTAGAGTTTTAAGTGTTGTCTCTTAATCTTATATTTCAAAGTCAACACTGGGAGACATTTTCAGCCAGTCTAACCCAGGCTTGCCATACAACAGTGCAGTGTGAAAACTAAACTGTAAATAAATCACAATAGTAGAAGCAATATTGAGACCCTACTTTATTGAAGGGTTATAATCCCTAAAAATAATTCCCATTCCTCAATCTAATGAGCTTTTGCTAGCATACAAAAGCAGCAGGCAGCACAACAATACAGTCCAATGGTTTATGAAAGCCTTATTGGACTATTACAAACAAATGTGTGCAGAAAAAAAAGAGAAACAAAAAGAGAGAAAAGGAGTTTGAAGTCAAAGTTGAATTAATTAAAGGACAGAAATTCAAACTTAAACCTGGAACCTTGTCTTTGAGAGGGCAAGGCCATTTTCATTTTATGAAGGGCACTTCCATTGGAAAAAACGTCAAGGTCCATGGGAACATTTGTTGAAAGGGCACCAAGGCCAAGACCAGGGGCAACAGAGGCCATGGCCTCCATGTAATTCTAGGCCTGCAAACTGTGAGAGTCATTGACATTGTAACTTTCAGTTACAGTTGTATGAAACATTCCAAGAATCTTTACCCTTTGTTCCTGTTTTTCTAACACAGTGATAGACAAAGGAAATCCTTTACAATGGGTCATGTTCAATTGGCACACTTTAATATTAAAGAAATTACCAGCTTCCAGCGCAAAAGCGAACAATGCAAATACCATGGGACACATACAGTACAACCATGGTTTGTATTCTGTAATAGTCTAGAGGTATATTCATATTGTACATGTGTTTGGATTTTGAGGCCTATCATGCTAAAAAAAAAACCCAGTTTTAAACTATCTGTAAAATGTTTTGTCTTACTATATTTTATAAAATAGTTACTTACTGTATTAAGGTTGATTAAAAACATGTACACACTGTACACACACAAAAAGTACACTACAATAGTCATTTTTATTAGATGCATGGTTTTTCAACATACAGAAAACGTACGTGAATAAAAGGTCATGTTATTTACTGTTAATGGGAAGTTCAAGTTGCTCACCATGTTGCACAATGTAAGATGTGCAATAGTGAAAGTTTACTTTGTGTAAAGGGCTATATAAAATTGTACTCTACATGTAAATCTAATTAATTTTCCATACACAAATAACAATTCACTTGGCATTCCCTCTAACACTGTCTAACACCATGGACCATTTGTGCATGCATGACAAAGTTTTATCTGTGAGTCATAGTTGAATCCAGTCGTTTTCTAGGCTATCAATGATTACTTATCATTGTGTTTCCACCTGTCACCTAAGTATAGCACTGCCCAAGTACATTGTCATTCAGCAGACACCTGTCTTTAATTGGTCATAATTTTGTAAGTGGCACAGATACTTCAAACTGAAGAAGAACAAATGCAGAACATTACAGACAGCGGATACAGTCGACTCTCGTTAATACGAGGTCCGCCGGACTGGCCCGTTTTCCTCGTATTATCCGAACCTCGTCTTAAACGCAGCGCACTATTTACACGTACATGTACATGTACTGTATACACACGTCGTCATAGTGCATGCACTACACACGTGTCTAGGCTAGAACGGAGCGGTTGGCTTCCTAGTACAGTTCTTACGAGCATCCTGTACACAAAAATATCAATGATAAATGCAATTTTGTTGACTATGATCATAGAAATTTTATATTTTGTATAACTCAAAGTAAAAATCATAGCAAAGTCATGCCAAACTTGCCGTTCATGTGACCATGATGTGACAGATTCGATACTGCGTAGCGCCTAAGCTGAACGTTGTTTTCGCTGGTAGCCGCTAAGCGTGTAGGCGAAGTAGTATTTCAAGCATAAGTTACCAGCGTAATGTTTCTGATTTTCGGATCGGACGGAACCGTGTAGCCGGTCCGATCCGATAAATAGTTTGGCAATGAGCATTTTATTTCAGAAACTTGGCTGACTGAACGGTAAGCTTTTACGCAACAATATTTTTCCGATCTCGCTATAAAAGTATGAAAACCAATACATTTTGTCATCATGGGGCCGCAAAAATACCTCGTATTATCCGTGTTCTCGTTACGACCGTGCTCGTATCTTCCGTTTTTTAAGACATTGAAACACGCATAAGACAGTTCGGGACCGGTGAAATACCTCGTATTAACCGGCGTCTCGTATCTTCCGAGCTCGTATTAACGAGAGTCGACTGTACATTGAATTTTGACTGAACTTGTATTGTAAAATAATATAAAAAATTGGTGGATAGCTGCACTTTTATATTCATAACTAATACATGTTATGTGTATACACATGTTGTATGTACACACATGCTTGTTGATGCAGTAAATCATTGACTTCTCTATGTTTGATTGTTTGGACTTAATTTTTTTAGCGACATCCCCAAACCAAATTAACCAACTCTTACCTTCAAATACACACAAGACTTAACAAAACACATACATGTACACGCACACATACAGTAATGTGAGACTTTGGAACGTTAGGTGGCAGCAGATACTTACCAGCTAAATTACCATTGAGTAAGTTGTTCTGAGCATGCGCACATTTCCGAGAACAATGGATTAACCTGTTTGCTTAAACTTTCTTAAGTTATATTAAATTACGCCTTTGTAATATTTACAGCCTTTAAAATGTGTTGAAAAAATGTTTTAAGTAGCGCAAGACGTTGATGGCGATCTGCTTTGGGTTTGGATGCCGCAATTTCAAATACATAGAACGAATCTTGGACGAAGATTAGATCGCGGTTATAAGAGAGGAAAAGGAAGGAAACCGAAGTCTCAGTTTACGTCTTCCCATCTAGCTATGGTGGTCTCTCTTCATCGAGAGTATCGCTGATAGACACAGGCCGGACGAACGCGCTTGGCGCAGGCTGATTGGCTGCTTTCCAAATGGCCGCTTTCCGATTGGCCAACTGGTGTGAATATTTATGACGTAATGCTTTGCGCAGTGCTGCCATCCCATATAGTATCTGTCACCTCGATCCCACTGATGTTCCCGTTCCTTGTGCGGTATACGTTATCATTAGGGGCCGAAGGAACGGCGTGTTGCAGTGGGTACGAAACTGCAGGGGAAATTACGTCAGGAAACGTCAGGTGCACTGAAAAATACATGTATTTACGTAACGTGTATGGTTGTGCAGCGATGTCATTGAACGAATCGGAATTAAAAATCATGGCACCAGCTTTTAGAGATCGCCACGTCCCATTGTGGAGATTTAAAACATGAATTAATTGAGTCGGAACCAGTGATAAAAAACTCTCCAAAATGTAAGGTGTTCTGTTTTCATGGAATCTGGATGTTAATTCAGTGTTTTATCTCAGCGGTTTGTATGTTTAATTGCTCATTTCCTCCATGAGATAGAACTGGGTTTTTTTCCGTGTTCGATTGAGGCATTGTTATCTCATTCTATAGTGTACTTTCAATTTTCAAAAAATGTTCACGATACATGTATATCGACATATCGGCGATATTTACCCAACGATATATCGCATGTCAAAATTGTTGATATCGTCCAGGGCTACTTAAACTGTACAATGTAATAAAGTACACATCAGGCAACAGTCTGTCCATCCACATTACAGTAATACTGATCCTTTTCTTAAAACATGATAGAGTGTACACAGCGTATACAGATAAACTATTTCAATGAAATTCAGAAAGAAAAACCTGCTTGACTTAGGCCAAATAAAATAAATGTTGTGTTTACGGTAACCCGACCGACCTGGATTTTTTGCGGCTAAATTGCCGACCTCAAATCTTTTTTCTAACTATTTTGTGAGTCGGTAAATGAATTCTACTTTAGACACAAACAATATTCCGTTTCATGGTTTCATGTTCAAAAACTCCCAATTATTCAACGGCCGATTCAGACCCGGAGTTGGCAATTTCTAGAAATTTTACATCGCTGCAACAAAAAACAAGTTAGAAACATGCAACAGCCGTTGCGGTATCAAACATTGCACATCACGTGAACGTTTACTTCTAGCTCCACACAGAAACAAATCGTTAGCCATTTTGTTTTCGCTTTGGCGACATAATGTTGAAAGTTTATGGTTGATTTTAGACCTTTATGGGTGAACAATCAATGTGTGTGTTCATATAGAGCAGGGGTAAACTAGTTTGTGTGTGGTTGTTGATTAAAGGCATGGACAAAATGCAATTTGGGTGAAAAAAATGTAAAGAACGTGCCGTGAATGTGATGATTTTGTCCTCTGTGTACTGTACAGGGTTAACGTGTCTTCATTTGCTACATCAAAGGCTCAAGGGTTACGATCTCGTAACTTATTACGGTCTGTTTTTTGATGTTTTCTTGTTTAAAAAAAAAGAATTTTAATAAAGAATACAATGTTAAATTTGCTTGCCTATTCATTTTCAACAGTTTTGCATTTAGTAACCCCAAATTTTTTGTTACTTTTTTAAAAGTTCAAATCCCGTTTTCCGTTTCAAGGGGCAGATTCCGCGAAATCCGTCCGTGTTCTGCGATCGCGGAAAATCATTGGCCCTAAAAATATAACATGATATTTTGTCAATACCTGAAATTGAGAATTGGTAAAACTAATGTCAGCATTTAAAACATAGCCCCGATTGGTGAGATACAAATTTTCCCTGAAACTTCTGTTTCTGAAACGCTTGCAACTTGACCACCTCTGTAACTGTCTATAGCCCATATTATGTTTTTTTTTCTAAAGAACTTATAAACTTTTAGATTTTACCACCTTTCAACATGACTACTTATAACTTTATGAGTCAAACAAGGTTAGTATAATGGTAGCAAGTTTAAAATTTGAACAAATCACTCAAAATTCAAGAACTTAAAAACAAAAAAATAAATGAACAAAATAAAATTATTTTCCTATCTACTTACCTGGATTTTTTTCAGGCCTTTATCGTTAACACATTTATTTTATTTGGCCTTACAATGTAAAAAAAACCTGGTGCGAAAAGCCTACTGAAAAAACCCAAGGTATATGTGCCATTGCTTTCACAGTGACAAACGAAGGCAGTTTCCTCAAGACATTTCCAGCATATTGTACAAATAAATGTTAATGACTTGAATTTGCCTACATGTACCTCTACCCTCTCTAAAAAATAATAACCCTGTACTTGGCAGACAAGAACAGGCAAACTGAATGGGGGTTTGACGTCAATCCAGCGTACAACATAAAATTCAGTCTCATCATTTGTGCTCTTCCCCCACGGCCAATTTGGCCAAAGTTATTGAACGCTTCAATTTGGTTCCAGGACGTAAACGGAAAATTGGAAGAAAATTTGCCAAATGTGATTAGAGAATTGAGACTCAATTGCGTTTGGGGCTACGCCTCAATTTATGGAGATAAAACGAAAACTTTGGTGTACTGAACAAAGTACAACACAGGGACAAGAGTACATTGTACATCTAGGATACAAGCAAGTCTCTATGGAAAAGCAGAGATGAACAAAAGAAGTAAGGTGACAACTGACAAGTGCTCAAAGTTTCTGGCACTATAAATGTAAATAAAAGATAGGGATGGATATAGCACTAGTAGCTACTGTTCAATAGGAATTAATATTATGAATACTCTTTGCCACAACTTCTCAACCATGATTTATTTTTAATAAGCATAATGCGTCAAGGTCAGAAATTGTCTCAGTTTTGAAAGACATGATGTTACCAGCAGAACTTAGTGCTTTCGTTTTCAAAAGGAATTTGATCTTGTCATCACTTACATACTTGTATTTCAAGACAAGCATTGAGGTCAAATGTAAAATCAAAATAGTAAATATGTCATGTACATTTGTTACAAAGAAATAATGTAGGCATTGAGAAAATGTAAGCAGTTGTTTATAAAAGACATACTATTGATAAAAACTCCATGTAAATCAATTGGTTATTTGCAAGAAATACATGTTCAATGCAATGAAATATTAGTTTACTACACGATGTACTCAATTTACATTGACACTCTAAATAGAGCAGCAGTAAATGAGTTAATGAGGCATCAGTACATAAACTGAATAACTCATGTTGCATAACTAGAGTACAAGTGTACTGATTCCAGTCCCAGGTACATGTATGTAAACATTTTTGACACCTGTTACAAGCAAATGGCACACCCAGGTTACAATGCAGGGCAAGCTCCTGTGTGGACCTGTCTTACAGTAATATGCAACTGAAGAATGTTGACACAATGCACTCACAGGGTGTTTCCATGTACAGGTATTACACAGTGAGAATAAATTATTCGGTAACACTGCAGGGAGTACATAGTGCATTGCATGACCACTACACTGTCAAAAGTCTCCATTCAAGCAAACAACTGAACCTTTGACAATTGACAAATAATACAAAAATGCAACAAAATATCATCTTGCTCTGATCAACTTGTGATATTTACTACTCAATGATAGCGCCAGTGTTAACACAATTTCAAAAATGTGGCTTTGAATTTTGTGAAACCATTTTCTAAAATGCTTATGTACTGTTCAGTTTGTCTACCCTTCTCGTCAAAATATTTATGTTTAATACAATGTACATTGTACAAGCTACATTGTACAGTCTTTTATATGGTTTGTAATACATTCACAATGTACACGTAGTACAAATATACTGACTGAATTATCAAATAATTATTCAAACAATGTAAAACACATGACCGAATGGAAAATACACGTGTTTTGTCCATTTGCCTCTCCACTACGTCAAGCAAACAACACCATTTATTTTTAATATAAAAATCTGTCTTCTGAGCGGTTTCTTCCCATTTTACAGTACGACACATAATCTGTACAGAATATGTGCAGAGCTTCCGCTAATGTGCACGGATCACAGCCATACAGCGTTATTAATTCCACCGGGTCCATTCAGTGCACAGACGTACTTGGCACATGCCATACCTGTGACTCATTCCACGTTGTCACACTGCTCTGACATAGACATGCAGGCGGGGATGTTTATAAACATATGTGACAGAATATTCGTGTATGGCCACTCATATTTTTGCTTGGTTTTATTTTGTACAGTGTTTACTTAGGGGACATTTTGACAGGTTATTTGTGTAAGGCACTCATTTAGCACACATTTTTTGACTGGTTGGGTGAGCGAGTGTTGAATACGAGTTTCTAGCGTGGTTCCGAAATTATAAAAATTTTACTTTGAAAAGGGAGTTATCTTCTGACAGGTTTCACGTACATGTACTGTTTGGCAAATCTTTGTTGAGGGTAGAATTTCAGTTTTTTGTGAGTACATTGAAGAAACTCTTTAGACATATTAGTGCTTGTGTTTTACTACATTTACAAAAATGTAGGTCTTAATTAGTAGTATACACACAAATACTTCAATGCATACGTTGTAGGAAAATGATGCAAAAACTATTTTTTTTAAAGTACAAATGTGTTAAACCATATTTTAAAATCAGCATAAATGCAACTTACAATTTGTATGAACCTTTCACACAAAATGTTTTAATGACCAGTAAAGAGTTATTTTAATATTTAAAACAAAATACATAACATTTTGTATTGTATGCACCCACTTCAACACTGCCTATTGTTTTAAATGAACTCGAAAAATTCTTTCCTGACATAAAAATGTTGTAATGTCTTTAACGATTGTAAATTATGTCGCAATTCAGCGGTTTGCTGCTATGACATTTTTAATAAATAAACCATAAACCATAAACCATAAAAACACTACTTTCCAATAGAAATGAGCACATACAACACACGTATGAGCAAATGCACTGGAAAGTGAGAATGGCCATGGCCTTGAGTTAACATCCCCATGAACACAGTACAACTAGTAAGTTATATTCCTAAATTACCCCAAAACATTAAATCATCAGAAAATTTGTTGTATCTACCCATCACTTGAGGGTCACTTGTTAGATTCAAAGCTTTGATGAATCTTGGACTTTGCAACAATTCCCTTTGACAACAAATCTTCTTGAGCAGTGAGTAATGAATGTTAGTTATTGATCTTTCTTACAAACAAACAAGGTACAATTACCGAGAGAGAAATAGTGCAGGTCGGATACATGTACTGTACGATAAGTTTGCCAAGGGCCCACTGTGTTCACTGTGCTTATATACTGTTCATAGTGAGACCATTATAATGGATTTAGAATGCCTTGAAGCATTTTACCTCAATTAGCATTTCTCAGTTCCAGACAGTAAAGCACAAGTATAGAGAACCAGTGCCTCTTCTCATTTATAACAACAATACAGGAAGATGCATATCATTGAAAGTAGGGGCCTACATAGTACATGTATGTAGAGCATGAATGATACAAACTTGATTAAAGGAAAACTAAGAGGTACACTGTAGATTGTGGGGTGATATATGGGGCAAGTCCATTGTATAATAAGCTGGTCACAAGTTTGAGGGACTGCTCTCATAGTGTAAATCAGCATTTGAAGGTCAATGTCTCACAGTGCATTCACAAAAATGATCAGATATGAATACATGTAGTCACTGCGTTGAAGTCTGTGCATTTATGGTTACTGTTGTAAATATGTAACCAATTCTGAAATGGTCAATTACTTGGTAACTGTCCATTTCAGAAACAAAATTTTAAATTTAATGAGAAAAAAATTGTTTACACAGGGCTATCCAGGGCTCGAATTTGGGGTAAAATTCCACAAGACCGCAGGGCTTGTAGCTCAAAATGTTTACCAGACCAGGATTTATTTCACAAGACCAGAATCTTTATGAGAAAGAGCTTTCTACACAATTTAACATGTGAATTGTTATTATTTGCACATAAACACTACGATAAGATTTTCTTCATTTGTCTTATGAACTAGTATATTTTGATACTCAATGGAATTGTATAAATACCAGGCTCAAGGTCAACATTTGAACATGATTTCTTTCTGCTAAAGATATTACACAGTGGCTATAATTCAAGTGCAATACACAACACTGCCTGACTTATCAGGTCATGAGTTTACTGGCCTGAGGCTATAATCACTGGCCTCAGGCCAGCGGCCCAGCGTCAAATTCGAGCCCTGCTATCATGTAATGCTTTAGTGTATTTCACCGACAGAGGAAAGTGCCCTCTAGCATTCAGCGTTTCTTGCCTTTTTTTGTCACATCCAAAGGAGAAAGATCAAGACTACCAACTTGTAATATTGGAAAGGATGTGACTGTGATAGTGTCACTAGGAAGGATACATGTTGTGTTGTGTATATATCGGTATCGCATTATGGTCTTCATTTCGCAGCACCTTCGACTGAATGTGTAACCAACAGGACGATTGGTCAGTTAACCGTATAACTGGCACACGCTTTACCAGTCACACACATGAATGTTACAGTGACCAAAATCTCAATATAGGTACCAACTCTTACATGGGCACTTTTGGTAGACTTAGTCAAAGGGGTAGGACCAATACCTGACACTAGATAGTGACAGTTAACGGATACTAGTGCCTTCCTGACCTCCATGTCCCCTCCACCTTTAACGAGACCAAAAAGTGACAACAGTCAAACAATTATGTCCGTCAAGAAGAGATCCAGCATACTTACAGTTCTTCTCTCTGTCTCTGTGACAACACCATGGTAATGGCATAGAATCAAAACTCTGCAAATCCAGTTAATACTCGATGGATGTAAAATCCACTCAGCGTGTGTGTAGGAAGGGCACACGTGCCAGTCTATGAGCTTTAGTTGTGAGAAGCTCAATTGTGTAAGTACGGTTTAGTTCACTATAAAAGTCATCAACAACTGTTTTTCATCAGCTCATCATGTTTGCTGTACTCATGAATCTACATGAAATATGAAGGGAAAAAACAAGCAAAGTTAAAATACAACGCAGTTCAATCATAATTATATTTGATAACAAACGTGTAAATGTACATGTACATGTCTCAATACAATAAATAGAGCTTATTTAGTGTAACTATGACTTTTCATAATTGTTATTTGATCCAATACAGGGTTTGCCGTTAACTTTAGTCAGCGGGACCTCATTTGAACAGCTCATTGTTTCAGTAGTCTGCCAGCTTTGTCAATGTCAGTGGTCCATCCATGTATGGGACTTTGATTTGAAACCATAAATTTAGGCACTGGTTTGTGGAAGGCTGTGAACTACCCAGCTGGACTATGGAAGAAAATTTCAACTGGTCCTCATTCTTTTTTACAGACATTTGTGGACCACTGTAATGGAGAGCACTGCCATACCAGACTCAATCCTCTACAATTATTACATACTAGTTTTGCCTTACAAACATGTATTGACAGATTCAAAGCTATGTATGAGATACATGTACTGCTTTTTGAATTGATAGATTTCCACTAAGTGACTGATTAGGAAGCAAGGCTAAACTTCAGTAGGTGAAAGGTGCCTATAGTACATGTACATGTAAATGTGTACTATAATTTTGTCTTTTCCCTGTTAATTTTGAATGATAGATGTTTCTAGTTTTTTTGTTCCCTTGTTCCTGTTCATTTGTTTCTGGCCATAACAGGTGTCTATTCAAAACAGGGTATCCACATTACACAAAAACAAGTCAAAAAGGTTTATCCAACCTTTTACACAAAAGCACATATGTTGGTAGTAAAAAAAAACCTACCATGTATTTAACTCTCGTGAGTAACTTGCAAACTAATCAGAGAAACTTTTAAATGCACCATTATAAATACAGAAAACTGGTTCTACTCTCTCACAGCAAAAATCAATACAAAATCAATTTTAATGTTGCAATAAAGAAAATGGATTTAAGATAAAAATCTTTGCCAAGTTTTTGCAATTTAAAAAAAAGAAGGTACTTTCTTGATGATGTTTGAAGCGGCCTACTGCATTGATTTATAACACAATGGTGTTCAAATCAATGTTGTTTGATTTAAAAAAAGAGAGTAAAAATCAGGCAAATCGGGTCACAAGGCCGACATAAATCATAAAAATGGGTGGAAATGGCTGAAATGGGCTTACATGAAACTGTCCTTGCTATCCACTAGTCTCATTACATTAGACCATTAGGAGGGTTTAGGGTTAGGATTATCGCAAATTATACAAGCTCCCTCCACACATTTTTAGGAAAACATTATGCAGATTTACTGATTGATACTACTATTGACTTGTGTTGTTATACATACTTATTACGTGTAAACTTTTACTGTATACCAAATGAAAATGGTTTTAAGCTGTCACTCTTTAAGTTTATAATTTTACACTAGTTTAGTCAGTCCATGGTTAGTCGAGTGAACATGATGAACTCTGTCTGAATCTCTCTATACAATGTTTTGAATTTCTTAATTTCATCAATGTTATTGTTATTTGTTAGGCAAAATCTTTGTAGTTGTCCTTTTTTTAAATTTGCGCAGTGTGTCATTTTGTGACGGCACAAACTTTGTTTCCTTGCATGATCTAAAAATTTGCCTGGATAGCTCGGGGCGCGATCTTTGTTGTTAAAACCATAATTCTCAACATTTGTCCTGAAATATTCACTATTATAAAGGGATTATGTATGTTAAAAGGGTGAGTTCAAAGTAGTATTCTGCTGGATTTTAATTTCGGTCTAAAGTGAATGTGATACTTTCATTCAAAAACTTGGAAAAAATGTTGAGAAATAGGTCTGCTCACGAACTGTAAAGTTCAAATCACGAGACAATCGCGCTGGCAAATTCCCAGTGTGCCAGATACCTTGTTGATAAACTTTCTGTTAAAACAGAAAACAAATCTGAAAATTTGTTTGCAAGACAAATGCATTCCATTTTTGTTTGTTTGGTTTTGTGTTGTTTTTTTCTAGATTGGCGATGACAACAACAATAAATAGAAGCCGCCTCTGAGGCTCTGTGTCAATTTCATGCCTCAGCCGCACAGTTTTCATTTATTTCAAAATTAGCTTGCGTGAATTTTAATAAAAGGCAAATTTTTCACCGTGCAAACATTTTGAATTAAAACAATTTTTTTTAAAATTAAAACTTGGAAGTTATTTTTCATAGAAAAAAACCCTTAAATCCAACGTTTCAAGACATTGAACAAACTAAATGAGGTACGAATTGTGAGGCAACACCAAAACTGTCAGTGGGATTGTCACAACATGACAACAAAACTTGTTTGATTTTTATTTCCATTTGGATTGAATGAATGTGAAAAGCAGACACACCCTGTCTGAAAGTTCAAAATAAATTGAAATAAATATTGTTTCTACAAAATCACTCAAAATAATAAACAGTGCCAGCGATATTAAGTTCATTACACTAATTTTATTCCAATGTGACTCTTATTTGTTCATGAAAACCACGATCAAACATGACATTTTTGGAAATGCAATCGCCCAATATGGCGAACGTTGAACCGACTGGATGGCGCATATCTTATGTGCACAAACCGAATACAATTTTAACTGACGTGCCAACTAACCAAAAGGGAATCGCTTCATATTTTTGCACCAAATCGACAAAACCATGAAAATATCTAAACCTACCTACCGACTAAAGTTTACTTGTTCATGTTCACAGTCGTTCACAATCAAATTCAATCTCGGCACCGAGACATAAACACACAAAAATGAAGTTTTCCTGTTCTTCCAACACGTTGAAATTGAGCCAGGATGCACGCTCGCGCATGCGCTAACTTTGCTATGTGGAGTACATTTCCCAAGATGCAATGTAATTTCAAACCCGGAAGTTGTCATTCGTTCGTCAGAATAAATAGACGGGTAACATTTTGTTCACGGTTGTTCGACAAAGTATTGGCGTCTAGGTGTAGCTTCCAAACCCACGTGCTTGTTGTTTACCAGTGTATTAACCGCGGAGTCCGAGCTCTCAGGAGGTTGTCAGAGCATGGTCAGAGCTATGTAGGTGTACAACGACTATGAAACGTTTTTGATAAGATTTCAGGTAAAGCGTAGAAACTACAGGTTATATTTATTAGCGAATGTAGATCATAAATTTTACCAAATAAAATAATCGAACACGACTGCACGACCCAGCACAGATCTTTCATTTCAAGCCAGCAGCCAGCAGCCAGCATGGCCAGCATGCAGTGCTGAGTCAAACCATGGAGCAATGGTCAAACTCAAAGTTTAGGCAGCGGTAGGTTAGGCCTTTTTATAGCTCCATGGTTAGGCCTGTGCTAAACGTGGCACATTTGCCGTGTCAAACTCAAATATTTAGAAAATTATGGATTAAATTCAACAAAAGAGCGACAATTAGCGCAAACTTTTGATTTAAGTTTGACACTGTGTACAGTGTAGCACGGCAAGCTCTGCCGTGCTACACGGTAGTTGCACGACGTGGTGACAAAATGAAAATGTCCAGCTCTTGCCGCGTCGAATCGAATTGAATTCTCAGTCGGGCGATGCTCTTTGCGAATACGCATGCGCAACGGCTTTCGACAAAGTTCTAGTGTATTTTCTAATAATTTGAACGTTCTCCTAGTGCCATAGCTGGGAGTATTCCGGGATGGGATGAGAAACAAATTCTGACCGGAACAAACCTAATTGTAGATTTCAGAAATAAGCTATTTTGTTTGACACTCTTGAAACGATGAACGCCACTCACCAACGATGGTAATAATAAGGACAACATTTAAAGTGGGGAACACTATCATTGTGATGTTGCCATTAATATTTGAGGTCACAGCTCGAATTGCCATCATGAAACATGACTCTTTAGAAATTTCTCCCGCGTCACCATTTTGAAACACTTAAAGTGCGGCAAACTATTTAATTAAATTCAATGTTTGTCACCGATTCGTTTTAAATGCTGCACTTTTGCCGTGCGAAAATAATTTGAGTTTGACACGGCAAAAGTGTGACAAATAGTATGACCGCAGATGTCGACATTAAAAAAAAAAGAAGTACAGCGCACCAGTTACTGGGTCTAACCATTTATGAAATTCAGACTTTATTTCCCTAAAAAAATGATAGTGGATATCTTGTCGGTACAAGCTTTCTTTTTGTAAGCATTGTTATTCTTGGAAATCTTATTGCACCCTCTTTGATGCGTACACAACTACTGCTACTAGTTCGCGTTTTTAAAAATACCTGGTTTTTCAACCACATCTTCAAGATCTTCATAGCTGAGAGGGTACAGATCTGTACAACAACCAACATGCTTTGTGTTCGTTTCTCCATGGGGTTTTTTACATTTTGTTTTCATTCCAAAAAGAAGAATATTTGTCCTTAATTATAAAATAAAATTTGCTCTGAGTTTTTTCTTAGTTGTGGCTCAGAGGAATTTTTTGGGGGAAAAATGTTGACCAGCAACTTTATTTGAAAATACTTTTTAAATATTCCTTCATAAATTTGCTTTTCAAGCCAGAAATATGTTCAGTGAACAGAGTATTTGCAGAAAATTATTTATCATATTAAACACATTATGATTTGGGGCAAATTCACCACCCTACTTGCAAATTGGAAACTTCTGCAAAGTACTACAAAATGGATCGTGCAATTTCCTCATCTATTTTAAACCTGTTATGATCATGTAAACTTCTCTGTCCTTACATGACTTAGTAACTCTTGGTTTACGTAATCATTGCAACTTTAAGAATGAAGTCGGCTGTTAAATTGTCCTCATTACTGTAAACTGATAAATCTTGGAGAACCCTATGTGACCGATTTATACACTATGTATAATTTTAATCATTGCAATTATCAGAAACTACATGTACAGTACCATTTGTGTTACTCATGTTTTTATGATCATTGCAATTATCATTCTTAACATCAAGAAGAGAATAGCTCAAGATTACTGATTGCCCTTCTGAACAAATCTGGTGATCATCACCAATTGACTGCAACTTGCGCTTGCGTTGGGCGCCATGACGGCTGCGCCACATGTCCCATTCCATCATTAACATTATGAGAACATCAGTAGGCATGGCACCTTTGTCTTAAACAAATCTAGTGTTAATAATTTGTGTACCACTTGGTTTTGTTACCAACAGACACGTGTAGTTGTCATCATGGCTCTGAACCAGTTTATGCACCCGCGGAATCGCTACAGAAACAAGAAGCCAGATTTTGCCAAGCTTGCTCAGGACTACCCAGAGTTCAAGCGTCACCTGTCAACGACACTTGCAGGGAAAGTCTCTCTTGACTTCCGTGATCCTGAGGCTCTGAGGGCGCTGACCTGCACCTTGCTCAAGGAGGATTTTGGGATTGATCTTGAGATCCCCTTGGATCGGATTATCCCCACGGTACCATTGAGATTAAACTATATCCTTTGGATTGAAGATTTGTTGAAGCAGAGTGGCCATGATAGATTAGGAGAAATCTATGGCATTGATGTTGGTAAGAAACTAGAGCAGGAGAACAAGAAATAAAAACTAGGATATTTGAAATAGTCTGGTGGTTTTATTTATAAACACATTATTTGTAGTGGGTACTTTTATGTAAATAGTACTGTTTTAGCAGAAAGTTATAAATCTAAACATTCACCTTTTACATGTTTGTTAAACAAATTAAAAATTACCAGTTTATACAATTTCTTATCATTCACTTGGCACTTTAAATTTGGATTTGTGAAGTATTTATCTATATAAATAATTGTTGAAGAACAAATTTTTATGATCTTAAGATATTAATTTAAATAAAAAGAAGAAACATACAAAAGAACCTCTTGTCAACTCCAGCATCGCTAAGGTCAAACAATGTACACATCAAACACAGCTAGCAGCTCATCATGAGACTTCATTTCACCTCATTGAGGGCGCTGTTTGTGCAGATGACATCGCATGCAAGGAGTGTGTTTCAGGTTTACTTGACAGTACCTCTTCTTAAGGTACCCTATTCATCCTCTCCTTGTAGGTTGTGGTACGTCTTGTATCTACCCCTTGCTAGGAGCTAAGCTCAATGGCTGGCACTTCACTGCCTCTGAGGTTGACTCCATATCTTCTGGCTTTGCAACACTCAATGTCAAGAAAAATCATTTACAAGACAAAATACAAGGTAAATTTTGTTTCATTTATTTTTTCCAACAAGGTTATGTAGGATGCTGAATATGGCAGATTTATTCTGTATTAGCTTCTTCTTTTTGGCTCTTCTTTATTTGTACAAATCTCCTAAATACATGGGGTTCAGTAGATTCTACTTAACACAAAGTGACTGTGTGTGTTTTACTTGCAGAAGTGTTCTGTTTTAGTTCACCTTTATTTAAACAAGCTGCCTTGAACACACACACTTGTTTCATATGGCTCAAACAGTCAAGAAAAAAGAGGACATTAGCTGACAATAATGGGGTTATAAAACATTAGTTAGTCAAACTCACTTGCCCACAATATTTTGAACACACTAACAAATGGAACACATTAATTGAAGCAATTACTTCCACCTCTTGAACCTGGCTGTAAGTTTGTTTTGAATCTTTTGTGCATAGTTCTGGAGGTGAGCCCAGATGTCATGCTGTGTGGAATCTTCAAGATGGCTCCAAGACCTCTGTATCACTTTACAATGTGCAACCCGCCATTCTTTGGTAACATCATGGAGGCTCAGGGTATTATGACATCTCGTAATGCTTGTCGGAGAGAACCATCTTCCGTCAGTACAGCAGCTGAGTGTGAGATGGTGTGGGAGGAAGGTGGAGAAGTGGACTTTATCAGTAGGATGATCACTGATAGTTTGCAGCTCAGAGAACAAGTCGTGTGAGTTGATTGCATATCGGGAATGTTGATTGTTTGGGAGCTGGCATCTGACATCTTAATGCTGTTTTCTGACTTGATGTTTTTGAGCCTGTCACATTAAGTATTTTTCCTATGTTCACACCTCTTTTTGCTTAGCAGTTTCTAATCTTGTAAAATATTTTGCTATGTTCAGGTGGTACACATCAATGGTGGGGAAGAAAGCGAGTTTAGGACCTCTCAAACTAGAGCTGGCTAAACACAAGGTGAGTCAAAACAAGCTTGTCAATGAATCATTGCACTCAATTAGAGTACATGTGTACTGTATTTTGGGAGGAAGAAAGTAAAGTGGGTGGTTGAACTGGTACACAGTGTTTACATTAACATTATCGTCTTTAGATTTGAGAAATTATTTTAAACAAAATTCCTGTGTTTTTTTTTCTCTCTGTAGATTCGTAATGTGACAACAACAGAGTTTTGCCAGGGAAGGACAATGCGTTGGGGCATTGCCTGGACCTTCCATGATGACATTGAACCCCTGGTGAGGAAATATTACAAAGTAAATGTACTCAAAGACTTCAACAATGACGCAAGATAATAATATCACAGAGAGTAAAGCATATGTAATGGAATTTGTCAACATGGATTCAAATGCACATGTAAGCACCTGTACACATTGTCTGAGATCTGGGTACTTGCTTGATGTCACCATATTGAGCTTCTATTTTTAGCACTGGTGCTGAGTGCGCCTATTCAGTATGTATGTATAAGCCACACCCACATTACACATACTGGTTCTGACTATTGCCAGGAACTAGTAGAACCCTTGCCCCGTCTACCAATGGTCTGCCATTTGGGAGGTATGGTTGGTGTCTCACTGAGCATGGTGGTTGACCATAAATACACACTCCATGGTATCACACAGGGAATCTGTCTCTCAAGTTGGGTCATTAAGCTATGCATGGGGCAATTTAGTTTTAGGACTTCCAAACAAAAAAGAGAGAGCATTTTGACCTGCTTTTCCTATATGTTCTGCAAAGGATCTTGTTACAGAACGAAAAAATGCCTAATTGGAAAGATTAAATGCTAGAAGATGCTAGAAGTAGGAAAAGCTATGACGTGCAGCAGCTGTGGGTGTGTAATCTAATGGACTCATACTAACGTGTTGACCTACACATAGTTTTGTATGAACTCCATCATGATGACTACCCATTTTGTGCATGGAGTCATCTGTGTAATTTGGGATGTTGTTTGGTTGGATGAGTTTTAGTCAACTCATGAGAAGAATAATACGTACCTTGGTATTCCAGGTCAAGTAATGCTGTACCTTCCACAACCAATAGACAATGTCACTTTAAAAAAAAAGAACTAGTGACTTTGTGTATTCTATGGCATTTCCTGGTAGGCAAGATACTATACTTTTGAAATTGATGTAGAAAGTTTTACTTTTTGTACCTCGATTTATTCCATAAATTGAATAGATTAAGGCACTGTTAGTGTTACAATAACAGCTCAACACATTTTGACGAGATAATATACCCCGTTCTTGGATATCACAAGTTGATGACAATCATGTGTGAGATTTTCCATTGAGCTGTGTACACTTTGTGCCTGCAGGCCTTATGTAATGTCATGAGTAAAAGGGTCTGTTGATTTCTGTAACAAACCAGGTTCATATGTCACCGGTCAAGAAGTTCAAGCGAGATAAAGAGCGCCCTCCGTTGGTCATTACAGTACCAGAGCAGTTTGTACAGAATGCTCTACAACAGCAAGAGGTCAGCTTGGGGTCAAAGGCAAAACCTGGAGGAACCAAGGATCAGCAGAGGCTCAAAGCTGTCGCAAAAGCAATTGAGACACTCCTGGGAAATCTAGAGGTATGCTATTGTACATAACATCATAGGAAAAACAATTTTCCCATGTTTTATTCAAGAGTTTAATACCAACACTACCATCATATACAAACAAATTGAAGGTCCTTAAGACTTAAGTCACTCTATCAGTTTTTACTGTGTGCATAACGAGGCACATGCTTGGTGTTGTCCAGTGTGTAATCGTCAACTCAAAAAGGATAGTACGAAAATCCACAGTGAATACTACATAGACCCAGTTTTAACTATCATTTATTTTATGACAAACACCCAAATAGATCTTTTTCATTTTTAAGACTAAGCTTAAGCTTTTTGGCTAATTTGTTTTATGTGTGTGTAACATTGGTTTTTTTTCTCCTTGCTGTTTTACTCTATTGTACTAACTTGTTATGATATTGTATATTTTTGTAATGCGCTTTTGAACATATTATGGTGAAACAACACAATAAATGTGGTTTTATGATTGTTATCATTGGAGGATTGCTGGTCACATGGCATTCATTATTTAAGTGTGAATAAAGAATCCGTGTGACCAACAATCCTCCATTCAAAGCATCTACTTGGATATTATATAATAAATGATCGTTAAATTGGTAAATATCTTGAGATGTTATTCATGAAACCTTTTCTTGTTTTGAATTGAATGAATTACATTTTGAGGAAACTGTTTGTATGTAGGTATGGTATAGATCACTAACTGTTGAGTTTTAAAAATAGCAATCAGTCTAATCCATTCAAGTTTGCAATTATTAGTCATAGTCAAAATACTTGGCTGTCTGAACTTGGCTTAAAATTTTTAATTTTTGTGGTTTTTCTTGTATCCTTAGATTGACCTTAAATCTAAACCTGGTATCAAGCTGTCTTCAAGATACAGCCTAACTGCTGTTAAGAACACATGGTCCAACCAACGCAGGAAAAGACGGCAAAAACTCAAAAGGCGTCTCATGAAAGAGGAAGCTACACAGAGTGGACCAGAAGATGGAAATCCTGGCACGGGTGAAAATACGACACCAGGTACCTTGACCGGTGATGAGTCAAAAAGTGTCATGGACAATTCTGTTCCGCTCCAGCAAACAAAGTCCCTATCTGAAGAAATTGATGTGACACACACTATCGGAGAGGCAGGAGTGAGAAGAAATGTAGAGGAGGTGGGAAAACGGAAGGAATCTTGTATAACTCCGGACATTGCAGCTGCTTCCTCAGAAGCAATCCTTAGTGAAACTGATAATAGTGCTTTGGAAGTAAAACAAGTCGCTGGTGGCATTTGTCAAAAAATGGCAAAGCAACTTGATAAAATAGACAGTTTATCATATTCGGTATCAAATGAGTGTGATGCTACAAATGTCACACAGACGAAGAGTGTGGATGCATTGCTAGGAGTCAAACCCAAACCTGTAACAGGGTCTGGTAGCTTGGATATCTCGTCTGCTGGAGGTGAAAATACAAAGGGTTCAGTTGGACTGTTCAGCTCATCGGAGGGCAGCAGTCAGGAGACAGGGTTTATTTTCAAGTGTTTGCTGACAATCCGATTGGCTGATGGAAACGTTGTCATGGAGATGAGTTGGACAGAGGGAAAGACGCGGGAGTCCATGCACCAGGTTGGGCAGTACATGAAGAACCAGTTTAACAAGATCTGAATGGATGACTGTTTGAGGGAGCAATGTATGGTACAAGTCAATAAACGTCATAAAATGCACTGGGATTTTTCATTCTCTTTTGAGAAATTACCATGGTACTGGAATCTCAGACTTGCCTCCCATATGCTGAATACAATGAAGAACAATGGTGGCAGCCTATCAGTCTCATAATTCTTCGTACAAATAAGGACTAAGGTCTGGAATAGGGAATTACATATTAACCCATGGAAAAAAGGGAGACTTTGAGTATGATTTCCAGAAACCTTTGTCCCTGTGTGTGGGGGAAATGAAATGGTAGGTGATGTAGGCTAAGGCTACACAATTGCTTGTTCGGGGGTGTATTTATATGTCAGCCGATCACCTGACCGCAACCAAAAAAGGATGCTAAGTTGTTCCGAGCATTCATAAATGTCCACCGTAATACAGTTTGGAAAACTTGACGTGGTTAAGAATCAGTTGCTTTTTTTGTCAGTGTATCACGTCTATTGAGAGAGAGCTTTACATGTACTTTGACAGCATACTGTCCTATTCAACTTCATGCATTAACTTCATCCCACCGCCATTTTGCATGTTAATGATGACAAGCATACAGGCACACCCATGTAGGCATGGCAAATAAGATGACCCAATGGGTTTGTAGAGTGTAGTCCATCAAAATCAGACAATGTGTGTACTGGAGTATGGGTTCTGGAGGAATTGACAAGTTTGAGGAATGCAAGTCAGGGTCAAGAGTAGGATGTTTTTTTCTAAAGGTAGCACCGTCGTAAAATCAATTCCAACCAAGTAGATTTGTGTCATTTGATTGGAGGATTGTAGGTCACATGGTGTTCATTATTCATAGCCTCATCATAACTCAGGCATATTGGTAGTATTCACCATGCACAATTGTCCCATTCTTTTTTACTATTGCATGCTAGACCATACCATGTTTTATACACAGTAGTACAAACCCTTATAGAAGCATGCTAGAATACAATCTTGTACAGTTTGGTTATTCTTATAGCTTTAACCTCCAATCAAATGACAAAGATCGCCTTGGATGTCATATAAAACAAATTATTAATTGTTTGCATTCGTTCAATGGAGAGAATATTTTTATTTGTTGAAAGATTGAGTGTTCCATTTAGCGCTAATTCCATTCAACTCGGACTTGCCACATTAAAAGGAACATTTCATATTTCAACTCAAGAAAATATTCTCACTATTGCACTCATGAACATTATTTATTTACTATGCTATGATTTAACAAGAATGAAACCAAATTGCAACTATTGTATGACACATTTTATTTGTATCTATGCCATTCATGATATTTTAAAACACATTTATTTTGTGATTGTTTAATAAAAGTCTGAATTTGTTTTTGACAAAGAAAGTTGATCTGAACTGGTTTTCTGCTGGTTTAATTCATACTACTATTATTGATTTGCTACAATGTTTTCACTGCTAAATAACCAGAGTTACTGGTTACCTTGAAAGTTAAACTAATTTATTATTGGTTATGACTGGTTATTATGTCATTATGCCCCAAACCAATTCCAAGCCAAGTTAGTAGTTTAAAAAAAGGCTCTCTTTCTTCCTAAATTGAGTTGGAAAATACCATTCCAATAGTTTCCAGCACTTGCCCCTGAAATATGTAATTAATTTTAAGTTAGACAATTTAAGACCGTACTGGGCTGTTTGTTTAAGTTTGCATTAAATGCTTCCAATGTTAGAGCTAATCCTCTGTTTTCAACTCCAAGGCCAAATTTCACAAAGATGTTAGCAGCAAATCGTTCCTTTTAAGCAAATGCTCCACAAGTAATGCAAAAAAGTAATGCAACTACCTGTAATCTTTGCTTGTTACCCATTTCTGCTAAGCATGGGAATTTGTGCTCAGTAAATTTGAGTGCTCACAAATGTTATAAAATTAGGCCCTGCACACTTAGCTTAAATGCAAAAAAAACAAGATTTGTAAAATTATTCCGACATTTTGATAACTGCCAAGGAACTGTTGTGAAAAGTGGGGCCTCGAAATTAGCAGGGGACCAACCACAACCAATTCAAAAGATACTTTATTTTGGCTGGTAACTTACTTACTAAACAAGATATTTCTGTAGTTAGCAGCTACATACAATTGGCCCCTGGTCCTAACCTTGGTGACCTTGACAATGCTCCCCTTGACATTTTTTATAAGTGTTTTACAGAAGAAAAACGGAAAAATGGACACGACTTAAGAAACATAAATAGCCTTGACTACAGTAAGAGCTTCACTTAAGGAAACTGCCATGTGAGTTTGAAGAGAAACTTCCGCTGGAGTGTTCAATTTAGTAATTGTTCTGGTTCCTTTGCCGACCTGTCCAGAAAGAAAACAAAATGGCGTCTGTTAGACACTAAAAAAGAAGAATATATTACAAGGTATTTTACCCACCACAGAGCAATGCAAATTTGACAAAGTGACAAATCCACCCGATATCACAATTCCATGATTTGAGAAAATCACATTTGAAGTTGAGCTTTATTTCACACTGCTGTTTGGGGGGACTATTTAGCATTTTATCTTGAATATTTTACTACACAAATAAAGCTGATTTCTTTAATCACACAGAACTGTCCATAGTTTTTATCATTGCTTCTAGTTTTAAGAGTTATTTATTACTAAACTTTGTTACTTTGCCAAAGGAAAAACGACCTGGCTGCAGAGCGTCGAGTACAAGTCATTTCACAAAGGGATTTGTCACTTTGTCAAAATGCATAAGTTATAGTATGTTTATTTAAATTGCCACTGTGCCAGCACTAGATATTCTTATGTACAGTGAAGATTCAGGACTCATCACTTTGACAAAATGCAAAACTGAAACCCCAGTAACTTGCCAGTCATGCTCATTAATTTTATTATGAAACTATTCCATTATTTTTTGCAGGTTTCGTATTTTAGGTGAAGTATTAACTTTAATATGACAGATATCTCTACATGTCATCTAATCGGTATAGGTTTACCCACCCCACCTTAGCCCTTCCATGGCAAAACAGCTCAACTCAACTTAAATATAACATGTCCTATCTCAGCCTCTTTTTACACTTTCGTCCCGTTTTTATGGCAAAACAGCTTATCTCTGTACTTGCTTTTCCCAAAATGTCAATTTTTGAGTTAGGCTGTTTTGCCACGGAAGGGCCGACTTCCCATTGTAGCCCCTTCCTCACCCTTTTTTACTACTCACGACTGTGAACATAACCTTAATCCCCCTTTCACCCCTATTGAATCCCTCCACCCCTCGTTCACCCTTGTTTACTTACCTCGGTCACTACGCACATAACCACTCCGTCCGTAGCCACTCCTCTCGCCACGGTTGTACCCCTGTCCTTCACCCCTCTTGTACCCCTGGCCATCTCCCCTCTTGTACCCCTGACCGTCTCCCCTCTTGTACCCCTGACCGTCGCCTCTCTTGTACCCTTGGCCGTCGCCTCTCTTGTACCCATCGCCTCGTTTGTAGCCTTGGCCATCGCCTCTCTTATAGCCACGCCCCTCTCCCTTGTAGTTGCCTCGGTCACCCTTGTTGTAACCACGCCCATCACCTTGCTTGAAGTTGCGTCCGTCACCCTGCTTGAAGCCACGCCCATCATTCTGGCGGTACTCTAGGAGCCTTTCTCCATTCTCCACAAGGTTATTGACCTTGTCTGAGAGACGGAGAGCAAGGTGTTGTAGCTTGGTTGGCTCACAGCGATGCATGACAATCGTTTGAGCGGGTTCATCCCAGGAAGCCTAGAGTGTCAAGAAATACAACACTAGATAAACACTGACATCTATCAATGGAATGAATCAAGGCTGATGAACAACTGATATTCACAAATTCACTATTCACGGCTATGGCTAGGTTTTCACTGCGTCATTCGTTGAATTATGTAACCATGGCCACCAATGAGGATACAGCCTTACAAACTAATTTTGATGTTTGAAAAATCCAAGTGACTATCCGGTGCAAAGTAAGTCACCTCCTTCACGAAAAACATGATCTTGTACATTCCTGGGCATTTTTCTGGCAGGCACTTTGTATCATAATTACCACATAAATTAAAGAATTGTTAAAAACCCAGCTGATCAAGTGGAGATGTGTACCCTTTATTCATTCATATTCAAGTTGATAAGTTGTTTTTGAGTTGTGCACAAATTGTGCCAGTAGGGAAGTCCAGGGTCTGTGGCTCTTTGTGTAAACATGTGATGTCACAGGTCACATGGACTACATAGTGAATTCAAGAAGAAACCTTTCTATGTCTTACCATGAGTTCTTCATTGATGATCATTTTACTGATGATACTGTGCACTACAGGCTTCTCCAACTCAAACATCTCTGCCAATGTGTTCATACTACACAGGGACAAATACAAAGTCAAACGTTCAATCTTTATTGGTTTTAATTTCAGTCAGCCATCTTAAGTCTAAAGCAGGAAATCGTAATCATAGTCACCTGACTATTTTTCACTAAGATTGTTATTTTGCGCATACATTGATGCGTGATAAGCAATGTATTCTTAATCCTGCAGGAAAAACAATCCACAGGTTAATGGGGTGAATTCAAACCCAAACCCCCACATTCTAGACATTCTTAACCACTAGAGTGCGGGGATCCTAGGTTGAAACCCCACTCGTCTAGCCTGCATTTTTCCCCTCACCATCACGAAAGTGCTGAATATACAGTGCTTGTCAAACATCGGTGTAACAGGAAAACCAAAAACACATTCATTATCCCTGATGTAACCATTACATCAATAAAGTATTTGTTTTACTATTTGCAGGAGCAACCTTGCTGGCAAAGGTCAATGAATTTTTTGATTTAAATGTAAAAGCAGCATTAAGTTCTTGACTGATTTATGCCAGCAAGGAGTATTGGTCATTTTTATAAGCTGACTTTTAGTGCCTGGTTTGGCCAAATAGTGAGAATGAAAAACAGCTGACTTCCAAAACGCATCCTACTTGAAACAGTAACTGGAAAAAGTAGGTGGGGCCAAGAAAGAGATGGGGAAATGACATCATTGCTAACAGCACCTTCTACTTGGAACAAAGAGCGCAATATAGGCAGGAGTGGAGAGTGAACATTTGTGGTGCCAACGCCCTTCGGGATATGGTGCAAGATTGATTGATTGATTGATTGATTGATTGATTGATTGACTATTGACCTACCTCAATGAGTCGTAAACACTTCCATAGGTGAAGAGATATGTTCTTAAACTCTCCTCTTGAATCTTCCTGTCATGTCAGAGAAATAAGATTGAAAGTAATGAAAGAATCTCTATGGTAAATACCAACATGCTACAAGATATGGGCACCTTGAAGCTATAGGACAGAATTAGTAATAGATGAAGAAAACAAACTGCTAGTTTCAATTGGAAGCTTACTGATAACCAATCTTACTCCTCAACAGAAATATTTCTGTTTGAAATATTATCAAAATGGAAACAGCATTCTGAGACCCCCAAATCACTATTGCTCATTTTGAAACCAGCAATTGAAATAAGCAGGTGTGTAAACCACGCACATAATCCCATAAAGGGTTGTTGGTTTTCAATAAAACAAGACCACTGAAATTGATAACATTTTCACAGGTTGGTTGGAACTAGAACTAGCTGGAACATCTCTAAAAATATTGATGAAATATATCTCTTTGTAAATAATTTGAGTTAAACCCTCTTTACAAAAACAACGTTTTCAGAGTGTCATTTTTGACTCAGATTAATGGCTTTCTTTCCAGACAAACAAGTGCAAAAACTCTTAAGAAAATACTGAAGTCTTTCCCACCTTGTGATCAGATCGCGAACGTGGTCGCTGTTTGGGAAGAGATTCCACACCTTCCCATTCATCTTCTCATTCACCAAGAAATCTTTGCACGCTTTCCAGTTGCCGTAGCGCATTGCGCGTGACGCGGCTACCACATGCTCTCGCATACTCTCTGGGGGTCCTACTAGGGTCTGACGCTCGCTCAGTCTCAACTGATGATGGAAGCTTTTGCTGATCATGCGGCGACGGATGTCAAAGTTATGGGCTGTGGATAGGTATAGAAAAGATTGCTCAGATTAAATTAAGAATGCTAATATTAACAAAAAGGTTAACAAAACATAACAAAAATAATTTGATAAGGAAATAACATTAACATGCTTCCAACCCAATTTTCTGAACAAAGTCCAATTATCAGAGTGTAAACATTTATACTTTTTAAAATAGTCTGTCTACAGAAAAATACTATACTGTGGCCATTTTTCTTGCTAGATTCCCCGTCTACATAAACACAATGATAGTTCTTATTCTGGTTGCATAAAAAGAAACCAGACTATTTTCCCACTGAGCCTCGGTGTGGTTACAGTACAATGAATAGGATATGGTTGCCTTCTGATAATGATGTTAAATCTTACAGGCCATGTATGGGATCTCCAGCAGCATAGCAGACACTAAGTAGACACATTCCAGTAGCTCTAGATTGATGTGCATATGGAACGGTAACTGACGACTCTTCTCAATCTTCTCCTGTGTAGGATCCCGCTCCTGCTGCCTCTGCATCAACAGCCCCTGTAACATCCAACAGATCATGTTATGTTAATCAAGTATTGGCCTTAATTTCAGACTTCTATTCTTTATTTATTTGACCAGTTATTGCTGGAAGACATTACAAGAAAACATTTAAGGACATGCTAACGGAAGTTTAATAAACCCGTTTTCAAAAATGTCCTTGGATGCTTTTGATAGATGTGCAAACACACCCGGACATTCCATTGTGTAGCATGCACAGTACATGCACTCATTGTGTTGTGCTTTGTTTGCCCTGTAACCGAGATGGACAAAAAAGGGTACGGGAATACATGCTCGAAATCTCCCTTTTTCCAGGGATTATTGTGTTACAATTCCAGTCCATCATCCTTTTGTTGGACGAATGAGGATTACAATAGCACCACCAATATATTTGGCATGCGAGGTAAGTCCAAGATTCCAGCTAACCATGGCTGATTCAGTATGAACAAAGCCATATTTTCTTGAAAGAATGTTTTTTGTCTTTACATAGTTAAGTCATGGTTTCATTGGGACAACGCTATTCTCAACAACAAAAACATTCCAGAAATTCTGAAAATTTATCCTGCGGGTGAGCATGGAAAAGTTTGAGAATTCCCAGCGAAACTAACAGCAAGTAACACGCTTAAACTTGTTTAAAGTTTTGGCTCCAAGGCAAGTTTAGCAAAAACAAAAGCATGAGGCAAAATGACATGTCACAGATACACTGTGGCTGTATTATTCTTGACTTGCATAACTTACATAATCAAATCAGCATTTTCTGATGAAATAATATGCGATGTTTTGTATTATTCTTAACCCCCTGCAAAAGCCAACAGCAGGTTTTGTTTGATTCTGTTGGACTGAGGACTGCACTAACGAGCTGATTATGCTTTACATGGGATCAGGCATACCACCATATTCGGTCCAACAGTTTGGGTTTTTGAGTTACTGTATGATGTTGGATTTTGTTAGAGTCGGGACAGATCTTAGTAAATCACCCTGGGGAGTTGGGGTTCAGTAAGAATTTATCTTTGACAGAATATTTTCTTCTCAATTAATGTATATTGGAATGTATAGCCAAGTATTTAAAGCTCTCTGATAACCCTTTCCAACTCAAATCAGAATGTTATTTTTAATTTGCTGTTTTTCCTCAAAATTGTGTAGAATTAGGAAGCAGTTGAAAAGTTTTGGGTTCCATTCCAACCTGTGCAAGGAGCTCCTTGGCTCTACCACCGCTCTGAATATCCAGCAATGCATGATGGGCATCCTTGATGTTACCGTGACGAAATGCGCACAGACCCAGTTGCACCATGGTCCTGTTGTATAAGATCTGGTGGAAATACAAAGTAGTGACGTGAATGAATATTGATTTGTCATGTTGTGGAGGAGTGAACAATTTAAAGAGATTTGTGTTCTGATGACCAAGCCATCAGAGTGTGGGTTCTATTCTCGGTCATGTCACTTGTGTCCTTGAGCAAGTCACTACAATTGCTTCTCTTCACCCAGGGGGTAAATGGGTACCTGTGAAGGCTAATATGGAAATGTATTTGACATAGCTTGGTGTACAACAGCACAGGCTGTGTACTCTCAAGGGAGTCAACATGTATCAAAGATATACGTTATCATTATTAATAAACATAAACAACTCAGTGCATCATCATAGCTTGACAAACAGTCTATCCAAGCAAAATGCAGCACTCAGTTTGTGGTCTGTAATTGTTCATTTTCCGATAAGGTTAAGATGTCATTGGTTAATAATCTTCATCTAATACGATAAGTATACCTGTCCTGTGTAAAATATCTGAGTGTTGTATATTGGTCTGGTCAAAATTAAATAGTTAGTTTACCTGTGTAGGAATATCGGAGTGTTGTATATTGGACTGGTCTAAATTAAATTGTTAGTTTACCTGTGTAGGAATATCGGAGTGTTGTATATTGGACTGGTCTAAATTAAATTGTTAGTTTACCTGTGTAGGAATATCGGAGTGTTGTATATTGGACTGGTCTAAATTAAATTGTTAGTTTACCTGTGTAGGAATATCGGAGTGTTGTATATTGGACTGGTCTAAATTAAATTGTTAGTTTACCTGTGTAGGAATATCGGAGTGTTGTATATTGGACTGGTCTAAATTAAATTGTTAGTTTACCTGTGTAGGAATATCGGAGTGTTGTATATTGGACTGGTCTAAATTAAATTGTTAGTTTACCTGTGTAGGAATATCGGAGTGTTGTATATTGGACTGGTCTAAATTAAATTGTTAGTTTACCTGTGTAGGAATATCGGAGTGTTGTATATTGGACTGGTCTAAATTAAATTGTTAGTTTACCTGTGTAGGAATATCGGAGTGTTGTATATTGGACTGGTCTAAATTAAATTGTTAGTTTACCTGTGTAGGAATATCGGAGTGTTGTATATTGGACTGGAGGTGGGACATCAGCATGAGGTCTCTAGCCATATACCAGCGATCATGAAGAGCATGGTGGTAGATGTGACACAGCATGGCTCGTGTACGGATCAGGTCAGTAGTGTCCTTCGAGTAGATGAACTTGCACATGCGGTCCATCAGCTCCACTGTAGACTCTGAATAAGAACAACAAATTAATTAACCCTAATGTATGATAACCATACTTATCTTGTCTAGCCCTACTCCTGACAAGGGCCAGCTATTTCCAAGAAAATGGTCAGCCACAGCAATTCCAGTGTGAAACAGTCAACAATTCAAGTGAAACTCATAAATTCATATGGTGCTCGATATGGGGCAGTGTGGTACCCCCCTCTATTGCATCTCCATTGTGTGCTTGGAATCTCAGCAATTCTTCAGAGGATTTTAGGGGAAGGTACTTCTTTACGAAAGAAAAAAGTGTGTTAAAGTATGGGAACATTGGGGGTTACCCTCTGCCCCCATAGCTAGCATGGTAAATTCATCTACTAACCTTGCGACTTCTCAACCTCATTCTCCTTTGTCTCAGTCTTCTCTGTTTCTTGTCCTTCTACCTTCTCTTCTTCTTCTTCTTCTTTCTTCTCCTCCGGGGAGCCCTCCGTCTCCCTCTCACTCTCCTCAATGGTTCCCTTCTCTTCTTTAGTGTCGATCACTTCGCTGTTATCAACTGGGGAGTCTGGGTCCTTCATTTCTCCCTTGCTCTCCTTTAAGATACGCTCTCTCCGTTCTTGTACTTGCTTCTCCAACTGCTGCAGTTTATTGTAGTCGTACTGTGGGAACATTAATGGTTTAATTTAGTATTTACAAGGGATGAGATTCTATGAAAATGAAAAATCCTCAAAGTTGGTTAACGATTTCCTCTTGGTGTGGAAATTAGACTCCCTGAATGAACAGAATGTTACATATTAAAGTTTTAGAGACTGTCTGTATCATTTCAAATAGATATCTGAAGGTCTGATCAAACAAAGGCAAGTCTTTCCATCTCTGTGATGGTAAGTTTGCCTCTCTCAAGAAAATCTGAAGGTGCAGGGAGATCAGTGAGTTACTCTTCAAGAAACGAGTGTGTGCATAGATTAAGAGAAAGACTCTGCTAGGGTCACTAACAATTTTTTTGAAACTTGTAAGTATGAACAAAAAATAAACAATCAAAGCTCTTACAAAGCTTTCTCTTCATGAAATGTAAATCGATGCCAACATAAAAATAAAAAAAGAATCAAATAGGTGTGATCATGTGCAGTGCTCACGAACAGATCAAACACTACATGAAACCACAGCGGCCATTGCCTCCATTGCTTAGGGCCAATATTTTGCCATTTTGAAAAGAAAACCTCACGCTAATAAAAAACCAACTTGACCCACACCACAAATACCCTGTTTACCACTGGAATCTATCAACTCAGCTAGCTCGGTTAGTAGAGCGCCAGCTTGTTTTCGGATGTCCCAGGTTCAAATACCACTCTTGTCATTTTTTCTTTGTTCAATCTAAAATTATTTAAAATCTACAGAACATTTGATGTGCAAACTGAAAAAAAAAACCCTTTTTAAAACAAAACGTGCAACCTCTGAAAGTGAAATGGCAGTCTGGAATCAGGGTACCTTGTAATAGATGTGGTTGATATAACGTATGTAGATGCGACAGAGATCTGACGGGCTCCCTCGTTCTTCTAGGTATGACTGCAGCTTGGTGATCAGACTTGTCACCTTGGTCTCATCCTTCAACCTGAGGTCAAAAGTAGAAGAATTAAATTAGAAACATTTCTGAATGGAAGAAGTTGGGATGCAGGGTAGCAGCAGAGATGCCAGAAACATTTCCATTCAACCATTAAATCAGCACACCCATTCAATCTTACTTCCGGTCACAAACAGACACAGAGTCTGGCATGCTCCTGAAGATGGCCACTGGTCCAAACTTCAGGAAAGAACAGTCTCCACTACTCAAAAGAGATGTATTAAATGGCAATACCACAAACCTAGCCTTATTAAACCATTGTTTACGTAGTCCTGAGTTTGGGCACATTTCCTAATGATGGATTTACCAAGAGCCCAATTTCATAGATCTGCTAAGCACAAAAAGTATCCAAGCACAAACCAAATTTGATTACCAGACTAATGTAACCAGCCAAAATGCGGGCCACACGTACCATTTAAGACTGGTTTCCTATTTTAAGCAATATTTTCTGCCTGTGCAGCTCCATGATATCTGGCCCTAGTTAGGTATCCTCAATACTCTCCCAGTGTTTTATTAGCTTAGTGTGATTACAAATTAATCCAACATCAAGGAAATAAAATCATTCCTTTTCGTTCAGGATTCCCCGCATGCACAAGCTAAGCTAGTGTATCAGGCCGATACGCATGAAGCCGGTGTCGATATACACGAGTTGTTTATTTTACTTACTTTTTTGGCTTAAGATCAAATTCACAAAAATCGTAAAGATAAAATCATTTAGAATGCTTCAGATTGCACACTAGGGCTTTTAAAACCAAAGATAACCAAAGTAAAAAACATTCCAAGGACCTTGTTCCAATCCTGGAGAGAACCCTGCCATTGAACTGCCAAAGGATAAAATGTGGAACTTCTTACCTTTCTACAAACTCGGTGGAGTGGGCGTCGGCAGACTGGAGAATCTTAGTGAATTCTTTGTCCATGCGTTCCACTATGGTGAGAACACAGCCACGAATGCGGTATGGCTTCTCCTAAGCAATAAAGGCACATTCAAAGTTGCAGAAGTGTAAAAACAGTCTATGTTTAGAGTTTATAGTATGGTATCTGACATAAGAGAGATTCCATGCTAAACTGTCCCTTGACACAACAGGGTTTGTATGTACATCAGTTAAAGTGTGATTGAAATACAAAGCTTGCAAACAGGAATGTTGCATATAACCCCTTGCACAGACACTACATGTGAAATACCCAAACAATGCTTGTTTTGTTTGACAGTGTTATAGATATCACAGTGTCAAGCCCATTGTATATTCACAGAACATCTTCCTATACATACCGCATACACTTCAGTATCTTCCTGCACGTTCTCATTGATAGTTATATCTGGATTATTGACCAGCAACTCTAACATCTCAGAAATGCTGTCCAGGCATCTGAAAGATTAAAATGAATTGGCGGTTCAATTTTTTATTTAACAAAAACCATGTTTAAATATATAACAGGGATGACAGTCATGCTGACAATAAGGTCTGAACTAAGATCCAAAGTTTAAGTAGATACATGTATGTTGAACTGATGGCACTTGCAACTTATGGTCACCCCAGGAGTTATAGATTGCAAGAAGCTTTTGAGAACAGTATCCTCAATGCTTGAGAAGTAGAGCAAAGAGCAGGATTTAGTTTTATCTGAAAAAATTACAGTTAATTAAAGTAAAATTTTTCCTCAAAAATGTGTGTACAGTAAATGGTTTAACCCTTTCAATACCATTGTCGAGTTTACTCGACCGTGCGCCGTGTGTGCTTCCGTACCAATGTCGAGTTTACTCGACAAAAAAAGTCGCGGCCTTTGAGACCCTGTATTTATTTTGTTTGGCGCCCTCTGTTGTTGACCCTTACATAGACGGGTAGCTTGTTTATTGAGCTTTCCAATGGTGTGTATTGTATAGGGGGTCGCCATTACGATTTTCCGAGAAAAACTACGTTGTGTGCTGCAGTACTTCCAGATTTCACGCTTCCGTTTTCCCGACAAAAAATCACCATCATGGATGTTCGTGACCCGTAGGTTTTGGTTGAAATATTTGTCATTAGTGACTATGAATTGGACTTGAAAATATGTGAAGAAGAACCTAGTGAAGATTCGGATGAAACTCGTGATGTTTCGTCGCAAGGTACGTTCAATGATGGCAGTGATCCTGACGATATACCGGTAGCTGGACCGAGCACTGCAACCCTTCAACGCCGTGGGCATGGGCATGGGCTCGGCGGGCCTCGACCCATTCTTGCCGATCGAGGTGGCAAAGGACATGAAGATAATATATAAAAATTTGACATCATATGAAAGATAATTTCATTAGCTACAAATTGTATGCACAAAGTTTTTCCACAAAAATATGTCTTCACACAGAAAATCAAGATTGAAAAAAGTGAACACTGCACTTTGCTTTTTGTGTGAAAAAAATGCGGTACACAGCAGTGTGACCCCTGCAAACAATGCGGTATTGAAAGGGTTAAAATGAACAATTTATGACTTAGCAAATTTTAAGATGCTAGGTCAGAATTGTGGCGCATTTGACCTGAAAATTTAAAATAGCTATGTTTAATAGATTCAATAAGTTATAAGCTACTAACAATTTTGCATGTAAATTTGGTTTGGGGCAAGCTTTTGCATAGTTGCAATAAGAGACAACAAACACCCATTCACAATTCAGAATGAAATGTGTGGCATAAAGATACCAGACTTTGTCCATCTGAAGGTTGTAATACAAAAGCTTGCCCCTAACCATGTGACCTAGCAACACTGGATGTAGTCTCAGGAATTCAAACTGAACATTCTACTTGTTACCATACAAGGCATTGTACCAGACATCATTCAAGTCTTACTCAGAAATCGCTTATTAAAAAAAAGGAATTGAAATAAGTACATACTTGGCCCACATATCAGGCTTCATACATGTGGCTACATTAGGGTTGTAGTCATAGATGGCTGCTGTGATATTAAACAACACTTTCATATCCATGGCTGCTCCCAGGTTGTGCTGGCTGGCAATCGTCCTCAGCTCACGCAGTAACTCAATTTGCTCCTTCCGGTTGGTTCCTTTCTTGCCACGGGCAGACACGATCTCATTTAGCTTCTTGATGACCAGGGCATGGGTGATCTCCGTGTCCTTAGCAAACATCTTGGGCTTTTCCTGTCAACAAAATACAAAAATCACACATTGCAAAATACGGACTCATCAATGATTGTGTATTTCCAATGTATACTGGTAAATAAGATTACTAGGTGAACAATTTCCCTTGCCTAGAAAAGCCAAATGCTACTCAAAAATCACCAGTTGCTATTCAATATGAGCATTCAGTGTGCACAAAACATGTTTAGCCTAAATATTTGCTATACAAGACTGTTTGATGAAATCCTTCCCTGATATAGGCCTTGTCTATTGATGCACGCGTTGCCTTTAAATGCTCATTTCAAACTAACAACACACTGGGAAGCCGACTCCCAAAATGGCTTAACCATTTGTTGTGATAATGAAGATGACTTCAACTTTTCTATGACAATACTTGGAAAATTGATGTGGCATTTGTGTCAGTTTTAAGATGAAATTATATTCATAAGAAAATTTTAAAGAATTATTTTCTCAATGAGACAAACCATTAGGGTTACATAATGTTGTGTCACAATGTACAACATGGCTACCCCTACCCTTTCATGATTAGTGTATTGGGTTCTTAATTGTGGATTGGGCCTAAAATCAATGTGTCCGTCATGCGTTGTGCGCAATGTGTAGTGCGCAATCCTTAAAAATGAAAATACACGGCAAGCAATGCACATTATTTTTTACGGACAAAGCAGTACGCAATACGGAAACATGGATTTCTGGCTTTAGAACAACTCTAGTGATAACCTCACCTTGCTGAGGGGGATTCCCCCTTTGACCTTCTCCCATCCTTCCTCTTCTTCATCTTCATCTTCTTCTTGTTTGGCCCTCCTCTCATCACGTTCCTTCCGACGCTGGATACGCTTTGTCAGAAACTTCTCCTCCTTCTCAGGATTATTCCTAGTGGTAGAAATAAATCATCAACAGACATTCATAAGGGAAAAAATTGATAACAACCTCATTACTAAACAATTTTTTTTAAATATCAAAAAGCTCATTCTATTTGAAGTGAGAGCAAGTACCTCTCACCCTGCAAAACAGCTAAGGGCACAGCTAAGGGATGAATGCTAACTTAAACAGGCGGTAATTTAAGGTTCTTGAGGTTTTCCAGCGTTATCCAGGATTCAACCTCTAGTTACCTCAAGTTTAATTTTGCACTTCTCCCTAACAATATTTGCTGGGATTGCTTAAACTGTCTGGGTATGATGAATAGAAATAAAGTACAATTCCAGCATTAACTATTTTAAAATGAAGACATCTTTTCACAAATAAAGAAACAACGTTTTGCAATATTCACGGATAAAATAATAACAATCGAGTTGAGCTTACGATTTCAAGAAATATGCTGCAGTGAGTCCCGCATAGCCAACTTCAGCTTCCGAGCTGGAACTCTCGCTCTCACTGCTGTCATCCCAGAAACTGCTATCACTATCACTGTCGCTATCCTAAAACACCATTAAGTATAGAAGAGTAATATCAATGGCATAGAATAAAAAACATGAGAGTCAAGTTGTGAGATTTTATTGCTATTTCTTAGTCATTTACCATAGCATGTAAGTCTTGTAGGAGCTGGATTTAATCATTGATTGCCCCTTTATTCAATGAGGCAAAACCAATAGCGTAAATGAACAAACCTTTTGAGCAAAAACTCTGAACGGTTTTCTGAGGGCCCTAAATAAATGGGAGAAAATTTAAATTACCTCTCCAGTCTTGGACTTGGATGGTGTCCTCTTGGAACCTGGCATGCCCAGTCCATCCTCATCATCTGAGTCTGTAATATTTAAATAAATGCATAAATTAACAAGAAAGTTAGGCTGTTTTCTATAAATTTGAAACCAAATGTTTGACTGGCCCTGTATGGTTAGGGCCATTGGCTGCACCTGTAAGTTGAAGTATAGATAAACACTGTGGTCTATACAGTCTAGCCCTCATTCTGGACACTGTCAAAATACTTGCTACTATAAAATATTATAAATATTAATGTTTTAGTAAGGGACTTTCCCCTGCCTTCTGCTTTAAAAAATATCAACAAATTAAAATGCATTTTTCTTTTTCATGAACAGTACAATGGTTTGTCGCTACTTTTCCTGAAACCAAATGTTACTGTTAAAAAGAAAAACTTGATTTAAAAACACAATTTTTTTTTTATGCACCTTTCTCAGCTTTAAAAATGTTTCCTGAAACCAAATGTTACTGTTAAAAAGAAAAACTAGAGCTAAAAACACAAGATTTTTTTGAAGCACTTTTCTCAGCTTTAAAAATGTTGATGAATAATTTCCTTATGGGCATAAAACAAGTGGGATGACGAGATAAAGATGAGGAAACTTACCCAAGTTATCATTATCTCCTTGGTCTTGATCTTCCTCTTGTTCCTTCTCAAGGTCAGGATTCTGAAAAGAAAAATATATCATATTACATCTTACACAAAAAGACACCTTCAAGTCTTATGTACAAAAATAGTCAGTCACCCTTAAAAACAAAATCAATACCCTCCCACTTCAAATAACAATTTACAGTGAGTTGACCAACAATTTGAAACAACTCAACTGCATACATTATGTAAGGTGGCACAATAACTGATTGTGTACATGTGTGTATTCTGTGTAGATGCATTCAACACATGAAATCATTTTGAAGGCTGGCATAGTTTTTCTATCATTCAACAGTTATTCAAAACCGTAGTGAATAATATTAAATGGTCAGACTGTAGGAAGGTTTTGTCACAAATCTCAGTAAGAAACTATGGTAAGTGTACCTATAGCAGAATGTGCTTATATTCGCAGGTTCTTCTCAAATGTGACATTAAAAGGCATTATTCCATATTTAATGTACAAATGACGTCATGGCGGTTTTGGGGTGCAGTATCCAAATCTATTCAATTTATTAAAAAAACCAAAACAACATAACAGTTTTCAAAGGGTTTGGGGCAAAGAAAACTAGTGTGGCTGACACAGACCTCTTTGTACTCTGCAACAACTGCTTCATAGTCCCTACAGTACTTGCGAAGCTTCTGTCTCAATGTGGACAGTGACCTGGCATTCATCTTAGATAGCTTCTTCTTGTCTTCCCAACACTGTCAATTAAAGAAGACAAACCATTACTATCACTAAAGATTGATTGATTTGATCTATAGGAAGAAAGGAAGTTGAGGGGACACTGTGGACAGAACGGTGTTAACAAAAATGCAGTATGACACAAACTAGCAATGTAGACAGTATATACTTGTCTATATTGAAATTTAGCACAGTCGGATACAGCAAAAAAGTTTCAAAACTCCTGAAGAAGCTTTTTCTCCTGAAGTTGAGCAGAGTATACTGTTTGAAATGATGAGACCACACCAATTCTTTTCTCAGAACCAACACTTCTCCCAAATGAGTTGCATACATGGTCATACCCCCAAGTTTACTTTTATAGTATTTCTTAAGAGCCACACCATGCAAAGCTTCAAACATGGCATTTTTTTTTAAACTTTGCATGGTTGTATAACAATTTAAAACAATATGTAATCATCTCTGTAATGATTGGTGGTGTTCTGAAAACAAGTAATAGTGTAACAACTCAACTCTCCAACAGCTGTGTTCAGAACCACTGCTTATTTCAGAAGCTTAACAACTTATAGAGATATTGTTACATGGTGTTACTGCAAACCTTAATTTCTAGATGGGATTTATTAACATTTGCCAGTGAGCTGCCCAACTATTTGGAACACTCAACTGCACAGGTTGTGTATGGTGGCATAGCTGTGCACAGAACTAGATGTGGACTGTGGACTGTGTAGATGCATTCACTACATTATATCATATTGCAAGCAGGCATAGTGCATCTATATATTAAAACAATGAGGGTGATATAGACCCCTTAGATTGGCCGCCATTGCTGGGGTCAAACAATGGAAACAAGCATGCGTGTACTGGCCGCGCACTACTCTCAGCCAATGATAGGTCTTCATTGACCTCAGTGAGGGTGCTGTTTGGGTCTTGAGAGATCATATGCAAGGGGTATATTGGATGGTCAGACAGCAGGAGTGTTAAAGACGAAACTGGCTGGATCAGCAGAAATGAAAGACACATTTCAAATGGCAGACGGTATTCTTACAGTTTTAGTGGAATTGAAAGGTTGATGAAAGTATTTTATTTACCCTTGCACCAATGTGTGATAAGCACTGTATACTCAGTGTTTTCCAAGTCCTGTGGAAAAAAATACAGACATACTACCCAGGTGGATTCGAACCCATGACCCCGAACCCATGACCCCTGCCATTCTAGAGCAGATGTCTTTTCACCAGACCACCAAGCATGCCCTATGACAAGACGCCAGTTGAAATCCTGTCATTAGCTGCGGGTAAAGCAATGATTTAATAGATGTAATAAATGCATCACAGGTAAATTGTAGTTCCCTTACCTCATTAACAAACTCCTCTAGCTCAACCAACGTCTTGATGTAAAAGCGTGGTGGGACACTGCTATCTGGGTTCAGCACTTTCTGTGCTTTCTGGTAGCAGCGAGTCAGGTCGTCAAAGCTCGACAGAACTCGAGACACATCTCGGATCTTCTTCTGATTCTTGAGCTGCTTAATGACGTCCATGATTTCATCATGTCTAGAAACAAAAATTGAAAGAGAGATTACAATCCAAAATGGCAGAAATGTTCAGTCTACAGCATTTTCATAAAAGAAATTATATTGTGGTAAAAGATTTCCCCACATACATCAAAACTCTTCTCAGTAGTAACTTCATACCTGAGCCTGTGGTATACCTAGCCCTCTGCTGGGCATACATGGTTAGCTTATCGGTACAGTTTATAATCCATTAGCCCCAATCAAAGATTTTGGAGTAACCGTTATTGCTTTCCTCATTACTGTTATTTTGTTGAACAGGTGATCGATTATAGACGATTAAAATGTTTCTTCTTGCTCATCATAGAAATTGTAACATTGCACAGGGTGTGAGCATCAACAATCTCTGTTGCTTCTATCACCCACAGGGAGGAAATTTGGTTTATGTCAAATTTCCCTTATTCTAGACGCGGAACCTCCCAGATGTCACAATTCAGGAGGTTTACCGACTCTGTGAATCAACAGAAAGACAAAATTACAGGTTTGGACACACAATGTGGACGTCTCTTTCTCCCTTTGGTGACTGCTTTACTTCTTTCCAGAAAATTGGAAACTCAATGAGGTTTTGAGAAAATCAAACCCTGAGAAATCACACTCCTACACCCAGACTTATTATTTCACTTTTGTAGTGGCAGCTCTATTCATCGAGAGAACAGGATATTCCAGTAAAGAACATCAAAATGTCTACTGTCAAATTTGCTCAATGTAATGAAACCATGATTAGGACAACAGCCTCTGTGGTCTTCAGACCTGTTATTTACCTTTTGGATTTGGCACTACGCACCACCCTCTTAACCTCTTCTTCATCATCGCTAAGGAAGAATCGTTGTTGGGTGATGATGGGCTTCTGCAAAATGGGCTCCTCATTGTCGCTGGAGGATGACTCACTCTCACTGGATGAACCAGTTGCAAAAAAGCGGGACGCCATGATTGGATAACGTTCAGGTGTGTTTATGGAAGTTAAATTCTGATGGGAAATGAAGAAAAGATTCATGTCACAGACTAGCAAGTCATACTACTAAGCACTACAAATTACCAAAAAGGAACAAGATTAATGGGTGAACATTGAGCTATGCTGACAGCTGTCACTCAGTAAAATAGCACAAATCCAAGCCTAGTATGTAGACTTTTCTCAATTAAGTACTGCTTAAGTTTTCCTAAATAGATTTTGTAGTCTTTATTTTGAATAGTTATTATTAAATAAAGGTTCACTTGAAAGTTGTGATATATTATTTCCAACCAAACATTTTACTTAATTTTCCAACATTAGTTTTTTAAATTATTTAATTATAAATAAATTAGTACTATTTAGAAATTATTTATTGTGTATTTTCTTATTTTTGGAAAAAACAGTGTAGCACAACCTGCAAAGGAAAATTCACTTTCTACCATTGTTGAGTGTTTCACTTTAGTTTACCTAAATCATGCTTTAGAACATGTCTTTTTAAACGATGACTATTATTATTAATTTCGGAGATTACATAGCGTTTTAAGTGCACATTGATTTTTATTGAATGGTACATCAGCGCAATACACCTCGGCCTTCACCACTTGCCCGTCAACCACACTTTATTTTAATTTTCGGACTGAGTTGACTTGGGACTGAGTTGACTTCGGACAGAGTTGACTTGGGACTGAGTTGACATCAGTCCGCGCAAAGTGCAAATAATGCAACGTTGCATTATACTGCAACCAGTATCACAATAATGCAACTTCCGGTGTAAAAGTAGAAAAATGCTTATTATGTTGAAAATAAGGTGTAATATTGTAAATGCTGATCACCTTATGGTCTGTGATTATCATTAAACATCTTTATTGTTGTTTTATAATAGTTGGGTTGTTGGGGATGGGTGGGGTGGGGTGGCGTGGGGGAGGGGGTGTCACCTGGGGGCGGAGCTATACTACACACTGAGGAATAATCGCCTTTCTAAAGGTTTGTTTACTTATTTTGTTAGCCACATATATTTAATTACTTTTTTAAATATTTATGTTCAGTTTTTGTTTAATTTTTGTACATATACAAATTTCTGTTAATTAACTATTTCATTATTGCTAACAAAACATGCTTTCTCATGTTATTTAAGTATTCTTTGTATTATTATAATGACTATTTAATCCACCAAAGTATTTTTCTTTTCTTCCTTCTACCTGATGTCGGACAGGTCTACCTACATGGATTACTGTATGTTGCCCATGTTCATTGACATACAGCTTGTAGTAATTTTCTTAATAACCAGTTAAGTTACTTTAATATAATTCCATCTGAAAACCATTGTTATTGCTAATTGGAGTGGGGACTGGGGTGTTATATTCAAGCCAATTGGGTGGGACTTATTTCTCCGGTGATCCGCTTATGGTTGCATTAATATTGCATTAATTTTTTTGAAACGTATTGTAAATTGAAACAGATTATTTAATTAAGAAAATACCTTATCTTTATTACAATCGCACTTCTTTAATACAATCAAACATCTTAATATCAAAATATCTCAACTCAGAAAAAAAAGAAGAATAAATTAAAATAACGACTTTCAGATTTCAAAAGTTTACACTTTCTAGATTTAAAGAGTAGTAAATAAGGAAATAGTAATACAAAAATAACTTGTGTTTAAAGTGAAGTTATTTTTGACAAATTTGCTGACAGTGATTGAAATAATTTATATTCAAATGTGAAAAGGTACAAGCAGGTCACTTGACCTATGAAAAAGTGATAAAAGTAATAAATTTGGTAAATTACGAAAAGACTTGTGATAAATGTGCCTTATTGATCAAATCAAGTTTCATTTGGTGTCATAATTAATCAAGATTGCACAACCTAAATAAAACAAAATGAAAAACATTTCTTGGAGATTGTGTCAAAAACACATAACTAATAAAAAAAATTGACATACTTAAAATATACATTATAACTTAGGTTTAACTTGTACGTACAATAGCCCTGCCCCTCATTAACAAGGATTGCACAATTTAAATAATTACTTTAATTTGATTTGTTGTTTTCAAAATAATTGCTGTACCTTCCTTTTAAAGAGTTTACTTTTGTTTTCAAGATCTACTTTTTCACATCAATCATGTCACTTGGATGGGCCAGTTGGGTACCTCATTTTCACCCTCCTCATCGGGGGCGGGTGTCGACTGTGCCAGCCAAGTCCATGTAATGTTTTACCGGTTGGCAAGTTTGGCTTGATGCTGACCTTCCTTGACTTCTTGTTGGAATGTGAATTTCCTTTGCCTGTGAGAACTAAAAATTAAGAATGTGAATATTAAAAGTTTATATCTAATTATACACATCTGTTTTTTATTGTCGCTGTTTGATTTGGATTTACCTTTCAATTGAAACATGTCACGGGAAGGCACCTTCTTGCACGTAAAGTTTAGACGAGAGATATGCAGTCGGCTTACATGACAACCCCGGCCACCCCAATGAAATAGGCCCAATTGTTTGGTGGAAAACAGTTAAAGATAACACATTTGAAGCTAGATGGTAAACATATTTGTTTCATAATAACATTGAACAGTTATTATAATAGTTTAACCAAATGCAGTAACTTTGCAACTTACCGCAACGATGGCTGATTTTGCTGGTAGCTATTAACCGACTGCTGATATTCTGTCTTGACCGTTGACGATGTAAGTTCATTTTTTGCGGTGTCGTCAGCCGTGCCCGGGGATTTCCAACCACAACGGTCCTGTTGGACATAGCTCCAGTTCTCATCAAATCGGTCACCGATTTTTCCCCTTTTTCTAACATTTCCCTTCCCTCCTTTAAATGTAATATCCGTATACAAAAAATGTGTTTACCCAAACCACTTCAGCAAGGAGCAAAGTGACTAAACTAGGCTTCCCGCCATCTGTTTCTGTCTCGCGCAATTTATGAATGAACTGGCACGTCAATACATTTATAAATCTAACTTTTTTAAAGTACATATTTTTGTACTTTTTTAACCTAAAAAAAATATTAAATATAATGAATATGTACAATTTAATTTTGTTTAAACTCTGAACGTTTATTTCTTAAACTATTGTTTTTTGTAAATGATGTGTAAATTAATAATACTTTACGAGGATACAGTCTTTCACTGTAAAATGGCGTCACTGGTTTCCACTGACGGAAAGTGCGGAGTGATGGTTTTCAAAAGCCATTTGCGTGAAAACGCACAGATAACTTTTTGATTTGCACAGATGAAAAGTTGGGTAAGGAACTGTACAACACTATTATATGATTTTAACTATTCCAACAAAGCCTTTTTCGATTCCCTTTTCGTGTTTGAATGCAGGAGTTGCAGTATACTGCAACTCTGAGGTAGTGCAATTCGTCAACGTTGCATTATACTGCTACTCAACGTTGCATTATAATGCAACGTTGCATTATTTACACTTTGCGCGGACTGACATGGTTGACATGGTTGACTTCCGACCGAGTTGACTTCAGACAGAGTTGACTTCGAACCGAGTCAACTCGGACCTAGTTGGCTTCGGACCGAGTTGACTTCAGACCGAGGGAGGAGGCTAGGAGTTGACCCTAATCCCTTTATACCCAGGACGTCAGTGTCGGTCTAGACTGTGTAGTCAATATGGGTGTAGTGCAACATTACACCACTTTTTTAGGAGGGCTATTTAATATAACATTCCGTGTTTAATAAAACAATATTACCATAGACTCCTATATCCAAATTATACATAAAAACATCAAAGTAAACTAAAATGTATATACATTTTGTTTTGCAGAAAACACTTACCGATTAGTTGACTATTAATGCTAAAATTGACGAAAATAACCAACAATCTGGAGCCATCCGTGGCTACCGCATGCAAGAACCAAAAAGGAACTTTTTATTCCGGGGGCGTTCGAACCCACGAACAACAAGCACGCACGATGTTAAAATGCTGAGAGCGAGGTTATATGAGGGCGCGCTTTCATCATGACCTCTGTGCTCAGACGTCCTCGTTCTGAACAAAATAAATAACTACATAAATAAAAATAAAATAAAATAAACCATTTTGAAAAAGAACTTATTTAAGAATTATGTTTATTATTTATGTTTATACTATTGATAAAAAGTTAATTTCCTACGCCTACCTTTGTCAAAAATTTTTTTTTTTGTTGTTACTTGGTCTATTGTGCACGCAGTACGCACGACGCAGGGCGCACCCTCAATGCGCTTGCGTCTATTACTTCCGCCATGTTGGTTGCGTACAAAATGGCGGACGGGGTATGTGCTGCGCGTCATGAAATAGGTCAATAGTTTTCATTGAGTAACAAGAGATTGTTGTAGGTGTGTGATGTAGAACTATTCAATTCAAGGATGGAGTTTGGACTCGGAGGTTGTCTAATTTCTCCATCCTTAATAAAAGAAAGATGCAAGTAACCCCACCCGGGCCCTTCAATAATTTCAAACCAATCCCCGTTCTTGAACACAATTAGACATTGTATAAAACTAGAAATAAGAACTAGACACTTCTTCGCTTCCCATAAATGCCAACTTCAAAGAAACTGTAAGATGTATTCTGTATGGGTCGTGGGGGACCCCAACAAATAATAATACAACAAATGTTGATCACGATCCCTTCCTCCATATACACACCAGATTGGGCCTCAACAACAAAAGCAAATTAATCACTATTTTTATGATTGATGCTTTTTTTTGGTCTAGCTGTCAATCCAGCTTCCGCGCCCCCTAGTTTCCTCCATGGTTTCACCTTCTAAGTTCTAGCTCATTTAATTTTCCTACAAAGTGTGCAGTTTAGTTAGTGTGCGCTTCTCCTTTCCTAGGAATATATAAATTTACATAACCAGCTAGCTGTGCCCCAAACAACACAAGAGGGCCCCCTTTATTGCAACTTCGTGCTCAAAGTACTCAACCTCTTATCCGTATAATACTTAATCAGTATTACCTGGCGAAAGGGTTGACGTATTTCTTTGGTAATGCGGTTCTACGGTAACGAGTTCTGAGAGACAGAGAAAAGGTTAATTATTGTCTGCTGAGTGATTGTGATATTACATTTGAAATGGTAAGATACGCTTTTTGGTTAGAAATCAAACAAGGGTTTCTTTTTATGTGTTATTTTCAAGTTTGAGCTGAGTTTTGATTTGTATTTTTTGTCCAAGGACTATTGTAGATGGAATTATTTACTAAACTTTTTAGTTTTGTGAATGTCATGATGATGTGATTAATTTTGTTTTAATGACTGATCACTTCCACGTCAATTTCCAGTTCCACTCCCAGTCCACTTTCCATACCCGTTCTCTTTATCATAGTTTAGTGCTTCCTAACAATGATTCCAAGTTACAGTGTATACCCAATCCAGGCCTCACTTTGTATGTATGTGTAGTCCGATTTACCGAACCCAATTTGGCAATTCCTAACATCGTTTAAGTTCTACTTCTAATAATATTAATAAATAATACAATGTGGTGCCACCACTAGATAATATCCAGCTCCAAATTGAAAAAAGCCTTGCGGGGTCCAGTAGGTCGGACGTATATGTGGCCACAAACAATGCTTGTTTAACATTCGGACATCTGATATGTGGGGTCCGTGTGAATGGTCATGTGACGTGTTTGTTCGTAGGGCGTTCGTAGTATGTGACTTATGTGGGGTCCGTGTGAATGGTCATGTGTTTGTTCGTAGGGCGTTCGTAGTATGTGACTTATGTGGGGTCCGTGTGAATGGTCCTGTGTTTTTTGGTAGTATGAAGGGTCTGTGTGAAATGGTCGTGTGTTTGTTGGTATGTCACTTATGTGGGGTCCGTGTGAATGGTCGTGTGTTTTTTGGTATTTTTTTCTGTCAGCAAATTTGTGGAATAATGACGGGCTCTTTTTGAATATGGGTCCAGCATTAGATCATTTTTTTTCATTTGCTGTTTGTGTCTCTTGCAGGACGTCTTCCTCATGATAAGACGGCAGAAGATGACGATCTTCACTGATGCCAAAGAGACGAGTACTGTTCATGAACTGAAGAAGATCATTGAAGGCATCACAAAGAGATCACCTGACGAGCAGAAATTATTCAAGGAGAAGGAGGAACTAGACAACACTAAGACCCTCGGAGACTGTGGACTCACAAATAACACAGCTAAAGCACAGGCCCCGGCAATGCTGGGCTTGACTTTCAAGCTTGAAGGTAAGCTGAAACTACTAAATAAATAGATATTACTTTTGTAATTAATTCTATCTGGCTTAATCTTGGTTTATCTGATAAAAGTCTGGAATGTCTGGTATTGAGGATTACCCAATAAACCCCAGTAAAGAGTGACTTCATCCATTGATTCCAGTGCCTTTTGTCCGTGTCTAAACTTGGCCAAAAAGCATACCACTATGAGTGCATGCATTATTCTCACTACAAAGTGAGCTATGTTCCGAATGGGTCAACATGTCCACCGCTGTTGAACTCGTCCCACACGGAATGTTCAGGGCATGTTATTATAATAATAAAAATAATAATAACAGCATATAAAGTGCCATATATCCAATAAATTGCTCAAAGGCGCTGTACACAAAAAAAAAGGAAAAAAAAGTTAAACACAAAACATTAATAAAAGCATAACAACTGGTAAAAAGTAACACAATTTTTTACAAAAACAAAACAAGCAAAAACTTCTATAAAAGTACAGAAGGTACAAAAATCACGACAAAATGCATAAATCAATGTTCACAAACAATCACAAAAACTAGTTGTATTCCGCATTAAAAAGATAAGTCATAAGACGTAGTTTAAAAACAGCTAGGGAGTTCAAATTTCTTAAAAATTAAGGCTGAATATTTTACCGAAGTAAACTTCAGAAAGAAAAAAGATGGGCACATTTAGTTGGGTTTAAATCTCATGACTAGCACTGACTTTTGGTTCCACATTGTGTGAGTCAGAGTGAGGGTAATGTCTTGTTCATTACATTCAACATTCAGGGATGAGCAACTTGAGACCTTTAATCAAATTCAGACTTGTATAAGTCTGCCTGGTAAACAAAAATGCTGTGTTTTTCTCCAAAATAAGTAGGTTGGGTTTTTTAATCTAATGTACTTCTCTAGCACTGAGGATACTGTTCCCAAACCCTTCTTGGAATGTATAATCCTGTAGTAATTAGAAGGTTGAAATGGCATTTTAGTACACCTTTTAACATGTTTAAGATCTGGATCCCTGTTTCAGACTTTTGAGGAAACAAAATGCATTTTGTTGGAAATAAGGTTGTAATTGCATATTTTATTATAGCTACAGATGACCTCAATTTATACATATTATGGTACATCAATGCACATCCAAGTAGCACTTGACAAACATTGATTCAATGTTTGTCAAGTGCTACTTGGATGCGCCATCACTATTGAGTGACATTTACATCATAAAACAACGTATACAAAAATTGGGAAAAAGGGATTCCCAAGTTTTAGATGATTATTCAAAGATGATTCATATGCTTTGTTTGCAAGCCCGGTCTTGGTCTTGGTCCTGGTCTCGGATGGCCTTGGTCTTTGTCTCGGATTGTCTGGTCTCAGTCTCTGACTGGTAGTCTTGATCTGCCTGGTCTTGACTATAAAACTGTTAAACATCATGGATACTTTGCACTCAAACATAATGTCCCTCCATCTTCTTCTTAGTTTGTCCATCTTCTCTATGTCTACCTCTCAGCGGGGTAGCCAGGACTGGTAACCAGTGGGGAGGGGGTGGGGGGCATTGATTCCAAGTGGGGGGGGGCAGGGGGAATGGGTTTGTCAGTGGGGGGGGGGGGGGGGCATGCTTTTATTTTGGAAGAGGTTGCTTGGGTCCACCATCCTCTTATGGCATTTTGTGGCCGCGATAGTGATCCCGATTGCGATCGTTCACTACATTTTTATTTTACAAACATGCATTTTCCTCTTTTTTTCTCTCTTCCTTTTTCTTATTATTTTTGTGAGCACTATCGCGATTTTGTATGTGTGTGTGGGGGGCACCTGGGGGGGGGGGGCACGTGCCCCCAGGCCCCCCCTTGGCTACGCCACTGCTACCTCTTGTCCATGTCTGTGGTCACCACTCCAATCTTTTTAATCCATAGTATTATCCCACCTTCAGGCAAGGTAACCAGCCAACCTTGATTTGCTATCCTGATGAAAACTAATCCAAACCTTGCCTTTTCTCTCCCAAGGTGACACTGACGAGTTTGAGACGCTAGACCCAGTACCTTACTCCAACCCTCCTGAGCTACCAGACGTTATGAAGCCTACAGATTCTAGCACAACAAACACAGTGGAGCAGCCTGTATCATAAAGTCCCAATGGAATTATAGTATCCTATGTAAGAGGACTTAGGTCTTTATATCCACACAGCTGTATATGATAACATTCTATCAAGTAGCATGTAGTGTAAGATTGTTTGGCAAGATACATTTCTACCAGGCGCATATTTGATTGCATTGTTTTATTCCACAAATAAATTTGATCAATTGGTATGACAAATGATCAAATTTAATTGAAAGGATCCGGAATGTCATTACTCATAAAGCAAAAACACAAGGGCATTTGATGGACTAAAAAATGCATTATCAAGATTCATGGAGGAAAACAGCTGTTCCCGTTGACAAAATGAAAGGATTCCTTGAAGTTAGCTTATACAATATAATTCATGTACACATGAAGGCATCATTGCTTTGGTGGTAGCAGATATGTCCCTAAACACCCCAAACAGTTTGATCTGCTGAACATTGAATTTGTATTGAATCAGACACAGGCATAGCATTTTGGCTTGAAACTATAGAACTCTATGTATTGACGAGAGTGCTAACTATTGACTCAACATGCAAACATTTTTTAAGCCTCCAAGATGCAATTAGGTTCGAGGCTTAGGTGTGACTGAGGAACTTGTTTATTGTTCTGCTCCATAGAACTTACATTGTGTTGAAACTGATGCATGTGCATACATGTATGAGGGTTTGCGCTAGGTATGATAATGTACACACATACTGAAGTGCGTTCAATCTACACATTCTGTAACACACAACATGGATGCGCCCACACGGCTTCAAAATGCAGGGCAAATTAGCTCTCTAGTCAATAAATATATGTGTGCTTTTGGCTCTACAAAGAAATTGTTTCCTGTTTTTGATTTAATTTTATTGGACTAGAGATTTTCTTTTATTATCATTTTGGTTTTATGGGGGGGGGGTGGGGGAGGGGCAGCTGATATAAATTGTGTGACCCTAAGAGCATTAAAAAAAAATCCCTATCACAAAATGTATGTAGAAAATATCTTATACCACACTGCAGTATGTTTGCTTATGTGTACAGCTGTACATTTGTACATGTAATTTGTATTATTTGACAGAGTTCAACTTGATTTACACAGAGTTGGGGTAGCTCAAAAAGGCTTAAACATGTTAAAATACACACTGAACCACTGGCCTGAGTCCAGTGAATTTTGCAGTGTGTCAATAACATTCACAACTGGAAAAAGTCATGTGGCCTGTAGATTTTCTCTAAACAAGTACGCACTCATAACTTTTAAAAATTAGTATGGTATTGGCTAGATTTCTTAATACAGGCTTTCTCATTTAGCAAGTGACAAACAAATTGAAGAAGAAATACAATATTTCCAGCCTTGTGAAAATACTTCTGGTCCAGTCATCTTATAGAGGTTATCTTGAAATGTTATCCCTGCCCAGGATGTATGTAATTTTGTTGATCAAGCTGTTGAATTACCATCAAGCAAGCCTAGTGTAGTGGTATATTACAGTAGTTCTTATCCAACAGAAGGCACCAATTTAACTCCCCAAGGTCTGAATAGCACTGAAATTAGTATTAAAATATTGAATCCTGATGCAAGAATTATCGTTTCATATTAAAACGGTATAAAGTATTCCCCCACCTATAGACATAAATGAAATCACATGTGAAGTGTATGTACTACAATAAATGGCGTGGTGGAGGGGGGGGGGGGCTGTTCTGGCCTTCATTCATCGTTTTATTGTCATCTATCAGGGAGGTGGGGGGGGGGGGGAGTGATACAAGTGCGACATTAACAAATTGTTCATTACCTATTTATTTGTTATTATTTGTTTTCATTAGTTCCTCTGTTTAGATTTTTGATCTATAAAACATTGTAAATAATAAAAAATTAGATTGTCGGATGATCCATACACTGAGTCAGTGCCTGCCAGGTCATTAAGAGCAAGTACTTATTTTGGGGTTTTTTTTCGGTGGCAGGGTGGATGTGAATCTTGAAATTGAAGAAAACCACTTAAGGTTTGTTTTTCTTTAGGTTTAACAAAATTGGAATTAAATGTTACCTGCTCTGTCTCAAAAACTTTTATGATGTTTTGTCAACAGCACTAGTTGCATACAATTAAATTGTGACTAATTTTGTATTGCTTTTATGCGGATTTGCCTTTCTGTATCCAAGGTGGTGTCATTTTTGGATAAGAGAAATTTTCGGATTGATTTGAGGAAAATGTCTCTCAAACGGACTCACCCAATCCGACTATTGACCCAATTAACCTGATGTCAACATCACAGTAATTTTGGTTGTGCCTTTTTAGGAGTCAATGTCCCTATGTGTTATACAGTGTACATGTACTGTGTACAGTGTACATTTGAGGTGACATGACATTTACTCGTTTACGAGTTGACTCCCACAATGGCGAGTGTGACAGCAGTAGCCGTGTGTGACGTAGGTGCAAAGGCTCAATACATAACATAATATATTGTCAAGGTTAATATCATTTAGGAACATCTTTATTCACATTGAGCCATTGGGCAGTAATCAGAGAACCTAGGATTGAACATTTTACAATTTAGAGGGAGCAGTTTAGCCATCTTTCCTTTTGTCTACTTGGTCTTTTCCAATGTTGAATGTATTGTATGAATGTATTATTAGTAGATCAGAACGTAGCACCATTTTTAACAATGTTTATTATTAAACTTGCTAAGTGAATACTAAATTAAAGCATTGGGTTGAGTTTTGATTTAGTTGTTTGTAGTGAAGACTGCAGTCATTTACCCTCCTACCATCTAAACATTCATTGTCATCCAAATGGTTTGATAGATGCACTACACCAGCCTTCAATTGATATCGATAGGCGTGTATCGGCTTCGCCACTTCTTTCCCAACTACACTGGCTTCCTGTCCGGCAAAGAATCATCTTTAAGATTGCTCTTCACATCTTCAAATGTCTTCACAACACAGCTCCCCAATACCTCAATCATTTCATCTGTCCATATGTACCTGGTCGTTCTGGTTTACGTTCCTGTTATGACGAAACATGGCTGTCAGTGTCTAGGTCCAGAATATCCTTTTCCGACAAAGCCTTCTCAATCTCTGGTCCTAAGCTCTGGAACAATTTACCCTGGCACCTCCGAACACTTGACACGGTTTCGACTTTTAAAAAATATATCAAAACTCACCTGTTTCCAGTATGACCATTATTTATCTTTATCTGCTTTGCTTGCTAGCGCCATGATCTAGATGGAATGGCGCTATATAAATCCCGCTATTATTATTATTATTATTATTATCATGTGGTGAATTTATCTACACAGTACACAGTCAACCCTCCTACATGCATCCGGCCATTCAATGTCAAGCACAAGGTTTTGAATTTTAAGCTCTATGTAAAATTCAATGATATCATGTGGTGAATGCATCCACACAGTTCACAGTCGACCCTCCTTGTGACCATTCAATATCAACCACATAGTTTGAATGAGAGATACACTATGCTAGCCTGCAGTGGACTTTGTGTAGTGAATGCATCCACACAGTACACAGTCAACCCTCCTTCTATTTGACCCTTTAATATCATCCACATAGTTTGAATGATAGATGCATTATGCCAGCTTGCAATTGATATCTGGGTTGTACACCTTTGGTTTTAAAGGGGCAGAAGAATTGTGGGCAGTTCTTTTTCAATCCCTTGACTTTACAATTCGATACTGAACTATCGGGGACTCCAGATTCTTTTAATGATTAGGAAGCCTGTAGAATCCAATCTTTTGAAAATAGTTGTAGGCTGGTAAACATAAATTCCAAAGTGGGTGGTAGTATTCCGAACCGCAATATGAAACTTCACCCACTTCTTGGTGATAATAACCAATATCAAGCATTTAAACTTTAACAAGCTTCAGTTTCACAGTATAATTTCACTTGCTATTGGGTAAAATTCTACAAAGAGCTAGGACTGCTCTTAAAATGTGTATCAAGCTTAATTTATCTTTGTACTGCTGCTTCCCAGTTTGTATTGAAACTTGGGTTTGATCCATGGTTATACAACATTTTCTGGTTGAATGGCTTCTGACTGGCACCCACACCCCTGAATGAGACAAAGATAATGACAACATAGGGAGACCATCAACATTTAGGGCTAGATAGCTCAGTATGTAGAGCACCGGCACATTAGTCTGGTAGGTTGCAGGTTCAAATCCTGTTCTTGTCAATGTTTCTTTGTTCGCTACAAATTGCAATCTTTATTTCTAAGCAAAGTGTGTTGCCACATAACAAATTACCAAGGTAGTATTGGCAACTCATATTAAGATGAACCTTAGTGCTTTGTGAAATCAACCACTGGTTCCCAAAGAAGTTTAGTTTTGAGAATAAATTTATCGACCAATATTTTCCAGTACAAGCTTTATGAAATTGGGCCCAAATTGATGCATTGACATGTAACAGTATCTTTTATAATATTTGGGTTTGAACAAAGAAAAATTTACTGGAGCGGGACTTGAACCAACAACCTCCGGATTAACGTACCGGCGCTCTACCAACTGAGCTATCCAGCCCTATGTTGGCGGTCTCCCTATAGTCAATATCTTTGTTCCCGCTCCAGTCAATTTTTCTTTGTTCAAACCCAAATATTTTAAAACAATTTACCCAGTCAGTTTCCCTTGTGGTTTATTACTTTAGCATCTTTAATACACAGAAAAAAACACAACAAAAACTAAATAACTTGTTATCTAGAGTTGTTTATTAGTTTGCCTCAGCACAGGTTAAAGCATATGTAAATCTGTAATCATCTTAACTTAAAATCTTTCTTGCACATTTACGAATTCATAAAAATATGACTGCATGTACATGTATAAAAACATTTATGTTGTGTTAACTAACTGGATAAAACGCATTGTATACATGTTCTTATTTTGCAGCAACACCATCTTTTAAACAAAAAACTACCTGAAAATTTTTAAATAATTATTAAGATATAACAAATTTAATCCGTAAAAAACTTCCAGAATACATTGATTGGGACTTTTGCACACACAGTTTTGATTAAAAATGTAATCCACTTATTTCATAAAAAGTTACCCAATTAAAAAACCAAATGGCACTCTGCACTAATGCTAACAATAGAAGTTCATCAGATCAGTACCCAGATCTTAGCCTGTGTCAAGGTTCACTAACATGTAAACTGTATAATACATGTCCAGTCTGGCACACCGATGCAGTGATTGCGTGAGAGCTAGTGGTGGAATGCATCTCTGACATACCAGTATTTTGAGCAAAAGTGATGTTATTAGTGCAGAATACTATTGATACTGGCAATTCTGGTGCTTTCTGCAGCAGGTGTGCACTTATCACACGGTCCATCTGAATCAAACTCTATGAGATATAAGGCCATGTTTGGATTAGCGGCTTTGGCTGGATCACCACATTAATGAGTATTGAGATATAGGAGGCCCATATCAACACCTTAGCAACAGCCGCAGCTGTAAAATCAACATGGCTTGACTGATTATTTGGATGATGTAATACATAGTAAAGCACTTTGCATAAACAAGAAACTAATTTCCTTATTTTTCACACACTCCATTCAGTAATGAGATGGTACACATTGACAAGGGAGCATTAAAAATCAGAATGGCAGGAACATTCTTATTGGATCAGTTAAGTGTTCTAGCGGGCATACAAGACCAGTCCATTGGACCATCGGAGCATTCCATTGGAGTGTTCAAAATGCTAATGCACATATTCTCTCGTGTAGGAATGATCCACTAGTTTGGCACGACAATACACTCCAGCAGAATGTTCTGGTGGTCCGTTGGTTTGCCGGCTTAATCTACAGGAACATCCCTTCATGCCTAGAACAGCACGACTTTCGAGATGCTCCCTTATGTCAACTAGAGAATAACTGTTAAGACAGATACATGTTGCTGTTGTGGAAAACAAACAAATCAGACAGTTTTTTGAGATCAGTTTCCAGTGCGAGACTTTTTAGATGCTAGGTGGCAGCAGACCTACTGGGTAAAATCTATCGTTTTGGAGAATGTGCCTGTCCCAGATCTGTCAGGTCTATGTAAACACTGACAATCTATGTGCGCATTCCAATGACACATGTGCATACTGTAATCATTTTGTGTTACATGCGTCAAAGTTAAATTATTCCATGTCATGTAGATTCCATACCACAAAGAAAACAGAATGAAAGCACTGATGCTAACAGCTTTGCTATTAAGCTTTTCCAGAGGTCTGTCCACAAACATGAATATGCCACGACAGCTTCAGGTTAGCATTCAAGTCAATATAGCACTATGTGCTGACCACAATTAGTGGTCCTTACATTAGAACTTCAACAATCTAAGGCTATTCCAGTGTGAACGTTTCTAGGATAAAACTTACTATTGAAGCACAGAATTGCAATTTTCTTCCACCAGTGCATCCTAAAATGACAACTGTTCAATTTTCTCATCTCTCTATTAATAAGTTCACACAATTATACAGTAGCCAACTTTGTGCTTTCCCTTCATTTGCAATAAACATAAAAAAAATAATAAAAAATTGCAGGCATATTTTCAACTGTAAATACTGTACATATTTTCAACTGTATCTAGAAAAGAGCACAACATAAGTTTAAAAACAAAAGTACAACTTCAGTAAAAGATAAAAATCCCAAGGCTTCTTTTGGAAAGGAACAATTTCTATCCATCCAAAACATCACTCATTGCATGAAACATAACTTGACCCTTAATCGAGGAGTCAAGTCTGTTTAATCATCACCCTACACCCAGGCATGGTCAACATTTTTGATTTGCTGACTACTTTTCCAGCACAAATGTCTAGACAAATAAAACAAAACAGTTATAGTAGATAATAATGTTCAAATAGGTAAAACTTGAAAATGTCAATTGTACTCCGCACTAATGCTAAAAATAGAAGCCAAGTACCTGGATCTCATACAAGTCAAATTTCACTAACATACCCACACCTACATGTCCAAGATTTATGCTTACTCTTGTGTACTGACTGTTACTACTCGAGCAGTTTGGCGCGTTGATGATGCGGTGATTGTGTAAGTGGTGGAACGTTTGTCCTACAGCTGGGTGTTTTGAGTAAAAGTGACATCATTAGTGCAGAGCACTATTCAGGACTCCATGACCTTTACTTATACCTTTTTTGGTTAAGTGGAAGTAGGTATAATCTTGCAGCCATTCGTGGCTGCTATGGGCATTCTGGTAGAAGCTGTTTTCAGCTGCTATGGTCTCTAATGGGTTAAGGCTGGTATGCCTGATTTGTGCGCATCATGGTTTGATTTGGCTGCGCAGTTCCTTCCTCTATGGTACTAAATCCAGCAAATCCAAGCAAAACCAAGGGAAAGATTTTGGAGAGCAAGCATTACATATGTACAAAGTGTGGACTCAAGAACGAAACATGCCAACACAATGTAAGAGGATCTTGAAACAATCTGTAGACTTACATTCCCACAGAATGGTTTCACGAATCAGAAAATCTCACAATTCTTAAAAAGCAATAGTTTTCTTTGGTTATTTCATCTGAAAGTGAAGTAGATTATTAAAGGGATCGCCAGTGCAAAAATCAGCTCTCAAAACATCCTCTAATAAAAATAGGAATGGCTTTTTAGAACATCTCTGTTTTTACACAAAAGCATGGAATGTCCACAGTGAGTTAGTGATAAAGGCCTAGAGGATTGGGTTGCATAATTCCACTTCTGCTTGGCAAACCCTTATAATAGTTATGTCTTAACTGAGCAAAATAGATGTATTAAAACAAAAAAAGAATATCAACAATATTGTTGATATTCTTTTTTTTTACGGGTAACAATGTAGAAAAATGACAACATTGTAGGCATTCTGATCTCATGTAAATTAGTGCATAATAGATTGAGATTCCATGTTTTAAAGAGTTCTACACATCTATAGAGATGAAAAGGGCCTGAGAATTAAACTAAAGCAACACTAACATATATATATTATCTCTTATCAAAATAATTAAGTTACTTTTTAAACACTTACTGTACATAATGTTGGCATTATGTGCAAAACATAAAGTCCCCTTAACACCATGTTTAATTTATAGTCACTAGCTCCCAATGCATAGCAATCAAACGATTATAACATCAATAGTATGGAACGTGGTCTTCACCAAAGTACCTTTGCCATTCATTTACACAACCTGGTAAAGCCTTTGAGTACAGCTTTCTTTATTCCAAATTGCCCCCTTTTTGTGTATGAATGTTTATCGTGCTTAAAATCTCACCCACCTTCACCCAACACTTGAAGCCTTACTGTGTTTCATAGAAAACACCAAAGCAAGAAGCATAATTTCCATCAGACTTTAACTTAAACACTTTCCTATTTGGCCTTGCATAATACATTCATAATTATAGCAAATATTAACTTATTGCTTATTCACAATACTGTCCTTTACATTGATATCACTGAGGCCCAGGAACCTTAAGCAGAGCCTGAGTTCCATCAACCAAGTTTCTAAAGACACACCCTGTCTGAAGCTGCATATATGCATTATATTCAAGATGTGTTAATACAATGAGTCACAATTGATGAGTCGGATTTGTAATAATTCTTTCCGAGCACAGCTCTAGTTGTCAGAGTCCAAGTCTATACTGTAGCATCTAAGGTGAATTTTCAGAGTATTAGGTAAACCCAATGAACTTAGTTGGGGACCTCATCATACTTCTGGTTTCATGTAAAGTGTATCATGAGAATTTCCTTAGTGTGTGTTTATAAAAATTTTAAAAAATAAAACCTAAAAGAAATGTAACTCAAAATGAAACAAATATAATCTTTGATCTTAACAGTCTATAGTTCCAATCTCATGGCACAGTTAAACACAGCTGCTGTGTGCTGAGGTAGCAGGGAACCAGTGACAAAAGTATAAATCACACAGAATTTTGGCTGGTTCCATTCTTTGCTTGGCAATGAATATCTTACTTAGCACATTTGTGTGTTTACTGAAGTTCTAGACTTTCTCGTGGTTTGTCATAATTATTGGTAAGTCAATTGGTCATATTAGTAACCCCTTTATCATCAACCCCTTTTAGGATAAAATTTGTGCAAAGGTTGCCAACAAAGTTTGCTGGGCCACTGATTGTTTCATCTACATGTATATTTATAGCCACGTCTGCCCCAAATTACCAGTTGAGCTCAATTTTGAACAGGCCAATCTGTTTAGTTGTTGAGAAAATAACTGCAGTTCGGCCTGACAAATGAACTTCACTTATGTTGCCCGGTTTGGTGACAGTCTAAAAGCATCTTTTTAAAATATGCACAGAGTGTCAGAGTTCTCTGGAAAACCTGTATGTAATGTTTCTGTTGTATTGGTAGTTTATAACACAGGCTAAAAGTATGACATTTTATGTATTTTAACTTGTTTAGTTTACATTCACACATCAAACTCTAAAATACCCCAAAAGGAGAGGAGGAACTTTACAAATTTGATAAGGAAGTATGAGTAAAAAGGTAAAATTAAAGTCTGTCCTGTGCAAATAAAGCTCATAGCATTAAATGACTGAAAATAGTTGTATTCCCCCTGGACAAGATACCAGTCCATCACAGGTCACTCCCTAGCTCACTCCGGTACCCATTTTCCTGGGTGGTAAGAAGGCAATTATGATAAAACACCTTGCTCAAGGACACAAGTGTCGCACCTGACCAAGGAAATGTGAGCCCAAATATTGAATCTCAGATTATTATTAAATATGTTAAAAGATAAAGATTATTTGACTTCTACTTTGGATCCAGTCCGTTAGATACAAAGAGTTCTACAATGGTGTTCACCTGATCTTGAAGACACACCTGGTACTCATGTACATCTTTAATCACTACATCATCTGGTTCCCCGTTCGATAAACTCTTGATGAGGTCAGTGTAATAAGGAGCTGCATGAAAAGCCACCTGAAACAACAGAATAAAAATTATCCAGTTGCAATCTGATTGGTTGGCCAATATTATGCTTATTGGTCAATAAGATAACTTCAAAGAGACTTTAAAGTGAGAAAGCATATTGAATACTTCATGTATGTTAACAACAGTTTATCACATACATAACCAACACATTCAGTACCTTGTTACAAAAGCAATATTTTATATACAACTTGGCACAAGCAACTGTTCTCCATGCAAAAGGAACCCTTCAGTAACAAAGAAGGCATTTAGAAAACTTGAAATGTGAGTGCTTTTTCTTCTTGAAGATGCCTTGAACTGGGGCCAATTTTATGGCGCTGCTTAACAGTAAAACATTTTGGTGCTAACTAGAGCAAAAGAATTTGCTTAAGCATAAGCAGATTTCACAGGTTAGCAAGACAATTAGGTGGCCAGCTTGCACGTTTACCGTGGATTTGCATTGTTACGTCACTCATTTTCATACAGTAAGCACAGGAAGGTTTGCATACCTTTTCGTGTGCTTACCGGTTAGCAGCACTATGAAATGGAAACTTGTACAGTAAGCATAACATTGGCATTTAAGCAGCTCTTTGAAATTGGGCACTGGTGCCTGCAAATTGCTTTGTGTGACATTGTTCTTACGTACATTGATAATTAGCAGAATTCAGTAATTATTCAAGTTGATGTTCATACCTCAACAAGATTTTTAACCATCCAGTTATGATATACTTGCAGTGTGTCTTTGTATGCCTGCTTCAGGGATGGAACGATGCTGTTGTCCTTCACGTTGCCCGCTGATAGGTTCTTCAGTATATTGCACACAAAATTAAGAGCTCTGTAGAAACATATGTTGCCACAAGAATAATTTGGAAGAATCTCATCTTTTTCAACATTTTTAAGTTAACCATTATGCAGCCATATTATTTGTATATTTATTCTTTCCTTCCATAAAGTGAAAGTTTTAAAGTATTTCTGACATTGTATAATTGTATGAGGCATCTACTCAGAGGATGCCAGCGTGAAAACAGTCTACTCCACTTTTTTCATACACCCAAAAACTTTCATCCAACCACCTTCCTTGAATTTATAACTACAGACATTCTAATGTATACTGATGCTGACCAATATCTGGCTATCTGCCAAAAAATATGGCTCTCAGGGCGCATGACCATTGTTAGCTTTTTCATTGGGCACATGATTTCATTGCTTAAACCGTCTCAGAGAAGTACACAACCTGTGCTGACAAGTATGTAACATATCAAGATAAATCAACCACAAGAACCATCTTCACCCTAAAACGTGCCCATTCACTCCTGGGTGAAGAGAAGCAATTAATAGTTAAGGATTATTCTACTCCGATGGTTCAGCCATCAGAACTCTGGACACATGCTGGAGTAGGGCAGTAAGCCACTCAGCCACCACTTGCTGTCACAACTGTGACAAAAACCATCCCAAAACCATATTCATTGAAACTTAAAAATTTGCATCCCCTTATTACTTAAGGTGATCCCTCTGCTGCCGCTTCCCAGGTTGTATCGTAAACTTGGGTGTGACCACTGGCTATACGGCAGTTACAGATTGAATAGCTTCTGACTGGCACCCAAACAAAGATATTGACAAAATAGGGAAACAACCAACATTAGGGCTAGATAGCTCAGTTGGTAAAGCGCCGACATGTTAATCCAGAGGTCGCAGGTTCAAATCCCGCTCTTGTAAAAAAAATTTTTTTCCTCACAAAATTAGTTAAAATTTACCCGGTTATTCTCCCTAGTTTATTACTTGAAATTTAAAGGTAAAAGAGTACTACCTGCTGAGCCAGAGTAATGCTTCTGTTGTAGAACCACCTTTGAATGCTACATTATTTTTCACATCTACCTCAATGATATGTGCCAGAGTGGTATACTTCTCAGGATCTTCTGTGTACCGTTTTCTCACCCTCTGGAAATATCAAATATAATACATGTAAAGTCATGGCAGTGGAACATGGGAAAAACCTGGGCCAAATTTACTTAAGCACAACAATTAGCTTTAGTTTTTGCTTAGGGAGAAATAAAGAATTAAACAAGTGGTAACTTTAGGATGAACCCTGGATAACCTCAGTAAACCTAAAAAAACCTGAGGGCTAAGCTAGAGTTATCTCCTGTTTAATTTTACATTCCTCCCTTATCTGTACATGGTCACCAGCGGAAACGGGTACTGTTGAAAACAGGTACTTTTTGTCACTGGTTGGTTCCCTGCTCTCAGCAGAGAGACTTGGTCTTATTTTCTACCCAAGCAGCTCTACAACAGTTGGTTCACAGCAACAACAAAAACAAAAAAGCCAGGGGCTTGTTTTTGTAACCCCAACCAGAAACAAGAAATCTGTTATAAAATTCACTCACTCAAAACAAATTACATGTCAGTAACCAGAATTTTTTTTTGACAAAGTCACTCTGGCCCCGTTCCCACTGGACCCCGCATTGATCCCGCAATTTGAGAAAAGGGCGATCAGACCCCGCAATTTCTCGAAAAGGGCGATCAAAGGGCGATCAAGCGTAAGTGGGAACGCGAGGGCGATCAGGATCAGACCCCGCAAATTTGATCCACCTCGGGAGTAGGATTAATGCGGGATCTGATCGCCCTTGTGGATTAATGGGCGATCAAAAGTCTAGTGGGAACGCAAAGGGCGATCAGACCCCGCAATTTGAGGGCGAACATCCGGTACGGTAGGCCCGAATGGCGCGAAAATGGTGTTCTTTTTTCTTCTATTCCCAGCAAGCACCACGCATTTGGTGACATGAATTGCAAGTAAAGCATAAAGCAGTATTGACGTCACGTGACGATACCAACTACACGTTCTGTACAACGCATCCACACTAAGCCCAAACCCACGCTTTAATTTTGGATGCATTGTATTCATACGTGCACGTTCTTTAAAGATGGCAGCGCCCAGCAATAAACGTCCCATAAATTCGTCAAAAAAAACCTCCCAAAAAGATGAGAAGCGTGGCAAACTATGGTCGGACGAGGAGCTAGGAGCCACCCCACACTGTGTGGTCGCCATAGATACGTTGCGCCTGCGCACTGCCCACTTGGCCGACCCGCGTTGGTGAACTTTGAATCCACTTCCGTTCCCAAAAGGGAGATCAATGCGCGATCATACTCTAGTGGGAACGCGACCGCGATTCACGTCTGCGACTAATCCTTTTGCGGGGTCAGGATCTCGTAATTGTGGATCCAGTGGGAACGCGGTCTCTATGTTTAAATATACTAACAATGAGTCTCAGTCTCAAATCCCAAGTCATAAACATTAAGTCCAAGTCCCAAGTTTGAGTCCATATAATCAAGTCTTAGTCTGAGTAGTTGACCATTGTAACTCTGGCGTGAGTCATCAAAAATATTAAATGAGTCGGAATGGAGGCGAGTCAGAGTCACACTGCTCTACCTAATTCAACACAAAAACAAGTTAAAACCCCCATCAATAAAAGGATGCACAGATTTCATTGTCAGAATCATTGTCAGAATCAATTGCAGCATACACTGCTAAGATCCTGGTACAAACTGTACAAGTGAAAATACAATTGTGCTGGTACCTGTACATGTTACACTTACAGTATTGGGACGACCTGAAACATCATCAGTAACCATCAACAAAGGGCTATGTGTACATATTAATAATTAAAAGTGATTTGTTTTAAAATCACAGGACACCAAGACCTTTGGCACCAAATTTAAACAAAACTAATTCATAAACAGGGATTGTACACAGACCTTCAATCTACGTTGTTCATTCTTTAAATGCACAACTGTGTGTTTTGCATCAAACTCCTCGAATGATTGTTCAGTGAACCAGTTGGCTGCACAGAAAAGTTAGAACGCTTGACACAGCTCAAAGCCAAAACCCAAGATGCACACTTAAAGATGGCGCCTATCGGCAACTATTGATTTACATTTTTTCTGTATAATTTCTGTATAAGTGTGATCACATGACAAAAAATGATCAGATTCGGAGAAGTTGGCATTTTTAGGTTTTGTCTTTCATTTTTCTACAACCATATTATGCACATTATCAATTGTAGTTCCAGCTCTGGGGGACCCAGAACTTTTGGAGAAGTAGCTGAAACATAGACAGGGATGTGCCAAAAACCATTCCGCCCCCAAACAGGATAATAGTGGGGACTTTGCCGAGGTTGTACAATTTTTTGCCATGCCCGGATTGTGGAAGTGTTTTGACAAATACCCTGCTTGCCAGGGCCGGTCGGGATTGTGGAAGTGTTGTGACAAATACCCTGCTTGCCAGGGCCGGTCGGGATTGTGGAAGTGTTGTGACAAATACCCTGCTTGCCAGGGCCGGTCGGGATTGTGGAAGTGTTGTGACAAATACCCTGCTTGCCAGGGCCGGTCGGGATTGTGGAAGTGTTGTGACAAATACCCTGCTTGCCAGGGCCGGTCAGGATTGTGGAAGTGTTGTGACAAATACCCTGTTGTGACAGGGCTGGCCGGGATTGTGCGAGGGTTGTGACAAATACCCTGTTGTGACAGGGCTGGCCGGGATTGTGCGAGGGTTGTGACAAGTGCCCTGCAAGCAATGGCTGGGATCAGGTAGAGGTTGTAAAACAATGCTCTGCATGCCGGTGCCAGGGTATAGCCAGGGATGTACAAAAAGCAAGCCTCCCGCCAGGCGGGGCAATAGTGGGAAATGGCTGGGACTAGCACGCCAGGCCAATATTACATCCCTTGCCATGTCCCCGAGCAGGCTAGTCCCCGGAGCTGGGATTACAATTGATATGTCCATATGAACTGAGCTCCATGAATGGACTAAAAGGTCCAAAAAATACAAATCTGTACACTGTGTTTGGCATTTTTAGGCTAGCCTTTACAGACAAAGTATTGTGAGCAAACATACCTTGATGTTTCCATTGATGTCTGACTTCACCATGCCAAATGCTGTAGACCCTAACATATCTGTACAAAAAAGTATTAAAAAAAACCACAGGAGAATTGTTACACATAGTTGCAACTGTAATCCTCGATCCTCTCAGTGATTGTTGACTAGATAACAATGAACCATACATGTCATGTTAAAATTGTGCAATATTTTAACCTTTTTTCACAATTTAATTTGTACCCAGTTGGGTGCAAGACAAATTGCTGAAAAAAAAGAAATACAAAAATGTCAAAATTTTAAATACATGGTCCGTCCTAGCTGTTCGGTCTAAGGGACAAAACCAAGAACTACAGCACAGGACAGACTGGTTTATTGCAGCTTAGGTAAGACACTTCATCAACTGTTTAACTCTCCAGTAAAATGAGTAAATGAAAATGCTAATTGGATACATGTCGGTACATCGCCACACACATGACACAGGCCATTGTGATGCTGTTGGTACATGACACTTAACATTTATAACAAGAAGGAATCATGAATTTTTCACTGTAAAAATGAGTAAAATGTTGCTTCTGTTTTTTAAATTAATTTCTTTTCACTTTCGCTTTTCAGACTTTTTTCTAACTAAAGACATCGCTTCATGGCTTTTTTTACACAACACACACACACACACAAGGTCCCATTGTTTCCAATGAACGGGATGCTAGTGTCTGTTATCTCCTAGTTTGCATGCTACAAAAAAACATGCAAGAACTATCGAAGGCTCGAGGGCACCATCACCATGATCACAACAACCCAATAGAATGATAGCATTATACATTAGCCCAGGTTGGACTCCTCCGTTGCATACAACGCGACGGAGTCCAGGGTATAAGCCTACCGTAGCAATGCGAAAAATTTTATACCAACATTTTAAAATATTTTTACCTTATTGGTGAAGCTGAAGCTTTACTCACATATTCCTGGTGCCCTGAACTATCAGCCTGATGGGCTTAGAATCGTTGATTTTATCCTTGGATGACATTATTTGCGAAAATAAAATGGAAATTGACGTCTCCTCTGTAACTTTCTGTTCAGACTCCGTTTATGAATACTCACACGCAAGCGCGCCCATAGCAAGTTCGTCACACAAAGTCTTGCACCTAGACTACATTCGTTCGCGCTACAAGGTGCGTTGACCCGGAAGTCGATGGAACCGCTATGCATTTCGCACATGCGCACACGTGCTTACTCGTCAATCGGTACACGATGTTTAAAACGTTAGCGTGGATGTGCGATTTATTTTCTGGAATAATATCATCCATGAATATATTTGTTATATTTTGATGCATCAAAAGTGTAGTTATGGCCATGAAGAATATAACAAGAGAATTTCAGCTTCTTAAATCAGGTAAAAATATAAAAAAACATTAGTCAAAAATTGGTTCGCATTGTAGAGAAGCTTTATACCCAGGACGTCAGTGCAGTGGCACTGACGTCCTACCAGGGCTACATTATACATTACATGTACATCCTCTGTTGGTGAAATAGTGCAAAAACTACACAACGTTTTACGGTGCAGGTTTTCATGATAATTACATGTAATACTAGGCCTATGTATGATTACCCTAGATGAACATAAGGATTATGTTCTGGCATTTTAATAAAAAGATAATACGTAGGATTACACTGGACGAAAGAAATTTCTTTCCCCATAATGTAAGATTTTACACAGTGATCTGACAGCTCAATATATAAAATTAAAAGTTAAATGATCTCAAGCAATACCAGACATGCCAGATAAGGCAAACCATATTACTCAGTAATTTAGTGCGTTAGATCACATTCACAGGGTCGTTGCTGGAACTAAAGCAGCAGCCGCAGAGTTTTTTGTACTTTTGAAAGTCAGCCAATCCACTTCACAAACTGAATTGGCCCTTTTTATTATGCTTATGTATATTATTATCAACATGATCAAGCTCAACCATGATAAGCACTCCACTACACTAAAAACAAACATTGTTGTACTTACTTGTTCTGTTGTTACTCTATACAACTTACAACAAGCAGTACCAAACCGTCCATAGTCTTTCCTCTATTTAGTCTATTTAATTACTACTGCTAGCACTAAAAATAAAATAAGCAAGTACTACTTATTTAAAAGACCATAACTTAAAGAGCAAGTAGTACTCCTAGTGAACTAGCTACGAGGGTCGTTCCGCTATCGAACTATGATTATGAAGAGTCATAGTTGATCTAGGACTAGGTAGGAGTAAAGAGCAAGCACCTAGCTCTAACCCTATCAGTAGGTATGTGAAGATCCGCATCGATTGCGGCCGCCATTTTCTGCCAGATTTCTGTTCCGCATCTACATCATGCGTGCTGGGGACATCCCCATAAATTCGCATTCTGGGTGGCTGTCGATGACGGCGACGTAGTGGAAAATCCCCTCTTATACCCGCCATGTTTGATTTTTCGAATTGGTGAATGTTTTTACCTTCGCTGGAAAAGTTGAAGAAATTACAAGTTTTGACGGCACAAATACCACTCTAACGCCAAATCTTACGTTATTTAAATGTAATCTTACATATTGATAGTTATTTCCTCTTTAAAATAATAATAATAATATATTGTATTTGTATAGCGCCTACTGCAGGCCAGCCTCTAAGCGCTTAACATTCAGTATTTCCTGCAAGGTATTTGGGGCTACGTTTGAAGTATGAGACCTACTCCTTTACATAGCACCTTGTAATGGTTTACAAGGTGCTGTGGCGCAATATGCAGCCGATCAAACCAGGAACACCGGGGCGGACCCCTTCTCTTTTCGATAAGTGCACTGGGTTCTTTTTCGTGCGTTACACAACACACGGGACCAACGGCTTTACGTCCCATCCGAAGGACGAAGCAATCATGGTTAAGTGTCTTGCTTAAGGACACAGGTGTCACGACCGGGGCTCGAACCCACACTCTGCTGATCAGAAACACCAGAGCTTGAGTCCAGTGATCTTATCCTCTCGGCCACGACACGCCACAAAATCTCAAAGTTTCGTTGTATTTTATGGGTAAGAAAAAAAATTGACTGACGAGGTTCTGGCCAGGTCTGTGGGCAATTGGCATGAACCACAAGCATTTTTATTCAAAATAGTCGCGTTTTTGGTCACAAAATTCTAATCAATTACCTGTAAGATAAATGACGCTAATTAAGGAGCTTCAAATGCTTGTAACTTCCTTATTATTTAAGATATCTCAATAATTTTTGTATCACTGTGTAGGATTTTTCAAGCTCTTTCCAGTGGTACTAATTGCATTGGTATTGGTTCACTTTGAAATTTTTCTTCACATACCTACTACTATCAGCTATGGAAAGTCTAGCGCAGTACTCACCAAGCAAAGGTAAAATGGATCCTGAACACGCATCCAGAAAAGTTAATGTTTCTATCCTCTTGTCTTCAGGGACCGGAGCAAACTTATGCTCCAGCTTCTCATAGAAAGACATGCTTTTTATTTGTAGATGGATTGGTTGAATGAATGAAATTTAGTTTAGAGTTTCACATCCACCCTTCCAGTCCAGTGACAACAACCACTCCGATCCGATCCAAGCATGAAATCAGATGGCATTGTGTGTGTGCACGTCAACTCGAACTTTGACCTCTTGCACTGAATATTCACATAATAAACAGCCTGCTTTAAATTTTAAAAGTAAACGAAAGGTGGCGCCCTTTATCTTACTAATTGAATGTTGAATTGATACCATGACTGCTGTCAACAGGGCCCGGAAAGACAGAACTATCAGAAAATTCACACCTGTAAGTTAAAAAAAAACCGGACATTACTTAAAGTATCAAGTACTAGTTTTATTATGTTGAACAGCTACTGAAAAATTGTCTGTCTGTGACTGTGAGTCTAGAACTGCGGGTCAGTCAATGATATTGGCACACATCAAAAAATGCTGGGTGGTGCATGTTATTTTATAATCCGCCACACAGTAGTAAAAGTACATAACATACATATTACAATACATGACGCAAGCACACACAGCTGGGCTTACGGAAGGGCCCATTGGGGGGTCTTTTACACAATGGAACAATTGACTACACCAAGTGTTTTTTGTTCAATTTGGAACGCACAGAGGAATTCTTTAGAAAAGGGAATGATATAGAACAACAAATATTATTAATTATATAGCGTAGTCACTACTTAGTGGTCGGTGGTAGTCTAGTAGCAGCTAGACCCCACAAACCAGACTCTAATGTTAAGTGCAGATGTTTTGCCCCAACTTGCTCGACAATCGTCCCAACTATAGTTGGGACTGGTCCCAACTTGAGCATGTTGAGTGTTGTAGTTGGGGCGGCCCAACTATAGTTGGGATCACAGTAAACACAGAGCGGAGCACCCCCCCCCCCCCATAATGAATAAACTAAAAAACATGAAGTTATTCAGAGCCCTTTATTACTTTGTACTATTGCTAACTAGTGCTTGAGAATATTTTAGATTAATCCGAAGTTTGGTTTTCCCAAGAAAAGGGAAAATAAGTGCGTAGGCCTAATTTGAGACTGAGTAGTGTCACCATGGGCTCCATGCAGAGACCATGGTATGAATAAACAGCCATGGTGTCACCGTCATGGTGTAACTGTCAGACAGCAATCCACGCATGATCGTTCACGGTATCCTGTTGAGCTCTATGGGCGATCCCAACTATAGTTGGGACGCCCCAACTTTAGCACTCAAGTTGGGACCGGTCCCAACTATAGTTGGGATGATTGTCAAGTTGGGACAGAACACAGACATAGTACTAAAATACAGACTTTAAAACTTGTGATAATGTAGCTCCCAAAACTGGTGTGAGTCACTTGCGGATTTTGACATGCCGTCTGACCATCATCAGACACACATCCTAGTGTGGACTGTGGTGGGAACCTCAACAATTTGTGTGTGGAGTAGCACTACGTGAACTGTCAACATGTCTAACCATAGAGCAAGGAACCTTGCCCTATGGTCTTACAAATCAGAGTCTAACTCTAATATTACTAATTCAATCCAAAGCTGCTATAATTTGACTTGTCATTTTGGAAAACGAACATGACGGCTTTCCGATGGCTGTAATGAGCACAGTGCAAAGCCAAAGTGGCACATCCTACCTGGTAGTGTTATCTCCCTGCAAGCTGTGCTCTTTGTACTTGAACCCAATAACTGGGGTGCTGTACTCCACTAGAAAAATTATGACATCTGCAGTCATACTAGCTAGTACGGCAGCAGATGTTGAAAATTTTAAAACAATGGTTTTGTGTGCGAGAATTGATGTGCCTGTCAAAACTGCACATATAGTTGTGACAGCGGCAGGACTCCCGGAGTAAAACAAAAGGGAAAGTTATCTCTCTTTTTTTCAGTAATCAATTTCAAGTTTGCCCTTTTGGGTTTTTTCTGTCATACATGTAGCTCAATGAGAATTCAGAGGACATGATGTGTTGGATTTTGGCAAAACTTTTGATGGCGTCAACCAAGTACTTGCAGTTTCACAATTGTATTCTGTACCTTCTCTTAAATCTAAATAAAGTTACATGACTGTATTGTATGTACATGTGTTGTACTGCTCTGATGTCATAAGTTGAGGTTTGATACTAACTGCAGTGTGAATGTATTTTTGTAAGGTTAATAATATACCCTTCTTTATTTGAAATCTAGTCATTGCATGAGTCTCCATACACAGAGAGTGATTTCAGCAGTAGTGTAAGACAAGCATGCCTCTCTAATAAAACAGGAACAGTGGGGTAAGTGTTTTACATGTCTGTTATTGATTTAGTTTCCAGTTTTAGTCATTTTCATTGACCCATCATCTACAGAAAGAATCAGATGTCAATTATAACAATTCTTTAAAGGGCAAATATAAGTTTTTTTGGATTACAATTTAATGTAAATTTACTGCTCTAACGTTCTCAATGTACCATGTTTTTTACTTTTATTTTATCTTCAGTCACTGTGTTTCTTACCACCAGTTTTGTTTGGATTTGTCTTTTTATGAGCTGGTTAAACATTTTCTCCTCAGCCTTGCCTTCTCCACATTTTGCTTTTGTCCTTTTGTGTATTTTTTTCTCATGCAATGTGTATTACATTTTCTTACTTACCTGTTTTTGCCTTTCAGGGCTCAAATTTTTTGGGAAAATTCACACGACCACAGAGCTCGTAGCTCAACAATTTTTCTGGACCAGATATTTTCTAAAAAATTAGAATCAAAATAAGAAAAGAAAAAACCCCAGACCTTTACATTATAGTTTAACCTGTATAAACTCTGAACAAGCACTAAGACATATAAGAGAAGACTTTTCTCATTTGTCTTGTTGGAAGATATCTTTGTCCAAGATTATTTCAGAGTGAGGTATAATTATTCGATTGAAAAACACATGACCACCGGTCTTGTCTGGTCACAGTTTACCGGCCGGACGCTAAAATCACTGGCCTCAGGCTTGTTGTCCAGTACTCTAGTGTAAATTTCGAGTCCTGCTTATGAGAAGTGGAATTAAATAAGTAATAATAAAAATGATTAAAGATGGTCAAAAGGCAATACATTTCTTGATTCAATAATTTGAAATGTTTCCTGCATGTTTTACTAAGTACTATGTCGCCAGAATTCAAGACTGAACAAAACTATTTCATCAAATCTGATTGCATTAAAAATGTAAGAGTTCCTTCATACATGTATCCTCATCCTGCTTATTGTTCACTTGATTTCTCGATGTCCACTTCCTTAAATAAAATTTGTCCCTACCTACCGAACCTCTTTCTGTGCAGGATGGTGCATGAAACAAAAATATTGGTTTGTGTAGCCTTTTCAGCCCCTAGTAAGTGTAATCAAAAGAACACAAGATACTTTGTTTATTGCACAATAAAAAATTGATGCATATTTTTTCTCATTTAAAATATTAATAACACTGGCTTCTTATATAGCGCTCAAATCTGTCACTCAGTGATGTTTTTGGTGCTCCAACATTGTTACCCCTGGTCACAGGGTGGGCCATTTATTTCATTCCTTAAACCATCTCAGCTTCCTGGGGAGTATACAGCCTGTGCTGCCAAATATGTAGTGCACTAAGCTAAATCAATCACAAGAACCAGCTCTGCCCTCACAGGTGCTCATGTACTCCTGTTTGAAGAGAAGCAATTATAGTCAAGTGTCTTGCTCAAAACCAAAGTGTCATGACCGGAATTCGAACCCACACCCTAATGACTCAGCAACCAGAACTTGAGTCCGATGCACTAAACCTCTCGGCCGCGACATGCTGACAGAATTCAAACTGTACTAATTCCATCTATTTATCTGACACAGATTAAAAGTCTCCAAGACGATAGTGGTAGGTGATGTTTCAGTTGGGAAGACCAGCCTAGTGCACCGTTTCTGCCATGAGTGTTTTGACAGGGACTACAAGGCCACCATCGGTGTGGACTTTGAAGTGGAACGATTTGATATACTCAGTGTGCCTTTCAACTTGCAAATGTGAGTGCTCATTTCAAAATGTCAGTGCTCTATAGACCAATCCATACGTGCAAGCGATGCATGCCGCACTACCATTGCTGGGATGCTGGCAGTGCAAGATTTTTTACACAAAAACATAGGAAAACTATTGTCTGTTTTATTTTTATGTGAATTAAGTGTCTTCCTCAACCATAAAAATAACTTCCCTGACAGGTGAGCATGACATAACGATGCAGAACTCAGACCATAAGCAGTTGCAACTAAACAGAAATTGAGTCCTGAAAATAGGGCAGACAATATGTGAGTTTAAGTATACACTGCATGGTCAGGTTTATAATGCGTCACATCAGCAAAGTGTTTTGTCTGAATTTCAGTATTCACTTTCAGTTTAGTTGTAAATATTAAATAAATGTGTTCTGCAGATCATTCTATGTGCATTACTTGTATGTAGGGGTTGGTCTATACCTTGAAACTAACTCAATAGAAGGCTCCATTAACCTATACTGTAGCAATAGCCCAGCAATAGCACCTACATGAGAGGTACTCTCAACCCTCAATCACTGAGCCAGCGCTTTGCACCTCACACAACAGCACCTACATGAGAGGTACTCTCAACCCTCAATCACTGAGCCAACGCTTTGCACCTCACACAACAGTACCAGTACCTACATGAGAGGTACTCTCAACCCTCAATCACTGAGCCAGCGCTTTGCACCTCACACAACAGCACCTACATGAGAGGTACTCTCAACCCTCAATCACTGAGCCAGCGCTTTGCACCTCACACAACAGCACCTACATGAGAGGTACTCTCAACCCTCAATCACTGAGCCAACGCTTTGCACCTCACACAACAGTACCTACATGAGAGGTAAGTACTCTCAACCCTCAATCACTGAGCCAGCGCTTTGCACCTCACACAACAGCACCTACATGAGAGGTACTCTCAACCCTCAATCACTGAGCCAGCGCTTTGCACCTCACACAACAGCACCTACATGAGAGGTACTCTCAACCCTCAATCACTGAGCCAGCGCTTTGCACCTCACACAACAGTACCTACATGAGAGGTACTCTCAACCCTCAATCACTGAGCCAGCGCTTTGCACCTCACACAACAGCACCTACATGAGAGGTACTCTCAACCCTCAATCACTGAGCCAGCGCTTTGCACCTCACACAACAGCACCTACATGAGAGGTACTCTCAACTCTCAATCACTGAGCCAGCGCTTTGCACCTCACACAACAGTACCTACATGAGAGGTACTCTCAACCCTCAATCACTGAGCCAGCGCTTTGCACCTCACACAACAGCACCTACATGAGAGGTACTCTCAACCCTCAATCACTGAGCCAACGCTTTGCACCTCACACAACAGTACCTACATGAGAGGTACTCTCAACCCTCAATCACTGAGCCAGCGCTTTGCACCTCACACAACAGCACCTACATGAGAGGTACTCTCAACCCTCAATCAATCACTGAGCCAGTGCTTTGCATCTCACACAAAAATTCAAAGTGCAGCTTCCTACATATTGTCTGCTTGTTCACATTTTGTAAAGAGATTTCATCATCTTTATGGCAGATGTTTATCTGATCTTTGGGCATGTATTGAAGGTTATCATTGTCAATACAACCCTGCTAAATGCAACAAAATGCAGCAGTTGGTAAAAGTTGCTGTAATTTGTTGCACTTAGCAGCAAAGTGATTTAACTTGGGATTGGTTTTTGTTGTATCTAGCAGGGTAAATTCTGTTGATTTAACAGTGTACATGGTGCCCATGGCAGGTAAAGTCACTTAAGTGCATATTGTTGCATTTAGCAGGGAAAGTATCCCATGTCTAAGACAATCACTTCACTGCACAATGCAACACAATCACTTGCTGCATTTAGCAGGGTTTTCATTTCGACCATGTAGTGTTTTGTTGCATTTTGCAGGGTACTTCAAATCTTAATCAGGAAGTTGACTGATTTTGGAGGATCTGGGACTGTAGGCCAAAATGAAAATTGCTTAAATCACTGGGCCAGGCATACTGATCTTATCTAAGTCCAAACATTTTGGTATTGAGTGGAGGATGTTGGAGGATTCAGGATTAGCCAAAGACCCTTGTGGGTTAATCGGTCAGTTAAAACTGTCAGTGGTACTTGTATGGTTGCTAAGTCTTGACCATCAAGATACTGCATCAGTATTTCTGGAATGACTCTTCTTCTGTGCTGTTCACAGATTCACAGAGTCCAAGTCGGAAGGGTCCAATTTTCTTGAAGGTTTTTTTGTCTTTTATCTTGATGTAGTTGGGACACGGCTGGTCAGGAACGGTTCCGCTGCATTGCATCTGCATACTACAGAGGAGCAAATGGTAAGTCTAAAGTCATCAAGATCTTGATCACAAGATTCAAAATCAAAGGATGTAACAATACCATTTTTGCCTGCTTATTTAAGGAGTAAAAACAAAATATGTTTACAATTTTAGCAGGTTCTGTGTGCACAAGCTAGTGTATCACTTTGATACACATTTTTTTATTTGGGGCGGGGGGACAGATCATATTTATAAAAATAGAAAAGATAAAACCATTGAGAATTCTCCAGATTGCACAGTAAGACCAAAGATAAACACCAAGTAAACAACATTCCGAGGACCTTGTTTCAATTCATTGTGCTGAGGCCAAACTTCCAAAATTTTGGTCCAGAATGTCCGACAGTTTTGCCCCACTGTTAATGCCTAAGCATTGTTTCTCAGTACATCCCTACCAGGGGTTAGTGATGAGAGGTATCGATACGGCGTGCTGCCCACGGTAGCGAGGCTGGGTAGACTCCTTCTCTGACAATAAGAACACTGGTCTCTTTAACATGCATTATACACAACACATGGGACCAAGGTTCAAGTGCCATCAGAATGTAGCTTTCAAATCAAGTGTAAAAACATCATTTGAACCCTTTTTATATGGGCCAAAGTCATTCCTGAAACCATTTCACCTCCCTAATCAAATACTATTTTATTTGTTGGGATTTTGGAATCGGTCACAGTAACAATGTCTACCAGTTTTACTCATGGGTGGTGATGAGAAGTAGTTAAAGTAAAGTGACTTGTTTTTAAAGACACAAGTGCCATGGCCGACATACCAGTGTCTTAGACTGCTCGGAAGTTCTCCTGTAATCCAAGACAGAGAGATCACTCCATCATTGATTGAACTGTCTTTTTATAACAGTGGTTGTGATAGTGTTTGATCTGATGGATCCGTACTCCTTAGAGAGTGTAGACAGGTGGCATGAGGAGGCATTACGGGAGAACAGTAATGGAGTACACCTCTTCTTAGTGGGTACAAAGAAGGACATTTGTGTAAGTACCATACCCTGTTAAATATACTGGTACTATTTCTACATATATGTTTATTTTCATAGTAAATGTGCCACCAGTGTGTCTGACCTGGTTCCTCCTATCGGGGTGTTTGAACGTGAAAACCAGGCTTGCTGATTAGTCTCACCCATACACTCTTGCTTTGCTGAGACCCTCCAAAGAACAAAAAAGAAAAACACAAATCAAATGAACAGACACTAAAAAAAAAAACCGACCCCAGAACAGATACTCCCAAAGCACTCCAATAAACCAGCAGGCAGACACCATTACCTACTATCCAACCACATGTACATTGGATTTACAGCCTTACATCGTAAACCAAGAATGAAACCTTAGTTATAAAGTGTCTTGCTCTAGACACAAAAGCATTGTGATTGACCGTCAAGTCCAGCATTGTTATTGTAATCAGTATATATTTGTTTATTATTTGAAGACAGGGCAGCAGTTCTTTGAAGCCGATGAACGCGGCTTCAAAATAGCGAAAAAAATTAAAGCAGAGTATTGGACTGTGTCCTCTCTAACAGGTAAGTGGAAAGATTGCCTTAATTTCAGTGTTGTATGACTCGAGTCCAGGACTCGGACTCGAGTCCGTCTCGAGTCCCAATTTCGGTGACTCGGACTTGACTCGAGTCACGTCTGCAAAAGACTCGGACTCGGACTCGGACTCGACTATCGTGACTCGGACTTGTCCCCGAGGACTCGTGACTTGCGAGTCACGTATTTTCACAAACAATACCTTTTTTCAATATTAAAAACGATTCCGATGATCCGATTGTCATTCCCGGAGTGCACATGGATGGAGGAATATTAACGTCTTAGCACAAGAAGTACACTGTAGTATGGTGTTGCGAGTAATAGTGTTCGTGATTATTGTAGTAACTTATTGTGTAGTAGATGGCACTGTACATACAGCGCGTGTATGTTCGATTCGTATGTTCAATACGCACAATAACTCTGAGATGCACGACACCAATATTAATGCTGGTTTTCTGTCAACGTTAACACCATAGCCACTGCTTGCGTGAAGCAATTGTGCATATTATCAGGGAAATGGCATGTCTGGTACCTGTAAAACACTGCTTGGATTATTGCACAGTGATGGCTGTGTGTTATTTGCACCAGTTTCCACACATGGTCAACACGCACACGCGAAACTTGGTCAGGAAACTTTTTTAATCATGGCATCCGCCGTTCCGCCCCGTATCGTTTCTTTGACAGTTACCAAAGGTGTCCAGTGTCTTTAAGGATTAAGTTTTTAAGAATTTAAGGATTTAAAATTATTTTTTTCTCTTCAAAATAACCAATTATATACTGATTTATTTATTTCAGAAAGGTAGGTAGCCAACAAGGTTTATGGTTTAGAGAAAGTTTCTTTAAATTTGTTGGCTATTAACCTTTCTGAAATAAATAAATCAGTAAATAATTGGTTATTTTGAAGAGGAAAAAAAACATTTTAAATCCTTAAAAGATATTCTGGATAAGGGGCAAGGAGTTAAACCTCAAATAAAATTGTAACTGCAGGTACAGAACTTTGTTTAAATTAAATGTGTTTTATTTTGTCATTTCCAATGCTTATTTTACAACATTTGGTTTGCCATCAATATTTAAACAAGTGACTCGTGACTCGGACTCGGACTCGGACCAAGTGACTCGTGACTCGGACTCGGACTCGGACCAAGTGACTCGGGACTCGGACTCGGACCTAATGACTCGTGACTCGGACTCGGACTTGACACAGGTGACTCGACTACAAAACTGCTTAATTTAGAGGAACCCTATCGGTATAAGGGCAAACATTTGGCGTATACTTGCTGGACTATTAAGCGTGTGTTTTTAAGCACTGCATACTCAGTGCCTTCCAAGTCCTGAAGGGAACTAAATCCACAGACATTTCAGTGGATGGAATAACTGCTTAGTTTTTTGTGTGTAACATACAGAGTTGTCTATACTTATTATTAAGTACATTGTAAATGTGGATTTTTCCACTTGGCTCGGAAAGCTTCGAGTATACTGTACTTATATAACACATCATTGTAGGGATAAACAATATCTAAATAACATTTTTATTCCCTTTTTTTTGGTACAGTAATTACATAAAATGTATTTGGTGGACCTCAGACTTTAAAGCTAAACAAGCTAAACGTAGCTAATTACACAGAGCAATAAGAATAATTAGCTTTTTACTCAGAAACAATGTTGATTTTCTTGTCAAATGTCAAAAATGATGAAGATAGTGGACATTCGTAGAGGTCAAATGATATTAATTAAAGAGTCTTTAGGTAATAGTTTTAAAAAAAATTGCTGAATTTTAAAAAGTGTGTTTTACAATACAAACATTGAAAAAGAGAATTGACCTTATGCTTGGACATTATCACTCCACCATCTTAGAGGTAAATAAGATGATAAAACAATAGAAACTGCACATCCATGTATGCTTGGCGCACAGGATGGGTCAATGAGCAACATCTTGTTGACCTCTAGTTGAGGGCTCCTTATCCAAATGATGTCATGTGCATAAGGTTGATTGGCCTTTCTCTTTAAAAGAGATGTATTGGCTGCTTTGGGGCTATGATAAGCATGTGTTATGAAATGAATATGGTTGGAAAGATATTTTAAAAGTAGATTATAATGATTCACACAAATATTGTATGGTTTTCATTTCACATTGTGAACTAACATGGTCTTAGTTCACAAGGTAAAAGGAAAACCAGACAATTTTGAGGGATATTTGTGTGAACAGTGGAATCATTATATTCTGCTTTTAAATCATCTTTCCAACCATATTCATTGCATAGCAATTGCTTTTATAGCCCAAAGTGCCCAAAGTGCCCAATCTAAGGCAATGTGTCCCTGTAATTCTTTGGTGTGTGTTTTACTCTCTTGATTGGTTGTATAGAGTCTCAAAGTGGAGCGACCTCCTTGTGTACCAATGAGGTTAACAACCATTAACCAATGATGCACCCCATGTCTTGTCATATGTTCCTCTTCCTATGCAAATCTTTTCAATGTGTTTGTAGGAGAGAATGTGGATGAATTCTTCTTTCGGTTGGCTTGTGTTACATTCAATGCGGCTGTCACAAGAGAAGTAGAAGATATGGAAGTCAAATCTCAAGCCAAGAAAATCACTGTATCTACTGGCAGTAATCTCATCAGTAAGTGTAGTGAGAATTGTATAGTTGTCTTTGTTGGGTGCCTTGTATGCTTGAATGGTAATAAATCCTGACGCTCATTACAGTCGACTCTCGTTAATACGAGGTCTGCCGGACTGGCCCGTTTTCCTTGTATTATCCGAACCTCGTCTTAAACGCAGCGCACTATTTACATGTACATATACACACGTCGCCATAGTGCATGCACTACACACGTGTCTAGGCTAGAACGGAGCGGTTTGCTTCCCAGTACGGTTCTTACGAGCATCCTGTACACAAAAATATCACTGATAAATGCATTTTTGTTGACTATGATCATAGAAATTCAATATTTTGTATTAACTTAAGATAAAAATCAAAGCAAAGTGATGTCAAACTTGCCGTTCATGTGACCATGATGTGACAGATTCGATACTGCGTAGCGCCTATGCTGAACGTTGTTTACACTGGTAGCCGTCAGCGTGTCAGCAAAGTAGCAATTCAAATGTAGGTAACCAGCGAAATGATTCTGGCTTTTGGATCGGACAGAACCGCATGGCCAGTCCAATCCAAAAATAGTTTGGCAACAAAAATTATTTCCGAACCTTGACTGAACGGTAAGCTTTTACGCAACAATATTTTTCAGATCTCGCTACAAAAGTATGAAAAACAATACATTTTGTCATCATGGGGCCGCAAAAATACCTGGTATTATCCGTGTTCTCACTATGGCTGTGCTCGTATCTTCCGTTTTTTAAGACATAGAAACACGCATGGGACAGTTCGGGACCGGTGAAATACCTCGTATAAACCGGCGTCTGGTATCTCCCGAGCTCGTATTAACGAGAGTCGACTGTACATATAAAAGCAGCCAGTCTATTTCATTTTCAGCCTCAGTTTGGCTTTATTGACTTGAGTTGGTCAAAGATGGCAAAAAAAAAGATAATTATGCTCAGTTCTTATATAATAATAATAATAATATATTGTATTTGTATAGCGCCTACTGCAGGCCAGCCTCTAAGCGCTTAACATTCAGTATTTCCTGCAAGGTATTTGGGGCTACGTTTGAAGTATGAGACCTACTCCTTTACATAGCACCTTGTAATGGTTTACAAGGTGCTGTGGCGCAATATGCAGCCGATCAAACCAGGAACACCGGGGCGGACCCCTTCTCTTTTCGATAAGTGCACTGGGTTCTTTTTCGTGCGTTACACAACACACGGGACCAACGGCTTTACGTCCCATCCGAAGGACGAAGCAATCATGGTTAAGTGTCTTGCTTAAGGACACAGGTGTCACGACCGGGGCTCGAACCCACACTCTGCTGATCAGAAACACCAGAGCTTGAGTCCAGTGATCTTATCCACTCGGCCACGACATGCCAAACACTGAATTTTGGCCGTGGAGCACAGTACATGTACATAGGTTCATGGTGCGACTGATGATAAAGCTCTCAGACTGAAACTAATGATATATTTTTCAATGACAACCAATACTATACTTTGCCCTTAGAAAATAATACATTGTTTAATATACACAAGTACACCTGCTAATACAATATTACTCAAGGCGCTATAATATTATTTAATTTTACAGAACTGAATAAACCTGGTGACTTGGATGCATCCCTGCAAGAAAAGTCACGATGTGGCTGTCGATGATGTCATATCAGCATCATGTTTTGTGAGTATTCATTTTTGTTATGCATCTCATACATACTTATGAGCTGCTTCTGTTGTTTGATTGGTCAATTACCACCATATACTAGTTATTAGTACTTTTGACCCAACGTAATTATGATAGTTTCTATATCAGTATCAAGGCTTACTTACCAAATATGAGAAACATCTATATGTATCTATTTAGTAGATTCTTTATTCTCAGTCTGCTTTTTTGATTCCTTGTGTTATCCTATTATTATGTCTTTCAATAATTATTGAAATTTTAATCGTATTCCATACTTGCTTTATGCCAAAGGTACCCACTTCTTTCTGTAGTATGTAGTTAGTTTTTTGTGGTGAGGTTGTTACAATGAGTATCTCTCAATCAGTGCATTACAGCCAGATCAAAAGATTCTCTGTTTAAAAGTCGGATTTCTTAACCACTTGCCGCTGGGATATCAGGGGCAAATGGCACTCTTGGCTCTGCCTTGAGGCCATTTGCCTCCTTGGGCAAACAGAACATCATGAACCTCATCGCAGCATGCATCAATTGGTCTAGATTTATGATTGGTAAAATGTCACCAAAGAGGCCTCGTTTTTCCATATGATTGTTCATAAAAATGATATCATTACTCATTGAGGATAAAGGAGTTAATACGGCTATCACATCTCGGCTTTATAATTGTTGTTTGTGGAAAGGGAACTTGTTATTTAAAGATGTTATTTAAAGCCTGAAAGAAATAATGACGATTTCTGTGTAGCAGTACTTTTATCAAGATAGTTCATGGTGTATTATTTAAAAGGAAAAGTTTTTCAAAAAAAAACTCAGAGGTAATTTTTTTGTACAATTAATTGATTGATTAACTAATCATCACTTTTTGAAAAAATTGATAAGATAGAGATTCAATCTCAAGAACCATAAAACAAAGGTTGTCCTAAGAACTCATCGAGGGTAGTTTTGAAACCATGGTAGTAGGATCAATCTTCAGATGAGCAAGCCAGTGGTGAAGGTTGTACCTATTACTTATCATATTTTTATGAGAAAAATCTACCCAGAAAAGAAGAGCGAGCTAGTTGAAGCTTTTACTTTAGTTTGCATTTCCAACTTTGCCTTCAAAAAATTCAAATCTAGCTACAACAACACTACAATCATGACAATGTTAATGCTATAGATATTAATTTGAACTATGTATAAATCATATTTAGTATTCAATTTTTCCATTCCCATTATGGATTTTTTTAAATAATATTGTTGGAATTTCCCATAGAATGTAATAGAATGTTGTAGTGATGTACAGTAAATGTATCCATTGACCCCTTGCACTGACGTGATGTGATTACCTTCTGCGTATGGTCTGCCATTTGGGGATGTCATTTTGAATGTAAAGTTATGGTGCCTTATACACGATATTGTAGCAGAAAAAAATCCGATATTAGTAAGAATTGTGCACTTTATGACTAAAGCATGACACAGTAATAACACACAGACCTTAATTACACATAAGCCATGGAGGTCATGGCCTTGATGCACTCTCCAAAGTTTCCCTTAGTCTTCTAGTTGAATTGCAATATGAAAATGGCCTTGCCCTCTTTAAGAAGAAATTCTAGGCTTGAACACATGGGGACTCCCAAAATGCCATAACGAAGAGTTATCATTGTTGGATCCATAATTGCTGCTGTTATTACAGGCATGGTAGTCCACTCTTTCATTGGTGTAAAGCTACTTGTCTTTGTGAGACAGAGCTACTTGTATTTGGAAATCAAAATGTGTAATTAGAACATGTTATAATAGGGCCTGAAGGTTGAGACTATGGCAGAGATGCACTCGGCGTAAATGCGGAGTTCCCTGCTACCGTAAGTGCCGAATCTTTGCTTATGGTAAGCAGGGTCTGCAATTTAATTCCTGTGTGGAAAGTATGTGAACCTTTTATTTGATTTTATATTTGTCATAAAACGTTTTGTCTTGTTGAATTATTTGAGCAACTCATTGTGAAACTGGTGTTCTTATTATATACACAGTGTAGACCAAGTAAAAACTTAAGCCTCTTGGAAGGCCTATTCAAGAAACTGAGTTAGTCAGAAATGTTTAAATTACAGACCTCGACAGGTTCAGAAACTTCGCTTTTCTTCTCAGTCGTTTACTAAAGGTTGTTACATAGTTACCACCAAAAAAGTCTCGCATGGTTTTCTTGAAATCGTTAAATAGCAATGGTGAAGTGTTGAGAATTCATTTAAATTCAGTCACTGAATTCATTAGAAACGTTTTTTTTCTGCATTTGCAACGTCTGTATAAGCCATACCACCTTATTTACAAAAAGGGTGATCTCGTGCATTCCAGGGGATTTACTGGCAGGCAAGAGACTACACTACTAAGAGAATTTTTATATTTGTATCATAAATACCACATAAAATCATGAAGAGTAAAAATAGCAGCTGAAGAAGTTTTGAAAGGTGCCCCTGTTCTTCATATGAAAAGTTTATTAAAATGGTAAGATGTAATTTCCTTAAAATTTAATCTTTGTTGTATCTTCTTGACATTGAGCTGTGTACAAATTGTGCCTGCAAATGCCCCTCCAGGCTACGTGGGTCTTTTGTAAACATGTCATACTGTCTGTTCTGTGACTATAAATATTTTTTGGAAAAGTCACTTTCACTGCACCTCTCTTGTTTTTTGAACTCTCACTTGGTTTGTTTGTTTTTTATTCCTTGTTTTTTGAAAACACTAACAAAGCATTTAGAAATGTGTAATTTAAACATATTTATACTTTGATTTGCATGCGTGAACAAATGGATTAAAAACTTTCTGAGATAATAAGAACATATACAAATCAGCCTATCAGAGCCATCACTTCTCAAGAGGGATTCATCGCATGGTGTTACCGCAAACTGAGCCCAAACTTAGAATGCATGAGTTCTGCAAAATATTGTTAACGAGTTGAAAATGAACAGGTCTGTGATTTGTAACGGTTTAAGGGTCTTTGTTGTTGTTTCAAAAACTGCCAACTAAATTCCTATTATTCCTATTTGTTGGTCTATCTTGAATAAAATAATGTACATTATACTGCATATATTACATTATTAATTATAAAATTGTATTCTTAATCTTAAGAATTGTCTCTAAAGAGTGGTAATGGCAATGCAATAAAATCTACCAAATTTGCGAAAATAAAAACTTGGTTACTATTTTGTTAGTAAAATACTATTAAGTTATAAACCGCAAGGGAAACTGACTGGGTAAATTTGTTAAATGCTTTGGGTTGAACAAAGACTAGAGCTGAATTTGAACGTGCGACCTTCGGATTAATGTTCAACTTTAAATATTATAGTTGCAAAAAGTTGTTTCGACCCTAGTTTTTATAGCAGATATAAAAATTGCTTGAGCATCCTGTAGATTCCTTTGTAAATGCACAAGTGGAACTGCTACTTTGCAATTTTGTCGGAGAATTAAACTTACAGCTCAGAGGAGAAATATAAGTTTTCCCAGGCATCTAATACTAGGCCTATAGCTTTTTCCCTGAGATTCTGCCCACACCGAGATTGTGCCCACAACTACAACTTCTTATACTATAGGCTACAGTTGAGAAAGCCCACGTCAGCTGCAAAACAATGTGGTGCATTGTCTGGTAAAATGTGTTGCATGCCACACGAGAAACGAACACCATAGACCCTTTCCTGCATAATGTTCCGCCAGAAGTATTTTGAAAACTTATGTGTGGCTCACTGGTCGGCGGAGCCGAAGTGAGAGTTTTGAAAAAGGCCATTATTTGTATGCAGTTGGCGATACAGTGCGCCACCAAGAGTTTTTCACTTTTCAGTGCTTGAGGAGGGGTGGTTTGATGTTCCGTTTGGCGAGAATGTAAGTTCACTCTTTCTCATTTTTTTTTTAAACAGGCAAGTCGGTGTTTCAATAAAGAAAAAAAAGAAAAAAAGATTTGCGTCTTGGGTTTATGTTTCGTAACAATTAATACAATGTACATAAAAAAATATTTACTACTCAAAATATCAATTAAAAATGTATAATAAAGTTAAGTTCACATGCCTTTGTATCACTGCTACGACAAACTTAGCAACATAAGCATCTATAACAATAAATACCTTCATACAAAATTTAAAATGAAATATTGAAATACTAAACTTTCTATAAACCAATTACGTAAACAAGACTTAGGCCCTAAGGTCGTAAAGCTGGCTATCACAATTCAACTCTATTTACTTTATAACACGTTTTTTTTTAAATAACGTAGACATACAACAATTAAAGGCCTAAAGCTACAAATATTGAAGGATAAATAAAACCAGACAGAAAGCCAAGCTAGAAAGAAAAAAAAAACAAAAAACGAATGCAAAGCAAAGTGAAGGCAAACAAAGGTAAGAAGATCCCGAATCGGAAAGCCTTTTCAAAATAATAACATGGGAAGAAGTTGTACGCAAACGAAAAGGGTATAAGGAAAAGACATGTGCTGTTAAAAGGGAGAAAGAGGAAAGGATTATACAAGGAAAATATTATTCCTTAAACAATATCTTCTCAAGCATTTTACTCGGGTTGGATTCAAACCCGCGACCTGTGTCTTTTTAAGCAGATGTTTTATCAGTAGACCACCGAGCTTGCCCGTATAGCTATAGAGGCAGTTTAAATTTTTATATTTCTCGTTTTACCCGTACACCGATCGATTCATATGAAGAAGAAAAAATCCACCGGCATATAACTCGGTAGGGATTCGAACCCACAACCATTCAGCAGGACGTCTTACTGTTATACCATTAAGCTTGCAAATAAAGCAGATCGCTTACCACTAGACCACCAAATAGCACAAATATTAGTCTAATATCAAAATACAAACTTGATAATATTTTAAACAATTAGTTTTGAAAATTGACGATGATAAATGGGAGAAAAGAACAGTGCTAGAGAGAAAAGGGAACAAGATTAAGCAAACAACTTTTGCTTGCTTTATAAAATTAGGCCAATATAATTGCTCATGTGTGGTCACTTACTGTAAAAGATACTTGGTGTATCCAATTGTAAGCTATACAATCATACGCCACCATTTTCGAGGAAACTGTCCTTGGTCGGGTCATATGTATCTGAAAAGTCCTATAATTTGTTTACCAATTACAATACACAATTGACCTTACTGACATCAAGAGACTACCGGCTTGGGTTTTTAAGTCGCTGTGCCGTGACTTTACTGTTGTTTTCTACTAACATTCTTGTTTCTACTCTGTCCAGAGTATCCTGATTAAAAAAGCATCTTGAGGCGGAGATGCTGAAGAAAAAACCCAAATTGCTCTCAGAAAGTATCTACATATATATTGTTAGTTTTTCATTTATGACGTATATTACTCAGTTACCCAGACAGGTAAACGAGTTGATTCCATCCAGGCAACCTTTGGGGCAATCGGCGTCGATACAGTCGTCAACGTCTAAAATACAAACAACAAAACGTGTGTTTAAACGTAACTCACGGGTATCATTGCCTTTACAGGAGCATTGAATGTTTTTCTCTGTTTACTGAGGAACCATTAGCGGCAGAAAGACTTGCTGGAAGCTTATATGGTAACTAATTATCAAACCAAATAAACCAACATTTGACTATCGATATTTAAAAACATGAGAGCTGCTTTACACAGTTAATTTATTGCCATCCCGAAGGGACCAAACTTTATACTAATGATAAAGAGCAATTGTCCTATTAACTTTGTTGATTAATCCAGATTTGTTTCGGTTATTATTCAATTGTTTTATCGACAATCTCAAGGATGAACAAGCTTTTCCATTTTGATCCCTTGGTTGAAGTAAATTTAATAATTTGCAACTTAACACATGATAACGTAGCTCAATTTAGATTGATACAGTCATTTGTAATACTATTTCTATGTCAGTTGTAATTGGACGTTAAATCAAAATTAATTATAACGATTTACCTTTAAAGAAAATGGATAGTCCATTTGTAGGCAATGGCTCAGTGGGGAGACCCCCACAGTCGTTTTCATGGAACAGGAGGTCCACGCCGAATACTGCCTCTTTGAATGCGTCGCTGGCAAGAAAGCACATGGCATGACCCATACTAAGCGTACTAATACAATCACAATTGTCATCATCCAGCATCAAAGACTTCACACCAAACTCCACTTTGTACTGGAAAGAATCTTGGGCCCTTATAGGAGCATTTCCTGAAAATGATGGTGTATGAAAGTAGATCCACTCTTGAAAAGCGTATTAGACTTACAGATCATGTAAGTAAATTAAGCTCAACACAACAATTGCACACCTCAGTGAGCACACACTCAGCTCACAGCCTAGACCACATAAATAATAATAATTGAAACAATGCAGGTTTAACACCATGGCTGATTAATTTTGTTTGAATCAATGCGACGCAATATTTTTAGTAATCAACTTCGATGCACAATAATAATGAAACGCACCTTGAACAACTATTGGATTCCATGTGTTTTTGTTTTTGATTGATGACTCCGTGCCGTCATGGAACGCACCCCATGCTGCATGTGCAACGTTGTTTCTTGCATCAAATGTCCACCTCAAACAAAAACAGTGAGAAATTGTAAGAGCTTTTTTGCAGTACAATATTAAATTTAACTTTATTTTGTTTATGTTGGCGATTTCATCAGAAAAGACATAAATTAAACTGGAATTTAAGAGATAAAATATTTACTGAAAATGAAATATAAGAATTGTTTGTTATCTATTGACATGAAGAAGGGTATTATCAACTTCATGCATGATCATAAACTGATCATTAAAAACGTAATTAGGAAACAACATTAGTTTGGTTGAAACCAGTGCACTCTTTACCTGTACACAGTCCCTGCTGAATCTTCAGCGAGTATTTCAGCGCCGTCTTCTTGTAAAGCTTCCGGTAAACGACTGAAACAGTACGGGGAATCAACGTCACAGTCGCCATAGTGGTCTGAAAAATAGAATGTTAGCAAGAATGAGATTCTGTATTTTGAATTAATGAATTTGTATAACAATCCTTGTATTGTTTGTCAATTTGTTACCTTGGAGTATGTCAGTCACAGATGCTGGCCATATAGTGTTAGCTTGATACCACCAGAATCGTCTCCATCTTACTCCGCCAACCTCAATCACTGGGTACTCCATAGGCCTGTCTACATTAAAGACAGAGAGAAAAGTGTCAAATTTTTGTGTGAACACTTCTGAGTTTATTTCTGTTTTGGTTTTTTTCTCATGCAATAACTACCTGGTTTTCCACTTGTTCTTCCTTCAATGCAATCGAGTATGACTTAATTTGTTTTTTAGGAAAACAGTTTTGGCCAGATTTATTGAATTGGTAGAATTGTTCAATATCGTTATGACTTGCGAACGCCTGCAAACAAACCAAGTTTCTCTTCGGACACAATGGGGCACCTTTTGTTAATCAACTGTTTTGCGCATTATGGACATATTTTTACTTTGGCTTATAACATCTAGATGTAAACCACACGAATAATTTTGATAATTCTCTCGGTGGTTTACATCTAATTGTTATAAACCAGGGTAAAAACATCTCCAAACATGCGCCAAACAATAATTAATTGACATACGGCGCCCTACAAAACACAATCTCTATAACGATTAATATAGGACGCATTGTACAGGTTCCGTTGTATCAAGCTATCGGTATCTATGGAAGACTAATGGGAAAGTTTTGGGGACACTAGGTGGCAGCAGACTTACCAGGAAAATCCGTTGTTCTCGGCAATGCGTGCGTGTTCAGAGCTACGTAAACAATGGAATTTTACCGGGAAAATCTGCTGCCACCTAGCGTTCCAAAGACTACCATAATACCAAATGAAATATGTTGCTCAACAATACGCATTACCCATAATAATATAAACCAATGGACATTAGCCCAGTATATATCTTTATAGGTGTACGCTGCCACCTAGCATTTCAAAGTACTCAAATGACAGTGACCTTACCATATAGAATAGCTTTTCCCGGGCAACGGTCATTTTTCTGCTCTATTACAGATGTAACCCAGTCACCGATTTGGTTGGGGCCAGAGTCCGGGTAAGAACCGTAGTACAAAACAGTCATCTTGCCCTCAATAGAGCAAAATAGAGCTTTAGGAATAACAATAAAAATCAAATTAAACAAACGCATACAAAGATGTTTTTGTAAGAAGATACAGCCTGGTATGATCATGTAGGTAGAATTAGTTAGTGGTGTTCGAAGCTTTGCATGATGTGGACAAAAAGTAACTTTGGTGAACTTGTGGGTATAACTCTCTTTTGGGAGGAGTGTTGGCTCTGAAAAAAGCCGTTTTGGTTTTGATGTTTCGAACAGTAGGCCTACTCTGCTCGTCTCCAGGAGAATGCTACATTACTGTTGATGCTGGGGCTTTGGGCGGGATGCCCATTTGGGCGGGAAGGCTCTCCAAGCTGTTCTTGACCGGCGATGCGTGGATGTGTGTGCGTTGGAACATGTCCACACATGCAAATCGAGGACTTCAAACAAAAGGGATCCGGGAAAATAATATACTGGGGACAGTCCTCACTGTGCTGTCGTGAACAAAACCAAAGGGGACGTCCCAAAGAAGTCCAAATAATGGGAGAGAACAAAGGAGTGTCCTCGGTTTACACCATTTACAAGACGGGTGAGTGTGTCGGTGTTGTGTTGAGCTGCTCCTGAACGGGTGGACTTGAGAAGTGTAAGGGCGGGCTTGAGCAGTGTAAGGGTGGGCTTGAGTAGTGTAAGGGTGGGCTTGAGTAGTGTAAGTGTGAACTTGATTAGTCAAAGAGTGGACTTGAGTAGTGGAAGGATGGGCTTGAGTAGTCAAAAAGTGGACTCGAGTAGTGTAAGGGTGGACTTGAGTAGTGTAAGGGTGGACTTGAGTAGTGTAAGGGTGGACTTGGGTAGTGTAAGGGTGGACTTGAGTAGTGTAAGGATGGGCTTGAGTAGCGTAAGGATGGGCTTGAGTAGTGTAAGGGTGGGCTTGAGTAGTGTAAGGGTGGACTTGAGTAGTGTAAGGGTGGACTTGAGTAGTGCAAGGATGGACTTGAGTAGTGTAAGGGTGGACTTGAGTAGTGTAAGGATGGGCTTGAGTAGTGTAAGGGTGGACTTGAGTAGTGTAAGGGTGGACTTGAGTAGTGTAAGGATGGGCTTGAGTAGTCAAAAGTGGACTTGAGTAGAGTAAGGGTGGGCTTGAGTAGTGTAAGAGTGGACTTGAGTAGTGTAAGGGTGGACTTGAGTAGTGTAAGGGTGGACTTGAGTAGTCAAAAGTGGACTTGAGTAGAGTAAGGGTGGACTTGAGTAGAGTAAGGGTGGACTTGAGTAGTCAAAAGTGGACTTGAGTAGAGTAAGGGTGGACTTGAGTAGTGTAAGGGTGGACTTGAGTAGTGTAAGGGTGGACTTGAGTAGTGTAAGGGTGGACTTGAGTAGTGTAAGGGTGGACTTGAGTAGTGTAAGGATGGGCTTGAGTAGTCAAAAGTGGACTTGAGTATAGTAAGGGTGGACTTGAGTAGTGTAAGGGTGGACTTGAGTAGTGTAAGGGTGGACTTGAGTAGTGTAAGGATGGGCTTGAGTAGTCAAAAGTGGACTTGAGTAGTGTAAGGGTGGACTTGAGTAGTGTAAGGATGGGCTTGAGTAGTGTAAGGGTGGACTTGAGTAGTGTAAGGATGGGCTTGAGTAGTCAAAAGTGGACTTGAGTAGTGTAAGGGTGGACTTGAGTAGTCAAAAGTGGACTTGAGTAGTGTAAGGGTGGACTTGAGTAGTGTAAGGGTGTACTTGAGTAGTGTAAGGATGGGCTTGAGTAGTCAAAAGTGGACTTGAGTAGTGTAAGGGTGGGCTTGAGTAGTGTAAGGATGGGCTTGAGTAGAGTAAGGGTGGACTTGAGTAGTGTAAGGGTGGACTTGAGTAGTGTAAGGGTGGACTTGAGTAGTGTAAGGGTGGACTTGAGTAGTGTAAGGATGGGCTTGAGTAGAGTAAGGGTGGACTTGAGTAGTGTAAGGGTGGACTTGAGTAGTGTAAGGGTGGACTTGAGTAGTGTAAGGATGGGCTTGAGTAGTGTAAGGGTGGACTTGAGTAGTGTAAGGGTGGACTTGAGTAGTGTAAGGGTGGACTTGAGTAGTGTAAGGATGGGCTTGAGTAGTGTAAGGGTGGACTTGAGTAGTGTAAGGGTGGACTTGAGTAGTGTAAGGGTGGACTTGAGTAGTGTAAGGGTGGGCTTGAGTAGTGTAAGGATGGGCTTGAGTAGTGTAAGGGTGGACTTGAGTAGTGCAAGGATGGACTTGAGTAGTGTAAGGGTGGGCTTGAGTAGTGTAAGGGTGGACTTGAGTAGTGTAAGGGTGGACTTGAGTAGTGTAAGGGTGGACTTGAGTAGTGTAAGGATGGGCTTGAGTAGTCAAAAGTGGACTTGAGTAGAGTAAGGGTGGGCTTGAGTAGTGGTCACCAGAATTTCAACGATGTAGACCCCATTGTCTTGTGGAAACTGTGTTGTTTGATTGATTTATTGATTTATTTGTTTGCTTCCTTGACTCTGCGTTGGATCCAGAACAGGGGCCATAAGTTAATTGGTTTCTTCCAGTTAAATCAGTTGTCCTATTTGTAAAATGTTTAATGATAGCTGATTTATCCTGCTGTATGATGTTCAAATGACGACACATATGTGTCACGTCGTGCCGTCGCGTCGTCCATCGCGTCGCCCGCCGCGCCGTGCGTTGCGTCGTGCCGTCACCCGTCGTTTGATCTGCTAATCAATTGTTTTTCATAATGTTATTTGCTTCCGTCGTCCGATGTGTCGTGCCATTGCATCATCCGTTAAGACGCCCATTGCTTCGTCCGTCGTGCCATTGCGTCGTTCCGTCGCCTTTTGCGTTGGCCGTTGCGTTGCCCGTCGCGTGGCCCATTTTCTAATCAGTTCTTCTCTTTTAATACTTGTTTCTCTGATCGGACAAACTAGCCACATTTTCGATTTTTGAACTGTGTGTTTTGTTTTGTTTTTGCCGCTGGTGTTGCCCTCGCATGGTTGGGAACCACTACGTCACAATGTGCTGTCGAAGGATTCCAGAAATGAGCTGATATTGATCCCATCAAAAGTGCTTGATGGGTACTTTCCGGCTTTTCGTTTCAGAGATATGCTTGATATAGGCCCATTGATCTCAATTGATCTCAGTACTATAGAGATCAATGTATAGACCCCCTGTATTGCCTGCCATCGTTTAAAAGGCTTTCATTGGCTGAGAGTTGTGCAGACAGCGTACACACGCGTATACTTTTCCATTGTTTGTCATCAAAGATGGCGGTCAATGACGTCGTGTGCAATCCATCTATTGCATACACAACCATTGAGTATATCGGGTTCGCCTCGTTGAATGGCACATCCATATTTCAACTCATGAAAATATTCTTACCATCTACATTTTGATGTAGATGGTGGTTAGTGTTTTGTAACAAATGTTGTTGCTTATGCGTAGGCCTAACCCAGTTCCTTTCAAATTCACAAACTGATATACTTTACTGATGTAAGGAGTAACTAATTCATAAAAATATGTGCCATTTTCATCCATGAAACTGCCTTTTTGTGGAGAAACAGATCGTTCATTCATTGGTATTGAACGATGATGCGATAATCGTAACCCTCCATCCTCCCGACGGTCGAGAAGATGGAGTGTTACCATTATCGCAACTATAGGCATGCAATTGCAATTCGATTTCCACTGAGATTCTGGGTCACAATGCCTCAGAAATGGGTCAGGCCCCGGGACCAGGAAACCAGGTCGATTCTGATAAGTTTTTTTTTAGAGTGTATGCAGGGAAGTTGGTTGCTGACAAATTGCCTAGAAAATATCCCCTGTGACCAGGCCCTAAAGCAGCAGGAGGACCAGGCACACTAGAGTGGGCAGTGTGTCGTATCAACGAGAAATTGATTGAGTTGTAAGGTTAATTGGGAAGTAGAAACCCCAACCCTACCATTTTTGTTGTCGTTGTTATACATTTAAAATGTTTAATGCTACATGCTTGAATGCTTGAATCTTGTCTTTGACTTTCAATGATATTCAATCAAAACGGCCTTGAATTTGACATTTTGACTGATTAAATATACCTTGGAATGTAAAGACCCATAAGTTGTTGAATATCAATGACGTCATGTTTCAAATTTCACCCTGAAAAGTCAGGATGGAACCTAAAAATGTACAGACCCATTTTTCTCAGAAAATGATGTCGTCAGATATTTTGGATGTTGACAAATTTTGCCCCAGAAGGGTATTGAATACAATGGCAATGACACCATTTTAACGTAAGGTTAGAGACTTGTTATTTTTTCCCCACTCATATGAGGACTCTATTTATTGCAAAATGAATATATTACCCTTCCTTTTTAAGCCAGCTTTTGTTTTTAATATTAGCAAAGCCAGCAATATTTGGCGTTGTGTTGGGGTGCATGTTGGGACCCATGTTGGCTCTAGGTCGGCATTATCACATTGGTTTTACGTTGGCACTCAATGTTGAGCCAATGTTGGTTACTAGTGGGAAAGCAATATCGGCATTGTGTTGGAGGCGTCGTATAAAGGCCATTGTGGGCCCCATGTCGGCAATATAACGATTGTTGTACGTCGGCGATCAATGTTGAGCCATTATGACAGTTTATAACATTGTGTTGACGTCGTCTATTGATCAGGTTTTATCAGAGTCGGTGATTTGAGAGCAACTTACATTAAAGCCTTATTGGAAATTGATCGGTACACAAATTGTCTTCATATCGATTGGCAATTTTGTGACAACCTTGGCAACACAGCGTCGATACACTGTTGTTGTTTTACACGACACCCATTTCCTATACAGTCAAACATGAAAAACAGAGTCGGTGGGCCATAAAAAAATGTCTTGAAGAAAAAACATACTTGCATCATTTATAGGACTTTTTAAAAAATCTCAGAAACGTGCAAGGCAACTCTGAACACTTATCGAGTTCGGTTAGCTGACACAGATGAAAACATTGAGGTTAGCTTAGGTTGATATGATTCAGCAGGTAGATGTTGGCTTTAGGTCGGTAGTCTTGATGTTGCAGTTTACGTCGGTAAAATTTGTTAAGGCAATGTTATGTTCTAATACTGGCTTTGATGTTTGATGTTGGCTCTTGGTCAACAACCATGTTGGTTTACATAACATCTAGCATATAGTTCAAAGCAAACATCTGTCTTTTTTCTTCATTGTCAACCATTTATAAAAAGATTCGTCTACGACAATATGCGGCGGGGTTATGACCAAATTGGATTAAGTCTATCTGGGCTTAATATAGAACCGTCTTTATGCAAATAATAAACAGTCTGCTGGTTACAGGACAAGTTTAATGGTCAGAATCATTGCTAACGCTGAAGGGATTCAAGGTGAAGCAATCAAATGCCAGTAATTCCGAATTTTCCCCAAGAAGTTAGTATTCAGTTATAGCATTAGACGATGACGCTTATGTTGAGCCAACGTTGAGCCAACGTTTGGCATACGTTGTCACAAGTCAAATTTATAGGCGGGGCCTAGGAATAAGTAATTTTTCTTTGATAATATCATTACAGTTGGTTGAATTTAGTTATCCAAGGCAAGTTTGTGTACATTTAGTGTACGTATACAGGAAAACCAATTGTAATTAAAACATGTGAATTCCGAAGTAAACAGTTGGAATGAAAACAAGGTGTAAACCAAGAATGCAAAATCTATGGATCTTGGTCTATATAAGTATAAGACATGCAGTGTAGTAGGAAGTATAGGCCTGTGTAGGTTATAGTGAATGAAATAACATACCTGATAAGTATAAATGAACAGTGCATGATCAGACACTGTTTACTTGAATTAATTATAATGGGCATTTACTACGTGAAAACAACAATCAACTCTAAGTCTATGTTTCAAAATAACGGTACGTTGGTCCAACGTTGGGACAATGTTGAGCCAACCTAGGTTATCAGTGGGGCCAATGTTTGGCCAACTTAAACGTTGGCTCAACCTTAAGCCGATAAGAAAAACTACACTGGGCCAATATTGGTGGTCAACAATGACCCAATGTACCCATTTGGTTGGCCCTTCATTGGTCCAATGTTAAGCTGATGTTGTGCCATCGTTGGGCCAGGTTTACGTTAACCCAACGTAACACCGATGAGCAATGTACACAGGACCAACATTGGTGATCAACATTGGCCCAATGTATCCGTTTCTTTGGCCCTCATTGGCCCAACATAAGGGTTATTGATTGGGCTGATGTTGGACCAACTTCAAGGGACCCAACTCTAACATCGACCCGACGTAACCCCAATGAGTAAAACTACGTTGGGCAAATTTGATCAACATTTGCCCAACGTGTTTGTGTCATTGGCCCTCTATTGGTCTAGTATTAAGGTTATAAATGGGACTAATGTTGGGCCAACGTTGGGTTAGCCTGAACGTTGGCCCAACGTTACACCGATGAGCGAAAGTACATTGGGCCAATATTAGTGATCGACAATGGTCCAACCTCACCGTTTCGCTGGTCCTACACTGACCGAACATAGTGTTGTTATCTCGACGAGACAACACTTTTTCTCTGAAAGATTGATATTGGTTTAATTGGTAGAATCAGTGAACTTCAAGAAATAAATTGCTCTCTTTTCCACCAGTAAATACAATCCTGTAAAGTTTGCCTATAAATGAGTGATAAATGAGTATAAATAAATTATCACTTACCAACTAGGACAGCAGTCACTGCTGCCACAAAATTTGAGCCATTCATTGGGTTGTACTCAGTTTAAAGCAGCACACTCGGATATCAACCAAATGCAACCCGTACAATGAAGCAAGACCAACACTAATAGGGCGTAAGTACACCACTGATATCTAGAGATCAGTACACCCTATACAGCTGCTACATTGATAAAGAATAGCGGTATGCAGGCGTGCTTTGGGCAGTACCAGCTAGGTGCGCGCGATTCCCGCGTAATCTTGCAAATGTAATGCGGGGTAAGAGGTAGCTGGAGGGGCACCATTTGGTAGAATTGGCTAGGTAACGGTAGTTTAAAACAGTACAAAATGTTGCTTTGTCTGATAATTCAATTATTTTGAGCATGCAAAAGGTGTTGAGTTGGGGTCGAACGTCTCCTGCCCGTACCATTCTTGTCTCAAAGCATGATTTTGGGTGTTTGCGCGGCCGGGGTTGAGTTTTAGAATGGGTAAGGAATTTATGTACTTGGCAATGATGCATGCTTGAGGATAAACGATGGTCTAGGAGTTAATACTGCTATCAGATTTTGGCTTTATAAATGTTGTTTGTACAAAGGGAACTTGTCGTTTAAAGATAGTATCAAAAGCCTGAATGGAATAAAGACAATTGCTGTGTTGCAGTACTTTTATTTAGATAATTCATGGTGTAGTATTGAAAAAGAAAGTGAAGAGACATTATGTTAATTAACATGAAATGTTGTTTATAAACAATACGTACGAGAGTGTATTTAAAAGTTGATAGGATAAAGAAAAGAACAGAAGTAGATTTCAGTTTGCATTTCAAACTTATTCCTTTAAATAAACTGAAATCTAGCTATAGAACGACTCTACATGTCATGACAATATAAATGTTAAAGATATTAATTTCATACTTTCATAAATGATATTCTTCAAATTTCCCCCAAACATTAACAGATCGGGGAGGTATAGAAGTTTCCTGACATCTAATGTGGGATTAGCTTTTAGTCCAACACGCTTTTTATTTGTAAACAGGCAAGCCATTGTTTCAGTTGTTGGTTTTGAGTGTTTTCTCGCTCTAAAACATGTCCAACAAAGAGAAAGTTTAATGTCCGTCCGTGGTTGATATTTCGTTTATCTTTATACATTTTGTCTCAATATTTACAACATATAACATATCAATTGAAATATAAAATATTAGGTAAACATGCTATTGTTTCACTGATATGACAAAATAAGCAACATCTAGCATCAACAAACATCAACATCTAATAATAATTAACTTAATACAAAATATACAAATGAATCACTGAAATATTGATCTTTCTAAAGCAACATTACAAGACTTGGGCCCTACAAAGATCGTAAAGCTGGCTAGCACAATTCAGTTCAATTTAGTTCATTAATTGTTTTTATATAACGCAGACGATAAAGACAATTAGGCCCTATGCAATGAAGAGTTGAAGGATAAATAAATACAGACGTGTTGGTAAATTAGAAAGAACACAATAATTCAAAGCTAAATTGAGGCAAAGATGGTAAGCAGATCCCGAATCGGAAAGTTTTCTCAAATTAATGAAATTGGAAAACAAACGGGTACGAAAAAGGTTTGAGGAAAACAAATGCACTGTTAAGGGGGAGAAAGAGAGAAAGACTATACAAGGAAAATGGTTGTTCATCAAATAATTGCTTCACAGGCATTTTAATCGTGTGGGATTCAAACCCACTACCTGTGTCAATCTACAGCAGATGTCTTGCCACTATTCCACCGAGCTTGCTCTGTATAGCTAGAGGTAGTTCGAATCCTATAACTTACCAGCAGGTACCGCAACAAATGAATAGTTGTTTACTTTGTATCGAGATAGGCCTATAGACGAATGTTTGTGTTTTACGAAACCTCCTTTCCTGCTTAACACACGCCAGTGTAAAGGTGAAACATAGTGTTTATCCCAGATAAAAATTTAGTATCTGTTAAATAACTAGTTGGAAAAGAGAGGATGGAGAATAACGAGAAAATAGAGAGTTAGAGAGAGAGAGAGGGAACAAGATTAAGCACACACAAGTTTTTCTTGCGTTATAAAATTAGGCCATGGCCAAGGACCAGAGAAAATTTTTGCCTTTACTGTACAATATACTTGGTGTATATAATTATTTTAACCTTTGCCACTATCTTCGAGAAAAGAGTCCTTGGTTCGATCTTGTATCTAAAAATTGTAATATTTTTATAACTAAAAAGTCCTACTAATTTCTTTATCAATAACAATAAACACCCGACCACATTGACATACGCTTTGCCAAGTCTGTACTAACATTCTTGTTTCTACATTATTGGGTTTTTTTTTTTACTGATGACGTATATTATTCAGTTACCCAGACAAGTAAATGAGTTGATTCCATCCAGGCAACCATTTGGGCAATCGGCGTTGATACAGTCGTCAACGTCTAAAATACAAACAACAAAACGTGTGTGTTTAAACGTAACTCACGGGTATCATTGCCATTACAGGAGCATTGATTTTGTTTGTTTCTGTTTACTGAGAAACCATTCCCTGCAGAAAGACTTGCTGGAAGCTTGTATGGTAAAGTTGTAACGTGTTATCAACCAAGATAAACCTACAGTGACTGTTTGAAAACAAGTGAGCTCCGTTCCTTAGTTGAGATACAACAAGAAGATAATTGATTGCCATTCTGAAGCATATAATAATCAAGAAAAAATATCCTATTAATGTTGATTATTTTATAATGCTGATTTCTTTCAGTTGTTTTCATTGCTTTACAAAATCGAAAATTTCAAGGATGAACAAACATTTTCATTTCGATCCAATAGTTGAAGTTATTTTAATAAAAAAAAATGCAACATAAGACATGATAATGGAGCTCGATTTATGTTGATAGAGTCTTTTGTAATATTATTTCTCAGTAAGTTCTCATTGGATGTTAAATAAATAGTAATATTTACCTTTAAAGAAAATGGATAGTCCATTTGTAGGCAATGGCAGGTGGAGCATTGGAGTACATTCTTCATCATGGACCAGAAGATCCACTCCAAATACTGCGCCCTGATACTTAAATGTGCTATGAAAGCACATGGCATGACCCATACTCAGCGTGGCATCACAATCACAATTATTATCATCCAGCATCAAAGACTTCACACCAAACTCAACTTTGTACTGGAAAGAATATTGCATCTTTGGTGACTTTCCTGAAAAACAATGGTGTATGAAATTAGATCCACCTTGGAACAGAACATGTAAATAAATTACCCTAATTTGTCAACGGCTTCTTTCGGTAACACTACACGCCTGTATGTGTTGCTTTAGGTTATCGGTGTGTAAGTGCCATAAATTAGTATTTATAGTACACATAACTGAACTGATTGGCACCCAAGGTACCTAGTCTAAGTTGTTGGAACTACTATTGAAACACTGGTTTACTACCATGACTGATTCATTGTTGCATGGTTGCCCTACGAATAATCAATATGATAGCGAATCCACAGATAAGCTGATGGGTGTTTCTTATCGCAGCATCGACAATTTCTCATTTGCGTTGGCATTATGCCCTCTAGCGACAATTTTTATTCAGGTCATCGTAATCAAGGACTTTCTATCGACTTGAGAAAATATAATCTGAAATATCAAGTTTTAATGACGTTGTTAATTACATTTGTTTCCTTCAACCTGCCAAAATCTGTTGACTTTAGTCAAAAGTGTTTATCACGTTAAGTTTTGCCTGAAGTGTTGTGGTAATATCTGTTTATAGATCCCGTTTCGTTTTATCCCCCCCCCCAAAAAAAAAAAAAAAAAAGAAAAAAAAAAGAAAATTGATGTCAACATGGACGTAGTTACACCTCAAAATTGTTAAAACTTGTACGGCGTAACTCAGGTGGTTTAAAGTGTGCTCTCAATACTTGTAATTCTTCAATCGCAGTCCGGTTGTTCTACGACGGCACACGGGGTTCTAAATAAATTCGGGCCTTCGTAAACAAGTGACTACAAAGTAAAACTAATGAAACTCCTGAATATATGTAAGCAATAAATTTAGCTCGAGGTTAAATGTTGTTCACAATATCAGTAGATTTAGCTCCGTTCCTGCTAAGAAAAGTGTCAGTGGAGAAAACCCGTTCCGAATATAAAGTGACCGCACCCCTGCACAGTTGTTTGTCATATTGCCAAAATTATTGAGAAAAAAGTTCAAGTTCAACTGCTTAATTACCTCACTACACATGACATGATTACTGTTGATAATTGTTATTTCCTTAAAAACCATTCCACCCACACTAGTCTTCATCGTGTATCTGATGATTTTTAATGAACATGTGAATATTGGTTCTCGTTTTCTCGATATTTCCAAGTGTTTTGATACTATTGATCATGATTTATTACTTTTTAAATTAGATAAATGTGGTATCTGTGACATTGAACACAAATGGTTCAGGAGCTATCTCTCTAAAAGAAAACAAGTTGTTCGCTGCAATGGAGCGACTTCTCGGCCTAATGAAATTACTGTTGGTGTGCCTCAAGGTAGCGTTCTTGGACCTTCCTTTTCTTAATCTTCATCAATGGCATCACTCAAACTATTAATTCCAAATGTACCTGTAATATTTTGTTGATGATGTGGTGATATGCAACAGGGAAGAATGTTACGGATATTAACGAAGTGTTGCAATCTAATATTAATAGTATCAGTGCATGGTATATGAACGTAACCGTCTTCGCATTAACCCAGAGAAGACTAAAACTATGCTTTTAAAGTGTTCTCGTACTCGTATAATAAAGCTAATTTGAATGTTTTGTTTTTATTAAGGACTCCCCACTCGAACAGGTGGAAAGAGTCAGGTACTTAGGAGTTGAAGTTGATTGAAATCTCACCTGTATGGTGGCCCTGAAGGGACATCGCATATCGCAAACGTGTGCGCATACGTATGCGATGTCGCGAAATAAATCGCGAATATGTGCGCACACGTATGCAATGTCGTGAAACAATTCGCGAATATGTGCGCACACGTATGCAATGTCGTGAAACAATTCGCGAATATGTGCGCACACGTGTGCAATGTCGTGAAACAATTCGCGAATATGTGCGCACACGTTTGCGAATTCATTTGCAATGTCGTGAATTTTATTGCATACCTTGTCGCATACCATTCACTAAAATTCCTAATGAACTGGGGAGTTGTAGCAGCTAGTCTGGGATCGAGACGTACAAATAGATATAAATAGGGTCTGACTAATTTACCTTCGAGCGCACTCTGTTCCTCACGCTTTTCTAATAAGTGAATAACTATTATACTAACCATTGTACCGGTGCTCATTTTAGTGAGAATAGTCCGACGATTGTTTGCATGGACCTTTTGTTTTGTGATATGATGCTGTACCATCACCATGTGGCTGGCCGGCTAGGCATGGCCACACCATGGAGGTAGCTTGCGTACTCCCTAGGTTACTAAAAAATTGCCCACAAAATGACATCACCCCAAAGGTATGCGACAAGGTATGCAATAAAATTCACGACATTGCAAATGAATTCGCAAACGTGTGCGCACATATTCGCGAATTGTTTCACGACATTGCACACGTGTGCGCACATATTCGCGAATTGTTTCACGACATTGCATACGTGTGCGCACATATTCGCGAATTGTTTCACGACATTGCATACGTGTGCGCACATATTCGCGAATTGTTTCACGACATTGCATACGTGTGCGCACATATTCGCGATAAATTTCGCGACATCGCATACGTATGCGCACACGTTTGCGATATGCGATGTCCCTTCAGGGCCACCATAGGCAGCCCATCCAACGTGTAATGTTCGTATTTCTGTAACTGAGCGTTAACCTACGTATAATAATATTAGTACACATGCAGATTAAGGACAGCGATTTTTTTTATCGTACCCATGGCCCATTGGTGCCAAAAACTATTTTTTCCAGAGCAGTTAGTTCAGTTTTGACAGCATTTATTATTTTGTGCTCTCGAAAATAAAGATAGCTGCTCTCGAAAAAAAGAAATCTGCTCTTGAAATATGAAAAATGCCTGCACTCAAAATTAAAAATAACTGCTTTTGAAAACTAATAATAAAATGCTCTTCAAAATAAACCACCGATGTCACTAACGGGCTTAGGTACAGTCGGTCTTGGCGGCGCAATAGACCGTGCAAGTCTCGCGCGTATTCGAACATTTTTGGGACCACTGTGGTCCCACGTACATTGCTTTAACGCGTTAAAGAAACAAACTCACGCGCTTTAACGGATCCCAATGTTCGAATACGCGCGAGACTTGCACAGTCTATACTGTTGCGCACACATTTATTATGGAACGCACCTTGAACAACTGTTGGATCCCATGGGATTTGGTCTGTGATTGTTGACTCTATGCCGTCATGGAACGCACCCCATGCTGCATGTGCAACGTTGTTGCTTGCATCAAATGTCCACCTTGAACAAAAACAGTGAAAAATTGTATTCAAGGGCCTTTTGCAGATAAAGATTAAAGTTCACTTTATTTTGTTTATGTTGGCGATTTCTTCAGGCAGAAAAGATAAATTGAGCTGGGACTAATTTACTGAAAATTAATAACAATGATATTAACTGATCATTAAAAAACGTAATTAGGAATAACAACAACATTAGTTTGGTTGAAACCAGCGCATTCTTTACTTGTACACAGTCCCTGCTGAATCTTCAGCGAGTATTTCAGCGCCGTCTTCTTGTAGATCTCCCGGCAAACGACTAAAACAGCACGGGGAATCGACGTCACAGTCGCCATAGTGGTCTGGGAAAAAAAACATGTTAGCAAGAACGAAATTTTAGAGAACTTAGATTCTTTGATTTGGAAAATATGAAAAACAAACTATGACAATCCTTGTATGTAAAAAACGATGTAGTTTATCTGTTTATTACCTTGAAGTACGTCAGTGACAGAAATTGGCCATATGGTGTTAGCTTGATACCACCAGAAGCGTCTCCATCTTGCTCCGTCTAGCTCTATTACTTGGTACTCCATAGGCCTATCTACATAAAAGATAAAACACATTGTCCAATTATAGGGACAATGTAGGGGTTCTTGCCTTCTATTTTGTGCAACAATATTGACTGTTTTTCTATTTTCTTCTTCAATTGTATGACTTCTTTTGTTTTATGAAAAAAAGAAAGTTACGGCCAGATTGATTGGAACTTGTGGAATTGTGAGCTGGGCTGTCCATAGGCCTAGAAAATGCCTGGCAATCGCCTGCAAACAGACCAACATTCTGGTAAGGCACAATCACTATATTCAGATGAAAGACGCACTGTACATATAGATTCCGTTTTATCGAGATATCAGTGTGTATGGAAACTGAAACAATGTATGTGTACGTACGATACACGATGTACATTTATGAGTAAACTTTGTATTACCAGCTACCTAGCACAGTTACCTTACCATATAGAAGAGCTTTTCCCGGGCAACGGTCATTTTTCTGATCTATTACAGATGTAACCCAGTCACCGATTTGGTTGGGGCCAGAGTCCGGGTAAGAGCCGTAGTACAAAACAGTCATCTTGCTCTCAATAGAGCAAAATAGAGCTTTAGGAATAACAATAAAAATCAAATTAAACTTACGTCTACAATTATGCTTTAAAAAAAAAATGTAATCGTTGTATGAGAGTCAGTGGTGTAGAAGTAGTATATTGCGGGTACAACGATGGGAGATGGTGTTGTCTCTGAAAAGAGGCATTGCGTTTTTGATGTGCCGAAGGTAGGCCTACACGCTGCTCGTCTCAGGAGAACGCTGGGCTGCTGACGATAATGAGGCTCAGGGGATGCACATTTTGGGCGGGAAGGTTCCAAGGAGTTGCATTGTGCCTCTTGATGGCGCTATTGTGCCTAGATCTGCCATTGACATGTGTATGATATGGAGTTCAAAACAGAGGAAATATGGGTCGTGCAGTCGTTTTGCCTATGCCGTCGCGTCGTGCCGCCTCTCTTTGCAACGCCGTCGCCCATTGCGTCTTGCCGTCGCGTCGCTTGTTTTTCAATTGATTCTAAGAGAGGTTTTGGCTGCCGTGTTCCGTCGCGTCGCCCGTCGTGTCGCCCGTCGTGTCGTGGCGTCGCCCATTTTCTAATTACACATTTTCAAATTGTCTTCATCGACATAGGGAGAAGGTCTGTAACTGACAAAATTTGTAAAGCTATCGGGACGTCTTGAGTGCGTTCTGGTCCTATTATTTTGTATTTGATTGTCCTTCAAAAAAAGAGCGGTTCTAGGATACTCTCAACATTTTAATTATTACCTTTTTATGGCCGAATAGACATCGTAGATACAGGTTAACCCTCCGTGACACCATCGCTCACTTATTGAGTAACAGTAGTTAGTCCGCCATTTTTTTTTCAAACAATCTTAAAAATTCCAAGTTTTACAACTGCACCTAGCCAAATAGCATGCCAAATGCCTTATCACTACCCTGTGTTTGTTTTTAACTAACACAATCCAACATTGACCCGCTCTCCAGGAATTCCCATAGGAATTGTACAGCAATTACTCATTCTTGCTAAGTTGTGTACACAAAGGGCGTTAGTCAAAGAAATGGTTGATTGAGCAGAAAGAGACATGTGGGCTCATGTCAAAATACAATTTTGCTTGAATTGATTTTGTTTAGTAAAAAGGGTCTATATCTAATGCTTTGGCTGATTTAAAAGTGATTGGATGATTTAAAAGTGGTTTGGTTCTTCACAGAAATGTATAACACGCTAAAATCAAACTGTTACTCAACAAGTAAGGCATGGCGAAATGTTGTGGATTTGTTTTTGATGGTGTCACGCAGAGTTAATAACTATTTCACACTGGTGTTCTAAAAGACGACAAATGTGCGTTGCGTCGTGCCGTCGCGTCCCCTGTGCCGTCGCCCATCGCAATTCAAAAGAGGAAAACCGATTAGAAAATGGGAGAGAAGGCGCAACGGGTGACGCAACGGGCGATGCCGCGACGGGCGACGGCACAACGCGACGGACTTATTTGAAAAACCACTGTGAAAATCAATTGAAAAACTTGCAACGCAACAGGCGATTGCACGACGCGACGGTTGACGCCACAGGCGACGCGACGCATGTTTTCGTCTTTACACCATACAAAAGAGTATAATTATTGGTTGCACCCACAAGTTCGAAACGTTTATTTGGTTCTTACAAAATGTGAACAAGTTGCAACCCAACTCCACTCCACAATAAACCTAGGGAGATTTGATTGACATTGGTTTAATTTGTCAGAATCAGTGAACTTAAAGATGTAAATTACCAATTAGTTACTGTTTTTCCAGCGGTTATTACAATACATAAATTGTATAAGTTGTTCACTTACCCAATAGAACCATAGTCACTGCTGCCAAAAGCCGTGAGCCAGCCATTTTATTGTACTCAGTTTGAAGCTGCACACTCAGAAATCAACCAAATGCAACTTATACAATGAAGCAACACCCACAGTAATGGCTAAGTACACCCTACACAGCTGATATACTACAGATTTTGTAGACCCGAAATAATGGCGTGAATAACCCTGCAGGCAATGCAAGGTATGGATTTATTGCGTGGAATGGTTAATTATCAAACACAAATTTGATGATTAGATATTAGTTACCCCAAGGATGAGTCAAATTAGTTTGATCGTTCCCGCTGCATGTAAAGAGTAACAAAATCAATACATTTATCGTTACATTTAATATTACTTCGATCGGCTCCGGAAAACAAACCTTCAACAGGATCTTTGTGCAGTTTATTTAACAACCTGAACATATTGGACTCTTTATCGTGTATTGAAATCAGATGTGTATTACGGAGCTCCAAAAGGGACAAATAAAAAATTAAATTTTCGAGGGAATGGAGCAGTCTTAATTTTTTTTTACCCTTTAATTTTTTGTTACATGTCCCTTTATGTCCTCCGTATTGTACATTTGTGCGTGTTTATTGAAAACTTATTGGTATTTGATACTTGTATGCAAACCAGAAATAGCACATTAACGCGAGAACGAGAAATCAAAACAAGTCCAACAAGGCTAACGAGCAGCGTAGCCGCAGGTGGGCATGGGGGCATGCCCCCCCTCCATTTTCCAGGGCCCCCAGGTGCCTCGCAAAAAATTCAAGATAAATTATGCCCTAAATAAATCTCCTCGTGATGATTCAATGCAATTTCTAAGTGTATTGTTTGGTGTAATACAAACTCAAAAAAGAGTTAGTGGCCTGACGTTTCGACCCTAGCAGAGTCTTTCTCGAACGTCAGGCCACTTACTATTGTTTTCATTCATACCATAGGTCCTTTTGGTTGGTAAGCAGTTTGCAACAGCTAATACTATTTTTCAGTAATACAAACTCATTCACTTTTTGAAATAACCAATGTTTGTTTGTACAAGGTTAACTCTTTTTTCTCAGTGGTGTGACTATAGTGCCCTTATTATTGGCCAGCAAAATTGCCATCATGAAACATGACTTAGCAATTTTCTTGCGCGTTCGCAATTTTGATTCACTTTAAATGCTGCAAACAATTTTACTAAATTCGACGTTTGTCACCGATTGGTTATAATTGCCGCACTTTTGCCGTGTGAAAATCATTTTAGTTCGACACGGCAAAAGTTGCGACGTTTAGCGCGGGCCATTTTTATTAGAAACACATTGAAAAAGAATGCATGGTTGAACATTGCATGCAATGTCTATCACTTCGTTCTTGGTTGTTTTTCAAGAATTCTCCATTATTATGTTTACTGTGTACAATATTGTTGGGCTGATCATGGGGTTTCCTCGTTTAAAAAGTAGGGCAGGGGTGTGTAGCCCTCACATCCACGCTGGATTCACGCTGATTGCAATAAAGGTTGTATATTTAGCCTTCTCTTAATTAACCATGCTTTGAGCGAAGGATTACCTTGAGATGTTCGACATTGACACCAACAAATATGATGTAAAGCAATCGATCCAAGAGTCATCGACGGATTGCATAGTTCCGTTGTCTTCACATTTGGTGGTTAAAGGCAGGGTATACTTGTCAAAGACCAGTATCCTCACTTGGTGTATCCCAACAAATGCTCAAAATAACAACAAACCTGTGAAAATTGGGGCTCAATTGGTCATCAAAATTGCAAGAAAATGATGAAAGAGCAATTACTCTTTTCTATAGATTTGTGTGCTTCCAGATGCCTGAGAAAGGCATCATGCCTGAAGCCTTTCTCAGATTCAAAAGTTTTGGTGAAACATTACCTTTTTATCTAAAACTACATTTTACTTCTAACAAAGTTTTATAATATCAACAGCTCTCAAGTGATCTTTAAGTTAGTTTTTAGGGTCATTAATTTGTGGAGTAATTACCAAAGGTATATTCCTCCTTTAAATTCTCTTTAATGATTGGTGGTCATTGTGTGTTTTGTGTGGCATACTGGCATCAACTTGATTGCCAATATTACTAAAATAGAAGTTATCGAGTAATAAACTACAAGGGAAAACTGACTGGGTAAATTCTAAATAATTTGGATAAGAACAAAGACAAATTGACTGGAGGGGGATTTGAACCTGCGACCCCCGGTTTAACGTGCCGGCGCTCTACCAACCAACTTAGCTACCTAGCCCTATGTTGGCAGTCTCCCTATTAAGTTGTCGATATCTTTGTTCGGGGTTGCAAGTCAGAAGCCATCAACCTGTAACTGCCGTGAAGCCAGGGATCACACCCAAGTTAGGCTCATATGATTTTAGTAGGATGAAGTTGTTACCAGAAATCTTTAAGTTGGCGGGGCAGCATTGTACTCCCCCCCCCCCCTAATGTGCAAACTCAATAAACATCTCCGATGGTCCTGTATAGTTGGTCAGGGTCCTCTTAATTAAAGATTTTTCACTGAACTGAAAGTGGAAAAATTGATTTCGCAAACCCAAAAAATGGAAGGCGACTGATTAACGAAACTAAGTTCTATTTAGGTTTATTCACTGAACTTGTATCTGGACATTTTACTTATATATTATATCATTAAATAACTGTTTTATAAAAACAGGTTAGTATATATTATATATCAACGATTCTGCTTGTCAAGTTTTGTTTACTGAACTAAAGGCAGCATACACAACATTAAATCTATCTATCAATACGCCTGCCCTTAGACCTCAGATAAATATATAGAAGAGAAGGTTTCCTACCAGTGATGATGGCGAGAACTTGAATCACTTCGTTCGGAACAAGACAAGATAGGGAGCTTCACCATTTTAAAGAAATAAACGTTTTCAACATCGACATTATTATTCATGATCTATATTTAGGGTCAAATTTAAATCGAATGTTCTTTGAGTGGGACATGTACGTGACATCATATGGGGGAGATTACACTTTTTGTACAATTTATGTACACTACATCTTACTAGCTGTTTGGAGTTTTAAAATGAATTATATCTAGCTGTTTGTCGATCATGTTACCCAAATTTTTACTTTAAAAATAAAGAGTATACAATCCCCCAGAAAATTTTGCAGTCCTTGTCCTTGGTGTTCCATAAGAGTGTTCTGTTTTGATATTTGAATGATTTCACTTGTTGTGCTGTTAGGCTCATATGATTTTAGGATGAAGTTGTCATCAGAAATCTTTAAGTTGGCGGGGCAGCATTGTACTTTCCCTGCTAAAGTGCAAATTCAATAAACATCTCCGACGGTCCTGTATAGTTGGTCAGGGTCCTCTTCAGGCAGATATCACTATAGATAAATTGTTTACCAAAGCCTAGTAATTACCGTGCGTTTGGTTCCAAATTAGACTCGTCAGATAGACCATGTCGGGTACATTAGACTTGCAGGGCACCATTGAATAATAATGGCATCTTGTACAGATGACTCACATCACAGCTTGTGCAGGGCAGGTATGACTGGCGGATTGTCAGACACCAAATACCAGAGAAGAGAAGGTTTCCCACCAGTGATGATGGTGAGAACTTGAATGTCTCTGTGAGTGACTACTCATGCCTGGTGGTCGAGATCTGGACGTCTTTGACCGAGACTTGGTGGTCTGAGTGGGTGCTTTGGTAGTCATTGATGGGGAACTATCCCGGTAGCAACCGTTCTTGAGACCTGCATCACCGATTTCTGCCCCAGCATCAAAGTACACACTACCACAGTCTATAATGAAGTCATCAGAATACTGAGCCCTGGTAGCATTGTTTAACTCACACTGATGATTGTCAATGTTGTAATTGACTGAGTGGCACTGAGGATCAGCATGGCAATAACTCACACATAGGACATGAGAATGGGCTTCTGTTTGTTCATAGGAAACTTGCTGCAACTTTCTATTTTCTGCAGAAACAAACTGTCTCACCAGCTGGTTAAATACCTGACAAGATGTAGAGCCTTGAATTGCAAGTGCAACACCAAGTAGTACCAAAACGTATTCCATGCTAATTGTTAAAATCTTGAGTTGAAAATGTAGTTGATAGATATTAAAATTGGCTTCGCTGATGAGTGGTAGATATTGGAGAAATCAAAAGTGATGTTACTGTCTGGTAGCAGCGAGATAGGTATCTGTCCACTCGGATCAGATTGTTTTGTTTTAGTACAAATCACAATTTAACCTTAAAACACGTCTCCGCTCCTAGTAGGTAATTAAAAGCCACTCTGCTTTACTTCCAAGGCAATTGAAAGAGTTGGACTCTCAGCCAAGTTTAATCTCACTAGCCTATGGCAGCCAATTAAGATTTGAAGGACATCATATTTATTGACGTCAGCAATACGTATCCCAGTTGACCTTAAAGTTAGTAGTGAGTTTACATGTGGTTTTCAAGCCTGTCCTTTATGACCATGCTTTAAGCCTGTCAGTCAGATGTTATCAATAAACATTTAGTTCTCTCTTACGTGTTAATTACAAGTGGAATAATTTATTATAACCATATCAAATGTGACCATGACTTATAAAAAATTCTATATTGCATCAGCTTAAAGCAATTATAATAATAAATACAATTGTAAATGTTCTAGCTTTGAATATTGTACCAATCGGTTGAAGTGAGGTTTGAGTGAAAACCAGTTTTGTTTTGTCAGGATTTGTTGCGCTCAATCACATTGGGCTTATTTGGATTGCGGCTATCAAAAGAATCAATTATATATCTGGGGTTTTCAATGTTGCTTACTTTGTGAGTATTTCAGATGGAACTATTTTTTTCTGACAAAAAGGTGCTGGTGTGAGTTTTATAATCAGTCAGCTACCAGATTGAAATTAAAGTAAGTCTCCATCAGGACTGACATTAGTATCTATGTAACAAATTAAACAACCAAACAAACGAAAAAACTGACAGATGTATTGAAAAACTTGTGACAATTTAATAAATAAGGCTGCATTGAGTTTTTAAGGGTATTAGTGCCATTCATCCATGCATCGTAATAAAATCAAATCAGAGCAAAGTATCCTGTATTTTAACAGCTTTTAACTCCTCAAAACAGACTACTTTAAGCTTTTAATTACGTATCCCTTCAAAACAGGTGCCCTAATTCGGCCATGATGCTGAAGCATCTTTGATAACTAAAATGAGAACACTCAGAGATTAATCAACCAGAAACATGTAGAGCAGGACAGAAAATAAAGACCAGTAGGCCTACTGCCTTACTCTTAAGGATCTATATAGAAACTATTATTAAACCAGTTGCATTGATATTGAAGAACCTGGTATGGTAGCCAATTAGATACCAAGGCTATCATCTACAGCAAGAAAGCCCAGTAGATTCTGTAGACAACACTCTACATGAGCCAAGCCCTAATAAATATCACTGGTGTTTACTGGCGACGCAACTCACAGAAGCGTACCACCATGAAGATTATTGATTTATATCCGTTTATGGAAACAGCGTGTGGTAGAGAGTTACTTTATTCAAGTATCAAGGTTGAGGAAAGTTTTGGGATTGTTCATAACAGTTATATTATAAGTAGTCAATGAAATTTAAAACTTATGAAGGCAGCATTTTGTATAATAATTATAACTCACATGATCACTATTTTGTTTAACAATTTTGAACATTTAAAAAGGCGGTCATTGTCACGAAGTGAAGTTTCGGTCAAATTAAACTGACATTATACCAAAAAATGTACTTTTAGGAGGCCACAAACAATATTTATGACCCTGGAAATTCAACATGTTTTTGTACCTTTTGTAGAATAGTCCTAAATACCCCGAACTTTTTGTAGAAGTGCAATTTACCGGTAGAGCCTTATCCTTCTACGTGTTTGGTCAATAAAGGGAAGACTCAATGTTTGGCAAGATGAAAAAGTTACTTCGTCTCTTAAAGGAGCCCATCAAAAAACAGGTCACCTTATGAGTATGATAGCTTCCTTTATGATTTCTGCCCCGCCCCCCCCCCCCCAACAGACCCAACCCGCCCGAACGCACTACTACAGCTTAGTTAACTTATAGTTGTACCTTGTACACACTCACAATGCTGGATCGAGGCTAGTCAAGTTTTTAGGTAGAATTACTCGTGCTCCTCATATCACCCCTACCTGCACTGGCTGTAGTGCATTGTCCTGATGTATGCTTGACCTTGTTATCTTGCTCAAAGAAGTGTGATAGGTGTTCAAAGATGCTTTAATTTGTTATTGCCGACATAGTTCACCAGTACAACATGAGGTAAACGTTTCGATGATCGTGAGGTGACCTGACTAAAGAGGGCGCTACACAAAACTTTGCGTGGCAATTTCATGTTATGGTTCAAAATTCCTGAAAGTAACAAGTCCTTCTTTCAAAGTCCTTTGTTTTTAGCCATCTGAAGTAGACCACTGGGCCATAAAATGTCCCCACCCGCACACACAAGAGTGTGTAAACACCTGCAATGTGGGGTCTCACTATTGTACTATAGGATAGGGTGCAGTACACTAAATAGGCCAAAATTCATGCGCCAAGCTGATTATCATAATTTGTAGGCCCTCAAATTCTTTTGAATAAAAACATTTTAGGGGTCATGCAATTAATAGACTGTGTAATTATAACAATGTATCACAACCTGGGGGCACTGTGCTTCAACTTTTGAGAAGATTTGATAAATCTAGGCTTTAAAGTTGGTTCTATTAGACTTGGGAATGGGAGGAATGCCTCATGGAATCTGGCTGGGAGTCGGTTTGGGAAAATCACATTTTCGGGGGTGTTTTTTGTTCTAGGGTAATTAGCAAAAATTCCAAACGGCTGACCTACCAAATATTGAAAAGAAATTTGAAGTTTAGTTGTCTGAAAATATATCCGAGTGGTTTTCAAGAGGCTGAGAGACTTAGAGTATTTTTGAATATTTAGCATTTAGCATTGGGAGTTTATTTAGAGTGGTGCGCCCTTAGGAATTGCCACTGATATATAATAGCGCCCTCGTGTGCACAATTTAGGCCAACGCCCCACCCCCTTGTTTTTGGATTCAATTATTATTTTTGGAGGGATATGTTTCGAGCAGTGAGCCGAGAAGGCCATTCTGAAGTGGGTGTATGTTATGAATGTGTCTGCATTTTCCCAACGTGCCCCTCCTCGTTTTGGATGGAAAGCCTACTTATGGGATTGTAAAAATATCCCACCACCTCAACCACTACCATGCAGATCTGATTTTATTTCCGAGTTTGATTAACAATACCTGTGTGTTTTATTAACATTTTAAACTCACTACACATGTTTTGTATTCATACTCGACACAAATAGAATATAAATTACATTAACTGTGTTTTATTACAAAGAAATAACTTTTGCTATGGGGTTCTAACATAGGCCAAAGTGAACTAACAAACTATCTTAGAGTATAGAAAATGTACATACTGTATGGAAAAAGGTCAACGAATTTACACAAATATGGAGTCTATGACCGTGTTAGAAACCAAATCGTCACTGTACTAATGGCTAAAAACGTGGCTACTTCTACAATCAGGTTATTAAAACGTTTTCATTCTCTCTTTGTTCAAGATGGTGATATTGGCCTATTTGAGATATGGTGCACACCATATAGACCCTCAACGCAGAACGCACCTCCAAACAATGCGCGTCTACCAATTCCATAATTTTGGGAGTCAATTTTTTTGTGCATATTATATTTGTGCACGATTTTTGACTCCCAACATGGCGGACAGGATAGGCGCGTGCGAGTGTGCTGCGTGTTGTACAAGGGGTCTATAGGAGTGAAATGTTTGGTTTGGGTGTATACAGACAAATTTACCCGAACCTAGTAATGTCAAAGTATTGTGTCCACCATACATCAAAGAGGCTGTTTGACCCGATTTACCTGACGGCATCATCACAATAATCTTGGTTGCACTGTGCATGTCTACGCATTTTTATGCATCATGGTGTTTATTTTCCACTCATACAACTTTGACTTCCAAAATGGCGCGCGCAGCACACATTAGCCGCATGTGACGTTGGTGCATGCAAGGAGTCTATACTTCAAGGCGCGCATTGCCTTCGGATTGGGCGTTTGGGCTACAAAAAGCATTTGCTATGAACTGACTATGGTTGGAAAGATATTTTAAATATACAGTATAGTGACTCCATAAATATCTCTCTTGAAATTGTGTCGTGTTTGTGTAATTTCATGACAGAACACGCTCAGCAATTTTGAACCAAATGTTTAACTCTGCATTGCGAACCGTTTCTGCTGGTTGTATTTCCAGAGGCTATTTTTTAATCACTACTAACTAATAATAACGCACTGATGTAGCTGTTTTGTGCATGAACAACTCTTTAAAAATGAACCGATGGAGCAATTCCAAACAGCAAGATTTTGAGCGATTTGAAGGCAATAGGCCCTTTTAAACAACTGCTTGTAAATAACTACGTGCGTCAACACAGTTCTTTACATCGTTGAAAAAGTCCACCTAATATTAATAAGCCCAAATTGAAACAAACTTCGCTGGAAACCATTACAAAAGTCTATGTCTGAATTATTCAAATAATATACAAATCACTCTGAAACTTCTTGACTATTTTTAAACAAATCTCAGCAAACTGTCTTCGATGATAAAAATCAACTAAGTTCTAGAAGCTGTTTGCGCTTCAATCGCCTCAGAGCTTTCTCTTCCTTTGTAAAGTTTTTGCCCTCTGGAAAGGGACGAGCATCCCTAATGACTGCCGTTTCGGTCTTTTCCCGCCGGAGACAAGAGCCAATCCAATTCGTCTCCAGGCACTGTTTTCTCTGTCGGGTGACGAAACATTTGAGCTTCAATTTGTTGAAGAATACGTCGGCAACTCCCTTCGCCACAGGGGTTCCCGCTCTCTTTAGACAATTATGGAACCTACACCAGGAGAGAAAGAGAGAGAAAGAAAGAGGGGGGGGGGGGTAAGAAAAAAAACCGTTAAAACTTTAATTGCGAGGCTCTAACTTTGACTACAGTAGGAAAATTTATGACTTTTGGGACGCTAGGTGGCAGCAGACTTCCAGGTAAATCCATCGTTCTCAGTAATGTGCGCATGCTCAGGGCCACGGAAATTTGAGCACCCTGGCATTGAACGTGCCTCTTGCTTACATTAAAGCAATTGAACCCTTAAATCATCAGTTTCTGATCCCTCCAAATCCATTTTCCACAACCGGAACTTCTCAACCTCCAAACAAAGTGCTTTGTTCAATGGGCTAGAACTAGCTCACGTCATGGAGATAGAAACAACTATTCCACATTTTTAGACAGCAACTAAATCCACTGTTCCTACTAGAGGTGGGTGCTCTATATTCCGACATCCCTATAACAGTTAAGACAACTCTATGTTCCGAAAATCCCCTCGTAATTTACATTCTAGGGTTAGGGTTAGGATTAGGGTTACGGTTAGGTTTAGGGTTAGGGATAGGAAAATACACTAGGGGTGTTGGAACACGTATGTAACCCAACTAGAGTTTCACAGACAGTATGCCCATGGTAAGTTAGTTGCTACACATTTTACTGTTAAATGAAGTTCAAGTTCGGCGTCGTGAATGATGACGGGTTTCTCTACTAAGTCACAACATCAATGGTTACCATCCTTAATTGCTCGCACCAATGCTGCAATGTACCAGCGAGATGCCCCTGTCAGCCTGTATCGTACCACAAAGAGGCACACTCACGAATACATTTGACACATTTCAAAACAAAGTTTAGTTTTTTATAAAATGTTTCCAAATTCCAATGTTCCAAATAACAATGACAACGTTTGCAAAGATTGTCATTTTAGAGCTGATCATTGAAGGCCAATGAAAGTTGATTATGACTTTATTGTCAGCAACAGATTTGAATTCTAGCCCCGCATATAAAATTATATTGTTATTTTTTTAAGTCATAAAATTATGTATTTCATTTTTCAATACTTTGAAGGAAAAAAAACCCAAAAAACAAAAAAACAAAACAAAAAAGTCGGCCACCAAATTTCAGAGTTTTAATAGACGAGAAACTTAAATAGATTTCAATTGGGTTATGTGAACTTTCAAGCTTCAATGAGGGGCGCGTTTGAAGGTTGGGCTCCCCATGCATTAAACATAATGTCCTATTGCTATAAAAGTTTGTTGACCTGAACCTTCCATGGTTGACATCGATTATAAGAATACTTCCCACGGCGCTGGAAAGGTTAAAGGAAATTGCACGAGAGGAGAATAAAACTTGGCATACCTTGGCATACCTGTGTATACCTTAAAACTGATGTTTTGTGGTTGAAAGCTTGGTACAAAGGCACAAGGCGCCGTCGAATCTGTCGTGTGTAATTCCCTATTTTGGAAATGTGCCAACATCCGAGATATCTGAATAGTAGACTGAAAGTGATTTTCATTGAATATACTTTTGCGGTCAGGAAAAGTTTGTTCACCCTCGACCCCCCCCCCTCTCTCCCCGCATGAGGCGGGGGCGGGAACTTAGGAAAAGGCTATAGTTTAATAAATCAAGATTGGATCTGGAGTCATATTTCAGATGTTTTGATTGGGTCATACGATTACACTATACACCTTTTGATTTTTACGCCTAGCCTGACAGCAATGTTCAATTTATGCACCAAACTCAGGCGCCATATTTAGATTTAGAGCGACGCTGTTCTGGTTAACATTAATGTTCAACCAGTTTTAGAGAGATATAAATTTAAAATGTTGATGGTCCTCGCTGTGTGATTATAAACTTTGCAAGAACAGCTTCTTGTGAGATTGAGGTTGCGATGTTATTCCCTACACATGCAGAGTAACTATTACCTATTCTAGCTTAACCAGCACGGGGCCAGACTATTTTGTCCCTCCTGTCTTCGTTTCCCCAGTCATTAATGTATACAATTAAAGTGGTGCAGTGTCATTACTGACACGCCGTACGCTTGTTTGTCTTGCGGATGATTTGAAAGCCAAGACCGTTGACACCTTTAGTTCTGAGTTTTTGAGAACAAAATATACAGACTAAACAAACATCTCGTCAGTGTGATTAACCCATTGGTCCACAGATCACCACCATGTCCATGAATTATGAGGTACACATTTGAACTTGTCTCAATTTTCAATCATACACAAAACCCAAAGATCTGAGGCCCATAGTGCAATCAAACAACCATGGAAGGGGTTCGTATTTTTTATTTGTGTAGACCATATACCCTTTTCTTTGCACCAATTCAGTTTGAAAGGTGTGTCCGTCAAAAAGTATCTTCCAGACGTATGACACCTTTTAAGGATCTCGTTTTCAAACCTGATTTAATTTCTTTTCATCACAGATTTAAATAGTTTTCCAATTAACCATATAACCAGTAGCCTGGTAGCGGGAACAAGTCTTGTGGTGCACATTACCTGGAGCTCGCTTAACACCTTTGAAATGGTCGATATTCTTGCTAGATAAAAGTGTAGTTTGATAAAAACCAGTTAAATATAAATATTAATAAACACTTATAACAGTTTCAGTCATTTTCCAAAAGATCTTTGTGGACTTTAGCTTTTTTGTTGTTGCTCCCGCTCTATGTGGGTCCAACCTATTCTCCCATTTGGGCGACTTCGAAGCAAAAAGGGTAAATTTGTAAATTAGAATGTCTCCTTCACCTGATTGTGTACCGGGAACGTGTGCATGTTACTAAAAAGCCATCTGTGGCCGAGCGGTTACGAGCACCAGACTCAACTTCTGTGTTTCTGATCAGCAGGTGTGGGTTCGAGGCCCTGTCTTTGAAACCTTGAGCAAGATACTTTACCACAATTGCTTCGTCCTTCGGATGGCACATTGAGCCGTAGGTCCCGTGAACTGGGATTTGTAGTGCAAGTAAAAGAACTGAGAAAACTTAGTTTGTGGTTCACATAGCAAGCATCGAGCACCGGACTAGCTCTGTGTTTCTGATCAGTAGAGGCCCTGTCCTGAAACCTGTGTCCTTGAGCAAGATACTTTACCACAATAATTGCTTCGTCCTTCGGATGGGACATTAAGCCGTAGGTCCCGTGAACTAGGATTTGAAGTGCAAGTAAAAGAACCCAGAAAACTCTGCATGGTTTCTGGTCATTAATTCACATGGCAAGCATCCTTGTTTACAGGTTTCCTCAATCTTGCAATCTACAGCGATTAAGTTCACTCAGGGGCGTCCTTGGTTTCATATTTACCGCCTACCGGTGTAATTCACTGCTAGTGGATTCATGATTAGGCGATCAGCAAATATTTACAGCAATTTTGTACAAGCCGAAACAATCATTTATCCGTCTTCAAAGATAACTTGTCAGATTTACAATGTTAATTATAAGGGATTTAACTGAAGTGTGTTTATCCACCGGTGAACATTACTCAGAAATTGTGATTAAATTTAAAGGCCACTGCCTTCAAAACCTGGAAACCATTTATCAGATTCTCTATCTAGACTTGGCCTAGCGTTATGGCTGTTTTATTGTGATCGGAACTGTGCTCTTAAAACATTGAAATAACTATACCAATGATATACCACACACTCGCTTAATGGACCCCTGCATATGACGTCACAAGCCCAAAACTGTCCCCTCGCTGAGGTCAATGAAGCGCTACATTGGCTGAGAGTCGTGTGCAGCGCGTACACGCGTGCGCGTTACTTGAAATCAAACATGGCGGCCAATGCAAGGGGTCTGTTGGTTTGTTGTGCATTTCCACGATTGAATTTAACGTTTCTACGCTTTTTTAAGGCCCGTTAGAAACAGGCCTACTGACGTTTGTAGAAATTTCGTGAACGACCTTCACAGAAAAACAAACATTGGTTGGGGGTTTCAGCTATACAGGGCTAAACTCATGGCTAAACTAGAGCGGAAGCGGTTTTGGGCAGCCTTGTTTACACTTGTGCCAACTCAAATAGTAAAGGTTGGTGTGCGGTTTTGTCCACACATTAAAGCAACATTGGAGGGAACCTTGGATTAGAGGGAACTCTAGCCCCTTGAGGCTCCCAATTTTTTGTTTAAACCTTACGGTTTATATTTAAAAATGGATAATAAATGATCGTCTGAAAGAGTAAATAAATAGATTATTTTTCAATTTTCAGTGAACAAACCACGCAGCAATCCAGTGCCTCAAGTTTGAGTTATAACAACGATAAGCTAGTTTTGTTTTGTCGGGCTTAATATTTAAATAGCAAAAATTTGACTATAACGGCAACTATTTCTTGGACTTTTGATAGTTACACGAAAATATTGGGTTGAACAATTACAAATTGACTTGAGTGGGATTTGAGCCTGCGACCTCCGGATTAACGTGCCGGCGCTCTAGCTCTCTACCAACTGAGCTAGCTAACCCTAATTTTGGCGGTCTCCTTATTTTGACAATGTAGAGCAAATCTCCTCATAAAAAACACTGTTAGCTCAGTCTTAACAAATAACGATTTCGGGAATTTTGCGCTGACAAAGTAAATTGAATTATATGTTTGAGCGCATGACTGAACTAGCGATCACGCCACTGTTTACCTTGGGAGAAATCACGTGTTTAGCTTTGGAACGCCACTACGACTGCGGTTTGTAAGAACGAACTCTCGCGTGAGCCACGTCATCCAGCTGTTTCTTTCATTCCATGACGGCGTCAATGAACTTTTGTTCCCCACAGACTTGTAGTAAAACTGACCCGAACAGTGTATTTTTGTCAGCAGTTTCTCGTGTTAGGCTTCAGCCCCCACTCGCAGTAGTCATTTCTCCAAATTATTGCTGAAAATATGGAGTTTTCTATATGTATTTTGCTTTTGCTTTTTCCCACAGAAAATGAAATGATGGTGACAACGTTTTGTTTTCAAAACCTGTTTCAATTTCAAAGAATAATACCATTTTTACTCCCAAAGCTCATTTGTGCTAGATATCAAGTTCAGCATTAAAACACTCGCCAGAAATATTTTTTTCAGAAATACTGTAAAAGTCGAGGGATAAAACCCAAATTTACATTTCTTATTTCGTCTGCCACAATTAAATAAACCTGATAACGTGCACAAATTTCAAACTTGTTTTCGTAGTGTTATCACAAAATGCTGTAAAGACATTTCACGTTTTTGTGTATATTCCCGTGTAACTTTCATCTAGTATTGCAAAATGTAAGCTGTAGGTTACAATACCAAACCATTAAACGATATAGGTATGGCTAAGATTTGGATTTGGAATTTGGTTATAGGGTTTAATTAGAGACAAATGTTTAGGGTTACGGCTGGGTTAATGAAGTACGGGTTAAGGGTTAGTGTCAAGATGTAAGTTGCCTCAAGTTTATAACTCTAGCTCAAAAGAAACAAAAATTTGCTCTGTATTAAAGTGCAACATTTTCGAAGATACATTTATTGTTTGTGTTTTTGACATAACAAATTGTACGACATCTTTGTGTTTCTCAAACATGACGTTTCTTGCTTTGTTCTTTTTTTTTCAGATTAGTGAGGCAGATAGGGAAACTGTTTGGGGGAATTGTACTTTTGATTACACAAGTTTGGAATTCGGTACACAGACAGATTACGTCATGAGAAAGAAATTTGGCCAGGGGCTATCGCATATTTGTCATCTGGATAAAAATATAGGTAAAATAACAAGAAATGACATATTCGAAGATTTTGAAAATTGCTTGTTATTCTACATTTTGTTAAAGGAAAATGATTAGATATCTTTCTCATGACGTACTATGTGCCAAATTCCACGCTAGTATCATCAACGGCACAACCCATCACCTTCTTGCCGTACTAGATGAAAAATATAAATCCAGATGACAGCAATACAACAATAGAAGCGATAAAGCATCGAAACCATTGGGCGACCTATGTGAACGTACATCATTTTGTGTACATGGGACCAGGTATACAAGGTATTATCTATGTGTATAAACACTTCGAGATAAGCACACACGTATTCAAATATGTACTTTATAGCAAAATGCTTTTACAATACGTTATCCAAACATACAGTGATAGTACACAGGGTTTGTGTATAACCATAATTAGGGCAAGGAACCAACCGCTTCGAGCTATTGTTGTCTGACATTAACCATAGAGCAAGGACAATAAAAAAAACATGTGGCTGCCATTTTTCAATACTGGCAATAAATTGACACTTAACATAAAAATAGGTCTAATTTGATTCTTATATATATAATTTTACGGAATTTTTTTTGGAAATGATTATTTTATTCTTTCTAGAATTTGAGTAGTGCATTCTACTCGATGACCTTGGCTTAAGCTTATGCATGACTAACGTGACTCTAATTTCAATGTTTATGACGTAATTGGCAATTCAACGCAGGTAATAATATAGGCCTACGTAATAACCATTTGTCACAACTTCTTTTGGTTTTTTTACTTTTAATTATTTATTCTTTTTGAGGAGGAACAACAATAAAGCCAGCGAAAAGTATTAGTTTTCAAACTTTGCTAGTGTAATGGCAAAAACAAAATGTGTACAAAGATGAGCAAACTTACATTTTATCACATTTGCAGTGGCTAATTGTGTAGGGAGCAATGTTCCGTAGATAGAGTTTGCTGTCCATCGGAGTGATCTGTAGGTAGGGGCAGTTGTCATGAGCCCTACAGCAGATATCAGCCGACCTGTCCTCTCCTAACTCGTCATAATGCCTCGCCTCAGTTCCCTTGCCACACCATAAGGTCTTTGGATATGTGAGCAAGCCCCTCCGATGCCTTCTAGTCTCCGCGGGCCGAGGTGACACCATGCGACTGGGGAACTCGCGGAAAAGTTTGTTGCACTGCGATTTGATGAAGTCTAGACTTAGCATTGAGCGAATGAAGGTCGGTATGCTGGTCCAGCTGCCGTTGTATTGTACAGTGGTGGCATCAGTCGCATTGTATACGTACTGCAAATACGCTGGTAGCGTGGCCGTAGAATCAAGCGACGGATTGTTTCGGTGCTTTGTCTTGATCTGATGGATGTGTGCCGTACTGGAGGAAGCCTGAGGTGCTGTCGACTTTACCCTAACCAGAAGATCACGAATACTGTCCTTATCCAAGGACACGAAACAATTTTTAGCGGTGTAGTTCCCATCGTAAATAACCCGAGCTATCTCAACTCCATCCGTGACTTCGCGGAATATGAAACTCGGCTGGACTCGGCGGTTCTCGTCGGTAGCAAATTCACCGGTCGAGGAGAACCGGCCCGGCATTTCGCCGGTTGCCGTCTCGATGGCCGATATGCCGCCAAGGTGCGCCGTGATGGTTCTCTCTCCGTTTTGCCGTTGCACGCTGACAAAGCCGGTCATTCCATCAGTATTACTCAATGGTAACGCGAGTGCACCAATGGACACCACACTCATCAAAGTTATAAATAAAGATACAGTGTTAGCTCCTTGATTGTAAATACACATCTTAGATTATGTTCTCCTAAAATATATACAAATCTATTTAACACTAATAACTGCGTTGGTTTTCCCCTCAGTGCCGTAATGTTGTGTTGTATTATATAAGAAACATGGCAGTGACAATTATTCCGGAAGCTATTTTGGGCGGTGCTTTCTACGCGTTCTCTCTCTCTTCGTATCTGAATTGTAACTGGCGATGACTGCAGTTGAACCCGTTGCCGTACACAATATTTTCAAGGAAGCGTGCCATTATTTACATCCTACGTCATCACAGCGTGAGCACGTGGCCAGCAGTGGTAGAGTCACAGAAAAAACTGTTACCGGTACGTCAGCCAAAATCGATGAATGAAAAATGAGTTGAGCGCAAGTAATGTATTAAATTATTACTTACCTCAAGGGCACTACGCACATTCGACACTAATTCATACCTTGGCAACTGTGATCACATGATCAAAGAAATTCTCCCACGGCTAGTCACGCCATGCTTATAGCAAACCACCACTCAGCGTGTGGCATAATGGTAACTGCAGGCCCCGTTATGCATGGTACAATCATTGCATTTTAAGGCGGAAAACGCCAGCATGTGACCTATGTTCCACCAAGCGAAGTTTGCCGATTGATTACTCAGGAAGTACATGAGGTTATTCTTGTACCATTCATAGGAGGAAAGCCTATTGTTATGAGCACAATAGACCTTTGAGCATGACTTGATGAATGAAATGCTTGCAGCCGCCTAGTCCTTTGGTCTTATGTTGGCCGTGTCGCCTTCTTGGAAATGATGTATAGCTATTTGTGAAATAATAATTATAGTGATGTATTGTTTGCACATAACAACATTCATGTTGTCTACCTTCATGTTGACAAACCTGTGGGCGGTTTGAAACTTTGAGGTTTTTCCTTGAAATATTTTGCATTTATATGGGAAATGTTGTTCAATACATAGCAAGTATAATCAAGATATGTACTAGTTTACCCAATCTTGGGTCCTAACATACTTCATTGGCTATCAATTTATTAAGAGGCGTAAGCTTACAACTATGGAAGGACCAGTAAACCCATAATATTAGTATCGTTTATGTAACTTTAATAATGCAATTTGTTTGGATCCATTCGAGGTATTGGTGAACGACATATTACGTGAATGCCTTCATTCATACAAGGCGTAAATCTCCGGGAAATCCCTGGGAAATCCCCGTGAAATCCCCAGGTGTGTGGATATTTTATTCATCTTGCATTTGCGTATCTCTCCTACAAGGATTGCCGCTGTCCTGAAGAGGGTGGGTTGCAATTCTGTGTGTGCACTGTGTTTGTGCTGTTAGCGTGCATATCAGATGGTGGTCTTGTCACTGTCTTGAGAGACATTGCAAGCTCCATGCTGGCAGTGCTTCTCTCTAAAAAGCGGCAGTCAACTCTGGCGAATGGTTGCCTGGAAGTGAGGCTGTTGATTGGTACGGTTGTTTCGACTTGATCATATTTTTAAAAAGATGTTCGGACCCCCCTCTTCTCGGGCAGGCAGGATAGCACATAAGAACATTCCCTCTCCCGAAAAAAAAATATTATATTGCAGTGAAAACATTCATCAAAGTGCTTGAAGATTGGCACAAGATGATAGACTTGTCTCTAAATGACTAAGTGTGCATTATATACTCCATCGGTCTTTCTAAACGGTAATAGAATAAAGTAAACGTAAAATATAGGCATGCCAGTAGTGATTTTTTAAGACAGAAATTGTAATTGTTATTAGCAAAATTGTATAAATTTAAGGGCACTGTGTAAAAATGTTGATTTTAAAACGAGAATGGATCTTTCTGTCTAAAAAAAATGCGTGTCACCACTGAACGTACACATTTTATACTGAAAGTATGAGGACATTCTTACCCCCACTTTTTGTATTACGGATTATACAAGGCTGGTGCATAATGCAGTCGATCCTGACTTCGAAATTTGCGAGAGACTTTCCCTCTTTTTCGTCCGTGTCGTCTCTAGCTTCCTGTGACCATCGAACGCTCCCGCCAATTTCCACTTAGCTATTTATAAAAACTACAAACAGTTATCGATTTGGGAATAAACCGGATACACGCCCCTCTGGTTGCAACACAATACGACCGTTAAATCAAAATTGATCAACAGCTAGACGTGTTTCAGGGCGGTTTATGTACGAAAGGGTACCAACTAGAAACCGTCTATATTTTCACACAAACACATTTTACAGCTAGTCTTTCAACGATTACTAGAGAGAGGTTAGGAAACTGTACAGGCTCATAAAACGGTTGTAGGCCATTATAAAATGGCAGTATTCTTTTCAAATACCCTTCCCGTCTATTGATTTGTTTGTACTTAAAATGCAAGGTACGCGATTCAATTTTGCCAGTCGTTCCGTCTCTCTACGCAGTGAGAGGGGTATACCGTCGTTTGCGCAAATTCAACCCGGGGCTTATAAACAAAAGGGCCAATAATGTTGCCAAAAAGTTGAAGTACAATCAAATTAAATAGGGACAATAGGAGGTCCGTTGCTTGTGTGTGTTTGTGGGGGGGGGGGGGTGAATTTCCTCAAATTCCATTAGCAGTACTTTCAGAAAAAAATATATACATACATTGAGTCGAAATTCCAAATGTTCAGGTCCGGCAACCTCCAGCCCAGTAAATGTATCATTGCATAGTATTTTGTTAGTTTTAACTTCGGCTCATAAAGTCATAGACTAACGAAGCATCATTCAGCTATGTCTATCCTTTACGATTCCATCTAAAATTTGAAAACAAACACAATGAAGGACCTAAAAGCACCCATAATTGTTCCGACTTGTGAATGGCTACACGACATCACACTGCAAATCATCATTTATTTACTTATTTTAAATTTAAAGTTACCTATTTTGTTATGTCCATTATTTGATTGAAATTAACATACAACGTGCTCATTCACAAATAGTTCCTCTTCTTAAGTGTCATTACAGACTCTATAAACATCCGGGTCCCGTGGGGCCTGACCTCGTTTTGGGTCAGTGTGGCCCGGATTCTGTGTCAAAATGACCCAGAAATGGGTCAAAATTACACCGAATCCGGTTTAAAAACCCATTTTGTGTATCCACCTTCAGAGTCAGCTTGACCTGTTACTGGGTCTGATCCCCTGGAACCTCTGGAAGTTTTTAGAGTGCAGACTTCTGCCATAGGGCACGAAAGAAGATACAACATGAATCTTTTACAAGAAGAGACAATTAAACATCGTGCAAAAACAGATACTTTTTTGTTTATGTACCAGTGTCTTTCTTGTTAAGGGTAATACAACAAGATAATAATAACAATCAACTCAAATTCTCACATGTTGAAACACTGGGTGGGGTTCAGAGCATTTACAACCATTGGAAACTTGCTATTGTGACGCATGCAATGTGCCCCCTTTATTGTACGCGTTTCTTGTCATAAACACATCAGTGAAAGTTTGTGAGCTATTTTCAGTATTATGAGTTAAACCATTGTCTATGGGATCAGTGCATTAAAAAAAATGTATCCATTTGTCGAAGAGGAAATCGAAGGTAAGTAATTGACACGACAGATGCCTCCAAAACACGTGAAATGAAAGTGTTCTCTAAAAATAATGTCGTCACGTCACATGTTAGTCGGACCATCTTCACGTGATATTCCATTATGCGTGCCAATGTTTGTGTTGGCTGCTAGTGGGTAATCCCGTCGGGGAGGTTAACAACAACGGTTGGTAGATGTCAAGTACTTGTATCGTACTCAGTCCTTGAGAACTACTCGAGTACCATTTTGATAATACTCGTAGCCAAATACCCCCTTCGAAGTCCAGACTCGATACTCGGCTTTAAAAATAATCTGTAATCTGGCCTTAAAATAATCTGGTATCATTAGTCATATCAGAATACACACAAAACAAAAGGTTGAGTGAGACAAGAGCCATTCATATCCCTTCATATACTTCATTGATCTAAAGACCATGAAACCCGCAGCATCGTGATTATAATAGAGATGCATCGCCTGTACATCTCAGTTTGGGCACAATTTGTGCACACTCAATGGAATATAATGAAGCATTTTTCTTAAAGTGAGATTGCATCTTATGTTTCATCAACGTTTCATACATGAATAATAATGGGTTCCGCACTACAGTATTTCTACAATGATGCAAAGAACTTATAATGCGAAGAACCAGTGGTGTAACCAGACATTTTCATTGGGGGCAAATAAAATAAGCAACGGTGATTTGTAATCGTTTGAAATTTCGATAAAACAATTGATCTTGTTATCGAATATTTCAGACGGAAATGTTTCTCAAAAGGATTGGGTAGTGGTAGTGCGGACGTGAACTTTGTATTCAGCACGTTCAGATTGATAAAACAAAATCCGTTTTTGTCAACCCTAAAGTGTATACTTTAACGTTATACTTTATCAAGCAAAGTAGCTATTAAAAAAACCCAGCATTTGGTAAAATGTCATTTATGAAGTGTAGTTCAATTTAGTTTTTACAGGGAGGTTAGGCCTTTACCTTTAGGTAAGTACTCAAAAAATGAATGATAAAAACAACATTATTGATAAAGAGCGCTGGACAGCTGTTAATTTTATAAAACTGTTACCTTAAAACATTGTTAGAAACAACCCTCTTTGAAGTACTGTAGTTTTAGAGAAAAAGGTAATTTTTCACCAACAAATTTGAATCTGGGAAAGGCTTCAGACATGAAGCCTTTCAACGGCATCTGATAAACACTGAAGGTGTTTTTCTTTCATTATTTTCTTGTAACTTCGATTGTGTGTCCAAATTTCCACAGTGTGTTATTTAATGCATACGTTGGAATAATACCAATTAGTGAGGATACTGGTCTTTGACAATTACCAAAAGTATACCCTCACTATTTCTTGGCAACAGCCTCAGTCAAAATTTGAGCACCCAAATATGCAAGTGTATCCAAACCAGTGTTGTAATCATGTCTTTCAGAGCCAATAATAAGTTGCATTCATTGGGGATATGTTACATTCCTTTCTCTCTCTCTCTCTATAACGCAAGAGACATATACTGCGACGAGTATATGACAAGCTTGAGGAGTGTCGATCGCACATGAACTTCATCTGACCCTTAAGGGTACAATACATAATTGCCTTTCCATTTCCCGAGTTTTCAAAAGATAATTAGTCAACCATTCATTGGGGAAAAATCAGAATAAGGGGCCAGCTTCACGAGAGAAAGCTTAAGGGAAACGAATACAAGTTTATTTTTCATCCGATTCTGTGATTTTGTGCCCGTTTGAACGTGTTTATTTTGAATACAAATGTAATACAGGATTGGTAGAGCTGACAAAATAGTTGCAGACAGTGTTAATGTTGTGTGTGATCAACCATATACATGTACAGGAAATAACAAACCTGTGAAAATTTGGGCTCTAAAGGCACACGTTGTCTTGCATTGGGCGATTTGGGCTCTAAAAAGCGTTTGCTATGAAATTAGTTGAAATGAATATGGTTGGAAAGATGTTCTAAAAGTACAATGTAATGATCCACACAAATATGCCATAAAATCGGTGGTTTTCTTTATACTTCGTGAACTAACACGGTCCGCCCTTTTGTTGAGTCAAATTTTTGACTCCCCAAATATGGCGGACAGTATTAAGTCACAAAGTAAATGGAAAACCACACAATTTCGAGGCATATTTGTGTGAGTCATTATATTCTACTTTAAAAAAAATTTCCAACCATATTCATTTAAATTCATTTAAAAGCAAATGCTTTTATAGCCCAAATCGCCCACTCCAAGGCAACGTGTCCCTTTTTGTGTGAGTCAGGAGGCAAAAATGAGAAGGAAAAAAAACACGCTCATTTTACCCAAATCAGCTTGCGTTTTATTATTTTTTTTAAAGGTTATCAGATACATAGGACTTTATTTCAGAGGGAAATATTTCACAGGACAACCCCCCCCCAACAAAAAAACCCACATTGATTAACAAATAAATAAATAAATGGGCTAGTCATGAACTAAGACTGAAATAACATGATGTTTTTAATTTTACCAATCCTGTAAAATACCCTTTAAAAACTAAATTTAAAAAACTACACGAACTGGGTTTTGTGGTGTGTTGCAATTTTCATTGCACCATTTCGGACCAAAATATTTCTGTGAGGATAAAGGGTGCTGGCATGACGTGACCACAGGCGTCTCGTTTTGGAATTGAACCTACGACATTTCACATTCTAGAACAGCTAGTCTCCGCCTCCAGACTGCTGTTGGGAATTCTGGAAGCGTAAGGCAATACTAGCTCAGAGCAATACATTTCTGTACTGAAATTCCCAGTCGGCTTTGATTAGTTCAACAGGTTTAATAAAGACGTTAGGCTCCGTTTACCGACCCCTTGCAACTAAATGTATCATTGATCAAAGTCATTTCTGTTTACCTTAGATGAATGTTATAACTAAAGGCCAACTTCATTTAGTTTATAACAACTGCAGACAGCCAACGTGTGGAAAGTTTGTGCGGTCAAATTTTCGCGAAAAACACGAACTAACGGTAAACGTTTTGTAAGGAATGTTGTGTAGGCTCACATTGCGAAAATTTTATTGGACAAATCGAAATACGAAACTGATGCCTAGGATTGGCTTTCTCGTGTATGCCGGTATTTCGAAGGAAAATATTTCTGATGGATAGGTCTGACTATTAAACATTTTTGGTTAAAGGAAGAATGTTCCCATGGTTTGGATGGTGCTTTGAGCTACAAAAAGCGGGGTTTTTGTTTAATTTATGAAATGAACATGGTTGGAAAGATGTTTTTAAAATAGAATATGATTGCTTACACAAAATATCCATTGCCATTTTGTAGAACCAAATGTACGACTCACATAAAATTACGGACCTTGTCAGTTCATGAAGTAAAATGAAAGGCAACGATTTCGATGGATTGTGTGAATCATAATTGTATTTTGTTAAAACGTCTTTCCAACCATCATTTCATACCAAACGCGTTTATGGTCCCAAGCGACCAATCCAAAGGCAATGTTTCCCTTAATTTTAAGAGCAAACAAATTGCTTGCTACTCCGTTATGGGAGATATTGTACGGTTGTGTTATGTAATACATGAAGAACAAAAGGATAAGGCGCGTTGATTTGCAAAATAAAAACATGCATTAGTGTGTCGTGTTTTTGTAGTGGAAACACGTCTCTAGGGAACTTTAATCTGTCACGAATAAGGTCAAGCCTCCGCCTATCTTGTTTTTAAAAACTGATATGCCTTGCGGGGACTACTCGAACTAGCTTTTGAAAACCAAAGTTCGTGTCTCAACAGTGAACTGCCAGTAGTAGGGCCGATGTGCTCTGAACATTATCTGCGCCGACATTTCAGATTCTTTATCTATTCATCCATCCAAGCACAAGACAAATAGTTATTACTCAGATATGGGGCTCGCTGTAAGCTCCGCGCATTAAAACAAAGCAACTCAGTGGAACATAGAGCTTGTGGAAGTTCAGCTATGTTGTTTTTCAAAGAGATCCTTCCTCTGTTGGTAACCATCCTACTTGGAATTAAGTCCACGGAGAGCCACGTTCTGGGCTTAGGGACCCGGGTTCGTGATGGGCTTGGCACGGACGATCTGACGGGCAGCAAACTGAAGAAATCCGTCAAAGCGCTGGATACCAGTATAATGGAGCAGGGTGGTGAGAGGAGCAAGCGGGCGGCTTTTATGGTGGAAGGGACGGTATGGTGTGGGGTCGGGGACACGGCCACTGAGTACTCCGATCTCGGTTACTATCGACAAACCGATAGCTGTTGCCGGGATCACGACCATTGTCCCGCTATGGTAGCTGGTTTCTCTTGGAAGTACGACGTGTTTAACTACATGCCGTATACCATCAATTTGTGTGGATGTGACGAAAGGTGACAATAATTAATACAGATTTATGAAATCTTGATGCGGCTTTGTTTCCAGAATTTCTATAAAGAATTTACGATTTTCAATTGAAATAGGTTATATATAGTATTAAAGCAATAAGTTATTGTTGTGTTTGTTTAATACACAATTTTAACATGTTTTTTTTTTTTGTGACGGATTGATGCAACCCGTCAAGCTTTTTGATATATTCTTCAGCTAGTCGAAGACACCAACATTCTTTGACGTCTGATCAGTTGATTTTGGCGTTATGGAAACGTCCCATATACTTCTAATAATTGTTTGTGATTGCATTACTTTTGAATATATTCGAAGTTACTGTATTTAATTAGCAGGTTATGCCTTTCCCGCCCATATCTAACAGGTTCCGGGAGTGTCTTTTGGCAGCAAACACGAGCATATCTCAAGAAGTTGGTACTTTCTTCTTCAACACCCTCAGGCCGATGTGTTTTAACCTCTCCGAGCCGACCGAGCGCTGCCTGAGTTGGGGATGGTTTGGGAACTGTCATGAGTACGGCATGAGGAGATCAGCCACGTTGGGGTCAAGCGGACACTTCCCGATCAAGAACGAGGTTGAAGAATTCGATGACGCTATGGAGCCCCATGGTGATACCGATTGACGGAATAGATTATATGGCAAGCATGCACTCTAAAAACTATCAGGTCAGAATTGACGCAGTTCCGGGTCACAAGGGGCTTGACCCATTTCTGGGTAACTGTGACCCGAATCTATGTCAAAATGACACAGAAATTGGCAAACTGACGCAGAATTCAAAATAAAATCCCATCTAGTCACCAGTTTCCGGGTCAGTCTGACCCAGGAATGGGTCATGCCCTCGGGATCCAGGTAATTCTGACCCGGTTTTTTTTTAGAGTGTAAACCAACAAGATATTCAGTTACTTTGCAATACACGCACCTGAATGCCTTGTTGCACCCACACTGTTTCGCTTTTACAACATTAACATTTATTTCACTCTCCCTCAATGAAAAACATACCGGTAATGATTAATTTCATCCTTGAATGTTTTGTTGTTGAGAACAAGGCACGATTTGGTATAAAGTATTTTAATGTAGTCTTTATAATATTGACGGTGATTTAGAAATAATTTAATCTCAAATGTAATTTGCATATAGTGTTGCTCTTGTCCTACCATTTTCAGCAAAATAGGGTTAGTTTTAGAGGACCAATGTACCAGAAATGCTCCAGATTGAAAAGTCAACAACCCAGGGGCACACTATTGAACATTTCCAACATTCTTTATAATAAATACAAGCCACGGCCTTCAAATCTTTGATTTACAGAAACAAGTTGTGGGTTTCAATTTGAGGCTTGGGGCATGATTTTCTCTCTCTTTTATTAGTGCAGTGCAACCGTAATGAGTGACTATATGGGGGTAAATTTGAAGTTCGTTGGGATTTACGCTTTTTATTATTCAGAAGTAGGACGAGGCCATATGACAGCAAGTCACGTCTCACAAGTCTCGTACAAGTGTTTTCCCCCATTGAACACTTTATGGGCGTTAATGTCACAATGAAGCCTGATAGCATAATGATATAGGCATCTGCATAAGCAAGGTTTACATAGTGATTAATCGTTCAGGTCAGACCCTGGCTCGGGGCATGGGGGAGGGGCGTACTTCACTGTTCACTTTTACATAACTAAATTATCAGTACTATTCATATTGTAGTAGAGGCTACCCAGATCATTATTTCATAAACTACCCAGCAGCAAATGTAGGGCTCACATGATATTGGCTAAGCTAAACAAATTAAGCAGAAAACAAGACACATGATAAATCACATGACATTATCTGCTAAACCTGTTTCTATAAGCACAATGTTTGGGGCTTAGAGGAGTCACGTGTTCTTGGTAGCAACATGGAGGTAATCTCCAAGTAGCAACATGAAAGTGGGTCATTCTCGGATTGTTCACGATCCAATAGTAGTTATTGCCATTTTGGGGTTAATCGTCTCGTCTGAATGGGAGCTTTTCTATCCGATTTTGATGGCTTTAGAATCAGTTCTGTATACATCTCTGATGTCGTGACTAATAAATGCCCATTGCGTCTAAAATAAAATTGAGTTGTTTTTTCACTACCAAATTGTTTCCCCAAAGAAAGAAAACAGATTTTTATTTATTTATTTATTATTATTTTTTTTTTACAAACAAGCAATGTAATCATATTCAAGTCTTCAATAATCTGCACCCATCGGTAAATGAGTCAAGAATCTCTATTGTCAAAAATGGACTTTGGTCTGTAACTAACTTGTCCCTGTGGAACAAGGTGAATAAACAAGTAATGCCTTCTTAGTTTGATGAGCGCCCTCTTGTGACAATTTACGTTACGGGGTGGGGGTTGTGTACATTATAGTTGTTACTTTCTAACCAGTAAGATCTAGGTCTGGGGGTTGAGAAATCCTGAGAATTTCTGACATCGGCTACTTACGAAACACCTTAACATTCCAAGCAATTACAATTTCATTAGTATTTGTTTATTCGGTTGAAACCATACTCGAGGTAAACTTAATTAAATAAAATGATTTGAAATCACAATGATTTCTGTAAAATCAGTGAGATTATTATCATACTCTTATTTTCTGCTCCATCTATCTTCTCTTTAACCAAACCTGTCTAAAATACATTTTTGTCAAAATTTCGGTACAAGGAATAATGCTGAAAACAAGTCAAGCATTACGGTCTTTCAGGGCATTTTATAAAATTCTATACTGGTTCATCAAGTTACAAAATATCCTGATGGGTGTTATGTTAAGAAAGGTTGATGTCATGTCATTGTGAAGGATTTAAATTCATTTTGTGTACGTAGATTGTCATTTATGAGTGAAAATAAAGAAAAACCCTGGGCAGTACAGTTTTTAAGTCCAAAAGATACTTACTACACAAATACAGTAAAACTATATGAATAATAATATTTACAATTCATATTACAGTTATTGTACTAATTATGAATAATACAGAAGGTGTGGGCAGAGGGCTGAACCCATAATTCAATAACCTAAAATAAAAACAAACAAACCACTACAGACTTGTTAGAATACTGTTCCATATAATAACTCCTAAGAGTAGGGAATTTAATTGTTTACAAAACTACAAGTCCACTCCTAGACCTTCAAATTAATATCTTAATTCAACCATGTTGAATTCCTGTACAAAATGTTACTATCTACTGGATTCACTGTATGCAATCAAACTTCTGTTGATCTACTTCACCTGACGCCATCACAATAATCTTGGTTACGCCATTTTGGGAGTCAATGTCCCCGTGTGTACGTTATGCAGTGTTGCGCGCATCTTAGGTGACACACATTTACACGCTTACCTTCACTTGTACGCGCAAAAATGACAAGCGTGGCAGACAGTAACTGCTAGTGATGTTGTGCAAGGGGTAAATATCAGGAAACTTTGTAGGGACCAATTTTGTTTCAAGTCTGCACTCAAATTTCTAACTTACCCCTTTTTGTCACATTGACTGATATGATTGTAGTGACGAATCCTAAATTAACATTTTCCATTGGTACAAGATCTTAATTTTTACGTTAACGCTGTGTTTCACAGTTCTGCCAACTCAAACAAATTATATAATACTCATAAAATAAAAACAATAACATAAAAGAGACCAAGGAAAAAAAAACTAATGAAGAAAATGTTAATGACAAACAGGCACTACATTAAAAATCTTCACTCTCGCTCTTCACTTTGTTAATCATAGCCCAAATCTACAACAAATTATAATACAAGAAATGGTGACACAATTTAAAACACAACTATTTAGAAAGTTTTTCTACTGTGGAATTGTAGAGTGTTAATTAATAAACCTTTAAGTGGGTATGGATGGAAGATTTGTTCAAACATTCCGACACAACAAACAATGGTAACATATCATAATGAGTCATGTTTCATTCCTAGATACATGTACTAAGAGAAACAAAAATCCCACTCAAACTCCATTTTTCACTCTATCCATTCATAATTCTCAAACAACAATCCTTGTTTTGCCTTGGTTTTGAATAAGCACAATTACCAGGAGTCTTTCTAAATCTATCAGAATTGTTCACCTTTTTGCAACTCAAATGCAAGAGTGATTTGGCTTTGCAGTACTAAATCAAACCCCATTTGATTCTTCCAATCTATCAATTTGAATTCTCCAAAAGCCATCCCCTTTTGGTCTTGGTTTTTACCAGGGAGAAAACCCAAACCGCTCCAAATGTGGTTAACTTACAAACCAAACTGGCAGGAGTGTCATATTCCACATAGTATTGGTTTGGCTAAATCAAACAGAATCAAACAGAATCAACAAAACCCACACAACTTCTGAAGGATGTTACTTTACATGTAGACAGTTAATGGCATTCTAAAAAATAATCACATTTGCACTTGTTGTAGACTAACAAATTGTTAAAATTCTGCATTACTTTTCTGCAAGGGAATCTAAATGTAACAAGGGGAAGTGTTATTGAAAAAGTTTTACAACTTGGAGAGTAGTTTCACATTTCAAACAGGATTGTATCAGCTCTGGATGTAAATGCTACACAAGACCCATGGGGAGGGATTTGTATTTCAGTCAAATCAAGCAGCAAACATAAAGGTCAGTGGTTTTGTGAACCCCAATACCCTTGGCTACTTTTTGTTCATCCTTCACGAAGCCATCAAAATCTGTGCCCAATTTCATGCCATTGCTTACCTGAGAATACTGCACTCACAACCCATAGATACATGTGCTTTACATGGCACTGTAAGCACAGAGCTCAGTGGCAAGCAGTGTTATGAAATTCAGAACCGATAGCATTCAGTAACTCAAAACAACCCTGGGATCAAGATTTGTTACTTTTATATTAAGGTTGGTTTGTTTCTGGTCAGCAAAAATGCATCCAACGAAATCAAGAAGAATCAGGGACGGATAATTGAAGAGTTTGAATCTTGGAAACAACATTCTGTTCTGTTGGATTTGAATTAATTTTTAAAATCCGTCTTTTTTGTAAAAAGTCATCAGGCACTTGTAATTTGAGATGGATCCCATAAATTGTCTTTGGAATCATTAATATGTACTCAAATGTCTCAGAAAACTAGGATCGTTGGATTGCAAAAATCTAAGAGTGTGCAAAATTGGAAAAATATGTTTTTCAAACAACATCTAATTCAATGAGCTAGAGTGTGCACAGTGTATACTCAATGCTTACATCACGTAAGGTTAACCTACCAGGGTCAAATTTCATCAAGCTGCCGACAGAAAATGGTACTTCTACCAATTGGTTTCTACTTAACAAAAATTAGCAGGTAACCAGTCAGAAACATTATAAATTACATGGTGTTGTGGCTGGTAACCTGTTTCTGTTAAGCAATATTCTTCTCTGCTAAGCTATTTCTTGCTTATGAAAATGAACCCAGCAGTTTTTGCATGCCATTGAGTGACACAGCAATGCAAGTCTACTGTGATCATGAACACTGTATCCTCCTATCTGTCTATGAAATTGTGTACATTTAGAAAATCTTGTTCTTAACAGCAAGCAGCAAAATATGTTATGGTAATTAGCTCCATGAAATTAACCTTTGGGCTTTATGACTGGCCCCTAAGGAAAACATAATTCCACTACCCTTGGTCAGTGATTTGATTTGATGGGAGACTTTGGAACACTAGGTGACAGTAGACTTACCAGGTAAATTTCCATTGTTTAAGTAATTCGGAGCAAACGCACATTGGATAGACCTGGTAAGTCTGCTGCCACCTACATGTAGTGTTCCCAAAAGTATTTGACACCTATGTTAACCCTACCAGGTAAACAAAGAGACAAAATATCGCTCAAGGCTAAGAAAAAAAATCTTTAAAAAAATGTCAAAACAGCGAGTGCGCCCATCCATCTAAGGATGTCAATAAACTCACTGAGATGTCCTTAATACTTAACGAAATTACAAACATTTTAAGGTCAAATGGTCAAGAAAGCGTCTTGACATTCAATAACCCAGTGCACCCAGTAAAGCAGCATAAGAAACTTATCCTTAAAAAAAATTAACAACATAGGTACTGGTACACTTTTATGACAACTTTGAGGCTACTTTTGTCAGCACAACTGACTTTTACAATAAAGGAACATTCAACCATACTATTCAGTATGATATTGTTGAGTGATGTTGAGGTAAATGAGTAAATTAAGTTGTCGAAGTAAGGCACAAATAAAATTAATGCCATGGAAGCATTTTAAAATCAGGAAACAAAATATACAATCGCAAATTGACTGCACAAGTAAAATACCGCACTTTTTGAAGGATCAATTACAAATTTGCAGATACGCTTGGACCGGGGACGCATACGCAATGCTAGGTACACCTGTCACTCAACGTAGCAGTGCGTTTACACAAATTAAAAATAATGTACATTAAATTTGAACACCTATGCCTAACGGAGAGTAAAGCACCACAACATTTAACCATCTGATAAATCTCTTTGAATTAAGTGTTAGTTCTTACAGGATTGTTCCAATGAGCAAATTTGCCGAGCCAAAACAAAATGTGCTGAGCGAAAAACAGGTTACCAGCCAAAACAGAGTGTCATGTATAATGTCTGTGACTGGTCCCCTGCTTTTTTTTGGCTTGGCAGATCAAATTGTTAGGCAATATTCTTATGGAGCCTATGACACAATACACCCATAGGAGTCCGTTTACTTTAGGTGATCAACTGGGACTCAAGTGGCTTGCTTAAAGCCAAGGAAATACTGCAGAACAAATTTCTGCTAAGAAGAAGCTAGCACAAAACCAGTCACAAAATGGTACATATGGCATGACATTTTGGCTAAGCAAAATTGGTTTGATATGAACTTAAACCGCGCCCAGTCTCATATGCTTTGTACCAATAGCATTTTTTAAAGTCATTAATTAAATTAAACTATTTTTGAAAAACAATTGTTATCTTTGGATTACTTTTTATTACGCAAATCTCACAGAGATTTGGTAAATCTCTACAAGCTAATTCTTGAACTAATGGTTTACAAACTATTTTAGTGATAAAATTTTACAGATTTTAAACATGTCACGTTTCGTCTTGTACAAAAAATAATTGTACAATTTTGTTTTTGCCCCATCTTATGCAGACAAATCCTGCATTCAGTGGCTTGTTCCATAATGTTTGTTTTTATAAACATGGAGTTCACTCAATGGTCAATGGTCCTTGGGTTGTCAAATGTACAGAGTCTCTCATTGGTCAGATATGCATTGATGTTATTGTACAATGTCTCTCATTGGTTGGTTGTCCTCATCCCTGATTAGTTGGTTGTATACCGGCATCACTGTACGGCGTCTCTCATTGGTTCTCAGATGTTATTCTAGGGACTTCTTTGTCAGTTGATTGTCCACTGCTGTCATTGTCCGGAGTCTCTCATTGGTTGGATGATCAATGATATCATAGTACAGACTCACTCATTGGCTGTTAATCTTGTGTTGTCATACCTAAGGTTGGCAATAGTCCAGTTGATTGGTCGGTGCTTGTGGCTCTTATAAAAAGTAGTCTGGTACTGGTTTCTTGGCTGGCATTCCTCTTACCTCCTGTAAACAAACACAATATATAGAGGTCATTTTATTTGGATCACTTTGTCAGGTAGGGTCATACATTGGCAAATACTACAAAAATTTATGACCACGAGCACTGCAGCTGTTGATAAGTATAAACTGTTTCTCAGAAAGGATTCATTTCAAAGTAATATGGTTTGATAATTTTTCATTTCATATGAATCTGAGAAACAACACATACATGAATCGTTTCACAGGTTTCTGAGGGTTGGCGACCGTTTGCGAATGCTACGGCCAGAGATATGGTTGGTACCCACTGTCACCTCCCCAAGCACGGATGGGTTGGACGCTCTTGTTTTCTCAGCAAGTAAAGACTATATTCAGCTGGACTTTCAAATGTGACTTTTATTGCATCTTTACTGATAATTTTGCCTATCAATCAGACCCTACCTTCAAATAAGGGTAGTTACTTTTCCCTAACTGTTTAGATTTTGATAAGATTGGCAGACCAGACACACTCCAAGCATGGTTGGTTTAGCTTTACAGTTAATAGATAGTCTGGAGAAATTGGAGTAATGACAAATAACCCCAAATCCTGAGGTAATTTGGATAGGATTTGTCCAAAATCTATCAAAATATTCCATTCTACTCCTCTCAAGACCACATTTTTGGACACTGATATATAGGATTGGTGTGAGTGGCCCTATGCTAGGAGGGGTGGTTTGGGACTGCAGTAACGTATCCATTAAATGTGCACAAGATTATAAAAAAAACTTACCTGTGGTGCTGCCTCAAATATTGTAAAATCTCTTTGTAAGTGTTCATCTAATTCCAGTATTGCTGCCACATTACCACACCTGGGGAAAAACACAAAAGTTGGGTTCGTTTGCATACCATGATTGGATATTTACCTCGAAAGAGTACCATTGGACTCATAAATGTGTCCAGCATCAACACTTTCCTGTTTACAAGAAACTGAACAGTGGTGAATCCTGGGGGCAGAGGCAGTGTGCCCTCCACCCTCAAGCAATACTATCCCAATGCCTGCTTATTTGATTGCACCCTGGTGTTCTAATGAACCAGGGATAAGACTGGAATGATGTGAACATTCCTGGAAAAAGGCTTGCGGGTCTGGGTCACCCTTATTCTCCACCGGAACCCTCCCAGATGTTACAATTCAGGAGGTTTCCAGACTCTGTGCATCACCAGAAATACAAAACGACAGACTTGGACACAATGTGGACGTGTCTTTCTCCCTTCGGTGACTGCTTCACTTCTAAGAACATTTGAAGGCTCAAGAAGATTTTGAGTCCTGAAGTCAGAAATAGTTCGGAGAAATCACGTGACTGAATGAACGTTGTTTTGATTATTTTTCAAAACCCAATTTATGAAAAGGTAATTGAATGACCTATTCCCAAAATCATTTCTTTGAATTGTTTATACATCGGCGCACTCTCCTGTCCAACTGGCTCTTGCCACAAAATTCCACAGGAGACTGTGGAGACCGTGGAGACCAAGTCCACAGTACATGGGGGTATCCATATAATATCAGCAAATGTACAAACAGAAGAAACCAATGCACACAATGCTAGCCTGGAAGGTTTGGTGGAAGTCTGTGGTACCAGTGAACAGGACAGAGCTTTACCAATCCACAAGTTTCTCAATAAAAGTCTCTTTTCTCCGTCTTAGAGTAGAAGTCATAATTGAAACAATGAAGGTTCTTGGTCGTAACTATTGTTTAAGCTCTCAAAGAATATTTCAAGTATTAACAGCGAGAGGGTTAGACCTATCTCAGATATCTTCTGATGATGTAATAAACCAGTGAATGAATTCCCTTGTATAGCATTGCAAATTGCTACTCAAAATCTCTCAGTTGCTGTTCCAAAATCATCACTTGCTACTCAATAATGCGCATTGAGTATGAACAACAAATGTTCAGACCAAATATTTTGCTCTGCAAAGTTGCTGGAAGAAATCGTTCTCTGTAAACAGCACTCAAATACATCAAACTGCAGGCCTGGAATTCTATATTTGAGAGGACAAGGCCATTTTCCTTTTGCAACATGGCACTTACACATGAAAGTCTATGGGAAACTTTTGACGGGGCACCAAGGCCAAGACCAGGGAAACATGGCCTCTATGTGTCATTCTAGCCCTGCAATCTGTACGTTTGAATTTGAAATTCGTTTGACCAATCGATCCCACGGATTAACTTCTGATCCAAATAACACAATATTGGGTAAGTTGCGCTCCCATCCCCATCATAACACATCCTCCCTCCCCCTTCATAGCAAATGAATCTTTGCATCCAGACCTGCTAAGTCAAACAACACAAGAGAGTGAAACAATTCATATAAACCAGTGAATAAGACAGTTACTGATCAAAGCCGCAATCACACGCCACACTGTTCCCACTATCCACCACCTACCTATAGCAGTAATTGGGCGCTGACCAAACGGTTAGTACAGTTTCATTAAAATGCCACTTGTATCCTTCAATGACTAGTTGATGCGCTCTGCAGATCATGTCAATGTTGTTGACTGTGTTAAACTGCTGCACCACGTCGCTTCCAAACAGGTAGCCTGCACCTCGAGGACTGACCCCCCAGCCTTGGGTATCTAAGGACAAACAAGGGCAGTAACAGAAACAGGTAAGATGAAAAATATACTTGACTCAGGAAAGCAAAACAAACATATTTTTTTTCAGAGCACAGGAAACTCTGGCTTAATCAGAAGACACGTACAAAAGGAAAATTTACCAGGACACAGATACTGAGGCTTGAAAAAGCCATTTTTAAAGCGTCTTTTTATGTGGGGCAGTTGACAGGATAACACACCTGGATTGTTCCTTGTGGTACAAGTTCAACAGCAATGGACGGTGAGACCCACTTGGAAAGCTCACCAGTACCATGCACCATGTAATGCACTCACTTTATCAAACTTCCAGGTGAAAAAAAAAACGCTTTAAAAACGAAATGTTCTGCCACTTGGTCAGCACTTACAATTGTACAGATGGCAGCATTGTGTCAAAATTCTAGATGAAAAAGGTGCTGTAAAAAACTAACTGCCCTGCCACTTGGCCAGAGTTAACAATTGTACAGATGCAGCATCAAAACATATGAAATTCACTTCACTCTCCAGAACCCCTGCTTGTAGATTATCACTGTAAGCACATTTAGTATAGTAGACTGTTGCTAGTCTCTCCATTGACCTTCAGAGTTCAAATATATTAATAAATGTGTTTAAGCGAACTGAGAACTTCAGACCCCGCAGGAAGAGGCTGTATTAGTCTCACACATAATCGCCTCTGATTACTAGCTTGTCTTTTTCATACATTAAACCATACATGTTGGGAACAAAATAACGACAGACTTGCATGGCCTATGGTGCACTTTTTTTAATGAGAAAGTATTTGAAAATAACATTGTCAACATTGTAAAAGTGTAAAAGGTCAGTATACAGTGCTTAGTATACATTGGTTCAGGGCAAACCTAAGTCAAGTTGTTCTTTATCGTAGCTGCTATAATTACATCAACTAAACATGTAGGTAACTGTCAGTGATCCAAGAGGAAATTGTATTAAACGATGGTGGACTTGTGAAAAGGGAGGCACAATGATCTGGCTGGCTAGTTGCAACCAAAGGAAGAAAAATATCATGCACTTGATCATTACCTTCGGGGTCCGACCATAGCAGATCGCACATTGGCCCGTCATGTGGAACTTCCTGCTTTCTGTCAATCACGCGGATCTGATCTAATGTGTTGATAGAGGGCGACAAACCACCATGTACGCAGAAAATCTAAGGAAATGGAAAGAGTTATATTGATCATCTACTGAAAACCCTAATCATATAATTATGCTCAAAAATTTAATTCATTGGCATTTATCAACGCAGAAAAAGGTTTAAAACAAAACAACTACCGTACAAGTGTCTGGAAAATTCAATACGACACAACACAAAATTTCAATGGAAATATGACCTTACAGTAAACACATTAGTAAAAAGTTGGAAGGAAAAAAAAATATATATATTCAATACACATGTAACAACACAAGCAAAATTTGAAAACAAATACAAAATTGCAAGGAAAGAATAAACAACACATGGCAAATAATATGACTTCAAGCAAGTATGCCCAACTGCACTCAGGTCGTCCACCTCCAACTATAGTTCCCGCCTAATGCTTCACGAAGGCAATGAAGCTAATTGCCTCCATGCCTACGGCCATTGCCTTGGTGCCCCATGAAATGTTCCAGTACAATTTACATCTTCCTTACAAAATGTCAGCTTTGTTTAAAGCTTTTTGGATGTTTTTGAACCTTGCAGGGTTGTGGCCGTGCGATAAAGGACCTGGCCATTGCCTCGGTCCTTTATCCCACCGCCATGACCCTGCCGGTTTTAAACTGCCATTTAACCCTTTCGTTACCGAATTGTTTGGACATAAACAACTGCTGGTGACCGCATTGTTTGACCACTCAAGCGTGAAGCACACATTCTTACACAACAGAAAGCTTTCGTTCAAAGGCCATTTTTACAAACTCCATTATCTCCTTGAAGATATTGTTTTACAGCAAAATAAGTAAGAAAAAAGTTCTTCCTTATTGAATTCCCTTTCATATAGTCTAAAACTCATTGAGATTGGTCCAATAAATGTCAAAGTTCTTGGTCTTTCTTTCCTCAGTGCAATCTGTAATCTCAAACACTTTTTTGTACACAACCATATGGCGCTCCGTAGGTGTTTGGCATTTCGGATCTTCCTATTCCAATTTGAAGAGATTGCATAATAGCAACCTTATTTTATTTTACCACCATTGGAAAGATCCGATCTCTCTCTTTCCAATGATGGTAAGCTTGGGTATGGAGGGTGAACATGGACAAAACTACAACTTTATTACAAATGGCCTTTGTGCTCAGGCTTGAGTGCTTTTTTGTGTGCAAGCTTGGTCGACTAAAGTCGCCAATGGTAAGGAAGAGGGGGTATGAGTGCAGTCGACTAAAGTCGCCTATGGTAAGGAAAGGGTTAAGACCTCGTAGCCACACTTTTATTCCCTTATTCAAAACCAGAGCGGATGATAATGATTGATCAGACAGTAGAAGAATACTGTGTACCATGTAGATGCATTCAACATATGATATTATATTGCAGGCTAGCATAGCCCATTCTTCATTCAAAACCATAGTGAATATTAATGAATGCTCAAGCAGCAGGAGGGATAAGAGTTGAAAACAAATTTCAGTGCAAATTTCAGTGTAGTAAAATCTGTTTTTAGAGGTCATGATACTCTAATTGTGAGGAGAGTTGACTTACTTTGCCGTCTATGATGGCAGATAAACTGAGATAGTCAAAGATTTCTGTACAGTATCTCCAGACGGTGATGGAGCCATATTTCCTTAAACACTCATCGTAAAAACCATAGACTTGTGTGATCTGCCGGCTCTCATGATTCCCTCGGATCAGTGTGATTCGATCTGGGTACCGTACCTGTAGGTCACAAGACAAGACAGAGGATTTGATTAAGTCTACTTTGTTGATGAAAAAAAAAAGTTCAAAAGCAAATGTAGCCACTCATCTGGTTTTACGGATGAAGAACTTGAGAACACTTTCAGTTTTAGTTCAAATTGTTACTCGTGTACAACCTTCAACTATTACATTAATGCCAAGACATAATAGCTAAAACTTAAGCATTGTAATACCAATCTTAAGCAAGTTTATAAAAAAAGGTCAATCTTTAATAAAACAATTTTTTTGGGGTAATGTCATCAAGTATGTCATGCAAAAGGTTGCAACTGATCGATGTTTGAAGTTGTGTTCTGAGACTTTGGTTGTTTCTCAGTTCATTCAAGAAATTTTTAATTCAGCACACATGTAGAAATGCAACAGCATTTATCTAATAAGCAGTTTTAGCAACATTTGTACAAATTTTATTTACACATTATTGTTAAAAATGTAGTAATCAAAAGTTGTCAGGACTTTCTAGTGTGATGAATATTAGCACTGAGTGAGCCTAAGCTTGATAGCAAGGCTGTTGTTGTACCACACACACACACATTCTCATGTACATGTAAGACTGTATAGTACACTGGGCCCTCACACAGCTGTGACGCAACTGCAGTCTTCCAGATTTGACAGCAATCTTAAAAGCCTACTCCAGACATATTGGCTATTGAAACACAGCTCTGCCTTGGTCCCAATTCATATAATTTGCGCAGTGTGTGGCCGACCCTTGATTAATGTCAATTACTAATTGGTAGATAGTTGCATATTCCCACTCATGCCCCACTTTCAACGAATTCCTTTAAAAAGGAATTACCATAAGACCTGCAAGGCTGTCATCCTGAAGGACTCCAAATGCTGGCATGTACAGTACATGCATTTACCTGCACATTTATGTATTATGTAATTTGTGTAGTGGTTGCAGTATGGAAGCACATTGCACAAGCTGTATGTGTGGCAAGCTTGTCTTATCAAACCAACGACAGGCAATTGGGATTGTGCAAGATATCTTGCAATCAAACCGAATTACAGTCATAGAAGCAACTGAATCTCACCTTTAACGCTAATAGAAGAAGAAACGTTTCAACACTGTAAAAACCTCTATCCACAAAGTCACCCATGAACAAGTAGTTGGTGTCAGGAACATCGCCCCCAACCTTAAGAAGGGAAAGAAAAGTACAACTTTGCTTAGTGCAGAAAAATAGCGCTAAGCAGAAACAGCTTACCAGCCAAAATGTAATGTCATTCGAATTGTTTTGACTGGTACCCTTAATTATTTTGCTAACCCAAAGATTTTTGATAGCAAATTTTTTGCACCTTGGGAATACTACAAATGCGATAGCCATTTTTCAAACATTACCTTAAATAATTCTTTTAAGTCGTAGAATTGGCCGTGGATATCTCCACATACTGTTACTGGTGAATCCACCCTCTGGACATTGCTCTCTTCAATTAAAATCTCCCTGTGGTAAAAGAACAGCAAATAGCACATGTTGTATCAAAGATAGAATATGATTTATACTTTGTTCCTAACCCCGTGCAAAGGCCACCATCACGGAGGTCAACCAATGGTATGCAGGATGCACAGCTCTCAGCCAATGATTGGTCTTCCTTTTGACCTCATTGAGGGCGCTGTTTGAACTTGATAAATCTTAACTTGCTATGGGTCTATTAATTTCAATGTTTGTTTCCATAAATGGGACAAGATTAAAGACATTGGTAGTTTATGGCTGCTATTGACCCAAGTCTCCTGCATAGAGTTATATATAGGAACAAGAGGGCGCACTGGTAATGCTAGGTGCACAAACGCGACGGGACCGCAAGGAGACACGCGCGCCATTTTGTACGAGGGCAACATGGAATACAAAATACGCGGTGTGCTTGCTAAATACACATTATGCGGGCTAAAAAAAACGAGTGGCCGTTAGTTGTTTCGATGGGTTTATTTTTTTTGTTTCAGTAGAGGATGAACATACTGTGTTATGATTTATTGTCCAAAGTGAAGGAATATAATTCTAAAATATTATATTTATTCTGGGATTATTTAGTACTATAAACGGTCTTCACTGGCATTCATAAATTTCACAGTAAACCCTTTCATTGTTAACCATTGCTCTGTTGCAATACGCACAAATAGTTTAGACGTCGTTTTTGACTACTTACGAAATGGCCACCGCTGCCCTTGTCGGGTCGCATAACTAGGCTAGTGCGCCCTCTAGTTCCTATATATAACTCTATGGTCTCCTGACATCATCATCACAATAATCTTGGTATCACCATTTTGGGAATTTAGCTGACGCGACACTTACACGCATACAATAATTTGTATGGGCAATGTGAGTTCCAAAATGGCAAGTGTTGCAGACAGTAGGTGCAATGGGTTCAGTAGCTGGTTTGCTACAAGCTGCCTCCAAGAACTATGGTCCCAAAGTAAATACATTCACAGAGACACAAAGTGTGGCAGACAGTAGGTGCAATGGGTTCAGTAGCTGGTTTGCTACAAGCTGCTTCCGAGAACTATGGTCCCAAAGTAAATACATTCACAGAGACACAAAACCATCGGCATAAGACACCAACATATTGCAATGAAAACTTTGCAATGTACATGTACTATTGCTAGGTACTTATTGTAGAATTGTACTCAATAAGATGTGTAGGTCTGTAGTTGAAGGGATCTGACCATAGAAACAGAAAAATCCAGAAAAAAATCTACAGTCTCCTTTAGACCCAAAGAAATTTCAGATTGTAACATTTTAGAGGATTTATAGACTCCCTACCATCTGTCTACAAGTGTCTACACCACCACTACGTTGGAAATTAGGCAAAATCCAGACAAATCACAGGTCCATAGCTAGAATAAAAAGACATTCGGATACAAAATAAGACACCAAGAGCTAAGCCGGCTTTTAACTCACCTTGCTTTTGCACATAATGCTTTGACTTCACTTTCTTTGATTATTTCACATTTTCTGAGCTGTTCTATTTGCCTGAAAAGACACAGAGTAGATTTGTTAAGACATTGAACTGCAACCAAGCTGCAGTCATAGCCATTAATTAACTATGCCACTTACATCCATAAGACTCAGGTTCAATCCCATTCATGAATACATTTTCATTTAATGTACAGGCTTCCACTTATGTGCTGAAATACTTAAATGGAGACAAACTTGCCCATCTTAACCAGTTATCGCAGGAAGACGAGTAATGCCAGGGCTCGAATTTGGGGAAAAAATCCACAAGACTGCAGGGCTTGTAGCTCTTAACTTTTACTGGACCAGAAAATTTGTAACAAGACCGGAATCAAAATGAGAGGAACACTCTACACAGTTTCACATTTGAGCTGTTTTTGTACCAAGCACTAAGAGAAGATTTATCAAGTTTTTCTTCAATACTCAATTGATCAGTTTAATTTAAAAATACAGTGACGTGTTATTATTCAAAAACACAAGACCGCCGGACTTGTACGATCATAAGTTTACTAGCCCGACACTAAAATCACTGGCCTCGGGCCTGTGGTCAAATTCGAGCCCTGAATGCATGCAAAACTTATATAAACTCGCAAATGGAAGTCTGATAGAATCCCACCAGAGTGATTTGCCTGTGGATTTCTTTTTTACAGAACTCAGGAAAGTACCAAGTAGACAGTGCTAATACACATTGGTGTAAGGGTAAACCAAATTATATAAACAAATCTCTGCCACAATAATACTAGGTGATAGGAATGTATTAAATAAAACTCATAGGACTCTGCTAGGCACAGAGTTAGCCAGAGGGGTGTCTGGGTGTCTTTTGGACACCCTGTTTTAAGTTTGGGCACCCTGTTTTATCTTTCATTTACATGTAAGTGTTTTGTAAGTGAACAATTTGGACACCCATTTGTTTTAATTTCCAGCAAATTTGGACACCCTTTTACCAAATCCTGGCTAAAACCTTGCTGACGAAACGTCAGGCCACTAAAAAAAATTTGGGGAAAAAAAAAATGCAAATAAAAAAGCTTTGGTTTCTTAGTACTTACCTATCTAGATCACTACAGTCCCCCATATTTACAGCAGCTTTAAAGATCTAGAAAAAGAAAAACAATGATTAATGACTTTTTTTTATTGATGTTAAGAAATGATGAAAACAATTAGATAGGCATTGATTTATAATTATAATTTCGATTCAGACTCAAATTTATTTCCACTACTTCATGAAAATTTCCAAACAATACATAATCAAAGAAAAAACATTGATGTAAAGTAACCATAAATGCAGAAAGTTTACAGTAGGGATTTGAGTGAGGCATTTATAACAAAATCAGAATTCCAAACTTCAAAAACTGCAAATTTTAAGTAAGTATATGTCTAGCTTTCGGTTGGATGATCATGTCAACAAATTTCTGCCCATTTAAAATGATCACATTTAAAATGATGCTGCAGAGCGCTGTTTCACTCCGCACTGCTTGCTGCTGGTTCATGTTTCACGATGGTGGCGCTCTGTGAGATGAGTAGCGTATTGACAAAAGACTAGAATAGCAAAGCCATACAGTTAGTCATCACACATGCGCATCAGTAAGCATCATAGCGCCAATGATGTTTGATTGAGTGATTGTTAGCTCAGAGATTGAGCTTGCACAAAATCGCTTTAATGCACTCAACACAATTAGGCGATGGTAAGTGACAAGTGGGCAAGTTTGGCAAAAGAGCTGGCTTTCTATTTGAAACATCATCGCACTTCCTGATGCTATGTGGGACTAAGGCAGAGAAACAGAGGGAGTCCAGTGTGTTGGCAATGTTTATAAATGGGGCTACTAGACTACTACCATCTTGCACACAGGTTGGACGAAAACGAGTAACTGGTTAGCTGGAAGAATTAATTTCTTCCTCACCACAATTATGAAAAGTGAGTGAAATAAGTAACTTAAGAAGTGAACAATGTGGGCAACACAGATGTCGTGATGAACTTGAAGCACAAATTTAAAATGCAACTTTTAGTTAAAACCCCAATGATTTCCCTGTGTCCTGCCTGGGCCCAGAGTGCCAGTACGCAGTGATACAGGACCAAATATCACAATCCTGAGTAACTATTATTATTAAAAATAATAATTAAACCATTGTTATAAATATCGTAATGCATGTATTTGGTTAGCAGTGTTAGCACTATGGAATGGGGCCAACAATAATTCAATAATTGTGTGACTGTCTGTGACTGTGACTGTGACTGTGAGGGGAGTGTGAGTGTGACTGTGAGGATCAGAAGAAGTCAACTTAACAATGCATGGAATGCTGAATCCAATGGCCGGCCATGACTGCTACTTTTTTTTCACTCAACATAAAAAAGTATAAGTAACCCCCAAATTTATCATATCTGGATACCATTTTGGGTCTTAATGCATGAAAAAGCGGCGGTCGGATCTTCATTCGACATCTTTTGGCATGCATACTGACCGTAGAGCGAGGTGCACAAAACTACATAGCATTGTGCGATTGGATAACGTGCGATACACGCATGAATCGTGTCGGAACACTTTTTGACAACGTCGTGGCCAAACATTCACGTAAATTATATCATTTTTCAAGATAGTCAACAAAAAGAGACACATAATAAATAATAGAAAGAATTTAATTAAACTATTTATAATTCTCATGTTTGAAATTAACGAGTACATGGGTCAAAGAATTCAAGCCAAATTTGTTAAATTTTAACTTACGGATTTACAGAATGATCTCGGTGTAAAATATAAAATAAAAACCAAATGGTGGCGCCCTTCCATTTCATGACGCATTTTTTGCACATGCAATATTTTTTACATTTTATACCGAGTAGATTGTGAAAGAGCGAGTTTGTATCAATAAACATTAAACAGTAATTAAAAAGATGGGGGTTTTTTTTAATATAAATTTGAAGTAAATAATGCTCACTATCTAATTTTAGTCACAAAAGGTGCTCACACCACCATGTTAAAAGCAAGCACAATCTACACGGGATAAAACATTAACAGGAAATAGCCGTCGTGGCTCGACAATGTCAGTGCCAAAATTTTTGGGGGAAGTTCTTAAAAAATATTATTTATTGTTCTAGGGAGAGAGAAAACTTATAAGAGAAGAAATGGGGGCGGGTGCTGGTGGGTGGCACTAAACCTTCTTGACAATTGCATCATTTGCTGAAATTATATACTTGCTACCCCCCTGCCCCAGAATAAATAAATTAAACATTGTAAAAATGTATAAAAAAACAATTAAAAAAAAGAAGGATAAATAGAAAAACACAAATAAATGAATAAATGGACAAATAAACAAGAAAACAATAAAAAATGGGGGCCCCAAAAAAACCAACCGATCAACCAGTCAATTAAAAAAATAAAATAATAACACAAAAGCTTATTTAAAACAATATTTTAAAAATTAAAAAAATAACTATATAAAAAAATAACCAAAAACTTATATAATTAAAAAAGGAAAGCAGAATATCCAGAAAATGCTTTGCACCAACTCTCCACTTTAATTATTTATCAAAGTACTTGTTGACAACTAAAACATCTGCACCAAAATAACACATGCTTGTTTTTTAATGACAGAAAACTCAAAAATGAAAATATAATACTTAATAATTATACTTATAAAACTACTGTGGCAATTCATTTTGGAAACATCTCTTTAATTTTTTTGTTGACAGGAAAAAAATGAGGATTTAAGTGCAGAATAGAACAGGATTTTAAACTTGCATTACGGAAAAAGATGCTGCTGATTTGTTTTCTTTTATTAAAAAAGTGCAGGTATGTTTTATCGGTTTTGGAAGACAAGTAAAATTAATTGCTTAAAAAGTCTATAAAATATGTGCTAATAGTAATACCTCATAACAGGTTCATAAAGATGACGATTTGCTACTGAAACAGGAATGCTTTAAAAGTTACCAAATGCTCCAAGTGGTTGGAATATTCTATATTTCTGCCAACATCTGCAAATGAATCTCAAAACTTTTTTAACTTTTCAAAACCGGAACAGTCTCTACTATTTGGAAATACAATATAATGAGACACTTTACATGTAGGTGACAGCAGATATACCTGGTAGTCGGATGCACACATAATGTTCTGACACACCTTGTGTGTTTTCCTAATCCTAACCCTAGGGTTAGGTACATAGGGTGTCAGACTATAGAGCAGTCACTGGTTCAACTCTAAGGCCATGTCTGAAACGGCGACTTCGGCTACAGCTACGGCTAGATCGCGCGCGTCTACCTATTCTTCAACACTGGCAGACGTGCTGATCTAGCTGTAGCTGTAGCTGAAGCCGAAGTCGCCGTTTCAGACATGGCCTTAAGCTGTGACTGAATTGATGGCAGTGGATATCAGTGGATATGTCCAGATTGATGAAAACTATTTTTCATTACACCATAGCCATATCCTAGGTCATTTGATGCAGACATACATAACCCTGAGCATTATCATAAAACAAAGGTCAAAGCTATTATAGAGAAGGTCAAGGAAATGAAATGGAGCTGAGCAGGGCACTTAGCAAGAAGGCAAGACAACCAATGGACGAAGAGACTCACTGAAAGACAACCAAGGACAGGCTGGAGAAGAAGAGGAAGACAACAAGAAGATGGAGAGATAAAATCACTACATGAACACAGCAACATGGAGTAATGACAAGTGACAGAAGAGAATGGAAACAGCTGGAGGAGGGCTTCATCCAACAATAGATGAATACAGGAATACAGCCAGATGATGATGATGATGACTGTTGTTCACATTTTCAAACTTGAAAAGTCTGCTGCCACCTAGAGTCAGAAAAATATCCCATTGGAAACAAATTACCAAACTGCACTCATTAATCAAATACAAATTATGAGCAACTGCATAAATAGTAAGATTGTACTTTTTAATAACGTAGTGTGTGTTCTAGTCTGTTCTTTGTACAAAAATCTAGTCTTTGGCTAAAAAGCAAATAACAATAGTAAATATTCCTACCTCGCTAAATAGAAAAAAAGAGGAAAAAAGAGAAAGTTACCCTTTACTTAATTAATACACCATCAATGAACTTGCAAGCTCCATCAAGAGGCAGTACTTTGCTGACAATATACAATTTTTAAATATATTTATATCATATTTATATATTTACACAATACAAATGGTAAATTGTATTAAATTATATATCAAACAATAAGACGGAATAGAAATAAAAGGAAAAAGTTACAGTTACGGTGCATTGTGTACCACACACATAACAAAATACTTTTAAACTGTGGACATTAAAATAATTGGCAAAAAGTACAAAAAAATTTGTTACTTGGAATGCTGCAATTCTCAAATCTGTAGCCAATGATGTCTGATTCCCTGTACATTTTTGAAAGAATGGATGTAAACACATACCAGGAGCCAGTCCAATTTTCACCACGACTCTGTTTAGCGACGACGTGCATACCACTAATAGTAAGGCAGTGGTATGTACCTCATCACTAAACATAGCACTACTAGTAAGGCAGGTAGGTGATAGGATTGTGCCTTTGATGACACAAGCATGGAATTTGGTAGCAATGGTGGCCATTTTGAAAACTTTTAAAATTTCTTGTTATTACACCTTTAATTAGCAAAAGACAAATCTGCGATGGACCTATTCGCCCTTTGCACGGTCAGCCATTTGCTTGTAGAGCCTTGAATTGCGGACAGCAGTGAATAGAAGTATTATATATCTCCTAATTGTCACGGTAATGTAATGACACTTTCATCCAAACAGATAAATATATACAATCCAAATGAAGCATGAAGTCGAGGCTCTATATGCACATGGCGGATCCGTGCAAATAGCGAATAGCAAAATGTCTTTCTCATAACATACTCTGACTGTGTGCTGAATTCCATGCTGGTATCATCCAAGGCAAATTCACCCAAATACTCCCCCTATCTGCCCAACTATATGTACAATTTATAAGAGTTGTTATCAAAACATGTGGTTTAAATCCATCCATATAGAAATAACAGTTTGGTAGTTTTAATTTGCACCAAACATTTTAAATGCATTATTAAAACTCTGACTTGAGTCACCAACCAAATAAATACATACTTGCGCAAGAAAAATATAAAACTCGTCCGAGTGGAAATTAAATCTAAGAACTATAAATAATTCACACAGAAAATATTGCCGTACGGCTGTTTGAACGGTGAATGCAGTGCAGACTTAACCAGACACTACCGTGTCTCTAGAGATGTTGTGTGAAAAATGTCTATTGTGTCCATGTCTATTGTGACTGTGCTAAGTCTTTCTTTATTTCCTGTAATAACAAAACAATTCACTTCATAAAAGAAAAACAACCAATTACCAAGATATGATAAAGAAAGTTCTATTTTACAAGGCAGCCTATTGTATTAACGGGAGACTTTTGAGATGATAGCGGGGGTCCCACTCGCCGGTACTTTTCCCATTGTTCTCACTCAGCAACGAGAACAATGCAAAAAGATTAATGAGTGGGACACCTGCTATCGTCTCAAATGTTTCCCAGTGCTGATTACCTAACGATGATGGATACGACTAACGAGTGTATATTCTCATGTCAGAGCCAAAATGTTGTATCTCCTAAAATAGCACTTACGTTACGCGTAAGTTTGATTTTGTCAAAATGTTGTATCTCGCTTAAAATAGCCTGGATGTCACATAAAACAAGTATGCGCCAAGACACAATGTTTTTACACTAGAATTTTCGTGCAATTTTGCAAAAACGAGATAAAACATTTTGCACTGCTATGACGATATATGTTAAGAACCCATCAGAGTGTAAATTCGAAACAGGGTCATGACACTTGTGTCCTTGAGCAGGACACTTAACTATAACTGCTTCTCTTCACCCAGGAGTAAATGTGAGGGCAGAGATGGTTCATCTGATTGATTTAGCTTGGTGTGCTACATATGTGACAGTACAGGCTGTATACTCCCAAGGGAGCTGAGATGGTTTGAGGAATGAAATAAATAATGGCCCAGTGACCAGGGTTATAATGTTTGAGTGCCATTAGCGTCGCTGCATAACAGATGTGAGCATTATACCACAAGCCAATAATATTATAATACGTCACATGAGTATATCCATATATGTTACACTCTAATGAACCCACATATACCACAAAGCAGCGAGTGAAACAGTGTAACTGCATTGCCAGAAGGGAAGAAATAGTTACTCTGTGTATAAAATACATTTGTATGAGATAAGATTATCGTGAGTGGGTATACCCTATAAGTAGTAATTGAGTAACCACAATGGGCTTACTGCATAATGCTCCACCACAGGGTTACGCTTGGCGCATTTCAATGTCTAGAGGTCTTTAACCAGTTCGCTTCGGAGGACGTAATAATGCGCAAACTGTTATGCAACACACAGCAGTGGTCTTATACACTGTCATTCGTGTTTTTGTTTGTGTTTGGTGTTAGTCAAGTCAACACAACACATGTGGTGAGGCACTGTGTGCGGAGCACGCATACACAGAGTCCCTGGGGTCAGGGTTCGGTTCGGTTCGGCCCTGCACTGCAAACAATGAACGGTTTAACTCTTTATGTTGATTCGTGCCTAATGCATTTGTCGAGGACCTGTTTCTTTCACATAAACGCAAAGATTTTGTAAAGCTGGATTATACTGCATTGTCATGAGGCTTTTCATCTCTCTCTCTGGGATGCTGTCTGTTGGACTGGCATGGGTGAATGATTGGCTGTTACATATCGGCTATCAAATGGTCAGATTGTGCTTCAGAAACACGACAATAGAAAAATACAAGCCATTCAAATATGCAGATGTCAATGAGAAAACATCTTTCTGCGAGTGCCCAAATGGAGTTTCATTGACAAAACAAATTATTAATGGCTTGAAAAAAAGTTGCTTTTTGACTGAAAATAATCACAAAATGGGTAACAGGTCAGGGATATGCAATCCTGAAGGAAACTGGTAAATGACAATGAAGCTTGTTTTTAACTTGACTCCCAGAGGTTAGGTTAGACTTGCCCCCAGCCCATGCCTTGTTGCTCCAATAAATAACATGACCAAATTGTTCTCTCTTCAACATAGCCTTCCATAAAGGCCTACGTGATTCCATCATAGTCAATCAGTTATCTGTTAAATGTTCATCATCACAAAGCGGCTGGTGGTTGCCACACCTTAGGAGATCCTTTCCGAATGCGGATTGACTTTCCACTCACTGAGAAATCGTGGCGTCAGTGTGAACTGTTCCTTGTGAACATGGTTTCATCATCACTGGCCGAGTCTAAGAAGTCGTGATACTCTACATTGTTCAGGAGTGGGTGCTTGGAGGAGTTGAAGCCTTTCAGAGCGATCCGATCCTCGTATTCCTCCTGGTACATCTTCTCTCCATCCAGACGATAGAAGCCCTGTTTCCGACGACCCGTTGATGGAGAGTGGCAGATCCGGATGAGACACAAAATGGTAAGGAGGAGCAGCAGCACTCCAACGACTGAATAAAAGAAGAAAAAAGACATTAAAATAAATAAAATAAAATAAATAACAGGCATTTATTACCATTTATTGCATCAAAGCTCCTTTACTACCACTGATCATTGGGCCTTTAGCATTCCTGAAACTCCTAGGTTGCTAGCCGTTCACATCAACAATGGCAGGTACCCATTTAGTCCTAGGTGATGCTACCCATTTACTTGTGGGTGATGCTACCCATTTCCCCTTTGGATGATGCTACCCATTTACCCCTGGGTGATAAAGTGTCAAAGCTTGCCCAAGGTCACAAGTTGATTCTGCTGGGATTTGAAACCACACACCCATGACTCATCATTTACCCTCGCAGGTACCCCTTTACTCCTGGGTGATGAGAAGCAATTATGGTTAAGCGTCATGCCCAAAAACAAATGCATACTCCAATGACTCAGCTATCAGAGCTTGAGCTCGAGGCTCTACACTGATCAGCCATAACATGCTAAACGATCAGGAACTGAAAACTGATGTTAGAAAAACTGACAAGGGTTAACACCCAGGCAATGAGCTCAGTGGACAAGACTGTAGCACGTTTGCAGAAATTTATCAAAGTTTTCTGTGAATGGAGGAGTGTGTCTTGGCTAATTGGATGAAGGGAGTGTGTCATGGTTCTTTTACAATCACTGGTATTCTTCAAAAGAGACTGGAATTGTTAACGGGAAGGGGCCCCGGCCTGCCATAACATTATTCAATTCAGTTATCTACATGTTTAATAACTAATTTAGAATTAGACAGCTTTAAACCTCAACACAAAAATCAGTTATTATACATGCTGTAGTCCCATCGTTCCCATTTATAATATGTAGCATTTGAAACTTTGCATGTTGGGGATTCAATCTAGTAATGTTTACATTAACACCATGTACATGAAAAATCTATCAACAAGTTATGATGGTTCTGAACAGAACCGATGGTGTACCAACTCAGCTCTTCTATCAGTATGATCTGATTGTCTTCATGAAAGAGCTGGACTGTTCATCTACACTGTGTTATTACAAAGCTTTATAATAGTCCCCTCGCATTGGCCGCCATCTTTGATGTGAAACGATGGAAACATGCATGCGTGTACACGCTGCGCCTGACTCTCAGCCAATTATAGCTCTTCATTGACATCAGTGAGGGGGCTGTTTTGGGCTTGTGACATCATATCTAAGGGTTTTATATGAGATCATTTCTGTTCACCTGTAACTGTGATAAACATCAATGGCGGCAAACCAAGAATCTCCTTTGTCGCTTCCATCTCAAAATCCACCAGCACCGCTTCATCAACCATCCCCTTGCTTATAGTTAGTTTCCGCGTCTGAGTCCCTGACCCCTCAGCCTCTACAGTCAATGTATAGGTCCCCGGTAAAAGAAGCAGGTGAAAGTCACCCTCTGTTGAGGATACTGTGTGGTGAGTTTGACCTTTGGCGGATATTATCGCACCAGCGATCGGCTGACCGCGGATGTCACGCACGAAGCCTTTGATGCCCCGGTGGGCTTCTTTAAGCATTTCTAGGAGGGACCTGCGATGCTTGTTCCACAGCGACTGCAGCTGCAACTCTTTTGGATACTTGCAGCAACCTGTTGCTACGGCAATCTCCAGGCAGTTTACAAAATCATAGTTGTAATCCTACAAGAAAATTATGATAAAATGTTTAGTGAGTACTATTTGAAGTGAAATAAATCAGAAATGGTTTTCATCTCATTTAAAAGTCAGTGTATTTCTAAACACTGCACCACTGGTGAAAAAGTCTGCCAAATATCACGTTGGGTATAACTGATCTTGCCTGGCTAAGAAATGCAACCTGGCATCAGATTGAAAACAAAATCTTCAAAGTGGAAGTATGACAATGTAGACCCTTATTTACATCAATTTAATTTTACCTCTGAGTATGTCAAATGACATACATTTTGACTCATTCTCAATAATTATGTAGAATTCTCAGACAATGAAACCAAGGCAAAATTTCATAAAGCTGGTAAACACACAAACAACCTTGCTTAGCACAAAACAGTTTGCTAAGGCTACCAGTGAAATTGTCACAAAATGTAAATACCTTGTGGTCGGTTACCTGCAAAATTTTGTTTAGTAGACACGGTTGATAAATTTGATTGACATCATTTTCTCTGAAGAGTTTTACGCAATCAAACCAATGTGTGATGGTCAACTTTTTATAGACTATAGCAGCTAAAACCAGCTTGTACCAAAATGTCCATTTGCAAGATTTAATCCACTTCCACTCAACCAAAAAGGTCAAAGTAAAGACCATGTCCTGAATTGAGAACATGTCCTATGTTAACATATAATCTACATTTCTAAAACAAATTTTGTTCTGTACTATTTTCCTCAAGTAATAAACACATTCCTACATGCAATGTCTGGGTGTATGGGAATGATTATAGAGAAATGAATGGTCTCTAAATACCTGCATACTACCAGCATAGCTTTCCCAAGCTGCTCCATTCACTATACCATCCTCAAACTCAGTGGCTGTCAAAATACACACAAAAGCACAACAATGATGTTGGATTAGAATGTACAGACAAACTTGACTAATGGACCATCACATCAAACACTACGTTAACATCAGAGACCTAATTAGCATATTGAACACATGCCTGTGCATCACTTTGGTCTTTCTTTTCTCCTTAAGTGCCTTGCATCCTTTGGTAATTTGGCGCTATATAAATCCAGTTATTATTATTATTGGTATAAAATGGCACCTTGAATTTGTCAAGTCTCGCACGTATTTGAACATTTTTGGGACCACTTTGGTCCCACGCCACTTGCTTTAACGCGCGAAGGAAACAAACTCGCGCACTTCAACAGGTCCCAATGTTTGAATATGCACGAGACTTGCGCAGTCTATTGGCTGAATTCAACTCTTATGAGCTACTTCAGTCACGATTTATAGTCTCATCTCTGCAAATAATAAACTGTGGACAAATATTTTCAAGTTTATTGACAGATCAGAAAAACAAATTAAAAAGTTCAATATATTCTTACCAGTATCATTGGGGCACGCTGGTTTACCTAAATGCATTGTTGGATGTAGATTTGCATACTTCTTGGCAAGGTGAACAAATATGTCGTCATCTGGAGTTGGGTTGGGCAGATTTCTTCCAGCATAAGCTAAAACAACATGAAAGAAAGATTACCATTCTTGGTTTAATACAATTCTTCTGCAAGAAACGTCAGGTAGCAGATAAAAAACTGGGCATTCAGGTTGGCTCAGTGGTTTCTCCCCTGGCCTTTCACTCATCTATGGGCCCTGATTTGATTCCGAACCGAAGCCTTGTATGTGGATTGGGTTTTCAGTCCCTACCTGATTGCATGGGCTTTCCCTATTTGGGGTTTTCCTCCCACATCTAAAACTGAACATTTCTTCATCATCTTCTTCTCATAGGTTCTTTCAGGCCCATGGGTTACAGTGCAAAGCACTTCTAGGGATTCCTTGGTTTCATTACCAGGCAAATATAACAAGGACACGAAACTATCAGTTTTAAAACCATTTTTAGACATTGGTTACTGAAAATGTCCAAAAGTAAAAGTAAAGTATTGATTTTTGGACCCCCTGACAGTACAATCTACTCTTGGATTATTCTACCCACTTACCCCGGTGGGTGCTTCCAGGGTAGGGGCATCTGACCACCGTTGTACCCCGTACTGGACCCCCTGACAGATTGTACAATCTACCCTTGGATTATTCTACCCACTTACCCTGATGCGTGCTTCCTGTGTAGGGGTATCTGACCACCGTTGTACCCCGTACTGGACCCCCTGACAGATTTTACAATCTACCCTTGGATTACTCTACCCACTTACCCTGATGGGTGCTTCCTGTGTAGGGGTATCTGACCACTAGTGTACCTCCATATAGGGCCACTGACAGGGTGAACGGTCTGCTCTGCAACCAGCCAATCACAACCCTTGTTTCTGGTTGGAGGTCAGCCTCACTCCTGTTTACTGCCAGACCTAGAAAAACAAAATGAGGTTAGAGACGTGTGTGTTGTGTTGTCACTTAGCCTTTGAGAAGGACTCTATCAGGATCAAAATAGACCCCTACATAAGGTCAAAGGAAGACCCATCATTTACCGAGAGTTGTGCGCAGCGCGTACATGCGTGCACATTTCCATTGTTTGACCTCAGCAATGGAATCCCATGCAAGGGGTCCTTCCTAGGTCATCAATCATTTGGCATTTATACCAAAGGCCATTTAGGTTAGTAAGCAGTTTGCAAAAGCTACTCTCCTTGTTTCTTGCTCAGATTTGTCTGTTAAGATTTCCTGAGGGATAGACTTACTTGGGAAGTCTCGTTCCAGGTCCACATCATGAGAGTTCCTGGCCCCCTTGTCACCGGAGCAGGTTCCCTCAGAGCCCCATACAGCCTCACTCCCGTCAGGGTTCATATTAGGTAGAATGTGGATGTGGGTGTTGTCGATGAGCTATGGGGTTGGACAATAAATAAAGACTGATTTAATGCCTTGATAAAAACAACAACGAACATAACAAAATGCACTTAAAAAAATTAAACCGATTGTTATTAGGAATGTTATCTACCTACAACAATTTTGCTGTCAAATCCCTAGAGTTGTTCACTGAAGAAAAAGTGAGTATTTTGAATTTCTCATTAGAAAGAAAGTCAGAATTAAAACATAGTATCTTCTTTAATATCTAATGCTTAAATTCTTTAGGATATGGTAATGAAAATGTCCTCAATGTTGTGGGAAGTTTTCTCCATAAAGTTTTCAGCAGTGGATGTTTGACCGCACTTCATAAACAGCCAGGGAGATAAGCACAAATCAGGCCAGTTTACTACACCACTATAGAAATTGGGTTTGGGGCAATTTTCTCGGCAGCGCTTTCGGCATTTTATTTATAAACCCCAAGGGAGATAAAGCAGACATGGTGCAGGCAAACTACGCCATAATAGAAATTTAGTTTTTTGTGGACACCCGAGTTTCCAAACTAAAAAGTTGAACGAACTCCCAATGGAAATTCAAATAATAAAGCTACAACAAAGACTAACCTGGGTGATAGCGTCATCATTTCCATAGCTATGCAACAGATAATAAGCAAATGCCAGTAAAATTTCCCGTCCGACTGGTTCGTTGCCATGGATATTAGCAACTAATTTAACTTCTGGTTTGCCCGGAGTGTGCTGACCAGGGTGCTTGCTGATCTCTAGAGCCCAGAGCTGACGAAACTTGGCCGACTGTCCAATGCTGCCAGGAAGAAGGGAAAAGTGAGACTCTAATAACTACTTGGTCATTGGTTAATCATACAACATCTTTATAACACCCTGTACTAAGATTTTGCCTTTTGATTGGTTTAGAGTGCATCACATGTTATGTCTTATTTTTACTAGAAGGCTGCGCGAATGCGACGCACTATACACGCAGCAAACAAGGTACTATACCCATGGCAACCGATGTAATACCCCCATGGCAACCGATGTACTACCCCATGGAAACTGATGTACTATCCCATGGTAACCAATGAACTATGCCTGTAGCAACAGCAGCTTCTTGGTACATTGACATCTAGGAATAGAATGTGCCGAGACTCACCTCGGCCGTTGTAGTTTTAACCATGGCACTCGAAGCAGCCAATATTTGTATACTGTCAAACTGTCTGTTGATAGTTAGTGGTATGTGAATATAGTATATAGTAGTGTTATATACGTAAGTTTCATCAGTACTAGCATCGGTTGAACATCCAACGAGGGTCCAATTTCATAAGGCTGTTAAGCAAAAAATGGTGCTTAGCAAATTTTTAAGCTCAGCAAAAATTTGCAGGGAACCAGTCACAACCAATACATATTGGATGTTAACTTGGCTGGTACCCCGTTTCTGCTGAGCACAACTTTAACCAAAGCACAGCGTCACATCTTGAAAGCGCTGGAGTATCTGCACTGATCGCAGAGCACGTTACCTCTTCAAGTCAGTGATATCTGGGAAGCCGTTTGCCAATCGGCGTAGATACTTCTCAGTCTCATCGTAGTTATGGTAGATCAAAGATACCTCTTTATGAAGTTTGACCACAATCTCTTGCATCTGAATCAGAAACAAAGAATAATTTATTCAAATTGAATTTGTAATTTTGTGATGAAGGGCCCAAAACCTTTACTCAAGTAACTGTCATTTTTAAAAATTGTTGTTATATGTTTCTGGAAATGAAACCAAGAGACCCTTAGCAGTCCCTTGTACTGTAACCCATACACCTGAAATACATGTGAAGATATCAGCATGTCAGAGGCAGAACGTCAGATCTAGTAAAATTGCACTTGCAATTGTTACTATACAAGCGAGTTTGAAATTGTCAAAACGTTGTATCTCGTTTAAAATAGCCCAGATGTACACACAAAACAATTAAGCGCCGAAATATGGCGTTTTTTGCCAAAACCCATGCAATCAGGTAGGGACTGAAAACCCAAACCACGTTGCGTGTCAGGGCTGAGCGGTTTAGTTTATCGGACCCAAGCTCTGGTGTTGTCAGCAGCAGAGTGGGTTAGAATCCCGGTCATGACACTTGTGTCCTTGAGCAAGGCACTTAACCGTAATTGCTTCGTAAAAAGTTGGGAAGGTAGTGCACTCTGCTCTGCCAACCAGGCTCCTAGTGGATGAAACCCATGCCTACATCCTTACAGACTGTGAAAGGGGTAACCCTGTTTCAGCCCAGGAGTAGGTGGCAATGTGCCCCTGGTGACAGTTGAGCCTTGTGAGTCAGGTGATATCTCATAAAAATTTGTTTTTAAAAGCTCTGGATATTAACCTTATCTATCTCAACATGATTTGGATTAAAGATTAACAAGATTATAGAGGATTAACCTGATCCTTCTCTATAGTGAGATGCTTGGCGATGGTGAGAAACCCAGGGGCATAGATCATAAGCTCATGCTCCCCGGGGGGTAGCAGTTGATGGAAAGATGCCATTGGCCCAGAGAGGGTGATGTTACGGATATGACCGACAAATGAAACGATGGCTCCTGGTAGAGGGTGACCTTCATTATCTTGAACCACACCATGTACACCTGAAACAAAAACATAAATGTAGATGTCTGACTCTAGAGCTTAAACTTATAACAGTTGCCCACTTGCTAAATGAGAGTGAAAACGGTAGTTGATGAGTCAAAACACTTCCATTGGTAGCCTGATGGTTCACTCAAAATCTTGTTACTTATTATTTTGTTTAAAATCGTATGCACGAGTTTGGAACTTTTGTTGGATTTTACTTATTACAAAAGTTACTAAATCAGGAAACTGCATGTTCAAAATGAGGCACTTTCAAACTCAGAACTATCTACACGAACAGATTTTCTTGTAACATGGGTGCTTTACGTTGATAATTTTTGTGTGTGATAAGTTGAGTCCAGGGCCCAATTTCGTAGAGCTGCTTAAAACCAGAAAATAATGCTTAAAAATTTTTTGCTTAGCAAAAAATAGCAGGATACCAGTCACAGATTGTATTTGAGAAATGGCATTTTGGCTGGTGATCATATTCTGGTAAGCATTATTTTGTTAGAAACTGAAAACCAACTCCACATTCAAAGCTCTGGGTCCAGCCCAAAGCAGGATTCAAACTGGGTTCTATAGAGGTGACCGACTGGGACAGAAACCACTAAGCCAACCAAACCTAACCTATTGTATGAAAGCTTACATTGTTGAGCTTGTGCAATAAATCCCATGAGAGGCTCCAGATTGTCTCTCCAGAGTCTCTTCAACTCTGAATGATCAGGATACTTGCAACACGTCACATGACTGCTTATCTACAAGAGAAGTGGTTAAACTGTGAGCACAACAGCCACAATTAATCAACATAAAAGGGCAGGAGAGAAAATGTCAGTGGCCATCAAACAACTTCTCAATTTTTCTAATGTCCCTAGATACAATCTACTAATTCAGAAAAAACCCATGTTTCTTTTGGGGTACAAGGTGAAAGCCGGGTGACATGTTTCTACTCCTGCACATTCCATTACGCTTCAATTCCCCCTTACAAAGAGGTACTGGATTTCATACTTAACACCTCCCTTTTCTAGGGTTAATTGTGTAATCCCTAGGACCAGACCGTTGTCCATTTATTGTACAAATGAGGATTACGATAGATCAATCAACTGCTACAATTGTTTATCATTGTTTTTTGGCATATGGGAGGCAAATCTGAGATTCCAGCATATCATGCCTGATTATTGGCCATGGCTTACAGCCAAGGGTTGGCCAATTCAGGATAAAACATTCCACATCTTCCCCTAGTGCTCTTTATAAGAGCGTTTGTTGTCTTTACTTTGTTCAGTCATGGATTCATTGTGACAACAACAATCTCAAAAAACAAATTATTCAGAAAGTTCAACAAAATTAATACTGCGCAGAGGCACAGGAAATTTCTATTTAATACCGATATGAAGTGGTGAAGTGTGAGGGACAACCTTACCATGTAAGATCCTTGGTTCAAATACATGAAATCCTGAAGAGAGTTTGGGGCGGGGCTCCACTCTGCCCCTCGGACCACCCCCGTGGGGAACCGGTGCCCGTTACAGTTCACCTCTGTGTGCATAGTGGGGTGGTCCAGGGAATAGGAAGAGGCTAAATATGACAATAGATCTTCATCATCAGTGACTGCGCCCTGGACAAGTCCATTATTCTCAACAGGGTTATCCAGGGGATATCTAGAAGAGAATTTCAAAGTAAGTAAGTTAATAAGACCAGGGATAAAGAATAAAATACTTTGTTTTGTTTTTCCATAAAAATATGAGTTCCTATGTTACTTAAATTTTCAAAGGTAACCTTCAAGTTTCAAAAAAATGGTTTGAATGATGTACTCTCTCTCTCTTCAACGTAGTCACTTACAATATTGTTTCCTTTTCTAAAGAATTCCTCAACTTGAACAAAGAAACCCTTGTAGAGAAGCCCTGTTTTGATGTTTTAAGGATTCAACAATGGCCCACATTGTACTCACCTGACCCACATACCCCTGGCTTCAATGCTGAGCACCAGAGTGTACTTGGATGCCGTCAAAAAGCTCTTGAGAGCTGCTAACTCAGGTCTTGTAGACAACTGGCAAAAGTAGGAAACAAAATTTTCAGGAACTAATAAACTGGTAACAATAATAACTGGATTTGTATAGCAACAAAACTACCAAAAGATGTGATGATTTTGGATGGCCCCTTATTTCTAAATCTGTGAATGATTATATTTTTAATGTTATCAATGTTGTGCACACCCTGTAAGCACAAAAACATGCTAAGAGCAGAAAAATAACACGTACTGTATATTGTATGTGACTGGTAACATCTGCTAAGCACCATTTTCTGCTTACAATGAAAGTAAAGCTCAACCCTTACCAGGCTTCCCTCAGGTGAGATCTGATGATCGAATGACTCTCCGCTGAATTTCTCCCCTGAGCAGTCGCCTTCTACAGCTTTGTTAAACCCTTCAGGATCCAATGAGGGTATGATCACTATTGACGTTTTGTTCAGCAGCTCAGAGACTCTACTGTCACCCTTCGCAAAGCCTGCAGTGAAGAGCAAACGATAGTAATACTAACGGAAAGTCATCAAATATACCTAGTACCACTCCTCCTCATAACCCTCTATCCTCCATAACCCAATAACATCTACTGATCTGCAATATCCACTAATTCCAAAACTTACCTTCTGCAAGATGCTGAATAAATCTCCATAAAATTTCCCGCCCTGTCGGCTCGCCCCCTTTCAATCCACCAATCAGAGCCACCCTTGGCTTGTCAATCCCATCAGAGCTGACATCCTGATTGGTCACTTCCACCCCAATAATGTCTTGCTTCGCAGCTGTTCCTGAAAGATGCACTAACTTGACAACTTTGCGGTTCTCGTACTTCTTCACCAGATCTGTCATTTTGGCGTTTAGCTCCTCGTTGGAGAGGAACTTTGCAAAGTTCTGAGGTAAACTAAAGTCGTACATTTCAGCCCATTGGTCATCAGTTAAGACAGCATCAGTTAAGACAGCATCATTTGAGATGGTCTTTTGTTTGTATCCACTGATATGTGTGAGGGTAAAATTCAGCTCCACCGCATAATCTGCACTGACCGTTACAGTCTGGGTTTGAGGAAGAAAGCTTTGGACAAAACAAAAACAAAGTCAATATAGTCTAAAATTGAAAACAGGATTCATCAACCTGGCACATCAATCATGACAATATCTGTAGAAGTGACAGAGGCTGGCTACAGACCTATGGTTGGAAAGAGTTTGCAACACTGATCCCAACTCTTCACCAACAAGATTAATAACACATTTCTCTATTGATGTAATGATTGGCTCATGAACAAAAAATAGGATTCAAACCTGGTTCATACTTTGCGCGAAAGATGATGGGAAGCAAATTTTAGTGACGCATTAATCAGTGCACACCATTTTTCCAATAGCGACGCAAGAAAATTCTCTTCACTTTCGCTTTCGTGTGAAGAATGAACCAGGCTTTAGGGTTTAAGTGTATACCCTACACCAATACATGTGATAAGCACTGTATACTCAGTGCTTTCAGAGTCATGTGGAAAACAAAATCTACAGGCTACAGGAATGTGCTTACTACAGTCCCTTGTATAAATGTTGATGTAAAACAATGAAAACCACGCATAAATCTCAGCCAATGAGAGTCCTTTCTTTGACCTCAGTGAGGGCGCTGTTTTGAGCTTTTGACCAGAGCTGTATATTTGAGAGAGTTGTGACAACTAGTGATAAGAAGCCATTTTGTGTCAAAAAAAAACCAACGAATGGGCAAATACAGGGTGCCAGACTAGTCTGCCCATTGGGTTGTGCTGCATTTGGACTGAAAATGGCGTCCAGCAACCACATGACCGAAGAAAACTGGTCCCTCTATGTCGCAACTCTCTTAATACACAGCTCTGCTTTTGACATCATATGCACAAGTCACTACCAATCTTGTACTTTGTATTGAATCATTTCTGGACAATTCCAGAGACTTCCAGAGACCTCCAAATACATTTGATTGAAATCCCAGGTAACCTGATACAGAATCATGGGCTTGAAGGTTTTACAAACATTCCACCCACCTGTCGGCAGAAGCAGTAATCTCATAAGTGCCGGGTACCAGCATTCTCCAGTAATCCCCATCAGTAGCTGTGAGTAGATCATGGTTGATCCCCGCTACACTTATTGTTGCATTCTGAATACTTCTTCCCTTTGCTGACAGGACAAAACCTTTGACTCCTTTTTGTACCTAAAACCCCAAAAGATTCCAAGACAAATAAGTTATAATCTTCACTTAACTCTTACAGCACAACCTTGTGTGATTGTAAGATCATATCCAAATTGGCAACTACAGCTACGGCTATGACTGTTGCCAAGAATGTTGCTAAGGATGTCCAATACTTCAACGTATGATGCAGCGATCCAGCCAAAGCCGTAGCTGTAGCCGCCAATTTTAACATGGCCTAAATTTAAGTCCAAAATTGTTTTTTCTACACTGATATACTGTCACTTGAAAAGAGCATTAATATAAACATGAAGAAAAATCTTTTCCTATTTCTAATAGAAGAAACGAATATTCAAAGAAAATACATTTGGTTAGACAAGCCTTGCAAAATATTTTGTTCAATAATCTTTTTTGGTAATATTTCTGTACATGTAAAATAAACCTAATATTTGACAGACTGTGAGTTTGACTAACCTGCCAGCTAAGGGCCGATTTCACAAAGAACTAATATTTATCTTAAATGTGAATCAATCTTAGTTGCTTAGTAAAGTGTGACATCAAAATATAAATCACAATGGCAATATTGACAACACATCTTATGAGTGTTTTGTGAAAGCAAGACCAGGGCCAATGGGAAAATTTAGAGGGGCCATCAAGGCCAACATCTGGGCAACAAAAACCATGGCCTCTGTGTAATTCCATGTATGGAATTACAGAAATTAGTCAAATATGAGAGTTACAATTCCATTTAATACTGCAAAATATATTGTAATGATCCAAGTTGAGACAAACCTGTTGAATAAGAGTAAGCATGGCAGCCTTATTGGCATCCCAGTAGGACTTGAGGTCCTTAGTCCTTGGGAACTTCACACATCCTAACTCTAGGGTGATCTCAAAACAGTTACTGTGCAAGTAGTTCCAGTCCTGCATTCCACCTACAAATAGAAAAAACAAAATACAGAGTTTGTCAAGATCGGATGAAGAAAGTGTTTAGTTATAAAAGGTATAACAGTAAACAGTTCTCCACATAAATACTTCCTCCTGAAACAAGGTCAAAGTCAAGAAAAAAGTATTTGAAGACTAAAACCCAACGAGATCAAAAACACCTGAACCTCTCCAGAAGACTCAATAAGAGAATCTTCACAGCAGCAATTGAGACACTCCTCATTTTCAGTTATACTTAGATCATCACTAAGTGCATGGCCAGTTCCCTTGATGGCTGCTACACTCTGCTGCTCAGGATTGCCTTCAACATTAGCTGGATGCAGCAGAAAGTGACCAAAGAACAACTCTATGGGGACCTCCCCAAACTGACCAACGTGATAGCAGGGCATTGTCTCCAACACCCAGAGTTGCCGGACAGCTAAGTCGTCATCTAGGAGCCAACCCATGGGAAGATGAACATCCTTCCAAATCCATGGTCAAGACCTTGATGGAGAACGGGGGATGCTGCAATTGCTGAGGAATTCAAGATGAACTGATGATGGAATAGGGCATGTGTCACCATGCCTGACACAAGTGAAGAGTTGTAATCGATCAATGAAAAACCAATTGAAATAAGTGTTTTCTGCTCACAGAGTGCAGCTGTTAGTAGTTTCTATAACCAGTATTGACAAGTACTATTCATAAGCAAGGTCATAATCAGGTGGTTAAACTGACTTGCAATCACAAGGTTTTGGGTTTGAATTCGGCCAAGCTAACCGCTGTTTTCACAATGACTAGAACAAGTATTGTCATCTAGTATAGATGCTAAACCAATATCTGTACAAGAGATTGGCTGTTGCCAGCTTGACATTTATATCCCTTGTGGAGCTTTGACGAGTTCCCTTGTTGGGAAGATTATCTAAACAAACAAACAAACAATGCAAATCCATTGAAAACCTACACGTGTGCAGTCAACTATTCAAAAAGTCTGTGGAAATGATACAGGCTCTAACACAAAATGGATCAACTACGGGACTTTTTAAGATAACCATTAATATTTGGATTTCCAGGGGTTATGACCGAGCAAGGCATCCTGGGGGAAATGGTGCGGTAAGATCGTACACCATTGGGAACAAGGTTGGGACAAGGATTACGCTTACCTGCTACACTGTACCAGTCTGCTCCATTGGTAATCCCTTCTTTAAACTCTTCATTAGGGTACAATACCGGACATGGATGCCCATTGTGCATTGTAGCATGCGCCTACAATAAAATAAAAATGGTCAGTCAAAAATAAGTTGACCCAAAGATTTCAAGCAAACAATTGTGTAAACTATCATACAATCTTCACCAAGAGTAACAAGCTCTGATTGAGGAAAAACTTAACTGCAACAGATCTATCCAAAAGTTGCTTTTTGTTAAAGCACAATATTTTGAACTTAATAATAGCCTTCCTCCAATTTTGTGAGCAGACAATGGAGTCTAAAATGTGACCAAATCGTGAACGATCATTGAGAGCTGAATTATTTCACAAAAGTGACAGATTTATGAGGAATACCTGACGTCCAAAACCAACTGCCCAAAAATGTATGCAGCCATGGAATGTTTATCCATTGAGATAAGTATCTTCTTACAGATAAATTTTTTATTATGGAGCTCTGAAAAAAGTTCCATTCCGAAAATGGACCCTTATATCTCGGACGTCACTGTAGTATACAAAAGTGAAAGGCCTACAGGACTAATGCACACAGACAACTACACATGAAGCTATCTTTGAGCTGTATTTCTATGATCTACAGTAATACTTTTCCCCTTACCATTGAATATGCTTCCGTGATTTGAATAAACACAGCATCGTCGGGACATTTACTGTACCCATGGGTACCAGGCCTGTTATCATCCCATGGGTAGTTGGCTACCAGGGAACCTCCATGGAGACTGGCGGAGAGAATGAACGGGTACGATCGGATCCATTCCATCATGTGTCTTGTTTCGGGCTGTAAGACGCCCTCAGGGGCACCATACTGGTCAGGGAAGTTGCGGTTGAGGTCTACATTGTTTGCGTTGTTGCGCCCAACGACGCCGGTTTTATCACCTGGAGGTGAAATATTCATAAATTTTATTTTGTATCGCAGACTAGCATACGTGGCATAGTACATAGTTCCAAAATCATGTGGATGATATTGAATGGTCAGACAGTAGCAGGGTTAATATCGTATCATGGATATATGCCTTGAGAGGTGTTCTCACTCACCCTCATGAGCCTTCTCATACCCATCTGGGTTAATAGATGGCATTAGATGAATCCGGGTGTAGTCCACAAGTGCTTTGACCTCCGATGACCTCTCATAGTTCTCACATAGGAACTGGATTAGATTCAAGACCAATACTCGTCCAACGACCTCATTGCCGTGGATATTGGCCACGTATTTAAACTCAGGTTCCCCTGTGACAAGTGAAAGGAAAAAAATGAAAGCATAGACAATTTGTAAAAGTAATAATTTCTCAGCAGTTAATAAAAAATGTGTCAAAATACATGAAGTGAGTATGTCAGCTGAGTTGAACTCTTCAAAAATTACACAAATTAGGAATGGCTTGGCCTTTAATTAACAAAGTTGTAATCATTTAACCCTAGCCACCATTGATGTTTTCTTGGCACCCTGTTCATGCATCAAAATGCAACACAATCGAAATGAAAACCCTGCTGAAGTGCAGCAAAATACAACAGAGGATTCCAGTGCATTGTGAAGTGAATTGGTTTACACCAGCCCAGGCCTCAAACTTCATCATTTTTAGGGCAAGGCCACTTTGGCCTTGGAGCAAGCCAAATTTTGCAGGGCACCAAGGCCAGTAGATTGGGCACCAAAATGAAATTTTAAAAAAGGCACGAAGGCCATTAATAAACTATGAGTTGTAAATCAAATTAACACCATAGTGCATTAGTTACCCTGAAAGTTTAATACACAAATTTTTAAAAATATAAATTTGAAAATTGGCCAGAGGTTTCCCTATGGGTGGTTAACCCGATGAAACAATTTGCATGAACAAAATATTGATAAACCATATCTTCTTCATAAACAAACCGTAAAACTGTAAGCCACCAGATGTGAACACACTTTCCAGGTTTAAAAGAACACACCACCCACTCCTATGAGTCACAAAACCAAGTCACAAAACCACAAAGACACCGCATGCACACGGTTTGTCTTTTGAGTGAAGCAAGAGTATTACAAACTAAAACAATTGTATAACAAACTGTAGAGGATTAACCACACAGGCACCGCGCACGGCACTTTCCTTTTGAGTGGAGCAAGAGTATTACAAACTAAAACAATTGTATAACAAACTGTAGAGGATTAAGATAAGAGTAATTGGGCGTCAATAGGAGTGTCAATCATTCTCCCAGGTGAGGCCTGGAAAGTGTCTGGGTTACATGTACATTAAATAAAGAAAAGGATTTCCAACTGTCGGCTTCGTGTGTGTAGAAAAGTTTGTTTTTTCGTAAAAAGGGTAAAAAGGTTTCCATAAAATCGCGGCAGCTGGTGCTTCTGGACAACACTGAAATGTGTTTAACTTCTATTAAAAAGGGCACGACGGCCAACGGGAATTAAGGGCACGGCAATTATGGCTTTGAAGAAGGTAATTTTTGGAGGGGCACCACGGCCAGTTACAAGGGCATCGACGGCAATGGCCGCGTGGCCGCCGTGAAATTTGAGGCCTGCCAGCCTTGGCACTGGTGCAGCCCAGAGCCAGCCTTGGCTCTGGGCATATACCCTGCTAGGTGCACCCAACCCCAGCCTTGGCTCTGGGCATATACCCTGCTAGATGCAGCCAACCCCAGCCTTGGCTCTGGGCATATACCTGCTAGGTGCATCCAAACCCAGCCTTGGCTCTGGGCATATACCCTATTAGGTGCACCCAACCCCAGCCTTGGCTCTGGGCATACACCCTGTTAGGTGCATTCAAACCCAGCCTTGGCTCTGGGCATATACCCTGTTAGGTGCATCCAACCCCAGCCTTGGCTCTGGGCATACACCCTGTTAGGTGCATCCAACCCCAGCCTTGGCTCTGGGCATACACCCTGTTAGGTGCATCCAACCCCAGCCTTGGCTCTGGGCATACACCCTGTTAGGTGCATCCAACCCCAGCCTTGGCTCTGGGCATATACCCTGCTAGGTGCATCCAACCCCAGCCTTGGCTCTGGGCATATACCCTGCTAGGTGCATCCAACCCCAGCCTTGGCTCTGGGCATACACCCTGTTAGGTGCATCCAACCCCAGCCTTGGCTCTGGGCATACACCCTGTTAGGTGCATCCAACCCCAGCCTTGGCTGTGGGCATTTACCCTGCTAAATGCATCAATATGAATTGAAGTTTGCTAGTGACTTGAACTGTACAATCTACATGAACATGTCAGGGTCCTGCAGAGACTTGCCAAATGCAGTACAGCACAACAGACAATGCAATTAGAGTAAACTTCTAAATGCAGCAAATATTACAACTTTGACCATTTGGTGCATTTTGCATTTGGATTGTATGGATAACAGGAAAAAAAGGTGTTACAAAACAATAAATCCCCCAAAATTATAATAAAGCTGTTATTATTACTGTATAATTGGGTACGGTAAAATAAAGCTTCATTGTACATGTCTGTGTTATAAAGCATTGGGGTTTTTTTCCCTACAAAATTTAATACTAATTTGCTTTCAAAAAGTGAGGGTTGATTGATAGAATGAGGCGTTGATTGAAGTAGTTTATACTTACCTTGAATTAATGAATGATCAATTTATGGATGGAAGTACATACCAGGTAATTCAGTCGACATTACCATATAAAGAGATACATGTTGTAATAGAGTTACAGTGCCAGATCAAGCAGAGGTTTAGCAAGAATTTGGACCAAAATTGCCACAAATTGTAAAATGCAGTGTCCCAGTTTCTCACTTCCCATTTACAATACTGTCAATACTTTCAATACCTGCAATATTTACAATATTGGCAAAATAGGAAGATCACCAACATAGGGCTAGATACCTCAGTTGTTAGGGCACAAGCAGGTTCAAATCCAGCTCTAGTAAATGTTTCTTTGTTCACTCCAGAAAACAATTCATAATCACCTAGCCAGTTTTCATTTAGGTTATTTACATACAATATTTATAAACTAATAAACCTGAAGGGAAACTGAATGGGTAATTTTAATATTTGGAGTTGAACAAAGAAAAATTGACAAGAGCAGGATTTGAACCTGTGACCAGATTAACATGCCGGCCGGCGCTCCACTAACTGAGCTATCTAACCCTAATTTTTGCGGTCTCCCTATTTTGTCAACATCTTTGTTCCGGGGCATCAGGCAGAAACCATTCAACCTGTAAGTGTAACTGCAGTATAGCCAGGGATCACAACCATGTTTAAATGATAGTTTACAATCTGGAGGTCACAGGTTCAAGTCTCACTCTAGTCAACTTTTCTTTGTTCAACCCAAAATGATTTTTATTACATACACAAGAATGGTAAAAAGGGTGTTCAGTTTTTTTAAAAGGAGTTGGGGGCAACTGAATGAAAATCCAATGTACAAATCTGGTTTAAAACGAGCAAGTACATGTGAATGCACATGGATTATACTGTTTCAACATGCAAAATACACAAACAATTAAAGTTATTATAGCCAACTAATCGTGAAAAATTTTGCATTTTTCTCCTATAAATAGAATCTTTTAACAAAGCAATGGGCTCAATTTTATGGAGCTGCTTAATTAAGGGTAAAACATTGCTTAACTACTTTCTGCTTAGCAAAAGTGAGCAGGATACCAGTCATAGATGGTACTTGTGAAATAGTATTTCAGCTGGTAACCTTATTCTGGTAAGCATAATTTGTTGTGCTTTAAAGGTAAAGTACACCTTTGGTTTTTGGACCCATTCGGTAGTTTTAGTCCAATATAAATGCTGATATATATATATAATAAAACTAACCTAATAATTTCAGCTCAAAAGGTGGTAGCATTTTTTAGATACTGCCGAAAATCTGGAGTGGTTATGTCTACGCAGGAAGAATAATCCGCAATTGGAACAGACAATCTGAGAAATGTTTCATGCATAAAATATTTCTCAGATTGAAATGTTTTTGAATCCCTTTCTCTGAAACCACGATCCTTAGAAGAGAATTATTTCTCAAAATGTTACACATTATCAACAGCTGCAGTCTTACCGAGTAAGTTTTCATGGTCATTAATTTGTGCAGTAATTACCAAAGTAGACCCTCCCTCGCTCTATGGAATTGGGCCCCGTTTATCGACAGGAGAAACGGATGATTGATTTTGATGATTAAATTTACACTCGAGGTGCAAATTGCTTTCCAAGGTAAATTGGGAAATTAGAATGTGATGGATAGCATTAAAACACAAATCATGTACAAAAAAAAAAAGGCATTTGCAATGGTAAGACATTGTACGACAACTCACTTAATTTTAATAGGTGAAGTTATTGATAAAGAATATTACTTTAATTTGTGATGAGACAGGGCTCAAAATTGGGGAAGCCCCACACGACTGCAGGGCTTGTAGCTAAAGAACTTTAGAACTTGTCCACATTAACCCTAGATAAGTCACTGGTCTTTCATATTTCTTGACATAAATTGTGAAACAGAAGAGTTAACATAGAGACTAGTACACCTCAGTAAGCTGTGGTGTTGTTTACCTGGTTCATGGATACCCGGATTATCACTGATTTCCATGACATAGAGGATGTGTCCCTCTACTGAAGTCCCAATGGAGTACAGGCTGGCAATGTTGGGATATTGGTCTGCGTAGTACTGCAGGAAACGGACCATTTCCTTGTAGTTGTAATGCTTGAAAACTGTTGGCTCAATTACTGTAGACACGAGGGAGAAGATTATAAAAAAAAAAACATGCTAAATGTAAACAAGTCAGAGCAACAATACAAAAAATTGACAAGTGCACGGTAAACTAAAGCTACACTGTGACAGGTTTGCATTTGATAAAGACATGCTTCAATAAACAAAGTGAAAAAATATATATTTAAAAAAAAGAAAAGAAAGATATTTGATGTTTGTGTTGAATTCGAAAAGAATAACATTGGAACTAACACGGGTACACCTCAAGAACACAAGAGACTTACAGTACCAAAATTGTCTAGAACTAGAACTAGAACTAGAACTAGAACTAGAACTAGAACTAGAACTAGAACTAGAACTAGAACTAGAACTAGAACTAGAACTAGAACTAGAACTAGAACTAGAACTAGAACTAGAACTAGAACTAGAACTAGAACTAGAACTAGAACTAGAACTAGAACTAGAACTAGAACTAGAACTAGAACTAGAACTAGAACTAGAACTAGAACTAGAACTAGAACTAGAACTAGAACTAGAACTAGAACTAGAACTGTGCAATGTGCTGGGTTCTCCCCGGGATTTTTCAAAACTGGGGGCATTCTGGACCCAAATTTTGGATCTTTGGCCGAAGGAAGCTAAATTGAGTAATAAAATGGATGAATATTTTCCCCCAAAAAATTTGTGTTTACCCATGTGGCGTCAATACACAGAAATGTCTGTATGTTTGCTTTTAAAATCTGGATACCAAAATCTATTCACAAGTAACAAGCAAAGACAACTTATACTCACTCTCTTCAGGGAGGTTGCCTTGCTCAGCATCCCTGTTGGCCGCACTGACTTTTGGTACCAGGAGGAATTCCATCTTGATTGCAGCACCTTCAGTCACCTTCACAGTCTGTGGTGTGCCTGCCAGGTACCTGTACAGTACAGGAACAAAAAAAACGTTTATCATTGGTCTTACAGAAAATCTCACAGGTAATGTTGTGGATGCGCAGTCCACTGCACCAGACTCAAGTTCTGGTATTGTCAAAGGGTGGGTGTGGGTTCCGGTAACAATACTGTACTCATTACTCCTTTTAATTGTCATTTTCATTTTGTAAATCCCAACCACACTGAATAAATAATTTGCATCTTGCCAAGAAACAATCTTTGGCTTTTTCCTTGTCGCCGTTCTGCGTAACATCATCAACTTGCTTACATTAACAAGACACTTACATGTAGTCATTTTACATGTAGTATGAACAAAGTTTCCTTTGGATGGGACACAACGCCATAGGTCATGTGTGTAATAAAAGAATCCAGTGTACTTTTTGTTCAGAGAAGGGATTTACTCTGATGATTCTGGAATGTTGGTAAACCCTTCCAAGGTGCTTTATACAGTAAATGGGACGTCTCATAAATCAAACAGGTAGCTCTGCATGTCCTATTGTTATTTATATATTAGAATTATATATTTCTGGTAATAAACCACGAGGGAAACTGACTGGGTAAATTTTTTTTATAATTTGGGTTTGAACAAACCCAAATTATATTATCTGGTAATGAAACCAAGGATGCCTCATAAGTAAACTTAGTTATTGTAGCTCGCAAGCCTGAGGAAACCTGTAAACAAAGAGTGCTTGTTTTGCGAACCAGAAATACTGAGGTTAACCCCTACTCTTCTACAATAAGTGGTTTTGGTTCTTTTATGTGCACTACCGATCCTAGTACACAGAATCAACCATGTATTGCTTTAAAATGTCCCATCCAAAGGACAAAGTAATTACAGTAAAGTATCTTGCTCAAGGGCACAAGTGCCAAGACCGGGACTCGAACCCACACTCTGCTGATCAGAAACACCAGCATAGCTTGAGTACTTTGATCTGAACCTCTCGGCCTTGACACGGCACAAGTAAAAATAATGAACTCTTTGATCTACCATCAGGTGTGATCATGGTGATAAAGCGTTATAAGAACTGTGTATTATTGTTATTTACTAGACAACAGGTCATTGTAGCTAAGAACTTTTACTAGAGCAGAAATATTTTTTACAAGACCTAAAACATTTCTTCTTTCTTGTAAAATTGCTAAACAATTAAAGAGGTTTGGAAGTGGAAAGCTTAAGTACATGTGTGTATTCACTAATATTGTTCATCTGCAATTACATGTTTGTGTCCAAGATAAACTAGACTAATGTAGGACTTGTTCAGTAGTATGGTTGTAGAGTTACTGGCCCACTTCTTAACTGACCAGACTCCAGTCAGTAGTCAAAACATCAAGCCCATAATCTAGCACTGTCCTTACCCTTTTGCTTGAGCTGATATGCTGTAGGTCCCAGGGGTCAGCATTCGCCAGAAGTCTCCAAACTGTGCCGAGCGGACATTATGAGCAATGCCCTGCACTACTATGTCAGCTCCCTGGATCCCAGTTCCAGTTAAAGAATCCTTCACGAATCCCTTCACTCCACGATGAACCTAAATCAAAAACATAATATGTGGTAGAAAACTTGAGTGTCATAGCACAAATTCAATCGCTCAATCATGTGCACTGGGAGCATGGATATTGGGCTCATAAGAGTTGGGGGAGGGGGGGCAGTCACGACTAGCCACGCTGAGGTAGGGGAGGGGGTGGCCATGACTAGTCATGCCTAGTGAATGAAGAACATTTTAAATAAATGAAAAGGGGGGAACTAGCTGATTGTAAACTGCTTTACCAATACCAAACAAAATGACCTACATGTATGGTTTTCAAATAAATGCAAAAACAATCAATTACGCTCCCCCAATTACGTTTCTAATGTAGCATGGAGTCTTTCTCAAAGGCTAAAACTACAAAGTTAAAATGATGGTACAAAAGAATTATAACAAATGGTTTGCAAGCCTGGATGGGTTGAACAGTCCATGTTGGTATGTTCACCTGCTCAAAGGGACTTGAACCTGCGACCTCCGGATCAACAAGTCGACACTCTACCAACGGAAAGCTTATAGCCCGTATGTTGGCGGTCTCCCAATTTTGTCATTTTGTTTTGTTCAGGGGTGCCAGTTAGAAGCCATTCAACCTGTAACTGCTGTGTAACCAGATATCAGCACCCAAGTTTATGATACAACCTGGGAAGGGACAGCCCAGGGATAACCTCAAGGAAATGGGTTTTTTCCCCTCTTTTTTTAAAGTAATGAACCACAAAGGAAACCAATTACCCAGTCAGTTTCCCTTGTGGTATATTACCTGATTATAAAGTTCTCCAGAAAAATATTTCCGTCTGAAATTCAGTCAAAGAACACATCACACATCACCCATTGCTTACACATCACCCATTGCTTATTTTAATTGCCATGATCAAAATAAGCAAAATCATAATGTATGATTGAACATTAGGCAGAAGGCAGGTCAACAAGCCATCACCCCAAATTTATTGCAATTTTCACCGGCTGTTTGTTGAACTGTATGGTGTATTTATTGAAAAATTAAGGATAGAATTTACCTTATTCTTTAATAAAAAGTAATGAACACTTGCAAATGCCAGTACATGTATGTACAGTGTACATTATACATGTTTTTACTTTCCTTTAAAGCAAACATGGAACTTTGTTATTGCAAAAAGAGGAAACAGTCTAGCACATTGTTTTCTTCTATGGCACAACAATGAAGAGGAAATCAGCTGACCAGCTGATGACATTACAGATCAGTTTTCACAAGAATGATGTCACTCTGGGAAATTACAGCAACTACAGCCCAATTTAATACTGTACGTAGAGCTGCTTAATCAAAAAAAGTATAAGGACAGCAAAAGTATGCTTGCCAGAATAAGGTTACCAGCCGAACTACCATGTCACATGTGCAATTTGTGACTGGTACCCTGAACATTTCTGCTCAGCAATACTTTATGCTTTTAAAAGCAGCTCTATGAAATTGGGCCCACATCTCCAGCTCAAAATATCAATATTTGCAGTTAAACAATGTTTTTATCATGTCATTTTCTGCAGAGCTACTAAAGTTATGTTTTTACTTAGTTCAATGTGGACGAGAACCCAACAGACACAGTTTGCTGTTTGCCTTGTAACATTCATACATTGCTAAAAGTTCAGACAACAACTTCATTCATTCTTCCTTTTTTCATCTGAATGTACAATGTAATGTAAAATGTAATGTGTCTACTGTACATGTACATTACACACATGTACACAACAGTAGTTTTGGTGTTTTTTACTGTTCTGTTTTTGCAGATAACTGTGTTTTAAAATGTCCCAGATGTCCTAGTTCACAGTTGGCTTTGCAATAGATTTTCTTAATGTAGGGGCCTATTATTATTATATGTTAGTTTGGCTTTTATTATATTATTGGTACAACTTTTCACTATAATAAATGAAAGTTCATGAGCGTGCCCTTTTAACCCTAACCACCCTAGACCCATCAAACCCCAATGACATGATTTATTGGATTCTGCTTGACTGAGAACTGCACTATGCTTTACATAGGATCATGAATACCACAGGAAGGGTCTTGGTTAACGGTACATTTAACACTGCAGGGTTTCGGTAGTTTTCAGGCTTGTTTTAAACACAACTCTCATCATGATCGTGTACACTGTACATGCAGACAGGCAATTTACAAGCAGACAAACACACTATATCAAAGTGTTAACACCAGTTTTAGCGCTGGAAAACAAGATTAAGTATGTTATCTGACCTGATAAGAGCTACATGTACAGTACATGTAATCCCTATACATGTATATTGGCTATTTTATATGTACTCTGGGCATTTACAATACATAAAAATAGAAACCCCACCCCCTCCCCCTCCCCCGTCCCCTTCCATCTCCTGTGGATAACAAGAGAAGGCTAGTCCAAAAAAACAGAGTTGGGGTCCAATCGGCTAACCTCCTTTCGGCCAAAAACAGAAAGGACCATAATGAGTCAGCCACAAGAATTTTAATAATATACAGTTGTAGTACTTTATCCCAACAAGAGCATCTGTTTTCAAGTTCTTTCATGTACAGTTGTATCAATGTTGGGTCACACAAAATACTGGTCTTTGACAATTACTAATGTTATACACATAATAATATTGAACCCTCTCGCAACTGAATTGTTTTGGCATTTATCTGCTTGTGATCGCATTGTTTGACACTCAAACGTGAAGCACACATTCTTACACAATAGAAAGCTTATTGTTCAAAGATCAATACGTACTTGAACTCTATCACCTTAAATGTATTGTTTTGCAGCAAAACAAGCGTCTTACTTCATGAATTCCCTTTCACCTGTTCACATCCAAAAATCATTGAGATCAACCAATAAATGTCAAAGGTCTTTGTTTCCTCAGCATCATCTGTAACTGTTCTGTACACACCCTTATGGCACTCTGTATTGCACTCTATCATGTACAGTATGTAGGCAATGGTAGGTGGTTTGCATTTTGCATCTTTCCAAACCAATTTAAAAGGAAAATTTTGCATCAATTAATAGCAACCTTATTTTATTTTACCATCATTGTATAGGTCCAATCTTTCTTTTTACAACCATTGTAAGCTTACGTGTAGTGCTTTTTTGTGTTAGCTTGGTCCTCCTTAGTCTTCAACGGTAAGGAAGAGGGGGTATGAGTGCAGTCGACTAAAGTCACCTACGGTAAGGAAGAGGGGGTATGAGTGCAGTGGACTAAAGTCACCTATGGTAAGGAAGAGGGGGTATGAGTGCAGTCAACTAAAGTCACCTATGGTAAGGAAGAGGGGATAGTCATCAGGACATGTCATAAAAATCGAAGTGCTCTTTTTACAGTTCAGAGCCTAACATCAAAAGCATCTGTTCACATACAGTACATGTTTGTGACATCCAGAAAATCCGTTCTCACCATGCAAATCCCCCAAATGTATACAATTTGAAGGTGCATAGCCCAAAATTTTTTTGCCGACTTGGCCCATAAATTTTGGTTTTAAACTTAAAGGGCCATAATTTGGGGTTTTAAACTTAAAGGGCCATTATTTCACTGGTAATTGTCGAAAAACCGTACCCCTACTTGTTGTTTTCAAACATGCATGAATAAACAATTCTGTGGAATTTCAGGCTAAAGCGGTCGTCACAGTTGCAAGAAAATAATGAAAAAGAAATCTAGCCTTATTAATGAATGGTGTGTGGTGTGCTTTTTAATGCCTGGAAACGTTTCTCCTGATTTAAATTTCGGGATGAAAAATTATCTCTAAAACCACACTACTTTGAAGGAAGTTGTTTCTCACAATGTTTTATACTATCAACAGCTCCCCAGTGCTTCCTTGCAGGTAAGATTTTATGGTCCTTCACACATGGAGTACCGATGATGTAACCACCCTTAAACCGGTTATTTGACGTGTTCAGAAGAATAACCATACATTTCATTAGAGCCATAGCACAAAAAATCCGTCAGCGATATGTTATGTCCAGAGAAATAAAATGTCAAAAATATCCTTTAATAATAATAATAGTGGCTTTTTATATAGCGCTCAAATCCGTCACTCAGTGACGCTCATGGCGCTTCAACATTATTACCCCTAGTCCCCTATTGACAAGTAAATAAATGCGGTCATTTTACATGCAATTTTCACGATGAATAGCCGGTCTTGTTTCGAGACCAGCCAAATGTTCAAGACCTCAATATTGTCCAAGACCGATACCAAGGCCTCCAAATACACACACATGTAGGGAGACCAAGACCAAGACCAGTAAAAAGTGGTATTGAGACCGGTCTCAAGACCTCTGGCTCTAGTGTGCTCTTGAATGCCGCTGGAAAGGGTTGGAAAATGACAAGGAAATAAATTTAATGTCGAGTGATAAATGGCTACCAACAGAAACAGACTGGTAACGTTTGAAGTAAACATTGCTGAGTTAACAATGGTCCAACACAATGACCCCTTCCACTGACATCACGCATGGCTAACTCTGCCCATTGTCTGCCATTTTGGGAGTCAAAGTACTAAAGATAAGGTGTACATGTATGCTAACCATGCACATTGCTTTAAATGTCCAAAACATCATGACTTAATTCAGAGGGAAATAGTTCACAGAATAAATGGTTCTAGTTTCTTCTTAATCGGTAAGCTTTCTGACTAAAATTAAACAACATTTTTTATCCTTACCAATCCTATACCAATAAACCAAACAAAATAGACCTGATATTTTGAGGAGGTTTAAATCTCACCATTTCCATGTAGGCAAGCAGGGATTCCTTGTTATTTTCCCATTCTGTTGGGAGATTCCTCGCTGGGGGATACTTGCAACATGACAACTCAACAGTTATCTCAAAGCAGCTACTGTGCAGGTAGTTGTAATCTTGCATACCACCTACAAATGGGAAAAGGATTTATCAACCAGATATTGTCAAGATATGGAGGATGCTTACCAGCTTACTGTTTGCAATCATGGAATACAGCAGATAATTAGAGTTTTGAGTGATTTAGAAATCAATGGGAAAATGACATTTTTATCACACTATCCAGAGCTCGAATTTAGGTGGAAAATCCACAAAACCACAGGGACGATTTTCAGATGATAGCTTTCAGAGTTTTCACTGCACCAGAAATCTTTTTACAAGACCAGAGTCTAAATGAGAAAAAGCTATTAGATCGTTATTGATCAAGCCCTAAGACTAACAGAAATTTAGTCTCATTATGGGGCATGTGTGTATTTCAATACTCAATAGAGTTTAAAGATGTTAAGCTAATCAGACTCAAAGTCTTTTGAGCTTAAAATTTTTTTTGTAAACAATTTTACACTATGAGGTCTGTTACATACATCAATTGAAAAGCACAAGAAGACCAACTAGACTTTTCTGGTCAGGACTGGAGTTTACTGGCCTGACCCTAAAATCACTGGCCTCAGGCATATTGTCAGGCCAGCAGTCCAGTGTTAATTTCGAGCACAGAGTATCACTCAGTCACAAAGATTACGTTTTACAGCGGTTAGGCCAAAAACAATTTTTTTTTTTTTAACCAGTTAACTGTACAGACTTTTCCAAATAGGATAGTAAGAGGGCCTTCATATTTTTTATTAAAATTGAAGATGACAGGGTTCGGCTTTTCAGATCCGACACAATGAACACAACAAAGTTTTATGCAAAATATGGATTTGTTTTCCTCCAAACATGATTTTTGTATTCTTCATAAGATGCAGGCCCTACACATGCAGATGATCTACAGGTTTTCTTCTTTGTTTTGGCCTAACAAGATGTAGGACAAAGTCCTGAGAAGGCCCTCATGAACTACTTCCCGGGCGAGAACTTTGTTCCTTTTTCTAGAATATCACAAACAATGTCAATAATATTTTAATTTCAAAAAGTTAGTTTAGTTGCCATTGTATCAATGCAATGATCATATCCCTGTGGTCCCAGACCAAACCAAGAGGAATACCATCATCAAAACTAGAAGTTACTTACACTATAGTTTTAAAGACTAAATGTGATTAATGTGAAGCCATTGGAAGTAGAGCTTATTCTGTTAAAATTAGTATAGTCTTGAAATAAGTTATTTAAAGAAACTTTTCTTGCGTCACTCCCCAAAATGTCAAAAGAAAACTTTTCTAGGGAGTGAACACAACAAATTTTTTCTTGAAATAGTTTGTTTTGGTTTTTTTTCAAAAACATTGCTTGTATCAGTGTTGGCCTGCAATATTTTGTTTAACACACACTGGTGGATAATTTAATAACACTGTCCCAATAAATTATGCCTATATTTGAGAGTAGCCCAAGTAACAAAGAACCTTTGGTAATTCAAATCAGATTTTTTTTTCAACATTCAGTCAATAAATTGACAAAATGCAAAATGCAGTCAGGCTGTATCCGACTTGGCAGCTAAGGCTACGGCTACCCATAGGATGTCCATAGCAATACCCTTAGCAACATCAGTAGCCAAAGCCAAAAACGCCAACTGGGATACAGCCTTGAGCCTAGTTTATACTTCCTGCTGGAGTTCAGACAACTCGTCCGTCGGACAACTCGACAGTTCCACAACTCGTCAATCAGACAACTCGACAGCTTGACAAGTTGTCAGTGAGAAAATTTGACGGAGTGCCAAGACAAGTCGATGGGTGACTGGCAATACTGACAATTTACACAAATTTCTTGTATAAATCTTGTATTTCCGTAATTTTAGTGTGAGCTTCAAAGAAGTATATTCTGTTGGAGCATTATTGATTACATCTTGCCCTTACACCGACTTTGTTATAAGCACCGTATACTCTAGTTGCGATGATCGTAACCCTCCATCCTTCCGACGATCATCACAACTACAAAATTTATACTCTGGCTTTAGAGTTCTGTGCGAGAAAATTTGCCTGTAGATTTAATTCAAGCCAACCATTGACTGGGTGGTAAACATGACTCTAATATTTTATGGTTTTTACATTTCTAACTGGCCATTTTATAGAGTCAGATACATATTTGATGATTGACAGTTTTTGTTGTTGTCGTGGAACAATTTTTGTGACAAGAATGTTCCGAAGGTTTAGTTAAACATTGTTTGCATTTTCTTTATTTTTCACACTTCTTCACTGTGTTTATGGGACTACTTTTGCCAACAGCTCAACTTGTTCATTGACATTGCGAATTTGTGACGTCAAAATTGGCTTCGCATTTGCATTCGCAGGAAGAATGAACCAGGCTTTACTCAGTCTTCTTTAAGATGGAACTTACCGGGCACATCGTACCAGTGGGCTCCGTTGGTGATCCCAACAGGGAAGTGTTCATCTTGATAACATCCGTCATGGCCCACCATCGTCAGATGATTATTGGCATACGTCTTGGCTAGCATAACAAAGACACTGTCATCTGGTGAAGCACTGTAGAACCCAACTGGTGCATGTTTTGGCGAATCATCGAATGGATAACTCGCAACGACACTTCCCCCGTGTAGGTTTGCAGACAAAACAAATGGGTTTTCCTTGATCCATTTAATCAGTGCTTGCGTTTCGGGTTCAAGCCGTGGGTTCACAGCACGAAACTGATCGGGAAAGTTTCTGTTTAGATCCACATTATTTGCATTATTTCGTCCAAATGTTGACGACTTGCAGTCGCCTTCGTGGCCATTTTCAAAACCATCTGGGTTCATGCTCGGCATGATGAATATATTTGTATTGTCAATAAGGTCCGTGATGCGTTCATCAGTTCCATAATTCTCACACAGTTGTTTAATCAAATTGATCAAAATTTCCCTGCCTACCGCCTCATTCCCATGCATGTTGCCCACGTACTTAAACCACGGCTCGCCTGGCTCGGTCGACTGGGGCTGGTCGGTGATCTGCAGGGCCCACAGGTCCCGTCCCTCCACGCTTGTTCCAACACTGTGGAGTACCGTAATATCAGGATAATCTCTGGCATATTGCTTCATAAAATTCGTCAATTGATTATAGTCATGATATGCTGGTGTACCTGTTGCGTGGCTTGTTCCTTCAGTAAACAGACTGCGTACTTCGAGACAGAAAAATGAAGGTAAAATCAGAAAAATTAGGAATAAAGAAGGGCGAATATTCTTCTCTTGTAACGCCATCTCTGTTGCTGTTCACCACACACACAGTGCATAAGTGAACTTCCGTGTCATCATCTCAGCTGCCAGCAGAGCAATCAACAATTAGCGCCCCCATCGTTGATTGGTGGACAGGCAATTAATTAACTGACCACACGACACTCTTGCAGCTTGTTGTAGAAAAAAGTTGACATTGGCTGTTTGCAATCGTACCGCAAAATATTGGCCCATATTCCAGAAATATTCCACTTGCGAGATAACAACCGCACGTTCCAATAACAGGATGGGAGTAAATTAGTAGTTCTCCTCACTATTAGGGAAACAACCCCCCGGCACCATCGGACCGGACACATTGCGCAGCTAGTTGGACGTGACTGTTTGGCGTATACGCCTCCATAGGCTCTACACTGGCTTATTATGACTAAGATTACGGTTCTAATTATTATTTCAATACCATAATAATTGGCACCATCATCATCCAGGTAAAAAGAAAGCATTCAAAGGGACCATAGCCATTTTCCAATAAACGTCCTCTATAGCCTACGCGGATTGTGAGAATGATGTGGTTGAGGTAGGCCTACTATTAATTATACGATTTGAATACGAGAAATTATTTAATAGGCCTGCCTCCGTCGACCCCAATCCTTATTCTTATTTCAGTACGTAGTAGGCCTAGGCTTCAAGACTGTTTAAAATGTTGTCCTGGCATTGACTACGTGCTGAGGGAGACAAACTTGTCATTGTGATTCTCTGATAAGAGAGAAGAAGTTACGCGGCTCTACACACAGTGTTCTTGTTTGGAGTTTAAATTAATTCCGTACTCCACCATTGTCGTATAAACTAATGTGTATCCCTATGGTAACTTTGAATGATTACGGCCCCAGGGATTATTTAATTAGTTTATTTATAACTTAGTGGGTTTTTTTAAACTAAATATATAGATATATATTTTGAGCCACGTAATCAGGGATTGAACAAAAATGTTTACTGAATAGTGCACTGAGTGGCACGAGTCCTCACCCTCTCGTGTTGTGAAATGGATTTTTGAAGGTCATAAAAGTTGGCGCCCATTGTACACAAGAAGCTAAGCGCCGAAATGCCTGTGCAAATTCACCCGTCTTCACCGAGCACTTTTTTTGTGGCCAAATTTTCGCCGAAAGACATTATAAAATTTTTTTAAAAACGTTTGTGGACATATTTTTGACAAATGATGCTGCTTCAAAACAAAACCTATTGTACCACGGGAGATGCACAAAATATAAAATGCAATTTTTTTTGGTACTTGGCTAATGAATGAGATTAAGACGGAATTCAAACAACAAATCATTTAGTTGTTAATTATCTACCTCCCTTTATTAATACCACGTATCATTGGCAGTTGTGCAAGGCCTTAAATGAAAGTTTATAAATTTCTCGAATCTAAAAAAAAAAAAAGCTGTTTAAAATGTAAATCCATATTTTCCGGCCAAATCGGCCTAGCATCTCCGGAGGTCTTCCTTTGGATGACTGACCGGTGTTGGGCCGCGAGCAAACGGTGTAATCCGGGGTAGGGAAAGGTGGGTGGGCGGGGGGGGGGGCACCTGCCATGAATAATCTCAAACAAAATAGTTCAATAATATTAACTAGTTTTGTCTGAACCTTTTTTCTATTTATTCCCCAAAGCCCCCCCCCCCCCTCCCCCACCCTATGTTATGAAATAACGGGACCGGGGGTTGGGGGACTAGAATTAGAAAAAATCTGGCCCGGCCGGTACTGATATAATTATCCAGAGATCCGTTTCGGGTTTTGATAAGACAATAAAAAGGGGAATTCCCTCGCAAAATAGCTTGTTTAAGTAGTAACTTTACTTTTTTGTGGAGATATGACAGTTTCATTAAACTAAAGCAATATAGTGTTTTGTGCGTGTCTATGTGCACCCTTCCTTCTGTGTGACAAAAAACCCCTAAAACTTTAAAAGTTAATTTAGCGCTGTTAGTTGTACGATCACTTGAGGGCGCTACACGAGGTAAACAAACGCACTCATCATCGGTCAGCAGCACTCTAGGGGAGTAGTGAGTAGTGACTAGTGTGCCAGCAGCTGTCGGAGTTTCTTCTGGTCCACTGCAAAAATGGCTGAGAATGTCTATTGTTACGTCCCAAATATTATAAGTAAGTATTTTAAAAATTCATCTTGGAACTATTTTTTTTAAATATAAAGTAGTTTGCCTACTTAGTTTGACGTTGATGACAACAATTTACAACAGACTCAGACTGTTGTGACTTTTGATTGAGTACTGACTGACTTAGCCCCACTTGTGTGGCCAAGGAACAAGGATTCAGGTTTCCTGTTCCTTGGCCACATAAATGGGGCTATGACTGACTCTGCAGGACTGCTGTATGATACTCCTAGAACTATGCGGCTCGTTCCGCTATCGTTTCCACGAACGATAGCGGACGGAACAAACACACAGCATAGTTAGAGTAGCTGTGTGAGTGCTAAAAAGTAAAATTAAGTAAAGTTTTAGGTCAACAGGTAAAAAAAAAAGGTAAAACAAAAAAGATTGCATGGTGTTTAAAATTTGGGCCCAAGCTATCCTACAAAAATGTTAAAATCATGCAAGGAAACAAAGTTTGCGCCGTCACAAAATTGCACACCTCGCGAATTTGATAAAAAGACAACTTCAAAGATTGCGCCCAACATTATCGTAACTAGCACTAGTGTTTGTTTTGTAAAACAAAACCAAAACAAACAAACAAACAAAAAACAAACAAACCTAAATAAATTGACTGGTCTATTCATGGCATGATATTGGTTCAGTCTTTCTGCCAGCATTGTTTTGTCTGTCTTTCTTTCCACAGGTTATGTGAGACTTCTTCTGGTGTTGATGTCTTGGTTCTACTGGAGAAACCCTCCCTGGTTTCTTGGTTTCTACATGACCTCTCTCTTTCTTGATGGTAAATAAATTTTAATATGAAACCCTTTTGAGGTCTGGTTCTTATTTTCATTACTTTAAATTGAGGGCAAGTTGCAATCTTCGATCTACAAACAAACTTCTACTAACTGTCCCTAAAACAACCACATCCTATGTCGATCGTGCCTTTCAGTTTCATTTCATGTGTTTCATTTATTCTGGCTGTGAAGCCATTGACTCTCAGACCACCAGCGAACCTAATCACTGTACTAGCCAAGAATCCAATGGGGAGAAGACATGGGAAGTTTCAGTTTTTGGAGGAAAACCCCCAGAGGTTTATTCCAGGGAAAACCCACACACTCAGGTTGGGACTGAAAACCCAATGCACATAGTGCCCCCAGTGGGATTCAAACTGGGATCCTAGAGGTGGAAGGCAAGGCAAGATACCACTACGCCAACCCGACCACGCCTTTTCAGTATCCGCTCCCAAATTCTGGAACTCTTGACCATTAAATATCTGAGCTACAGAATCTCAGGACATTTTCAAAAGCATGCTTAAGACACATTTGTTCGGCATTGCTTATGACTGACTCTACATAATCTGTACATGTACATGTATGTATTGTGTAATCCACTCGTTTTTTGTTAGTGTGAAAATATCTCTTTAATGTGCTCTTAATTACATGCCATATATACTTTGATTATATAAGTATCTTGAAATGTATGCTTTTCTAACATTTCTTTTTTCAGTGCCTTGAAATATGTTTGATTATAGATAGATGGCGTTTTTCAATGTATTGTTATTGCTATTATTAGGGTTGGGACCTTTGACTGGTTAACCTTTTAACCGTAAAAAAACCCCCATTGAAATCCGTTATTACATTACGGTTTAAATGAAGCTGACAGTAACAAAATGAGACCTTCCTTTTCATTCAAATGTTAGCCCCAGACACTTTCCAGGGAGATTGATTGACATACCTTTGTTGGTTTGAATGTTTCTTATTTTAATCCTCTACAATTTGTAATTATATTTTGTAATTATAATTTGTTAAACATTTTGCTTTTGTACTAAGCAAACACCACACCAGCACACAAGGGATGTGCCGCCACACTGTGGTTTTGTGACCATCAACACTGGGTACATAAATTTGTAATCCTGGAAAGTGTATTGACATCTGCTCCTCCTTTACAGGTCAGCTCAAAATACACCAAAAGTATACAGAGCTGGCACCGACAATCATAGAAACCCTGCACCATAGTTTAGATTCTCAATTTGGCTTGGAATCGTAAGAAACAGACAAACAATTAAAAGTCACAAGTTCCGTTTGACCGCTTAAGAAAAATTAATCTAGATACATAACCCTCTCTTCTGCGTAACTAAAAGAGTACTGAGTATGCAGTGCTAATCACGCATCGAAGTAAGAGTAAAACCAAAGTAATAACAATGACTTTGTTTATTTTATTGTAGCTATTAATGGCACAGTGGCAAGAAAATTGCACCAGACATCAGCATTTGGAGTTTGGGTAAGTAACACAGTTAGCCTGTGTGATGTCTCAGTGTGGTTTGGAACTTAAAGAGCTTTACTTTTTTAATTACGATAATTATGCATTGCAACCTTTGCATGAAAGTGACGATTTCCTTTATCATGAACTGACAGACAAGTTGTACTACCATTGAAATGCACAGTGCAAACCAAGCTAAAAAAAAAGAAAACAAAATGATTTCAGGATGCGCGCAGACATCCGTTTTTACAAAGTGACACACACATAGTATTGTAATACATTGGAATTTTTCACTTTGTGAAAAGGGAATTTTTTTTTATATCAGTTTCAAGAACTATCACAAACCTTTCATAAAAAACAGTATATTTATCCAGTTCAAAGCATCAAGTGTGTACTATAAGAAAACTAGTTGAAGATACTGTGAAACTTTGAAGGATACTGATGTTTTAAAAAGCATTCAAGTCTAGGTGCCATTTTCTTTGATTGCTAGTTTTGACTAGTATGGCAGGTGCTTGTCAGTTTGTGGCGTCGGTGATGAAATATTGAGTTTTCTATTTGTAGCTTGATCTGGTAATTGATAATGTTGGACGAGGAATGATTTGGAGCCAAATCTACAAGGTAAATTGTGTTTTCTTGATTCTAATAAATAACACATTGACTCTGTGCATTTTCAAAATATTGCTTCAAATCAACTGTCAGTAATACAACTAAACAGAAATAATAGATTCAAATGAAATTGAGTTCTTTTGTATTAAAAAGCCGTCTTATTATAAAGATGGTAATGGTTGTAAGCATACTGCAAAATTGTTTCATCTGAAGTGCCCCAGTTGATTAGAAATGAACAAAAGTATATCGAAAAAATTTGAATCTCAAGATTGGTTTCCGCTTGAATGCTTTCCTCAATATGGTCGGAGATGATTTTGGTACCCACTGTCACCTGGCTAAACATGGACGGAATCGGCATTTTAAATGTAAATACTGTGGCATTTTGTTTGCAGTTTTCTCAACAATTAGATACTTTCAACTGAAACTTTGCACAGGTGACTTTTATTGTATAATTCTGATAGTTTTGTCTAAATATCAGCATTACATTGACATGAACCAAACGATGACCTTACCTTTAACAGGTAGCAAAATTGTGTTTTCTTCCATTGAGCTGTATACAAATTGTGCCTGGAAGAAGTCCAGTCTCTGTGGCTCTTGTGTAACCATGTGATGTCACAGGTCACATGGTCTATAGTTTGGTGTGATACCAACCACTTGATGTACTTCAAACTAAAACCCAAACTTAAGAAGTGTGTTGTTATTGTTTGTTGTTAATTCTGTAGTGGGGTTGTTTTGTTTCTGCGTTGGAATGGTGTGTTCTGGTTTGTACACACACAGCGGGCGCACAGTGGAAGTCCAACTATGGCCAGGCACCGTGGTTAGTCAAAAACGTTATGACAAACGGTGAGTTCATGAAATCAAGCAGTAACAACTTAACCCGAGCTTCAATTCTTTACAAGTTTCTCATGAAAATTCAGCATTATTATACAAATAATGAATGTTTATGAGTGCAATGGCGAGAAAATTTTCACGAGTTGAAATATGGAATGTTCCATTCAATGAGGGAAAGCAGAATGGAAAATTCCATCTTTCAACTATTGAAAACGTTCTCTCCATTTCAAGAATGAAAACATTAATACTGTTTTTGTTTTATAACATCTAAGTAGATCTTTGTCATTTGATTGGAGGTTAAAGCTATAAGAATAAACAAACTGTACAAGATTGTATTCTGGCATGCTTCTATGAGGGTGTTTTGTACAACTGTGTATAACACATGGTATGGTCTAGCATGCAATAATAAAAAAGAATGGGACAATTGTGCATGGTGAACAGTCCCAAAAGGCATGGATTTTGATGTAGTAATGGTCTGACTAATGAATGCACAAATCTCATACAAAACATACACAATTTTAAATTTCACTATAACAGGGTCACCTATTAAACTGGATGGAATTTTCGCTAGTTTGGACAAACTTTTTGTAATCCAAAACAAGAGGATGGGAATGAATTTACTCTACCAAAACCCAATGATGTAAGAATACAATGTATACTTTAACTTTGAAGAGCTGCCTATGTATTTTTTTGTAGATTCTAAAACCCCAGTTGGACTGTACACAGTATGGAGCCTTCAAATGTTACCACTGTGGTTATATGCATACCGATCTGGATTCCTGACTGCACACATTCCTGGAGGTGTGGTGTATTTTGTAATAAGCGTCCTCAGTATTGGAAGAGCTATGTGTGCTGCAGTTGAGGTACTAGACATACATGTAGGCCCTTTTTAAAACCATTGCTTTGGCTTGCATGTAGGCTCTGACAGTAATTCTGAAAATGTGCACTTTCCTTAAGCTTGATTACTTCAAGCTAGAGTCACCATTTCCTTGCCATAGGTGACTTTGTCAACTGCACTCATACCCCTTCTTCCTTACTACCATAGGCGATTTTAGTCGACCAAGATTACACACAAAAAAACACTCAAGCCTGAGCACATAGGCCATTTATTTAAAAGCTGTAGTTATGTCCATGTTCACCCTCCATTTAGAGAAAGATCTCTCCAGTTGTGGTAGTAAAAATTAAAGAAAGTTGGTGTTATGCAATCCTCTGAAAATGGAGTGAAAAGACGATGTCAAACACCTATGGAGTGCCATATGCTTGTGTACAAAAAGGGTTTGAGATTTAAGATCCCATGTAGGAAAGTAAGGTTGTGAACCTGGCTGTTTATTGACCATCTCTTTGATTTTGGTCTGTTATGAAAGGGAATTTAATAAATGAGGAAGTTTTCATTGCTTATTCAAAATAAAATCTTTAGGGTGATAGTAGAGTTTGAACACATGCGTGCTGATGTCTAAGAAAACTGTGCTTCATGCTTGAGTGGTCAAACAGTTTGGTCACCAGCGGATGTTCATGTCAAAACAATTTGGTAGCGTGAGGGTCAAGCAAGTTCCAATTTGTGGAAATCTTGTTTATGTTGTCATAAATGTTAATGGATTATAAATTGTTACTTTTACAGTTTTACTGTATCTGGGCTCACATCCAGCAGATGATCAGCAGCGACATCAGCCAGAGGAGTCATTTGAGAGAAGAAAAAGACCAGAAGCCAGATTTGGTTTGATACCACACAATTAATCAAAGCGCTGGAAAATATTGCTTGGCAGAAGGTTACTGTCAAAAATGAAATGACCTTGACTAGCCTTGTAATTGGTTCTCGCTCATCACTTAGAAGCAATAACGTTGGTGTCATTTTCTAGCGAGTAGTGGCCAACCATTTGAAGCTACTTGCCTGCAAGGGTTTTGTATGGTGGCACAACTGTGCACACTACCAACTGTACACATGTGTGTACTGTCGACCCGGGGAAGCTAATCAAACAAACAACCAATGGAATCAGAGGGGTGTTTACCAGTTGTGACTGGTTCAATGCAACCTCTGCCAAGCAATATTAGTTTCTGTTACTTGGGAAGACGGCGTAGAACTGTACAACATGCAATATCACAATAATCACATTTGGACAATTACTAGTTTGCCTTTAAACAAAACTGTTTTATCAATTCAGGAGTACCGTTGGATGTTTACCTCATTTGATTATAACATGGTACAAATTCTCATAGAATATTACATATTTTCAACTGAAATAGATTTGTTTGAGAATGATTCACAACAGGGAAACAGTTGCCTTTATTGAGTAGTAAACAGATACATCCACAAAACTGCCATTTTTTAATTCCAAGATTTTTACTATTATTTTGTTTAAAATGATATGGGGATGTGAACTTTGAATATGCCATAGCTTGTTGAAGCTATTTAGCTCAGTTAGTTAGACCAGTGTCATATGGGATTTCGTCCCCCGGTGTGTGTATCCCTCATACAGTAAATTAACATGGGCTGAAGGTAGAGGGCGCTTTCAGACAAATTTTCTACACAATTTGCAATATGGGGACTCCTGCCATGCTGGCTCCCCATTGCCCAACACTTTGCGTTTCGCCCATTGGTCCACACCTACAAATTATTCTTCATCACAGTGATCCAGATTATCTGTGATGAGAAGTTCTAATGCTACAGGCAACCCTCAGTAAAAAGAGCACTGTTATAAGAGGTTCTGCTCGTAAGAGCAAATTCTGAAGTCCCAAATCACATTTTCTGCTTTGTGTTCCCATTGTAGTTGGCGAGTCACAAGAACAAGCCGATGACGGAACATTTTTTTCCCATGCTGCCTCACAGCTTACCAAACATCCTAACTATCCCCGGTAGAAACGTAGAAACAATTTTGTCCTTCAAAAAGGCTCTTAAGACCCACCAGAGTCGTATTTCATGGCTCTGCTTAGCGTAAGCAAAGAATCTGCGCTTACGGAAGCTGGGAATTCCGCACTTACGTCAAGCGTATTTCACAGGTTAGCTTGTGCATGTGCTTACTCTAAGTTAAGCATTCTTCGCTTACACAGCTAGCGCAGAAATTCGACGCATGCTCTGTAACTAAGAGTGGTGACCGCAAGCGTAGAATTCGGTGGTAAGCAGAGCTATGAAATTGGGATCTGTTCTCCAACCTGTAGCTGTTTGTCTCTTTTCTCCATTACCTTTCGTCATTTTTCCTTAAAACGCCTTTTAAAGTTTATTATTTTGGTGCTATATAAATGCAGTTAATATTATTCAAAAATGTAGTGAAATTTATGAAATTATAACTGTGCAATATATTTAGCACATAGCAATAAAGGTAGGTTGTGTCCAAATTAGTAGCTGTGGATTGATCGCTATGCCATGCGTTGAAGCAAAGAGGCTCATAGCCACACCCTTCCATGCATTGAAGCAAAGAGGCCCGTAGCCACACCCTTCCATGCATTGAGGCAAAGAGGCTCATAGCCACACCCTTCCATGCATTGAAGCAAAGAGGCCCGTAGCCACACCCTTCCATGCATTGAAGCAAAGAGGCTCACAGCCACACCCTTCACAAAGGCCGATTTGGACACAATCATACCTAAAAGAACTTATATTATCTTTGATATACATGTATAGGTTTATATATCCTCAAATTATTTCCTTGACTCCAGGGCTCGAATTTTACACTGGACTGCAGGCCCGAGGCCAGTGGTTTTAGCATCGGGCCAGTAAACTTATGAACAGACAAGTCCGGGGTCTTGTGATTTTAAATTGAATATCAATACTTGTACCTCACTGTCAACTGTGTAATATCTTGAACAGAAACACATTATGTTCAATCAAATGTTGACTTTGAGTCTGATACCTTTCCATTCTCAGTATTAAGTAACCAAGTATACCTAATACCAAAAAATGACAAGATAAATCTTCTCTTATTGCATTTAATGTTCAAGCAAAAACAGTTAGGAATGTTTTTCTCATTCCGATTCTTGTCCGATTCCGAGGTCTTGTGGATTTTTCTCCCAAATTCGAGCCCTGGACTCCCCAGGGAGTATACTTTTACCATAACCCTAAACGCCCCTGTTCATCCAAATCCAACTGCATGTTTTGTTTGATTCTGTTGGGTTGAGGACTGCACTAAACTGATCATGCTTTACATGAGGTACCAGCATAATCAGAGTCCAACAGTTTGGATGTTGAGTAAGCGTATGGTGTTGGGCTTTGTTAGAGTGAGGAAGGATCCCAGAATGTCACCCAAGGGAGTTTGGGTAAAAGGGTTGAAGAGGTAGGTGCTTATGCAGCCTCGCTACCAGGGGCAGTGGCGTATCAATACCTTTTGTCTCTAACCCCTGGAATGTGCTGAAAAACAACGCTGATAATCAGTGATTGGCTACCAGGAGTGACTGCTCTGCGCGCGCACTTGTTAAAAACTTTCAATGCTTTTAGAGCTTGTATTACACATAGTATGCACGTGTCAAAATGCAAGTTTTTGATGCAATCCACTTTAAATGAATCATGCTTTTACACGGTCACCCTAAACTGCCTACAGTTAGACATTACACAAGATGAAAGAAGAATGAGAGGGGACCAGTTGCTGTATGACTTGATGCTTCTATTGATCGCGTGCTCTGTGTACATCTATAACACTGAATGGACCAACCACAGAACTAATTACAATACCTGAATATATTTGGATATTTCAAAGTCACACTTCCAGGGGTTATGATCGAGCAAGGCATTCTGGGACCACTGGGAACGAGGCTGGTGCTCATATGGTGTTCCTGAATCATCTCACTCCTCACTGGTTCCAACATGAAATTCTGGGACCAATTTCATGGGGTTGCTCAGCAAAGATTTCTGTGCTTGCAGTTCCTGTAAAGCACACACTTATATGGGCTGTAGCAGGGCAGAAGCACAGCATTCCACAGTAAGCAGCGCCATGAAATTGGGCCAGATCGTGAGAAGTGAGGGTTTAAGGTTTAATGTCTTCCTCAAGAACCTTACAGCTATGATTGGTGCAGCCAGGATTCAAACCCTCATTCTGAACCATTGGCCAATATAACTATAGTCCTATCATTAATTTGTGACGGTCCATGCCACAACCAGGCACTACCGGCCAAAACTAAAACCTGGGTATTTTTAACTCATCAAACAGATGAAAAGAAGTGCTTTCAGTTAACACCTAATTAGAGACTTTACGGTAAGTGTACCTCAATATATAGAAAATGTAAGGACCATGTCACACGGCAATTTTTACAGGCAACTTGGAGACAACCACCCGCACTGCAAGCCAAAGTAACACTTTGGTAGCACAAGAGACATTCTAGCTGTTACTACTCACTATCCCCAAGAAAATAAAACTAAAACTACAATGTGAATGAATTTCCTTCTTGGAGATTGCCTGGAACTGGTTGCTTGTAAATTGCCCAGTGTGACATGGCCTTTTAAGACATCACATCACATTGATATCAAGGTTGATATTTTGGTTGTCTTCCAATTTATTGCAATTTTCACTATTTCTGAGAAGTGCCTGACTATGGCATGGGGCGCCTCATTTGCAAATATTATGGGGGACTTGATATATCTACTGCCAACAAGGCAACTATTTGTTTCAAGTTATGCAAAGAGATTCTCCTTGGTGTAAATACTACTGATATTTTGATATACAGAAGACCACTGATAAATTCATTTTTTAATGATACAGAAGATTTTCACTTTTGACCTAAGATGTTTTGTTCACACTATCAAGAGTTCTCAAGAATTTGTTAATTAATTCAAGCTGTGTTTGAATAAAGTGGCTTTGGCTACGGCTTTGGCTGCAATAACAACATTGGAGAAAAGGAGTCTCCTGCATCAAGAGCCTTAGCCACTGCCAACGTCATTAATTCGGACAAGGCCGAAGTATCTTAAAGTCCATTTCATGATATTTTTGAATTTTTGTTTTTTATAAATGAAAACAAATATGTACAAGAAAATGGTTCCAAGCTTGTTTCATTATTTGTATAATTACTTTATTGGTATATCTAGGGTACAAATTCTTTGAGCTGCTTAAGCAGAAATGTTTTTCTTCCACTGACCTGTATGATTAAGCAACAGGAAACAAATTCGTCCAGCAACTTTACATAGCAAAATATTCAGAGTGAAGATGTTTTGTACACACTGCTAACATTGAGTAGCAAGTGGTGTTTTTTTAGTAGCAGCTAAAAGATTTTGTGTAGCATTTGATTATGCTATACAAGAGAAATTCTCTGTACAGGACTATTTGCTTGCTTCAACTAAAGACAAAGTCCATCCATTGTTATTTACTCTTGTGAGTTCATTATATTCCAGACAAGTCTGTCTACTAAGCCTGCATGTATAGATTGGTCTGTCCAGCTCAATCCGCAAACATTTTCTGGACTGACTTACGACGGACGGTTTGTTACGACTGGAACAACTTAAGAGGGCCCTCAATTATTTGCTGGCAGCTGGAGGGACGATGGAATTATCTACACAGACTTTTCATTGTGTAGCGTGCACAGGCATGTACCTACTGTGCTACACTTTGTTTCAACCGTACAAAGAGGGTCACCAGGTATTGGAATACATGCCTTGTAATGTCCCTTTTTTCAAGGGTTATTGTGTAACCCCCGATTCCAGACCTTTGTCCTGTTGTACAAATGTGGCATATAAGATGGTCAGGCTGCCATTGTTTATCATTGTATTTGGCTTAATTGGAGGCAAGTCCGAGCGTTCAGAGAATCCAACAAACCATTGGCAGATTATCGACTGCCAGAGTTGAGGTTCTGCGAATCACTGTGAGTGCCTACTTATATTTTCTCACACGACAACATCAAAACCTTTGTTGTCTTTCCTTTGTCACGTCCGGGTTTCATTGTGAAAACAATATTTTCAAAGGAAAACGGTTACTCAAGAAGCTCTAAAAAGTTCTGCCTGGGTGGGAAGGAAACTTTTTCAAAATACCGATGTGAAGTGGTTAATTCTGACCATAGTAAACAATGGACTATTGTGATGGCTTATTCCATTAGATGTAATAGTTTGTTATGGATCCATCCTGAAAGTTTTTCTTGAAAACTACATCTCATGGAGGTACATCAACAAAACCATGAAAATCTCAGACCATCCTCAATTAAATCATAATAGTTCTTGGAACATACTTTTAAACATTCATATTCCGAAAGAGTGTATGAAAGATGTAAAAAATAACACCATATAATATCCACTATGTTTCACGTAATGTTGTCGCTACTTTTGAAATTTCAAACTTATATTAGTCTTGTCTTACCACAAAAAGCACAATTTTCAAACAGTAGGGAAAAAAGAAAAAAATTGAATTCCGTAACCAATCATGGTCGTTTATGTATTACATGCTCTGATATTTCTACACTGGTGACCCCTAACTTTTCTCAATTTGAGGTAAGATCTCTGTGACGATACCAGTACCCAGCGTGATGCGTCCATCTCGCAGAGTAAATCTCTGCCCAGGTTCAATGACCATGCTCTTCTGTAGAGCCAATGACAAACTAACGTCCTCACCTACATGGGAAGATACAGAGTACAAGAATACAACATCAGTGTCTACAAAGTTCAACCATAAGCAGAAACTCTAAAAATTGTTCCTTTAATTAAACATCATCTGGCCTGAATTTGATGGCTCTAGTTAATATGGAATTCTGTGCTTGCGGCCCACATAATCTTGCATTCTTACAGGCGACATACGATAAGTACAGAATTCAGTGGTAACAGCACTATGAAACTGGGCCCAGTGTTTTCTAGGCACCCTGCTACATGCATAATAATCAGAGGATTTTGTTGCATTATGACATGCAGGGTTTACACTAGCCTTGGCACTTGGCGTTTTAATATCGTGCTAAGTGCACCAATTTGCATGTCACAGGGCCTTGTCTTACTTTCTTAAAAAACAGCTATAGATGCCTACCTGGCATAACCATTTCTTTATCCTCTGGTAGAGTGATTCTCGCTGAGATGTCCCATGTGTAGGAAAACATCACAGGGGTAAAATTGCTGACGAATGGCTTGTGTCGACCTCCTTCCTCCTTTGTGAGAATGTAAACCTGCTCAGAAAACATGCCGAACATTAGAAAACATGAGGTACTACACAACAAGAGGTACATTAGAAAACATGAGGTACATTAGAAAACATGAGGTACTTCACAACAAGAGGGACATTAGAAAACATGAGGTACATTAGAGAAAATGAGGTTCATTGTGATCAAATTCTACATAACAGATTCCACTGTACTTTTCTACTGAGTATTATAGCCCAATCTGTATGCGCAAGTGATGCACACCACGCTGCCATAGCTTGGATGATGGCAGCGCAAGATTTTGTTAACAAACTCATGGGGAAAATGTTTTTTTTACTTTTATACAGTTTCCCTGACAGGACAGCATGACATAACGGTGTTGAAAACTGACCATAAATAATTGCTACTAAACAGAAATTTAATCCTGAAATTCCGACAAAAAACCTTGCTGGTGTAACACATTTTAAATCCGACTCTCTGCAGTTTCTGTGTCTATCATAAATGCTGTGGCACAATCTGCAGCCAACCATACTAGCACACCAAGGCAAACACCTAAAAGATTTTTGACTGATTGGTCAATATAATGAAAACTAATTTGGAAAGTAGTAGGATTAAGGTCTGACCTGTGCTTTGACGTGGTTGTGTGCTTTGTACGTCCCCGGTCTGCAGAGCATCATACCACGTTTTATCTGGTCTCGTTTGACGTTCCTCACCAGCGCCCCCATTTGGTCCCCAGCTTCACCCTTGTCAAGGATCTTATGAAACATCTCAATACCTTCAAAAAGAAACACAATTTGATATTTTTTTAAGATGCTAGGTTCATTTTTCTATATTTGAAATTGAAATAGCTATTTTTATAGACTCAAGAAAGTTATAAGCTTTCATTAAGATATGGTATAAAAAAATTTGCAAATGATAAGCGGCAGTTAATTAGAAACAAAATATGAATTTCGTCAAGATCCCAACATTAAATCACATCCACGTACAAACAATTTTGCATTTGACCTGTACTTTGTGCATTATTTGTGGCATGTGCGAAAGTTTGTATAAAAGATTTTTATTTCGAAACAGTATCATCAGTCAAAATTTATTCAAGAAAAATTAGATTAAAAAGTTCATTTGGGACAAAATCAGGCTAGGCAGCTTAAAACAGAAAGATCACATGGCTCAAGTCTATCTTTTGAAAGGATTTTTGAAGCATTTAAAAGAAACAGAGAAGGGACTTGACAAACCTGTAACAACACTCTTAACCTTGGCATCATGCCCGATGAATTCAATCTCGTCATTCTTAGAGATAGTGCCTCTTTCCACTCGGCCGGACACGACGGTGCCACGTCCTGAGGAAAAGCAAATTGGGAATAACAGGAACTACCGTTAACAAATGATCTGTGGGATGCAATTTACTGCCAAAAACACATTCAAAAAATTTAAGCTAAAACAATAATGGAAAATGCAAATTCCTTTGCATGTCATAATATCTTGTGTTTATTCAATAGACTTTATGCACATGACATCATTTAAGTAAGGTACCCTCAGCTAGAGACCAAAAGAGATTGCTCATTGGCTGATCCTGTGTGCCGAGTACAAGATGTGCATTTTGTGTCGTGGCCGAGCGGATAAGAGCACCGGACTCAAGCTCTGGTGTTTCCGACTCAGCAGAGTGTGGGTTCGAGTCCCGGTCGTGACACTTGTGTCCTTAAGCAAGACACTTAACCATTATTGCTTCGTCCTTCGGATGGGACCAAAAGCCATTGGTCCTGTGTGTTGTGTAACGCACGTAAAAGAACCCAGTGCACTTATCGAAAAGAGAAGGGGTCCGCCCCGGTGTTCCTGGTTTGATTGGCTGCATATTGCGCCACAGCACCTTGTAAACCATTACATGGTGCTATGTAAAGGAATAGGTCTCATACTTCAAACGAAGCCCCACATACCTTGCAGGAAAATACTTAATGTTGAAGCGCCTTGAGCGTCACTGAGTGGCGGATATGAGCGCTATATAAGAAGCCGTTATTATTATTATTATTATTATTATTTCCATTGTATCATCATCATTTTACCTCTAAGGTGGTGGCGTGATGATGTCAATGCATCAAGTCTATGAATCTCAACAAGAAGCCAGAATACTAACTCCCTTGGTTGTGATTAGCTAGGATCATTCCTCGCTCTAACAAAATCCAACATTGTACATACATGTAGTAAGTCAACACCTAAACTGTTGGACTTGGATTTTGGTGGTATGCCTGATCCCATGTAAAGTATTGATCAGTTTACTACTGCAGTCCTCAGTCCAACAGAATCAGATAAAAACATGCAGTTGGATTGAGGTATGTTTTAGGGGTTGTTAGGGTTAATACATTAGGTCAAATGATGTAACAGTACATAAAGGTTGTACCTCGCTTACACTATCCCAGATGTATAAAAAAACCTATGGTGCTGAGATACAATGTTTTTTGCACGAAGTCTCTTTTGTGTACATTAAGTTACATCCCGTTTATTATTACAAAATCAAGATATGTTTTTCTTACTAGCATGACAGAATATCACAGCTGCCAACATTTGCATCTTGTCATCAGGGAGATATTAAGAATTTCATTTAACATAATAGGGACAATGTTTCAACAATCAGAGAGATTTTCAAATTTGTTCATCAGAACATGGAAAGATCGGTTTATTTTCAGGGAAATTTCGGCAGAATTGGGGAGAGTTTGCAGCTCTGGAATATTCATATAAAGATAAATATAAAGATAACGGAGCTCTCCCGATCAAACCTACCTTCTATTGAGTAGACCTGTTCTACAGGCATCAGAAAGTTCTTCTCCATGTCTCTAGGAGGGAGGGGTATCCACGTATCCACGGCTTCCAAAAGCTTGCTGATGGACTCCACGCCAATTTCTGGTTTCTTCCCCTGTGAAGTTGTCAGTACATACAAATTTACTGGGCTCAACTTCATCAAAAGCTTTTAAGCACAACAATTTGCTAAGCACAGAAAAGTAGCTTAGCTGAAAGGGTTACCAGATAAGATGCATTGGTTCCATGCTAATATCTGCTTAGCAAACAACATTTTTAAACCAATCTTTTCTGGGCCCTGGTGGATAATGTGTTTGAGGAATTCCTATCAATTCAACAGTGCATTTATTTCTATATTAGGAGGTAACTAAACTTGCTGGTGCAACCATATGTGTATTGCAAATCTCTTTTAGGAGGAGTGTTTATTCTGAAAAAAACGTTGTTGTGGTCTCAACATATCGGACAGTATACTCTGATCATCTGATCTCTGAAAACCAAATTAAATTCTTTATCCCCGATGGAAATATTAACATCTATTCAAACTGAGCATCGTCTTCTTTCTCCTGAAGAAGCACAGAGTATACTTTTTTAAATGTCAAGGCCACGACGGCTGTTTTTAGAGCAAAAACGCCTCCTAAAAGAGATTCACACATGGTTGTACCAGCAACTTTACTAGTCATAGTACTTCTTATTATCCATACGATCTTAAGCTTCAAACATCACTTACATTTCTATATTGTTAATATTTTATATTTACTTTGTTTTATTAAACATCCAACAGCACAATCAGCGCCAATAATATGATGAATAGAAAACGAGATGTGCAGTTTTAGATTCAGGAAGAAAACCCTAATGGGGGAAACCCAAGCAATCAGAAAAGGAACTGAAAACCCAATCCACATGCAAGGCTCCAGTCTGAGGTGGGATTTGAACAGGGGTCCACAGAGGTGAAAGGCTGGGAATAACAATAAAAATAAAGTAAACCATTGGTTTCATCTCTTCATTTATGTCCTTTTGATGTTATTGAGCCCAGCTGCTGGATTCTCCAGATTACCACTCTTATTGAAGCACCTTCGGGGATGGCCCAACTCTCTGTTGTGGCGTAGTAAGGTATGCGTTGGTTGTAGGTAGGAGGATTTTAATGGATGAGATGGGGATCTCATTGTCACAAAAATTAATATTATAAAGGTGAGGGTGACATCTTAGGGGATGGGATCTTAGTTTCATCGAGTACCATGTAAAGTTAGGATCTTACTATCAGTAAGTGGAATTTCAATTTGAACAGAATGAACCACACAATCGTTCCTTTGAGTCTACTGAATTAAAACAATGAAAATGAACAGTACCTCGAGTGCACAGAGGGCAGATCCGATGATAATGGGCGTGTTCTCACCATCGTATCCATACTCAGCCAAGACGTCTCTCATCTCAAGCTCAACTAGCTCCAGCATCTCAGCATCCACAGCATCCGCCTTGTTGATGAACACCACGATGTTGTCAACACCAATCTACAAAGAAAAGGATGTCAAAGTTTCAAATGATCAACTCTACGCCATAACGTTCGCATTATACGAATAATGTACTCAAAAAAATTAATTCATGCCCTTGTTTATGAATATTTGTCATTGGTGGATTGACAGCTACCTGCTTGGCAAGAAGAAGATGCTCTCTTGTCTGTGGCATCTGTCCATCTGTAGCGGCTACCACCAAAATGGCTCCCTCCATCTGAGCTGCTCCTGTGATCATGTTCTGCAATCACAACCAAGAGGTGAACACCATTAATAATTGTATCAGTTTGACAACCAAGAGGTGAACACCATTAATAATTGTATCAGTTTGACAACCAAGAGGTGAACACCATTAATAATTGTATCAGTTTGACAACCAAGAGGTGAACACCATTAATAATTGTATCAGTTTGACAACCAAGAGGTGAACACCATTAATAATTGTATCAGTTTGACAACCAAGAGGTGAACACCATTAATAATTGTATCAGTTTGACAACCAAGAGGTGAACACCATTAATAATTGTATCAGTTTGACAACCAAGAGGTGAACACCATTAAACGAGACCTTCAGGAATGCTAGGCAGTAGCACTACTTAAAATTGAAAATATACCCCAATTGAAAATAAGCTCTCAAATTAACCTCCACTGCAAATGGAAATGGTTTTAAGAATATCTCTTCCCAAACTACACTGGGTCTCAAATATGAAGGAAACCTAATCTCAAATGAACCGCAGGTCTTGTTACTTGGTACTTTCTCTGGACTGAAATATTTGTACAAGGCTAAATAATTTTCTTTCTCTGTTATATTTGCTAATAGTTATGAGGTTTGGAATTGAAAAGTTAGTTTCATTGACTGCAGGACTTGGACCAAATCAATAAAGTTGTTAACATGGTCATGATGGTTAAGTACACAAAATGTTGCTCAGCAGTTACCAGCCAAAAATGTCATGTTTGTTTGTTACTTGTTCCTGCCAATTTCTGCTTAGCAGAAAAATTTGCTTTGCTAAGCACCCTTTTGGCTCAAAAGCTTGGCCCCTAGTTCAGTTGTGGGATTACTGTTCGAATGCTAAAATGACTAGAATAAAGCCAGTAGTCCAGTGGTTATTTCAAGCCCATTGCCAATGGGATTTCCACAGAGGGCAAATGCATGTAGTGTAGATGATTGCTCTATATTCCAACACCCTTATGTTCCGACAACCCTACATGCTAGGGGTAGCATTAGGGTTAGGGTTAGGGTTAGGAATAGGAAAATACACTAGGGGCTAAAACATCTATAGGGGTATTAGAGAATAGGTGTGTAACTGTAGTGCAAGTCTGCATGTCTCCTTTGGACTGACCTTGATGTAATCAGCATGCCCAGGGCAGTCTGTGTGTGCATAATGTCTATTTGGTGTCTCATATTCTACATGAGCAGCGTTGATGGTGATGCCTCGCTTCCTCTCCTCAGGTGCCTTGTCGATGTCATCATACTTGTGGTATTTGGCATTACCTGCCTCAGCCAGAACTGCATCATAAAATCAACATTGATTCTTGTGTGTCACATACGGAAGGGAAAACATTGGAAACTTAGGCCGTGTCCGAATTGACAGCTACGGCTATGGCTAGACTTCTACATCACCATGCATTGAAGTATCGGACATTCTTAGCAACACCCTTAGCAACAGTCATAGCCGTAGCTGTAGGCGCCAATTTGTATACGGCTATACATGAAACCCCCTACTCTCAGTAAACATTTGCCAGTGAATTGACCAACCGATAAAAGCCATTTAAAAGCATGGGTAGTGTATAGTGGAACAACAGTGCACAGAAATATCTGTGTGCTATAGATGCACTAACCACATATTATAGTACATGGATGATATTGTAGGTAGGGTCATAGATTGGTAAATACTCCAACAATTAATGGCCATAAAATCCTACTTGGTGAGAGGCACTGCAGCTGTTGATAGTTAACTATTTTGAGAAAGGATTCCTTTCAAAGTAATATGGCTTGGACAATTTTACACCCAAATCATTTGAATCTGAGAAATGATTCATGTTTGAATCATTTCTGAGTGTTGCTGTCCGTTCGCGAATGCTGCGGCCAGAGATGCAGTTGGTACCCGCTGTCACCTTGCTAAACTTGGATGGATTGTGAAAATACTTGTGAAAATACTGTGACAATTTTGTTGCTGTTTTCTCAGCAAGTACACACTGCATTTAGCTGAAACTTTCATATGTGACTTTTGTCTCTAGCTTCATAGTTTTGCCTTTAAATCAGCATTATGTTGAAAAAAAAACCCCAATCTATGACCCTACCTTTAAAAGGTTGGACAGCAGTAAAATGGTTAAACATGAAGTCTTTCACACGCAAGCAACGATTCTTTGCCAGAATAGACTTACATAAAGCGCCAATTTTTCTGCTTCCATAAGTGTAGTTTTTCTGCTAACAGAAGCAGAAACAATAAATTGGGGCCCCACTTTCTGCCAAACCTGCTCTTGGATTGGTTGAGGTGCTTACCTTTTGTTATGGCTGCTGTGAGTGATGTTTTTCCGTGGTCAACGTGTCCGATGGTGCCGATGTTGACATGAGGTTTCCTGCGTTCAAACTTAGCCTTGGCCTCAGCAGCATAAAGCGAGCCACCTACTCTGGAGAAATGTCTAGTTTGCAGAAGACATGGCTTGGTGTTCTGTACATCAAAAATTGGATCAATGTTACAAATAAGACTGTCCAGGTAGCTGAAACAAAATGTCCTACTGGCGCAACAGTGACCTTTGCCCTATTCCTCAACCAAATGGTTTGTAATGTGCGTACTTTTTTACCTTTTTGTCTCCATGCTTCAAGACAAATTTTATGAAGACAGCCTTGCTTGCTCCATAACCCTACCAAATCCCGCTCTAGTAAATTTTTCAATTCATTGTTCACACAAAAATTTCATTAAAGTTTATCCAGTCAGTATATACTTAAAATTTGAAACAAGAAGTAGCATCCTCTTAAGGTGATCCCTCTCCAGCCACTTCCCAGGTTGTATCGTAAACATAGGACTCAATTTGTAGAGCGCCGGCACATTAATCTGGAGGTCACAGGTTCAAATCCCACTCTAGTCAATTTTTCCATGTTCAACCAAAAGTTTGTATTGCCTAATCTTAGTAATATCTTAGGAGTAAGTCTGACCAACCATTCATGCACAGGTTGTGAATGGTAGAATAACTAGCCACAAAAGTATGTACTTGTGTACTGTGCTAGGTATGAATTCAAAATCACAGCATGACGTTGATTGAAGGCTTGCATTCAAAACCATGTGGATGATATTGATTTATCACACAGTGTCAAGGTTTTAGCCAGGATTTGGAAAAAAAAGGTGTCCAAATTTGCTGGAAATTTAAAAACCGGGTGTCCAAACTGTTTGCTTACAATACACTTACATGTAAATGACAGACAAAACAGGGTGTCCAAAAGACACACAGACACCCTTCTGGCTAACACTATGCACAGTGTCTTATTTTAGAATTGTAGAATCACTAGAGAGAATTTTAGGTTATTCCAGTAAACGTTAAATTACCCTCAGGGCATTGTCCAGCAATCCTTGGGTCAAGCTGCTTCGCACTCCTATATTTAACAAATATGAAGGAAAACAAAACATTTATGAAAAAAACACAAGATTTCAGCAGAAAATATTTCTTAATTATAGAAATGTAACTACATGTATCTTCAATGGCAATGTCTTCTTAACCCTAACCCCCATTAGGGTCTCTCTACACAACCTGCCAAATACAACAAAATGCAACACATTTGAAATGAGAACCATGCCAAATGTAGGGATAATGTTGCATTGTGCAGGCATGCTGTTTGGGATAGGACTGAGCAAGGGTGTTTGTCCTGCTAAATGCAACAGTATGCACATAAGTGTAATGTTTAACTGTTATTATACAGTCTTTTGAATATGATTTGAATTATGATTCTTACCTAATATTACATCATACTTCTCAATACTTTTCCCATAAAAAATATTTTGAAATACCCATTATTATAAGTTGTTCAGATACAATAGAAGCACCCAAACCTATATGAAGTCACTTCACTGCTGAATGCAACAAATTCAGTCAAAAAATGACATCTGAGTTGACTGCCAAATGCAACAGATCACAACAACTATTACCATTTGGTGCATATTGTTGCATTTAGCATGGTTAGGGTTAGGGTAAAGTTATTTCAAATCTTATACTTTCACAGAAATCAGGCTGGTTTTCACTATGCTAATGTTTATTCAAGTCCATTTCTATTAAAAAGAAAATAACATTGAAGACTCCACAGACTCTTACAGTTCTGAATTCTTAATTCTTCATTCTTAAAAGTGTCCCATCATCCTCATGATCTAATTCAACCAACTAATTCTAACTTGTACTTTGTATATTTGTACAGTTAAAATTGTGTTAAAATTTACACTACAGGTTTGCATCTACCAGACTCGAAACAAGTAACTTGTGACTCGACCCAAGTGACTCAAAAATCATAATCGACCTCTATTTAACAACTTAACAACTCTGCAGACCCAACATGATTGAATGAATTAATCCGTAATAACTGCTTAATAAATGTTATTTATAATTATTCATAAATACTTTGGGTGTTTTTTTCATTCTGATTAATTTCAGACTAGAGGAGATGCAATGGCATTGTTTTAATGTGTGATATAATTTATAAACACAGTGAGGAATGTTTAAACATGGCCTGAGGAAATTGAGTCAAAAGAGGGCGCTATCAATCAGAAGACTATGCAGAGAAAGCAAATTTCATGGCCCAATTTTGCAATTTGAAGAGTGAAACAAAAGAGTGGTGACTCAGCAGTCTTTAAAGGGGCTTTTCAAACCTCGGGGTCATGGCCATGTGATATTAAAGGGCCTTGCCTCTGGCTTGGTCCTTTTATGGCCACAAGCCTGCCAATTTCAAATCAAATGTCGTTTAAGACCTTGTCTCGTCCGGTTTTCTCCCTACTCCTTTTTATTCCCTAATAAAATTTAAATAATTAAAATTAACATGATTAAAAATAAAACATTACACCTCCGGCTGCCACTTTAAAAGTGACTTTTTCATTCATCTCAAATGAGATATTGCTTTAGGTAAACAATGATGAGTAAAAAGAAGCGGCTGCCGGATACGGAAAATTTTCCCTATATAGATACTATCTATCATTATCAATCATATTCATATTTCATAATCTATTGAGTATTAATTGAGTACATCTATTGCTGATGTGGAAAAACTTTTTGTTTGTACAGACTTGTTTGTAGAACTAGACATTCTTCAGAAGTACTATATTTATTGTACCATACATTGGTAGTAAACAGAGAAAACAAGCAATTGTCATGTTTCTCATTTAAGAAAACTATTTTACTTTAACTTTGCAGGACAATGTATTTAAACAGCGCCCTCAGGATTTGTTGGTTAATACTATTTAACTTGACCTTGGACTGGCGACTGGAGGAGTCTTGACTTTTCACCATGTTCACAGAACTTATCCAGTTATTAAAATACGTCTGAACAATGCTCTCCAAAACAAGACTAACACAACTATTCCTCTAAATTACATGGTAACATGATGAATACAAATCTTGGTCTAAATTATTTAACTATACATATTTTTCTCGATATTTACCTGCCAAAGCGTTACACAGTCGCAATGTGATCATGGCTGCCATGCTTGATGTACCTCTGCACGCATGCGCGAGCCGAAAAAGTGACATAACAGTAAATTAAACAGTCGTCTGCTGATATTCACCAAAACACAATTTTCTTAATGAATAAAGACGCAAATTTGTATCACCTTCATGTTACAGAGTTAATGAATATATAATGTTAATAGTTTTCATGTCGTAAGTTGTTAGGTTTAAAGGTAAAAAAGAAAACAATTAAGTTTTAGTTTCAGCTTAAGAAAAACCCAAGGCCCAACATTTTCTGCCGAGAACTATTGAGGGCGCCATACAAATTCACCAACAATTTATTTTTCTAGAATTAGAAAAATGGAGAGAGCACTTGGTGTAGAACTTGGACCCGATATTCTCAAAAATATCATTCACCCAGGAAAAGGAAATTTGTCTGATTTTAGAGATGGAACAAAGGTATGGTGAAGTAATAACTGGTGGGCAGAAACGAATGTAACCTGAGTATTTATTCACGAATGAATAGTGTATTTTAATTAATGAATTATTGAAAGTAATACTAATTGTAATTGTAATTTGTATTGGACTATTGGGTATTGTCATACCTTTTTCTTTTAAAAGTATATCTGCTTATCCGGCATTTTTTTTATTATCGCTATTTGGATCTGCCTGGTTGATTTTGCTGAACGGCCGAAAGGCACAGTGGGAAGGGAAAAAGTGCTAAGTCCTGGGCTAAAATTCTGCATTCCTGCCTGGCCACCACTTTAATCTCCCTTTTTTGTTGTTGGTCATTGCAGCCATTGGTCATGTTGGTCAACTGACTAATGACAAATCAAATTAGAGTCAATATCCTTACCTGGTTACCTGTCAAGAAGGGTTGACGAATGTATGCACTCAATATACCCCAGGTTGGACTCCTCCGTTGCATACAACGCGACGGAGTCCAGGGTATAAAGCTCTCGTACGACGAATGCAAAAAAGTTTATACCACAATTTTTTCATATTTTTACTTTATTGGTGAAGCTGAAGCTTTACTCACATATTCCTGGTGTCCTTAACTATCAGCCGGATGGGTTCAGAATTGTTGATTTTATCCTTGGATCTTGGATGACATTATTTGTGAAAAAAAAATGGAAATTGACGTCTCCTCAGTAACTTCCTGTACTGACTCCGTTTATGAATACTCACACGCAAGCACTCGAGAGGGCGCCATCATCCACGAACCCGCCTGCAAAATGATAGTGCCATCCTCAAACTTGCTATGGGGGTTACCAAAAGGGTGAAATGCCACCATTTCAACATTTCAACTTAAATTTTGATGCTAGTTCTCACCTTTTTATCAGCAATAAATCTCAATCCTGCTCATGTCAAATCTCAAGAAAAATCAATTCTTTCTCCTTCATGTACACACAACTGAATTTACCCTCTCATGACCCATGGATGTAGAAAAAAACACCGCCGCCCTGTTGTGATGATCCAATGCATTGCATTGTATAAGAGCCGCTGGTTCCCTGCTTGGTGACAGATCTCTAGATCACAGCTATAGTTGGGCCGTCCCAACTGCAACACTCAAGTTGGTACCAGCCCCAACTAAAGTTGGGAGAATTCTAAAGTTGGGATGGAACACTGTCAGTAAGACTAGAGTGATATTGCAAAGTTTGATAACATTCTGGCGATTTGAAGGGTAGGGTCTTGCCTCCCCCTTTTTAATAGTGCCAATACGCCGGACTCCTTCCACTTCTTGGCCCTATGCCCACATAACACCAGGGACTGGTCATGGTCTGTTGAATTTGAGCGCTCACATTATTTTGCTGAAATGTTCTCTCTAATGTTCACTTCCACTCACCCATTATGATTGTGGTGAGTATTGAAATGATTTAGTGCTGGCTCGTTTTGGTGTATTTTTAAGAAGAATATTCTAGCTGACAACTAATGTTTAAACATTGTCAGTGCCATGATGTTTACTGAAAGGGAATTAAACTCATAAACTTAAAAGTATCCTGGAGTATTCAGGACATGAAGAGGGCGGATGACTATATCAGTAAAAAAAATTTGGGGAAAAGTAGGTTTGTAAAAATGCTTTCCAAAACACTGGAAATTTTCTACAATGCTTTAGGCCACCCTCAAGCATGTCAAGAACAACCTTGTTCCTGGTGGAATTTCACTCTTATATCAAATAGCGCTGTGAAATTGACGGTTAACATCAAAAACAAAATAAGGAACAAGGTTGGGTTCATACTCAACCTTCCTGTTTACAGCCACTCAATCCCCTTTTTTCCCTATTTCCAGATATTTTTCTACTACAGAGTGTCAAAATGCGACGAGGATGCAACAGTTATGGACGACAGTCGAAGCGAGAAGAAACCCATGGAGCTCCTGACTGGGAAGCAATTCAAGCTAGATGTCTGGGAGAAATGCTTGAAGACGATGAGGGAAGGAGAGATTTCTGAGTTCACTGTTGCTCCATCAGTAGGTTACCTCGGTGTCTTTGTGAAGCGATTGATGAAGAATAAGTTAGAGACAAAGCACAGGGTTTCTAATTACTGGGGTGGGGTGGGGTGTCAGTTTTATTTTGCAAGCTCACTGATAAGTACATTAACCCTAACCATGCTAAATGCAACAATATGCACCAAATGGTAATAGTTGTTGTGATCTGTTGCATTTGGCAGTCAACTCAGATGTCATTTTTTGACTGAATTTGTTGCATTCAGCAGTGAAGTGACTTCATATAGGTTTGGGTGCTCAGTGCTTCTATTGTATCTGAACAACTTATAATGGGTATTTCAAAATATTTTTTATGGGAAAAGTATTGAGAAGTATGATGTAATATTAGGTAAGAATCATAATTCAAATCATATTCAAAAGACTGTATAATAACAGTTAAACATTACACTTATGTGCATACTGTTGCATTTAGCAGGGCAAACACCATTGCTCAGTCCTAACACAAACAGCATGCCTGCAAAATGCAACGAAATCCCTTGTTGCATTTTGTTGCATATGGCATGGTTCTCATTTCAACTGTGTTGCATTCTGTTGTATTTGGCAGGCTTTGTGGAGAGACCCTAATGGGGGTTAGGGTTAACAGACCACAGGGGAAACTGACTGGGAAATTGTAACTCAGTTTTGGGGTGAACAAAGACAAATTGACTAGAATGGGATTTGAACTAGTAACCCTAAAACTGAACAAGTCAGGCAGTCTAGTGTTCTTTCCATTCCATATATTTAACAAATGGCTAGTTAACCTTTTACTTTTTAAAAGTCCATACTAACACTTTTAAAAGTTCAACAAAAGAGAAAGACATTTTTAATGGTCTTGTCCACTGTACAAAAATGTTGAACTGCACATGTACAGTACCAGACCTGTGGAAATCAGGCCTGGAATTTCATCTTTGAGAGGGCAGTGTCATTTTCATTTTGCGAAGGGCATTTCCACTCGAAAAAATCTTAAAGTCTATGGGAAACTTTTGAAAAGGCACCAAGGCCAAGACCAGTGCAACACAGGCCATGGCCTCCATGTAATGCAAGGCCTGGAAAATGTTCTTAAAAATGGCTGCCCCGTCATGTGTGAAGAACAGCATTAATCTTCAGCAAGCCAAATGCGTTGATCTGGTGGTGCAAATGCATCCCATGGCGCACATTATTTTATCAGTCTTTTTGTTTTACCAATTCAGAAAACAGACAGTTGTTTGATTTTGGTGGAGTTCAACATGCACATGTGCACAGTCATATTTATCATGGGGTACATATTTTGGGAGTGTCTGTGTAATGAGTGACAGATTGAAAAACAGATGTTTTTAAGTTATTTCCAAAATCCAAATAATGTATCCATTATATTTAACTCTTTCTCCCAAGGCCCACTTGCCTACAGGTGATCCTAATATCCAATAATCTTCCCTCCTACATAAATGTCACTTCATACCAACATGTTTAGACTTGGATAAGATTGTAATGCCTAACACAGTGATAAGCGATTATTTTGGGGGCCTACAGCCCTCAGTCCTTCTTAATTCTTCACTTTCTCAAAGAGGATAGGTAAGGATTTGGCATATTTTTTAGGTTGCAGTATGGAGCAAGTTCAGGTGGGCGACTAGAGTGACAAGACTTACCAGAAACCATAGAGCACAGGGAGATTGATTAGATCGACCATGCACTGGAGCATGGTCGATCTAGTCAATTCACAATCTAGTCACTCTTGTCGCCCACCCGAACTTGCCCCATGGCAAATTGTTGCTCATGAATAGGACAAAAATATTAAAATGCGGTAACTACATATCCACTTTTGTTTATCCCTGTGTAGCAACTCAACACCTTTGCACCTGTCATGCAAAAGCTGCGTGACATCGCTAAGGGGAACGTTGGTAACTCAGATGGCGGTCACTGCTGTGGCATGGCACAGATGAATAAGGTCGGCCTTGGCTACCCAGATCTTGACTCCTTCTTGAAGAGCCCAGAGCCGTTAAAATTCACCTTTGAAGTCATGACTGTCGAGGAGGAGGGAGAGTATAAGAAAGAAGCATGGGCTATGAACGACATGGAGAAGAAGGATGCTCTCCCGGTACTGCGTGAGGAGGGGAACCGTTTGTACAACAACAAAGAGTACAAGATGGCAGCAGAGAAGTACGCCGAGGCCCTCGGATGTTTAGAGAATCTGTTGCTCCATGAGCAGCCCAACAGCAAGGAGTGGTTAGAAATGGACACCCTGAGGATACCGTTTCTCTTGAACTTTGCACAGTGTAAACTGATGCTGCAGGAATACTACCAGGTCATTGAGCACACGACAACTGTACTGAACAGAGATGACAGTGAGTATAGTATAACAGCAGTGGCGTCAATCTGTGCGGAATACTAAAGGAGTGGGGTAGATTTTGAAATTGTGCATCTGTGGCTTTTCATGGTTTTGAAAGGGGAAAAATCAGAGCTCCATCCAGTTTGCTCAGCAAACTAACAGCAGTGATAATCAATGACAGAAGAAAATGTTGAGGGATTTTTTGAGGGATTCAAAGAAATATTAGTTCCACGTCTTAAATAATTTAGGAGACATTGCATGGTGAGGTATCAATGTATCGGTTTGCAGTAACACCATGTGTATCTACACAGTGTAGATATACACATGGTGTTACTGCAAATCGAATATACATTCCATGTCTTAGTTGCACATCTTCACTGCTTTGTGGAAATTATATGCACACTCATGAGACAGTATACAATTGTTGCACGCCTCTATGGGTTCCATGGTGTTTTGTACACTAGCGGGGGCAAATGACAACAGAGGCAAAGCTTAAGGGTGCCATTTACCACCAAGGATGTACAAAATCCATGGACCCCGCCACACAACTGTTTAGCAACAATTGTTTTAGATTGTAATAGATTGATGATCTGTTTTCATCTGTCAACACTATTAAGACGAAATTACGAAATTGGCAAAGTTAAAAAATCAAGGAAGTGGAATAGGTTAACAGTGGGAAAAATCGAGGTAATGTACCCTGTGGGTAACATCATTCATGTTCCCCTGAGCCATGTACACTAATGGAAATACTTGGGAAAGTGAACATTTAAAAAAAGAAGAAGTGAATCAAGTGCTATTCCTGCATGAATATTTACATGTAAAACAGTCTGGGAAGTTTTCTATATCCCACTTAAAATCACCCAAAAATGTATGGAAATTGAGATGCTTAGTCTGGTTCCAAGATCTGCTGAAATTTGAATTGAATACTGCCAACAGAGCTAAAACTTATTCTAATCTAAACCAATCACGTTTCCTTCTCCTTGTTATTCACAGACAATGTGAAAGCCTTGTACAGACGAGCTAAGGCCTATGCCGCCTGTTGGGACTTCAGCAATGCAAGGAAGGACTTCAAACTAGCCCTTGAACAAGATGCTTCACTTGGGGGTGCTATCCGCAAGGAATTCCGCCTCCTGGATGAGGCAGAGAAGGAGAAGGATGAGGAAGACAAGGTTAAGATGAAAGCCGTCTTTGAACGGTACAGCGAATGAGCAACTTATTTAACATCATGTAACATCAATGTTGCAGCAAAAATATGCTGTTTAACCCATACAAGACCACAGTGTGGGTAAACAACTCTAAACATATTGCATGATAGTGACACCAGTGGCCAGTTTCATATAGCTGTAAAGCAGAGTTTGACCTGAGAGGTTGCAGGCTCACCAAATGTGAGAAAAACAGTGACGGGCGAGTGTTAAACGCTTTCATTTGTAGACCATCAGGCCAGTAAAAAATCGGGCCAAGTCAAAATAAATATGTGAAGGATTAAGGAACTAATAACGTTGAATTTTTACAATGCAGGACACCACAAGTTTAAAACGAAATACTTACTTAAAAACATGGAAATTACTACTAAGTTTACAAAAACAGACTTTCTTGCAAGTGGGTGCTTTCTATTGATACTTTTGTGTGCCCATGCGGTGGTTTTACCATGTAGTTTCACACACTATTAATTTTGCAGCTAACTGCACATGCTAGTTAGTATTAGTTGAAAGAACAGAAAAGAAACTTGGTCAGAACCTCCCGAGAGATTTGATTAAAAAAACTTGCAAGTACAAAATCAAAAGTCTTATTCACTAGTCCAGCCGGAAAAAAAGGTTACCTTGTTTTAAAAAAAAAGTATTTGCCAAGCAAAAGCAAGTAGGGTACCAGTCAGTGACAAGTAACACTTATTACATAACATTTTGGGTGTCAACCTGTTTCTGCTAAGCAGGATTTTTCTGTGCTTAAGGGCTTTATAAAATTGATCCCATACAACTTGGAGCTTTGGACATGCTAAATTCACTGTAGGAGATATACTCCATAAAAACTTGCAAAAGCTTCTGAGCTTTCAGTTTTGGCCTTTTTGTGACTACATGTAGCCGCTGTGATTAACAACATAAGCCCTCCCTTCATCTAGTATGCAGGTATATAGCGTATCTGTTCTACTTTCATTTTCCTTCAAATCAATGTAAAAACATATTAAGGCTGCAGTTTAGATAGGCTGGCCCTGTTTTGTGTAGTGAATGGTACTGACCATGGAAACAAGATCTAAATGGCCGGTGCTTGTTGCAAATGTAAAGATTTGAAATTCAGTGTTTCCATTAAGGAACTTTTTTGTACAAGTGTAGTTGTTACCTGTAAACGATATGATTCATCTTACTTGGTTACTAAAGATGAATATTGTCTTCAAATGTTATTATCAATTTCTTGGACATAACTACAGACTGCTTTGTCATTTTGTTGTCAGAAAATGTGATTAATTTTTATGTGCAATATAAACATTAAAGTATTGCCAATATCAAACCTCTTGGCCCAGTTTCATGAGCTGCTTAAGTACAAAAAGTAGCTTAGCACAACACAATTATGCTTACCAGAACAAGGTACCAGCCAACCTATAGTGTCACATGTACAATTTGTGACTTGTCTCTTTCTAATTTCAGCTTAGCAAGAAAAGTGTTAAGCAATATTTTCTGCGTAAAAGCAGCTCTGTGAAATTGGGCCCTGGCTCTTACGAAGTTTAACACCCACTGTGACTCTGGCTACAGTCCTCCTGATTCCTACAATGTATTCCACTCTATGGTAACTCAACAGCAAAGTGTTTGATTTTCGATAAGATTGGTTTGTCGTTTCCACAAATAAATGGGCCTGCAGTACTGTATCCTACATAAACAAGATAACTTGGGACTGTTATGGTTTTTAAAAGAAGGTTTGAATCCTTTGACCTTATTTGCACATTGATTGCACGCCCGATGCCTAGCTTTTCAAAGCACCAAAGCATTTTATCCTTGGTAATGGGCAGAACTTTTGGGGAAATTGAACATTTCTGTTGGAACATTCAAGGGTCACCGAGGCAATGACCAGGGGCTAGGGAGGCAATTGTCTTCTTTGCCTTTGTGAATCGGGCCTGGGATTGCTAGGGAAAAACCCACAAGCTGCTTTGTATAAAAGCAGGCCTGTACTTCATACTCGTAAGGGCAAGGTAGTTTTCGCATTAAGGAAAGGTCACTCTATGAGGGAACTGTAATTTTCTGATAAACATTTCAAGGGGCACCAAGGCAATGACCTGGGATATAGAGGCAATTGCCTCCATGAAGTACCAGGCCAGAGGTCTGCAAAAGATTTAAAAAGTAGCTGTAGTACTCACTAAGGTTTCAGGTGTATTATTTCATTAGGATTAATTACATCACTATGAGAAAAGTGTGTTGAAATCTCACAACGGGCAAAGCAAGAGCATTTTCTTTGTGAGGGGAAGCCAGTTTGCCAACTTGCTAACTACTAATATTCTCCAGTAGTTCAAGAGTTGTGCACCCAGCAGGGTACCCCACAGTATTCAATAATATGAAAGCAACAAACCTTTTATTGCCAATAAGTGTGCTCAAAGGGTTAAGTGTACCTTTGGTTTTTGGAACCGTTTGACTGTTTTATTCCTATATGAATGTAGATATATACAACAAAACTAATCTGTGAAAATTTCATTTCAAAATGTTGTAGCGTTTTTGAGATATCACAGAAAATCTGGAGCGGTTATGTCCACGCAGGAAGATTAATCCGTAATTGGAAAATGCAATCTGAGAAAAGTTTCTGCATTGAACATTTCTCAGATTGATCATTTTTTTTTATCCTTTCTCTTAAACCACATTTGTAATAGAAGGGAATCTTTCTAAAAATGTTATACATTATCAACAGCTGCAGTGCTTCCTGTTCCTTGCTCTAAGTTCTTACAAAGTAAGATTTTACGGTCATTCATTTTTTGAGAAATTACCAAAGGTATACCCTCCCTTTTTGGTCTGCAAAATGACTGACTTATAGTCTGGAAACCATGTTCTACTTTATTTAGTGCTTCATTTGCCAACTGAGGCTGAAAATGCAGACTGAGATTTTTAAAAAATAAATTAAAAAAAGAGTTTGGAAAATCTCAGAAACATTTGTTAACCATCCTCACCTGGGACATGTAATTAGTTTTGACAAATTACAAAGATGTCATGAATTTATTAGATGTATTATACTATCAACTTTTTATAGCTTTACTGAGTTTTTGTCAACATGCACTTGTAAATGTCTGAAATGTTCAAAGTAGATTTTGAACTCAGTTTTGGTGTTGTTTAATCTTTTTGAAATATGAATGCAAAGTTACATTTGTCAGAACTGTTACTTCTTGTTTGTTTTTTTAACTCAATGTTTCCGTCCTTGAAAGATTAAAGCAACTCAAACTCTGTGGTAAAGATTTAATCTAAAATGTGTTTAACAAACCCCCACATAACATAAATTCATCCACCAAATAATAAATCAGATAGTTTTGAATTTTGGTTGTAAATAATTAATATTTATCATTGTTTTGTTTTATGTAGGTAATAATTTAACCACAAATTTGTTTGTGTTGTTCAACATAATATTGTTTTTTTTAAAAAGAGTTATGACAAGTAGTTCTTTAAGTTTTATGTACGTCTGTTACAAATAGTTGGGGGCAGAAATATAATGTTATGTTTTTGCCAGAATAAAGCAAACTCAGACATTGATTGTGCAAAAATATATTGATGTGGGAGATCTTATGATTATGAAATTAATTTGGAAGAGTCTGAGATTCCTAAAAGCCTTTATTTTTTTTTAAAGGGAGGGTATGCCTCTGGTAGTTATTCTAACAAATAATTACCATAAAAACTTACTTGGTAAAAAGCACTGGAGAGCTGTTGTATTATAAAACATTGTGTTAGAAACGACACCCTTTGAAGTAATGTAGAAAGAGATAAAATTTAACCCCCAAATTTGAATCCGAGAAAGGCTTCAGGCATGAAGACTTTCTCATGCATCTCGAAAGCACACAATTCTATGCAACAAAGGTGTTTTTTCTTTCACTGTTTTCTTGCACCTTCGCAGCCAATTTAGCCATAATGTTCACAGCTTTGGTATGTTATGCATATGTGGGGACACCAAGTGAGGATACTGGTCTTTGACAACTACCAGAAGTACACTCTGCCTGTAACCCCTCTTGTGGAACAATTGCCACCCAACAATAGTTTCCCCTTGCTCGACAGTGGTTTATTCCTGAAAAATGTCTTATCATAGAGAAAGGACGATGTCCATATTATTAAGCAATACAGTTTAATGTGTTGTGCACTGCATGTGATAAAAGTAATAAAAAGAAGTCAAACAATGTTCAGTTGTGTTGTGTTTATTTTGCCGCTTTTTACTGTGAATAACTAGAGTAACATCTACTTGTTCATCATGAAGGGTGGGAGGGTGGGGCCTGGGCCCCAGTCAGAGGGGGTTTATTCTTTTCATTCAATGCAATACCCTCCATCAATGGCTTTGAAACATATGTAAAGTAAATTTCAATAACAGTCTAGATGATGATTGTATTGATCTCCTACCCCACAAATAGAATAAAAAAGTAAGTAAAAACAACACCAAACAAACTTTCTTTGACCCCCCAAAACCCGGCCCGATCTTTTTATACCATTTTTTCCTTTTTAGGTGTCATTTAAATTAAATTAGTAGTTCTTTAAGCGATATTTGATCATTCATGATTTATAATAGTGGTTTCTCAACTTGACTTATTGTGTGTAAAGTGTGGTGGATTGTCATGTCAGCAAGACCATGGGGGTAACAAATTGAGTGACAGTTACACCTGTTTTCTTTCGACCTCCGCACTCATACTCAGAGTTGCAATCGTTTAATTTGCCTTGTCTTCTTGCAGGGGGTCAATCCAATTTCTGCAAAATGTCAATATCAATCTTTCCCGTTAAAAGATCAAACGGAAACTGTGCATTAACTTCCATACACATTCATAAAACGTTCTCTGTGTAAAATGTGTGCACTTCCCAAGACAAGTTTTGAGTCCGTTCGTTCATTCTCCTTTCATGGTTAATTCATCCTGCCTGCAAATGTTTTCACTGGTATGCGTGTTTTGGGGAAAAGACTTATGTTAATTTATATAAACTATGACGTCATGAGTGAAGGGACCAGTGAGAGCAGGTAAAATTTGCGTTCGGAATTTCAGAATTAGACCGCAGACCTGCGTTTCACCCCCGGTTTTTTGCATCTTGTCAACCAGAAAATGGACGGCTCTACAGCGAAGTTTATACAAAAGGGTAAGAATAGGTTGACCTTTCGTAATTTATGCTGCTGTCATTGTATTTTTTGTGTTATTTTTAGGTGTTTGTACAACCCAACTGTGACCGTAGAAATGTTACATGTGTGTGGTTGTCGTTTGCTGTGTGTAATTAATTGACAAGTGTACAAATTCCAACCACACATTTTAATATGAATAATATTCCCATGATTCATTGCCGCCCTATTGTAAAGGTCGAAGGTCGTAGGTATGTTGAGACACGGCTAGTTCTTTGTCATCGCGGCTAGCCATTACAAATCAATGCAGTCTACACTGTGGTGTATCTTCAATCTTGATCCCACAACTGGTTAATAATTCCTGCCATTTTGGAAACTGCATTGGGGAATTTTGACCACATCTTTGTTTGTTTTCTAATGGTCAGTTTGGTTGGCCTTTTTCTGGCCAGAGTTTGTGTGTGATTTATCAGGAAGGATTGCAAGATTTTTGTCCCAGAGTTGGACCTTGGGTTTGGGCTGAGCACTCGAGCTGAACAATGGGACTTAGTTGCTGCGTTCCGGGTTGTAATCACAAGAATGGTAGAGAGTTGTGCAGTTTATACAACTTCCCAAATGAGAATGATGGACCAGATTGGAAACAGTGGTACGAACTGTGGTGTGAGAGAATTGGAAAATCACAGAGGGAGGGTGGGGCAAATGCCTGGACCCCCACCACTTGGAGTCGGGTGTGTAGCTGTCATTTTAAAGAGGAAGAGCGATGGAAACCAAGAACACGCCAGCCAGGTACGGGTACGAACCAATTAATTTTTCCATTTATAAGTATCAAAATATTATTTTAAAGTTCTTTTATTTTAATTTTTTAAAACCTCAACTGTGAATTATGGATCAGTTTATTGTTACAATCATATTTTCTTTTCATAACTTCTTCATTTCATTCATTTTATTTCTATTAAAAATACTGCAATACAGCGGGTAAAACAACGAAAAATACAGTTTACTAAAACAGTCATTAAAAATTCACAAACAACTATACACTGAGTTGCTGTTCAAACTTTCGTTTTAATATTACAACAACAAAAAGGTTTTCAAATTCATTTCATAATAATTGGCAGGGGGTAGGGTTAAATTTTTTAATGAATTTTAATTCTCGAATTACTGTTATAGCTATAATTTTAGTAGTTATCTAAATGTTTGAAACTTTTCTTCTAGTCTAACAATTTTAACATCTTTATTCAAAATCTATGGGAAATTTGGAAGTAAAAAAAAACAAACTCTAAAATTAAAAAGGTTTTATTTTAGTGTTTTAATTGTACTTGTTCATATTACAGGATTGAAATTCCGAGCTCCTGTCTACTTCCCTTTCATGAGTGGAGCTTCTGGAAGTCGTACAAAGTCAGAACCCATGAATAAAACACCGGTATGATCAATAGTATTTGTCTAGTATTTAATTTTAATTAAGATTAGGTCCAATATTTTTCATTTTAATGGTTGTTATTTTGTACCTACATTGCTTTAACTGTTACCATTAAAATTGTAGAGTTAGTAAAACACTGGTAGAATCAATTTAAAAACAAATTAATTCATTATAGTTTAGAGTTCAATTATTGCTTCTTTTTGTTTACATTGCTGTAGCTGCTAATGTAGTGTTTATAAATTTGTTGCTTAATTTTGTGTGCGTATTTATGTTATTTGTTTGTTTGCTAGGCCTACACCTTTTAAACATACACAATTATACAGCATTAATTGTTTGTGTTGTTGAACTACAATGGATTAAGTTTGCCGTGGAGTAGACTCGGTGTATGTTTTGATGATACATGTGTGTACATCTTTTTTGTTATCAAGATTTTTACTTGTTAATTAAGTTTGAAAGCAAAGACCAAAACTGTAAGGTAACCCTTTTTTATACCCATTAGGCCATCATAGACCCCTTGCATATAACATCACAAGCTCAAACAGCGCCCTCACTGAGATAAAAGAAGACCTTTCATTGGCTGAGAGTTGTGCGTGGTGCGTAGGTGTTTGTACGTTTCCATTGGTTGACCTCAGTGATGGCGGCCTATAGATGCAAGGTGTCTATACCCTTAATGTTTGCACAAGTAAAAAGTAGTTTTGATTGCATCGTAATTTCTGATTATTTGTTTGTTCAGTTATTGGCAGGCCTAAGGGTTGATACAGGTATGAAGAGCAGTCTACTTGCTGGACTCAATGTGAAAATTCTCAATCCTGACAAGGTCAGCTATAAACAAATCATTGTTCTCATATCACTAAGGGTCCATCTAAAGTTGTCAAGATTTTCACAGTCATAGAAAGAGTATGATTTTGGGGGGGGAGGGTTCAGAGTAACAAATGTTGAACCAAACATGTACTAAACAATGTAGTACTAGCAGACATTTAAGTTGATTATGCTGATGAAAATGATAGATCAATCACAAAGCCTCGACATTCTTTCCAGTACAGTATATATGTTGGGAAATTATCTGAGAATTTTATTGATTATAATAATAAAACTGCAAAACACTCCGAAAGTTCTTCATACCCAGTAAATTAGTGAATGAATATTTTAGGTATTCAGAAGCTAATCAATTTTAATGAAAGAACACTATACATTGGGCTGCATTCAACTTTGATAGTATGAAAGTTAATTAATTCTCTTTACCCGTGCAATCTTGCTTTATTGTCAACAATAATTCTTTGTCTTTTCTCAACAGACAGTTGATAGTCTGATAAGTGCAAATGAAGAAACTGTTTCTGCTGCCAGTAACGGCCAGAAATGTGAAGAGATCTCATTAGAGGAGAGAAGAAAAGATGACGCAAAGCGCGAGAGTCAAGACACCAGTGAATCAAGTGCAAAGAAGACCAAAATTGAAGATGATGACGATGTTGAAATGATCGAGGATGAAGATAATAATGGCAGTGATGGGATTAAAAAAGGATTTGGTGCCAAGACGACGAAAAAACCTCAAGAAGATGACGTTCAGATGATTGACATTGATGAAAAGTCCAAAGCCAAGGAGAAGAGTTTTGCAGAGGCACAGCGAGCTATCTTGATGAAGGCAGTGTCAAAGTGTCAGTGACTGTTTCATGAAGATATTTTCTTGAGAAATAAACATCTGGTCGTATTATTTTGGGGGTTAGGATTTTTTTCGACAGATGGTTGTAGGGCTGAGGTCTTCATGGTTTCAAGAAACATATGAGATAGCTTTTTAGCTGTGAAAATATGAGATACTGAACGACTGTTTGAGCAACAGGTTCAACGGATCTTTGTGTCTTTGTTGAGCTATCATTTTTGTCTACAAGGTCAAATTGACAGACAGGATTAGGCATCAAGTTGTGTACACTAATTATTCAATCATATCATGTAAACTGAGGTTTTGTCGGCCAATGTGTTTGTGTTTTGGGTCAAACAGAGTTGGTTGGAATTTGCACCCTCAGGTGTGCTGCTTTGTTGTTGTAAGGACAAAGTAGTTTTCCCTAGTGAAGGGCACCTGTATGAGGGACATGGTAATTTCTGTGGGAACATTTCAAGGGGCACAGCGGCAATGGTTAGGGACTTGGAGGCAATTGCCTGTGTGAAGTTGGTGACTTCAGTCAGTTAATTATTGTCTGTTTATGTGTGAAAGTATTGGCAGATAAAGGGCGATTTGCCCCATTATATGTCATCGTGTTTAGTCTGTTTTGTATGTTACTCCAACTTCCCTCCTTGTCAAGTCTCTACCACCTTTTGTCGCCCAAGTGTGATCCACTCCTGGTAATTTTGTTTCTGAATGTTCTAATAGTAGCCTACAACAGGCCTCAATCTTAACTGTGGCCAGTATGGCCATTTGCTGTGGTGCTCTGCTGAGATGGCTGCCATGCCCCCTACAAAATTCACACATCACAGCCAACTTGGCCAGCATGCCCTCTTTGAGAAAGAATCACCTCTTTGATGATCTTAATCAAATATTTTTATTGTTTTGGCTTTAGTGCACCTTGGATTGGCCTGCGTGCCCCTGGAATTTTGATGAGGCCAAAGTGGCCTGCCCCTTTTTTCCTTAAGGCTGATCTTGCAATTGTAGATCTATTGTCACAACATGAACTGTACCACTATCTAATGCAACATTTTTCATTTCTGTGTACAGCTAACTCTCCAGCCATGCAGATGGTCCATAGCTCGTCAGCAAGCAACAGTCCAGTACCTATGAACATGACAACCCAGTCCATGGGAAACAGTGCCAGTGCCTACAGCTCCCTGGTCCAGATGAATGCCAAGTCGCAGATTCCAGGTAACAGGGGTAATGCACTCTTCCAACTTCTTTTACTATTAAATGAGATCACAGCTGCTGTTTCCTGTAACACGTTTGAATTGTTCAAATAAACTCTGGAAGAAAAAGCTGGAGTTTTATTTACATCCACGTGTAGTAGTCTATCAGAATAATCTTACAGAAAATAGCAACTGTTTTCTTTAATTGCTAATCCTTTGAATTGCACTTCTTGTATTTGTCAAGGACCGTTATCCTCACTTTGTGTATTCCAACATACTGTATGCATGAAGTAACAAACCTGTGAAAATTTGAGCTCAGTTGGTCATCGAAGTTGCAAGAAAATAAGAGAAAGAGAAAACACTCTTTTGCATAGAATTGTGTGCTTTTAAATGCCTGAGAAAGGCTTCATGCCTGAAGCCTTTCTCCGATTCAAATTTTTGGGTGAAAATCGTCCTCTTTCTTTAAAACTACATTACTTAAGAGGGTTGTTTCCAACAATGTTTTTTCAGTATCAACAGCTCTCCAGTGCTCTTTACCAAGTAAGTTTGTATGGTCATTAACTTGTGGAGTACTTACCAAAAGTATACCCTGCCATTAAATGATAACCATATTTTAGAAATATGCATGTGAGAGGAATAACATATGAGCAGATTAACCAGACAACATTGTAAAAATGAAAAGGAAAATTGCAGTGGCATTAGTTCCACAGCTGCTCATGTTATATTGGCCACAAGAATAAAATAAATTGGAATTCTTATTGATTTCATTGACTTGATAAGTTTTTATTACAATTAGTAGATCTCACCAGAGAAAAACTCAGAAAAGAAAAAAGATCCTGTAGTCAATGTAATGTATGTAAGCCTAGAAATGTCCTTATGCCATGTTACATGCACTACGGGAAAGTTCATAAACAAAAGAACAAAAACTACTAAAACTTTTCTCTAAATTTTGCAGTTTTGTCATTAACCAACCGGACAGTAGCCCCACAGAGCAAGTATGCAGAGCTACTGGCTGTCATTGAAGACATGGGGCGAGACATTAGACCAACGTACTCTGGGAGCAGAACAGCCACAGAACGTCTTAAAAGAGGTAAAGAGCTATCAAGTGGATGGAAAGGACTTGTGTCAAAAACGCTTAGTCAGTCAATAAAGACAAGTTTAGGGTTTGCCCATAACTGTTTAGTGAGTAACTAGTGGAACCAGTAAACTTGTCATTTCGCTAGTCTGCCAGCTTTTACACTGGTCACTTTCTTAAGGTTTCTTTCAGCATTGTTATTTGTATGGGACTTGAATTTGAAATCATGTATGAACAATCTGTGCATGCAGTGGATTACATTCAGCAGTGGGAAGCAATGAAACAGCCAGCTGGACCACTGGGGATGTAATTTTGACCGATCCTTAGCTCTTTTAACTAGCATTACGCCAACAGACCAGACTGCTGAAGATATATAAAATTATACCCAAAATGACCACTATTGTATTTATTCTTCCAAAATGATAGCAACAATTGATAAAACAGTTTGGAGTGATTTTCATAATGTTTAAAATACTATTTGTTTTCTCTCTCTAGGTATTGTCCACGCACGAGCCCTGGTCAGGGAATGCCTTGCTGAGACAGAGCGCAGTGCAAGATCATGATGTACATACATGTATCTCTAACCGTGTCAACTGTAATATACACCCCTTCCAGGAAATGTTTTTAAGAACAGTCGTGGTCACAGTATTTTTATATGACCGTTATGAGTAAAATTACTCTGTTGAGGAACTCTGTCTTTATAGTTTCTTTGGATGAAAATGTATAGTTCTGTGGAAGATGGCTGGATGAACTGGTGTCTTTGTGTGATGTAACTGCGATGTTAAAGATTGTAAACTCAAGACTGGAAATCATCCATTTTGGGAAGACACTTTTAGTTTATCACTTAAAAGTGTAAATGGAATACTGAAAAACAGCAATCTTTGTACCAGATTGGAAAGAGACATGCTTTACTTTTTGTTGTCCACAAGCACACACGTGAAAACAAATCTATAAAAGTTTGAATTTGCGTAATCAACTGTGGCATGTTTAATGCAAATGTCTTCAATAAAAATCCTTTTCATTTGAAGCATAGTTCAGGAATATCAATGGAGTTATTGATCAGTTAGCATCAAAAGGACTCAAGTTTGCTGGAAGATAACGTGTTATTTCAACCTCAATTTGTCATGATTTTACAAGAGCCTATGAAAAGGCCATGCATTTGCAGCATGGCGTCTGTCAAAAGTTCCAGGGATGCAATATTATCAACCATCTTGGTAACATTTGCCAGTGAGTTGACCAACCATTGTAAACATTCAACTCCACAGGTAGTGAAAAATGGCATAATTGTGCACGGAATGGTTTGTGTACTTTAAATGTGTAGATCTATGCATTTATTCACAACATTATATATTGATGGCTTGTATAATGCATCTACAATACAAAACCATGTGGAAGATGTTAAATGGTCAAACAACACGAGGATTAAACATGTTTGTACAGTAAGTTTTAAAAACTGTAAACCCCTAGCTAGGATTCTCTGTTAGATATCTCTCACAACCTATCAGATTAAACAGTCCAAGTGTAGGAATGTATAGATTGGGTAAACATATCATCTATACAAAGATTATTTCATTCATAATTTGAACGATGGAAATAACTGTCAGTAAAACACCACAGTATGTAAATTCAATTTCATTCTGTGAATAATAATAAATACATTCAAGTTGAGTTCTTAGCGTTTCAAGATGCCCAACAATCTTTCTGATTTTGAATCCAGAGTCATTGGACTTGCATACTCAACTTATAAAAATATGAATAAAGCAATGATCTTGTGTTACATGTTTTTATGTCCCGATAAACATAATAATTTAATTTTTTTTATGTGAGACAGTCAATAAAGAAATTGAAAGATAACACACACGACTTATTTCCATTCATTTGATGTTCTGTTATATTATAATATTAATCATAAAAATGAGGGATATAGGACAAGTGATGTAAAAGTAGTGTACACCATTGGCAACATGTCTTTGAACAGTTTCAAAAAAGAACTTCAATGTTTTTTGCACATCATTTTTGGGGGAAAACTTAAATTATATTTCTGGAAAAGAATTTAGAGAACAAATCTTCAAAACTAATTTTCTTCGTCGGTCTCGTTTAACTTTTCCTTCATCATCTTAAGTCTTTCCAGCTTCACTTTTGTGCGTCGCGTCTTCTCGCTCGTCTTCTTCTGGTGTGCTTTTTTCTGCTTATAGAGGGCGCTGTTCTCACCATTGTAAAGCACATCCAGTCTTTCCCTCAACAGAACTCGGGCGATTTTTTGGTTTTCAACAACAGAACGTGTCTGATGACACTGTTGAGGAAAGAGAAATAGGTTTAAAGTTTACAATATTTAAGTAAATGCAGGTTTGGGCATTTCGAACAGTTTATTAGAAGTGAAAACTCAGAAAGAAGGACCGTAGACCAAAAAGACTGAGTAAACTTTAGTACAAGCTTGCACTGCACTTTTGTTGGTCCCCTTATTACTTATGGATAAAAATTGGCCCTCCTTTGGTATCAAGTGAGGGGTAGCCTAACAAATAGTATGGGATTGAAAATAATGTATTACAAATTGTAGGGGATTAAGAGTAGGACACATTCCGACCAACACAAGGGATGTCATTGTCAATCTACCTCCCTGGATCTGGATAGCGTCCGGGCTAACAATTTGAAGAAAAGGAAAGTCTCATTTTGTTTTTTCTTTTGGCTTTGTATAAAAACCAAGGAAATTTAGAAATGAATTTCAATGTTTTTGCAGTTACAACTTTAACATGGTTAAAATGTTAACATTCAAATTCATGTACCTTCACAGTGATACCTGTGGGTAAGTGTTTAAGGACAACACAGTTACTGGTCTTGTTGGTAGCCTGTCCCCCCGGTCCCGATCCTCTAACAAACATCTCTTCCAAGTCCTCCTCGTTCAGTTCAGGAAGCTGTTGCATTCGTTTCATCCTATCCTTGTCTCTGGTTGTGGTTGTTGACCCTGCAATCACTGATCCAGTAAATAGCATCACCCTTGGTGATTGCAATAAGGAGTTGCTACCCAGCGAAGCACAAGTTCTTGCGACGCTTTGCAATGACATAGAAAATGTTCCATAGCCGTAACAGCTAACCACCTTTACAGTTGAAATGAATTTTTCTCTTCTCAAACCAAGTAGAGTAGATTTGAGAATCTTTGAATCCATGTGGCCATGTAGAGATCTGTACTTGAAGTTTGATGCACTTGTTGTACCGGAATGGTAAGCTTTACTGGACAATACATGGTTTTGAGGCATTGAAAGAAGTCTGGTGGATGAAACTCCAACTCTTGGCATCAACATTGAACATCTAATGCAAGCCATGGCCAAGTGACACCGATTGTTGTCGGTCCACAAGAAAATAGCAGACTCTACCAGTTATGCTCCAGTGTAGAAATAATCCAAATATGACACTTCACTCAGTCATCACACATCAGTCGAATACATGACTCATGTCACTGGTTAAGGATAAACTACAGTCAGTGACCAGTGAGTGGTGTGTAGGCCCAGCATGCCAAGTGTTACAAAAATATAGTTCTCTGTCGCCACAGTTAGCCCTTAAGTTATAATTTGTTTCAATTTTTTTTTAAAGTAACACTTAACACAGTTGAGACTTGAGTTAGTTTAGTAGTGGTTACTTGTTGTTTGATAACGTTCGTTTTGAGGGCTTGACAATAATGAATAACGTCGTTAAACTAAAACAGAGGGTTAGATTCAGATTCTGTCCATGGTCAGAGCATAGACTTGCTCCATGATAGAGCAAGGACAGAGATGAGAGTTACTTGGTGGCATTGTTTTAAGTTTGGATTTTGGATGGATGGATTGGATAAAAATTAAATTTTAGACCCAACAAATTTTTATCTTGTTATTCTGAATTATCCTTTTTCAAGCAGAATCAGAACTCTGGCTCTGGAATTCCTCTCTGGCTACTGAAGGGGCACAGCGAACTTTTGCCATACGCCTTAAAACAACGCTAAATTTCCCTTCATTAACAGTCAGTTAACATACCCGTCTGTATCAGTACATGGGCGCTGACATCTTGAATCTGTTTGTGTGTTGTCGTACTCTACTCCAGTGTATTTTGTTGATCGCTGTAAGGCGTTTTCTGATTAGTCAGAAAGCCACATTTGTTGATATTTGGACCAATCGTGACAGGGCTTTACTTGTATATGCCATGGCACTCAACACTCTGCAGTAACAACATTCCTTGCACAAACACGGTACTCGGACGGTAGTCATAGAGCAAGTTTGACCATGGTTTGACTTACTGGCTTTACAAAAAATCACCGAGGGACACGAACAGATGGCTGGTAACGTACTCTGACATTAATATAATGAATAAATTAATAACGTTTACTTTGTGTGTTTTGCAAATCAGTTTGTACAATTTCCCAGTGTTTATTTTTAGAATAAAAATAGAATGCTATTGATTGGTTGGTTGGATTGCATGACTGCACCATGTGCACACACACACTCACTCATCACTGCTGACTTGACCATAACCATGTTGATTTTTTACATTGATTTCTCACTCAGACAGAAGAAGTCAGTCAGACTCAGACTTCAGAGTAAGCATTAAAGGGTAAAGTGACTTTGTCGCTGAATCATGACTGTGTTTGTGTGTGAAATTGGACATTCTTAAAATTTTAGTAGGTTTTATTTGGCAACTTTATCAGGTTTATTGTAACGGATCAACTCTGCATTCGCCATGCCAGAAGGGGAGGGGAACTACTTGCTATACTCAGAGACATAAAAACAACTCAAAAATGGAAACAGAAATGCAGGTACTCGCTCATGTTGTAATTCTCCCCAAAGGGGACATGAACAAAATACATATAATAAAGTCAATTAATAAAGCAAAACGTAGCAACTGGCTGAGTTGAGGAAATTTAAGGACACTCCTCACTCAATAAATAAATAAATAAATACAACTTTACCTTAACAATATGAACCAGGCCGGACGACGTGCAAATAATAAATTATACAGAAATAAATACATGTAGGCTGACCACTATCTGTGTTAGTACTTTTGTACTGAGAGCCTTCAGTTTATACATAGAAAGTATAGAGCCGCCGTCCGACCACCCTGATGTCCCAAGCCACAGTTTTAGAATGCCACACCTAGATTTGGTGCCTTGGTTTTATACCCAATAAGAAATTCTTTGTTATTTTAAATGCACTAGTAATCAGTAAATCTAAATTGAGGGGAAATAATGATACAAACAATGTGAACGCATTCCTTGCAGCTGCAGGCCAATGGTGGCTGGCAAGGGAATGATAAATAACTAACATAAGTGACTACATTGTACCCCCATCTGGCACAACCTACCACATTCATTGTAGGCCAGAACAGAGCCAGCACATGTGTTTAAACACTATAACAAAAGGAGCTTGGAATGCAACACAAAGCATGTTCATTACACAATCCCTCAGGCCTTTGCTTGCATATGACGTCCAAATAGCCCAAACACTAAACAGTGCCCTCACTGAGGTAAAAAAAGACCTATCATTGGCTGAAACTTGTGCATTGCGCGTGTACTTGCACACGATGCGGGTGTACGCGCGCACGTTTCAACCAATCGACTGATTGTGCAGCAATGTGCAAGTTCGCATGGGCGACTAGAGTGACCAGACTCGACTGTGTGACGAGATAACAAAAATGGCCGCCGTCGCTTGTATCAATGGTATGCTGCACGCAACGCTGGTTCACAATAACCAACGGTTTACGTATAAAAGATAAGCCATTGATTATTGTGGACCAGTGTTGCGCACAGAATACTATTGAATACCATCTTAAGGCATGTCGTGGACCAGCGTTGCACGCAGCATACCAGTGATACAAGCGACAGCGGCCATTTTTGTTATCGGAAGGCGACGATTCTGAATAAACGATGGGAATTTATCATTTTTTGCACTTTTTTTTGCGGAGTTGATTTTCTGGACCCACCCCGAGCTCACTGTGAAAACAATGAATACATAGAGCCTAATTTTGGCGAGCTCCGTTTTCAAAAGAGAAGTCCAGGTGCATAAACGTGAAGGGGAAAAAGTGGTTTCTGGTAAGTCTAGTCACTCTAGTCGCCCACCCGAACTTGCTCAATGAGTTTGCACAAGCGATAGATCAGAAATGAAGGGCGTTATTGTTCAATAATCTGTCGATGGCGCAAACATTTCCTTGTGCGATTACCCAATGGCTCGATGGCTGCATGATTGCATGATGGCATGATGGCTGCATGATCGACCGTTGGCTGCATGAATGATAGATCACACAATAGCACAGGGCAGTCGAGCTGTCGGGCAAATCAACAGAATGCCCATCGGTGATAATCAAGAAAATCTTTTGAATATGCCGACAAAACCTCTTAAAGCATGCCGATAAATAGGAGATACAAATTTTATTTTACAGCGATTACAGGGTTATGATGATCATCGCATCTAACGTGGGCTCGTTGTGGTCTTGCTCTGCCTCTAGCCTCATAAACACTGCCAATATGTTCTCTTACAGACAATGATAATAAATTAAGAATCTACAGTACATAATAAATAAACAAAAAAGTAAAATGACAAATGTACACAAATCTTTTTACATGTCTTGAATATGTGTTGACTAGAAAAGACTACCGACTGACCTGATTATTGCCGTCACTGGTTAAACTGTCTATTGGCAAACAATTTTGGGATCATTTTGGCATCGCCAGCTAAACATTCACTGCCATTTTAAACAGTGTACATGTAGGCCTAATGCATGTTTATTTGTTGTCAGACTTTGTGTGTACTGTGGCTGTGTGATTGTGAGTGTTTATGAGTGAGAAATTGTATTCATTTAATGTATTTTCGTGTAAGGCTTTCTGCAGCAATGTATGATGAAAGTAAACAAAGAAGTGAATCATTTTCGGAATCCTTATCCCATAAAGTAAGGCCAAGTCATGAATGAAATTCAGTTGTTTCCAAGTTCCGGATTTTCCCTTCAACATGTTCAAGCTCTGAATAGCCGTTAATAAAAATAAACCCAACTATATTCAATACTCAATGCAGCTATGACCATTTCCTACCTCCTAGGTGTTTATAACTGATTTATGGACATGGACAACATAGAACTTAAAAGTAGAAGTTAAAAAAAAAAAATTAGGAGGATCAGTGACTACCAATGGGTTATACACATGTAAGCTGTCATTGATTGGGCCACAGACTAAGGAAATGTAACCGTTTATCAACAGAATACAATTAATTTAGCCTGCATCACACAGTTTTGAAATTCTCTTGGTTTACAGTTTCTATTGTCAAAATCATGACCAGATGATGGAAACCTCTGAGAATCAAGATATTGCCATTGCCAAGACGGCTGGGGATGGGATGGACGATGAGGATGTCATCAGCTCCACTGATGCTGACACCAGCTCATGGGAGAGTGAGCCAAATACTGCCCGAAGCTCCCGGCAGTATTACCCTATAAAGGGCAAAACAAACACCACACCCGATGCAGACACTGGTGATCTGGAATATCTAACTAATGGACTTACCACGGAGGAGCACCCTGACATCCTGGGTGATACAGGATTACTTTCATCACAGTACTTAAAGAAGACTTTAGGGGTTGAACAGCAAGAGGCAAATGATGTCCAAGGATCTAACCAAGATGGTAGAGATGTTAACGCCCAGATGAACAGACAGCTTGCTTTGAATAACTTGAAAGAGGCAGATGGGATGACTTCTGATAGCTCTGCAGACAAAGTAGATTTGGGTAATGAGGATATTATTGAATTGGACCTTACCAAAGAACCAAAGGGTCCGTTGCTTGGGAATGGCTTCCCAGGGTTGCCACATTCCCAGTTTGGATTTCTACCTTCGCTTGGTGGATTTGGTGCAAGTCCCTTTGGCTCCTTGATGACTGGATTACTCTCCAGTGATGGTGATGGATTTGAGAATGATGCTGATGTATCGAGTCAATCCGAAACTGAAGAGGAACGGCATTCTAGAGAGCGAGGTGGGGATGTGTCTCCTGAACAAGATGGTGGAAGTCAACAGGAGAGATGGGATCATTTATTCACGATCTTGGAACAACAACACATACAACAGTTGTCCTTACAGCGAGAGCACCATGAGAGGCAAGTTGAAATGCTGCAACTGCAACTTGCTCGCCTGACGGAAGAACAAGAGGGTCTCATCACTAAACAACACCAAGAGCCTCTTGGGCATGGTTCCAGGGCGCAGCGATTAGAAGCAAGCACAACTGGACATGGTAACCACCTGATGGTTCATGAGAAGCAGGCGAGGGTCACTCCAAATGGAAAAGAAAAGAGGAGGGCTTCATCACCAGGATTCATATCCGTTTCCAGTCAGGAGGAGACAGATTCAGGATCTGGTGACAGCGACAGGACCTTAGAAGGGTCCTTAGAGGATGCAAACGAGACACTGATGACAACGTGGACAGACGTCATGGAGCAAAAACAAGCTGAGATGGGGAAAGACAAAAGCCCTGACAGGGAGTCAAAAGCTCAAGAGATAGGAAGTAGTTTTCGAGGGCAGGAGGACAGCAGAGTTCAGGACGTAACTGCACACTACGACAATCGCCTAATCGCTCTGCAGAGAGAGTTTGCTCAACAGCAACAAAATTTGCAAGAACAGTATGCATCTCAGGTGAGGTATTATTCATTATAGTATAGGGATTTTACTGTTGTATTTTCTACTCTCTCATATACTACATGTACATGCCCAGTATGGCAAGGTTTTCAACCCAAGGGACTCATGCAATATTTAGGTACCTTCTCAAAGCCATTTCATAATAAGTTGCGGGAAAGCTTATCCACAAAGTGTAAACTATTGGGGATAAGTTGCTGGTAGTTTCTTTTCCTACCTGTAGTTGGATGTTTGCCCCTAATAATGCTAATTTTTATCAAGTACTGTACATGTACATGTTGAAATACTCCCACTGAGCAGTCAGTGGTTTGGCCAACTGATAAGTTGTCAAAGTCCTTGGCAATGTTTATGAATTGTGCAGGCCTAATGCTTCATGAAGGCAACAGAGGTAATTGCCTCCATTGCCTTGATGTCCCTTTTAAATATTCCAATAGAAATTGTATAACTTCCCCACAGAGTTACCTTTTACCAAGGAGAAAATGCCTTGGTGCCCTTGCCCTTTCAAAAGTGAAGCATCGGGCCTGAATTTCTGACGCGCCTGATTTATTGCTCAAGGACACTGTGTAGTCTCATAAGTCTTATTACTTCTATGATCTGGGCCCAATTTCATAGAGCTGCTTAAGCACAAAAAGTAGCTAAGCACAGCAAAATTATGCTTACCAGAATAAGGTTACCAACCAAGCTTCGATGTCACATGTACAATTTGTGACTGGTATCCTGCTCATTTCTGCTTAGCAGACAATTGTTAAGCAATATTTTCTGCTTAAGCAGCTCTATGAAATTGGGCCCTGATGCCAATGAAATTACCTAACCTGGACCACCTGTTTGGTTCAATTAGATAACAATCTCAAGGTTCAAATTCATAGAGCTGCTTAAGCAGAAATATGTAGCTCAACTGTTTTCTGCTCAGCAAAAATGTGCAGGTTCCCGGTCGAAAATGGGATATGTTACATGGTACTTTGCCTGTTAACCTTAATCTGTTAAGCTAATGTTGGTTTGCTGAGCTACTTTTGTGCTTAAGCAGCTCAATGAAATTGGGCCTTGGTCTTGTTGCAATACTTTCACCTCAAATTTAGCCACAATATAATTGCTTGGGGATTTTCTTGTGGGTTGGAAAATAAACTGGAGAAATCTATCCGCAGATTTTTGCGGAATGGTTTTGAGAAGAGTGCTTGCCAATATGGATGTTAGTGCATGAGACTTGTGCTTTGATTATTCCTCAGGTACGGAGCATGCAACACCAGTGGTTAACACTGCAGCAACAGCAGCAAGAACAGCAAGAGGTCATCAGGCATCTCCTATCACGCCAACAGGAGAGAATCAATCAGACTCAACGGGACATGCGGGGTGCAACACAAGGGAGTCAGGAGCAGGAGTTAGATGGTACAGATCAGAAGGGTGGGTTTTGGTGAACTGCTTCCATGTTCAAACCATCAGTAGATTTGTTTCCTAAAATGCTTTAATTTGAAGGGGAAAGTATACTTTTGTTTTTTTATAGGGATTAAACCGGATTGGTAAGGATATAAAACATTATTGTTTAATTCTAGTCTAAAAGCTTACTGATTATGAAGTTCATACTAGAACCATTTTTTCTGTGAAATATTTCCTTCTGAAATGAACTTGAGGTCAAATTTAAGAAAACTGTATTTGAAAATCCTAAAAAAACGCAACAGCTGATTTCAATTTGAATCTGAGAGATGAATCACTTTTCAGATTTCTGAGGGTTGGTGCCCGTTCACAAATGCTGCGTCTACGGATGCGGTTGGTACCCGCTGTCACCTTGCTAAACATAATTGATTTGACGCTCTCTTGTGAAAATACTGTGACAGTCTTTGGATGTTTTGTCAGCAAGTAGACACTGTATCCGGCTGAAACTTTCACATGTGACTTTTATTGTACCTTTCTTAATAATTTTGTTTATAAATTAGCATTGCGTTGACAAAAACCAACATATGACCGTACCTTTAACACATAAGGGCAAAAACCAAATAATAACTGTAGATTAATCTTGACACTTTGAACAGTACACTCTTCTCAACAGCTGAAGTGGTACACTGCCACCATGCTCAACCTTTGCAAAGGAATGGTTTTTAAATTAATTATTATTTTTTTTACATTTTGCAGGGGACATGGACAGAGGCACTCCAACATCAGATGACACCAGCACAACATATTCCGATTTCACTTACTGGAAACAAGCTGAGCAAGATACCTACAAGGCACTCCCAGACGTGTCCACAGATGAGGTCTCAAGTGAACAGGTAAGCTAGAATTGCATTCATTTGGACGGGCCCAAGAACCAATGAACCGTGTGATTTCTCAGGTTTTTCCTGATTTCAGGATTTTCTCAAAATCTCCTTGAGCCTTCACATTTTTTGAAAGAAGTAAAGCAATCACCAAAGTGAGAAAGAAAAGACCACATTGTGTCAAAACCTGTAGTTTTGTCTTTCTGGTGATACGCAAAGTCTGTAAACCTCATGAATTGTAACATCTGGGAGGTTCTGGGTCTAGAATTACAGGGAACCAAAAGCCATTTTTTTATGGAATGAATAATAGAGTGGAATGAATAATGCTTTACCAAATCACTATGCTTTTAATTTACACAGAGAAGTCCTCCAATGGATACCCAAAAGGGTCAAAGGTCACCTCAAAATAAAGGGCCACCCCATCAAGATCAGATGAGCCAAAGATCACCTGATCTCCATGGCCAGTGGCTGGGGCATAGTTTAGATCAAAGGTCACCCCATCTGTCGGGTCAAAGTTCATCTCCGGGGCAAACAGTAGAAGATGGCGAGTTTGGAGAGGATGCAAACCTTTCATCAAGGTAGGTCAAAGTTCACGCATTGAAACATTTCCGTGTCTTCAATGCTGTGTTATATGTTAAAATGCTCCGTTTCATTTTTTTAATCAGCGAAAATCTGACAATACATATATGTATGTCTTTTCTTAGATTAAATTTTTGTTATTTACATTTTTTCTTGTTTCAACTCTAATTTCAATTTAGTTTCCTTTAAAACACTGCTGAACCCTGTTGCCTTGGGCTTAGAGAATACTGGTGGCTGGGACTTACGTAACACTGGAGCCTAGGGCCTACAGAATTCTAAAGTGAAGAATATGTATTTTGAAAGCAAAGCCTTCTATTTCCCATTGTCAGGTTGAATCTACGTGAGAAGCATGCCCGTCACATTGCGGACCTAAAGGCTTACTATGATAGTGAGATACAAGACCTGCAAGCCAAGCTAATAGAAGCCACGGCCCTGAATGATCACTCCCCAAATAAAACCCTCAAACGAACCAGTCAGAGACTTCAGAATAACTGTGTCAAGCTGGAAGCATCATTGAAATCTGCAAACAGGTTTGTCAAAGATTTTGTGCACAGTGCGTACAGAACTTTTACAGAATAATATACTGGTTTAGGGGCCATTTATTCACTAGTTCACAGAGCCCACAGAGCTGGTCTTTACGATTCACACCCATGTGACCAGTCTTGGACCAATCAGAATACATAAACTCTTAAAGGTACTAAAAGATTTTAATCAACTTTTTATAATAATGAAATTAAAAAGCTGTCACTGTACCTAAGTGCTGAAATTTCAATTTCATATTGCATTTATGACCTTGATTTGTTTGTTATTTGTTTGCTGAAAATACCATATTCAAGTATTTCTACTTGTTTTTGTTTTTTACTTCCTAAACGGTAGCCGCATTGAAGACCTTGAAACTACTGTGAAAGTTATGGAAACCAGACTGGTAAGAAGGCTCTTCACTTACATGTATTGACTCAATTCACCTGGCATCATCGCCATGATAATCTTGGTTGTGCCATTTTGGGAGTCGGATATTTTCATAGTAAATGTGCTACCAGTGTGTCTGACCTGGTTCCTCCTATCAGGGTGTTTGAGCGTGGAACCAGGCTTTCTGATTGGTCTCACCCATGCACTCTTGCTTTATGAGATGCAGAACAAAGAGCCATTCCAACAGCTTTTCCAACAGTACTGAATCTCTTTGGAACTCCTTGCCTGGTGCATGCTTCCCTCCATCCTACAATCTAGACTGTTTGAGAGGTATATCAATTCCTACTTTCAGCTCCTCTGAGTTATGTTCATCTAAAATATTTTCTTCTAGAAGCCCCTTACCAAGAGTGGCTTTTAGCCTTGTGCGGGGAAAGCTTGCATTAAAAAAAAACCTAAATCTCAATGTCCCCTATGTTATACAGTATAATGCGCATTTTAGGTGACATGGTGTTTGCACGCTTACCATAATTTTTACGTGCAATTTTACTTAAAAAATGACAAGCCTGGCAGACTGTAGGGGCGTGTGGCATTGGTGGAAGGGATCAATTGACCCAATTTAACTGATGTGTTACTTGTTGATCTTATCTCAGGCTGAGCCCCATGAGAGTACTAATACTTCAGTGACTAGTCTCCTTCACAAGGTGAATGACCTCAAGCAGCTATGCAGAAACAAGGAGTCAGATATCCAGACACTGGAGAAGAAGAAACGGGAGCTTCAGGTATCCCTGGACCAAGCTTACCAGGTGAGGGCAGCAGATACAGTCTAATATTGCAGAAACCAAGAAGTTTTTTTTCCAAATTTAGGCTTAGCTTATGGCTCCAGGCTCCATTTGATGTTGAAGCACTGTACAATATCCACACTGCTCCAAAACTGAGGATGAAGCCCAAGCCTGAGCTGGAGCCCAACCCTAGGTTTGGAAAAGGCCTTGAACCTTGCATAGAACAGTATACCCTAAAGGGTAATTGTTAGGTGCGAGCTCGTTTGACCTCAATAATATTTATCCCATAGAGTTATATGTTATGATGGACTGTCCTTTATGAGGTAAAGCAAGGTAGCGCCTAGAGAGTAACACCCGGTTCAGACAGGTGCTCCAGAGTCGTGCGGAACCAAATAGATTAGGAGCGACTCTAGGTGGACCCAAATAAATTTTGGTTTCAGACAGACGAACTTAACATAATATTACATTAGGTTCGACTCATGACAAGATCGACGCCTGAAACCAAGATGCTCCAGAGTCGTTCCAAAAGACTGCAACAGTCGATCTTTCGACTTCCAGCGCGTCCAGTCGCTCCTAACTGTTTCAGACGTCAAACTTTTCTAGAGCGCCTGTCTGAACCGGGTGTAACAAAGTAGAAAGACTGCCATTATTAGGGCTAGATAGCTCAGTTTGTAGAGGCCTGGCATGTTAATCCAGAGGTCACAGGTACGGATCTTGTTCTGATACATTTTTCTCTGTTTACCCCGTAATGTCTTGAGCTTAACACTGTAGATGTTGCTTTGATGCTTGCTTGGTTTATTGTGTCCCACACATGTCTTGCTTGATGGTATAATGTACTTGTCAATAGGCTACTGTTTCAAGGGTACAATCACTGCATTGGGTGTCGGGTCCTATGCATTATTCGTAATAGTTAGGTTGGGTCATGTTTGGAATGTTGATGAGGTAATGCCTAGACTTGGGTAGCTCTATCAGTGTGCAGTGTAAGGATACTACATACCCAAAAGTTGAATTATATTTACCATCAGTTTCCCTTGTGGCTTATAACTTGGTATTGCTAATTATTTGGAACATTTGAACAGCTTCAAGATGCCCAAGCAATGGATGAGCAGCGAGATCAAAAGATATTAAAGCGGGTGAGTGTCTTTGTTTAAGATAAAACAAAAAGGTGGTGACAGCACTGAAAGATTAACCAAAAGTAAGAAATGCTTGTTAGCTTTCAAAGCAAAAACTGCTCCATCAGATTTAATGATTTTAATTAATTAGTTGCACCTGTTAGGATGCAATTTGTGGATGCATATGAGTGCATTATCACAGATTATAATCACAAGTTGAAATCTGGACTATTTCATTTCCAGGGGCAAGGTGAAGTGAAATGGAAAAGGCAGAATTCACTGAGTGATAATTTTCTGCAACTATGCACTAACGAAACGCATTCAATGTTTGTTTGATATAGCTTACACATAGATCCTTGTCATTTGAAACTTGTTCACAAATGTTTAAACGCCCACAATAATTGCAATGTCTTTTGCAAGAAATTTTATTTTCCCTTTCAATTGACTTGTTGTGTCAATGCAAAGATATTGTTTCCTTTTTAAATAATAATAAACAAATTAAATAAAATAAAAATTAAAGTAAATTTACCCAGACAGTTTCCTTTGTGGTTTATAAGTTGATATTCTTTTTGTAATAATGTTATATCTCGTAACAGAGAGACTCGTTGCATAATGCTGTGTTTCAGTACACCAGGGCCTGTGTTTACATTCAAGTTATTTAAACAGAGATTCAACTGTTTTTTTAAATAGGTTTTGGCCGAGTACAAAGCTCTAGCTGAGAAGCATGAGATAACTCGAGACCTTCTGCAAGCGACGGAAACTCAGCTGTACGAGTCCAAAGCAAAGATTACTGACTTGACAAGGTATAAGATAAATATACAATCGATGGTCAGGGCTCGAATTTTACACTGGACCCCAGGGCCCAATTTCATAGAGCTGCTTAAGCATAAAATAATGCTTAACAATTTCCTGCTAAGCAGAAATGAGCAGGATACCAGTCACAAATTGTACACGTGACATGGTAGTTTGGCTGGTAACCTTATTCTGGTAAGCAAAATTTGTATTGTGCTCAGCATATTTTTGTGCTTAAGCAGCTCTATGAAATTGGGCCCAGGCTAGAGGCCAGTGATATTAGTGTCGGGTCAGTAAACTCCTGACCAGACAAATCCGATTTTTTTCAATTCGGCAGTAACAGTGTGAGGAGCCGTTCTTCACTGTGTTGGAATGACCGGGCTGGTGTTTGGCCGCTGACAAAGGCAAGGTCCATTAACAGCAGTCAGCCACCAACCAAGGTTGATTCACTAAACAAATTGAGCTACAAACCCTGTGGTCTTGTGCTCTTGTGGAATTTTATCCCAAATCGAGCCGTAATGTTGTATGTTTTGTCAGGGATTTAGTGCACTTTCAAATCAGACCTATTTTTATTGTGGCAATCGAAACTAGCAATAGTGATTTGCCGAATCTTCAAATGCTATTTCCTCGACTTTAACAGTATTTCAGACAAAAATATTGCTTGGGAGGATTGTCACTGGTATGATCTTGATTATCAGTCAGCTTTCAGATTGAAACTAATCAATCTTTCCTTTTCAGTAAGTAGTTAGTATCAATCCAGTACTTTGTATCAAATTGTTAACCCCCCTTGAGTGTTATTAAAGCATTGTATCTAAATCAAGTCTTGTTATATTTGCAGAGTGGTTTCACATCTGGAGTTGGAGGTGAGGCGAATAGATTTGGAAAGTTCAGTACTAAAGAGACAGAGTTTACCAGAGTCGTTAAGGTAGGAGCATTTCTATTAATTATATATACAGCCTGGGTCTTTTCAGTGTGTTATGGCAGTGCACTGGACTCAAGGTCCGGTGTTGTTAAGAGTTTGGCTTTGAGGCCCGATTGCAACACTTGAGTTTTTAATCCAAGGTAGTGCCCTCTATTAATACTTTTCTTACCATAGGCGACTGCACTCATTACCCTGTTCTTTACCATTGGGGACTTTAGTCGACCAAGCTTACGCACACAAAATCAATGAAGCCTGAGCACAAAGGCCATTTGTTAAAAAGCTTTAGTTTTGTCCATGCTCACCCTCCATACCCAAGCTTACCATCATTGGAAAGAGAAAGATCGGTTCTTTCCAATGATGGTTAAATATAATAAGGTTGCTATTATGCAATCCCTTCAAATTGAAATTGAACAATTTGAAATTTCAGACTCCTTCAGTGCCGTAAGGTTGTGTACAAAAACTTGTTTCAGTTTACAGATCACATTAAGGAAATGAAGGCCAAGAACTTGGACATTTATTGACCGATCTCAATGATTTTGGGTTACATGAAAGGAAATTCAATAAGTAAGAAATTTGTTTTACATATTTATTTGCTGTAAAACAGTACCTTCAAAGCAACATTAGAGTTTGTAAAAATTGAATTTTGAACGAAAGGTTTCTGTTGTGTAAGAATGTGTGCTCAACGCTTGAGTGGTCAAACAATTTGGTCACCAGCGGTTGTTTATGTCAAAACAATTTGGTAACGAAAGGGTTAAATATGTGTGATGCCATGCATTCTAAGCTGTAAACTAAATATACACTTTTTAGGAATTTTATATAAAAATACTAGAAGCAATGACGGCAGTCAAGGCATATACACAAGTTCAACACTGACTTTTCAAACTTTATTTTGTTGCAACTTGAACTTCCACAAAGGTCATTTTAGGTGACATGGTGGTGTAACCAATAGAAATGTATTATAAATAGGGCAGATTAAATCAGTCCTGCCATTACACAGTCTGAAAACTGAGATAATTTATTCGGTCCAGGTCACTGCTATGCGAAGGTTAAGCAAGACACTTAACCATAAGTGTTTCATCCTTCAGTTGTGGTGTAAAGCAGTAGGTCCTGTCAGTTGTTTCACTTACATAAGAGCAGCCAGTACACTTATCATTAAGAGAAGTGGTTTGCCCTTGTGTTTCCGACAAGGTTGGCTGCAGATGACGCTATGACAGCACCTTGTTAAATGATATTATTAGTATTTTATTTCTCTCCTCAAGTTCAATAAAAACTAGACATATTGCATTTGTGCACAAATGCCGAGCTGTTTCGCCTTAACTTTTTGAAATTAATCAACTGAATATGAAAGTTTTTTGTATTCAAAGCAGTTATGACGTATCAATCCTGTTTAAAAAAGAATTTGGATTATACCACGTTTTGTCAGAAATTTATGACTAAAAGGTGCAAAAAATGAAAAAATCATAAAAAATCAGTTGATGACGTCATCATGACGTCATTTCAAAATTTACAAGAACTTGCCAATATCTAACGACCTACCAAGTTTCAACATGATCGCACTTATACTTCGGGAGATATATGACTTCAAAAAAGGCACCTTTAATGCCGCGTCACGTGACCCCCAATCGTCATCGATCTGAAACTTCACACATTTGATGGCTGCCTGACGGTCAACATGTGTGTAAATTTTGAAGTGATTACACAAAATTTCCCCACACACATCTTCAAAAAGTCCATTTTGATCAGTTTTCAACCTGCCGCTAGAGGGCGCTCTTTTGTGTTGTGACGTCATCGGTATTTTTTTTAAATTGCCTACCCTTGCCAGACAATAACATCGTTGAAAGCGTTTTCATAACATTAAGCACTTTTGAATTACAAGGCACTTCCTGTTTCGACCGGAAGTAGAGGTCATGTAAGGTCACGCACACTGAATAAAATGAAGACCTAATTTATCCCCACCCAATCCCGCAAACAGAAACCTACGGTCTCTTGTGGCTGATTTGTTACTGATTTTCAAATATTTAAAATAGAAACCTTTAAGATGACGTCACGTGACAGGTGATGACGTCATCATGACATCATTGTTTTAGGATCATTATTGCACCAATGCCTTTCATCACTGAAAGTTTCATTGCAATTGCTCTTTAGGAACTATGCAAAAGGCCGCTTTGACCGAACGTGCGTTATGTCAATAGACTTTTTTACTGAAACAGACAAATAAAAAAAGAACTAGACATGATTGCATTTGTGCACAAATGCCGAGCTGTTTCGTCATAACTTTTTCAAATTACTCAACTGAATTTGAAAGGTTTTTTTTTTACTCAAAGCAGTTACGACGTATCAAGCCTGTTTAAAAAAGAATTTAGATTATACCACGTTTTATAAGCAATTTATGATTAAAAGGTGCAAAAAATTGAAAAAATCATAAAAAATCACGTGATGACGTCATCATGACGTCATTTCAGAATTTACAAGAACTTGCCAATATCTAACATCCTACCAAGTTTCAACATGATCGCACTAATACTTCTGGAGTTATACGACTTCAAAAAGGCACCTTTAATGCCGCGTCACGTGACCCCCGATGACGTCATCGATTTGAAATTTCACACATATGATGGCTGCCTGACGATCAACATATGTGTAAATTTTGAAGTGATTACACAAAATTTCTCCACACACATCTTCAAAAAGTCCATTTTGAACAGTTTTTAACCTGCCGCTAGAGGGCGCTCTTGTGTATTGTGACGTCATCGGTATTTTTTTTTAAATGCACACTCTTGCCAGACACTAACATCGTTGAAAGTATTTTCATAACTTTTAGCACTTTTGAATTACGAGGCACTTCCGGTTTCGACCGGAAGTAGAGGTCATGTGAGGTCACGCACACTGAATAAAATGAAGACCTAATTTATCCCTATACAATCCCGCAAACAGAAACCTACGGTCTCTTGTGGCTGATTTGTTATAGATTTTCAAATATTTAAAATAGAAACCTTTAAGATGACGTCACGTGACAGGTGATGACGTCATCATTACGTCATTGTAATATGCAGTGTATTGCACTAATGTCTTTCATCACTGAAAGTTTCATTGCAATTGCTCTTTAGGAACTAGGCAAAAGCCCGCATAGAACGAACGTGCGTTATCTCAATGGCTTTTATTACTGAAACAGACAAATAAAAAAAAAAACTAGACATGATTGCATTTGTGCACAAATGCCGAGCTGTTTCGTCATAACTTTTTCAAATTACTCAACTGAATTTGAAAGGTTTTTTTTGTACTCAAAGCAGTTACGACGTATCAAGCCTGTTTAAAAAAGAATTTAGATTATACCACGTTTTATAAGCAATTTATGATTAAAAGGTGCAAAAAATAAAAAAAATCATAAAAAATCACGTGATAACGTCATCATGACGTCATTTCAGAATTTACTAGAACTTGCCAATATCTAACATCCTGCTAAGTTTCAACATGATCGCACTAATACTTCGGGAGTTATACGACTTCAAAAAAGGCACCTTTAATGCCGCGTCACGTGACCCCCGATGACGTCATCGATTTGAAATTTCACACATATGATGGCTGCCTGACGATCAACATATGTGTAAATTTTGAAGTGATTACACAGAACTTCTCCACACACATCTTCAAAAAGTCCATTTTGAACAGTTTTCAACCTGCCGCTAGAGGGCGCTCTTGTGTATTGTGACGTCATCGGTATTTTTTTTTAAATGCACACTTTTGCCAGACACTAACATCGTTGAAAACATTTTCATAACTTTTAGCACTTTTGAATTACGAGGCACTTCCGGTTTCGACCGGAAGTAGAGGTCATGTGAGGTCACGCACACTGAATAAAATGAAGACCTTATTTATCCCTATACAATCCCGCAAACAGAAACCTACGGTCTCTTGTGGCTGATTTGTTACAGATTTTCAAATATTTAAAATAGAAACCTTTAAGATGACGTCACGTGACAGGTGATGACGTCATCATTACGTCATTGTAATATGCAGTGTATTGCACTAATGTCTTTCATCACTGAAAGTTTCATTGCAATTGCTCTTTAGGAACTAGGCAAAAGGCCGCATAGACCGAACGTGCGTTATCTTAATGGCTTTTATTACTGAAACAGACAAATAAAAAAAATAAAAAAATAAAAAAAATAAAAAATAATAAAAAAAACTTTAACGAAAACAAGAGCTGTTTCGCAGCGCTGCGCTACGAAACAGCTAAAAAAAAAAAAATAAAAAAAAAAAAAACTTTAACGAAAACAAGAGCTGTTTCGCAGCGCTGCGCTACGAAACAGCTAATTAATAAAAAAAACTTTAACGAAAACAAGAGCTGTTTCGCTGCGCTGCGAAACAGCTAATTACACACAAAAGAGATCCAAAATAGATATGCAGAAGGCTAGACTGAGGAGGAAACAGAAAATGCCCTTGTTATTGTCGACATCCAAATGTACTCTGAAAGAGTATCAAATAAAGTGACATTTCACACCATTTTAATGTGAGGTTAGAGACTTTGCCACCTAAAAGGACTCTATTGGAAAATGAGTGCATCACAAAACTGAAATTGACCTTAGAGTTCCTCTTTGATTGAACACTGGGTCCAATTTCATAGTGCTGCTTAGCGGTAAGCACATTTTCATGCTAACTATAGCAGGCTCTAGCATCTGCTTAAGCATAAGCATATTTCACAGGTTAGCAAGAAAATTAGGCAGCCATCTTGCGCGTTCACCATGGATTTGCCTTGTTACGTCATTCATTTTCATACAGTAAGCACCTGAAGGTTATCATGCCTTTTCGTGTGCTTACGGTTAGCAGTGCTATGAAATGGAAAGTGCACAGTAAGCACAAAATCGGCCGTTAAGCAGCTCTATGAAATTGGGCCTTGGTTTTGTCTCCTCATATGCAATATCTCAGTCTGCTACCCCATGACTCATTATATAAATTATTTGTCATTTTGCAGTGGGACCAGCCTAAGGTCTAATAATACCTTGAAATTGGACACTGCTGTGCGGTCACCATACAACAGTAATCAAAAGAAAGATCAGAACAAAGCCTCACCGGAGCTCGCAGATCGTCATAGTGTTCCTAATGCATCAGGCGATGCGCCCTCTGTTGGCCGTTCTGTGGCAGATAGGAAGTTTCTGAAGTCAAGCTTTAACATGTTTACCGGAAAGGAACTGGTTTCATCTGAGAGCGGTAGCGAAAGTCTTCAAATTGCCACTGATTCTGAAAGGTACACAGAATTTTGAGATTGCTGGCCGGAAGTTCTTTTAAAAGAATAAGGATTATATTCCTAAATAAAAAGGCTTAACCATAACAATGCAAGTGATCATTACAGGTTATGTGCCATACTGCCTTGTCCTTTATGCCAAAGACATTTAAAGTAACCATATCATTTAAGACAATTTAAGGAGTTGGAGTGAACAGTATTTTTTGTTTGATACACATCTGCTTTTTCTCTTTTGAAGTAGTTCATCCCAACTCGAAGATGATAGGGCTGGCCTGGATCACAGCAACAACCTTGATGTGCCCTTGGATCTTGACGAAGAGCGCCCTCTATCACCGATGATGAAAGCAGCCCGTCAGTTTGATATTTGGAAAGTAGAGGAGAGCATGAATGCAGGAAGTGGTTCTGCCGACCGGGGTCTGAATGGAACTTTGGAGAACGGAGAGCTGTCTACAACCTCGCATCATAGCACAAGTAATTCCAGACAATACTCTAGTGATGCAATCGTGGCCCCAAGAGGGGAACTGGATGGTGCTCCACTAACATCAGATGCAAGTATCCACATCTGGGCATCATCCAAAGTTGGGAAGAAGAGGTCATCAGGGTCTTCTAAGGTCAGCCCAGCCTTGGCTCGTAGCTCACCCAATCAACAAGCTCGGCAGAGCCTAGCTAAAGCGATCAAACCACAAGATCATGACATTTTCCCAGTAAAAGGCAGCAAAGAATGCTCTAGAAGGTCAAAAGTTAACAGTCCACGGAGTGGGTCACGGCAGTCTATTGATACAGCGCCCTCACCAAGGAAGCAGAGGGAGTCACCGCGGAGAAAGCTTTTCACGGAGGGAAATCATGATGAGAAACAACGGTCGAAAGGAGAGAATCGAGGGATTATACCTCAGCCAGATGGTAAGAATTACAACCAGATATTGGACATTTCTGGTTCCTTTATGTTAACAGGTAATGTGGTCTGTGCAATGTTAAGAATGTTAAAGTATTGCAGAAGTAGATACCAACAAAGTGTTGTGCATTATATTCTAGTCCTAAGATATCAAATTATGCCACGCCAAGAAAAACAAGTTTTCGATAAAATGTTGTAGTATAGAATGGGATCATTTCCTAACTTGGGAAGGAAGTAAGTAATTTTCACTGTACTTCATATTCAGTTGGTAACATGAATGTCGAGCAGGTGCCCTTGAGCTCAGTTATTGACTTGCTCCAGAAGAAGTCTTCTAAATTTCGAGTAATTGCCCTGTCCTGTGATGTATGTGAAAGCAGGAAGCAAAGCGTAGAAACAGATGAGAGATAAATTTCAATGTAATGTATCAATGTCAGAAATTGTTGGTTTATTATCAAGATTGGGTCATGCAAGAACATTTAAGGGAAGTTAGTAACATTCGCTGTTATTTTCCAACAAAAGTTCTTCTGGCACAAAACTGTTTTCTCATGGTAATGCATGATTTTAAATATGACTGTTGAAACGGGAAAGTTTTATTTGATAGATTGTGCAAGTGACTTGGGTGTTGCTGGCCTGGAATTTCATCTTTGTGAGAGCAAGGCCATTTTTATTTTGCAAAGGACATTTCAACTGGAGATTCTATTGAAGGGGCACCAAGGCCAAGACCAGGGCACCAGAGGCCATGGCCTCCATGGCCTCTGTGTAATTCCAAGTCTGTATTGGAATGTTGGGACCTGTTTACCTTCCTGCTGTCTGGCCATTCAATATCATCCAATGATGGATAAACTATGCCAGCCTGCAATTATGATATCATGTCATGAAGGCATCTACATAGTACACAGTCAACCCTCCTACTATCTGACCATTAAATATCATCCACTGCGGTTTTGATTGAGCTACGCCACAGAATCATCATCGCTGATGGAAAGTGACCTGAGCGTCAGTTTTCTTCTCGATGCCAACAGTTCCATCACGACGCAAGCAAATCACAGGTTATCTTGAGTGCAGCTTAAAACAACTTAAAACGATAGTGACAGAAATAAACAAATAGTTTGACTGGTCTGTCAAAATTGATGCGGGCTAATCAATCACACAAATGACTTCACCAGAGGACTGTTCAGTTCATGGAAAATGCAGGGCACAACTGCACCCAGGAAAAGAACATAATCAGGTAGAAAGATCCAGGTAGAAGTTTGGTGTGTCATCCAGCATTACATAAGAGCTGACTGCACTCACCTAGGAATCAATCAATTTTCAACTCAGGAAATGACATTTGGGAAATGTTCAGGCACATATAATTTGATTAGGTACAGTTCATGTAGGATACAGAGAGAGTGTTCACATGTGCTACATAAAGGCGAAGCTACATCTATGTTAACCTCCCCCCCCCCCTCCCCAGGAGTCAGGAGAGAGAATGTTTTGCGAAAAAGCCCGCTGAAGAGGACTGATTGATAAGTCTGTAGGGCTGTGAACTTCAAATTTATTCATGTACTTTTTTATTGATTGATTTATATGCTCATTTTAAATGGCACAATCAGCACCAATAACAGGATGCATGGGAAACGAGAAGAAATGTTCAGTTTTAGATGTGGGAGGAAAACCCCAAATAGGGGAAAATCCACACAAACAGGTAGGGACTGATATCCAAATCCACATTCAAGGCTCTGGTCTGAGGTGGGATTCGAACCAGGGTCCACAGAGGTGAAAGGTAGGGTCACTGAGCCAACCTGACCCCCATATATTGTTTTGAGTTTACTCTTACAGCATTGTGTGATAAGCACTGTATACTCAAAAACTTGACATTTCGCCTAAAATGCACTTTACATAGAGTAACACCTAGAAACTGACTACCAAAATGGTGCAAACAAGATGTTGTGATGATGACGTCAGGTGGATTGGGTCCATACATCATTGCGCACAATGTACATTTTTATGTAAGTAAAGAAATGTAGTGGCCCTGCAAAATGCAGCAAACATATTTACTGTACTACCATACAACCTACACCCTACCATCTACAGGGATGTGAAATGTCAAACTTTAATCTGAATTCAGACTTTTTATGTCTGCCTGGTGACAAAAACACTTCAATTTTCTACAGATAAAGATCAATCCTGCTCTTTGATCTATTTCTCTATTACTGAGGATACTGTTCCCAGAAGCTCCTTGAAACCTATAAGGTGGAAATGCCATCATTCCAACATACCTCCTAAGATTTGAGTCAAAGTTTCAGACTTTTTTTGTCAGCAAAGACTCTAATCTCTGTGTCTAGCTAATAGATACATTGTATGTGAAGGAATGACAGCTCAATGGTTTATTATTTACTTCTTTCAGTTGGAGACAATGCAGTTGGATCTATTCTTTCGAGGGTTCGAGCTGGGGACGTTCAGACCAGAGCTGATTGGGAAGTGCAAACAAATGTCCCAGCGGGTTCCAATAGAACTCGCACCCCAAAGGTATGTTTGTTACAAAAGTAAAAATAAGATTGTTTCTCAATTCTTTTCTGCAATATTTTTGTGGTTTTTAACCCCAGACCATTATGTATTGTAATTTCAGTATAATTAATCATTTTTGTAATGTGTCCTTTTATTTAACCACTTCATATTGGATGACTTCTTTTTCCGCTAAACTTTTCCAAACTCGCAAATGGTGGACGTTTATAACACCCAGAACAACTTCGGGGATGGGGGGGGGGGGCTGACCAGCTGACATGTATTTTTCTCTGGCTATTCCATTGTTTAGCATGCATAGGCATGCACCTTCCATGCAACACTTCATTTCCCCCATACAAAGAGGGACAGTGGTACTGGAATTCATGATCAAAATCTCCCTTTTTCTGGAGGTTATTGTGTAATCCCCCATTCCAGACCTTTGTCTTTTTGTTACACATATGTGGCTTACAAATATAGACAGGCTGCCACTATTATTTATTATTGTATTCAGCTCAATGGGAGGTAAGTTTGAGTGATCCTGAAGTCCCAGTAGAGTCACAAGAAAATAGTGAACAAATCACCTCCTTTCACACACGAGTTTTGGACTCAAGAGATCAAAACTAGATTTTTTAAAACTCATCTCTCAAAAACTGTAGCATTTAAAGCAAATTTACATTAAGGGAAGTTTTCCATCATGACCCTCTTTGTACCATGTATATGTGCAATACTATGAGCAGTTTACTTTTTCAATCCTAACAATCCTTTCAATTATGCACACCCTTTAAAAACGACATGGACAAATTACTTGTCAGAATAATTGATGACTGTGTATTGTTGATACAGAACCAGGCAGAGACTAACTATGACATCATTGAACGAATCAACGATCACCAAAAGAAACTGGATGATCTTATTATGGAGAAACGTCAGGTAAGCTGGCACGCCACTAAATACCCAAGCAGGACTCACCCTTAACACTAATACAACGTACATTGTCTAGTAAAAAATACTACGGGCTAGTAAACACCACTTCTGAACTTGCCCTGTGGGCTACTACAAACTGTGGGACCTACTTGTTTAAAATGCTCCTCTATTAATTTTGGTTTTACCCTTACACCGATGTGTGTTAGCACTGTATTCTCAGTACTTTCCCGAGTTCTGTGAAAAAAATCACAGGCGTATTACTTGGGTGGGATTCGAACCCACGACCTTTGCAATTCTAGAGCAGTGTTTTACCAACTAGACCATCGAGATTGCCCGGTAGCTAGAGGCAGTTCGAATCCTATATTTTAGCAGCGGGTTCTGCAACGATTTAATAGATGTTAATTTTTATTTGTATAAATTTTTATTAACTTTTTTTGATTAATTAACATCTATTAAAACATATTTCTTCTGTTTCAGATGTGAATAATTCATTGTTAAAATGTGTTTATTTAGTTTTGAGTGTGTGAATGTTACTTCATTTGACTCTTAAAGTGGTTGTAATCGCTAAAATTTATACATCAGAAAGATAAATTGATGACAATTTAAAAGCTGGGCTGCTAAAACTTCGGGGGGGGGGGGGCAAGTTAAGCACACAGTTCACTAGCCCAGTGGGCTACTTTACAAAAATCTTAAAAGTACAAGGCCTGTCAACTCGCCAAGTATCTCATACAAATTAAATATAGTGCACGAATAATGTATTTTCTCGAAAGAGAAAGAAAAAAAAACCTGGTGCTTCAAATATAATCTTTGTTAAAGGTCATGGATTCTTTGTGCCAGCGGTACTCTCAAAGAAAATTGATTCCGGCAATTCCCCCCAGAATAACCCTGCAAGGGTCGAAGTGAAAAAAATTAAAGATAACTGGCGTTAACTTGTTAATTATATCTCTGTATTTGTAGCACTTAGCTTAACAGGGCAACCGGTCACAAGTCGTCGTACCCGCGCTACTACTGCACTTTCTCCTAGATTAAACTATCAAGTCCAACTAATTAGGCTAATTAATGTTCCTGGTGATAGGAAGTTATGATAAATGTTGTGTTTGATTCACAGCTGGAGACTGCCCTTAGTCATGTGCCCATATCAGGAAGGCTATCACGCAGCTCAAGGAAAGAGGAGGTATGATGGAGATTCTATGGGGTGTAGGGAGGGGATGGGCGGGGAAAATGTGCTCTGCGTTGATTTAAAGAAGACAAATTCAAAACAAAAACACCCCTGGGAAAGAGGAAGTATGATTGAGAACCCATGGGGTATAGGGAGGGGATGGGTGGGGAAAATGTGCACTATGTTGATTTGAAGAAGACAAATTCAACCCTTAAACATCTTATACTGCTTACATTTTTTACTGCTGGTTATTTCAAAAACAGACCTCAATGTCTATCATGCAAAGGACTACTACTGCATCAACTATACCCGCTAAAGACAATGCAGTAACTTGTGCTACCGCTATTACGTCACAAGTTAACAAAATCTTTCAGTTTATAGTTCTACAGTAAATTGCAACATCGATTTATTGATTGATTTGTTTTCTTCTGCAGGAATTACTGGAGCAGCGACTTGAGCAGGTAACCCAGCAACTTGGATCAGTCCGGATGCTTCTACGAAGGTACAATGCCCTCAAGAGTTCAATATGAGCCAGGGTACATGTCCCACCATTGAATGATCATCAAAAAAGCGTGATTGAAAGATATTAGTGATGCCGAACAACCTGAAAATGCAATCTAGTAAGGTTTGCAGTAACGTCATGTACATGAGTAGGGTTTGAAACTTTGCATGGTGGAGATACAATCTAGTAAGTTTTGTGGTAACGCCATGTACATGAGTAGGATTTGAAACTTTGCATGGTGGAGATACAATCTAGTAAGGTTTTTGGTAACACTATGTACATGAGTAGGATTTGAAACTTTGCATGGTGGAGATACAATCTAGGTGTACAGTAACACCATGGACATAAAATAATCTCTTTCTATGAGTTGTGGTGGTTCCGGAACCAGTGGTGTAACAAGTCAACTTTTTGATCAATTAGCTTTGGTCCTGAAGACAATCAGAGCATACTGATTGAACGTCAATTTCTTACTGCAGTGGTTCTTTTCAGAACCACCACAACTTACAGAGAGATTATTTTATGCACATGGTATTACTGCAAGTCTTTCTAGATACATGAGGTTGGATTTATTTTACTATGAGAACAAACTCAGAACAATTGAAGATTCTGCTGTATTTTCCCACTATTTTTTCAAATGCAGGTGTGTCATTGGTAAACCACTCTACCCTGTGTTAAATGTTTCATCCAACATTGAATTACTGTTTGAAAGTACAGATGAACTACATTTAGAATCATAGAGTCTTACAACCAGACCATGCAGGTCTTGTTTAATCTTTAATATTGTCTTGTTTTTCCAGCAGGGTAGTCCCATAGATTGTAACAGAATGCAGTCTCCCTGAGGCCCCTGGATAAATCTTGCGTGTATTCAATTTTTTGGGGCCTTTTCGAAACCTCAGCTTGAGCTCTGGCATAGGCTTGGACTCCATCATCAATTTTTGGACCGGTGTGCATTTTGCATGGAATTTTTATGATTAAACTGAGCCTAAGATTTGGAGCCTAAGTGGGGGTTTGGAGAAAGCCCTTGGATTCCCAAATACTTTGCTTCAACGTATGAAGTAAACTAAATCACACACTTTAACAGGTCCACAATGTGCAAGTTTGCATGAGAATTGAACAGTCTACTGTTTATTGTGGAAATATTATGATGTCTTAGAAGGGTATTTATTCCTAATGCCCTCCTCCCTCTGTGAGGAGCCCCTGCCCCTTCCCCTCCCTTCATGTTAGTCAATTCCTTTGAATTTTTTCAATTACCTCAGTTATTTTTGTATATAAATTTGTTTATTTTCAGATTATGACTCCTTCTTGCATTCCATTGCCTTAATTTTATATTATTTTACATTGCCTTTTAATGTAAGAATCATATAGTACTATTGGACTATTCTTATTCATTGTATTTTGATGTGTATTTGTCCGAGTTGGATTCTCAAAAGTTTTATTTTTCAAAAGTTATAGATCACCTTGAATTTTAGAGTGCATGCTGTGATGTGTCCTACTGTGGAGGTCGTGTAGGTAGGATTTGCAGCTTTTTTATTGTATAGAAATATGGTTTTCTTGTGTTGATAGTGTGAAACAGAATATCGGAGGTCAGTATTCCTTTTGAGTTTTTTTATTTGGGTGTTTTAGACTGAAATACTATGCATAATTTTGCAAATGACATTCAATAATTGATGTTTTACTATGCCGGAGATGCCTTCATACTGCCATCTGGTACTTAATCTTTTAACAAAGATAATAAATGGACATTGTCACTACTTCATTTGAATGAATATTCAATGTGTCAGTTAATTAGTGCCGTTAATAAATTGTTGGTCTTAATATGAATTTATGCAAGTTCAGAGGTGGGATTTAATTGATAATTACATAATGTATTCACTGATGTCTGCTTGGTACAACAATAATGACATGCATGGTTCAGCTGCACGTGCAAAGGAATTGTGTCGCATGAACAGGGCTGACTTTGAATATGCAAATTATGCATATTTATGACTGGGATTTAACAGCCTTATGCCAAATCATTTACTACTGCACCAAATCTGAGTGCAATAGGAAAATTTCAGTTAAATAAGGAACCGATAGAATTATCACATAGGAACTGAAAGGTGAAGGAAATTTTCGGCAATAAAGTGATTTAAATGTAATGATGAAATAGCGTATAGCATTGTTTTTCCTTTGGGCTTGTATGGGACTTTTTGTGTACACGCAGACGATCATCCCTAAAATAAGCATACAGTTGGTTTGGAGCGAAGTTCCTTTTCTGTTAGTGAAGGCTTCCTTTTCGTTAGGGAAGTTCTTTTTTGTTAGGGAAGTCTTTTCCTTTTTGCGAGGGAAGTTATTTTCTGTCAGGGGAGTCCTTTTTGTAATGGAAGTTCGTTTTAGTGAGAGAAGTTCTGTCTTTTCTGTAGGAGAATTTATTTTCTGTATGTAACGTTCTTTCTTTCCTGTCGAAGGAATTCTTCAAGTTCTGGTACAGATGTAGAAGTTCTTTTATGTCAGGGAAACCATTTCTTTTTTTATTTAAGGAAGTCCTTTCTTTAATGTAAGGGAAGTTCTTTCTTTTCTGTAAGAGATTGTTATCTCTCGTCTGCGCGGGAAGATTTTTTCTCTTACGTTTGGGGAATTTCTTTTCTGTTATACAGAAGTAAAAGTCCTTTCGTTTTGTCATGGAAGTCGTTTATTTTTAACTAGGGAAGTCCTTTCTTTTTGTCAAGGAAGTTCTCTCTTTTCTGAAATGAAATAACTAGTTTTGCAGTCCCCCGATCCTGACGCAATGTCCCTGCTTTACCTGCAGTGAGTTCCCCACCGTAAAATCACTGGAAATCATGTGGCCGTGATAGTACATGAAATCCTTATTACCAATTAATTAAGTAATTTAAACACTATTCTGTGTATAGGTTTTACCCCAAGGAACAGGATCAATTCGTTGTTCTCAAGAACGGAGGAACCTGGGAATAAAGCCCCTGGGGAAAATCTGTCGCAGTCACTCTTATGGTGACTCAGTGACCACAGTACAGATGGTCAGCAAGGGGTCCAGGGGGCTAGGGCTGTCAAGCTTGCTGTGGGATAACAATGAAACTGTTCACTGAAATTGCATTCTTTCTGGTGTAGTGAAGCAATGACATTGTTATACTACACCAGAAAGACATGGTATGGGGTGTCGTGGGGTGTACATTTATTGGCAACCCCAGAAACAAATGTAGGTCTAATTAAAGTCTTCGGTCATGGTTGGGCTTGATGGTTTTCACAAGTAACCAATTTATTGGCTCAATTGAGATTGGTTTCAAGATGGCGGTTTTTTTTTCTGCTGAATTACCAATCCAATAAGGTCAGTTTTAAAGACACAATTCCATTATTGTGTCAAACAAAATAAATGCAGTGTATTTTAAGAACAATAGTTTGCCAAGAGACGGATAGGTCCCAACCTACCCACGTCACGTTTACTGTCCCGTTTTCGCGTAGCTCTTGGAAGTTATTTCGGTCAGCTAACTTTAGGTCAGAAACTTGTTTCTGGGGAGGGATCGCCAAAACACGCCCTGGGCATATGGCCTTTTGGCCTCAAGAAAAACAAACGATCAAATGACACAAGTGTAAGAACTTTAGACGGCGTTAGGAACCTTCACTGTCCTCCCATGATGTTGTCCTTTGTAAACCCGTTTTGTTTAGGGTTCGGGTTGGTTTCTTACGGAATTACACAAGTAACCGTAGAGAAAGGGTGTAATCAAATCCTCTAGTTTCAAGAAAACGTTGACCGTGCAAACTTCTTGGATACGACGAGTAAGATCCCGTGACTCGATCTTTTTTTCCCAAGGGTGAAAGCAATACTTAGGCCCCCAAAGGTAATATTTCTCATGTTATTGTTATCATTTAATATAATTTCATTTTTCTCCACAAAAACAATAAAATATACGCACTAAAATGTTCAGACAAGCAATATACACAATAACCTTTTAAACCATTAACAAACTTATAACCACCAAAATTGACCGTGTCAAAAATGATAGATAATTACATCTAGGTCCACACGCGCTCAATGACATGGCCTTGAACTGGTCTGTAATACAAGACGGTTACACGGAATGAGATCACACGAATGGCTACGTGACATGCATGCGACGGGGTGGATTTAAAATCACGGTATTTAGATCAGTAGATCTCATCCTAAGAATTTTTTTTTGTCAGATTTATAGGTCCCCCGGGTTGCCCAATTAGAGGTCAGCTAGAGTGTGATGCAGAATTCCCCATAAATTTCCAGTAATTATAATTTAAATGTTTGAATGAAATAAAGTGCGAAATGTTATGACGGCACCACCTCTTCCTAAGAACCGTTACTAATGCGGTGTAATTTTGTTTCTACAGTACTCTTGATTACGTTATACAAGGCTAAAAAGAACGAATGAAGAGCTTATTTGAACACAAAATCCTGTATAAATTGGGATGCCTCTAAGTGAGTTGAATTACGGTTTTATCTTCAGAGGAATAAAATCGCTTTATACGAATGAATGAAGGTGAACAGGCTGCTTTTTGTTGGAAATGACAAGAAAGTAAATAAGGGGTGTACCAATTCTCCAGAGTAAAATTTATGTCTGAAACAATTGCCCTAAAGGTTCAGGAAAAAGCCTTCAAATCACTAGTACGAATACTGCAATTGAAATCAATAAAAACAACAATTATTTTGGTTGCTTTAACTCAAAAGAATTTGACCTTTAGGTGAAGAATCTTTCATGAAGATTTCAGAATACTGCACCATAGGAGATCAGTGTGGAGCTCTTTGTGATCTTAAAATAGGCATGGGCTACATTTCAAGATTTCCCGCTTGTTTCCAAAGAACTTGAAGTTACTTTCCCTTAAAACCGTGTAACAGGTCACAGGTCACAGGTCACAGGTCACAGTGCTGTGTATGGTCCACATCCCAAGGGAACTTTCCATGAACATTTGACATTTTCGGGTACGTTTGGGTAATGTCGTCATCTTCCGCCCAAGGCGGGTCTTGCGGTTTCATATCAAAAAATCTGCTACAGAACATGAGCATGAATTCAAGAGATGGTGTCTGCAATTATTCATTGCGCTTTTATTAAAATTGTTTTAAATTTTTCATGGGAGCAGGTGCTTGCCATGAGTTTAAAAAGAGATTGAAAGTGGACAAGTTTCTTCAAAACTAGGACAAGAAAGTTGTCTCTTAAAACGTTCCTTTAGGGGCCAACCCATCAGGCCTAACGCATTGTTCTAATACTTCGACCGGGAGAGTTTATCACAGGATGTTGGCTTGTACTAATTTATTATTAATTTATTAAAGGGAACGTATACCTTTGGAACCGTTTAATTATTTTAATCTTATATAAATGTAGATTAAATACAATACAACTCACCTGTGAAAATGTCATTTCAAAAGGCGGTAGCGTTTTTGAGATATCGCTGAAAACCGGAGCAGTTACTAACGCAGGAAGAATAATCATTAATTGGAATACACAATCTGAGAAACGTTTCTGACAGTAACGCTGCTCAGATTCAGATTTTTTTGGATAAATCCTGATATCTTTTTCCATAACCACAATACTTCGAAGTAAAATGATTTTTAAAATGCTTTATACTATCGAAAGCTGTTTTACTTCTAACCAAGTAAGTTTTTATTCCCATTAATTTTTAGAGTGATTACCAATCTTTTTTCCCCCTTTATAGTAAATATCATCTTCCATGTTTCATTTGATAGACCTATTATTTTTCCCTGCATGAGTCCAACTTAAATTCCATTGGTTACCAAGTACCTCATGAGGTTTTGTTTGTTTTCTTTTTCAAAGGAGATGTTACAAAAATAATTTATACAAATCCGGTTTGGAACTCTTTCAGTACTGTCTGTTTAGGATGTCATTTAGGTTGCAAAAATAAAAGACACCTGTGGCGGGTTGGTGTGAGCTTTGGTGTGCACATGCGCAGATCACATTAATGAGTTAATAAAAACTTAGTCATGCATATTCATATTATAGACAGCGCCCTCTTTTGATACTGCCGGAGAGGACGAGAAAGAGGGGACCAATCGGTAACTAAAATTCAGTCGTAAAAATCTTAATATGTATAACATTTCTTTACAATGAACAATAATTAATATTTTCACAAATTTTGGAGTTTCAAACAAAGACTGTATGATGAATATTACTTCACGGTTCTAACAGTTGTTGGATTTACTCTTTTAAAACATTTTTTGAAATGTTCAGCAGTATTTTCACCTGCAACAATAATGATATGGCCCAAAATGCACCCAAATGAATCAAGCACGCGGTGGTTTTCGTCTTGAAGTGCACCAGCCTGTGCAGAACAAAAATAGCAATGCTTTTCGTTAATCCATAAAAGTACAACTGCGCGAAGTAGTAGCTTACCACACAAATATTAAAAATAAAATGTTGCGTTATTTTCTGAGAATGCATAAGACTATAAGTTGATTGAACCTTGCAGCTCCAAGTCCATGCCGTCATGGTTCCGGCTTCAAACGGAAGAGAATCAGCAGTGCCTGCCTATGAGTCACGGACAATGTTGGCCTCCCGTAGTCAGATCCGTTACAGGTTCTTTCTGCCGTCAAGCCCCCTCCACCCCAAGAGAGGTACGTGGAAAATACAAAAACTCAAAATTATCAGGGAAATTTAAAGCAAATGGGAACTTAGTTACAATGCAAAATAGTCAGCATGGGAACGTGGTGGTGGTTGCTGAGTTATAAACAGTCCGCTGAGTTTATTTATTAGAAACAAATTCATTCTATTTTGTGACATGAAACACAAAAGCACATACAAAATAAAGAAACAAAAACCTTCGAAAACTGTGCCAGGAGTTTGATATATTATTATACTTTTTCTCATAAAATATATTGTATATACAGTGTAATAATAATTATACCAATAGAAGTAGTAGAGATTATAACTTTAACAGTGTTTGCAATTTGGATTTGGAAAAGGTATACCCGCCGGTTTTACAATATGATTTTTATACACAACGAATAAATAGTGTTGAACATTTTGTAACTGAAAACTGAACTATACAACTGGCTTCACTGTTCTATGCAGAGAAAACATATTTTGGCCAAAATACGGTTTGCATTGTAGGGTATTGATAGATAACAACATTGCACAGGTAACAGCAGCCTATTTTGAATACAGTAAGTAATAAGTTATCACATTTCATCATTTAATGCCTGGGTCCAACCATCCCTGAAATTGTATCAATACATCCCAACTTTCATGTGAGTTTTTCTTCTTTACCCAAATGTTGTTTAATTAAAAGTGTTATATCTTTCTGGTAATGAAACCAAGGAACCCTCAAAAGTATCTTGAAGTTTGACCCAATAGGTCTGAAGATACCTGTGAAGAAAAGATATCGAAGAAATATAAGTTTTGGAAGTGGGAGGAAAACCCCAAACTGTGGAAGCAGATGCAACCAGGTAGGGACTGGAAACCCAATCCTCAACCAAGGCCCCGCTCTGGGATTCGAACAGGGGTCAACACAGGTGAAAGGCAAGAAAGAAACCACTAAGCCAGCCTGAAAATATTTTCTAAGAGGTAAAGATTCTCATCCTACTTGTTGATTGCAGTTGAGTGTTTAAAACTACATCAGTGGCTTGTTGTGGCTGAGCGGTTAGGAGCACCGGAGTCAAGCTCTGGTGTTTCTAATCCGCAGAGTCTTGGTCTTCACATTTTGTAAGTCTTGAGCAAGATACATTACTATGATTGCTTTGTCCTTCAGATAGGAACATTAAGCCGTAGGTCCCATGTACTAGGATTGGTAGTGCACCTAAAAGAACTACGAGGACACTTTGTGGAAGAGTAGCAGAACCCCAGTGTTTCTGGTTCACACAGCAATCGCCCTTGTTGACAGGTTTCCTCAGGCTTGTGAGTTACAGTGATTAAGTTCACTTATGAGGCATCCTTGGTTTTATTAACAATGATATATCTAATAATTGGTTTTGAAAAAGTAAATTAACTCCTCTCTAGTTCTCAATAAACACACCATGAACCAAAACTGTGCACAATTTCATCAACTTAGGTGGTCACATAGAGACAACAATGCAAAACAATTTATGAATTGTCTGAGATTTTGTGTGTGTTCATTCGCATACTCAAATTTCGATTGCAGCAATCAAAATAAGCAAAGGTGATTTGTGGGAGGTCTTCAAATGCTATTTTGTGGACCTTGGCAGTGTTTCAGATGGAAGAATCGCTCTGGAGGTTTGGTAGGCCTACTGGTATAAACATTACAACAAGTGAGCTGTCAGATTGAAACAATAAAACAACAAATGTCCATCATTCTTTGTCAACAGACAGACATCAAAAATTTGTCTTTAAACATTCACAATTTTGACCACATTAATACTGATTGTAGTTATATTTTCTTAAGTTAGACGGCATGTTGATTTGGTGTTCTTTTTCACTTGTGTGTTTATAAAGCACTACATGTATGTAAAATACCATCAAACCCTGCTATGGTCGGTTTGACTGGTAGAACGTACATGTACATGGCTACCCCATGATAAAAAGGTCTACAACATAACCCATGTAAATCCCACTATATTAAAACATCATTAAAAAAGTCAATAAACAACAATACTAAACATTGAAAAGTACAATCAAAGCTACAGATGAAAAGCTAAAAGCTAATTTTCATTGATCAGTCATTCTTAATCTTATTGCCAGCAATTTGATTATAAAATACATTTTTTTAAACAATATAATTTACAATATCAAAAAAGCCCTTTATTTATTAAGGCTCATGTACATGACCACTTACACTTTAATTTCAAGGCTTCAGACTTTTTGTATTAACCCTAACAAAAGTTTTTATCCGCGCATGAATATCTAAGTATTATATTCACAATTAAAGGAACAAATTTTTACATAACTTCATCTTATTTCTTCAAATTTGACAACAGAAAAACTGTAACAATTTTCTTTTTGTCACAGGCCTGGAATTCTGAAGGCAAATTACATTTTGAAAAAGGGCATTTCCATTGGGATTGCATTATGTTTAAATTTTGAAGGTGCACTACTCTGCCAAGACCAGCGGCTAGCAACAGACAGCCATGGCCTGCATGTAAATCCAAACCCAGTATTGTATCCTCTTATAAAAATGAATAACATGGAAGGATTAACTTCTTAACACATTTCGCATTGACTTCTGAAACTTTATAGCACCTGGGTAATTCACGGGGTATGAGCAGGCTGTTTTAGACGACACTTCAACAGATCTCTTTAAATATATCAGTAATTGTGAACGTATCCTGTTATTATGTTTTAAGTGTTTGCAATGCTACAGCAGTGCAACATCAACTAACTTGTCAGTATTTTTACTGTGCTTACATGTATTAAAGCCAAATGTTATTCATACCTGAAATTTGGCAAATTGGCTTTGTGCGTGCAACAACTTGAATATAGTGTACAAAAAGTGCTTACTACTTTTAGTCTTTAAAGAGAAAGTACATAATTTTAAAAAGGGAAAGGGCACTAAGGCATTTTCTCCTCGGTAAAGGGCACCTCTATGGGGGAAATGGTAAATTTCTAAGGGGCACCGAGGCAGATGACCAGGGTCAACGGAGGCAATTGCCTTTGTTGCTTTCATGAAGTATCAGGCCAGCAGATCCCCTAGTTTTCAAGTTTTAAACATACCATACAACCAACCTGTAAAAACTTCATCAAGTTCAGTGTTCACATTTTAGTAAAAACAATGGAAAAATAGTTTGTGATTTGTCACAAAATTTGTGCATGTTTATATTCGCAATTATAATGAGATGTTTGTGGTCTTTAAATGCTTTTTTTTCAATCTTTGTCAGTATTTCTCATGGAAATATTTCTGTGGAGGATTGGTTTAGGTGTGAACTTTTTAATCAGTGAGTTTTCGGATTGACACTAATAAAAACCATGACTTTTTGGTCTGGGTTCGGTTTCAGAAAGAGCTAAGATTGATCTTAACTGTAGATCAATCTTAACTGCTAAACAAAGTGTGATGTCACAATACAAATTCTCTCTGTCTCTCTGTCTTCACTTGTGCTTGAGGATAAATGGTTCTGTTAAATAGACTGGCTCCCTCTCTGGCGAGTACATGATAACATGGTGGTGATAGAATTCCAGTATGTCCTCCACCATGTTGAAGTCATGGTGAGCGATGTGGAACTTGTGGTTTGGTGTTGTCTGGATCACATAGTGGTGGACTTTCTGGCCGTAAAGAACTGACAACATCAAGTCTCCAGTCTGTTATGGAATTAAGAAATAAAAACAATTCTTTCAATTTGTGTTGGATTTAACCCCTCAGTGCTCATTTAAGTAGCTTGGGCTTGTATACTCCCAGGCAGTTGAGAAAGTATGAGGAATGGTTCGAGTATGCCTGATAACAGGGGTAATAATGTTGTGAAAGTGTCTTGATCTAGCAACTGTGATATGTGCGCTAAAAGAACCCATTTATAGTTGACACACATTTACTTTAAGTTTTACTTTTCTTTTTTGAGGGACAACATTAGCATACAAGTTTGAACCCGTACTTACATGTAACCAATGAAGGGACTTACTTAAAGGCAATTTACATCATTAGTGTTGAGATGACAGATCGAGTCAAGAAATTTTGTTCTCCCAGTAGTTTAATCAACACTCGCCAGCATATGAAAATCTTATCAAATTATAATTTTAGTACAGACAATAACAGAAAACGTTCATATTATTTCAGCGGTTTTACATACATACTTGTATGACTGTGGCAATCAAAACAACCAAGGGTGAATTGGGAGGTCTTGCAAACACTTATTTTTCTCAAGTGTGACAGTATTTCAGATATAAATATTACTCTGAGGTATTGGTTTAAGGTATGAACTTTATGATCAGTGTGCTTTCAGATTGATTACCAGAATGATAAATATCAGTCTTTTAAGTGATGCTGCTGTCAATTTGGGTAAAAGACCACTGTGCAATTGTCACAGTCTATTTTCAACAAGTTTCATGAGATGAGTGAATTTTAGGACACTAGTACTTTCCGGATTTAAGAATTAGCTGTGGTTTGACATTTTACCAAATCTTTTACTATTATACAATGTAGACTTAAATTTTCTAGGAAATTCCCTGCTCTACCCTAATGCTCTGTGCATTAACCAATCACAGCCATGCAAAACATCAAACAGGCTGGCAAAAAATGGACACCTTAAAATTCCATTACAAAATTCAAACAAGTTTCTGGTGCTTAAATTGCTGTGTCATGTCTTTTGTGTGTGTGATATGGGGGTGAGCAAGACACAAGTGTCGACTCCCTTTACCCAAGTGGGCGTCAATGAGAGAACAATGCTGTAGTGGGCGGGGCATCATACAGCCAATCTGGGGTAATAATATTGGAGTGACATGAGCATCACCTAGTGATGGATTTGAGCGCTATATAAGAAGCAACCATTTTTATTATGATTAATTTCAAAACCATAGCTTAACTTTGGCTTTGGCTAGGCAGTGCACCATCTGCCCGTTTGAAGTCTCGTACTGAAGGCTTACATAAATTTGCAAAATGCCAGAATAAGCTGAAGTCGGACCTAAGCCAAAGCTGTGGTTTTGAAAAGAGCAAGGGTTTCCAGAAAATACACTTTCACATACCGGTATGATTAGGGATAGCACATAAACTCATGTGTACACATGTGTGTCATTAGGACATGTTCATGTAATAAATCCCTGTAGGTACTGCTAGTCACCATCCAAATGGAAGGACCACGTATTCCTAAACCATATAATTGAAACCTATTATACTTGTTTCTATATTTAGTCAGCTCTGATATGTACAGAGTAATCTTCGTTTCCTCAAGTGATCCTTAAACAATCTGCGCAATGTTGTTATAATGCTTATTAAGACAGTAACTCTTAAAGAGCTGTAAATAACTCTTTCCCTAGAGGCAGCAGGCTGGCCAGCATTTGACCCCGGCACTGCCAGGTTAAACCTACAAATCCCTTCATACATTAGATAACAACCAATCACACTGAAGGAATAGTGTAATCTGCATAATAATATTATCATAGCATCAAGTCATTCACCAGGAGTAACTTGCACAAGTTAATTTACTGCCTTGAATTCCAATGACTCATTAAAAGCATGATAATAATGAAGGGCTTTACTAATTTGCATTCTACTTTCTTACAAAGGGGTACCCTTGTGCCAGCCACCATTTCCTTAAAGCAAAGCTCACCACCTGACTTTTCGAGTCATTCATTGTATGAACAACTTTGTCCATGATTTGCAAAATTGACAGCATTTGTAGTGCATTGTACCAGAGCACACCTTTGCACTGATCCAGCACTAGCTTACCCAAAACCTTGAAATTACATTATCAAGCCACCAATCAGGGCTTGCATTGATCATGCATAATCATTTATTATAATGAGGACACCCTTGTTCCAGCTTGATCTAAAAACATCTTAACAAATGTCTTGAAATCACATGACTCATCAGGGCCAATCACAATGGAGAGATGACACACAGGGCTTAACCCAAAGGCTATACAATGACGGATCAGATTTCCGTATGATTGTTTTAGGTGGGAAGGGGGGTTGGATGACTATGACAAGGTCTGGTCGAATGAGGTAATCCTGATCTCAGGTAGGCTACCAACTGTCTAGAGATCAGCTCGCCAAACTTTTACATACGTTCCTTGATTATCATCCTGAATCTTTTAATAGTAGAACTGCTGAATGTGTACAGAGTATTGGCCACCATTGGCCCTTCAGTCATATCAAATGGAATCAAAATTGCTGTTTTTCTTATGATGCAGACAGTAATACTATTTACATTTGTATCAATCTAGCCGCTATAAAACAAAACAGCCATTTGCCTCCCTTGTCATCTCTACCTAATATATGGAAGTTTGAATCATTCTCAGCACAAAAAATTGCTTTTTTAATCGTCATTAAGTTTGAGTTCTTTTTCGCAAGAGGAATTTCAATGCTTTAAAGATTGCTTGTAAAAGCATCTTAGTGACTAAATTTGGCTTTGATTGAATTAAATCTCAAAATTTCACGAGCATCATTATAAAGTTGACACCTTCCTGTGCTTTGATTTTTACAATACCATCCTATCGAATGAGCCTTTGGGAAAATTGTGATTGTAAAAGTCATGTTTTTAAAACAAATTTTTAAACTGATAGATTGTGACTACAAAACTAGTCATGTTAATGCAACTTCAACCTCATATTATTGTCTGGTGAGGGGACTCAAGTGATGTCTAGGTCAGTGCATAAAAACACTAAGACCCTGTAACATTATTGACCTATTCCTCAAATATGTACACAACTTTGATTAAACAATTCTGACAGGTGAGCTTTATGTGAATTATTGATTAGAGTTTACAGGTTCAGTCCAAAGTTGAGTTGGTTAAAATGTGCTGTTACTTTACCCAGAGCTGATACTTTGTTGCTGTAGGAGCAAGGCGGTTTTCCCTTCAGTACATGGCACCTCCATGAGGGAAGTTAAAAACTGTAAGAAACATTTCAAGGGTCACCAAAGCAATGGCCGGTGGGTGGGCATGGAGGCACTTGCCTCAATGAAGTATCAAGTATTTTTACCTGCATGGATTCTTCACCTCTACTCAAACACAAACTTTAAATACAGTCCCTGATGCGTTTGATTTGAACTCTTTGTTACTAGTTCAGCTCTGTGCTTCATTACCCAATTGGATAGAGGCCAACTAGTGTGTATATGACTGGTCATCGTCATGCCCCTGTCCCTCGGGGGAGGAGATGATGTCATTTTGACCCCTGCCTCTCCCCTATCCCGCCCACTCTCCAATTGTTTACAGGTTGATCATCGTTTGTATCAGTCATGTAAATAACCAATGATGGAGTGTGGTTCTCACTTGCCTACATGACTTGCATCTAATCCATTAATCCAGCCATTGTAAGTCCATTAAAAACGTATCAGTTATGAATGTCAAACATTGGCAATCAGTTCGAGTCTCTGAATTGCCTGCATGATGAACCATGGCAGTGAAGTCTAATGGATTGGACTTGATCATCGAGATGCAGGTTCAGTCCTTCCCAAGGTGTCCCTGTCATGACACAAACCTTTTCTATAACAAAAATGGATACCATGTGATAATGACTGCCCTAAGCTGCAGAGCCACAAGCAACTTATTTCATTGTTAGGAGACTTTAACATAAACCACACCCACTGAACACAAACTTCATCGAAAATGTTCAAAGTTTTTCTTCAAAGATGTTGAAAATTCCTCAGGATATTGTGTTTTATTTCAAGCAGGCCTTCAGGGACTCAAAATACTTTTATTCATGTTTGATATAACACCCCTAACAATGTCTTTTAATTGGTTTAAAGCATGTCACATGACTAGTCTTATTTTTACTAGAAACTTGTATGATTGCAATGCGCTATACCGTAGCAACCGATGTACTGTATCTGTAGCAACAAACCCATAGTAACCAGTGTACAAATATACCCATACAGCAGCTTCTTAGTACCTAGACGTCTAGGCACAATATATAATGGGGTGTTTTAAAAAAAGAAATGTTTGTTTTTTCCATTAAAACTTTATGCAGGTTCTTAAAAATAAGGAAGAAAGCTTAATGCTGTGAAGGTATAATGTTGTAAAATTTGCCCCTCAGCCTTTTTACTATACCCATACTATTTGTTTTCGAGAGCCTGCCCCTCACATCAATTACACCCCTTGGCAGAGTGTGGACCAGTCCACTGCTGCTGTTCATGATTCATTTGTTAACTAATGTGGAGGCAAGTTTAAATAACCATGTGCATGCAATAAGTTTGGTGATATGCTTGAGTAATAGGTACTTTGTGGAGGGCTGTGCCAGTTCTTGGCTGGATCTGGGATATGACAGTGTAAGTTGTAGGCGTAGACAATTTACTTCCAAGCCCCCTGTGTAAGGAATAGAATTGTAGCAGTTCTGCATACTCCTTTTGACCCTCTCCATGCCCAGAGTTATTGTTATAAGCAGTTTATACTTCCACTAAATCCACTAAAACTTATATTATTGCAGCCTTAAGCCACCCTAAAATCAATTATAGTGTAAAATTGTAGACAAAGGAGTAGGATTTGGTCCGAGCATAATGTTTAGACTTTATTGCTGTAGACATACAATTCCACAATGTTATCACTGATATGCTCATTGCTGTGACCCCAAACCAACTTATGCTTCAATGGCTGGTACAAATACAAACTTGTTAGGTAGAATATGTGATTTCTGCTAAATAGTCTAAAGAAAATTTACTCCTGTTTACATAATTAAATCTTGCAGGTCAGCAAAGTCAAGCTGCATCGTGATTTGCCAAATCCGTATTCATCATCAAAGGTTACAAACCTTTTTCTGAACCTAATTTGCACACATGAGTGAAGGTAGAGTCGGATGTGGCTGTTGATGTTTACTTGGATAAGTCAACAGCCCTTTTGTATGCAGCTGCCTGTGAAGACTAAAACCTCTGAATGTTGATTCAATCAACACTAAGAACAAGAACCATTTAATGACAGGTGTCTGTCTTATCATGTACTTATCAGATCTTAGTTTGATCAAGGTCTACATGACCTGGGGCTCAATGTGTCATACTCAGGTCTGTGTCATTTGCAATGACAGAACTTGTTTCTTTTTGCCTTAAAACAAAAAGAGGTATCTCAAGAGGAAAATGGAGGCTCATTGCAGTTTGTCATTGTTGATCACCTCGTCATGAAGTTTGTAGATAACTTTAGCTGATGCTGACATGTTCGTATTTCAGACTACACTTTAGATTAACCATTTCAAACAATGTGTACCATATGAGGATTTAACTACAAATTAAATTGAGCCTAGTTTTTATCCACTTATCCGGCTAAATTAAAGACAGACATTTAAAGTTGACAAGCACTGTGGTCTGCTCGCGATTTCACAAAGCACCAAGACTCATCTTAAGATGAGTTGTCAATATTGCCATAGTGATTTGTATTTTGACATCACACTTTGCTAAGCAATTTTGAGTGATCACAGCTTAAGATCAATCTTAGCTCTTTGTGAAATTGAACCCTGAAGCTAATTCTTGGGATTGGTACTTATTGTAATCATACATGTAACGTTGTAACTGTCAATGATGTACCTTCCATTTCAGCATTAAAAAGAGTCCGTATTATACGAAATACAATATTGGCTGCATATGAGTGCCTTGCACGAACGAAATGCATTCAACATTTGTCTCTATAACTCACATGAAGATCATTGTCATTTGAATTTTTTTCAAAATACATGTAAACTTAAATTAGACATGGAAACTCGTCCACCCCACACTCTGAAGATTTTACAAACCCCTTCTAAACAATGTGGAGGACTCTATGTAGACACCAACCATGTCCACCGTGACAGGACCTTGCCTCGTTTGGATGAACAGGCAGCGAATGATTATTTTGAAATGATTAATTCTAATGGACAGGCCTATCCAATTTTAAATATTGCAGCGTCGGCGTATAAATACACATGGCAATCTGACAAGGATGAGGCTTACATATTCAGAGCAACCTTTATTTTGTCTGTAGCTGTTATTTCTGGCATTAAGTCAGCAGTAGAGCGATAAAGCCAATCCATACATATTGGACTAAATTGAACATTTTTTTATTGTACATATTTCTTGTTATGTTGTTGGTTGTTAACATACACACACACAGCAAATGACTTAACATTCCTAGTCTGGAAGTGTTTTGCTCGATGGATTGTGGCCAGCCTGGCTAGGATTCAAACTCACATTATGTATACAATACAACTTGAATACGTTCCCCAAGACTGTCTGGGCCATGACTCTCCAAAACTTGATCAAAAGATTGTATTGTGAACGTTATCAGCACGTTGTAAGTCACCATCATCCTGATCACCTGGCCCAAGAGTCTTGTTGGTTGAAACTCAAAGGCAAAGAAGGTAGACACTGTACAAGTCCCTCTTCCTGTTTATACCCTGGAAACACTACAGTCACTGATTGACACACAACCACTAGACCTCAAACCTCTATGTTGGCAATGCCTCCCTATGGGGTGAGCTCCCCTGAGTCAGGGTCATTCTGAGGTTACCATGCAAAGATCAGGTCTACAGAGACGACTTAGGCTTGAGCTGACCTCGTTGTCACAAAAGTTGTTGAAAGTTTTCAATCAGGATTCTAATGTCAGGAAAATAGTAAATGCTGTTCCCTACCCCATGTTAAACCGCATACTAACAACCTCATCGTATTACTAAATTGTTATACTTACCCTATGAGAGCTGTCTCTGACGAGGTACTGACATGACTGGCCCTGGGACAGCATGAGGTACTCGCACTCCTGGCGTAACATACGTCCGTAGTACCACGGCTGGTTCCCTGCACACACAAATTGTAGCTTGGTAAACCCTTCTCTATCTAACCATTCTGTAATTGGTCATACAGTTTATCTGAGTCATTTATATTTAGTACTCATGCAGTCTAATTCACATGCGGAAAACATGAGAGAATGGCTTTAAGGCATTGATGAGAATCTCTTTTAAGGTTAGGTCTACTGCTTTGCTACTAACTGATATGAATGTAAAAGTGCACACAAAGCAGAAAATATGTACCAGATGTACAGTCATCAGAAGTAAATGTTGCAAACTTTTTACCCAAAAAGTATGGTTAACACTTGTTTTGTACTGGATTCCACAAACAACCTGTTGACACAGTTTGAAAAAGCTCTTACCATAACTGGGTCTCTCTGGTTTGGACTTGCTTGAGCTAGCTGAACTATGGCTGGCATGTTCACCTCTGTGTCTTTTTCCATGACCTCTCTTTTCTCGGTCACCCTTCTCACCATGTCGACATTTTCTCTCCCCATGCCCCTTCCTTTCTTCGCGTGACTTCTTCTCCCCATGAGATTTGTCTCTGTGATGCTTCTTCTCTCTCCGCTCGCTGTCTTTCAGCAGGTGGCAGATGGACTTACTGATGCTGGATGATTTCTCGACATGTAATTCAGAGACATTACACCCATGGCTGTTGCCAGAGCTACCCGTACTACCATGTGAATCTCGACGAGGGAAGCAACCATGACTTGGAATCTCAGGCTTGGGGCTGACTGGGACCTCAGGGGCGATGCCATGACTTGCTTTCATTGGTGTCTGGCCATGGTTGCTGGATGGAGCTGCACATGTTCCGTTCTTACAGGGGATTGCATAGAGGGAGTTTGATCCACCACTCTGACCTGTGTTCTGTTTAGGTTTGTTTGGACAGCTGGGTAGCACAGGAACTGAGGTGGTGTTGATGTGACTGAGGATGGCTGCTGTGCTGCCGTAACTGCCTTGCCTTGTGTGGCCATGCTGTTTGCCCTGCTGGTGCTGGCTGCTACTTTTGTGCTTGTTATCTTGGTCGGATAAGTTGCTGCTGCTGCTATGTAGTCTAGGTGCTGGAATGGGACGGTTGGAATGGATCTCCAGGCTATCTCTTGGAGAATCACTGGTGTTGGAACAATGGTCCTTAATAAAAACAAACAATCTTTATTTTAATAAAAAGAACTTATTTGAATTAGAATTTTGATTTGTCATCAACATATCTTTTATGTCATGCTTTGTGAAAAATATCTCTTACTTTTATATAATTAATTAAGACATTCAAATTTTGCAGGATGACCGCTACAAGTGGTACAAAATGAGCTCCGAATTTATTACAACATTAATGAAAAAGTATTTCTCTTCAGCTCTAAGAAATGTGTACAATAATGTTTAAGCATGATGCTTTTCATGAGGGTGTACATATAATTCACTACATTGAGTTATATTTCACTCACAAGGCTCACGGTTCGATCCTCTAAGAAAACATTCTCATAACGATGGGAATCCTGCTTTGGTTTACCAAAAGCAACGTTCATATAGGTATCATCAACAGTATGCTGAGTCGCTGTAAGATCTGCTGTTGCCGTGGTTTGACCAGAAGGAGGTGAAGGCATTGGCCGCTGATTTAAGTACACAGAGTCAGTGATACTCTCCATGGAGGACTCACGGCTCTGACCGAAGCGTGGAGCAGGAATCGGCTTGCGTGTGGAGTTTTGCTGAGATGCGTCGACATACCTATACTCTCCTGATGCCGTCTTCTGGCTATCCATTTGTCCACGATCTCTACTGGACTTAATGATTGGAAGAACAGGAACAAACCTTGTCCCAAGTGATGTAGCATCGGAGAGCTGACTGGGAACACCTTCTTGTGGGGAAGATTCTCCAGAGGGAGAGTGAGGGATATAACCCTCAGGTTCACCCGAGATGCGCCCGGTGAGTTTGCGACGGGCAAATGCTTTCTCCAGCTCAGTCCTGTGTCGTTTCATAACAGGGGAGCTCTTCAGGGTGTTGGGTGATTCTGGGGATAAGGGTGGAGTGTCACCAGTTCCTGATGATACAGGGGCTTGATCCTGCTGTGGCTGGGCTGTCATCTTTAGTATTCCAACTGGTTCATTCACAATCTCATATCCATCACCTGAGGAGGACTTTCGCCTTGCTTTCATTCGCATTGCTTGCATGGCTTGAGTCAGTTTATATGATGGTGCTGAGTGAGACAACATGTCTGCATCATGGGTGTTTGCCCTTTGCATTTCAAGCTTCTTCCCTGACGACACATATTGGTCCTCTCCAAAGTCTTGTTCCAAGGCCTCTGGGTCCCACAGCTTTTCCCTTGGGGGTAGTGTCCTGGTCTTTGAAATGGAGGAGTCTTTTGTCTTATCCTGCTGGGCTTGGGTAGCATCGACAATCTCTGCTTCCTTTGGAAACTTCCTGGAACGAGTTGGAGTGGAAAGGGCTCTTCGTCGAGGAGGAGATCCAGGTGGTGAAGTGGGAGTTTCAAGCTGTTGCTGCTGCTGTGAAATACAGAAAAAGGGTAACTCTTGCACTGACTGGGAAATAATGAGAAGATATTTCTTCTTAAAAAAAAAGAAAGAATTTGGAACATTAATAGAGTTGATTTCTTGTATTTGATACCTCCATTGTACAGTACACTACTGTAAAAAAAAGTGCAAACTGTACCACCAATTTACACAGGTTCTGCCAAAATATTCTTAAATTCTTACTTTCTGTTCAAAGATTTACTATCCAGCTATACTTTGCCTCTTTGACAAGTCAAGGTTGTACCCGATCTTTAAATAATCTCCTTGCGTCATGATAACAAAGTTAGAGGTCACACAAAGTGGAATGTACATTTTAGTTGTAAATGAACCCAGTCTTGTTTTGTAACACTTCACAAAGCTTTGTCATCATCAGTGGCAAACATCCAAGACAAATCCCCCAGATCTCGGATCATGACGCTGCATTTCTTGGCTCGGCCTCTTGCCAATTCGGACTGTGGCTATTTTGAAACTTTGGTGTTTTATTTTAGTAAGGGGGGAGTTTTCTCTGGGAAAACCGCAGGATTCTTGCTTTTAGAAATGTGCAGACTAAACAGGCAGAATCTAGACAAAATTCTTGAGTGTATAAGTCACTTTGGAAATCTTTGGTGGTTATTAATTATGTTAAAGTCAGGTGACAAGGTTGGTGAACTTTAAAACAGGTGGGGGAGCTTATCATTTTTGTAACACTCAAATGTCCCAAAGAGCTGCATAGTTTAGTTAGTAGTCTTCTTTAGCTAGAGCATCTGGGTTTCAGACTGTGTTTTATCGCCCTTTTAAAGCATGCAGACAACATTGGTAATTTTCAAAGACCAGAATCCTCACTTTATGTGACTCAACGTTTAGATGAAATAACAAACCTGTGATAGTTTAAGCTCAATTGGTCTTGGGAGTCACGAGAAAAAAACCAAAAAAAAAAACCCCATTGTATTTTTTAGCTTTAGTGTGCTACATACAAGTACTAGGCAGACTGTATACTCCACAGGAAGCTGAGATGGTTTCAGGAATGATATGGCCCAGCCTGTAACCAGTGGTAATAATGTTCCAAGCGCAATGATCATTCTTTGGAATTGGGCTATATAAGAGTCGATATTATTATTATTCAAGACAAGTTTCCAGGCTTTGTTTTGAACGACAGTTACCTGTTGTGCTTCCATAATACGACTCCCTTTCCTCTCAAGTTTAGAATGGTTTCCATTTCCAATGCTTGCCCGAGGAACAGAATTACTGACCCGGGTGGGCAGATGGTTAGCTCCTTTTCCCGAGGTGGTACCTTTGGAGGACAGCGGGCCATGCTGATGAGGGGGAACCTGCGGCACAGTCTTGATGCCGTCACATTTATTGTGCTCATTCTTGCTGGATGTGTCAAATGGAAAATTTATTTTGTAATGCATCTCTAAATTTGTAAACATGTTGGAGGTTTCCTTTTAAAGTTATAAACACTTTTTAAGTTATTGGCACCCCCGAACAAAGAAATTTACAAAAAAGGGAGACCGCCAACATAGGCCTAGATAGCTCAGTTGGTAGAGTGCTGAAATGACCCACGCACACATCCATGTTTTCATTCAAAATTGTCTGTAGACATTCATCTCTTATCTTCTTATAAGAAAAAAATACACTCTCATATTTACAGTTCTATTGGATGTTGTTTTGAGAGCTGACTTTCGCTCTAGTGTTCTCCACTTTAATACTATAATACAAAACAAGATTTTGTAATCTGTGGAGATCTTGTTTGGACGTGTGTTCAAAGTCAACAGAACAGCTCAGGATCCTGTAATGTGTGGTCATCTTTTGCTCACTTTTGTACACTAGATACACGTATTGAACCAATTTGCCCGACATCATCAAATGATAAATCTAGGATGCACCATTTTAGGAGTCAATTTACTTGTGTTATGAGTGAAGCACGCACATTTACACACAAACCATATCTGCCTACACAATTTGACTACCAAAATGGCAAACCTCGGGCAGACGTTAGCCGTGTTTGATGTCAGTGCAAGGGGTCAATATGTAAATTGCTTGCACAACCAAAAGTCAGCCAAACACAATCGCATCTCCACTTAAATACTAATTTTGTTATTTTAAATAACGTTTCATTTATAAGGCTTTAAAAATACAAAAATTCAGAAACTGTTTCTACTGATAGAGGCGCCGTTACCTTGCAGGAAAGACGATGGTGCTGTAGTTAACTCTGTTCTTACTCCCATTAGCGACTTTAACAAGTGGTACGTTTTCAGCTCCTCCCTCCCTACAAATACAAACACACTAGATTTAGAAGTAGGTTGCTGGGAACCACATGAGGAATATGCTGGTAATATTCAACAAATGTCCGCTTACTTGAGTTCCCACATTGTTTTAACGTGAGCAGGAAACTAAATACTGTACCTTGACAAGCTATCGTGTAGTTACTCAAGAGACAGCGAACACCCATTACAAATTTTGAATGAATGTGCTGGCACAATGGATCCAGGGTTTGCTCATCTGAAAGAGCTTCACTAAAACTTGCCTTGAACCATTTGACATAGCAACTGTCTCTATAGTCCAAGGAATTCAAATTTAATTGATAACTTGTGACTAAGCGAATCATTGAACCAGATATTATTCCAATCTAACTTGCAACTGGCTTATTAAAGTCTCTGTAGGTGTTTCTCACAGTCATCATTAACCCACTAGAGACCACAGCACACACAAGCAGCTTGTAACAAAATGGCAGAGTTGCTGAAATAAATTTTTTCACATTGTTACAACTACAAGACTTTAGACAATTCCTGGATTTACTACTTTGTGACAAGACCTCAGGAAATCTCTGAAGTTACCTTCTTTTTGGCGGGCCGATCTCAACTTCCACATAGTTCAGCCTGTACTTGTCTGCTGTGAGGACAATGAGAATAAAACACACTTGTACAACTACATAATACAACCTACTTGTGATTCAAAATAATAAAAATATTCATTTAAAGCTTAATTATTACATTGATGTATGTAGATAATTAGTACCATTTTTATAATATTGTGATAAATATTTCTGCTAGATGTTATGTCGTCTTTGAAACTTGATGCCTGGATATACTTAAAAAGCTGGCAAAATATGCATGTTACATGTACCTACTGTCTGCACAAAACAAATTTTGTGTAATATTCAAAAATTTAAAATACCATGCTACAATTGTGGCATTTTGCCAGAAGGTTGGTGTTATGACAAATCATCTGCTTCATTTAAAGGCTATATTTGAAATTACAAATGTAAAGAAATATTTTCTCAGCCTTCAAAATTTGTGACATCACTTTTCAAATTGTTCAAAAGGACCCCTTTTTGTAGCCCCTTCGGGGGAGGGGGGGGGGGTGCAATGTCCGGTGTTCAAGGAAATCATGTTGTAGACATGGCAACAACCCAAAACCACAGAGGAAATTCAGCATAAGCCGTAATTCTTTTTCCCTTATCACATGTGCGTACGTGTTGCCAAGGTGGTACATGTATTTATATACCCTAGCTGTTAATCATAGAAAATCATAGACTTAAAGATAGATAGCCCCAGTTTCTCATGCACTTTTTAAAAACGATTTATAATTTTTTATATACTTTTTTTTCCAGGGAATGTAGTGGGATGTGACACCCCACCACAACATTTTTTCTCAGCTGTCATTTCGAGCCCCAGTTGGGAACTGAAAAGTCAAATCAAGTAGAGCAAGGGCATCTAGGGTAACATTCACTCATTTTGCCAACTAAAAAACAGTGTTACAGTTTGCTTTGACATTATTTTATACAGTTGGTTTGCATGCCGAGTGTGCCAGTTTTTCTTGAAATAGTGGAGACTACATTGGTAGTTGGCAAGTTGGCCAAATGACTTCAATACAACCCCGCCCCCCAAGGAAATACCAGTCGGCAAAAATAGGGTTATCATGGTGCATTCTTGGTCATTTTCCTTGAATCCAATAAAAGAAACAAATGCTACACAAAGTAACCAGACTATTTCTCCTTCCAGCATCAGTTTGGTTACATTGTTTTGAATGGGAGAAAAATCAAGATGGCCGCACCAAAATAAAGGTCTACTGGCTTCCATACACCGGATTCCAAAGAATTTGCCATGCCCTTGTTTATTGTATTTACGTAGAGTTCAAAGTATGGGCTGAGTAGGCTGAGAAGTGTCCAGAGATTTTGTAAAAATGTATTTATGCAGGCCAGGTTTGTGCATGTGTATACCTCTGTCATGAAGCAGCCATTTTATTTCTCCTCCATGAAAATCGATCCAAAACGAGGCTGGAAGTAAAAACAGTCTGGCACCATTTCAAGAAATGAAAATGGATCTTGAAATTGTTCTTATGAATATAAGAAATCATCATGACAAAGATTGTGACACTGTTGAAGAGGCTTATTATCACAACTCAACCTATTTTAAATGATTCCATCTGACCTGCATTCATTTTCAAAACAGAATACTGCAGCGTCATTGAGAAATGGTGCTGTTTTTAAGACTGGTAAGACAGCAAAACAGGGAAAAAAAGCTTAAAAGTTAAACAGACCACTTTTGAAATTTCCTGATATTTAGAATATATTTATACTGAAAAGTGCACATCTTTCATCTGAAGGAAACCATAGCCACATGTGGATATACGAAGTGTTCCAACCTCCATGCTTTTCCATGTGGTGTTAATCACACATCCTTATTAGTCATCCATGTGTACATTCAACCCTTAAAAAACACACCTGGAATGTTCTATCCAGGTATGCAGAATGGCCAGGGTTCATCTGATTAAAGCTTATGTGTAGCTCTTAAAGTCCACCAGCGCTGTGTAAACCAATGAACAAATCTAATTGGTTTTTACATTACTATTGACTGCTTGCACAATGCGCAGCGCATTTACATGCGCATATCCTGTCCGCCATTTTGGGAGTCAACGTTTCTCACATGACCAGGCCAGTTATCTTGCCTGCCAGGAAATGCACTGGAATGCACAAGGTCACCCAAAGTATAACATAACATGGTCTGTAAAGTTGTCTTTTTGTTGCAGACCCTAATTCTTATCTAGAACAGAAAAATGAGATGCGGGCTGAAAAGACTTGCTGCTATAGGGCCCTACCACTTCTCACATGACCAGTATGGTATCTTGACTGCCAGGAAAAGCCCCGGAATGCACGTACATGTAGTCACTCTTTTTAAATTGATATATGTTACAATTTTACATGATCTGTAAAAATGACTTACTGTTGCAGACCCCAATTCTTATCTAGAGCAGAAAAGACAGTCAGATGCAATGATCAAACTTACTGCTAGGGCCCTACCACTTAAAAGCTGTTATACTTGATACATGTATGTATTTGAATCCTATTTGTTTAGTGTGAACAGTTTAAAATCAAAACCGAAAAAGGCCAGGTAGAATCAAAGAATTGTTTATCATCCTTGTTAAAGTGCTTTTGAAATCAACTCTCAACAATTTCAGTTGCTTTTTTGGGATTTCTTCTGTGCAAACACTTCAAATTACCATTTAAAAATTCACAAAGACAGCAAATTTTACATGGCCTTTTTAGGGCTGATAAAAACAAAAAAATGGCAAAATATATAATTAAAAAGCAAATAGATTATCGTAAAAGATAGACAAAATGGATCTCAACCAAACACAGCTGTGTCTATCAAAGACATGCAAGTCAATTTGAACATTGATTTGAGTTCAGAAAAATGATTTGATGATTTTGAGGTCTTTTTAAGGCACAGAAGTTACATGAGATGAAGGATGATAAACAAGACAGAATTTCGACCTGGCCTTACTCTGTAGGATGACGCTCTTTGAATGCTGGCGACGTAAGTGAACATATTTGGAAGTCTTTCGGATGAGGAGGATGTTATCATTGCCTGTCTGCTGGATCAGCCAGGCATCATCGAGGTTCTCGGAATAAGATGCTAGAGAAGTGTCAAAAACAAATTTGAAGATTCAAAACAGTTTCTGTTTATAAGTTTTGTGACAGTTACAAGGGTAACCACCTAGTTCGCCTACACAAGGCTACTCCAGCTGATAACATGTAGCCCGAGAAAGTCCTGATATTAAGTTCTTGTAAGGGGAAAGCCAGTTTTCCCTTAGCAAAATGCACCTTTACTTTTTATTTTCGACTGGAACATTTCAAGGGGCACCAAGGCAATGAGCAGGGGCATAGAGGAAATTGCCTCTGTTGCCCCAGTGAAATATTGGCTTGCAAAGAAACTAAGCAAAACCAAACTGATAGATTTGACTGATTGTCTGGAGTGTAAACCAATTTTCTAAATATTTGTTTTCTCCCCCCAAAACACAGGGATAGAAATAACATTAATTTTTCAAACTGAAGCTTAGAATGTTCTCTTTCCAAAGTCCAATTAAATCCAATGATAAGTTTTAGAAATGCAGCGATAATGTTGCACAAGGTTTAAGCAACTTTAAAGCGATATCTTCCTTAAAACTAACTTAAAGTTTTAAAAAATGTCTTTACAATAATCAACATTTTGTACGAAAAAAGGTCATGGAGCACTGGTAAAATAATTAAGTTATTAAAACAAAACCAATTCAGTGATTGAACTTTTAAGGAAACCTATGGAATGACATTTCACAAAGTACCTTCACCTTCAAGGGAAAATGACAAAAGTTACAGCTAAATTAAAAATAAATTGTATCATGCAATTTTGTTTTATCATGATTCTATAAAGCACTTCATCACTGGTTTTATTGAGTGGTGTCTAAACCAACTGCAAGTGAAAGATTCAGACAGCTTTTCAGTGTGTGAGTCATGATTCCGTCAAACTTTTCTCAGCATTTGCATCATGACCCCTGATATTGAATGTTAGTTTGACCTATGAACTCTCACCTTGTCTTGAGGTCATAGTTGATATCATATTTGCAATGGCAATAGCTCCTCTCATCCAATACTAATCATATGCAAAACTTTACTCTCAAAGCAAATTGAAGTCTGGAACCTCATTCGTAGAACCCTGGAGAACAGAAAAGAAACAAACATTTGTTATTAAACAAATGTTATTTTTTACTTTATTTGCTTGACATTCCTATTCATTGAAGAAATAAGGAATTGTTTATTAAAGTGTCTGAACAAAGTATGAGTGGCTAAAGTTTAAAAAAAATCTCCTGGTCACCTCAGGTCTCAAAGCTGTGAACTTTCACAGAACCAAACTGCTTTTGTCATGTTTGTACCATACCTAGATGATTTCTTCCTTTTTAATATTTGCTGAATGTATAGAATAAGGTTTGGAATTGAAAAACTTAAAAGTACATGTATATTGTCATTGTTTGGACAACATGTAGACTGAGGGACTTGGAACTGATTAAAGTGGTCACTGAGAGGTCCAGTGGGTATTTTGAACCCTAAACACATTCTTCCAACAAAATAAAAAAACAAGTAACAACCACAGTTCCTTTACTTATCATCACAAACAATAGGCAATACAAAAGTCACTGTGGTAAAAACATAAAAATGTTAAATGTACAACCATTTAGCGAATTTTGAAGTGCATTTGAGTAAAATATGAAAAAATTTGGCCTTATGCCAAAAACAAATCACGTATTGGAAGAATATTTAAAATATTCATTCTTCCATCAATTAACAATGATATGATTCCATAAATACAGACATTAGTTTATAAAAAACAATTTAACTTTGTTAGTAAGAATGTTTAATTACTATTAACACAGAGATTAGATAATGGCATGTATAACAAGTTCTGACAAAGATTTAGCAAAAAGAAAAGTGGTGAGTGTAATAGGCATTGTGACCCTTACAGACTCTTCCACAAATGCCAAAGAAAGACTCACGCTATAAACAATCTTGGATTTACACCACAGGTCATTTTGTTCGGTCAGCAGTTTGCAACAGCTAATTTCCTTCTTTCTTTACAAGTGACCTACCCTTTTAAGACCATGCAAGTCTGCCCAAATACCCCAAAGATTTTCCAAAGTTACCAATGCATCACAGACGCAGAGGAAAAGAGTCAAGGGAAACCATCAGCTACAGAAATCCACGTACATGTAAAAGAGGGTATGGAAATAGACTCAGGCCATGGAGTGAGTGCCAGGATATGGGGCTAACAGCCAGCTTCCCCTGCCAAATCTTGTGCCTCAGTGACACATACTGTGCCATGAGTCATACATGCTCCCCCTACTTTCAAGCTGGGTCTTCAAAATGCCAACCATGGTCCTTTTAAAGGCATGATGCATGTACTGGGTTAACTTGTATCTTTATATCTAGTCTTTCAATTTTGGTAATGAGTTATTTTAATTGAAAAAAAAAAATCAATAATAAGAAGGAAAGAATTAAACTAAACACCTAAAAAGACAGAAAAATACATCAAATTTAAAAATACTGTACCTTGCTAGACCAATGTTTATGTGGGAGTTTAAAAATGAACTATGTTTCAAACACAGACCATGCTGTCTCTCCAACGAAGACTTTTAACTTTGGGCTAAAAGGACATAAGGCATACGGACAAAAGTTTTTGAACAGAAGCATTTGCTTATACGAGCTTAATTGCTTCATTTACAACAAACATGCTGAAGTTATACTCCGGCTCTACTGAAGAGTTTTACAAAAGTATTCACATGTTTTTAACGTGTGTAAAAGAAAGAAATGTCCATTTATTTGCAGCATGCTTTTAATTCAAAGCCTCTTCATTATTCTTAGGATGCAAACAGTTCATGGACCTTAAATATTGGAAAGTTTTGTTTCAAACATGTAGGTGCCTTAATTTTGTCATCAAAAATAACACACTGGTCACAACTTTCTCCAATCTGGTTCACAAAGAAACCTGAACATATTAACCTCATTTTAAATGGTGCATTTAATCATTGTGAATCTATTTATGAAGCTAAAAGAAAAGACCTGTGCTCTTGCTGATATTTTCCTGAAATCCAAGTCTTGGTTAGTGAAACAAATGTATTTTTCTGTCTTTTTTGGGTGTTTAGTTTAGTTCTTTCCTGATTAGATTTGTGTCATTTTTACTGGAATTTTAGTGTAATGTGCTTTTCAACAGGCTGGTCCTGGAGAGAGTGCAATATAAATTCAATTAATTATTGTTATTATCAAAGTAAAGAAAAGAAAACTGAGTATGATTTTTTTAATGTTTACTGACAAATTTCTAAGAACCGAGTTCCAAATCCTCTGTATATATTTTAAACCCATGACGTCATCCTTTTCCTTTGAAAGTACGCAGGGTTTCCTAATTGTGTTTGGATGAAGTAACCAAAACACTGCAGCCCTGCTCATGCGTAGGTGGACAGTTTTACAATTTTTGACAAAGGATACACAAAGACTAAAATGTCAAAAGTTCTCTACTTTGAACTTTATAAAAATCATTGAAAACTTTCAGAAAGTGGTGCAATTTTTTTTAACAAAGGACTGTTAAACAAAGTATTCCACTTTCTGAAAGTAAAACAAACAAAAAAAGTTAAAAGAGGAGAACTTTTGATACTTTACAGTTCAACTGTTTGTGTATCGTTTGTAAAAATAAAAACATCCACCTACGCAGGGCTGTAGTGTTTTGGTTACTTCATCCAAACACAATTAGGAAACCCCTAGTGCTTTTAAAGGAAAAGGATGGTGTCATGTACCCTTTTTCAAGGGGGGGGGGGCATTTGAGTTGTCTGCTGGATTAGATGGATTTTGTTACACCCCAACTTGATTAATTGGTCTAATTGGTGTTGGACCTATGTCAAGAATTAACAACCTGTACTTAACAAAATTGTACCTAGGTTGGGACAAGCTCAATTGTTGAGGCACTTACTCAAGTTGAGCATGACAGATGCTTATAATGTTCAGGACTAATACTTCATGGAGGCAACAGAGGCACTTGCCTCCATGCCCCTCATCATTGCCTTAGTGCCCCATGAAATGTCCCTCATAGAGGCACCCTTAAGAAGGGACAAGTGCCTGTGTGTTGGACAATAAACACCAATTTATGAAGTCACTCCTTTGGCAGTACTTTTTTGGATTAAAAATAAGCCTTAAGTTCCCTAGCAATACAGGGCTCACCTTTAACAATAGCCCGGTGTACCTTGTCTACTAAAAACTGCTACTGGCTAGTAAACACTATTTCTCAACTTGCCCTGTGGGCTACTAAAAACTGTGCAACCTACTTGTTTAAAAAGCTCAAACTTCTTCCATTTCAGATGCGAATAATAACTTTTTCAAATGTAAATTTATTTTTGAATGTGTGAATGTAATTTCATTTGACCATTAAACTGGGTGTGATTGCTACCATTATTTCATCCGAAAGATAAATTTAGAACAATACATGTTTAAAATCTGGGGTACTAAAACTTCCTGGGGGCAAGGCAAACCCACAGTTTACTAGTCCAGTGGTTTACTGTACAAAAAGCATAAGTGCAAGGTCTGCAATAACTATCAGTTAAAACAAAGGTAGAAAGTAGGAAATGTATATGACAGATATAAAAAAGAAATGTGCACACACTTTAACAGGGCCAAAAGTACTAAAGAGTTTCAGAGTGGCCTCCTTTCACTGGGCATGCTTGGTGGTCTAACATTTAAGACATCTACTCTAAAGTAGAATGCAGGGAATGTGGGTTTGAATTCCACCCGGGTAGCATGTGAATTTTTCTCATAGGACTCAGAATGCACCCAATATGCATTGCTGAACTCAGATCGGTGTAAAACCAAAATATTGTTCTTTATCCCAAATACAATTTTACATATTTTAACACCTGGTTCAGACAGGCGCTCCAGAGTCGCGCCAAACAAAATAGATTAGGAGCGACTCTAGGTCGACCCAAATAAATTTTGGTTTCAGACAGGCGAACTTAACATAAAATTTCATTAGGTTCGGCTCATTACAAGATCGATGTCTAAAATTAAGACGCTCCAGACGTTCCAAACAACGTTCCAAACAACTGCAACAGTCGATCTTTTGACTTCCAGCGCATCTAGTCACTCCTAACTGTTTTAGACGCCAAACATTTCATGTACTTAATTCAATAATTTGGTTCGGCGCGACTATAGAGCGCCTGTCTGAAGTGGGTGTAAGATCGGTGTCTGACCATTTGGGAGGATGCGTTTCCAAAATTCATTATCAAATTTCCAAAAGAGTTAAAATGAACATAACTGTATGTAAAAATAATAATTGAAATAGCAAAGTTTGAGCAAAAGTGCTGTCATTACATGGCGTGTATTTTTCAAAACCAGCAGGCAGATCTCCTTTTTCATACAAGAAGCAATGGAGGATTTATATGCAAACTTTTGACGTTTGTCCAAGTAAATTGTCACTTGTCATTATCAGGTATGTGACTATTTGAAGTACTGTACACGAACCTCTACCAGTTTTGCAGATCAGCTTTTGACCACGAAGAAATAACAATATTAACCCAGGTAAGTTTTTTCCAGTGGAATTTTATAAGTGCAGAGCAGGCAATTGCCTCCATGCCCCTAGTCATTGCCTGGGTGCCCTGTGAAATGTTCCAATACATATATCCTGGCAGAGTGAAGGTGAAAAAGCAGTTTAGTTTTTTTGTAGAGTAGTGTAGTGTGGAACCGTCTTTACCATGCCAGTTGTTACAAAGTGGTTTCCAAATTTGATCTGAATGTCTGGTCTTTGTAGTAAGTAGTTTCCTGGTCTAATTTATTTTCTCATTCTCATTTTACTCGTTTACTATTATCTAATAAGTTCACACCTGTTTATTACACTTACCTGCTTTTGATTTGCTCTATTAAATTCCTCTTTGTTTGATATCTTTCCTTTATTAACACCCCTATATTTATCATGCTAAGTTTACATTTCACAATTTGTCAATTTTCATGCTATTGTTTGTCTTGATATTTGATATTTCTGTTTGTTATCCCATTGTGTTGGTTTTAGCTTCAGTCCTTCCTTTCCTTTGATGTACCCTACCTACAAACAACATAACTTAGGAGGCCCATACTTGAAAAGCTGTGCTTTTTATGGCCCCCTCCACTTCCAAGCTTTGTTGTAATTTTCAATATTTGTCCTTTTCCACTGTATACGATGTACTTTTCCATAATCTACATTGTTCATATTCTTGTTTGGATTTGGTAATAAAGTTAAGTATGTAATTGCCAAATCTCTGCATAACTCCAGGGTACATTTTCATAAAGATGATTAAGCACACAAATCTACTAAGCACCAAACAATTGTGCTTACTGGAAAAGAGTTACCAGCCAAAATACCACGTTATGTGCACAGTTTGTGAATGGCTCCCAGCTTATTTTTGCTAAGCAGAGTTTTTGTAAGCAGTATTTTCTGCTTAAGCAGCTCTATGAAACTGGGCCAAGGTATACAAATCTTCTTGGTGTTTTGTGTTACCGTGAAGTAGGATAGTTAGCATAGAGTGGAGTAAATTGATGGATTTGGGACAAGACTGACTGAGCACCTTTGGATGTAAGATCATACAAAACTTACCTGTCTCATGTGATTTTGAGCATTTCTTGTGGAAACTTTTCTGATATCAGTAGTGTGTTCACACAGCATAGATAGTCCAGCAATGAGAAATCATAAACTTTCCAATCAGCAATGTAAAAAGTAGTCATCAAATCCAACTAGTTGTGAATTTACCAAACAAAGGAAGTTCAAATCCTGTTGATGCAGACTCCACTGACTCCAGCTGTCCAGTCCAAGATATGAGTGTACAGGTCAACAAGTCAAAAGCATGCAACCCAGTGAACAAAAGGTCCCGGTTATACAGTGTTAGGTTGGTGCTAAGCAGATTTCTAGACACTCATTAGCAAGACATTTATAGCTTTGGATGTTCAAAATTAACAGCCAATGAAATGATCTGGATCACAGAGTTACAAATAAATAGTTCAACTTTTGGCTCGAACTTTTGACAGTTCAACTAGCTATATAAAGAAAACATATGAAAACTTCCTGATGATTTAAATGCATAGAGATAAAAACTTGGATGCCTATAACAGTTCAACACACACCTTGCTTGTTTAAGAGAAGCTGGTGGTACTGACTAGCACTTCCCACAGCAGAGCATAGACTTTCCGCGTCATGCGTTGGCCCCGTCTATAAGTAACGTTCACATGCTGCGATGATGTCATTGCGATTCGTCCCACGTTGGGGGGGGGGGGGGTCACCGGGGATTCAGTGGGTTAGTCATCACTTAGGGATCATCGCTAGCTGAAGTGTGTGGGGGGGGGATGAACAATGGGTTATTCCAAGTTGCAGTTTATTTCCATTGCATAATGTCAATTTTGACACATGGGTATGGAAGAACAATAAATCATAACTTAATAAAAGACAGTTCATTGTGGAGGGTGTACAAGCTTGTATCCTTAAACTGAAGATGGTATAAAGTTTACCTACTGTCAATAACACCTGAATGACACTGGTTTTAGGTTTTAAGATATAATTCCCAAATTGTACTAAATATGAACAGATTAAAAAGCAAGCAAGGGACACAAGACAATTAACCTCAGAGCAGCTCCCTGTATAAGTTCATGATGCTACGTAAATTATTACTTTATTTCCGAATTTGCAACTAAAAATCCAAGAAAGAATAACTGCAGTCAAGGCATACAAGTTCAAAGCAGACTTCCTAAACATTTGTTGTCACAACTTGAACTGTCACAAGGGTCATTTAAAAAAAATGTGAAGTGTTAACCAATACAAATGCAGGTCAAATACAAACGCCGATTTAGTCAGCCCTGCCAATACACAGTCCAGAAATTGAAATTTGCCACCACTGGAACAAATCAGTACAAGTAGGATTTGAACCTGCAACCTTTGGATTAATGTGCCAGAGGTTGCAGGTTCAAATCCCGCTCTTAAGCAGGTGGATTGCATGGATTGTGTTTTCAGTCCTTACCTGATTGCATGGGTTTTCCCCAGCGGGGTGTATTTTCCTCTTCCATATCTTAGATTTTTCCCAACGTCTTCTCTTCACAGGTATCTTCAGGTCTACAGGTTACAAAACAAGAAGGCATTTTTGAGGGTTCCTTGGTTTCATTCCAGAATTATATATTAAAATATTATCAGGCCTAAAAAAAAACCTCAACGAATGGAATATTTACAATGAACAAAGTGACATGGTCCATTAAACACCCAAATGCAGACCTAGACCCAATTTCATAGTGCTGCTAACCACCAATTTATGCAATTACCGCCCAGTAAAAAAGCATCATAGGGTTATAAGCGCAGATTTTCATTGTAAGCAAGCACTCTGAAATTAGACCCTGGGCCCAATTTCATAGAGCTGTTTAAGCACAACAAAAATATGCTTACCAGAATAAGGTTACCAGCCAAAATACCACATCACATTTATGATCTGTGACTGTTATCCTGCTTATTTTTGCTAAGCAGAAAGTTGCTAAACATCTCTCAGCTTATAGCAACTCTATGAAATGGGCCCTAGTCTCTGAGCACTGTTTCTGTATTCACAGGGTTTAAATCCATCCAGAATCCATCCCACCTCTGGCATAACTGAGTACTCTTTGTCCAGGGGACACTCAGCCCGTGAAGTATTGGAAAATTGCCAACTTCTAAGACAACAGGTGGGTGTATAACGTGACTTTTAAAATTTATTTTTTACTGTAAGTTTGCCCAATGTACTGATGTAAGGCTAAAAACCATTGTTGGTAAGGGGCTACAAGAAGAAAACATTTAAGGTGAAAATAACTTGGACGTGCTGAATGTAGGAATTGATATTCCTCTTGAAACAGTCTTGATTGTAGGATGGGTAGAAACATGCTCCATACAAGGAGTTCCAAAAAAGATTCTGTACATGGAATAAAGCTGTTGGAATGGCTCTTTGTCTTACATCTCAGCAAAGCAGGAGATCGGTGAGAACAAGCAGAAAGCCTGGTTTCACACTCAAACATCCTGATAGGAGGAACCAGTTCAGACACTCCGGTAAAACCTAGATACAATTGTACTGAGAGTCTGTTAGATGACAGTCCCACAGGGCCAGGACATTGTATCAACCTTGTATGCCTTTGTTCTAAAAAGATAACAATTTCACATAGTTTTCTATAAAACGTGACATAAAAAGTGTATTTCAGGTTGAAATATTTCTCTGAAGGATTGGTACTTTGTAATCAGTGAGCTTTTTACCAGCTTTAGTATTATTAATGTGTTTCTGGTAATGAAACCAAGGATGCCTCATAAGTGAACTAAATCACTGTAGCTCACAAGCCTGAGGAAACCTGTAAACAAGGGTGCTTGCTATGTGAACAAGAAACACTGGGGTTAATTAACCCCTACTCTTCCACTATAAGTGTTCTGGATTCTTTATCGTGCACTACTATTTCTAGTGCACTACTAATTCTAGAAGATCTATGGCTTTATGTCCCAATCGAAGGACAAAACAATTATAGTAAAGTATCTCTCTCAAATACACCAGTGCCATGACTGGGACTCGAACCCACACTCTGGTGAAGAAACACCAGAGCTTGAGTCCGGTGCTCTTAACTGCTCGGCTTATAAAAAATAATTCCATTACATTTTTTCTTTACATCCACATTGTTGCAGTACCCGCTGATACACAAGACTTGAACTGACCTCATCACTGGGCATGCTACATGTAGGTGGTCTTTTCTTTTTAACTAAATGAATTTGTCTAATTCTTAATGCGCCAATAGAAACTAAATTTCCGCATTATGATGTGGTAATAATTAGTTTTTAATGTTCCAATGTTCAGTGGGCCAGACATCTTTTCTAGAATGTTCTTAAACGTATACAGCATAAAAAGTCACTCAAAACACATGACTGATTGAGACAAAAAGGACAGCTTGTACATGTATGGTCTCTGTACTCAAGTCTAGCTACGTAATTTTAAAGACAAGCTGAAATATCCCATTATCACTGGCAGGTGAAGTTATTACTCACAACAAATTAATCTTGCTGTGACATGAAGTTAAGCACAAATGCATTATGATTCAATAAACTGCGAGCTCATCTTGAATCACGTCACAGTGATAGAATAGGACTTCAGTCATCAGATCTCTCATGGGTGTCCAAGCTCTGATAGTTTGCTGTATCCAACTTTGTCCTGTTGCCACCATCTTTGTCTTGCCCCCTGTTTGCCACATCAATCATAACTACTGATTTTCACTAAGCTAAAAAGGGACCTGACTGTTTTCCTTCTAGCCTCGATTTGATGACATTGATTTGAATGCACAAAAACTAAGATGGCTGCCCCATGATAAAGGTCTATTGTACTCTGAAAGCAGGCTCCAATTGTTAGTACTTATAGAACATATAAATTTGGATAATAGTTATGTTTCAATCTGAGAGCTCACTGAATAAAGCTCTACAGTCAGTACCAATCCTCCACCGAAATGGTTCCATTTGAAAATACAAATTCCATTTGGGGTAAAGGACTGAGCCGAAGGTAAAGTCCTTTATCTCATGGCCACAACCAGGGCTTGAATTTGGGGTAAAACCCCACAAGACCGCAGGGCTTGTAGCTCAAAATTCTTACTGGACCAGAATTGCTTTTTACAAGACCAGAATCTGAATGAGAAAGAACTTTTTAAAAAGTTTATTAATAATTAATTTATGGGTGAGTGAATTGAAAGATATTACCAGAAAGAAAGTCAACATTTGAACATAATTTTTTTATAAATTAAAAGATAATTACACAGACAGGTATTATTATTTAATTGAAAAACACAAGACAGTCGGACTTGTCTGGTCCCAAGTTTACTGGCCCAAAGCTAAAATCACTGGCCTGGGGCCTGTGGTCCAGTGTAAAATTCGAGCCCTGACAACCCTGCAACGTATTAAACAGCCTGTTTTATTCCCATTCATAAGCCCTTTTTTGTTTAAAAGCGTAACAATGATGGAAACTCTGTAAACATTTCTGTAAACTTTTAATTCCTGTCAAGTACCGTTTTGCGAAGGGTCAAATTGCACGGTTGTGGGTACCCACATGTACTAGACTAGAGACTTTTGATTGAGTACCAGTATGTCATATGTATTGATTGTGTTACACACAAATAAGCACCTGCATAAGCTGGCGTGCCACATGTATGCTTAAACACTTCTCACCCTGTTTATATGGCACATGTGACCTCCTCTCGACCTATCAGAATGGATAAACTGTCCCAGGTAATTGTGAATACAGATTAAAATGTTACATTTTATAAGCTTTTATACGTAGTAATTTCCATGTTTTTAAAACTATTTTTCTATTTACAAGCAGACAATGAAGGCGCCCACTAGTTTGTTTTTCCCTCCATGTCAGGTTATCGTATTAAAAATAGGAAATTACTTAAAGAGAGCACAGAAAAGGGGCTTGAGCAAGAGAATGCAAACGGAAGCTACAGTTGTAATTGGCCAGAAGTGCTCCCCTATAAAAATATGACGCACCCCCTATGTCCCCTCAAAACTTGCCCTAGTTTCACCACTGCTGAATTTGATGTCAGTGGTACACCCAGAAAATACCTTTGGAGGGGACTGGGAAACAGCGTTGTAGCCTCGCTAGGTGGCGCCGGGTGGACCCGCCGAGAACTCAAAATTATTCCGCCCACCACTTTGACCAAAATAAACCCAGCACAGATTTTCCTCAGAATAAATCAAAATATTGTCCACTGTGCACTGAGTATCAAATATTACAGAGAAAGAACACAGTCAAAAGGCCATTCAACTTATTGCAGGGCCCCGTAACATGAACAGCTTGGAAGCTTTCACTTCAGCAATGATGGCCCCATAACATGAATAATGTTGATGCTCCCTTCGCCCATGGTGGACTTCGAAACATTTGGATTTAGAGTCCACTACTAAAATTGGTCCAGCTACAACCCTGCTGGGAAACTACATTGTAAATTCTGCCTTCAGTGGGGGTAAAGGGTGGAGCTGTATTTCCTTTGAGTAATGTAAGAAATGGCAACAAGTAATTTGAAAGGTGTTAGCGTCAGCAGTCAACTAGTTCCTTGTGTTTTAATATAATTCGCTACCTCATGGAGACCGACAAGAGGAAAAAAAAGGTCTCCATAGGGGGATTCTAAAAACTGGGGTGCTCCACAAGGGATTTTGTGAAGTCTATGGGCGATTGTTACAGGGACCAAGGAAAGTACAAAAGATGTCTCCACAGGGATCACATGTCAAAAAAAGAATGTGTGCTCTTTAGTGTGTGTTATTTCTTTGTGGGGTAATCATATACACAATTCACAGCTTAGATCACCCACCCCCCCCCCCCTCCAAAAGGGACATTTAAGTCTCAGGTTGCACAACAGTGTATCTGGGACCACAAAGCTTCTGGGGCCCTTAAGCGGGTCATAAACTCCACACTGTAATGGCTTCAAGCTCACCTGTCTTTTAAAAACCCAGCACGCTCTGGCAAAAATGTATACCAGTGGGCTTGTGTTAGCCAGAAAGTTGTCCAACATTTGTGTTTTTGGCAACCCTGTCCAGAAATGTTTGAAATTAAGTCATGGTTTTAAAGCACTTTGGCAAGTTCAGTTGTGTACATAGTTGGCTCGGTTAGTCTTAGTTTCAAGATGGCGGATCTCACAAACCAACAAAAAAAGTTTGCTGAGTTTATTTTTAAACCATTAATGCTGTTCCCAAAGCATAACAATCCGATTTATGCTAGGCTTATACATGTAGCCTGTAACTTTCGACCAAGTTCCACAATGTAAAAATATACTACATGTTGATATTTTAAGAAAATTAATTTTCAAGAGATGTACCTCTGTCACAAATTGATCCTGGCTAAACACCTTTTTTTCTTGAAAATCTCGGATATTGATTTAGTCAGCGAATTTTAAATCAGAAACTTCTTTCTGGTCAGGGTCGCCAAAAATTGCCTGTGGTGCCTGTTGAATACCCTGTTTAGTCAAAGAAGAGTATGTGCAATTTGGAAACCAAGTTTATACAATTTACAGCAAAATTTGACACTATTCCGGAGCCTTGGTAATACCTGGACCCCAAACTATTAGATGTTTTGACACTTTCCTTGAAATATTTTTGGTGCAGTCTTTCTAACCCTACCATAACCGCCCTACAAACCGAAAATGCCTGACTAAGAAAGAATACTTTTGGGAATATTGGTGACCCAGCATGGTTTAACACTACAGAAAATGGGCGCCATTGACACAGTTTCAAGTAAACAAAGTGTCATATTTCCGTTGCTCTGTACTTATGCTCAATACCCTTCTATTATATTTATAACGTCACTTGTCATATTGAATTAATTGCAGAGTTCCTGTCTTGTGTTCAGCAAAGTTTACAGGAATGATCAACCTGGTAGAACATAAAAAAGGATGTACTAAGCAGTGGTCTGCTTATTGATTTTCTTTATCTGTAGTATTTAATTACAATAAACAATAAAAATTAAAAACTGAGTGATCAAACGGATGACTAGTCATTTGTGGTCCCTCCAAAATTGTCACAACTGTTGTTGTTTGCTTTTGGTTTATATCTATGCAGTGTGTCAGGGCTGAGTGGTTTAGCGCATCAGACTCAAGTTCTGGTGGCTAAATGATCAGGATGTGGGTTTGAATCCCAGTCATGACACTTGTGTCCTTGAGCAAGACAGTTCACTACAATTGCCTCTCTTCACCCAGGGGTGAATGGGTACCTGTGAGGGCAGAGATGGTTCTTGTAATTGAATAAAGCTTGGTGCGCTAACATACTTGGCAGCATATCAGTTGATTTCATCAAACTCATCTTGGCTTTAAGACATCCGAACTCCTGCAAAATGTAATGGAGTATTACTTATAAAAAAGTCTATTCTTAGGGCTTTGTGAAATCGACTGCAGGCTGTATACTTCCCATGGAGCCAAGATGGTTTAAGAAATGAAATAAATGACCCATTGGCCAGGGGTAATAATGTCTGAAGTGCAATGATCACTACTTTGGAATTACACTATATAAGAGCCATTATTGTTATTTCTGTAGGAAGCAGGCAACTTGCCACCCCCCCATCATTCTGAAGTCAAGTTGATTATCATGAATCTAATATTGCCTAATGGGGGTCCAGATGCTTATAGAACTATTGATTTCTAGTATTACAAGTTCTTTCTACAATAGTTTTGAGAAATTTTGCAAATCTAAGGTGGAAAAGAAGGTCCCAATTCAAAAGAAGGTCCCAATTCACCCACTACCCCACTCCCAACTCTGGCCTCACGTAAAAATATAAAAAAAGTTGCAACAATCTACATGTACTACACTTAGAGTTTCTTTAAAATCCATGAAATTTCAATGCTATCAAACGGTTTACTTTTTTAAAACTTGCTTTGCAATTCACACGTGAACTTTCTCAATTTAATGTAACTTCAGAAATAGCTTAACAAGGCTTAAAATAACTGGCCCATCATCAATGCATACGTTCAGGGACTTCCAAAAGAGTAATCTTTCCCATTAACATCACAGCACCTTAAGGTAAATATAGAGCCAGTGCAGATTTCCAAGATTTGCCACCAAATCGTCTGGACAATTAGCGCATTTGCGCGCCGTGCTTGCCTGTGACGAGTGACACTGACGGGGTTTAGTTGTCGTTTTGTGGTTTAGGGGCCTATTATTAGAAGCTTGGTGTAATGCCATACTTCCTGTGGCCCCCTTGTGAGTGAAAATGCTGTTCCGTTAGGCTGTCATAAACCACAGCAAATTGGCTCTAGGTATAGGACTTCTTACATCAAACAGGATATGTAGGCATTAAAATAAGTCAAATCTGTAAATATTTCTGGCTGTGTTGGAGTTTAGATTTTTCTGGCAAAAATACAACCAGAACCTTTTTGAAACATTAAACATTGGACCCACTTTTATGAGCTTTAAAAAAGCACACTACAAGTCACAATCTGCAAACACAAAAAGAGCCCATTATGGAAATTTAGGCTTGGCTAAATGCAGTTTCTTATCAGGTACATGTATTTTTTTGTAAAGCGAGTGCCTACAGTTTATAAGAATTTTGTTGCTATATAAAGTTTGTGTTATTTTGTAGGTCTTGAGATTGTTTGTTGAGGTCTCGGAAGTTTCAAAGTCTCAAATTTAAAGACTCAGTCTTGGTCTTGGTCTCATGTCGAAACCTTTTGAGATCCTAGTTTCATAATCGTCTGAAAACATAAAAGGAACCCAAAAGAATCTATAGGTCTATTGCCTTTTGGTTTGCCCTGTGTTTGGCTCCTCGCCAACAGGAAATGTGTCGATGATGTATGTTTTATGTTTTTCGTTGGGCTAGGATTTCCCCCTGTACATATTTGGGGACAAAAACTGTAACTCAAAACACTATAATGAACTATTAGTTAGTAACATTTTGTAGCGCTCTTCAGTTCAGTTGGGGTTACAGACCGATCCTCTCAAAATTTCACTTTTTGGGGAATCTACCAGTAATGTTATGTTTTTGTTTGTTGTTCTTCAATTGAAAACTAACATGAAGGTTTGTTTGTGTATGATGTCCAACTGTGGAGGTACTGTAGACGAACTGGCTGTAAATGGGTCAGGTGACCCAGTGTGCTCATGTATTGTTGTGTTGGTATAGTGTTCCGTGTGGGTACGGACAAAAGTAGTCCATGTGTAGGGCGAGGCATCCCCTGAAGTGGCTATAATTTGTGTTGGTGGAACTTAGTAATATTGTCCTTTGTTTTGGGACAATGGTAGTCCTATGTCACGTGTGAGGTTAATCCATATCTTCAGCTAGTGTTATCTGTTGATGTGTGTTTGTTGAGCCGGTGTCGTAGGGAAATCTTTCTCCTGGAGATTCTGTCCCCCATATGGGAAATCAACATGGACTGGATTCAAAAGAGGGCGCTATCACTATCAGAAGAAATTTGTACACAGTTTGCAGTATGGAGGACAGACTCTCCTGCCACACTGGTTTGCAATGTGTTCGGTATCCGGCTCCTTGCCTACTACAAATCTGCAGTACTGTGCTAGAGAACATTTTGCAATTGTGTGCGTGCGAATAAATCCAGCTTTAAGCTGTGGCAAAAAATCAAGTTGCTTTTGCTATGGTGTCAATAACATTAATGTTGGGTGTGTTCGATCGATCTGCGCCATCATTCGATTGCATTGCATTATCAGTCGATCATGACGCTATCGATCCCACTGCCACCAGTCGAACACCTTTTCTTTATAATTCACAACTCTGGATGATTTAAATTTCTTTTTAAAGGTAAGTAAAATCCGAGATGTCCTACAGAATCGACCCATTGTGCAACGCGAAAGACCGATGGTGCAGATTAACCGATCGCACCCAACTAACAGTTTATGTCCAAGTATTAAATAAGTGATAAAAATAAGTGGCGGTCTATGCGGTCATCAGATACATAATGTAGCTTTTTTTCCTGCAAGACTCTACTGACAGACTGACTGACCTGCTGACTCACAAACAATCTAAATCTAGTACTGTAGTAGCAGGCAGATGGATCATGCATTGCTACTTTATAATAGAACTTAGAAGTTTCTGCTGTTCTTTGTTTGGCAATATTTTTTTAATGACATCATCAACATCCACGATACGTAAAATGTAGTACAAACTTTCAACCAATTGGGGATCGCATTTCAAATTTGTTTCTGCAAAGTTCAAGTGTCCTGGGCCCAATTTCATAGCGCTGCTGAACGGTAAGCAAATTTTTTTGCCAACTATAGCTTAAGCATAAGCGTATTTCACAGGTAAGTAAAAAACAATTAGGCAGCCAACTTGCGCGTTCACCATGGATTTGAATTGTTTCCTCATTCATTTTCGTACAGTAAGCATTTCAATAAACCTTTTCATGTGATGGTAAGTTGCACTATGAAGAAATGGAAATCGTACAGTAAGCACAGAAAGCAGCTTCATGAAATTGGGCCCTGGGCCCAATTTCATAAAGCATTGTAAAGCCGGTAACTTTTTGCACAAAATCTTGCCAAACACCAGAACACAGACAAATCCTGCGTATTATTAGCAGCAAGTTGCAACAGGTTACCAGCCAACATTCCGTAAAGTTACTACTGTTGCCACCAGTGCCCCACTAATTTCTTGCTCAGCAAAGAAATTTGCTGAGCAGCATTTTCTGCTTAACACTTATTAACAGCTTTGTAAAATTTGGCCCTGCATGATCACAATCACTTAAATTAATCATGTGATTCACATGACAAAAAAAATTTCAAACTTATCAACACGATGCCCAGAAATTCATAGATGAATAATGACACAAAAAGTTGTTATACTGGCGTATACTTACAAACCCTTTTTGTTGACTTCATGGTAGTTTTTAAGCAAGTTTTAAGCGCAAATACTTGGAAATAAGTGGCCGGCCGAGTCGGATTCTGTTGATGCAGTTGATCCAGGGCAAACTCCCGGGAAAATGTAAACAAATATCTCTCTTAACTCTGGAGGGCGCACTTCATGCAATCATGGCAGACGACAATAACATCGAATATAGTGTCGAGAAGTGCGGTTTTAACTATTTCGTTTTCTTACCGACGGAGGTTATTTATCTTATATTGAAGAACACTGAGCTCAGCTTTAGTGATGTTATCGCCTTTGGGAAAACTTGCAAGCGTTTTGTTGAGATTACAAGTGACAACGAGTTGTGGAAAGTTAAGCTGTGCACGCGGTAAAAATTTTTCCAGCGAAAGCATTTCAGTCACGTTCAACTTCTTATGTAATTCAATTACATAAATAATTTACCGCCAACTACCGACAGTTTTTATGAATGTTTTTACTTCCATGCTTGTTCTAAAGTTGCAGGCCTAGCAAAGCATAATGGTTTGAAATAACATTAGGCCAATTAATTTAGCCACGTTCATGACATTTGAACAGAATTGTAATTAGGCCCTAATTAGTTTAGGCCAGTACTCGCTCTACTTTCCCATGCTTCCTGACCATGCAATTCTCTATCTATGGTCTGACTGTGGAGTCTGGGTGTACTGTTTGTTAGCCCTGGCTAATGCTGGTGGATTTTGACACATACCAGTGTCATGAGCATTGTGAATGATCGGTCATGCGTCTATGATATCACATTGGTTACAAAGCCTTGCCAAGCGAAGCATGCCAAGTGTTGGTGTAAAACTGTTATGCACAATGCATGACTTATATTAGCTGTCATGTGCTGTTACTGCCAATGAATTAGAAGTCGTTTGTGATGATCTTTTTTTCATATATGATTTTTTCTTTACAATGCTTTGTAATGATGTAACACCAGAATACTTGTTTGTGTGTGTTATTATACTGTTATGTTTTCATTTAGCCTTCGAGAAAGACTCTGCTAGGGTCGAAAAATCAGACCATTGACCTTTGTGACATGACTAAAAATTTTCAGCAACAAATTAACTAGGGTATTTTGTCAGTTTGAAATTCCAATGTTTATTTGTTAAGCTAAAATCTCAAGAATAATTTCATACCATCACACACAGTTACAAGTTTTGATGATTAATTTAGTATTAGATAATGAAAGTTACTGCACTGTGTTCAATTTCATCAAACCCTAACATATATCACAATGCAATGGCAGCTTTTGAATTCTCATGCAGCTAAGATTAATCTTATCTCTTCCTGAAACTGAGTCCTACTTCAATCTATTTACAGCTGGCCATGCCTCCTCAAGACATCCAATGAGACAGATCCTACCCCAACCTGGCTAAACCTATGCAAAAAACTCTACCCAATACCGGCCCAAGTCAATGATGTCATAATGGGTCTATCGGCTAAATGCTTCCACATGGATGAGGTGTCGTACTGCAGCTTCCGTCCTCTCAAAGAGCTATCGGCGAGTGGATTGATGCATCACAGTCTGGTGATCAACACTCTCATGAACAAAGTGTATGATGAAGAGGAGTAAGTTACGTTACACAGAAAGATTGTTGGTGCAAGTGCTGCTGAGATTGAAATGGTTATGAGCTCTTTGCACCAAAAACGCTTGCAAGTTGCAAGAAAATTGCAACTACAGCACATAGTTTAAGTGTCCTTCTGGCCACCTGATCTGTGGCCTTCATTGGGTGACAATAATGAATGACCATGAGCAGTAGCCAGAAGAAACCCCCATGGATAATTACTTTAATAAAACATCACATTTGTTTTTTCCTTCAAAATATTTTGTTAATAAATGGTGTGTTGTGGCAGAGTGGTCTTGTGCATCAAACTCAAGTTCTGATGGCTGAACCAATGTAGTGTGGGTTGTATTCCTGGTCATGACAGGCCTGGAATTACACAGAGGCCACAGAGGCCATGGCCTCTACTTGGCCTTGGTTCCCCTTCAAAAAAGTTTCTCATAGATTTTAAGATACTTACCAATGGAAGTGTCCTTTGCAAAATGAAAATGACCTTGCCCTCTCAACATGCTCAAATATGAAATTCTAGGCCTGTCATGATACTTACATGTATGTTCTTTATCAAAGCACTTAACCATATTTGCTTCACTTAACCCAGGTGTATAATTGTGAACTTGCCAGGACTGAGATAGTATTGTGTCGGATTTACCCCTTGGCACTAATATAAGCAGCTTTGGGTTGAACTGAAAAAGTTTGAGGAATGGTCTAAGTGTGCCTAATGAACAGGGATAATTATGTTGTAAAGCACCTTAATCTTATGTTTCCAACCCCAAAGCTGCAGTTGGTAAAGGAAGAAAACAACTGTGCAAGTCATTCAAAAGATATTTCATCCTCCTCAAAATAAACTAAATTTGTAACACAAGAAAATAATTACGATGAAAGTTATCTAAGGATTTCTACCTATAGCAGAAAATCATGTTCTGTGCCGCGGCCAAGGAGTGAATGACTCTATGCTGTATTGAGCATGAGTTAAATTTGATTTGTCTCGAAAGCTTTAACATGTGTAATTTTTTATATCTGTCCAAGTAGCTTAATTTTTACTGCTTTTTTGTTTGTTAGGGATAAACATTTGACAGAGAAATACTATGTCAAGAAAGCTCTAACATGTGTTCATCATGCCCATTTGAAAGAAGAATGGTGGAAGTTCATTGCTCTACCAATTAAACAACAGTCCCTCTTAGAAGGTAAATTTTTTAATTTTATCCTCCTACTGTATGACCAGTCAATAACATCCATGATTTTAAATGATAGATAAATTATGCCGGTCTGCAGTACGATATCATGTTGTGTGTATATGCATACACAGAACATAGTCAACCCTCCTACTGTCTGACCAGTCAATAACATCCATGGTTTTAAATGATAGATAAACCATGCCTGTCTGCAGTACAGTATCATGTTGTGTGTATGCATCTACACAGAACATAGTCAACCCTCCTACTGTATGACCAGTCAATAACATCCATGGTTTTAAATGATAGATAAACCATGCCTGTCTGCAGTACGATATCATGTTGTGTGTATATGCATACACAGAACATAGTCAACCCTCCTACTGTCTGACCAGTCAATAACATCCATGGGTTTGAATGATAGATAAACCATGCCGGTCTGCAGTACGATATCATGTTGTGTGTATGCATCTACATAGAACACAGTCGACCCTCCTACTGTCTGACCATTCAATAGCATTCACTATTTAAATGATATGAACTAGCCAGCCTGCAGTATGACATCATGTGGTGAATACATCTACATTGTACACAGTTAACCCTCCTACTGTCTGTCCATGCAACATCATCCACTAAAGTATGCAGCCCATTAAGGGTGAAAGTTAATAACCCTTTGATGTTGTGCCAAGTGTAGATTACTATTACTGTGTTGTTGTTTTTCTTTGTTTTCTTCCCCTTTTCACTTAATAGGTGCAATGTTATTTGAGAGATGGTATAATCCAATCAAAACTGTAGACTGTGAGAAAATAAGGTCAGAGGTCACTGAGATAGCCAACCAAGCGAGGAGGAAACTAAAACCTGAGCATCCTTGTTACCATGGCAATGTTGAAGGTAAGGCATGACTACTTGCCAGCAATTTATTATTATTAGTTGATTGTTCTTAAATGTCAGCACTTGGCAGAAAAGCATCAAGTTTGCATAAATACATGAAAGAATTACAAAGATACAAAGAAAACAAATTTGACTGAAGTAACGGTACTCAACAAAAAAACCCAAATGCATTTCAAACCTGGGCCCACTTCACAGAGCTGCTTAAGCACAAAAAGAAGCTGAACTCAACAAAAATAGGTTATCAGAATAAGGTTACCAGCCAGCCCACCATGTTACATGCACCATCTTTGACTGGTATTCTGTTGTCTGATTAGCAGAGAGGAGATCACTTTGCCGTGTTAAAACGTGCGATTTGAACACGGTCAGAGTGCTTAACCATAGCCTGACAAACTTTTGTCAAAAGAGGGTGCTATCAGATGATTGCTTGGAGCGCGCACATTTCATGGCCCAATTTAAGTTGGTAGGTCCCAAAGTTTGTCTCGAATAAGTTTGAAACTTGCATGCGATAGTTTGAAACTCAACTGCGTAAGTTTCAAACTACTTAATAGCGCTCAACATGGATAAATCAACACAGCAGAGTTTAGGTGAGCTGAGGGTAAACTGTCAGATTTGTTCTGAACTTTTAAACACTTGTTGAACACTCAGCGACACGAACGTCCAAGACTTCAGCCCACTTTTTTGTTCCCTTATTTAAAAACTGCTAGTGTTGAGAGTGATGTATTTTCTTGCTGTACATTCCAGGTGCTGTTGAGATGACACCCGATCAGTGTTATGAAGTCTTTGATGCAGTCAATAAGGTCATGTACAAAGAGATGGGATTCAAAGGAAACAGTGATGACTATTACAACAAGAATAACTCCTTCATGTCTAAGGTACATTTTTGAGTCTTGTTTGGGACTGTGGAAGTTGTGGAAGAGAACATTCCCCGCCAATTCTGCTACTGTGCAGACCTCTGCCCCGAAACTGAAGAAATCAAATACGAGAGACGAGAATTGTAGCAATTCCCGCTTAATACAGTGAACTCTGAATTTTTTGCATTCTATACACTCTACCAATTCCAAAGCTCAATTCATGTTTATACATCAGGCTCCACTTTTATAGAGCCATTTGGTAAGGTTTGGCTTAGTGGTAGTCTTTCTACACACAGTGTACTTACAAACAGAATTGAAATAAATTTGTGTTGAATAAAACAATTCAAATTGTCCCCATTGATTAGGTGATGTCAACCAAGCTTGGTATTCCCATCACGCTAAGCATTCTCTACCAAGCTGTCGTACAGAAACTTGGTATCATCCTGCGTCCTGTCAACTTTCCTGGCCATTTTATGCTCTACTGGAATTACACATCGGAGTGAGTACTTAAAATAGTCAACTTGCACAAAATCCCAGACAAAGCTTATTTTTTCCATTGTTTTACTGAAGCTTGACGAAATTTGATGATGTTTTCTTAGGGTTGTTGTATGGTATATTAATTAAACACTAGAGTTTGGGAACTAATTTACTTTTCCTCAAGGCAACAATATACTTTCCCCTTGAAGCAAGCAGGTAGAATCTTGTATGGGTGTTGAGGCATTGGGTGGTGAGGTATCAATGTATATTCAGTTTGCTGTAACACCATGTGTATACATCTACTTCACTGTGAAGATTTGTTCTTTGAGAACTTGTCGTGCTATTTAGTCTACTGCCGCAGAGTAGATTTTGGAATCGGATGGACTATTTAGTTCAGATAAGAACTGTCTTGCTAACTACTTGGGGGGGGGGGAGGTAAGAAATTGGCTGGGACTACTACTTTCGCTTAGTTGATTGAGGGGACTTCTCGTTATTAACTTCACTGCTGCGGAGTGAGTTCTAAATTTGTTGCAACGTTTCGATTAGCCTGCCTTAGTCATTGTCAGGAGACTGAAGAGTGTTTGTGATACTGGTCTCTTGTAGGGATTTAGAGGTGTTGGGTCATTACTTCTCTGATTGGCTCTTTTGATAAGAGAACTGTGGCTCGAGGGCTCAGAGTTACTGTGTGGTCTGCCCGTTGTGTGTGAGTGCGCTGGGTAGAATCTCAAGGGATAGTTTCTCTCTGTTTCGATCCAAACTGCAGCGGTTTCAAGGAGACAGTTACTAACTTATACATCGACGCGTTCAAGGAAGGCAACGTGATGACAATGGCAGAGACACTTATGCAAGGTTTAGGGCAACACGGGTTCAACCCAGACTACTGCCAAACCTGTGCACCCTGTGATGTGTTCAAACGAATGGCAGCCAATATAATGCACATCAGTCAGATTCACCATGACAGGTAGTAGCTTTTTCAACTCACTCAATGTATTGATCAATTGACCGTATTTTTTATTGCACAAGGGTGCTTCCAACAGTGAAGTTCGTTGTTATCTTGTATTAATTGACAAATAAGTAATAATTATAATAAAAACAACGAAAAAAACCCTGAAACAATTCATTTTGCTTGTTTGCATCATGTACAAAATGGTTCACTCACTCCTTCACACTGTAAAATATACTGCAATTTCACATGAAAATCAGAATGTAAGAAAATGACAAAAAACAATATAAAAAAGAATAAACAATATTAATATAGGCATGAAGTACTAGATTGAACCAGAGCTGTGTATAGAGAGAGTTTGACAACTTGCGATTAGAAGTGATTAGAGCCATTTTCGGTCAAAAAATGCATGTGCGCTCACAGTGTGCCAGACTAGACTGTACATTTAGGCATGTTAGGTTGTGTTACATTTGGACCGAAAATGGCATCCTACAATCACGTGACCAAAGAAAACTGGTCCCTTCATGTCACAACTCTCTCAATACTCAGCTTTGGGTAGAACTAAGGCCATTTTCAAAACCACGACTTGGGCTCTGTCAGTTATTTAGAAAACGTGTGCTGTCCTTATGGGGCTTCAAGCAGGTGGGATGCAGCCTCGCTACCATGGGCAGCGCGCCGTATCGATACCTCTCGTCACTAACCCCTGGTAGGGATGTACTGAAAAACAGCGCTGATTGGCTCCCAAGAGTGACTGCTTTGCGTGTACGCTTGTTAAAAACTTTCGAGCGCATGTATGGCGCTTGTAGGACGCTTAGTACGAGCGTGTGAAAATGCAAGTATTTTGATGCGATTCCATTTCAAATGAATCATGTTTTTACATAGTCACCCTAAACTGCATACAAATGAATGACAGAGGACCAGTTGCGTTTTGACTTGATGCCTCTTTTACGGGTTACCATACTTGAGTGCGCACGTAGAATGGATCGGCCTCAGGCCTAATTAAAATGTGCTTGATTCTAGCACATTTTAATGAACCAATTCCAGGGGTTATGATCGAGCAAGGCATGCTGGGAAAAAATGGCGCGGCAAGATAAATCACCACTGGGAACGAGGATGGGTGGGATGAGCCAGAGCCCAAGCTAAGGCGTGGTTTCGGAAATGGTCTTTGTACAAGAGAGGAGCGAGAGCAACGAGGCTGCAGACAGGAAACGGACAACGACAAAGGAAATGAGGATGAACTAGACAGGAAAAGACATTACAAAAGATGACGGCAAAATAATGTAGTAGGCTATCTGAAGATGACTAAAGACAAAAGGGAATAAATAAGGAGAGAAAAGCTATTGTACATAGTGAGAGAGGAGGACCTTTTTTGTAAAGCTTATAAACCCTTTGTCGACAGTACAAGATTTATCGCCCACGATACTTCTTGTAGCATCGAAAAAGGGTGTCAGATTTCCTGTGAGTTACTGTGCAGCACACATTTTAGGCAATGCACTGGTAGTTAGATGGGCACCATATGTTTATATGCAATATTATTCCAAAATTGGCGGACCATGAAAAGACAGTATTTGAACAGTTTTAAAAAGTCCTAAACTACATGTATAGGGTGCGCTGTATTGTGATTTGCTCATATTAAAGACATAAACTGAACAACCAAGCTGTAGAAGTTTTAGCTTAGTGATTCAATGATTGTATACATTGTGTTTCAGTGAGCTGTACAACTTCTATGGAGAGGAATTGCAAGCCGTTCTTAATCCAGAGGATTTTGAGACGGTTCTTCAATGTGTGAAGGTCTATGTACAACGGCGAGTGCATTTCATGGAGGTAACATTGTGGACAAATCCTGTAGTTATGATAAAGTGCATTTACATTGTTCATATTTCTTCACTTAACTAACCAGTTAAAAGCCGGGGATCTTCCATTTTTTCACTTCCACCCTGATGGGATTTTTTTTCTCAGAATGCCTGGAGTCATTTTCCTTTGAGAGTACTGCTGGCACAAAAAAACTTGAGTTTAACAAAGCAAAGAGAACAAGACTCTTTGAAGCACCAGGATTTTTTGTTTCTCTGAAAATATCACATTTCATGTACCAAGAATCGCAAAACCTCGGCCATGATATCCAGCCGTCAGTTAGGCGTATAACATTTCATGTACCAAGAATCGCAAAACCTCGGCCATGATATCTAGCCGTCAGTTGGGTGTGTAATGACTGGAACCAAGACTGGATTCTTGGTCTGCTGGGACTTGCATCTATTCAGCTGAAATACAATAAAATACAACTATGGAAGCCTCTGGATGCCATGTACTCTTCTTCTTCTTACAACAAAAAGACAAAGGCCTTGAAGCCGCAATTACACAATAACCCCCACAAAAGGCAGAATATAAGCATTATTTCTACCACAACCTTTAAACGAAGCTTTGAACAGTGAGTGCATGCTCTGTGCATGCTTCAGAGAGAAAAGTACTGGTGACTTTTGTTTTGGTTGCCCAATTTGACTAAAAAATACAAAATTCTTGTCCCCCCAGCATGCTTTCTTGGAAAAATGGGTACCGGTGTGCCATGTATATTTGTATTTTATTCTTTGCAGTCGTTGGAAATACTACGTGAGATCCGACCGCAGACTAACAGAGAGGCAAACGGTGTGAGGGTCATTACAGGCATCGTACAAGAAGCCATGCAGCAAGAAGAAGACAAACAGGTAAACTACCAGCAAGGTACCAGTCACAGACAGTTATAAATGTAACATCAGTTTGGCTGGTTACCCGGGTTTGCTTAGCACTAATTTTCCGAGCTTAGTAATAACCGGGCCACTGTTCTTTATTTAAATAATCAGATGCATCACAGAGATCTAATATCTGTACACATTGTGTATTGCTCCAATTGGTAGATCTCATCATCAAATTGAATTGAATTGGCCTGGAGTACAGTGCACAAACCCATTCTATGTCACCATGGTCATGTGGTTAGACTGTAGGACTTGCAATCACAAGGTTGTGGGTTCGAATCTGGCCAAGCTAACCGCTGATTTCACATGTAGCTACTGAGTCACATTTTATGAATTTGTGCAATTCATGATCGTAGACATTAAACCAATGTTTGTATGAGAGAGATTGGCTGTTGCCAGCTTGACGTTTATATACCCTTGTGGGAGCTTTGCTGAGTTCCTTTCTTAGGAAGATCATCTAAACAAACAAACAAACAAACAAAAGCCATTGTATACATAACTTGAACACTTTGTTGGATCAGGTTGGCTCAGTGGTTTCTTTCTCTGCCTTTCATCTTTGTGCCCCCGGTTCGAATCCCTCATTGGACCAGAGCCTTGCATATTATAAATTTCATGTTCAGTCTCTACCTGATTGCACGGGTTGTCCATGTTTTTGTTTTTTTCCTTCTCCATCTAAAACTTACCATTTTGTCATCGTCTAACATAATTCATCCTTATATTGATGCTTCTGCTGTTGGATGTGTAAAAAAATATATTCAATCAATAAAAAATCTGAATAAACCCATCTGTTAATGGCCTGACATTTCAACCATTTACTATTTTTTGCATTTATACCATAGGTCCTTTTGGTTGGTAACTGGTTTGCAACAGCTAGTTCTATTTTCTCAAAATCTGTATGTAATAGACTTCTTGAATTGCTCATAAAATGTAAAAGCTTACACCAACTTGATTCAAACCTTCTCACTCAGAAAACGGCAATATTTTGATCTTTTACCAATGGTTTCTTAGGATCAACCTGAGGCAAAGAGGAGGGATGGGAATACGGGTGTGATGTACTCGGTTGGTATGGTGATGAGACATGTAAGGTAATTGTATAATTTTTTTAAATTTCTATCCTTTTAAACAAATCATATCAACTTTTTCTTGATAACTTTTTTGGATGCTTCTCTCTGAATTAAACTTTGCTATATTGATATATTTTCGTGTTTAAAATCTGTCACTTCAGTAAAACCAACCCTGATTTCCTTGCAGCTGTTTCATACTATTTCATTTTTCAACCGTTAAAGTCTCTCCACAACAAAATCTGTACATTGCAAATTGATCTGCAATGATTTTTTGTGAAATTGATCTGCAATAATTTTGTGTGCAATTGATCTGTAATGATTTTGCGTGCAATTGATCTGTAAGGATTTGTTGTGCATTTGATCTGTAATTATTTGTTGTGCATTTGATCTTTAATTATTTGTTGTGCATTTGATCTGCAATGAGTTGATGTGCATTTAATCTGCAATGATTTGTTGTGCATTTGATCTGTAAGGATTTGTTGTGCATTTGATCTGTAATTATTTGTTGTGCATTTGATCTGTAATTATTTGTTGTGCATTTGATCTGCAATGATTTGATGTGCATTTGATCTGCAATGATTTGATGTGCATTTGATCTGCAATGATTTGATGTGCATTTGATCTGTAATGATTTGTTGTGCATTTGATCTGCAATGATTTGTTGTGCATTTGATCTGTAAGGATTTGTTGTGCATTTGATCTGCAATGATTTGTTGTGCATTTGATCTGTAAGGATTTGTTGTGCATTTGATCTGTAAGGATTTGTTGTGCATTTCATCAGCATTGAGTCGTTTTGCATACAATTTGTCACTACAGTTAAACCATTCCTGAATTTCTTGCGATAATTTTTTCATTATTCATACCTTGTATTAGTCTCTCAACAGCCAAAATTTGTACACTATCATTTTGACTGTTGTGCTTTTTAACTCTCTATTTGGATTCTCCCCCATGACTCCATGGTACTTCCACCATTATACAAATGAATGTTTTTACAAATGATGTTTATATTTTGTCCATGCCTATGATAATAGTTTGGTTTGGAAAGCAAAGACTAACCTCATAATTTGACTTGTGTGTGCAGTAACGAATGTCTTTGTTTGTACAACTATTTTTGCCATAATTAATTTAAATGTAGATTTTTTTCTCATAAAATTACCATGTTATGAAAAGTTACAGTTACACAAATCCCCAAATAATTGTTGGTTTAACATATAATATAACTTAAAGATATTTAATTTGTTAATAATGTCCACTTGACTTTTTTCATAAAAAAACCCCCAAACATATGTAATGATTGTTCATTAGATGGGTTTGCTAACCGCAGATAATTTATGATTTAAACATTTGTCAATTGTGCCTTTCTGGGTAGGTACCACTATTCCTGTGTGATATACGGTTGGGATCCAGTGTGTAAGTTGTCTCAGCAATGGCAGAGGCAGATGGGAGTTCATCAACTTCCAAATAAAGAGAATCAACCGTTCTACAATGTCTTGGTCTCGGACTCCTCAAGCAGATATGCAGCTCAGGGTAAACACCTAACAATGTCAGGACTTTTAATCAAGGAACATTCTAGGCCATGTCTGAATTGGTGGGTAAAGCTACGGCTACCGCTAGTTTTCACGTCATCTTGCATTGAAGTATAAGACGTCCGTAGCAACTCCCTTAGCAAAAGTCTTACATGTAGCTGTGTAGCGGCCAATTTGGATACGGCCAAACTCCCCTAGAAAAATTGATTTAGTTCTTTTCTAACAACAAGAAAACTAGGGGGCAGGAATGATTATACTCTTCTCAAAGAACAAAACAACAAAACCCAAAACCAGTTACGTGCTCTTCAAAAGTACCCCAAGCTACCAACAAAATTCTTAAGGTCTGAATATTACCTTAAGCATAACAAGGGGGGACAACTACTTAGAAATGAAACAAGAAAAAGACAGTCAATCAAAACAATCCTTGGTGAGTTATGTTTTGAGTGAATTTTGAGTGAGATTCTTGATTTGAATGATCAGCAACATGTTGCCCATTTGGCTGCTGGTGCTGCATACTCCTAAGGAGCTGAGATGGTTTCAGGAATGCTTAGGGCCCGGTGAACAGAGTTAGTTATTATTGTAAAGCACTTCAAGGGGCCTATTGGCTTGAAAAAATGCATAATAAATACACATTATTATAATTTTTGTTATTGTAAATTGTTGTATGTGAATAGATTGGCTTAATGTAAATATTGAAATTAGAAAGCAATGAAAGTATCATCTTGCTTTTAGAGCGAGAGAGAGAAATTGTAAACCCTCTTTTTTATCAACAATTTTTCTTGCAGAAAATCTGGAGTACCTTGATGATCCGATTGCAATCACCCACCCTGAGGTTGGCAGGTACTTTGAGGAGTTCACCCAAAAATGTTACCTTCCAAATAAGGAACTAGCAAAGTGTTATCCAGACGACACTGCTGTTACAACTGACAAGAGCTCAGAACTGCGCTGATTAATCCTCCAGGATCCACCTTGAAACACTAGAGCCTTCATTATTAAAAAAATGTCTTAATTGGGGAGCTGGCCTAGAACGGCAAGGGTCGTGGGTTCGAATCTCAACAGAGTAGTATGCCTGGGGATTTTTTTTAGCATGGCTCGGAAGACATTGAGTTTACACTGCTTCAGTCAGCCCCCCCCCCCCATGCTCAGAACCTCCCCTTGCTCCCCCCCCCCCGCCCCGAGTAAGATAAAACAAATAATGGTTTGATACATTAAATAGCCTCCTCTTTGTCTTTATTCCTGCTTTTCTAATTCTGTGCCTTTGATGGTTCATTTTGTACCCCCCCCCCTCCCCCGGCTTAAGACTCTGAATCCTCCCCTGCTAACACACCATGCAGGTTTTTGCTGCTTGCATTTTGGCAGCGGCTACTTTTTTTGTAAACGGGTGATGCATGACATTAAATCATCTACAAGAGATGGTAAATGTGTGATTTACTTATGTAGGTGCTGTCAGGTGGGTTAGTGGTAATCCCCACTTTTTGACTCTAGAACCCCGGTTCAAATCACACCGGGGGCACTATGTGGATTGGGTTTTCATTCCCTAACTGACTGCATTGGTTTTCCCTGGAATATTTTTCTGGTGTTTTCCTTCCACATCTAAAACGGAAACTTCCTTCTTTGTCTTCTCCCCATTGGGTTCTTGGCTAGTATAGGGATTAAGTTCCTTTTTCTGAGAGAGTCCTTGGCTTCACAACTGAATTTAATAAATGAAATTAAAAAAATCCAGTGTCTTTCAGAGACACACTTGTATATAAAACAGTTGGTAAGACACCATCTGTTATGGCGTGTCGTGCCTGAGCAGTCTACTGCATTGGACTCAAGTTTTGATGGCTGAATCAGCGCAGTGTGGGTTCGATTCCCAGTCTTGACACTAATATCCTTGAGCAAGACAACCAATCATAATTGCTTCTCTTTATCAAGGTGTATACATGGATACCATGTATTGTGTTGGATTAACCTCTCTGCACTAATATAAGGAGCTGAGGGCCTCCATGGAAAGCAGTGCTGGGCGCTGATCAGAGTTTACCCTCATTAAAGATGGCGTAAATAGAAATAAACATAGAAATAGAGCTTGAGGTTGTATGCTTCCCAGAAAGTTGAGGAAGTTTAAGGAGTGGCAGAATTATGCCTGATGAACAGGGTTAATAATGTTTTAAATCACCTTGACCTAGCTACTAGGAAAGTGTGCTATTTACATGATTTAAGTGCAAAGTATTTATCATGATGCTCCTTGATTTTTAATATAATTATAACACATTTTTTCTTTATTTCATAAAATTTGTTGCTGTACGTGTTGTGGCTGATCAAGCAGTCTAGCGATTGGACTCTGTACTTAGAGTGTGTTTTCAGGTCCTGTTTGTGGCTGTTGTGTCCTTTTGTAAGACACTTGAACCATAATTGCTTTGTGCTTCAGATGAGAGGTACAGGTAAAGATGAAAGCCTTGTGTGAGGTGTAATACACCAGTACACAATGTTTCTGGTATGGCTGTTTCTGGCAAATGGATGGCTGCAGATTCCACCTCATACCTCATACATGTCGTCGCTCGTACCACGAACTGACCTAACTCGTTCACAGTAAAAAAGACGTGTCCGGAGAAAATCCTGATTGAAGTTGCACTACTTTTCAAACAGCTGTTTCGTAGTCTGCTTACTATTTTCATTTTATTTTTTTTATGCCGAAAATAAAGCTGAATACTTTATTCCTACAGAACTATCAATGTGATTTTAATAAGTAATTAATTCCTAAACAGATAGGTCACTTTGTGAAAATGAAAATTCGAGTTTTGCCCGCAGAGCACTGTGTACAAACCAATACGTAATAGAGACCTATCGAGATAGGTCACTTTGTGAAAATACTACGCTTCCCCAGTTAGGTCACTTCGTGGTACGCAAATTCTCACGCGCGCCCAAACTGCGCGCGCTGTAGCGCATAGTTTACCATTGGTAAAGTGGCGTATCTAGTTAGGTCACTTTGTGAAAAGACAAAATGGCAAGTCTAGTGATACGTGGTTTTTACTAATTAGTGTGTAATTACGAAACTATTACGTATTAGGCACTGAAACTTGCTGAAAATGTTAACAGGAATGAGTATGTCAATAATTTGGTAAAAAGTTTGTTTGCAAAAATGTGTGATTTTAGTCAGTTAGGTCAGTTCGTGGTACGAGCGACGATGTCATAACGCTATAAATGGGCCTCATAGCACTGCTAATCTGTGGTCGAATTTTGAGCACTTTGAGCCATCAGCATGACAATCTTCCTGATCTTTAATCTGATTTCGATTTCTTTGCCTCAAGAAAATCAGTTGGAGATTGTCTAAGCCCATCAAAGTGAATACCACAAGTAGATCAGTCCTTTTAGAAATAAGATTCCTTTTTTCATTGATACCCAGAGTATTACAAAACTCAACTTAACCTTGGTGCCTCTCTTTAAGGTCTTAATAATAGCAATGGATGTTTGTAGTGTGCCATGTCTGTCGGAAAGACACTCGTGGTGCATAGAAAAGGTAATCTGCTAATGAAGACTGAACAAGTGAGTTTTCAAGTTAGTTTTGAAGCTGGAGAGAGTGTCTACTAGTCTGAGGTTCAGTGGAAGAGCATTCCCAAGAGATGGTCTAGTATGTGAAAAAGAACAGTCTCCCCAAGTGTGTTTAGAATGAGGGATGTCGAGGAGCATGGTGTTTGTAGAGCGAAGCTGTCTTGTAGAAACACTTAGCTGTATTGAATCCTGGATGTATCTAGAAGATGTGCAATGTATTGAATGATAGATGGGGGGTAGAACCTTGAAATGGATGCATTCATGTTCTGGGAGGCAGTGAAGTGCTTGTAAGATTAGGGGGTTATAGGGTTAGGGTTACTTTGTAAGTTTTACATATATTTTTCTGAATATTTTTGATGTAATGGATGAAACTGTTTAAATTATTCAACAAATATTTCAAACTGAATGTATATAGTGAATGATAAAATTATGTGTGTGTATTATTATATAACCTTGTTTTGAGCAGACTCCATTGTGCATCTTTTCAGGCAGTGCGACCCACTGGTTCTATACTTCGTTTAGGTTTTATACGATCACTTGAGCAACAGTGTTCAAAGAGTTTTTCAATACAGTCTCTTGAAATCACCCCCCCCCCCCCCATTTGAGTTGCAAGAGTCATCACTGATAAAAACATCCAAAGCCTCAACATTTTAGGAGTTAATTTGTTGAAAAAAAATCATTTTTATGCGTAGAGTTATAGATTTAAGTTTTTTTTTTAAAGTATCCTTGATACTAGATATCAGATCAGACAGCTTGAAATCTTCATAAATGGAGAAATAAAAGCTCCTTTTTTTTCACCGGGCAGAATTCAGAGAAAAGTCTGGTGGTTTTCATCCCTGTTTTATTCAGGAATGTGATTGGATAACTGTGAAATTCATGCCTGCGAATCTGGGTTCCCTTGTACACTTTTTTTGTACACTTTTTTTGTGCACAACCATATGGTGGTCCGTAGGTGTTTGGCATTTCAGATCTTTCCACTCCAATTTGAAGGGATTGCTTAATAGCATCTTATTTTAATTTACCATCATTACAAAGATCAAATCTTTCTCTTTCCAGCCATAGTAAGCTAAGATGTATGGAGGGGAAACATGGACAAAACTTCAGACTTTTAACATATGGCCTTTGCCCTAGGTTTGAGTGCTTGTTTTGTCTTTCTAGGTTGACCTAAGTTGCCATTCGGGCTCAAGCAGGGTATGGTACACAGACCATCGGCTCTGTAATACATAAATGAACTTGGTATATTATTGTAATGGGAGACTTTGGAACGCTAGGTGGCAGCAGACTTACTAGGTAAACTTCCATAGTTTCTGAGCCCGTGCACATAACCGAGAACAATGGATTTACCTGGTAAGTCTGCTGCCGCCTAGCGTCCTGAAAATCTCCCATTAATTAGTAAAGTAAAAAGCCCCCACCCAAATGAAAATGTCTAGGTACACCACTACTTGCACAGTCTATTGAAAAAAATTGTTGATGTATGGACTCAAATAACAAATGTCACACCATAGGATAATCTGTTTGATATGATTAATGCATTTTATTTCCAACTATGTTTACCTGTAATGCCTTTGTACAACACTTGATATGCTATGTAAATACATATTGCACAATACAGCATCTACTTTAATATCATTGGGAAGGGGGTATAGAATATGCTTCATAGGATAATAAGTATAAACCCAATCGAAATGAGGACTCTACTTCGCCTTCTTCACGAGGTAGCCATCTTAAGTCTTACTCCCCCACAACCACTTTGTAAGCATGCAGAATTCGTAGCCAGACTATTTCAGTCTGTTTGTAGGGGCATCCATGCTTTCCAATGTCAACTGAGTTCTTCACTCTTTGTGTCGGAAACAAAATGGTGTTGTTTAACTCTCAGATTTGTGGTCCTTTTCACTGATATGCAAGGTCAGTGAAGGTATTGATTAAAAAAGGTTTTTGTTTTAACATGACTGCCTCATTTTCAAATCAACCATGGCAGCCTCGATTTCAAAACATGAATGAGGCCGATAGGCATCTACCCACTATAACTGGTTTCCTGCTAATTAGTGCTTAGCTAATAAGTTTGATAAGAAATAGTGAATGGTCACCAACTATTACAAGTTGGGGCCATAGGAGTTATGCTCATTAACCCTTTATAATAGCAGCTGCAAGAGGCTTGTACCAAAATGCCCATGTAGCGACTGCTAGCTTCAGCAAGATTTAAACCTGATTCTATTTTAAAATAATCAAGTCTTGAAACAATCATGTTACCCTTGTTCTAAAAAGAAATAAAACAAGTTCTATTCATAATAATTTTCCAGAAATTCTTACTGAAACTTGTGTTAAAAAATAAATAATATCAGAACCATGTCAAACAAGGCAATTGGCAGAGGGTAAGTTCAAACATAGCCAAAGGTAATTCTTGTACAGCCATCCTGTTTTTATTCCAGGGGCCTTTTAACCTTAGCTTAGGCTCCGTCTCCAGTTGGAAACACCATACAATATGTACAATGCTCCAACATTGATGATGAAGCCCAAGCCAGAGTCCAAGCCTAGGTTTGGGAAAAAAGCCCCGGTACATCCATGTAACTTAAATTAGGCTTGAACGGTAAAATAGTCTGGTGCCATTCATCATATAATAGACATTGTATTCATTACAATTACTTAATAAAAGGGATCACGGGAACAAATTAGCAGAGTAGAAAACATTCACTAGATATAGGCATGGAGCAGCAAGGAACAATTTTAAAACCTTTTTTGACAGAAATAAATATTTTTTTGTGATATAAGCAATTTTTTGGTGGTCGGCAGGGCCCAATATCAAGGCTCTGCTTACTGCAGAATTCTGTGCTTATTCTCACCGTTCTCTGATTACAGGGTAAGCGCTGAAATTCCGTCCTAGCTGTGTAAGCAAAGAATGCTTAAGATGTGAACACACATACATGCACAAGCAAAATTTCCTTGCTAACATGTGAAATATGCTTTCACTAAGCGTGGATTTTTCGCCTTCCATAAGTGCTTATTTTTTGCAAAGGCCTACAGTAAGTGGAGCCATGAAATTAGGCCCAGACTTACTATTACACAAAGCATAAAAATCTGTCTACTTTGCTTTATATTTTTCATTCTATGGGCATCTCAATAGTACAATAAAATATTACAAATCCTTACATATTTTATACGGGTGTAAATGTCTGAGGAATGTTCTAGGCTAGCTGATTAGGGCTCTACCTTAAATCATGTGACAACCAGTGGCCAATGGGAGACTTTTTAGACACTTGGTGACAGTAGACTTATCAGGAAAATCTATTCTTGGAAATGTGCAAATGAAAAATACGCAAACAATAAACCTTTCGCAAAGTTAGATCTGAATGATATCTGGTACAATGACTTCCATTCCCAAGTGAATGCTCAATTTGAATTCCTCGGACTACATCCAATGTCACTATGTTGTATGCAAAAGCTTGTCCCAAACTATGTGACATAGCAATACTAGGTTTAGTCTAAGGAATTCAAACTTAACATTCACTTGTGACTGAACAAGGCATTATACTACACATCGTTCAAATTTAAATCGCAAATGGTAAATTCACCTGGTAAACCTGGTGCTATTTAGCATTCGTCCAAACTCTCCCATTGGTTCGCAGAGAGATGTTACCTGCCACCCAAATAAAAGTGCTCGTGTTGTACGTTGCATAATACTGCTTTTGACTGGTTAAATGCAATATTTTACTTCCCAAGTAATTTTTTCTGCTTTGCATTTTTACGAGCAAGCCCTTGTGGATTACCAAGAATATATCCTAACATTTCTCAATATATGTAATAATTGCATCAGGCATAAAGAATATTTTAGGTTTTTATCCTTTCACAATGTGTAACACTTATACCACATGTATTTTCTACATGAAGAATAAATCATTTTGACAATGCTTTGTAAAGACCCCAAAAATGAGAATTGAACTTAAACATGTAATATATAATATTCTTGGCTGGTATGATCTTTGTAATTCGGATAAATGTTATAACTTTTTAGCAATACATAATTAAATAATATATCTTTAAGGTACAATGTATTTACAATATAATTTGGTTGCTGAGGTCAACGCAGTGTTGACTGCAGTTTAAAATGGCTGGTTTGACAGTGAGCTGTTATTTGCAATCAAGAATTTATCCTCCTCTCTGACCCTTATAGGTAGGGTTGTAGATTGGTAAATACTCCAAAAACTAATAACCATAAAAACCTTCTTGGTTAGAAGCACTGTAGCTGCTGATAGTATAATTGTTTTGAGAAAGGATTCCCTTCGAAGTAATATGGTTTGGAATACTATTCACCTCAGAACATTTGAATCTGAGAAATGATTCTTGCATAAATCGTTTCTCAGATTTCTGAGTGTTGGAGTCCATTTGTGAATGCGGCGAGCAGAGATGTGGTTGTTCCCCGCTGTCACCTCGCTAAATGTGGCTGGATTCGACGTTCATGTGAAAATACCATGACAGTTTTTAGCTGTTTCTCAGCAGTTAGACACTATATTCAGCTGACACTTTTCACATTAACTTTTATTGTATCTTTATTTATAATTTTGCCTACAAATTTAAATTACGATGACAAAAACCATGAAAACCAATCTATGACCCTATCTTCAAGAAAAGTAAGTCATACTGTCTCTAAATCATCACAGAAAGTGGTGGAAAGTCCGGGATAACATTTCCGTTAGCAATCTCCAGGGTCCAATTTCGCGGCACTATTTACCATGGAAATCTGTGCTTACCACCCCTTACAGCCTATAGAATCATGTGCTTTACAGGGAGCTGCAAGCACAGAATTCCATGGTATATAAGCAGCGCCATGAAAATTTGGGTTTTTTTTTCTTCCCACTTTGACAAGACTCTATCTATTGGAAAATGAGTGCATCACAAAACTGACTTTGACCTTGCAGCTCCTTTTTATTCCTATAGACCATGTAACCTTTGTTTACAAAACGAGTGACCTTTGACATTCCAGGGCATTTCATGGCAGGCGACACTGATGGGAAACGTCATCTTTGCCAGCCACATCAATTCAAGAGTTTTACACAACAAAACCAGCTGAACAAGTTTTGAGATGTGCCCCTTTCTTCATATCATAAGTTGCTAAAAGTCAAGACAGTGCAATCTCTATAAAATACAAGTTGTTTTCTTCCATTGAGCTGTGTACAACTCTTGCCTGCAGGAACTCCAGGCTCTGGCTCTTTTGGAAACATGTGATGTCACGGGTTACATGGTCTATAGATGCAACAAAATCCAGGACAGAAAGATACACACCCTACTGAAGACAATTAACCCAATCTGCTCAAGCATCCGTCTCTCTCATGAGGTCAAGAAAACATTTGTCGGATCTTACTGTGTTCAGCATGGCTACAGTTTCAGGTTGATGAATGAATGGTGAGCGTTTATTCTGGTAGGCAAGAAAACTTTGTGATTCTGTTGTCCTTGTTGTTTGGAAAACCAGCTTCTGTGCACACTGATGTAACTGTTTCTGCCTGCATTCCTCAGTAGATACAAATTTCTTGTAAACTTTGCTCACAGCAAAAAATGTTCTTGTCTGGTTTTTACTTAAGTGTGTTTACTTTACGCAGGCCACAAAGCCTGCCATTATGTTTTTTAACCTTACAACCCCAGGCCAGCAGAGTACGGCTGGTTGCATCATCAATCTGGCCCCCGTCTCATTGTGATAACATACTGGCCTGATGAAGGTCTAGTGGCAAGACCTTCTGATGATGGGGTTATCATTGCAAAGCTTGTTTCATTAATGAAAGATCTTTATTTACTGAAAGTCATTTAAGCGAGTTTAACATCGATCCACAGTTGAGACAAAAAGTATGACAATGTTCATGTCTTTGATGAAATTCATACTCTGGTCACCATTGTTAGCAGCTCTAAAGGTTTTACATCAATTTATTAATAAGGATACCGATTCCAATTTACAAGTGACAAACTCTGTGCTGCACTTGTGCAGTGTCAAATCGTGTTCCAGTTGTCTACATTTTTTTATATAGGCTTGAAAGTTAGGTCTTTTGCAAAGATTGAATTTCAGTAGATTGAAGCTGGTTCGAATCCTCACTTGACATACATCACCCATCTCTGTGTTTTAACAACTGAGCTGTGCCACACTCCAAAGAAAGATATAATGGCATTTACAAGGTGCCTCATGCCTGAAGGGGTTACATACAGGGCATGTCAACATCGTCAGCATAAATATGAATCAGGTTCGAGTCCCTACATGGCGCACTAAAACACAGGTAGCAGTATTTGGAGGAATTATCAATGTTGCCGTTCCAATCCACACTATGGTGGTGTACTTCGCAATATCCTGTTCACATCCAAGATAAAACACACAGGGTTCGAATCCTGTCAGTCCTGCTTGAAGAACTTCTGAATGACTTCCTCTGTTGTCATGTCACTCCTGTAGTTAGCGAGGTAGTCCACGATGTTTACTGGACTCGACGAGCCCTCTCGAAGGAAGTTCCATCGGTTGAGTATTTCATTGTAATGGTTCATCTTTTCAAAGTTGTTGGTGTTAATGTACAGGCGGATCAGGCCGCGATAGTCATACTCTAAGCCACTATAGCCAGGTCCAAAAAGCTTCTTTCCTGTAGATTGTGAAAATAATCGATCAATTTCAAAATCCAAAGTATGGAACAATTTATCAGTTAACTCAATGGAAGGGCTAGTTGTATAACTAGGGCAGTCTGGTTGGCTCAATGGTTTCTGTCCCTGCCTTTCACCTCTGTGGACCCAGGTTCGATACTCGGACCAAAGCCTTGCATGTGGATTAGGTTTTTCAGTCCCTACCTGATTGCATGGGTTTTTCCTCTTTATGGTTTTCCTCCCATGTCTAAAACTGAAATTTCTTCATTGTCTTCTTTACAAAAGTTGGAGTGACGTTTCCATTAAGATGCTTCGCTAACTATATAATTCAGATTCAGATTCACAACTGCCACACTATTGACTGCTGTGGTCAGAAATTGGATGGGAGACTATTCTGTGTATTATCATGGCTGGTAGCTTGTCTGGGACATGTAATCATGGGGAGATACAATTTATTTTTATCATGGTGCAGTCATCTTGCTTTTCTTCTACTTGACCCTATGTAACCCAACCAAGGCTGGAAGTAAATGATAGTCTGTTCCTTTTCTTGATATGACAAATCAAACTGCTAGCACCACTATTGTGTGCAGGTTACCAGACACAGATTACCACAGCCTGATAAGGTCTAGTGATCTTTGCTAAATTCTTGCTTCTAGTGTTCACCTCTAGATCCATATCATTTCTTTAATTAACCCTCTTACTTTGCATACCATTTTGAACTATTCAATTGCACAGGTTGCGTATGATAGATAGCCTGTGAATCTGTTTACAGTGAAGATGCATTCACCCCATGATATCATATTCAAGGCTGGCATATTGCATCTATCTTTCAACACTAATATGAGGATGGTATTGATTGGTCAAACAGTAGAAGGGTTAATAAGGCTTCCCTTTTGATGTGTGTATCACATAAAAGCGCTTATTTGTTCCATTTTCAGCCAGTTAGAAACCACAGAACATGGTTTTCCAACATGGGCATAATTTCGTGAAAGCTTTTAGGCACAAAAAATGCTCAGCAAGGAAAAATATTGCTTAACTGAAACAGGTTATCAGCCAAAATCTCATGTAATGTATGTGGTAGGTTCCCTGCTAATTTTTGCTAAGCGCAGTTTTTTGCTTAACAGCTTTATGAAGTTGGGTTGTGGTACTCACCTATATCTATTGATCTCAAATACAGTGCTTCTGCTTCATCATAGAGCTTCATGTCGTAGTTATAGAGTGAGGCAAGATGGCCGACTGAAAGTGCTACCTCGTAATCTTCCTCTCCTAGCAGTCTCTCCTTAATCGTGATTGCTTTCTTATGCATCTCCTCTGCCTCCTGGAAATGGATGGCAAGAAACTTTAAACTTAAAACAGTTAAGAATGGATGGACAGTCTAGTGCATTGGACTAAATGCTGGCATTGTCAAGAGTTTGGTTTCAAGTCCTGGTCACTTGTGTCCTTGGGTCCCTGTCATGACACTTGTGTCCTCGGGGTCCCGGTCATGACATTTGTGTCCTCGGGCCCGGTCATGACACTTGTTGGTCGCACCTTATACCCTTGTACACCCTTACACCATGCCATTATGAATGGGTCTCATAATTCAAACAAATATCTGCATATCTGTAGTAAAAATAATGAGCACTTTGAGACGCCTGTCAGGTGTAGATAAAGCAAGATATTCGAACTGCATATTATTATTAATGCAGAAGTACATTTTTTTAAATTCCAACCCAAGGTGCTTGTGACATAAGGTTTTACTCATGAAAACCCACGACTATAAAGTGCTGTATCATAAACCATCATGGATACTAGAAGTCATTTTTCTGTTACCCCAAAAATTGTAGACATTAATTGCCTTCTTTGTTTTGAAGTAATCCTACAGACTCCATTAAATTGTCCATCCATGGCTTCTTTTGCTTTTCAAACACAGTAATCTGATAGAATTTGTTGTCTTACCTTGTATCTTTGCATGGACTGATAGAGTCGTCCAAGGTTTCCGTAATGTTTTGCCGTCTGGACATTGAATTCACCAAAGGCGGCTTTGGCCAGGTTGAGGGAGGACAGGTGTAGATCATGAGCCTCTTGGAGCAGCTTAGCCTCAGTGTCTTTATCATGGGAGTCAATAGCAATCTCTTCAAGAATCAGAGCTGTAAATGGATGTTAATGGACAGTTGAAAAAAACCAGGACTTGGTGTGTCGTGGCCGAGCAGTCAAGCACATCGGTCTCAAGCTCTAGTGTTTCTGATCAGCAGAGTGTGACTTTGAGTCCCGGTCTTGACACTTGAGTTCTTGAGCAAGATACTTTACCGTAATTGCTTTGTCCTTTGGATGGGACATTAAGCCCTTGATCCTGTGTACTAGGATTGGTAGTGCACATAAAAGAACCCAGAACACTCATCGTGGAAGAGTAGGGGTTAACCCCTGTGTTTCTGGTCCACATAGCAAGCACCCTCAGGCTTGGCAGTTACAGTGATTAAGCGCATTACAAATGCATATTATTGTTATTACTAATTACGAGGCATCCTTGGTTTCATTACTAGAAATATATAAAAAATAATAACTTGGCAAGCTTGACTGACCTTTGACCCTTCTCGATGATGCTAACAATAGATGATTTTCTGGTAGAATCTGTGTGATGATGGAGATCGCTTTTTCTGCATGCTCTCTGTAATGTGAACATTTGTGACAAAAGGTATCAACATTTTTCACTAGATTTGTTCGTAGGTTGTCAATTTTACACTGAGACTATATGATTCAGTAGATGCCAGTACAGTCTGATTGCTGATACATGTTAAAAGAGGCCATTCTGGTTACATTGCAATGTCTATTGTAGGTTAAAGCCAACATTCCTCGCTGTCATCAACTTACAAAAAGGATTGCATCTCACTGTGAACATTTGGTTTAAACAAACTAAAAGATCATGGTTGACCAAAATAAGACAGTGAAATGTGGCTTTTCACACATTTCTTCTCTTTGTTATCACATAGTTTGGAAATAGCATTGTCTAGCAATGCCTCAATTGAAGGCATCCTTGGGCTGTCGACCCATGGTGTCAACAGGTAAATGTTCTCCCCACACAAATATCAAATAATTAAGTGAGTAGAAAAATGCACCCATAAAACACTGCCATGCTTAAGGGGGTACCACACAGGCTAATGATTAGCCTGTGGCTAATAACGGTCACCCACCGTGCGTCGTCGAATTTTCCAGAGCTGTACTGGTGGACGTAGGAGGCGTATGCGAGATCCTCATGAGCGATTGCAACGTGGAGATTACGCCCTCCAAATGCAGATAACCTGATGTCTAATGCTTGCTGTAAAATGACAAACAATATCCAAATCAGGCATTTGACGAATTTCTCTTTTTGACGAATTTCTCTTTTGGACTCGCATTCATGTCACTTTCTATTTTCCACATTTTTGAATTGTTCAGGTTTATGACAATTGACAGATGAAACTGTATTGGTAAAATAATAGCGAATTCCATGTCTTTGAAGTAATACATGGATAGTGTTTACACAAGCATTATCAACAAATGTGTAGAATTGCATACTAAAATGCATGTACATTTAACCATATCATTACTGAATTGTTTTGACATAGAAAACCGTTTGATGTCTCAAGCATAAAGCATACACACTTATGGTTAGGTCCTCAAGAATTTGACTCCCTACATCCCAATCAGGAGGTGCATCTTATTTCTTTCTTGTAGCAATTCTAAGTGGAATTTATGGAATTTGATTTTCAAAATACATAAGTGTTTCTCCATGCTAAATGCTCCTATTTTTAAGTGTCATACTCGGGCCCCTAAACTCATACCTGGTACACCACTGTTGACTGTGAGATGGAATCAATGTTCAAGAGATAAAAACCAAAGTCCAGTAGAATGTCAGAATATTTGGGATGTCTCGTGCCAAAGTTCTCCCTGAAAATGAATGAGAGTGAACACGATTTTTACGTGAAAATTATACAAGCCGTTGTAAATGTACATACAATACCAATCATAAAGATTACTTGCATGTGTGTAGTTGTGAAAGTTTTTCATTGAAAGGTCAAAAAGACTTTTGAACTTAATTAGTTCTTGGGAATTTTGCGGCAACACCAGTGCGGTATCTTATGAGTTATGTTTTGGTGTTAAATCTTGCAGTTTCACAACAAGTTTTTCATGCATTGCAAACTGCATGATTTTTGCAGGTTAAATATGCGTATGTCTCAGATTAAACTGCGATTAAATATAACAATTGGTGTCAATTAGCCATTATATGGCCAGGCCGTCTAGCTCCTTCAGCAACTGCTCGCCGGGGCAACTGTGAAAAAATGCAGTCACTGGTGATGTGGGCAGCTGATTGGAGGGCAGCTCCACACTCACAGGCTGGACTAGCAGTCAAGCCCATCTCGAACATGCTTGCCCGGGATGGTTATGTGAAAGAGAACTTGTATAAAACTCACCAACCCATTTCTGAGCTCTAAAGTGGCTATTTAAAACAGTCCAAGATCATAATGAAGTTGAGATTGTTTCAAAAGATTAGCTTTAAATTACTCCCAGTAATATTAACAAAGATGGCTTCCATGCAAAGTTTCCCCAAAGAGAACTGTCAATCCTCCTGGTGACAAATATCAAAATGTTTGGGATCTTTGCTTTGTTCATTCAGGGTTTCATTTTGACATATTCCCCCACAAGAATATTTTCAGGGTTAGAATTTAGAAAATAAAAAAACTGTGGGTGGATCAAACTGGTTTAGCCTGAACTCCAGTTGGAATCCAGCAATCTCCTTTTAACGAGTATTTGGTATCTTCTCAGCACCACACATAATATAGCCAGAAAAAAAGCTTCATTAAGACCCTTTGGGACTCACCTTACAAGAAAAATAGCATGTTTAATAAGGAGCTCTGCTTTCTTGAATTCCCGTTTGACGACACAGACCTTGGCTGCCTGTCGAAGAATGTGAACTGAACATCTTACTGGCACACTGCTGTTGACATTTTTGAGAGCGAGGACACAGTGCTTGTAAGCCTGGTTGAAAGAAAGGAAGTACTGTTAGTATAAGGTACAAGACCTGTCATGTATTGCACAGTTGTGCAGCCATCTTTTGTCATTTAAGTCAATGTAACCATAGTGAGGTTGGAAGGGGAAAAAGTCTGGCCCTTATTCTGAGTTGTGGCATTTAGCATGCATTGTAACACTGGCTATCGTTCAATGGTTTGTGTGCAGTTAGAGGGAATTGCGATAATCAAGTGGTAAAGAACAACTTCTAGCACCGAGACTAAATCCTAGGAGGATACTAAGAAACATCCATACCTCATCATACTGGCTTTTTGCAAACAGCAGAGCACACATCTCGCCATGTAGGGCAGCAACGTTTAGTTGTTTCTTCTCTTCCTGTAGACTTTCAATGATACTCATGGCTTTATTGTAGGATTCCTCAGCCTGAGCGTATCTACAGTTGGCATTCCGTACATGGATCAACCTGCACAATGGAATGAAAATAATGACAGAATCCATCTCAACTCCTATGTAGTATGCAGCATTGGCACCGAGTGCACATGTTGCTAATCGTTCACATCAACAATCTGGAGCCTTCCAGGTCTCCATTAAGAAAAAAATACTCCTGGGCGATGAGAAGCATTTATGGTGCATGCAAAATACATTGAAATGAATAAACTCACATTGTACAGCATTCATATGCCATAAGTTGATGTGCCTCATCATCATGAAGCATACACAGTCTGAAGCAAGCGTCTATCACCTTCTCTGCCTCGTAGTACCACCCTGCCTCAGACAGGAACCCTCCTACAAGCATACAGAAAGACTGGTAAAACATCTCTACCTTACACCTCAAGAGAAGGACTAGTCAAACATCTCTAACTCACATAAAACACAACAAGATTAGCTTTGTTTGGCACATTTTGGACAGTTGGATAAACAATTAAATTGTATCCACTAACAACTTAGTACTGAATTGTTTTCTCTTGTGAATCCTCGTTTTAACAATTTGAAACTGAACTTTTAAAATTACAGATGACATACAATATATTATTCTTGTGAATGCCCTTGTGCCTAAAATAAAAGCCTACAGGGTGAAATCCTTGTAACTCTACAGACTTGAAATCATTCACCAATCACAACAGCAATCAAGCACCCAGAAGCCCAACACAAGTTGGACACAGGAAAATCCCCTTACAAAATGTCTGCAAGCTTCCACCATTTGGATTGCTGCATGGTGTTTTTGTGAGCAGTGCAGTGGTTAGCAAACAACAAGTGTTGTTTGCACTACCTATGTGGGCGTTATTGTGATAGACAGTTGATGTGATGGGTATAGCTTTATCAGTCTATTCATGTAGATTTACAGACAGCATTTTTACCCAGTGAAATTGCAAGTTGAATGGCCTTTTCCATACTGCTAGTTTGGTCAATGCTTAGGTGTGTTGCTTGTGTAGCATAGGAATCAGCTAACACCGAAGCCACTTTCACCCCATGATCCATCAGGGCTTGTAGACAGTGGTGAAGAAGATGCCTGTAAATAAGAATCAACCAAACAAAGAAATTCAAACTTCGAGTGAAACCCGATTCATTCTTCCTGCGAATGCTTCGTGCGAAGCGAATTTTTGTGGATCATAATTAGAAAAACAGCTCGTACCGATTATTGCGCCACCAAAATTCGCTTTGCATTCGCCTTCGCAGGAAGTATGACACTTATCACTAAGAGAAGGGGTTTACCCTGGTGTTTCTGGCAGTGGTTGCTGAGTGCACCGCAGCACTTTATAAACCCTTGTAAGGTGCTATAAAATCGGTCTCATAATTCATAGCAACTTCAATTCAAATCCTGTCTTGAAAAGTGTTTCTCTTTGTTCGAGCACCTTGTTGGTGGATACATGCGCTATATAAGACTCATTATTATTGGAATTTATCTAATTAAGGCATGACAAGTTTGTCCTTTGTAAAATAAACTTTGCAGCCTGGAAGAACCAGCCTTTTTCTCTTCTACTTCACTCCACATTGTCTGTAAGTCTGGATATAATGCCGAGGAAAGCTTGGCAGAATACGTGCCATTCCCTGTATACCTACATGTATTACTACAATGTAGGTGCAACTAAAGACTAAGAAAAAACTTTGCATACCTTTTGTCACTGGCTCGCAGCACCTTGGCAAAGACATCCAACTCACAGAACTCCATGCCTAGTTGGCAAAGCCTTCCTTGCTTGTACAGCTAGAAGGGTAACAGCAGGAAGTAAGGTTTAATTTTGTACAGATCTCTGTATCATTACCATGTAAGTACTAATTTCAAGTCAATTTAAGATTTCACAGTTCATTTTCTATCTAAAGACGAAAGAGTATGTTCGGTCCTAGCCTAGTTTGGACTCCTCCCTTGCCTTGAACACTGACGTCCTACCAGGGCTATTTCAGTCCCAATTAAGAATCAGTCCCAACTTGAGTGTTACAGTTGGGACGGCCCAACTATACATTGTAGCTGTAATCAGGCCGATAGTGTAATCAGTCTGCATGGGCCTCTACACTAATTTTAAACCCTGTCAAGTTTCTCTTGACTTATAACGAGGCTTGTATGTAATCTTTGGTAGATATCAATAGTTATAGAGGGCGCTGCAGCATGCACATGAAGTCACAGATAACATACTTTCCTTTTTAAAACTAATAAAGAAGTGTTTGAGAAGGGCAATGTTATTACAGGCCTTGTACTTCGCTCTTGAAGGGGCACGGCAATTTTGCTCTGGTAAGGGGCACTCTATGAGGAAAATGTACATTTGAATTGGAACTTTGCAAAGGGCACCACAGCAAAAGCACAGGGCACCACGGCAATAGCTGTGGGTGCCGTGGGTTATTTCGAGGCCTGTTAGTAAAATGGAATTCATCCTTTCTTCCCCTTTCTAAAACTATCCTTTAATCAGGAAGTATTTGAGATCGAGTAGTAAAATGGAATTCAGCCTATCTTTCCCTTGGCAAAATACCCTTTTATAAGGAAGTGTTTGAGAAAGGCAAAGTTATTAGGGCCTTAGAATGGAATTCTTTCCTTAAAAAATTGTAGAATGGCATTAATTGGTTATTCATATCTTTCCCCTCCAAAATAATTTCCTCTATTTAATAAGGAAATGATATAGAACAGCAAAATTACTCTGCACTAATGCTAAAACTTGAAGTTAAGTACCCAGATCTCTAACAAACACGCAAATTTCACTAAGTGCGTACATGTCAAGTTTAATGTTTACTGGCGTGTACTGGCTATACTACTTACTAGTACAAATACAACGCATCGAAGATGCGGTAATCACATGAGTGGTGGAGTGTTTGTCTGACAGCTACTTTTAGAAACTTTAAGGCTCCCCCGTGATCCTTATGGGAGTCAGCCATGTTGGGCCTCTGTAACGCCATCATACGTTTTCAAAATGGTCATTGATAGTTCAACATTCTAGTCTTCAGCCAGCAATTACTTTAGTTTTCTTTGTAATAGTATACATAAAACTCTCCTAACACATTGTACATACATTCACAATAATTGTGCATGCAAAAACCCTCTTCAAAAAATGAAATTTCTTACACAATACTCAAGGCTATTTTTATGTTAAAGCTTACTCAACGCTTAAATTGGAATGGTCGGACCAACCATTCTGTTAAAGGGGTGGTATTTGTGCGCTATGCTTGAAATGAGACAAGGTATTTTGCAACACCCCTTCGAGCAAAAGTGACATCATAATGTGCACAGACAGTGCCATGCATAGTGCATGCTTAGGCATGTTAGGCATGATTACGCGTGGCAATGTGAACCCTAGCTCATCAACAATTAATGAAAACTTAAGAAGAGGGTGTGTACTATTATATTAATATTATCGTACAAAATTGTGATCCATCAACCATGACTGCGCCTCTCCATGGCTGCTGCTCCGATCCAATCAGAGCTTTGAAGTGTACCTGAATTCTAGTACCGAATAGTTGTACTAAATTTCTGAATCAATGAATCATGAATCATAGAATGAGTTGTACTTAATAATTGTATTGTATCCTCTGATATAACGTGTACAGTGTGGTCATCATAAGAATGGTAATGTACCTAAACATATTTCAAATAAAAAGTTTATCTGCTTTTGTGAATTAAATTTCAGTGAACGATTTGGCCTATACAAATTAAGCACTTTAGATAAAAATAAAATCAATAGTAAATACCAATAGTCAGATAGTAATACTAGGGCATTTAGGGGCATAATTTTATAGAAATCAAAAGCAAAAAATGTAAATAAAAATAGCAGTTACTTATCAATCAGCATTCACCATCGACATACCAACCTTGTAATAAACATCAAATTGTATGTTTTCTGGGAGTAATCGGAGTTCAAGTCTGTGTCTGGAGTATGTGGAAACAACTGCAGTTATTGCTGAATTGTACAGAGTTTCTGGGATCCATTCTAGCTCGCTCGCAACCGCCATGTTGAAACGTATGCTACAATTACAAATACAATATCTCGATGATGATCAGAACGGAAATATTGCAGTTTAGTGAGATGTTGTCATTGACATCTCACACACAGTATAGTGTATAGTAAGTATAGTACAAAAAAAAAAAAATACACCGTGTACACGGGCGCCATCAACGTCATGTATCACTTTCGGCTTTTTCCGGGCAGGATCGTAAAAACAGTAGAGCGCCCTCTATAATGATAGGACCGTTGGCTGATGAGGAACGACTTCCCTCAAAAGTTTTGACTGCCGACGCGAAACTCTTAAAAACTGGCTCTAGAAAGTTGCCAGATGCACTGCTAGCAGCTGAACAATTACCGTATGACCCCCCCAACCCCTCCACCCCCCCAAAAAAAAAACCCGATGAAAGTAGAGGACTTACTGCAATTCATGTGGCGACAACTTATGCTGTCAACAAATATAAGTTATGAATCACTGTCATAAATAATAAGCTACCAGCAGAACTAGGCAATAATATTTATAGCCGGAGTCAAGATTTTACAAAATTCGACCACACTTTGCTTCAAGTGCCAGCCTGCTGCCTGCCTTTTTATCTTGCCGGACGACGGTTGCTGGTAGGCCTCCAGTAGTAATATCTTTTGGTCTCCGGGATGTTACGGTGATTGTATGTTGCTGTGAAGTTTGTCAAAAGTGCAAGAGCTGTCATGTGACATTCGGACCAATAAGAATGGACTTGAAAGCTTACGTCAGTTTGGTGAAAAAAAGGAAGACCGTATCTACGCAATGACATTCTTTGAACTTACACCACAAGTCCCCTTAAAATCACATTAAAGCACACGACAATAAGACTGGCTCTATCCGCCCACTTTGTGTGACCCATAGAATAGGGGGGGGGCCTAACTAACACGTGAAACTTTGAGCTCGGTCGGTCATCGTGGCCACGAGAAAATGGTTTAAAAACTTATAATTTATAGTTTTCAATGTTTTTAAACCGGGTTTTAGACTAGCAAGATCCAAACTAACAATGTTTTACTATTTTCATTAAGCAAGTAAATTTCACAAGCCAAAAATATTTTCAAGGCAAGTTTTCCATCATGACCATCTGCAGAACATTACCACTCTAGCCAATGTTGTGCCAAGTCTCTTAAAAAACCCCACTCCTTTCTATAGCTGGCACACCGAAGGCGGAGCAAATACAAATGTAGGCTACTGATCGAAAACCCACACGGTATAATTTCACAGTGATTACCATTTTACAAATCATTGAGTCAAGGAAAGGTCCCCATTCCCCAATGCTCTAGTTATACTTACCTCACTGATCTGTAGGGCCTACTGATGATGCCACGGTTCGTTTTAGCATTGCTTACGGGTAGGCCTACTGCATTTCCGACAGAGACGCAATGGTTTAACAATCTTCAAAGAGCAAGTTCGGCTCGGGCGCTAAACGTTTAGTCAATTTTGCAATTAAATTACGCATGCGAGGTCTGTGGTTCACTCGAACGCGTTTAGTAGATTGATTCATCAAATAATTATGGATTTTTTTTAGACTGAGTGTATAAGTTGACCAGGAGAGCGTACGATTTTTTGCGGGAATCTGGACTTCCGGCTCCTCGAATAGCAGTAGCTACACAGCGTGTATTGTGACAATTGTTTTTAAAAAGAACTTGTATTGTGCTGTTGGGATAAATTTCATCCACTGAATTTATTGGTTTGAATAAAAGAAAGAAGCTTGATTTAGAAATTTGGAAATGGTAAACAAAACAATTTCGCAATGCTAATGCATGTATACAAATTCAAATTTACGACAGAAATTTTGCCAGCCCCTAAAACACCCTAGGTACTCAACGATGGCACTTGACCCCCCTTTTAGATATGTGGAATTGTCCAATCCAAGGACTTTGACTTCCCCATCGGCACTTTGGACGATCAGTCATTAGTGCAATAGTGGCATGAGCCCCTGGACTTGGCTTTTACATAGTTCTTAAAAAGCTAAGGTTTAGACTAGACTTAGAAGTGTCTGTCCCCCAAAATGCCTTTGGACAACGTCATGGACAACTTTTGGTAAAATAGCACAAACGTACATGTACGCGTTGGAGTCTTAGCGAAGACTATTAATGGTGAGGGCCGTTGGCCCCCAGAGATTCTGTACCCCCCCCCCCCCCAATGGAAAATTAACATGTGCTGGAGGAGGTTGATTTATAGTACGGCGCTGCAAAAGATACTTTGTACATGTACACAGTTCGCTGTATGGAGGGGGGGGGGGCACATAATCTCCTGCCACACCTGCGCGGTCGTCGATATTATCGTGCACGGACTCAGCTCGCAAGTGATTATCAACGTCAATAGCTATAAACGAAGATGGAATATGACTGTATCATTGTGGGTGCTGGTGTTTTAGGTTTAAGTTCCGCTTACCAACTTGTGAAAGATGGTTACAAAGTCCTCCTTTTGGACCAGGTAAGTCCCTTCTTATATTTCGCGGTTCTATGCTTGCCTCTTTGTTTTGGGAATCCCTTGTTTTATGTAAGGCAAACATTCAAGCAACAATATAGATACTTACTTTGCATGCTACAGCTTATACTAGTGCATGCGATGATACTGAAAGTACAAAACAACAATAAGAACCTTAACAAGAGTCTGAGATCGTAGAGTTCTATCAATAGAACTATAGGGGTGTATACAACTATTAAGAAATGGCCCGACAAGAAGCGTTTTTGGCCATTGGGGAAATATAATATGACAATCGTATACTGTAATACTATAGCAAAGGTCACGCACCAGTTCACACATGGTGGGCCACTCATTCTTATGCATGCGGAGTTATGGGAACTTTGTATACCCATACGTTGTACGGTTATAAAATAATGTGAATACAATAACCTTGGGCTGTTTGAGCTCAGTGTACACGTATGCTTAAAAGTGTCGAGAGAAGAGACGGATGTTACATCACATGTCCGACTGCCTCTTCCTAAGCATAGTTTAAAACGCAATGAATTACTCAAAATATTATTGACTGTAGAAACTTATTTGGTACTTGTGAGCACTTGAGAGCTGTTTAGAAACGACCCCTTTGTACAAAGTATTATGGGTTTAGAAAGAGGTAATTTTTCACTCCGAAAAAAAAAAAAAATGAATCTGAGAAAGTCTTCAAGATGAAGCCTTTCTCATACATCTGAAAGCACACAGTTATATGCAACAAGGGTATTTTCTTTCATTCATTATTTTCTTACAACTTCGATGACCAATATTGAGCCCAAATTTCCACAGGTTTCTGATTTTATACATTATTGGGATACACCAAGTGAGGATAATACTAGTCTTTGACAATTACCAAAAGTATACCCTGCCTATAAAACACGCACAAATAGTTAGTGGCCTGACGTTTCTACCCTGGCAGAGTCTTTCTCTAGTGCTAAATGATAGAGCCTTCGAGAAAGACTCTGCTATGGTCGAAACGTTTTTGCATTTAAACCGTTTGGTTGGCAAAAGCGTTTTCGATAATAATTAATATCCCCCCTTCTGGTTATCCCTAATTTGTTTTCTTTTGCATTTGCAAATAATGCATGCACCTATGTTTTGGAATCCTGCAGTGTACGGCGACTAATGATTAACAAAGTGTCCCCACTTGAACTATTGTTCTATGCAGTTCCCGTTACCTCACAGCCGAGGTAGTTCACATGGAGCTGTGCGTATCCTACGCTACCCCTATACAGACTACCGGCACCAGACTACAATGCCAGAACAACACCAAATGTGGTCTCAACTGGAGAAGGAAGCCTCCACTATTTTCACCCAGTAGGTTTTTGAAATAAACTGTTTATTTACCTATACGGCAACTCTATGGGACGGTGTAATGAAACAATGGAAAAGAATGAATTAAATTATATGCACAAGTGCAGTCTGTTGTGATATGAATACATTATTAAAAGTGTCTTTTCAATGCACACTGTCGACATCATTAAACTTCTTTTTTTTCATTTGCATTGTTTGTTCAGCAAAACACCCAGTGCCATAATTTCTCCGTCTAGGAACAAAGTTTTCGTGGATAAAATAAACATCGCCAGGAAATCGGGCATTGCTTGCTCAGAGTTAGAGGAGTCTCAATTTGCAGAAAGAAATCCAATGCTGCACTTCCCCGGATGTTCCGTTTTTACATACAATGTCCTTATCATTGACGCACACAAAGCTGTACAATGCTTACAGGTAGTGTAAACTAACATTATTATTTACATTGTTCGACATTAATCTTACGATAAGCTGTCTGCGATGATAATGTTTACTAAAGGCTGCTCATGCAAAACATAGCCTCCTTGCTCATTGACTCCTCTTTTGTTCTTTCCTAGTATACCAAGCATGCGCGCAGGGCAGTCACATTTTGGTTAGCCAATCGGCGTTGTTTTTCAGTGTTTTCCTTCCAGGGGTTAGTGACAGGTATCAATACGGCACTGCGCATGGTAGCGAGGCTCTTTGCGAACATTCTGACTCCCAAAATGACTGAGGATTGGCGTGGTGTAACTGTGCGTGTGGAATGTACGGAAGTGAATAGGACAAACCGAAAAAAAAATCGGGCTCCACTATTCCGCCCGGGCGGATTACTTTTCCGCCCGGGCGGACTACCATAGTTCAATGCACGTACATGCTCCGCAGCTGGCCTCGTATTACGCCAGGCGGCCTCGTAATCCGCCCGGGCGGAATAGTAATCCGCCCGGGCGGAAATGTAATCCGCCCGGGCGGAATAGTGGAGCCCGATTTTTTTGTCGGTATGTCCTAAATACACTTCCTTAGGAATGTGTCCTTCATGATGTAACAATTAAACCAAGCAAGCAACGCGCACAAAAAAAATGCTTGCTTCCAAGTGCTTTTGCAGGCTGGAAGGTTTCTCTGCATACTGTGCTTCGCTTGCTTGTTTTGCATACCCACTATGAGTCACGTGACTCCAGTCGCCCATGGGAATTGTCCTACCGCTTAAATTTCGTCAATGTGCGGCCGCTTCACTCTGCCATGTCTATACAATTCTTGGGACGTCATCAGTTGTTACGCTACACTGACGTCTTGGGTACAGATAGCCACGTTTTAGGGAAATACGATTTTCTACATTCTTTCATTGTTTTAAGGTGACCATGACTCAGACGCAATTTTGACCGTGCTTCCTGGCGAGTTCATAAAATTTAATATTGAATATGTTTTTAGCTCACATTATTTTCAAAAAAGAATATCGGCCATCTTCCGAAAACATCGCTACTCCAGTATGTAATGGAGAATACGATCTCTCATATACTTTGCACATTGTATTTTCTCACTCCAGTCCGTTGCCACATCATTCGTCCCAAATGGGTATATACATTGAATGGTTCTTGCACTGCCTAGTTTATCATTCCATATTCAATGTATTCCGTTTTAAAAACAACTTTGTTCTGTCTTCCAGAATGAATTTGTCAAGCACGGGGGCGCCCTCCTTGACGATGAGAAAGTTTTAAAGATTGAACCGGGTCCGCTTGTAACTATCCACACAAACAGAGGTCATCGTTTCCGGGCAAAGGGCATCATCCTTACTCCCGGACCTTGGGCTTCTAATCTACTTCAACCGTTAGGTATTGATCTGCCACTAAAGGTAACCGTAGCATTGCTGTGATGATTGTTGTATGCATTCCCCTTTGCTTTAATGGGCGCACCACACTAAATAGGCTCCCCATACCAACAAAATGCTAAATATTACAAACCAAAAATACCCCCAAAATATAAAAAACAGCGTCTTGAAATCAAATCAAGTACATTTGCTGATACTTGAAAACTTTTGTTTCCTTTCCATTTTTGAGGATGTTGAATTTTTGAGCTTTGCTCGTTCAAAATGAAAACACCTTTGGAACGTGTAAACTGGCCAGACTCTAACTTGGAAAAAGGGCGCTATACGCTTGTCAACAAAATAGAGCAACTTTAAGAGGGTTAGTGTACCCTAAAACGTCCAATTGTAAGTCAATAACCCGAGGGGCACAATATTGGACATTATAAGCATTCCATAACACCCATGACCTCGAAATCTTCGACTCACAGAAAAAAATTGTTGGCTTTCATTTTATTCGTGAGGCTTGGCGCATGATGCTCTTACTATAGTGTAACCCTCTACCCAATAAATCGCGCCACCAAGAGTTTGCTCTTAAGAAGTCACTTTTGCACCACGGAAAAAAACGCCATCGTTTGCAATGTGCACACATGGGTCCACCTTTGACAAACAAAAAGGCATTATTTTATTTCCAATATGGCGTTTACCTTTGAAAAATGAACCTTAAATTGTTGGAAAGGTTCTTCAGTGGCACTTTTGTTGAAAACCATGGTAACAAAAACAAACGTAAATTTATTTTTGCCCAAATTTATTGTTGAACCATCGAAGCACCATAATCAATCAAACTGTTAGAAGTTTAATGGTTTTGTTATTTTTCACAGGTGTGGCGAGTGAATGTGTGTTATTTCAAAGAAAAGGAGCCTGGTTTATACAGTAACGTTCCAGTTAGTATGGTCCATGCCGACGATGGCTGCGAAAATATATTTCTGGTTTTTCCAAGCAGGGAGTTTCCCGGACTCGTAAAAGTAAGTCTTTAGAAAGCCATTCAATATAGGGGCAGCAAATTGGCCGGAAAATGTCATTGTTCTCAGAATATGCAATGCTGAGAAACCCGTACGTAATATCACTATCCGGTATACAAGTTTCTAACGAATGGAATGTTTATTAATAAATGTCGGGTTCCCTGTACGGTGATCAGAATTTTTATTTACTTTTATTTTTATTTATTTATTTTTTTTTTTCAAATCGAAGGGGAGGGGGTCCTGATCACCCCCTCTAATAATCCGGCTTCATTTTGCTCAAATGAATTCCTTTTCCTCGCATACATTGCCATCGCTCATGTCAAACAATGAAAAACTGCGCGTGGTATGTGTCACGCACAACTCTCGGCTATTGATAGGTCTTTTTTTGACCATTAGAGAGGGTGCTGTTTGAGCTTGTGATGCCATACTGGTATCTATAATCTGCAGGTCAACTATCACTACCTTTGGGACGAAGTCGACCCCGACGAAAGAGACAAGAATGCCCAAAAAGAACAACGAGACATTGAAGTCATTAACGAGTTTGTTAAGAAACACCTACCAGGCTTGGAACCCCAGCCGTCTGTCCTCGAACCGTGCCTGTATACGGTAAGCAATGTCTTGCATTTTGATCGGTGATTTTTGTAAGCTGACGTACCTGTTTTTGCGTCGAAGCCACTGGATGACGTGTTGCCACTCGGGCAAATCTCACATTAAAGTCTTCTTTGCACGTACAAGAGGAAATTAAACATCAACATTCAGTACTGGCACAATACTCACATCGTAACGCTTAACTGTATTTGAACCGGCCAGAATAACTACTTATTGACAAAATGACCGTATTACATGCGTAATGGATCACTTAAAACGATTTTTTTTCAAGAGGTAGACCTTACCGTCTTTCAACGGGATAAAAACTACGGAGCCCCAGGAGTACCAAGTGCGAATTATCAAGAAAATAACTAATTTAACTTAAGTGTGATAATTTGTCTCACTAATACACTCTGAATTTATGAAGTCGATGAAAGGGTGTGCATAACGTTGGTAAGAATCCCGAGTTGTTTACAAATTTGTGCATAGCTTACATGGTATAAGATGGTCATGGTTGAAAACTTCCCTTGAAATAGTTTTGTCTGAATGAAATACTATAGTTTTTGAAACATTTTTGAGTCCAGCTATTGTTTTAATCTCGTGAGAACAAAACTCAATGTTTTAAAGCAGTGAAAACACGTGAGTTTTTTCACTATTTTCTCGTGACTCGTGATTTTCTCATCATACTTAACTTGTATGATTTCAGTGTACGCCAAAGGAAGAACTCATTGTGGGTAGTCATCCATTGCACCCAAACATCGCAATAGGTTGCTCTATGTCTGGTAAGTATTTAAGATCTCACTACGAATTTTTCATATTTTTTATCAGAAGAGAGCTCCATAGGTACCATCATGAAATACAACTTTGTTTGGAAGGCTCTACAGTCACGATGTTTTATAATTCAATTTTGCAAACCATGGAAAGCTAAATATTGTTGCTGTTTGTTGTGCAATTTGTAGCTTCAACTATCATCCCAGTTCTCTACATTCAATCCCCATTTTACCCTTATCTGTTACTGCCTCACCCTTCTGAGCCATAATTATTGAAACTAGAAAAATATGTGATTTTATTTCAACTATTTTTATACCTAGAAGTCAAACTGATAATACGTATTTTATATTTTATTGTAAAAGGTATGTCCGTACTTTACTACCTAGCAGAATATACATAATAATAACAGTTAAACATGTATTTTGCACACTGTAAACAAATATGTTGGAAAATATTGCAACATACGGTACTATCAAGTATAATTGTCAGTGACTGTACCGTTTGTTAAGGAGTTTTCCTTCTCGAAAGTGTCTGAACACTTTGTCTGTCTCTACACCTCTTAGAATTCATACTTGTGTTTTTTTAAATTTTGAAATTTAACAAGCGACGTTAGACCTTGAGCTTCGTTCTTTCATTGGTATTGGTATGCTTTCCCCCTGCTACAGGTAAAGGATTCAAAATGGCGCCTTTAGTGGGCAGAGTTTTAGGTGAGATGGCAACCGGAAGACAGCCAAGCTTTGATACCTCTCTTATTGGCATAGAACGGTATCTCCCAAGCAAAAAAGCCAAGCTTTAACACTTATGTGGAAGGGAATTTCTGTCACGTCACATCATGTGCAATATTTACCAGTGTTCCCCAGTTGAGCTTCTTTTTAAAGTAGTACTGAATTCCATGTTAGCACGGCAGGTTGATGGATTGTAGCTTAGATGATAAGCATGTCATAAAAAAGATACTTATTCAGGGCTATCGCAGATCTGTCCATTACAAAAAAGAATATAGTTAGAATAACAAGCAATTTTCAAAACCTTTAAAATCGCGCGGGGGGGGGGTGTGAGGCGGGCTTATATTTTTACAAACTAATTGGTAACAAGAATTAGAGATTAGGAAAAGGTATGTCCAGGAGAATTAGTAACAAATTTACAGAATAACACTTCTCCGTGAATTTATACAGAATAGGCCTAGTTAGTTTTTCAGCGGGTTAAATAATCGTATCTGTTTACTTTATTTGGGATATCGTGTATGTGGTTTTCTAATAAAAGCCGATATTAAATTTAGTGTTTAAAGGAAGCAAATGTTGACTTTACTTTTAGAAGAGCAAATTTTGACTTAGTTCATAAGTGAGGGGTATACCCATAGTCGTACTTGAAGATAAATTCAGAGATTGATACTTGGACTCCAGACGGCAGAAGCAAAGTAAAAACCTTCAGTAGTTTGGATGGCAGTAACGTTTTGAACTTGAAACTGACTGGGTAAGTTTTAAATTGGGTTGAACAAAGAAAAAGCTACTAGGCCTAGCACACAAACAGCGCAACACGGTCACTTGTGACGGGCAAACAGGCAAAAGGTCAACACGAGGCTGCCCTCTTGCAACATTACAAAAAAAACCTATATAACTGATAATAGCCCTAAAATTACAAACATTTCTCAAATAAAAAAAAAGTTTTAAATACAAAACGGTACTCACATAGAGCTCTAGTACTCTATCCCTCCCAAACAAAATATAGCATTCGGAGTTAATGCTCCCTACAAAAATAAAGAGAAATACCTGTACAGAAAAAAATATTATATCTTGCTCACTACTATTGCGTTCAATTTCGTTTTGAGCACACATCCACTACCTGAACCTTCCCACATTTTTGTAGTTCCTGTGATTACTCTTAGCAGCTCTTTGCAATTATACATACGTCTCGTAATGTCCCACCAGCCCCAGCAGTTCTTCACAAACAACACAAACATGCCTGCAACTGAATGGACACGCAAAGGCGTGTCGGTCCACTCTCATTATTACGCTTGGACAAAATAACCAACCTACAGAGTCATTACCGTAAAGGTGGCGCACTTTATGTGAGCCTACTAACAGCACCACACCCAACTTTCTCAAGACTAGGGGCAAATTTCAAGGAGCTGCTTAACGGCCGATTTTGAGCTTACTGTGCAATTTCCATTTCCTAGCACTGCTAACCGTGAGCACACGAACAGGCATGCTAACCTTCCGGTGCTTACTGTATGAAAATGAATGACGTAACAATGACGCGCAATGGCTGCCTAATTTTCTTGCTAACCTGAGAAATACGCTTACGCTTAAGCAAATTTTTCTGCTATAATTAGCACGAAAATTTGCCTACCGTTAAACAGCGCTATGAAATTGGGCATTGGCTCTGCTTACCGCCGAATTCTGCGCTTGCGATCATCATTCTTCGCTTACTTTGCAAGCGCCGAATTTCTGTGCTAGCTTTGTAAGTAAAGAATGCCTATAGTAAGTGGAGTACGCACGCGCACAAGCAAATTCTCTGCTTACCCGTGAAATACACTTGACGTAAGCAAAGAAATCCCTGCTTCCGTAAGCGCCGATTCTTTGCTTACCGCCAAATTCTGCGCTTACGATTACCATTCTCCGCTTATACTGTGCGAGCGCCGAATTTGTGCACTAGCTGTGTTTGTAAGCGAAGAATGCCTTACGTGGAGTACGCAAGCAAAAATGTCCTGCTAACCCGTGAAACACGCTTGAAGTAAGCACGGAATTCCCTGCTCCCGTAAGCGCATATTCTTAGCTTACGGTAAGCAGAGCCATGAATTGGACCCTGGTGTATGAATCAGCCCCACCAAAGCCACTCAAAATGCCGAACAATGGAAACGAACACTAACCCCCTTGGTAGCCTTTTTGAGCAACGTCCATGCGCTGATGATTATCACAAACTTCATTTTGTGTGTGTCGTGACTCGGGTTGTATGTTGAAGGAAAAAAAACCCACCCCAATTTGACACTTATCAATTTCCCCCCGAGTAGTAATGCAGTTCAAATTGAATTTGTAATGGATTCTTTCAAGAATAGCTTTTAGATAATAACTGCTGCCTGGATAGTGGAAATTATTATTTAGTATTATGATTTCCCATTAATGAAGCATCATGCCTACATTAACATTAAAGGACATTTTGCAACCGTTCGATTGTGTTAATTCTATACATGTAATAAACAAAGATGAAGAACGTTCCATTTTGAGATATCGCCGAAAAACAGGAGCGGTTTATGTCCACGCAAGAAGAATAATCCGTAATTGGAGTACACAGTCTGAGAAACGTATCTGACAGTAACGTTCTCAGATTCAAACTTTTTTTGGGAAAACTGTTTCCATAACCACATTATTTTGAAGTCAAGTGATTCTCAAAATGCTTTATACTGTCGAAAGCTGCTGTACTTACAACCAAGTAAGTTTTTATTGCCATAATTTTAAGAGTGATTACAAAAATAAAAATGTAGGGGGGCCTATACCTAGTTCTCACGGTGTATAAATGTGGCAAATTGTTTTTTTCTGACAAAACGGGAAAAGACTGTTACAACTATTTTTAAAAGTACACCAACAAATGACTCCACAAAACGGCAGACCGTTTGTTCCGCTGGTTTTATTTCAAGAAGCAAATTTATGTTTTTTGTTAATCACTAGGCCTAGGCCTTCTTACTAGTTACAACACATTGTAGATATTTTGTGAAACAGCAAAATGTTGAGAGTGAAGGAATGATCAGTGGTATGGTCAGAAAGATCGACATTTTATGATCGGTAAAGTTAGTATTTCATTTTCATGTTTCGCCTTAAATAGTTGAACTATTAATATATAACGGTTTTACACTAGAGCATATGCCCACTAAAGTCTCTTGTATAGGCCCCTCCCTTGCGAAACCCCACCCCTTTACAATACCCGCCGTTCTGTTGCACAATCAACACGTCCTCGTTCCCATGAAAGCGTACGATCCCATGAACCGCCTACAAGGGGTTCGATTAATGAGTACGCAATCGAGGATTTCCCGTGTTACAAAATGGCTGCTGTGAGGGTGACAATGCGAAGGCTGGCGTCTGCTGTGAATAGAGGATTGCCACTGACAGCAACTCAAAACAAAGGTAGGATTATACAGTGTAATAATTAAATTAATTAAGCTCATATTCATTTATAGGGGGTCGATTTATATCGTTGAACAAACGTTCACTGGACTGTCTTTACATTGTCATTGACGTTGTTTCCCGGAACAAACCGGACGGGCCGGCCCGCCGCGCCATGGCCGCGTACTGGCAGTCAGTTATGTAACAAGAAATTCGCCTCTAAGTCTAATCTTAATCACAATCTGAATTACATACTGTAGTCGGCAAAGCATCCTAATTGCGTAGTGGAAACATCACACAAACTTGTGAAGAAGACAATGATCAACTTGATCGTAGTCTTGACCAAACTGGGCGCTGTACTCCTGAGTCCTTCCTTAATATAAACAAAAATTGAAATCTTCGGTCATCAGGAGCACAGCGCCCCAGTTACTGGGTCAATAGCATGAGTAGTAGCAGTAGTAGTACCTACCTCCGAGCTCCATGTACTATGCTAGCCCTGAGTCATACTCAAATCAACTTTTGCCCGAGTCAAGTCGGTCATACCATGGAGGTAGTAATAATAAATATGCTCATATTTACCAGTACTGTCTCATACCCATGTCAACTCGTTTCGAGGTCAACACGTATCGTGCCACTGTTCCGTCCCAACTCCCAACTGGTCCCAACTTGAGTGTTAAAGTTGGTACGTCCCAACTATAACACTACTGCAGACGCACAAGCTGAAGCGATCGGCGTTAATTAACAAGAATCTTGATTTCAACGGATCTCGGCTCTTTATACAAACTCATGTCAAAACTGTCATGATGGAGCGAGCAGGTGCCCAGGACGAGCCTAGTATACTCCTCACAATGGACCGCTAACTCGGCGTAAATGGTGTTTTTAAAAGGTTCTGACACTGACAGCGTGCTCATGCCGGGTGATGCTTACTTCAGTCTCAAAATAGGCCTTGTCATTTAATTTCCCTTCTCTTGGAAAACCAAAATTCGAACTAATTTCAAATATTCTCAAGGGCAAGGGAAAGTGGTCTTAAAAACTTCATACTATGATACTTACTAGTATATTATTATGTTTTTGGTTTATTCATTGGGGTGATTTGTGTTTACTGCGATCCCAACTATAGTTGGGACGTTCCAACTTTAACACTCAAGTTGGGACCAGTCCCAACTATAGTTGGGACGATTGTCAAGTTGGGACGGAACACCACTAGTCTAAGTCAGGGGGGCATTTTGTCCCACTTTATACTTTGCCGCCATCAACGGGTTATCGCAAGATTGTCATCGCTAATAATTTAGTGAAAGATTTAGTGAAATCATTATACAAAATCGCGATGGATTTTGGTTTTTAGCGATTGGTTTCGGTGTTTGCGATGATTGAAAAGCGTTAGTGAAATCATCCCAAGAGCTTGAACCCAGTGTGCTTGACTGCAGGACCCCTTTTGATTGGAGAAAGTCTTTATGTGTCATTTAATCAGGTTATTTGAATATTTGATCAACTAAATGACTGGGCCTACACAGTGTGCAATGTCTGTCAAAAAGAAAAAAGAAAAGAAAAATATGTAATCCTAAACAAAATAAACAGGAGTAATTTTTGTCAGTATCCAATGACTTGTTTTGAAAAAGATGCTGCATCCAACTGCCACTTTTTTCATTGGACACCCAATGTTATTGATGAGAATCACATCAGAAAGACGCTATTAAGCTTACTGCACTTTCCAATAAAATAAAAAAAAATCTACTCTCTTGTCTCTTGTAGCAACACATAATGCGAGACTCACTCGTTGTATGTCAGGATGGGCTGACCTACCAGACATCCACACCATGTTGAGGAAGACTTGCCGTGACTTTGCCGATAAGGAGTTGATGCCCATTGCAGGAGAGCTTGACAAAGAACATAGGTATCCTAAGGAACAAGTAAGTCCATGATAAAGTCCATTCAAATTGTATGACGCTATTCATACGTCAAGTACCACAAGTAAATCATATATCAGGATTTATGAAGAACAATTATTGGGGTTTTGGTCATCCGCCAAAACCACCTTTGTTTTTGTTCAGTTTTTATATTGTTTTTCTTATACTTCCATCCAAAGATTCTCACAGCATTTACACATGAAATTAGTTATCTTTCAATCTCAGGAGCTACGGTCTTAAAGGACTAGAAAAATACATCAAATGAAACTCTGTGCTCCAACTTACATCCAGCAGCAGTTTGATTTGAGTGTTTTGATTCCTTTGTTGACAATTTTAATGATTTAAAAACACCTGTAAATGTATCAAGACCCAGCTGATGAATAAGGACTGTGCTGAATATGGCAAAGTTCTTAACCACAATGCCACAGGAAGCTTCTTCTTGCGTATGTCGAGGACAAAACAAATTAAAATTCCAAAGTACTGTGAAGCAAGCCACTCTCTAGTGGCCTCATCCACTTCCATCAGCCCAGGGATGCCATTTGGTGGTTTAAACAGGGGGCAGGTTGTGATGATGTGATCTGCTGTTTGCTCCTCTGCACCGCACTCACAAGCTGGACTTTGGGCCAAGCCCCATCTGAACATGTTGGCCTTGAAACGTACGACACCACTTCGCCAAAGGGAGCTAAAGTTGACCAATGAATTATTGTCATATTTCAGGTGAAGAAGCTGGGAGAGCTTGGACTGATGGCAATTGATGTCCCAGAGGTGTATGGTGGAACTGGGCTAGATTACTTAGCCTATGCTATCGCTATGGAGGAGATCAGCAGAGGATGTGCATCATGTGGAGTCGTTATGAGTGTAAATAATGTAAGTAGGGTTATAACAAAAATTAATAAAAAAAGAACCGCCGGTTCAAGTCAAGTGACTTTAGTATAGTGCAAACAAACTCAAAACTATTCTCAAATGTATTTCTGTAACTATGCATTCTGGTAAGACAGACTTTTCAGCAAAGCAATTTTTTGTGCTGAGCTGCTGTGTAATAAAGTCCAGGGCCTAATCATATGTTGCTGCTTAGTGCTTACCACTTAGTGCCTAATATTGATGGCCTCAAGATTAACACGCTCTATGGGGGTCGTTAAAGGGAGGGTATACCTTTGGTAATTACTCCAATAATTAATGACCAAAAAAACTTGCTTGCTAAGAAGCACTGCAGCTGTTCATAGTGTATAACATTTTGAGAAACGATTCCTTCAAAGGAATGTGGTTTTCCTCCCACATGTAAAACTTAAACTTCATCGTCTTCTCTCCATTGAGTTCTTGGCTGGTATAGTGATTAAGTTCGCTTTTCTGAGAACCCTTGGCTGCACAACCAGAAATAATAAATAAGTAAATCAATAGAATACGGGAGGGCGCCAGCAGTTTGTCAAGTCCCACACACACACACAGACAACACGAAAGCGTGTTTACTTGACACCAAGTCTGTGTCCTTGAATTCTGTGCATGGTAATATTGCATCTGGCATGAAGTGACTAAGACCCACATTTGGTAGTTAGCATCATCATAAAAATAGGTCAAGGTTGTTAGACTAAAGTAAGAAAGGATGGTGTGTCAACATTGATTCTTTTTTACTTCTCAAAACTCATTGTGTCTTTTTCCAGTCTTTATATCTTGGACCAATTATGAAGTTCGGCAATGAAGAGCAAATTGAGAAGTTTGCCAAACCTTTCCTGGATGGTGACAGGGTCGGCTGTTTTGGACTCAGTGAGCCAGGTAAGATAAGCAAAGTAAATCAACCTCTGTCTGGCAGAAGAGCGTAATGCCTTGACCAATTTTCAAAATGTTTTATTTTTTTTCTTTAGAAGTCTTTTAAAACATTTGACACTGCAATGTAGAAGCTTTAAATTAATGTTTACACGTTTGCAGTTACAACTGAACAGAATCTTGCCAATAATACTGACTTGGACCCAAGATTAGCAAGTAGCATGGTGCTTATCTGTCATCACTAGACTACCCTTTTTTCTGTTGTGGGAGTCTTGGTGCCAGCCTGTTTTCATGACTGATTTAAGCAAGATAAGTGCGGGCAATGTGGTTGATGGTGAAGGGTTCTACCCATGCACAAGCTAGTGTATCGGGCCGATACATGCGAGTTGGGGTTGATACAATTTAGGGCAGATGCGCAAAAAAAAACCATTATTTTAAATGTTTTTTGTTTTGTTTTTTGGTTCAAGATCAAATTCACAAAAATCGTGAAGATAAGAGCATATAGAACACTGAAGATTGCAAGGGCCTTTACAAATAAAACACAAAGTAAAGAAATTCCAAGGACTACGTTTCGTGTCGTGGCCGAGCGGTTAGAGCATCGGACTCAAGTTCTGGTGGCTGAGTCAACAGGGTGTGGGTTCGAATCCCGGTCATGACACTTGTGTCCTTGAGCAAGACACTTAACTATAATTGCTTCTCATTACCCAGGGGTAAATGGGTACCTGTGAGGGCAGAGATGATTCTTGTGATTGATTTAGCTTAGTGCGCTACATATTTGGCAGCACAGGCTGTATACTCCCAAGGGAGCTGAGATGGTTTAAGGAATGAAATAAATGGCCCAGTGACCAGGGGAAATAATGTTGAAGCGCCTTGAGCGTCACTGAGTGACGAATTTGAGCGCTATATAAGAAGCCACTATTATTATTGTTTCAATTCAGCATGCTTAGGGCCAAACTTCCAAAACTTGGGTCCAGAATCTCCCCCCAGTTTTGACAAATCCTGCAGAGAACCCTGTGGTGCTTAGACCCTTATCCTGCTGACACCTTCTTTGTGTAGTCTCCTGTGTGCAGTATTAACAATGCATTCTGATTCAAATCTATACCATTAATGGACCTGACTATATGCCCTTTCAGCCTCACTCTGGTTACACTGGTTGAAATGGGAGTAATACAAGATTGATGCTCCATCTTTTTCGTTGATTGATCCGAGGGGGAAAAAAACAAACCCACCTACAGAAATTGTAAAGGAAATTGTAAAAAAAAACCAGACCTTTTTCACATTGCCTTTAACTTTGATTTTCTCTCAAGGGAATGGTAGTGATGCAGGTGCAGCCTCAACCACAGCAAGACTTAACGGTGACCACTGGGTACTGAATGGCAGGAAAGCCTGGATTACCAATGGTTATGAATCAGAAGCTAGCGTGGTCTTCGCTACCACAGACAAATCACTCAAACACAAGGTAAAATATGAAGGCACAGACCTGGAATTTCATCTTTGAAATGTTTGTGCAAGGCCATTTTCATTTTGCAAAGGGCATTTCCATTGTAAAATCTTGAAGGCTAAGGGAAACATTTGAAGGGGCATCAAGGCCAACACCAAGGCAAGTGAGGCCATAGCCCATGTGGCGTCCATTTAGTTCCAGGCCTGAAGGCATAGTGGAAACTGCACTGTGCAAAGTTAAGGGGTAGTCAAATTAAGTGGTAACTCTCAAAGCTAATAAACTGGAACAACTTTGACTGTTCATTAAAACCACAGGCCTGATACCTAATTGTTCAAGGGCAAGACAGTTTTTCCTTAATAAAGGGTACTTCCATCAAATTTAAATTCTACCTGGACATTTAATGGGGCACAAAGGCACTGCCCAGGGGCATGGAGTCATTTGCCTCTGTTGCCTCAATAAAGTATGCAGTAGCTGAATTGAAAACTTCTGGAATCTTAAAAAATATGAATTAAAAATTTAATCTTAATTTTTCAATTAAAATCGGGAAAAAATTGTACCTAACATCATTAATAGATCTTTTTTTTTGAAATTCTTTGCTTTTTGTGGAATTCAGGGTATCAGTGCATTCCTCGTTCCCAAACCCACTGAGGGGCTCTCCTTAGGGAAGAAGGAAGACAAGTTGGGGATAAGAGCATCATCAACGACGGAACTCATCTTCGAGGATTGCGCCATCCCAAAGGAGAATCTGCTCGGGCAGGAAGGCATGGGATTCAAGATTGCCATGGTAACCAGAAACAAATCATTGATTCTCGATAGAAGCTTCTTCTATGTCAAGTAATATTATAGCAGACTTCAGAATTTTCGGCATCGCGGTGAACACAGACAGAATGGCGGAAATTGGTGTAGAACACGGAATCGTTCCAATTGCACGAAATAATCAGAATTCAACAGGAATCAAAATACTGGATTCAAATGATGACTAAAATGAAATCGAGAACAAACAATTACAACATTCTACAAACGTGAAATCCTTCCAATTCTGGCAATTAAAATCCACCATCACCGGATCAATCTGACATTACTTACCAGCGTCGGTCGGCATCATCACCGATTGGTCAACTCTAAAGGGCAACTACTAGCGGGCTGGCAGTGACTGAGTTCATGGCCAGTGGTTTCCCTTTTGGAGTCTACCTCACCCTTGGCGACATACACGTATTTTAGTCTGTGTGTTCTTTGCCAACATTCCCTTAGTTCATGTTTAGCTATGCGATGCATAGGGATCCAGACAACAGTGCCTTGAACCGTGCTGGTACCCGGCCATCTAAGTCCAAATTAGTAGAATCTGGGTACCATACCCGCGCACACTCCATCGGCTCCAGTGTGTCACAGTGGCTACCAAACGGAAGGCTTTTCTGGCAAAGCGGTCCAGACAGCTCCATAATGAGTTGTAAATTCGGGTTAGACAGTAAGCACCAGAAGGTTTTATGCATCAGATGGATTTAAGTGAGCTTCAATCGGGTAGTTGTGTCATGTGTATTGTGTTATTTTAACCTTGAATTACCACTGTTGTTATCACTGAAACTTAACACCGGTTAAAAACGGAATTCAAAGTTTTAGAAAACGGAATTCAGTAAATTACATCACGGAAAATTCTTATGTCTGTTATTTGACTGAAATCCATGTTTTCATTCCTTTGTTTTACATGTAGATGACGCTTGATGCTGGAAGGATAGGAGTTGCTTCACAAGCTTTAGGTATTGCTCAGGTAATAGGCTATACTTCATTTTGGAGTATTGTGACACAAATTGTTACATAGTCTAGCCCCGCAGTATTTAAGTCAGCTAGTTTCTATCCAGTCCCAGTGTTGTTACTGCCTTCGCAGTTCCGGTGACGGTATTTTTCTTAACCATACTGTAGCTGGTGGTAAGCTTGGGGGATCAAGCCTTTGAGTGTAGTGCACCACCCCTCTAGAACAAACTTTCACTTAATATTAAACAAGCTTTTTACTAATTACTATCGATGTGAAGGTCATGTCTTTCACCAGTGTTTGTGTAGAATGATACAACACTGTTTCAGATATTAAGAAAAAGTTCTTTTGGGATGTAGGACCACTTTTCCGAGCAGAACCCACCATTTTGATTTCATCTTAAAATGTTTCCTTCCTTGCATCCAATTTTAGGCTTCGTTGGAATGTGCAATCAAGTATGCAACAGAACGAAAGGCATTTGAGAAGCCCATAGCCAGTTTACAGCTTATACAGAGCAAGCTAGCTGATATGGAAGTGCGGGTGGAGAGTGCCAGGCTACTCACATGGAAAGCTGCCGCTCTCAAAGATAGTGGCAAGAACTTTATAAAGGTTAGGAAAATCATTATATTCTATTTATTAAATGTTAAATTTGCATTGAGGATAAATAATTGTATTTGGTTTGTGTGTATAAAAGCACTGTGTACTTTCCCTAGTCCTGTGAACAAAACCCTCCACAGGCGTATTATTCGGTAGGGATTCGAACCCATGCCATTTTGCTATTCCAGAGCAGATGTCTTAACATTAAACCACTGAGATTGCCATGTAGCTAGGGGCTAGAGGCAGTTCAAATCCTATGTTTTAGTAGAAAGTACTGAGTGTAAGGGTTAAATTGTGTAAGGGTTAAACCAAATAATATTCTTTATCCCCGCTGCAAATTTAACATCTATTAACTTTTAACGCTCTTGAATGGCAAGGGTGGTGGGTTAGAATCCCACCCGAAGTGGTTTTTTTGTCACTTGACTCGGGAGAAGTACTGAGTATACAGTGCTTTACACACATCAGTGTGTGGATAAAACCAAATAATTTTATTTTTATTCTAATTCAAGTTATGTTCAGAGCTTTCAAAGTCCTGGGTTGGGGGGGGGGGGGGCATCTATAGCTAACTTGGCTAGTGGTTGAACCATCAAATTGATGACCAAGGATCGTTGGGGTGCCATGACAGACTCTTGGGTAGTCAGGGAGCGAATGGGCTAGTACTCTCCGATTTCCTACCTCCTCAGGTAGTTGTTAATAGGCAGGACAGTTATTTTCAGAACCAAGTTGTCTTCCAAATTCTGAAATCTACTGCGTGGCAGTAAAACAAATAGCAAGACAAGTTTTCAAGAACAAATCTACGCAGCAATGTAGATACTTACACATGGTGTTACCGCAAACTGAATGTACATTGATACCTTGTATAAAATCTCTGGCAATCCGAATAAAAACTTGCAAACGGACGATTTTTCATTCTTTGAAAAGTTCCTGTAAATCTAATTTAAGCAGTAATGTACATTGTTTTGTTCGACAGGAGGCTGCTATGGCCAAGTTGGCCGCATCAGAGGCTGCAACGTACTGTGCACATCAGGTAGGTTATAGGAATACACTGTAAAATAGCAGGGCCATTATTTCTGTCATGTTTCCAGTTCATAGTTAAACGATAACTTTACACATACAAAATTCACTCATACCAAAGACAAGGTTGGATTATTCATTAGGCAAACTAGACTGTATCTAGTGCCTCTGAAAAAAAAAAAAAAAAAAAAAAGCCAATGAAATACGTATAATATGCGTCCACACATACATGTTAGTCAACCATGTTAATCAAGGACTTTCCTTTGTTCTTCCATTGTCTGGACTTATGTTTTTTTAAGAGATGCCCAATGAAACATTGGTTTTTCTATACAAGCAAAGCAAGGATATCTCGCTCTGTTGAAACACATGGATCCTTTTCGATAAAGTTCTCGGTTTCATCTTGTAGACGACATAGTCCAGAGCCGTATATTGGGAGAGTTGCGGAATAGAGGGACCAGTTTTCTTTGGTCACGTGGCAGCTGGATGCCAATTTCGGTCCAAATACAGCACAACTCAATGGGCAGACTAGTCTGGCACCCTGTATTCACACATGTGTTTTTTGGACACAAAATGGCTGCCGATCGCATGTTGTCTTAACTCTCTCAATATAGAGTGATACAGGAGAATTGGATATTGGAGGTTTGATTTAGGCAATAGGCTTAGGGAGGAATGGTTTTTCAACAACTGGTTTGTCATGAATTGCTGCAACACAAAAAAAGCAATTGTGATTTTGGGGGCTCTTTATTCCCATTTTCTCAACTTTTCAGTATTTCAGACAGGAAATATTTCTCTGTAGGATTGGTACTAATACAATTTTTATAACCAGTTGGGTAACAGATTGAATGTAGTCAGCTTCTCACAAGAATACATGTCCTTTACTCTGTCTTGAATTGTTGTTTTGGTGTGTGTCCAGTCCATCCAGATCCTAGGTGGCATGGGCTACGTGACTGACATGCCTGCTGAGAGGTTCTACAGGGATGCTCGCATCACAGAGATCTATGAAGGAACCAGTGAGATTCAGAGACTAGTCATTGCTGGCAGGATGCTCAAGGAGCATGCTGAGAAAGCCTAGATGAGTGACTGGAAGCATTCCTAACAAGTGATCTGGAAAATCCAAAACCTTATGTTTTAAAAGAGTAAAAACATATACATGTAATGGGGTTTTCACGATGTTCTTGTGACCCTGATGACCGAGTGAGCTAAATTTTTACAGGGTGTTATTTCATGTAAATGTTGGGTCACAAAAAGTGCAGAGTCTTTTACCAAAGTTGTCCTTGTGCTAACCCTAATCACCTCAAACGTTCAAACCTATTGCCATGTTTGATTCTGTTGGATGGAGAATCAGTTGAGTAAACTTATAATGAGGTAAGGCATACCACCAGAGTCCAAACCGAGTCCAACAGTTTAGCACCGAGTTACCGTGTTTAGGAGAGGGAAAAAACGTCAGAGAAACCACATAATGGAGTCAAGGTTTAAAGCTAGGTCAGGCCGTGTCCGAAACGGCGACTTCGGCTACAGCTACGGCTAGATCGCGTGCGTCTGCCTATTCTTCAACACTGGCAGACGCGCTGATCTAACGGCCTCATATTCCAAAGCCTTCTTGATAGATATCACTTGGCAGCTCAGTGTTTGTGTACCTTCCCATGTTTACCAGCAAAACAGAAGAATCTGCATCCCTCTAGAGTGGCGCATAGGGCCAGAGTAACTATCTTTGTCTGTAAATTTACAATTGTTTCTCGTAGCAAATTTGCCCCAAGAATTAGTTATACGCCTAGCAAATGTTTGGTCAAATGGAACACTTTGGAATGTTAGGTGGCAGCAGACTTACCAGGTAAATTTCCATTGTTTGCGTAGTTCTGAGCATGCGCACATCATCGAGAACAATGGATTTATCTGCTTAGTCTGCTGCCGCCTAGCATCCCAATAGTCCCCCATTGGCTTCGAACATTTTGGTCACTTGGGAAACTCATCTCACTTCAAGCACAAGCACTTGGCACTTAACTTAGCAAAATCAGCATTTTGAAGTTTGAGGCCCTCTTGCTATCTCAGCACTGAGTCATATTCTTCTGAACATGGAAACGGCCATTGTTGTACTTGATGTGAAATGCCTCATTCGGAACAGTGCAGAAATTATGTTACAAATTATGTTTTACTTATAATTTAATAAAAGTTGTACAAATTATTTAGAGTGATTTGGGAAAGTTAGGTGTTATCAAATAACCAAATTCTTGTTGAACAGCACCATGCATTTTTGTGGGTAAGTGTGATCAAATGTTGCCTTATTATAAGTGTTAATAAACTTTCTACAGTTTTGAATCGAACAATTTGATGCCCCACACCAAAATCAGGCACTTTGCAAATAGTGAAATTGCATTAAAAGTGGAGACAACCAAAACATCTGTACTGATATTAATGTGATGTGATGTCTTAATGAGGAAGGGAAATGACCAGTTTAATTTTGTGATGTACTCATTTTCCAATAAATAGAGTCCTCATGTGAGTTGGGACAAAACTACAAGTCTCTAACCTTACGTTAAAATGGTGTAAATTGCCATTGTGTAAATTGCCAGTGCAAAATTTGTCAACATTCGTAACATCTGAAGGGTCTCCACTTTTTTCTACGGGGATGTTTTTGTTCAGAACTGACTTTCGATAACATTTTATCGAAACAGCCTTGAATTTGACCTTTTGACCTACGGGAACAATTCCTCCTTGGAATGAAAAAATCCATAAGTTGATGAAATCCAATGACATATAATTGTTGCAAATTTCGCTCTTAAAAAGTCAGTTATGTTCATCTTTTTGATGAGCATATAAACCTGGTGTTGAATTTCGGAAGGAAGTGCCTGGTTTTTGAATGGAGTGTCAGATGTGTTAGGATTTATTTCTTAGAGTCAATATGATAGGAAAGAGTACTGCATTTAAAATGATTAATTAGTTAACAAGTGTAATCTAAATCCAAAGACTAAAGATTTTGTTTTAGTAAAGTTTATTTATTTCCAGTTTCAATTTTCTTTGCATTTGGTACTCACTTCATTGAATGGAAAGTAAGTTATTGCATTAAAGGAGATAATTTCATTTTGAATTCACTGACAGTAAGCAAGAACAACATTGCAAGAGACATACTTCTATTAAAGCACATTAGTTCCTTTCAGTTGCAGTACAGGCCATTTGTCCATAGTGCTACATCAAACCGAAATAGACGTCTGTGATTTGAGATCTTGTATTTTTGTTTGTGCTCTAAATCTGGTCTCTGGTATTGCAGGCATGATGGGGGCAGCCGATTTCACGAGATGCTAGGATTAATCCTATCTCGAGTTAGGACGAGTAACTAGTCCTAACTTAGGATTAATCTTAAGGTTTACATGTTACAGTGCAAGGCTGGGACTTGTCCTAAGTCCTAAGATTAATCCTAAGTTAGGAAGAGTTTGGTGAAATCGACGGCCGGTTGGCTCAGTGGCTTCTTTCCCTGCCTTTCACCTCTGTGGACCCTTTTTGAGCCCCTTCCTCCTCACAGCGGAGTTTGTATGTGGATTGGGTTTCAAACTGTGCATTATTGCATGGAATTCCCCAATCTGGGTTTCCTCCTTCATCTGGAAGTGAACATTTCTTTATCATCTCATATTCGACATGTTGTTGGGTCTGTAATTACAGACCCATGTCAGACCAACGCACTTTTTTACCTTATGTCTTCCGATTTTGATAAAAATTGCTGTGCTTGTAGGTCCTAACAGGAACGTTATTATAAGAGGGCAGCAAACTGAATGAGATTCGGGAATGCAGAATGAACTGTTTACAAAAAGAATATCATTATAACAGAGCTGTTTATAATGAGGGCTAACTATTTCATTAGGGTCATTCCATGTCAGACCAACGCACTTTTTTACCTTATGTCTTCCGATTTTGATAAAAATTGCTGTGCTTGTAGGTCCTAATGAGCAATGAATGCACACCAATTTTTAGCCCGATCCGACCTACCATGTGGTCAGGGCAGAAACCACAAAAAATTTACATTTTCAGAGTAAAATACCACCCTTTTGGTACAAATATGTCAAAACCATGTCAATTTTCATTGAACATATGCAAAATTGGTATTAAAATAATGAGAATTGCATGCTAAAATTAACTCTTTTGTCAAAATGAAATTTTGTGAAAAGTAGGTCGCCATGACCTTTAGTATGTTATCGTGACCTTTGACCCAAGTTTTGTAATAATGTATCATTCCGAAAATCAACGAAATGAAAATGAATTGATAGAGCATGTCTTCCTCTATCAGAATCCACTAAGAAAAAATTGGGGTATTCAAAATTTACAACTTTATGACTATTTTTGTATATAGTCGGGGGGTTTGAGCCCACCCTCTCCAAAGTTGTAAATTTGTTTTGGGGTCATTTATTTTTACTATGCAATGTCTACTATGAAAAGACCTGTGTTAAAAGAGGGAAACATTTCCGCAGCACACCATCAACTTGTTGATGTGTTTTTATATATTTTAAAACCCAATAATCACCTGTGGATATTCAATAGGTGCCTTGCGATTTCAGACACCTTTTTAAGCCTATAGAATTGTTCAATCCTGCTTGTTTTCTGGCTGTATATATTCGGTTAACCGTTCCTGATGGGTAAGAACATGATTCAGTGTAATTTGACCTAAATTAAGGGAGATACATTGGTAGCTCCATGCGGAAAATTTGCCCCATTGATTATTACAAAGATAAAATACTTCCCTGATCGACCTGCATGATCGACCTGATGAAGAGTCATTACTTTTGAACAAGAACGAAAACAAAACCACTTCCAGAGCTAGCTGTAGACAAACTGTTGACTCTGAATGAGATATCGATTGGTTACCCTGTCAGGTTCATCAGTGGTAATGAGGTGTCAATTAAGATCGTGACAGTCACTGCTATTATAGTACTATGACCGTGCATTATACTCTATTATATAACACCCAAGCAGATTCTTGCCATTTGATTGGAAGGTTGCCTGTCACGTGATGGCAAATAAACGTACCATTCGCCTTGCATTTTTCGTTCTATTCACCGTGCATTTTTCGTTCCATTCGTTTTGTTCTATTGCACGCTCGCCCGCCCGTATTGTTATCCTTTATAGTATAGTGTTATCCTCCAATCAAATGGCAAAGATCTACTTGGCTGTTATATAAAACAAATAATGAATGTTTGTGAGTGTAATGGTAAGAATATTTCCATTCGTTGAAAGATGGAATGTTCCTTTCAACTCGGCTTCGCCTCGTTGAATGGAACATTCATGAAAATATTCTTACCATTGCACTCATAAACATTCATTATTTTTATACTGTCTCTAGCATGTCTAGTGCAACTGGCTCAAGCTCTATGGAGGAGTCCAACCCAGGATAGCTTTGGGCCCAAGTTGATAGAGCTGCTCTAAGCAGAAAATATTGCTTAAACAGTTTGCTGCTAAGCAAAACAGAGAAGAATACCACCATTCACAGATGGAACGTGAAGGTGCTATCGCACTCCTATTTTGGCTAGTAGTTACTAGAAACATTATTTGGAAGCAAATTTTGTTGTGATTTGCTACTCTTTTGCTTGAGCTTATGAAATAGGGTTCGGCTTTTAGTTCAGATTGTAAGTTGGGGTTCCAGGCATGTTACTGTGGCTGTGTTAGGGAGACACTTAGTCATAATTAGATTCATCTTTAGATTGGATATAAACGCTGTTGGTTTTGCCAATGGTTTCTTCCTCCATGTTCCTGTGTGTTGTAAAACTATAAATTACAGCGTAATGCACGATAAAGAACCCAAGCAATAAGAGGAGCTTTCTAGCAATGCACGTTGACAGCAATATTGTAGCACAGCACCTTCCCATACAAGATAAATGGGTCACATAACTAAATAGCTACACCCCCCCCCAATTCTGTCTTTGTTCTCACTTGCCTGACCCAAATTGAAAATGTCTGGTTACGCCACTGGCTCTTGTAATCTACCAGTTGTATAAAAACAAAGTGCTATAAAAAAAACGACTGCCGCTTACCAGTCAATCACGTTCCAATCAAAGTTTCTTTGTTCACTCCTAAAATAAATTAAAATGTACCTGATCTGTTTTCCCTGTACCTTATTACATAATATTTAAAGTCGCATCCCAGTCGACCTGCTGCTTCCCACAGGTTGTATCATAAACTTGGGTGTGATCCCTGGTTATACGGCAGATTCAGGTTGAATGGCTACTGACTGGCACCCAAAACAAAGATATTGACAAGATAGGGAAACTGCCAATATAAGCACATAGCTAGCTTAGTTGGTAGAGAGCTGGCATGTTAAGTTGGAAGGTTACAGGTTCAAATCTCGTTCTAGCCAATTTGATCGGTATTCACCCCAAAATTGAATGAACATTTACCCAGTCAGTTTCCCTTGCGGATTTATTTGATTAAGCTGTGTACAAATTAAATCAATATTAGTTTCAATTTATCATTAGTTTGATTTGTATGAATTTCTCAAATAGGTTAAACCCTTCATAGTGAGATCCTTCGTACCAGCAACAAACAGGAAAACCAGAGGTGACTCCCTGGATGGTTTACCCTGGTGTCTTTAAACTGGACAAGACTACACCCTGAGATGAATTACTTAGGCCCTAAGATAAAGCAGTAATCTTGTGCATCACTGGATTCTAAGAATTCAACCCTCATGTAAGTTTCAGTCAATCTCAAAACATACTTCATTAACCTTAATTAACCCCCTATTTTCTTTGGTTTAAAACCTACTAGCTAGAGACCCACTGCAGTACAGTATCCTCCAAAAACACACACTCTGTGGTAACTCAACACCAAAAGGTTTGGTATGCCTGTTCCAATGATAAGCAATTGGCCCTGCACTCCCAATCCTTACAGACAAATCCTTACAGACAACTTCCTAAAAAGGATTTTACAAGATTTGTGGCTGTTGGCGTTAAGAAATTCAATCACTCGTCTTAAAAATAAAAGCATAAGTTAGCCATCTTACATTGTAGGTCTTAATCCCTGACTATACAAAGTTGTTTGATGTGCACAAGAAGCCTGTTGATGCATTGGGCTTAATTCTGAGAAGTGAAGAGTCTGTGTACTCGACCAAACCAAACCAAGGTTATTTAGTTGAAGAAAAACAATTAAATAAAAAATTCAAGTTAAATAAACAGAAAAAATAACTTTAAAGTATGGTACAACTGCACATGCCTTTGAACAAGTGAGGCCCACTGAATTCCAGATAAGAGTGCCATATTTTTATGAATTTTCAAAGCACATTTTCTACTTGGATATCAGTTTTACTTGGAAAGCAGACTAACCAAGATTTCAGGAACAGGTTTTGTTTTTCTTCTGTTGCTCTTCTGTTGCCCTTCGAAATCCCTCATAATGTTTACCGATTTTCAAGTATGTAAGGCAAAAGCTGGAAAGTAGGCAATCACCAAGGATTGTGTACAAACCTGTTTGATATTTCTTGTGATACACAGCACCTGTAGGCCCGATAAACCTCCTGATTGGGATGTGCTGGGTTTAGAATAAGGGGTATAGGGGTATGACCATGGGGGTAGGGGGAGCAACTGCCAAACCAAAATTGGGCAAAATACCGGGAAAAATTCGGGCACAGCAAGAAGAAGAAAAAATTGAGCAGAGATTAGAAAGAAAAAAAACCCACTTTTTATCTGGTTAAACTTTTCTGACAAATGAACCCTTCTGGCCCCCCTTAACAAAAGCAGATATGTGGCCAAGCCTTTAAGAGCATCAAACTTAAGTTGGACATAAGGTCTGGTGTCTAATTCTTCAGGGTGTGGGTTCCAATCCATCTCATGACACTTGTGTCCTTGAGCGAGACACTTCTCCGTACCCAGGGGTGAATTAGATACCTGTTAGGGTAGAGATGGTTCTTAGGAGTGATTTAGCTTGGTGTGTTACATGTCTGGCAGCACAGGCTGTACCCAAAAGAGAGCTGAGATGGTTTAAAATGAAACAATTGCCCCAATGTCCAAATTTTGCAGCACCATGAGTGTCACTGAGTGGTGAATTTGAGCCAGAGTTTAAATCAGACTTAATTTTCCTTAGCTTGTCCCTATATCTCTCTCTTCAGACCCTTGCTATATCTGGGAGCCAGCAGGAACCCGTCAACACTCTACACTGGTCACTAGATGCAGCACAGTATGTAAGTATAAAGCAATCATGAAATCACTTAAACAAGAAGTTTCAATTTGGCATCAAATTAGACCTTCCAGATTGTCCTGACAGATCAGGACAATCTTTGTAACTAAGAGATTTAATTTTTCAAACATTTTGAATGTCTTACAGAGAGTAGCTACCTTTAGCACCCCCTCCAAAATAGTAATTTGTTTTGTACATGGCTATAGATCAATACTTATAAGCAGGAACTGATGTTTATAGTAAACCCTCCCCAGAAAAACCTTAAACAGTTTAATCAACCTGGGTTAATGTGCTCCCTCTATCAATTGAATTATGGACCGGTTTAACCTGCGATCCAAGTGACCATAGGTTTTCCCGGCCAATTTCAACAAAAGTAAAGTCAATTTAAGACCCAGCTTAATCAATTTTGTTTGAAAATGAATGCTCTGTTGCATCAGTAAAAAGAGTAATTCGGTTTCAAAAACTCAGCACTCTCTGGACAAATAAGAGCATTCAAGTTCATGTCGCAAAGATCATTCAATTTCACAAAAGCCAACAGGAGGCTGGTCAACCGTTCAGTTATGTCAATTGTGAAGCAAAGTTCAACTGAAGAACGGTGAAAATGTAGTATTGATCAACCATAAATGAAACAGAATAAATGAAATTAATCTGAATAAAAAGAATAAAATTATTAGACTAAGCTAAGTATGACTTTTGGAGGCCACAAATTCGTGTACAAATCAAATTCGATTTTTGACGGATGGAAAGAATAAGAAGGAAAACAAAATCTTGACGAAAACAAGAGGTTTTCCTACTACTATGTCGGAACAGCTAATAACAATGGAGACTAGTAATGCACCACTAAATTTCACCCACATCTAAAAACTAATAACTTCTATATGGTTTTATTAAAGTTACTATAAATTTATTACTTATAGTTTGTCTATTAGTTCACAAATTTGACAAAATGTGATGAAGGATCTATGTTAAATAGTTTTTGTAACTTTTTAATGTTAAACTCTTTATTGTGGTTGATAGTCTTGATGGTCTTTACTTTTACTCCACGAATAACTAATTAACTAATTAACTTAATAACTATTAAACAGACACCAAAACAAATTTATTCGTTATATTTTTTCTCTCCTGTCTCATACTAAAGTCAAAGGTCATAGTGTGCATCTCTCTCTTTTGTTCTTTTTTTATTATATATATATTTAAACCTATCCATTCTAAGGTTTTAGAACATCCGGGCAATTTTTCCAAGTGGCGATTTGGTCCAGCTGAACAGCTCCTGGATTTCTATAGCTGTCAGCTCGGTGGGTTCAAATCCTGGTGGGTCTCTTTTTTATCAGTAAAAAACTTGTCTTCCCATGTAGGCCTACATGTATTATTTGAAACAATTAATTTTTAAGTGTTACTTTAGATAAATTCAACCCTGCATCAAAATCCAATGAACCTTTACCCCCACATAACAAGACTTCTTCTACTCAGCATCCCCTCCCAATCAGGCCTAATCCTATACCCATCGCATTCACGCCCCCCCCCCCCCAAGCATGATAATTTATACTGCTAGTCCATCTCCCCTACCCTCAAATCGAACTCCCAGTTCATGGGCCCCAGCCATCTACCCAGTTTGATCATAATCATGTCAAACGAGCCGCACCCCAGAAAATTACTCCCCGTCCGACTATCTCATGGAATGAGCAAAAAAAACCAACCCAAAACCCAAAACCAACAACAACAACAGGTACCCGATTACCGTCTTTAACCATATAGTAGGGGTCGGGGTACTCCACGGCTTGATGCCATGACGCGATTACCATCATTAACCATATAGTAAGGGTCAGGGTACTCGACGGCTCGATGCCATGACGCGATATTCAAAATGGCCACCGCCATGCTCGATTTACTGTTAACTCCGTGGATTTGTTACGTTCATTTGGTGTGATTTAATGTCTCTAGAGGTAAGCTTTATCATGTAGTTTATTTAAGTTCAAAATGTAGAATAGGAATAGGCCTTGTGGAACCCGTGTAAACACTAAGATTGTCATCAAACGGGTAATTTTCCACCTCATGCACGTAAACAACGGCACTTGAAAGTACAAGGCCGGAAGTAGTTTTTTAAGCGTTTGGCATATGGCGTAGGTCATTGGGGTGTGCCAGTCCATGTCAGCTTGCCGTCAATCAAATGAAACAATCGACTTTTCTTTTTAGAGTATTAGGGCTACATAATGTTTTACCAACTGTAGTTTTCATAATGTTGTATTTATACCTCAATGCGTGGATTATTGTTTATCTGAGAGTGAGATCATACATTCATACATCAATTCACCCTGAACCTAACCAAATTGTTTTTGTCTTTTTAAGCCACCATAGGCATATGAAGGTTGGGGGAGGGGGGTTGTTGGGTATCGATTTAAACATAAACTTTGCTGATTTTAAGTTGTGATTTTTTTGAAACGATTACCGAAGAAAGAAAACGACGATCTGTGTAATTTTATTTCTGGTTGATAATGATGTTCAATGTTGTGTGTATTGGAACCTTGCCCAAATCACTGTAAATAAATGCAACAAATAAATAAAAGCAAGAGTAGTTAGTAATAATACATGTATTAGGAACTTCTGTCATACTTACAATTTTAAAATGGTAAGTTATGAGCTCTTCGGTAAAGGAAAATGTACGGCCCATAATAATAACAATGTTTTAAAATTAAGATTTTATCGCCTCTTTTCTTTGACGAAAATAATTACAAAATTGGAGTTAGATTTCTAGTTTAAAAAAACAAAACAAAAAACGACAAACAAAAACTATTTTTGAAATTGAAAATCAGGTTCTGCGGGCGTTTCTAACAAAATTCTAGTTTGTACACGTGTTGTTATTACAGTATTATTATTATTTTTACCAACGATTGTTTTGAGTTGCCCCTGACGTTGATAACACCCCACAATTATTTGCCGCACAAATCACTGTATACGCAACGTCAAATTCCTCCTCAAAGACGCCGAGTGTGCTTCGCAAAGTAATAATTTAAAAACACTTTACTATATAAAATAATAAGTAAATGCTACAATTTGTTCACACACACAAAAGATAGCCTTTCGATTATCATTATGTAAATAAATTAAGCAAACAAAAATTTGCATTAATTTTAAAACGAATTTATGTAAACAAAACAGTAGACGTTTTCAATAAATTCTTGTACCAAAAATCCTTATAGCTGAAAAAGGGGTCCCGATATCGACCATTCAAGGAAGCTGAATCCTTGACCCAATTTATATGTTCAGCGTTCACAGTGTGACACGCGGCCAATAAATGATGCATTTAACACGCAAGGAAGAAAACAACAACAACACCCAAACAACTATAACTGATTCCCCTTTTGTATTCTCACAAACAATTTATAGAGAAAAATAAATAACTACATAAATAACTAAATAAAATATACAATTCATTTGAACGACCACCTTTTTATCAACTCAGTCCAATCATTCAGTCCATGCCCGAACCCGGTCTCTTTCCAATGTATTATTCAAACCCTAACGAAACCACTCAACCGAACGTGCAAACTCCAGCGAGAACACCAGTGAAATGTTTACAGCTAGCCTTAATTGTTAGTTTTCACTGACCACGACATGAACGAGACTCTAAAACCCTTTAACATTCCAGCTCTGGGCGTATTCCTTCATTCCACAACCAGTACCACCGAATCAGACACTCAAATATTATCCAACAAAAACACCTGTGAAATTACGGTGTGGCCCTTCTCCGCTTTTTACAATTCATGTTCTTGGTCACAATCCACTCGTGGTCGTCAACCCGGTTACCCGGCTGACCCTCTCCAATTCAATGCATCATCCCAGACAATACCACGGCGATTCCCCACCAAGAGCAGTCTGGTAGTGGTAGAATCAACGCTGTTATTCCCGCCGTCATGTTGATCCAAGCTAGCCTATACACTGTATACCGGAGACCCGCAACAACCCCTAATGTATTCCCATCAGTAGTCAGACCAATAATTCCCCCAGACCGTTTCAAATGTGAACTAATTTTCTATACCTACAGCGTGTGCCTTCAACTCAAATGTTTTCCAAGTCCAAACCAAAGAGGCCTAAGTAAACTAGTGGTATAGCGTGTGCCTTCCATTCGCAAAGTATAAAGCAAGGATTTCCCCATGCCATAGTACCCTGCGTCAGTGGTTTAGTTACTAAACCAATTTTCTCAAGTCCGAACCAACGATACCCCTGTATATCTATACCACTGAGACCTCCATGCCCTCACCCATTCCCATAAAGTAAACTAATGGTATAGCGTGTGCCTTCACTCGCAAATTATTTAAGTATTATAAGTATAAAGCACTGATTTCCCATGCCGTAGTATCCTGTGTAAAGTATTCCATTTGCAAATTATTTACTAAGTATAAAGCACTGATTTCCCATGCCATAGTATTCTGTGTAAAGTATGAATCGAAGGTTCATCAAGTCTAAAATGCGAATTATCCTGGGGGGACCCACAAGGGGTGTTGTGGGTGGGTGTCGGACACCGAAGCCAGCGGCTCCCGGTTCGAGCCGCGGTGGCGACCGCGCGGTCGCCACTCACCGCGCAGTGGCACGAACCGCTCTCACGTGCTTAGAAAGGAAACTTAGAAACTTAAAACTTAAAACGAACCTATGCACTTTTTTTCTTTGTTTTTAAATTTTTTTATAAAAAGAGTTTTTTTAAAAGGCCTTGATATTTTTCGTAGCCGGGATTCGATCCCGGGACCTCTCGGTCCAGAGTCCGGAGCCCTTCCACTGGGCCACTGCTCCTCTTACTTAATTTGCGTTCGAGTTTAATTTTAAACCTTAGAATGAACAACTTCAAATCAACAACGTATAAAAAGAACACCCGGGAATCGAACCCAGTACCTTTGGGTTCAGAGTCGGGAGCCCTTCCACTGGGCCACTGCTCCTCTTACTCAATTTGCGTTCGAGTTTAACTTTAAACCTTAGAATGAACAACTTCAAATCAACAACGTATAAAAAGAACACACGGGAATCGAACCCAGTACCTTTGGGTTCAGAGTCGGGAGCCCTTCCATTGGGCCACTGCTCCTCTTACTCAATTTGCGTTCGAGTTTAATTTTAAACCTTAGAATGAACAACTTCAAATCAACAACGTATAAAAAGAACACACGGGAATCGAACCCAGTACCTTTGGGTTCAGAGTCGGGAGCCCTTCCACTGGGCCACTGCTCCTCTTACTCAATTTGCGTTCGAGTTTAACTTTAAACCTTAGAATAAACAACTTCAAATCAACAACGTATAAAAAGAACACCCGGGAATCGAACCCAGTACCTTTGGGTTCAGAGTCGGGAGCCCTTCCACTGGGCCACTGCTCCTTTTACTCAATTTGCGTTCGAGTTTAATTTTAAACCTTAGAATGAACAACTTCAAATCAACAACGTACAAAAAGAACAACCGGAATCGAACCCAGTACCTTTGGGTTCAGAGCCCAGAGCCCTACCACTGGGCCACTGCTCCTCTTACTTAATTTGCGTTCAAGTTTAATTTTAAACCTTAGAATGAACAACTTTGAATCAACAACGTACAAAAAGAACAACCGAGAATCGAACCCAGTACCCCTGGGTTCAGAGTCGGGGGCCCTTCCACTGGGCCACTGCTCCTCTTATTTAAAGTGCGTTCGGGTTTAATTTAAAACCCAATACATCAAATCAACAACGGCCAAAAAGTAAGCTAATGGTATACCCGAAGCGTTGCCTTGCTCTCGCAAATTATTTACATTATACCAAGTGTAAAGCAAGGATTTCCCTATGCCATTGTACCCTGCGTAAACCAACGGTCTTATTTTAAGCGTACAAAAAGAACACCCGGGAATCGAACCCAGTACCTTTGGGTCCAGAGTCGGGAGCCCTTCCACTGGGCCACTGCTCCTCTTATTTTAAATTGCGTTCGGGTTTAATTTAAAACCCAATACATCAAACCCAATACCATTCGAACTCGGTACCATGGGGTTCGGAGTCCCTATCCTTGTCCACAAGGCCACTGGTCCTCTGCCTTATTTGCATATTAATATGGTATAGAATCTCAGAATGTTATTAACACCGTTAAAGTAGAGACGTATAAACAGACACGATGAAAGGATTGGGACTGGATACGAGGGTTGTGGCATACACAAGGCCAGTTATTTCGCAGGTGTTCTGGATAAATAAAACGCACGGGACTGAAACGAGGAATAGCCTGGGAAAATAGCAGTGACCGAAAAAATCTCAAAAAATGGAGCGAATTGGGGGGGGGGAGGGCATGTTCACACCGAGGGCATAATGTGACCAACAAAATCATAACATTTTGTGTTTAGGCCTACCTTATACTTTTAGTCTAAGTAAACTTACTGAAAAGGCTGCATCATATCAAGTCATCAACCACGTCAACAACAACAACTTTGATGAGAAATTCCAATCCGCTTATAAAGCACACCACAGTACAGAAACGGCCTTGCTTAAGGTCAAAAGTGACATTTCACATTCTCTTGACAAAAACAAAGTTGTTCTCATGGTTTTACTTGATATGTCTGCAGCCTTTGACACAATTGATCATCATATTCTTTTGGACAGGCTTGAGACCCGTTTTGGTATTACAGGTGTTGCCCTTGCATGGTTCCAGTCTTACCTAAATGATCGCTGTACCAAAGTGTCCATTAGAAATGCAGTATCTGATAACCATGTTCTTAAATGTTCCATACCACAGGGCTCTGTTATAGGACCACAGGGATTTATCATGTACACTCATCCTATTGGCGACATCATCAGAGACCACAATATTAATTTCCATGTCTATGCCGACGACACCCAACTTTATACTGAATTTGACCCCAAGGTTCTAGGTGATTGCACACTTGCCCTTAGAAATCTTTCTACCTGCATCTCTCAAATCAACACCTGGATGAGAAACAATAGGTTGCAACTAAATCAAGAGAAAACAGAATTTATGGTTTTTGCCTCTCCGAGGGTTCTTAACATACTTCCCAACATCCAGCTCGACTTAGACGACATATCCATCAACCCCTCTGCCACTGTTAAAAATTTGGGTGTAAATCTTGACCAATCCCTCTCCATGACCAGTCACATAAATTCTGTATGTAAGAGTGTTAACTTTCATATCCGTAATTTATGGCGTATTCGCAGGTTTCTTACTCAGTCGTCATGCCATCATGCTGTCAGATCATTGGTTCTTTCTCGCATTGACTACGCCAACACACTATTGTACGGTGCCAGAGAAGTAGATCTCAAGCGTCTTCAGCGCCTTCAAAACAAAGCTGCTCGTCTTGTGTTTGCCTGTGGCAGAGAACAAAATTCCCCTGACCTGCTGAGATCTCTTCACTGGCTGCCAGTACGAGAAAGAATCAAATACAAAATCCTTCTGTATGTTCACAAATGTCTTCATGGTCAAGCACCAAAATACCTCACAGAAAACTTCATCCTCTACAATACTGGTCATTCTGAAGACCGTAGAAGGCTTCGCTCTGCGTCTGACGTCACACGCTTGGTTGTTCCTCGCTCCTACAAAAAGGCTGGAGACAATTCATTCTTCAATGCAGCTCCTAAGCTTTGGAACCAACTGCCCTGTGACGTCAGAGAAGCAGTGTCCACTTCGGTCTTCAAGCGGTCTCTCAAAACGTTCTTGTTTCCTACAGAGTGCAACTAATAGTTTCTTTGCTATGTTTTCTACTTGTTTTGTTCTATTTTTCTTGTAAGGCGCTGTGTTCATTGTAGAGCGCCATAGAAATGTTTATTATTATTATTATTATTATTAATTGAACTCCAGATAGACAAGGCACGGATTCTTGTTCGTGTTTTTTTCTTAATGTTCGAGTTTATTCATTTCATTTACAATTGAACTTCCATAAAAATCAAGATAATAAGACTGCAGACATATAACACACTCGAAATTTAACAGCAAAGGAAATATGAATAAAAAATTTAAATTTAGAAATAAAAAGAATTCAGACGTATGTGTATGTGTAAATAAAACAAATGTTGACAATGTGAATGAAGCTGTCATACGGCACCAGTCACTGTGCCAGACTTGGGCCCATTTTGAAGTCATGTAAGATAGGCTATACACGTCTGGAAGTGAATAATTAGACGTATATAACTCCCTGTCAACGGGAACACAGCAAACGATACTGAATAACAGAGCACCATAGTGAACGATTACACGCTATCGCCCATTGTGTTGTGAACAGTAAGCATACCAATCAAACCGAATGTGTAAAATTGAACATACGTACAGCTACTAGAAACATACATAGCGCAAACATTGCTATTATCAGTGCTCTCATGGGTCTGAGAGACTTATTATAGAACCAGAATAAACAAGTATACATTAGTCTTGCCTGAACAGTTCGCTGGTGATTAAAACTACGACAAAAATGCTCTATTTATCGTCCACGGAGACAGCAAGGTTCAATCGTGCTTCGAGACCATCTTGAATACACATGTACGCAGCACATTGCCGGGTACCCTGAATAAAGCGTTGATTGGTTGATAAAAGACCAACTGGGGAACCCGACTATTCGTTCTCTTGTTGCACGGTTTGAAAAACTCTGCCCTCACATAATGATCCAGCGGGGAAACAATATGAAAACTTTAGTTACACCATTCCAACCAAAAATTATGTCAAACCTACAGTTAAAGTCCGAATAGTCCACTTTTCAATTTTGGTATAAAAACATTTAAGCGAAAGTGTGCCTCACTATAAAAAATACTGTTTTTGTTGTTGTTGTTGTTGTTGTTTTTTTTTTTTTTGGGGGCCTCATTTTTTTCTTCAAATTTCTTTAGAAGATTGTACAAATAAATGACAAAAAAACAACAAATTGACATCTTTGGAGGGGGTGGGCTCAAGCCCCCCGACCCCCCCCCCCCCCACGTATGTGGTGAGGATGTACGTGCATAGTGTGCATGCAGCAGGAAATAAAAAGCACACAATATAATACAGCTGTGCAATACAGCTGTGCAATATTATATAAATATCACACTGTTGTTTGTATGGATAGACTAATCAGGATCTACATGCAAGATTCAATTTTGCTTGAAGATAATACTCAATATCGCAATCAAAGTTACCTGACCCATTCATCACTGCGCTTCATTTTGTTCCTTTGAAATGAACTGTTTTTTGTTCCTTTGAAAAGTGCGTTGGTCTGACATGGAATGACCAACATGCGAGGAAGGAATGGTATAAAAAAGAAGCGATCGCTCCAATACCATTTAAATGTTTTTGAGGTCTCAAAAGTTTTCTAATCCAGCATGATTTGTTTTGCTACAAAATACAGTATGAGCCCCCCCCCAACCCCCACCCCCCAAAAAAGAGCCAATCCTGGGTACGCCACTGCTGATAATTTAAAGTATGATTCTGGTTAGACCACATCAGCCATCAACATGAGAAATTCCCCAAACAAGAATAATTTTTAGTAACAATTGAAACAGAGCAGTAAGTTGTGTTAGTGGATTTCTAACGTAAAGTCTATAAATTGACTAATTTGTAACCTATACCAACTGTACAAAAATAGTCATAAAGTTGTAAATTTTGAAGACCCCAATTTTTTCTTAGTGGATTCTGATAGAGGAAGACATGCTCTATCAAGTCATTTTCATTTCGTTGATTTTCGGAATGATACATTATTACAAAACTTGGGTCAAAGGTCACGATAACATACTAAAGGTCATGGTGACCTACTTTTCACAAAATTTAATTTTGACAAAAGAGTTAATTTGAGCATGCAATTCTCATTATTTTAATAAATTTGCATATATTCAATGAAAATTGACATGGTTTTGACATATTTGTACTAAAAGGGTGGTATTGTACTCTAAAAATGTCAAATTTTTGTGGTTTCTGCCCTGACCACATGGTAGGTCGGATCGGGCTAAAAATTGGTGTGCATTCATTGCTCATTAGGACCTACAAGCACAGCAATTTTTGTCAAAATCGGAAGACATAAGGTAAAAAAGTGCGTTGGTCTGACATGGAATGACCCTAACTGAAATAGTTAGCCCTCATTATAAACAGCTCTGTTATAATGATATTCTTTTTATAAACAGTTCATTCTGCATTCCCGAATCTCATTCAGTTTGCTGCCCTCTTATAACAACGTTCCTGTTATAAAAAGAGGAAATTGGGCAAGTCCTAGTGATCTTGTTAATGAGAGTCAACTGTAAATAACTTTTCTTGCTGTGCATGGAATTAATTGTTTTGGTTTTTAACAAACTGCAGTTTAACCCTGGATTTTGGCAGATAATGGTTAATAACATTTTAAAAGTGTTCTTCCATGTACAAAAAATAAGGTCAACGGTGTGTTTGGTTAACGGATATCTATTAAAAAAACCAGCATTTTTTGATAAAATGATGTTCAAATGTTGTTGTTGAAGTTGACAGGAACCACTGCAATAAAACCTAAAAGTTTTACATGGAAATTCTGTCTGTGTTAATAGGTGATGGACTTGTAAATGATCGTATCAATGCAATATACATACAAATATCAGGAATAAATCATGGTTTTCATGCTAAGATTGGAAAATATTTCACAATGTTTGATGCTGCCTCATTATTTTATTCTGAGAAATTGTTTTGGTGAAGGAAACTCGGATAGGGAGGAATGGTTATGGAGTAACTGTTTGCCCCAGATTCGCAGGAGCTTGGAAATAGGAGAAGTGGCAGTGACTTCATAACTAGATATCTTTTTTTTTGGGGGGGGGTGGCAGATAAACACTTTTGGAGCTTTGTACTTTATTCAGAGAAACTATTTGTATGACTGTAGCCACATTTGTTTTATTAACTCTTGAGAAAATGTTGACTAGATCTCAGGATCTGAGGGTTTGTCAAGCTTTGATCTCTGGGCTGATGGGCGAGAAGGGCATCTAGCAGGAAGCTCAAGCCCGCCTGCCCCGTGGTAATACGTCCACTGTGTATGAGCAACTCCATCCGTTTTGCTCTGCATTTTTCTTGTTTCCTCCTCTTTTAGTATGTTGATATTTGGCCTAAATTCCTTTATCTATTTAATAAAGGGAACAGTTAATATCATTCCTTTTCATTAAAACATTTGTCTCTATTTGCCCATATAACTTGGGGAAAAAATCAACCCTAGAGTGGTTTTTGATTAAGTTAAAAACCCATTCTTCAACCACCAAACAGCTGTAATGTTAGATTGTATGTATTTTCCATTTTTTAAAATGTAGGTATTTACTTTTTAACGATATTTTGGGGCTATTTTTATGTGCTTTTTAAAATTTTATTTTAGACCTTTTAGTTTGCCGCACAAACGACAGGCTGCCACTTGTTGAGTAATTGTTGAGTCAAATGTTTTTGTTGAAGTTGACAGGAACCACTGCAATAACACCTAAAGGTTGTACATGGAAATTATGTCTCCGTTAATAGATGATGGACTTGTAAATGATCGTATCAATGCAATATACACACAAATACCAGGAATAAATCATGGTTTTCATGCTAAGATTGTACGTTGCGACCTGGGCCTAATTTCATAGAGCTGCTTAAGCAGAAAATAATGCTTAACAATTTCCTGCTAAGCAGAAATGAGAAGGAAACCAGTCACAATTTGTACACGTGACATGGTAGTTTGGCTGGTACCCTCATTCTGGTAAGCAAAATTTTATTGTGCTTAGCAAATTGTTGTGCTTAAGCAGCTCTATGAAATTGGACCCTGTTGGGAGTGCAATCTGTATGATGTACCAACATTGTTGGTGTTCTCTGAAAGAGTGTATTGAATAGTTGTCATATTTGAAAATGTTAAATTAAGGCCTAGTGACTAACTCATCTTTTGATCAAGCGTCATGGGAAAACACAACCCTAGCAATCCAGGCAGAACCAGGCGGGAATTATATGGAGGGCACATACCCCCAAATTGTTAGAGTTTGGAGGTAAGCATTGCTGACTTCATTGCGCCGTCGCTGTCACTGACTTGTGCTTTAAAAAAAAGGGCACAATACACATGACAAATTAGTTTCATTCCCATTGTAACAATAAGAAATAATAAAATTGACCTTTAAATTCTGTTTGGGTCAAACTATAGTGGTATCATTATTACGAACTTTCTTGTAGTACAAATTGTAATATAACAACATTGTTCAACAATTAGTACATGTACCCATTAGTCAAGCTTTCAGATAAATTACTCACCGAGCTCATGAGTTTGTTGGATAGTTGAATTCTGGTCATAGGGTTTATAAAGTGAACACTGTGGGCAAATTTTAGGCATAAACACCCCAAGTTAAGTAGAGTACCCATCGATGTCACTTGGAAGGAATACAATTGATCATTTTATGACGTTGAATCAGGTTTAAATATTTTGTGTATCACACCGAGCTGCTTTCAAATGGCGTCAGTATGCCCACGTGATCACCAATAAGAAGAAATAACGCCACCACCCAAATATACTATGCCAACTTTGCAGCAGACGGGCGCAAGTCTTTTTGAATGAATAAGCTTTTTAATATTTGAATAGATAAAGAATTTTAATAAAAAACATATAAATATATACAAATTAAAATCTAAATGAACAGTTAAATAAATAGATCCTCTTCACGTTTTAACTGTTTCTTTTGAAACGAACTTGTTCAATGTTCAATATCCGGTCCTCTAAAAAATATGTGCATGCATGTTTTAAAGAGGTCAAATTAAGTTATGTGTGAAAAATTACTATTCATCTCATGTCATTTTCACCAGACCAAAATTTGAAACATGAAGTGTTGGATATCAACAGCAGACGGGACTGTACACTCCAAAGGGGAATTTGTGCGCCAGTCAAATAGTCAAATTCATTGCCGCTTTGATTGAATACCCTCAACATTTAGGAATGAACACAAAGTTCTCTTTACAAAAATGTACATGACCACATATTGAAATATGACGTCACAAAAACTGCACTTGAATGGTATTAAACCTAGTGGCATTATTTAAACTATTTTAATTTGAAGTTAGAGTTAGTTGTAATTTTTCCCATTTTCATTAACGGCTCTTTCTAATAGAAAATTAGTGCATCACAAAATTGACCCTGAGACCCATCTTGAACTTGTCAGTAGTGCAGTAAGGGCTATAGGGGGTTAATGACTTATTTGTGGTGGCGGTACTTCCATCTAAGCTGCCATTAAAGAGTACACTCCCCTTGAGCCATCTGACCATGAAGACCATTGCCTTACTGACTGGTAAGGTCTAAGGAATTAGTTGATTTAACCAAAAGTGAAAACGCCAGTCTAATAGTAATTATTTATAATAAGTGATTCGTTCACCAATCCTTGATCCCCAAGTTGGATTAGTCATAAAACAAATTAAACCGGCGGATTATGCGGCACGTCCGGAAAAGCAATAAAGACAATTGTACATCCATGCCATTAAAGGTTTCAATTATTTATATAAACAAACCTTGAGTCTCATAAAAGATCCCTGGCCACTCCATAAAGCTGCTACCCAAGGTTTCGATTAGCAAGTTTGCTTCCTTTTCAGAATTTCGTTGATCCCCAACCATGTTCCGTCCAAACGAAGGCACCTATAGCTGGTAGCTGGTTCTTCATTCTGCTTACCGAAACTATATGTCTAAGCCGTTTCATTAGTGGCAACAGTTGTATATAAAAGAGGTACTCATCCAATATCTCATTCACTTTCAAGTTATACTCGGATGCTATTTTGACGAAATAAGCCAAAACATGGAAGGCATTTCAAGTATCGGGTCAATAAGACGATTTCTTCAAGCATTCTTGATTCTGTTAGCCCGAGTCGACGTGTCAGAGCAAACTGCTTGTGGCAAGTTAACGTATACATTTTTCGCTGCTGGCAATCGAGTTTTACAAAACTCTGTAGTCTGGAGCAGAGTTATCAACACAAGTGGAACCTGTGTCAGTATTTGTCACTCTGTACCAGAGTGTCTATCTGTTAATTACAACCATAATACTCGTATCTGTGAGCTAAACGATGCAACCAGATCTGATTTTCCTGACCAATTGACCACACAATTCGCTAGTGTGTATTATGATGACAATGAAGACACTCTCAGCTTTAAATACGAGTTCTATTCGACTCAACCAGACACTGTATCTCCCGTCATGAAAGTCACCACATCGACTGATCAAACGACTCATCCGGAGGCCGTATCTCTCTCCCTGGAAGTCACCACATCGACCGACCAGACGACTCATTCGGGGGCCGTATCTCCCTCCCTGGAAGTCACCACATCGACCGACCAGACGACTCATTCGGAGGCCGTATCTCCCTCCCTGGAAGTCACCACATCGACCGACCGGACGACTCATTCGGAGGCCGTATCTCCCTCCCTGAAAGTCCCCACATCGACCGACCGGACGACTCATTCGGAGGCCGTATCTCCCTCCCTGAAAGTCCCCACATCGACCGACCAGACGACTCATTCGGAGGCCGTATCTCCCTCCCTGGAAGTCCCCACATCGACCGACCAGACGACTCATTCGGAGGCCGTATCTCCCTCCCTGGAAGTCCCCACATCGACCGACCGGACGACTCATTCGGAGGCCGTATCTCCCTCCCTGAAAGTCCCCACATCGACCGACCGGACGACTCATCCGGAGGCCGTATCTCCCTCCCTGGAAGTCACCACATCGACTGATCAAACGACTCAACCGGAGGACGTATCTCCCTCCCTGGAAGTCCCCACATCGACTGTTCAAAACTGGCAAGGCTGCTCGTCAAAAAAAATTGACGAAAGCGGTGTCTATAAGATATACCTTCCAGGTAGACCTGAAGGTATCGAAGTGTACTGCGACGAGGACACAGACAACGGGGGCTGGATCGTCATACAGAGGCGCGAAGACGGCAGTGAGAACTTCGTACGCAACTGGACCGACTACCAGAGTGGTTTCGGCAGTCTGACCGGAGAGTTCTGGCTAGGGAACGACATCATTGCTCAGCTGACAGGATCAAACACAACGTGGACACTTCGAATTGATATGGAAGATTGGGAGGAGGGAGTAGCTTGGGCAGAATACAGTGGTTTCTCCCTAACGGGCGACCAGTACACACTCAACTTCGATCAATACAACGAGTCCAGTACAGCCGGAAACTCACTTTATGCGCACGAGAATGCTGGCTTTAGCACATTCAACAGAGACCATGACTTTAACCCCATGGGTTCATGTTCACAATTATATGGAAGTAGCGGATGGTGGTTTAGATTTTGTTCGAGTGACGAATCAAATTTGAATGGAAGTTACATGCCGTCCAAAAAGGTCACTACGTCAGTCGGGATAAAGTGGGTCTCTTGGAAAGGTAACCAATACTCCCTTAAAAAATGCAGTATGAAAATAAGGGAAGGTTCTGACCTTTAACTTTGAATGGCAGTTGGATCGGTTCTGACCCAGGATCGTTTAAAAGATCAGATTTGGAGTACAAAATAAATATTCCAATTGAAAAAAACAGAAAAAACAGGGGGAAGTAAGTAAGTAAGTTGGCGCAGTTACAGTACTTGGGCAATTTAAATTGGTACAACTTAGCTAAGAATATATATTTGAGTTTGAACAAAGAAAAATTGACTAGAATCGACCTCCAGATTAACGTATCGGCGCTCTACCAACTGAGCTAAACAGCCCTATGTTGGCGGTCTCCCCAATAGTCAATATCTTTGTTCGGGGGTGCCAGTCAGAAGCCATATTACCGTTAGCTGCCCTTGTTATACGTTGGTTCAAGTCTTGCTTCAGTAAATTTTTCTCTGTTCAAATTCAATTTAGTTAAAATTTACCAGTTTCCCTTGTGGTTTATTACTTGAATATACATTTGGTGACATTTTGTACTGAGACCTTCGTTCTGCAGTAAACCGGCAAAGGCTGAACCACAGAAGAAAAAAAAAAAAGGACTACAGTATGTGGGAGAGACTACGACCAAACTCAGTCTTCGCTTTGCGAACCATGTCTCTTCCATAAAGACCAAGAAACTGTACCCCGTCTCCATCCACTTCAACAGCCCTAATCACTAGGATTTGAAATTTTGCATGGTGGAAGTATAACTGAGTAAGGTTTGCGGTAACACCATGTGGAAATAACCAATTCTATAACCCACACAAATTCAATATGCTATTCAATAAACACATTTCCTCAATGACAACATTGTTAATAATGCAACTTGCACTAAGTGACAACCTGATTGCCTGTCAAACCATAAATAAGAAGCAAACCATTGCTCAAAACTGGCAGCAAAGGAGAGACGTCACACACAACAACTCCAACTACACGTTACAAATTATACGAAGGTCATAAACAAAAGTTGCCGGCAAAATCTCTTAATCGATAAGCACCACAAAGGGCGGTGGGAGATTTCGTGCTTAGAAACGACAGAATGTTTATCTGATCGTCTTTTGTTATTTACCGATCAGTATCCGTTGAGAGGGGGCTTAACGCTAAGGGTCGGTGGGCCAGACATCAGCAATACTTGAGTCCGTACATATCGCGTGCCACACCACTTCACCGACCCATCAGCTAGAAGAGAGTGGTTTGCAATATCTCCAGTGCTTCGTGTTATCCTGACGGCATTTTTCTCGATGCCCCAGAAGGACTATTGAGTGGTTCACCTAAAAAGTATTCAATTAGTCTCTCTGTCTGAGTGCGGGGAGAACTACAGTGTATTTTCTTGACACTGAACCCACACAGCGAGTGATCAACTTCAGTACTGTGGGAATAATATACACATTGAACAGTTGGTACATTGTGCTTGAAACGATGCATAATGTGAGTTGTGCGTCTAAAAAGTGAAACTCCTGCCAAAAGTTTACAGGAACTCTGCCAAATGGAGCCAGACGTGTTAATACTGGAGACATTATAATGTTGCGTGTGCCAAAGCACGGTAAGATAGAACACCTATTTAGTTGTCTAACTTTATGAACTTGGCTGAGGTTGTGAAAATCTGTTGACTCAACCAAAACTGAAAGTTGGCAGAAGTAACAGTTCTGCTCACGGAAGCAACCATCAATGTAAAAACAATTTTGTCTGGAACGAAAGCAATCGATCCGAAAACCGTTTTAACATTTTGTACTGCACGCAAATAAGGGTTCAACATGATTCGAATATCAGCGCTTTACAACAAGAAAAGGCTGCCTCTAGATGTGCAGATGTACGAGACGGTTGTGCTTGTCAAAGACAAAGTGCAAGAACTCTTCCACATCGACACCAAGAGCCGAAGCGAGAAGAAGTTCGTCGTAATTTCCTATCAGGGAGCCGAGCTGCAAGACGACTGGGTGCTTAACGAGGTCGGGGTCAACGCTGGATCTACTCTCAAGTGCAGTCTGAGAGAAGAAGTCACCCCAAAGCTTTTCGTCCACTGCAGCTTCAATGATGAAATAATTGAGATAACTGATAATCTGGACTTCTCAAGCTCCATGGTGGCTGAACTACGATTAATGATCTCCCGGAAGATCGGTCTGCCGGTGACGGTGTACCGTATTCTGACCTCAGCAGGCCGGGAGATGTTTGATTCGAACCTACTGAGTCAGTACGGGATCGAGGTGGGTTGTTCCCTTCAAATGGAGACACTAGACGGCTGGAATGAGTTTTTAAAATCGGCCATCATTGGACATACATCACAGGTGGTTCGCAACCTCAACCAGACAGATGAGGCAGTGTGCAGGTTTCAAATGCGAGTGGCGTTGTTCATTGCCGCGCATTACGGCCACATGGACCTCGTAACGGCAATGCTGAGAAACGGCTTAAGGTCGGACGAGAAAGTCGGCGATCACCCATCCAAAGAGTGGTGTCGGAGCTCTCACATCGAAGCCTATAAAACCCCCGTGCATGAAGCAGCAGAGCACGGACAACTTAGTATCCTGCGTATTTTTGTGTTCAATAACATCTGCTGTGTTCACACTAAAGACGGCATGGGTCTAACCGCTCTCAACGTCTCACTGCGGAAGCAAAAACGAGAAGTAGCTTTGTATCTGCTCACCAAACAGTGGGCTAATGTTCAATTCACTGCTATGACCCTTCCCTTGTTCATCTACTCAGCAATACGCAGGTGGTGTGATAAGGCAAAGGACAAAGTACTTCTCGTTCACGGTTCTACAAAATCCAGCATAAAATTTCGTCGATCAACCCACCTCCCCGGGGCACTCTGCGGTCAGGGCGTCCAGGTGGACGGGTTCACGGACAGCCTCATGAACTCAAGTCCAAGATCCCGCACTTTGGAAAATATCAAAACGAAAAACATTGAACTTGCCCGGCGAGGTACCGTCGGGTCTCTCATAGACATCAATCAACGCCCCATGGATAAACTGCCCCGCATCCACGGTACCAAAACCCCGTCTGTCGTATGCAAGTACCGCGATAAATTGCACACTAAGATAGAGGAGCAAGACGCTGAGTCTCTGCCACGGCCCCGTAGTCGCAGCGTTGTTGGGGTACCAATCACCTTACCTGATGTCACTGGTAAAGGGAAATCACGGAGGTCCTCGGATGCAGGAACATTCCGCGCTACGGATCTAGAATCCCATATTGACATTACAAAGAGTGAGATTGGCAACACTTCGTACATACGCACCGCGGGCGGCGGCACGTCCGTCGGACGCATAGACACCGACCAGAAATCGAACAAATCAGTGAAATCCTTGTCCCCACTGGAGAAACGAGACATCGAACGCAAACGACGCAACAGAGCCGCAAGTCTGGATTGCTCTATTCCACTCCCTCCAAATAGCGGGGTGCGGGACTCAGAGAGACCCTTCTTCTATTCCCCTGTGGACAAGAATATTCCCCGGTCGACGGTAGGCCTGTACGAGGGTCTCACTGGAAGTACCACCTGGGAACGAGCCATCAAAGCACTCACGGTCACCTCCTCATTCAAGGACAAGTCTTGGTTGTACAGGGTCCGCATGGCAATGGCCTTGTCCGAGAACCAGGTGAAGAAGATTGGGTTATCGGAAAATTCCACCGGGAATGGAGAGAGCTGCGAGAGACGGAAGAATGACAAGAGGGCTTCCGGGGCAAGTCACTCGGCTAGGAGTTCAGTGGCGTCCACTACGCTCCATAGAACCCAAAGTGCAGTTAGTAGTTGATAAAAACACTTTTCAGTTTGTCAAAAATAACTAAAAACTACAAAAGCATTTGAACGTTGCCAACCTGTTGTTTTCAACACAATAGCATATACACACTGATTTTACACACTAGCATTTCTTCCAACTTCTGATGCCATACGGTAATTTACCATATACCGGTACCCCCAAAGTTGCTATCAAGTAAGAAAAGCAATCTAAACTCAGAAGTTTAAAACCCTTGTTAAAACATTTTCAGATCAACGCTTTCATCAATTAACTGAGGCCTGTCCTAGAAGACATAACTTCATTGAATCCATAATTTCTCAGCTAACCATTACCAATATAAGCCTATGCATGTTTGTTTGTAGTACATGCAATGTATAGATAACGTGTTGTAAATAATGTAAACATTCGTTTTATCATTTTACATTCGTGCAAATAATGCTATCATATAGCACATTCATGTACTTGCTAGATCTGTCAACCCATTGGTTTATAGGCCGTCCATTAGGCCTATTTATAACTGAGAGATTCATCAGCCATCTAGGCCTATTTATTAACTGAGGGGTTCAAAACTTTAAACAACAGAGATGTCACACCAAAGGACACAAGTGGTGCGGTACATGCATAGATAAAGTATTGTATCTAATGTAAACATTCATTGCTATAACACAATCATGTATTCGCTGGATTCGTCAACCCATTGGTTTATAGGCCATCCAATAGTAAAGGCCTATTAATAATAAATTGAGAGATTCAAAACTCATAACAACAGAGACGTCATACCGAAGGCCAAAGTGGGGGTTGATACCCACAACATGTATTGCTCAAAGCATTTCCCACAACAGTCCCACAATAGTCTAATCACAGTTTATGTCATACATACAACATGTTTTTAATAAAGTTCATCGCCCAACTTTTTGCCGTAAGACCAACAAAATTAAATTTTGACGGGCTGATGTTTAAAAAAAAACCAAACCCCCAAATATTTGAATTATTATTACTGACTCAGAAAAACCGGGCAATCTGTTTCAAGTACATACATTGTTTTTAGATGTTTAACTTTTCTCAACACCCAATGCGACCAATCGACCCGTGCAAGTTAACTTTCATAAATTCAGTGGTCTTTTAAAATACTTATATAACATAATGGTTGATGTTGTTTGTTTGTTAAACGAAGACGATTTATGCTGTCGGCTTTTACTTGTTCATACTGGGCCTATTTCGATCGCGGGGATTGAATTAAGCAAGGTAACCTGATACTTTAGATACTTATTTTTATATGGTGGGTTGGAAGTTGTATGAACTTTGTAATCATAGATCTTGTAAGTTTGAAACTTATAATTATCACTTTTACCAATAGTTAATATAACCGTTGTGAATTATTGTGAAATAATGCTTACTGTATATTAAACCAATTTAATATTTGTCTTTTAAAAACTTTAACAAGCAAAAGTAAATTATTAAAATACACTCAAAAGGAAAATTCTTCTATTTCATCGTTAACTTTCTGAACTGAAGAAGGTAACAAAAGTCATAATTTTATAAAACCCGCGGAAATTATGTCAAGAGAAATCACACGCCTGCTAGTCAAGTCAAAATAACCTTCAGTAGTGTTACAAATGCTAAAGCTACGGCCCTCGTTTCATTACATAAGAAGCGGACAATTTATTTTGCTGATGTTACTAATCATCAGAGAGTGGCTTCATGGGGAGTGTTTGTACACACCGAGTCGTAGCACATAGGGGCTTATCTACCGTTGTATGCCTAATCAACATTATCGGATTTTACAGTTATAGTCAATGACAACCCAACTTTATTCGGTATCCCAGCGAGCTATATAGCCCACTCTGTTTACATGTACACAATGCTTTATCGACAAATCCTCTTTGGACGGGACAGAGGCCTTAATCCCCTTAGGATAAGCTCTTAATCAATAAACAGTATGAAAGCAACTTCCAGAAGAGTTTTTGTATGCAGGAAGTTGCGTAGTACGGCAGATGATGGATTGTGCCTTTGATGATGCGAGCACGGAATTTGGCACACACTATGTCATGAGAAAGATATTTGCCTACAGGGCCATCACAGATTTGCCCTTTGAACAAATATTGGTGGAATAACAAGCACTGGCAGCCATTTTTAAAATTGCTTGTTATAGCTATATATTTCTTATAGGACAAATCTGCGACAGCCCTATAGCCAAATATCTCCAAAGTCCAACTGTGTGCCGAATTCCATGATGCTTGTATCATCGATCGAAGACACAACTCCACAAAATATTTCCCCTATGACCCACTAGATAAAGTTTGTCAGCGCATACTTTACTATTTGGTACATTAAAGCCAAAACTTCTGAAGTTTTATCAATTAGGTACATTTCACGGGAATAAATCAGCAGACGCATATATACGCATATTTACAATGAAACATAATAACACTTTGCATTGTGTAGTTTCACCATTTAAAGAACCCATAATTTCCTATAAAACCGTTCAACGTCGTTTCCAACTTTCAACACTTTTAAATTGAGCAGAAGGAATTACGAAACAAGTGTTTACTACGAAAGCTTACTTGAAATCAGGTTCGCTATAGTCATTACTTTGAGTGAGTAACTTTATAACTAGAAAATCATCACGATTTTATGCTTCAGGGTGTCATGAATTCCTTTCAACCTAATTCGTCAAAGCTACGAAGCTCCATGCAAAGAGGTTGTGTCAACATTGATCAACAAACGTCATTTACGATTCGGGGTTCTTTCCATCAGTGACCGGGGGGGGGGGGGTGTTGACATATATAATTATAAACAACTTTGGGGAGGAGGCTTACACCAAAGGACACACCTTGCAATTGTCATACATAAATACTACTAGTTGATGTACTAAACCAATATGCAGTTTCCACACAATCTTTTTTAATCCATAGGAGGGTATGCACGGAGGATATTTCTATTGCAAAAACCAAACATGTTATAAATGATCACTATTTCCGTTCAGTGTAGAAAATTCTTTGACTGGGTGTGGTCCTTTCTCTATGGTTTGTAGGTACGAAGACTGTTCTAAAAGTCTCCTGCACCCTTTTGTTACGTAACTGATTTTCATTTCGGTCAACTTCAACTTCCAACTTCAGTTTATTTTCCACAGTATCAAGTGTTAGTTACTATTTAAAGTTACATGACTCAATTTTAGACGCAAGACTTTTTTCTAATGCTTCCCTAAACGAATTTTGATATAATGATGCCGTTTCAAAACTAACAACACACAAAAGGCATACGCCGCGGACAGTGCACATAAGGCATATAACATGCAACATTGTTTTTACGTGGCAAAAGGAAGCGAGCTAAATGTCGATGTCATAGGGAAATCTGTCACCCGGAGATTCTGTCTCCCTTGGGAATAGAGGGCGCTATCAGAAGAAGTTTGAACACAGTTTGCCGTATGGCGGGGACAGAATCTCCGGACGACAAAATCTCTTGCCACACCGGAATCCTGACAATTCAATTTTAGTTTTTAAAACTATCACTACACATTGCTGGAATTTTTTGTCGTGCCTTAAAGACTTCTCGAATCTTTTATATTTAAAATTTGAATCTACTTACATCATTTTCACTCTGTATTTTTGAAGACATTTAAACATCATCAGAGAAGGAACAATAACAGTAAATTATATCAATCTTTCCATATTTAACATTTATTGTTCAATTATATCCTGTTACAATCTGATCTACAAACTGATATCATTAACAAAATTGATTATTTATCATAAATGGTTTTATTCTTAAGATAGCATTAAATCAATTGCACAACGTAATCAGTATTAAACTTGCGTGCATAAGCTATATGCATAATGGTGACATAAAAATACATTAATGTTTACACATTAAGAATAGCTCATGCTTTACAATGTATATTTCCATCACTAGATTAAGTGCTGTCCAAGGTTAAGTGAGCAATTAATGTGGAAGGGAAGAAATTCATAACACAACAGAAATGCTTCTTTTGGCAATTTGAGCGTATCATCTTTAAACACATTCTCATCATGTACATGTATACATACAAAAAGCATCGGCCTTTTCGAAAACCTGGCATTGGCTCGGCTATAGGCCACATCCATCTTTTTGAAGCCCAATACCAAAATGGCTTGACCTCTGAGTAACTGAGCTGTAAGCCGTGTCCGTGGTCTTGGTTACAGCTACGGCTGCATGGATCACATCGGTAACACGTCGTATTGAAGCGTATGCATTAGTAACAGCCGTAGCCAGCAACCTGACCTATACCTGAGCCGTCATTTCGAAAAGGCCCCACTGCTCTTAGCGTCAATGTCATTCAAATTACCCAACTAGGGTATAAATCGAACTAGTTTAGACAATTGTTTAATTGTGAGGATCAGGAAACCGTTGGGTGACAATCATTTGCCTTATATAAACACTGTATATACAACAAATCATACAACACTTGGAGGGGTTAAAACCAAACTTTGATTTTAACAAACCCCTATTCATCTACATCGTATTGCGTGAGGTTTGTACTTTGTTAAAAGAAAGGGGGAAAACACACAAAAAACAAAAAACACAATAGACCGCTTGCATTGGCTGCCATCTCTGATGAAACGTGCACGCTGGAAGATCATTGGCTGAGAGTCGTGCGCAGCGCGTAAACGCATGCACGTTTCCATTGTTTGTCATCAAAGATGGCGGCCTTGCAAGGGCTATATTGGTACAAAGGAGTATAACAACACACACTATGGTTCTCTCATTGGATGCACTTTCAGAAGCTTTAACAACATCGACAGGTGGGTACATACCCCGATGGAGGTATGCAGGCTTTATAACCCTAGTGAGATAAAGACCTATTATGATGGTTGGTACAAAAATCTCAAATTGGAGAAAGATACCTTTATGGAGGTACATCCATCTATTGAGGTATGTTTACCCTTATGAAGGTGTGAGGGCCAACCAGAGGTACATCATTTCATGTACCGTGCCTCCATGAGGCACGCTTAGATAACCATCATGAATTCATACCAAGTATAAATACCCCAGACAGGATACAAAATATACCCCTGGTGTGTCACTAATAAATTTCCGGGATTACATAATAATATGGGTGAGAAAAATCATGGAATGTTGCATAATTCTTTCATACAATTATTGATAATAAAACAAATGAAAACAAATATCATCATTCATGTCGCACAAGCTATGTATATAATGCTGTTCACATAAAACAATTATTATATATGGTCCTTCAGTGTGAAAAATCAAAATATTAGAAACACAATGAAACTCAAAAAGAAAGACAACCCAAAATGAATAGGGCCTAACAAGGTAAACTGCCAAATGGTCTTCAAAATAAGGAAACTGTCTAGTGACAATGAGTAATACAAATCTTGCAGTAATTGAACGAAAGTGTGATTGGTTAACGTTCTTCTTTTGGCAAGCCTTTTTTGTTGTGTTTTATATACAATTTGAACGATTGCTTCAAATAGTATAGATTTATTCTCAGATGACGTCACTATTTTATCTGTCACCATACTTCGCAATGAGGTGCATGCTGGTCTAGATAATGACAAATATTCGACCAGCATGCACCTCACTTTACGGCAAACGCGTAAAATGTACTTACGCAGTGGTCCATGGGTGCGTTTTGGCGGTCGTAACCAAGAACGTAAACCAATAGCCAATAACCGAAACAGTTACTGGTTACAGCTGCGTAAACGCTCCTCATGCTGGAGTGCTTACACGCGCACACAATATAGAACTGCACAAACACTTGCTATGAAACGCAACGCTAGTTCGCACGACGCGTACTTGTCCTACATGTGCACTCCAACATGGCGGCAGATATAGAAATGTGACGTCAGTAAGACGACCGTACAGTGTCTATCAGGTGGGGTGAGAAGCGGCATACACATACTTTAACTTCAAATGAATGTATTTACTGTAACTGTTTTTTGGTGGTTTTTTTAAGTAAAATAAACCAAAACAACCAATGCCCATAATTATAACAACCAAAAAAACCACCAAAAAAACTGAAGAAAAAAAGAGTGAGAGAGAGAGAGAGAAAAAAAAAGGAAACACAAAAACCAAAAACATGCTGTATACCCAGACAGCCAAGAAAAAAAGAAAAAAGAAAAGAAATGAAAGATAGCCTATAGGCCTACATAAAATAAAGGTAATCGCATATTATCATCCGAAAATTTCCTTGTATGCTTCAAAAAGTTTTGCAGCAGAATCTAAATATTCATAATTTTTAATTATTTACAATAAGCACTGGGCCTGGAGCATGCATAGAACCAAGAATACAATGCAGTCATGCTTAAAATACACAATTTGTGGAATTTTTCAACACCTTAAAGTACTTAAATTTGGGAGTGATTGACAAGGGCGACTCGACAAAGCAGAAAAATGGGCAGGGGGGGGGAAATCGAAGAAAAAGTGTAGATTAGTGCGTAGAATGTAGAAGCCGAGGGCAAGAACATTGTATGCGCAAGTATGCACCTCCTCTCCATACACCATTGATTTCATCTGTTCATTTGTTCCCTTTTGGTGTATTTTGCATGACCTTCGTACATATTGACTACTTATCTTACAAAATGTATGTTTGCATTCCTTGCAATAATATTGCTTCAAGTTTCCCTCATTCAGAAATAAACAAATCCCACTGTATTCTATATCAGGTGTGTATTCTAGTTTACAAAGGTCTTTTCCAAGTGAACAGTTTAAAGCAAACTGTAGATTCGTAACCTATTGTTACGCGTGTACTGTATTTTGTAAATAGTTTAATGTGCACTTTTTACAGCAATGTTTCGATGTTCTTTCAGTAAAAATTATGTGATCATGTCAACTGCATTTTAATACCCTTTCACTCATGTATGATAAGCACTTTATATACTCAGGGCTTTCCAAGTTCTTTGGGGTAAAATACCCAGACTACTCAGGTGGGATTTGCACCCACAACCCAGATGTATCAACTGCTAGACCAGCGTCGTACCTGGTGATGAGGGACTAGTTCGAGTCATGTAGTTAGATGTGAGTACCGATGTAATAATTGCATCAACTATTAAAGAATATATATGAACATATCTTTATACTTTGGTTTTACCCTTTCACCGATGTTCGATAAGCACTACAAACTCTGTTTTCCGAGTCCTTTGATTTTTTTTATCCAAGACAGAATTATTACGTCAATTAAAATATATTTGTAGTCCTTTGAATACATTTCTATAGAATACTAGTTTTCATACTTTGGCTTTTTTTAAACAGCATCATAAAACAAACAATTTAAAAAGTAAACCAAGCGACTGAGCAAGACGATTGTTCAACTCACAAAAGACTTCCAGCAGCATTACTGTCTAAATGGACTTAACCAGTGAGTTTTCCTAAACAAATTTTTTGCTGCGCAAAACTAATCAGGAAACCAGTCAAAGATGTTAAGCGTAGTATTGTATTTTGGCTGGTACCCTAGTCTATATGGAGAGGCCAGCAGCAGGTTTAACTGTAAGCAAAGCAAGAGGCATGCTAGCCTGCCAGTGATTCTTGTAAGCAGATGAGTGACACATCAACAAAACGTTATTGTGAATTTACACACGTCTTATCAAGTCTGCTTAATCGTTTATGAACCACACTGCACATATTTTTCTGGTATAGCAAGCACAAGTGCAATATGTAGACAGCTTTTGAGAAATTAGGCTGTGTTAGCGCTTAACACAACATTTATCTGCTAAGCAATCTTTTTAACAGTTCCTTGAAAATGAATTATACGTGTAGTAAGTGAATTGGTGATGGTAATTTTAACATACAGTGCAACATTGCAACATATGTACAAAACCCATGTCTTCGTACAGCCACTATATAGTGAGACTCTAAGTATTTTTAATTTTACTTACAAAATTCAACACAATTTCAAAAAAAAATTGTATAGATTCAAATTAAACGTTAATTTTACTTACAAAAATTCAACACAATTTAAAATGTTTTTGTATAGATTCAAATTAAACATTAATTTTGATTAAATCTTGTAACAATTTCTATATTAAATATACATTTATTTATTTTATTCACACAACTTATTATTATAATGTTTAATAAACAATTTCTAAACTTAAAAAATAGTAGCTACAAGAGGAGGTAACACACCGTCGTCATGTCCGTTGAGTTACACGTACTACATGGTTCAAATATGAAAAACAAATTTCAAAGATTGAGGTCAGTTTTTGAAAATAAGACCACATGGTTCACACACATCGAAAGTATTCACAAAGTGAAGCCAGGTTTGATTTGTACACTACTTCTATCAACTTGACTACAATTTATGACCCGATGAGGTTCTGTTGCCCATAGGTGGTCTTTGTAAGTGAGTTGGTCTACAACAATTCTGGGACATTTGTTTATGACTTGTGTGAATTAATAGGCCTAGGTGTGTTAATGGCAACCCTGTTATCACATTTTCTTGAAATGACATCATCTTTGAAGTAAGTGTTGTTTCATGAAACCGGCATAGTTGGAGTTACTTCAGCAATGGGGTTTGTCTCATGAATAATGAATATATTAGCACAAAATATGCAAACACGACAAAATACAACCAAACTTTTCACTTTCTTCTGGTAATGAAAACACAATGTCTAAAATGCAATATACGAATATAGTAAAAGAAAGATAAATCGAGTTGAAAATCAAATCAGGCCTTAAATTTGAAAAAAATAAAAAATAAAAATAAAAATAATAAAATCTTTTCCAGAACGATGATCTACGATAAGCCTTGATTCAGATCTTTAAAATTGATCTGCATCCGTAGCTGTTGATCACCCTCAAAGTCTTCCAGAAGAAGATCATGTGCCTACTTATTGCTGTTGGTACCTCTACTGCCTGGATGTTGTTGAGGTGCCCTCTAGAAGCAACTGATTACCCTCTGAGAGCTACTGGTGACCCTTCTGAGAGCTACTGATGCAACTTGAAGAAGCTTTTGGTATACTTTCAAATGTTGTTGGTATGTATTCTAGAAGCAGCTGATAGGCCCTCCTATAGCCTTGATGTATCTTACAGAAACAGCTGATAGGCTGTAGATTGATGTGCCTTCTAGAAGCAGCTGGTGGGGGGTCTTGATAGTAATTTATGTGCCTTACTGAAGGATGTGATGTACCTGCTAAAGATTATTGCATGCCTTCTAAGTTATGAGCCTTAAAGAAGTAGTTGATAGGCTTTCACAGCATGTTGATGTGCCTTCAAGAAGTAGTTGATGGGCCTTATGATACACGCTGCTTTTGATGAGCCTCGTAGAATCAGTTGATGTGCCTTCTAGAAGCAGCTTAAGATTTTTCCTGAGATGGCTACCCTCATAAAGTCATCTAATGTCAACACAAGAATCACTTTAGAAACTAGCATCATCTAGTCTTAAAAACATCCCATTACAAAAACTGTATGACATGTATGATATACCACATACTCAACAGAATGTTTCAAAATACCGAAGTAAAATTACACTTAACTTCTTGTTTGTTCAATCATTGATTAACAACATTTGATGATGAATTTCATTTCACTTCCTCTTTAACAGTCCGTAATGTCTGTTGCTATATCATACAGAAGGCCAGCCCACACACCTATACTGAATAAACATGGCATCACAATGCAGTGTAAAGCAGTGGGGTACATGTGAACCTGCAGTAACACTGATTAATTTTAGAAAAAACAACTTCCCCGATACTATTCGTCTTCAAAAATAGTAAACTGCATAATGTCAAATTTTTGTACATAAAAGCCAGCATTAGAGAAACGCCACATTTTGCACAAGACATCATTTCCTTGCAGGGATTTTACAATTAGATATTGCAGGTCCTTGAAAACCTTGTCAAAAATGTTTTGTTAGTCCTTTCCGCTCTGGCATAATGTTATCACAAATAAATCTAATAAAGTTAACAACTAAATTGATTATCTACCTTCTGTCCGCCACTACGGATTAGCCTCATTGATACGGTATGTGGAGAAGACTTCAATCTGATGGTGGAAGACGAGGTGGAAAGAGGAGGACAGAAGGAAAGGAAGAGTAGAGTAAAAGAGAAAGATCAAAAGAGCAAGGGGAAGAAGATGACCATGACAAGATGGTGGAAAGGTAAAGACGGATTGATGAACAGTTTGATAAAAACAGAAAGGGGAGTGATGCAGAGATGAAGGAAAGAGAAACAGGACAGAAGAGCAGCTTAAGGTACGGGTAGTACCGAGGACAAAGCAGCCAGTATTGGAAGACGAGAGTGATCAAGACCACATATAAGTGGGGGAATGTTGGTCGGTAGGAGGGCAGTGGAAGAGACGTTTAAGAGGGAAGGTTGAGAGTACCATGTTGGTAGAAAGTGTTGACAAATGGATTGACAATGAAGTGAATGACAATACATTTGTTAGGGTTGCAAAACAAAAGTAGAGAGAGATTGCACAAGTTACAGAGAAGGAAGAGCAGAGTAAAGAGCAGAAGGCAGCAAGGGTGAGAAAAAGAGGAAGGAATGGTGTTAGAAGGTGCATCAAGAAAGCTTTTGATTCTACAATGAAACCCAGATATTAAAACCAAGTTAGAACCCGCAACCACAAGCACTATGAACACCTTCAATTGGGTGAGCTCTCTTTGCCATGGAACTTCCCCTTGGATCTTATGGTTATATTTTCCCTATTTCTGACCTTGCCTCTTAGAATCATGGCACTGAGTGACTAAAATTGTAGTGGGGATTATAAAAACCAAACTCTTGAGCCTGTTGAAAATTTTGCCTTTATTTTGTTTGAACCAAATTCAGGTATAAAACTAGTCAGATTTTAAAGCCTGGAACTGACCAGTCATTTTCATAAACAAAAATGATAAAACTTTCACTTGTCAGTGTAGTTACTAGTTTGAAATGGTTTCTTTTTAACGTGAATGAATACTGAACTGACTGATGAGTAAAAGTGAGAACCATTTAAAATACTGACAAACAACATGTTAAGTTTGAGCAGTTGTGGTTGAGGATGAACTATAACCTGATGAGATCAATGTGAAGGGGAAATGTGTCCAGAAGATGCTCTGATCTGAATGGAGACACCCAAAAGAGAAAGTTGAGTTGCCATTGATTAGGATGATGGTAATCAGGAAGCTAGGGAAGAACCAAGAGAAAAGCTGTATGTCGTGTTTCAGAATTAAAGTTTGAATAATGGACCAGTATGGGTTTTCAAGACCATTGAGACTTGTTTAAGCAGTTTTATGTTAGTTCCTGAAAGCTGGTTCATATGTTACATGCATGGATGCAAACTCACGTCCCAACAAATCTTTTAAACATTGAACACAGTGTGGGGAATTTTAATATGAAATGTTTCTTTGCATTCATGTTCATATCACCAGCTTTCAGTATCATTAGAATAGCTTCTGGAAGACTTATGACCAATCACATAAATGTACGTACAGGTGGAATCATCTTTCAAATCTCCTTATAGTAGCCCGGCAGGCTAGTCAAAAACTAGCTACCAGCCTGTGTGAAACTATTTTCATTTTACACAAAAACACTTGGGCTAGTCAAAAGATACATCTCATTAGCCCTGATGGCTAGTCAGGGGGAAAATAGTGCAAGGTCTAAGCCAAGGTCTAAGCTGTGGCCTAAGCTGATCTGAGCATGGAATAAGAAATACAGGTGTCGTTTTGTAACTGATTGGTCAACGGTCTTGATTTATGGAGAATATTTAAAGGAAGACCAAGATGAGGGAAGATGTTATGTACACCCAGATGGAGATATCTTTGGCATTATAAATAATGGTTTTGTAGAGGATGTAGAAAATGTCAAAGTGTTCGAATGAGAAACTGGAAAAAGAAATCAAGAGAAAAAATGGGGGAAAGAATTCAATGATTAAAACCATGTATAACATTTTGAAAAGAAATGCTGAACAAAACACTCTATACAAAAATGTGAAGACTGCATCTTTATCAGCCAGTGAAAATACGACAGCGGTGCAATATCTGCAAATGAATCAAGTTGAAGATGAGGTCTCCATATGTTAACATTGTGGGATGCATTGTCACTCTTGCAACCAGAAACTGTTGTAAGCCCTTTTCACTCTACACAGCCAATAAGTGGTAGCAGACTTACCAGGTAAATCCATTGTTCTTGGTTATGTGTGCATGCTCTGAACAACGTAAACAATGGGATTTACCTGGTAAGTCTGCTGCCACCTAACATTTCAAAGTCTCTGATTCGTCACCCCCATGTTCGATTCACACCTGGTGCAATATTTTTCTGGGAAAATGATCATTCAGTATGCTAACCAGGGGTTATCTTGCTTGACTTCCGAGCAGGGTTAGCTATTTTCCAGGATTAGCAAGGATTAGCAATCCAAGTGTGTAAAGTTCAACCGAAGTTTCCAGGGAATTTCCCAGGAAACCATCCAGTGTGAATGGGGCTTTAGTTGTTGCTCCTAGTCACTAACAAGCCACAACTTGAAACATTTGTGGTTGAGGCTGTCAAACGTTTTTGACATTTAGTATTAAAGGGTACCATTACTACCCACAGTGGACACAATTCCTTCATAATGTTCGGCAAAAGAAGACTCAGAAAATAAAACTATTTTAAAGAAATTCCTCAGCTTTTTGAGGAACAGGTCACTAAGTCATAATGCTCTTAAACAGAAAGTAATAGTTACAACATTTTGTCTGCTTGACAAAAATTAGCAGGAAACTAGTCAGAAGCATATATATTACTTGGTATTTAAGCTGGTAACCTGATTTTGCTAAGCAAGGTTAATCTGTGCTAGTTTTTTTTGTTTCTGTTTCCAACAGTTTTATGGTATGAGAATAAAGTGCTTAGTATTTTCATGTACCCACTTCTACAACTTGGATACAGACCAACCCTCTCCTCAAGTTTCTATGAATTGGAATTCCAGCTTTTTAGGGCACTTAATTAACCCCCAGTCTGTGCCATTCTGGATGTGTTTGACAAATATTAATCCATTACAACCAAAGAAAGTTCTTACGTCTATTGTTGAAGTAACATGTACATAACTCGACTCTTCAATAATTAAACTGATAAGAATGTCACACTATGAATGGTTGGTTTGATTGTAGTTTCAGAATCAATAGACAATTACACACAAAGCTCAGTAAACATCAGAGACCTTAATTTGCACATTGATCAGTGCCTGTCTTCCACACTGGTAGAAAAACAGCCTGAAAATGTCATTTTTCAAACGAGTAAAATCAAAATTCCAATTAAATTTGACTGAATTCAATCTGTACTTCAGTCATGAAGTGGGGTCCCAGTTCTTCAACCAATAATCTGTGGAATTACATTTTCAAGTTCATTGGCTTTTGTAGCCCAAAATTTTGGTATAATTTGGTGGCCAATGATATACCCAGCTTCGTGATCATTCACATTCTCTGCTACTAGTCAGTCATGTAATGGTCTACATGTACATATAAATGTTTCAATTCATTACTGTTTGAAATGACAAGATCGGTACACCATGAAATGGAAGGATCTGATTTTTTTACGAGTTAATAAGGTTTGGCTTAATGATTGAGTAATGTACAATGCCATGGTGAGAGCTAACCCTGGTACATGTAGGATGTCGGTCTCTGTAATTTTGTAAATAATGTGTGCTGAAAACACTTTCATTGTTCATTCTTTAATCCACCTGGCTAAAAGTACGGGATGCAAAGAACATATGAATGAAATTTCAGCTGAATTATTCACTAATCACGTAAAATAATGAAAGAACTGTGTGATAAAATATTTTTTCTTTGTACATGTAGTAGCCCCTTTAAACCCAGAGCTTCAGTGTAACCAAGACTGGGCTAGGTGAGCGCATGGTTGAAGATAGAGCATTACCCTTTTGCCAATTAATGAATTCCAAATTTCAAATCCTTAATGTTTTGTGCATGAAATGTTAACGGCATTCTGATGTGATTGTTATGATTATTATGATTGACAACTTGACTGCAATTTTGGAAACGTAAAAAAGGATTAAAAATCACGAAAATGTATACAAATTACACACAAATCAAAGAAAATGGAACAAAAAAGGCGACAACTGAATACCACAGATGCCAACTAAAAATACTGTGAACTTGATTAGTATTGGATTATTAATTGCCTTTTAATTGATAACAAAACCAAACATGTACAGATTCAAATAGACGGGCACATAAAATAATTCTGCAACTCAAACCAGACAAAACACAACAATGACCAAAAAAGATATACTACTCCAAATGCTTAAAGTATAAAACAAGACACTTATTGTTACAGAGTGGGTCACCGAGTGTGAGATGAGTACAATGGTATTTTTTTTATAGATGTTAAATTAGCACCGGGGATAAAGAATATTAACACATATTGGTATTTTTTTACACAATCACAATGACAAAGTTACTTGAACAATCAAACAATTCCCCACTATTAATAAATCACAAGAAGCATTTCACATACATTACAAAACTCTTACATGGATATATGTATAAGCAACACCAACTGATCAATACAGAATCAATTCCAGAAATACCAGACCTGCTCTACAGTAGTAAAGGCCAGAACTTCTCAACAGTTACCAAAATGCCTAACGGACATGATAAGGTCAAAAATTGACCCTAGGTACCATTGTGAATTATCCATGCCCCCATACAGACCACTTTCTCTAGATTCTGATAGAAAACAAAGAGTTCTGAAAAATGTAAATTTTTGCAATAAATATAAAATCTCATTTTGAAAATTATGTTTAAGCTTATGGTTTTGCCACAGTTACCCTCCTGGCAAAAAAGGTTGGGCTACGTAACAATAGACAAACAAACAAACAAACATAATTTATGAGATAACAAGTTTTGAAAACTAAAATGTGGTATTTTGACAAAATTTTAAGTCAAGTACTGAGTACGTGACTTTGGGTCCAAGTACATTTTAAACCAAGTAACGAGTATGTCACTTCTAGTGTGAGTACTTTGCTCAACGAGTACAAGTATGAGTACATGTACTCGATAACCTTAAAAACAGTACTTCAGTAGTACCCGTGTACAAGTACCCAGTACAAGTCCTACAACACTGATATAAACACCACATTTAATTTTGGTTGAACGCAATCAGTTTATTATTTATGTTGCAGCAATATTGGGTTAGGGCAGAATGAAAACCAACAAACTCACCTTGTTTTTAAGTTCTTGGCAAGTCTGAAGGGCAACTGTAAATAACGTCAGTGCTTCCCCAAGCCATGGTACAGCACAGTGCACCGTGTACTGTCCAGTTAGCTCATACTTCATTGGGCCCAACTCCCTGTGGGTAAGAGCACAGATGTCAAATACTAATGACCACTGGTAAATTCCATAAAACATGGAAGCAGACACTTTCTGCTTACCGAATGCTCTGTAGCAGAATTTCATAACTGCTGCTTATTGTAAACAAAACAAAAGATATGCTAACTTGCCAATAATTCATTGTATCCATTGTTAATGTGCACACACTGTGAAGTTCGTGGATGTTTGTGAAATAAACTAGGTTCTTTGCATTGGTTAAGCTTGGTGCAAACTTGAACTAACTATTCGTGTTGAAGTACCAATGGTGAGGGCTGGGAGATGGATTTATACAGCTTACAGCATTAACCCTAACCATCCCCAAGCCTAACAAATCTAACTGCATGTTTTGTAACTGATGAGACATTATATTCTCTTTCATATACTCACAATATGTTGAAGTTTTTGTCTGTAGGTGGTGCTGAGTGTTTACTCTGTAAACAAAAACAAAACAAAAACAAAAACACACTCATTGAAATGGATTGTCTTTACCATGAAAGGGGATCCGATTGGCTAAGTGGTTTCTTTCTCTGAATTCCATCTCCGAGGACATTAGTTTGAATTTCACTTCAGACTTGAGCCTTGCATGTGGATTCAGTTTTCAGGCTCTACCTGCTTGCGTTGGTTTTCCGTAATAGCGGTTTTTCTTCCACATCTTAAACTGAACATTTCTGCGTCGTCATCTACTTCACAGATATCATTCATTCTGTTTTTGGACAAATGTTGGATTTTTTACACAAAAATATACTTAGTTGGTAGAGCGCCGGCACGTTAAACCAGAGGTCGTTGGTTCAAATCCCACTTTAGTAAATTTGTCTTTGTTCAACCAAAAACCATTTTCCCTTGTGGTTTATTACTTTTTTTTTAAATAAAAAAGTTGCATCCCCTTAAGATGAACCCCTGGCTGCCACTTCCCAGCTGCCCAGGTTGTATGGTAAACTTGGGTGTGATCCCTGGTTATACGGCAGTTACAGATTGAACGGCTTCTGGCTGGAACCTCGAACAAAGATATTGACAAAATAGGAAGACAACCAACATAGAGCTAGGTAGCTCAGTTCGTAGAGCACCGGCACATTAAACTGGAGGTTGTTGGTTCACATCCCGTCCTAGTAAAGTTTTCTTTGTTCAACCCCAAATAAAATAAAATACAAGAAAGCAAACCAACAATATAGAACTTTCTAAACTTACCGGTGTTTTGGGTGAATGGGCCAGATGCAGGAAGTACGTGCACATGTTAAGTTTGTTTCCCTGGACATAAAAGTCTATCAACATCTCCTGTGGCAAAGGTGGGTTTAATGCTTTCTGTTGGGAAGAAATCCACATAAAACATTGCAGTATAAAAACCACAGAGCTATTTTAAACTGACTGCAAATATCCAGACTTGACCATCCTACACTTCATGAATGACAGTCCACTTAGGCATTTTCCTGGTGGCATCAAAGACAACTACACAGTAACTGATAATGCCCCGTTCTGGATGTCTACACTTGATCTACAACTATAAACTGTGCACGCCATACGCAAGCAGAAGAATTGACTAAAGGTGCTACCTTGCCCTGTATTTTAAAGCCGTACAGGCGCATCCATGTTTGTACACAAACCTATGTCAAATTTTGAAATTTTGTACGGCTTTTGTACGACTATTTGAATATCATTGTTTTTGTTCTTTTCTGTGCTTTCCTGAATTTATAACTTAAATATATGATCAGTATCAGTGCATATGTTTGACTCAAACCCTCATACACACAGCCATCAGTTTCAGCATGATAAGCAATATAAATTCAATCCTCAGACTTGCACATGACCCACATTTGTCTATGCCCAGGAACTTAAACAAAATTGACTGAAGTACTAGTACTCTAGTCAATAACGATATATGAGTAAAACTTACAAGAGCTGTGATCTTGAGATCAAACACTAACATGGGAAGACAAACTTCTGAAGACAAACTTTTTTTCTTTCTCTCACATAAATAAAGCATTTCTAAGCAATGAATTTTAACCACACTAACTCTACCTCCCCCACAGCCCAACCCAATCAAGTGGATCCACTCACTGAGCATTTGCTGAAGTAGAGATCATGCAGCGATGGGTGGATGGGGTTCAGGAGTTGATGTCTACCCTTCTTGAGTTGGTTCATCACCTCATCCATCAACTAATGGGAAAATTAGTGGATTGCTTAGTAAGCTTAATCATTCTGTAATTAAATAATCCATACAAATTGTTTGATTTATTTAACACATGAGTAGAATAAAAAAAATGTTGAAGTTACGGAACAACATTTTGTTGTGTCGGCGTAAAGATATATCTCCTAAAACATGTAAAATAGCATTTACCCTCACAGAAAGGGCCAAACCATTGTATCTCGCTTAAAACATAAGGGACATCGCCATTATAGCTCTAGATAGCTCAGTTGACAAATCGCCAGCCATTAAATCGGAGGTCGTTGGTTCAAATCCCGCTCTATAGTCAATTTTTCTTTGTTCAACCCCACATCATTTAAACAAATTTACCCGGTCAGTTTCTATTGGGGTTTATAACAAAATTTGAAATAAAAAGGTTGTGTCGCCTGGCTGCCGCTTCCCAGGTTGTACTGTAAACTTGGGTGTAATCCCTGGCTACACGGCAGCTAACGGTTGTATGGCTTCTGACTGGCATACCTAAACAAAGATATTGACAAAATAGGGAGACCGCCAACATAGGGGCTAGATAGCTCAGTTGTTAGAGCACATTAAACCGGAGGTCGCAGGTTCAAGTCCCACTCTAGTCAAGTTTTCTTTGTTCAACTTCAAATCATTTAAATTATAGGGTTTTAAACACTCAACTTAACAAATTAACACAACCCTACCTTTGTAACCTCAGTACCTGTCTGGAATTCATAATCTACGTCTATTCTACAAACAGCATTTAGTGCGGAGTACAAATGATTGCCAGCATCTTGCACCTGGAAAAACAAACCCAACATAGAAAATAGTAAACTTTTACAATCAGAATTTCAATATAATGGGGGTGCAAATTGTTGATTTTAAAGTGTGATATAGTTGAAGGATGCAAATTTTGAAAAAAACTGAACTGGTCTGCCATTTTGAAGTCCACCTCTCACTCAAAAGTAACACTACTTGCATTGACTTTACTTATCTTGGTAATGTTAAACATTTGCAAATGCAATCATTAAAACCAATTCTCAGTATGACCTTTTTGGCCGCCAAACCTAGAGTTGGTTGCAATGAACTAGGTTGGACAAACTACAACATGGCCACACAATGAGAATAACTTTCTACCATACTTGCGACACAATGGACAATTATCACTACATGTACTAAGCAGTCTTCTCATGCACCAGACTCATATTTAGCAATCTTGTAGCTGAGTTTGAATCACAGTAATTGCTTGGTACAATACGATCCACCAAGATACCATAATTTGCTCCTCTTCATCCAGGTGTACAAGAAATGCATTTAATAATGACTGTCTTGATCAATCTGTACAAACCAGTCGTTTAATCCGGTTTATTGTTACCTGCTGTAATTCTTTGGATGCTCATGTACAGTGTATAAGAAATGTGAGATGATTAATCTGGTCGAGTCTGGTTTTATCCAAACCAGATCAATCTGGTTTATCATTACCTGCTGTAGTTTCCATGGAATGTCTTCACGTATTGATGTCTTGGCAACTTGATTTGCATTTCTATGCATTCTTAAAGTTAGATCCTGAAAGTAAACAAATAGATTCTCAAAGAGTTGAAACGCAAGGCCATTACCACTCTTTGCATTTATACCATAAAACTAATTTTGGTTGGTAAATGCTAAACAGTTTCAAAAACTTTAGTATTATCATTTCAAATGATTTTGAACTGAATTTATCACAAAAATCAGAAGTGAAAATCTGTGCTGACAAAAAGGTCTGAACCTAGAAACCAAATTAGTTGAAATGGTGGCATTTCCACCTTTTGGTAACCCCTGAAGTTATAGATTTCAAGGAGTTTCTAGGAACAGTATCCTCATCAGCACTAGAGAAGTGGATCAAAAGCATGATTTCTTTACTGGCCTGGAATTACAAAGAGGCCATGGGAAAGCCATGGCCTCTGTTTCCCTGGTCTTGGCCTTGGGAACTCTTCAAAAATTTTCCAAAAGACATTAAGTTTTTTCAGTGGAAGTGGCTTCTTCAAAATGGAAATGACGTTGCCCTATCAAAGATAAAATTCCAAGCCTACCTTTACATTAATATACATCTGAAGAAAATATCATTATTTTTTTAACCAGGCAGACATATAAAAGTCTGCATTTAGGTAAAATCTAATATATCATCCCAGAGACACAAAAATAAAACCATTTCTCTTAGCGATAAGTGTAAATGGGTTCTTTTACGTGCATTACACAACACACGGGACCTACAGCTTAAGGTCCGATCTGAAATACAAAGCAATTATGTTTAAGTCTCTTGCTTAAGGACACAAGTGTGAAGACCGGGACTCAAACCCACACTTTGCTGATCAGAAACACCAGAGCTTGAGTCCAGTGCTCTTATCCGCTCGGCCATGACAGTCAACACATACATGTATGTGTAACATGTTTGTGATGTTTTCTACAAAGACCTCCATGGAAATATCTACTCTTCTTGGGTTACCCTAGAACAAATTTGTGCAGTTCTTGTTATTTATTATCTTAATATTATTTTACCATGTTTTTTTCTTTCTGAATAAACTAAACTCAAATCCAATCACTCTAGCTAACCCATTTCAATAAGACTTACTGCACGGCAGATACTATCTGCGACTAGTGTCACAACACCTTTTGCGTAGTCTGCTCCACTGGAAAAAAAAGAGAATAAAATAACTGATAATTAAAAGTAATAAGTAAACAAATATATAATGTTTTGTGTAAAACATTAGTCGCTTGTACTGGTAGGGAATACACATTGTGCATGCATTATAACGATAAAACCACCTGGTACAACAGGCCGTTTAATTGAAGTTCACAAAGCATGGACTCTGAAGTGACAAAACCAGCATGACTTTATAATAATCATCAAATGATCATCACAAATCTTTGGAACATGCAGAGTTTATAATTTCACAGTTGGTTGCAGAAAACAAGAGCATTCTTAAAAGGAACGTTTGATGTTCCAACAGACATGGCAGGACTTAGTGTTCTCTAGGCCCTAGGCACCAGTGTTCTTTAGGCCCTAGGCACAAGTGTACCATATGCCCTAGGCACAAGTGTACCGTAGGTCCTAGGCAACAGTGCTCTGTAGGTCCTAGGCAATAGTGATATGTAGGTCCTAGGCACCAGTGTTCTGTGGGTCCTAGGCACCAGTGTTCTCTAGGCCCTAGGCACAAGTATACCATATGCCCTAGGCACAAGTGTACCGTAGGCTCTAGGCACCAGTGTTCTGTAGGCCCGAGGCAACAGTGTTCTGTAGGCCCTAGGTAACAGTGTTCTGTAGGTCCTAGGCACCAGTGTTATGTGGGTCATAGGCACCAGTGTTCCATATGCCCTAGGTAGGCACAAGTGTACCGTAGGGTCTAGGCACCAGTGTTCTGTAGGTCCTAGGCATCAGTGTTCTGAGGGCCCCGAGGTGCCAGTGTTTCAAGGCACCATGAATTTTGATACCAAAGAGAAGTCTGACAAAATATATATCATACCTAAATATTTCCTCACTTTGTAGTATCTTTCATATAAAAAAATTAAGCTCAATGTCAAATACTGACCTTCAGTCTGGTAAATATCTTTTAAAGGGGCACACCGGCTTCGTTGGGCTATTTGGGCTACAAAATAGGCTAACATATGACTTCAAAGGTCTTCCAGGAATGGAGAAGAACGGTTCCTAAAAGAAACCATCAAATTTTGCCGTTTTTGAGCATTTTTCAAAAAACGAAGGTCACGTGATTTATCCGAACCAAAAAAGTGGTTCGGATAAATCACGTGATCTTCGGTGATAGTTTTACTTCCAGCCGTATAAAAGTAAATTACTGAACCAAATTGAAATCTGTTTTTTTAAATATTGTTCATGAGTATTTGACAAAAAAGACTATGTTTTCAGATTATTGATACAATTTGTAAATAATGATGAAAAATCGAACGTAAGATTCGCATTCAGAGAGTCCGTGCAACCGAAGCGTGTTTTACGGCGCACCAGCGTGGGAGCTAGCGGAACGTAAACCTTGGGGCATATCCCGTACAGCCTGGGCCGTGTCTCGTGGGGCCAGAGAGACAAGCACGGGCTTGCCGGTCTAGCCGTGAGCTTGGGAGCTTGTCGGAGGGGTAGGGAGCCAGACCAACAATTACGTTTTTTTAAGGAGATTTTTAGTCTGATACCCTAGCTATTATCCCCTAACTATTGCAACGTGTTGCCTGCGCTACACACGCGGGACGACGACGGAGAATAATATCCCATACAGCTGGTCTACTTCTATGATAGCTGCAGTGTCCACCCCCCCCCCCCACACACACACACAATTGCTGCTTTTGCTGGCTTTCCCTTTGGATTTATCGTGTTTGTTTTTTTTACTTTTTACTTTTCGTTGGACCACCTTCTGGGTGTTTTTCCTTGCGATGTTTTTTGTACCGATCCTTGGATGTCGAAGAAACGTTCTCCATTGCAAGTACACAGAATATAGTACGTCGTCGTACACAGAATACAGGTTGGGGTGCGTTTTCGCGGTCGTAACCAATAACTGTTTCAATGGCAAGTTCAACCGAAACAATTATTGGTTACGACCGCGAGTGGATTTCGACTAGGACTGACCATAGAGCAAGGAACCCATGCTCTATGGACTGACGTCCGTTCATGTCTGTTTTTTTATTTACACGTGAATTTGTGCTTGATGGATAGGAAGTCTGGATCCTCATGCCTCGCCATTTTTATAATTTATACATAAACAGAGCTCCAGTCTACTTACAACATTGCGCAACACTGTACGTAAACTTGACAGTTGCAACGGCTGGAAAAGCGTATAAGCTGACCTTTGACCGCATTTTGTTTTTTTTCACATTTTTCGTTAATTACGTGATATTTTGATGATTTTTTTTTTACACGAACCATCTAAAAATTGTTGTCTGTCATTCCACATCACTATATTAGGTAAACAGTAAGCCGGTGTGTCCCTTTAATTCTGTAGTAGTATCAAAGCATACTTACCCATAAGACAAATGAGATCAATCTTCTCATTGTGCTTGTTCAAACAAACAGTTTATTTGCTAAACTGTGTAGAAAGTGTTGACTTATTTTGATTCTGGTCACGTAAAACAAAATCTGGTCCAACAAACGTTTTGAGCTACAAACAAACAAGCCCTGCAGTCTGGTGGATTTCTCCCCCTGCCCCCTCCCCCACAAAAAGAGAAAACAATCTAAGAAAACATTCAGACCTGGAACATTTCAAGAACTCCTGCAGCCATGGCAGTGAAAGGCTCTCATATCAAGAATCCGAAAACAACAAGCTCCGACTACCATACATAATAAACCTTTTAAATATTTTAATAAATTTGTTTTAATACATGAAGTGGAAGCGTAAGCAAAATATTACCACCCTTATTTGCTGAACCATTCAGTAATTAGATTTACTCATTAGATTTACTCATAATGGGTTTTCTGTCATGCATTGTGCACTGCTCATCAAGCTGGCCCTTGTCAAACTGTAATATGATTGTAAGATTATTTATGTAGTCTGGATATGAGGTATACATGCATTTTTTTTGCACAAAACACTGCAAATTGTAGTGAATCACATTTTAATTAACATTTTTTAATATACTTTTATATTGGCTTTCACATTTTTTAAAGCACATCTGTGACCAAACATAAATGATTTACAATCCTGTGACAGTTGAAGCTCAATCTGTAATCGGAGTCACAAGAAACTAATGAAAAACTCTCGTGTGTTTTCATTTTTTCCCACAAACATCAGGTTTTGGACTATCTGTTTTACTCATTCCTCAAAAACTATAGAATTTCAGGCAAAAATACTTCAAGAAAAAATTTCCCTTATTACCATCTTTCTTCAGTATCAGATGTTCAAATTTGTAAAAATTAAGATTTACAATTTTAACAGTTAATAAATATTAATTTTGCATCGGGATATAGAATATTATTTGGTTTTTGCCCTTTCAGGATGTGTATTAAGCACTGTGTACTCCTGAGTTCTGTGAAAAAAAATCCATAGGCATCACTCGGGTGGGATTCAAACTCACGACGTTTGCACTGCTAGAGCCAATGTCTTACCACTAGACCACCGAGCTAGCCCAGTGACTAGAGGTAGTTTGAATCCTATATTTTAGCAGTGTGTACCGTAACAAATAAATATAATATTTTGCATGGGGGATAAAGAATATTATTAATTGGTTTTTACCCTTACACCATTGTGTATTAAGCACTGTATACTCAGTACTTTCCCCGAGTTCGATGTAAACAAAAAATCCATAGGCATATCCCTTGGATGGGACTCCTGACCTTTGCCCAGCTAGAGCAGATGTCTTACCACTTGGCAAAGGTTGTGGGTTCAAGCCCACAAAGTGATCTGCTTTTTTCCCACAAAACTCAGGGAAAGTACTGAGTATACAGTGCTTAACATCAGGCTAAGGGCAAAAACCAGATAATATAATTTTACCAATGTTGTGCACACCATTTGATAAGAGATTTAGAGTTGAAATGCTTAAACCGTATCTGCCTGTTACATTACAGCATTTCCAGTAGAATTGGAACACACTGTAAATGCCTACTTATGGGAAATCCAGGTTGATGAACAAGAAGTCAGTGTCTCTCCTCATAATCTCAGTGATATAAGACAGGAAATACGGCAAAATATACACCACATTAAAGGGAGGGTATCTCCAAAAATTAGTGACCAGAAAAACTGACCAGGTAGAAAGCACTGCAGCTGTTGATAATGTATAACATTTTGAGAAACGATACCCGTCAAAGGAATGTGGTTTTAGAGAGAGGGATTCAAAAACATTTTCATCTGAGAAATGTTTCTGCATGAAATGTTTCTCAGATTGTGTGTTCCAATTACGATTTATCCTTCCTGCACGGATATAACCGCTCCAGATTTTCGGCGATATCTAAAGAGCCCTACCAGCTTTTGAAATGAAATTTTTTCACAGGTTAGTTTTATTGTATCTACATTTACATTTCTATATGATTAAAACATTTGAGTGGTTCCAAAAACCAAAGGTATACTTTGCTTTTAAACTGGATTTTGTAGGTTTTGCACGTAGACAACTTCTTCTTGTTTACGGTGTGCATCACAGCAATGATTATTTGGGGAAAACCTTTAATAATTTCCTTGATGGTCGTAAAATCAAACACGTCAACTTACTGAAAAATCAATCATTCTCGACCATTCTGGAAAAATTAAAAATTGCCTACTGTCCAATGCCTTCCATTAAGCTAATGAACTAGTAATTGCATCGTGATTTTAATAATTCAGGTCACCATTTTCAGGTCAGCATTACTTACTTGGTGCATGAAAGAACGAAAGTCTCTGGCTTGATTAACTTGGAAAGACCAACTGGAACAAAAGGCAGAAATACAAAATTAATTAAACACTGATGAGCACATACTAGGTAAGGTCCAACATACAGTATCTAAAGATAAGGAAAATGTGCTAAACAATTGCACTTTAGTCAGCTTACTGTCAGTTATTGTTACGGCCATTGCAGTTTGCACTCATAAACATGAACTATTTCATTTATAACAGCGAAGTGCCCAGACACCGATGAAGGCGTTATAAACTAAAGAGCAATAACCTAGACTAGCATGTATTAATATATCACACATTATGATTGCCAAACGATATGAATTTTTAATAAGTGGTAGGAGTTGACACAATATGAATGGCTTTTGTGAGCCCAGTATAAACAACAATTTCTATATATTTTTTATCACTTTTACAACCAGCATTTTTATTTGAAATAGGTCCTATTTGTTTTCTTTGATCCCGTTCTTTTATTAGAGTATATCTGATTGTGTAAAGTATGAGAACCATACACTACATGTCAAGTAAGCATTCTTTGTATTTTGTTATAATAATAATAAAACTTAAATAATGCACAGATAGTAGCAGCTACATCAAGGTGCTTTTACAACATTATTATCCCTACTTATCACGCATACTGAGACCATTCCTAAAACTTTCTCAACTCTATGTGCCTGGGAAGCACACAACCCCAAGCTGCTTAACTAAGCACTTAGAGGTTTGCTCGTTTGCTTAGATGATCTTCCCATCAAGGGAACTCGGCAAAGCTATCACAAGGGGATATAACCGTTAAGCTGACAACAGCCAATCTCTCTCATAACAATTTAACAAACCTTTCTTTAATGTCTATGATTACGAATTGTACATATCAATAAAGTGTGATTTAGTAACTAAATGACATACTTCTCCTAGTCAATGTAAAATCAGTGGTTAACTCGGCAGGATTCAAACCCACAATCTTGTGATTGCCAGTCCTGCAGTGTAACCACTTGATCACAGTAACCAGGGGTTTATCCAACACAATAACACTGTCTCGGCCCAATCAGGTTCCGATGATTTAGCCATCAGAACTCGAGTCTGATGGACTAAAAAGCTTAGCAATGACTTGCCACAAACCACAAAGGGAGGATACAAATAATACCATGTGCTTGACCCATTAGTGACTTTTCATGTTTATGCACGTGTGACCTGTGCAATGCAAAAAAAAAAAAAAAAATGCTTTGGTGCTTTTCCTGAACAGGAGATATGGGATGTTTTACTCATTGGCTCATTAGACTAGTGATTTGGTTCAGTGGTTTATTTTTTTACAATCAAATACTTCACTTTATAGAAAGAAAGCAGATCCGGTTACACTCCAAAGGTAACAAAGGGTTTATTGTATATACATTATACAGGGTTGGAATTGGGTACACTCAACTGTTTGACTACACAACTGTGTAGTTTTATTTCTTCACCTTTACCCTTACAATGAAAATACACAGCCATTTTGGCACAAACACTTCAATGTCCTAAAAAACAACAACATTATTTTCATTTTACAAATATTTGTGGCATGTTGAGGCTCACCAGCAATTTTACACTGTACCCCAGGCCCGAGGCTAGTAAATTTAGTGTCGGGCCAGTAACCTCATAATCAGACAAGTCCGGCTGTCTTAAACTTTTTCAATTGAATAACAATACCTCGCTCTGTAATATCTTGTACAGAAACAAATTATGTTCAAATGTTGATTTTGAGTCAGAAAAATACCTTTCAATTCTGATGAGTAATTGAAGTATTTATAATACCAATAAAGACACCTTCTCTCGCAAATGTCTCAGTTCTTGTTCTAATAGACATGATAGAAACAGTAAAACACTATTTTAACCGTGTCGGAAAGTTTTTCTCAATTCGATTCTGGTCTTGTAACAAACATTCTGGTCCAGTAAAATTTTGAGCTACAAGCCGTGCAGTCTTGTGGATTTTCCCCCGAGTACGAGCCCTGACCAGTCTATCACATCAATACAAGTACTGCTGGCTTAGTTATCAGAGTGTGGGTTTGAGTCCAGGCCGTGACATTTATATCCTTGAGCAAGACACTGTGATTTAAATTGCTTCATCACCCGGGATTAAATGGGTACCTGCAATGGGTACCTGCAATGGGTACCTGCAATGGGTACCTGCAAGGGTACCTGAAATGGGTACCTGCAGGAAAAAAAGAAAGAAAAGCAACCATTATACCCATTCAAAGAAGTTATTTAAAGGAAAGTCATGTTCCGAATTCTTAAAATAAACTAAACTAAAATAAAACATTCTCAACCTCACCTACTCGCTTTGAAGTATGTTTTCTAGTTTTGGTTTTTGTGTGCATTTCTTTGGCTTGCGTGTATTTGTGTGCGAGTTCTAGATCTATTTATAGTATGAAGTATGATCAACGTAGACCCTTTCATGTATTATATTTTATAATAGACTTTCTTATTTGACCCCCATACCACATCACGTGCCCAAAGTTAATCTCCCCCATGCAGTAACTAAGGCAAAAGGGGAAAGGCACTAGGGGTGCACCATTTTTTTGTAGGGGTGCACTTCTGCCCAATTAAATCTGTAGTTTCAGTTTGCATTTCTCTTGTAAACAAGCCTGCTCTTGTTAAGCCATTTACTGTTTTTTGTGAGATAATCTGACATGACTGTAAAAACACATACATTGTCTTATCTGTGAGTAATTGGAAAAATAGTTTTACAAAAAGCAAGTTCGCCCCAAACAAGGCTAAAAGCCACTCTTGGTAAGGGGCTACAAGAAGAAAATATTGATGAAATTAACTTAAGGGGGGAGCTGAAGGTAGGAATTGATATTTCTCTTAGACAGTCTGGATTGTAGGATGGGTGGAAACATGCACACCACGCAAGGAGTTCCAAAAAGATTCAATATGCGGGGAAAACATGTTGAAATGGCGCTCTGTTCTACATCTCGGCAAAGCAAGAGTGTATGGGTGAGAACAAGCAGAGAGCATTGTTTCACGCTCGAACACCCTCATGGGAGGAACCAGGTCAAACACACTGCCGGCACATTTACCATAACAAAATCTGTATTTAAAGACAGAGGCTGGCCACAGACCTATGGTGGGAAAGAGGTTGTAACATTGATCTCAACCCTTCACCAACAAGATTAACAATACACTTCTGCACTCTATCTAATAAAAATAACAGGCAGAAACTCCGGTCCAAATGTGACAACAGTTCTCATTTGGGGGACATATAGTCGTCTTATACATAGTACCATCAGGCGATACGAACTTCCGAGCTAAAAAACGACAACCATTTCGCATGGTAGCAATCTGCAATGCCTGGGATTAAACTGCATGCACCTCTCCCAACTGGCATTAGTGGATACATATCAAATCCAATGTTTCAACACCTTGAAATTCACCCGACTTCCCCTTTAAGAATTCTCATACACAGGGATGCATTCAGGCATGAGGTCTACCATGGTGCAGAAGAATGCAAGTGTACATGTATATAACTCAATGCTTGATCCATGTTTATTTCACTGAAATGCATGCTGGTGTAATCAATCATTTTTTGTCACAGGCCTTGTTTTTTTAAGTACTTAAACATTGAATGGGTCCCCATGGAAATGAGCCATCAGTACAGTCAATCTAAGTCTAGCAAAGTCCTACAGGATCCAAACTGTTGTATACAACTTTAAAATGCCACTTTCAATTGTTCAGAAATATACAAACAGAGTTTGACCTTAGCCTGCTTGCCAAATGTGAATGAAAACATTTGAAGGGAAGTGTTCCCCCTGGTGGGCCAGTAAAAGTTTGTGTACAAGTCAAAGCATTTCACTTACAAAAGCTTCTACATCAGGAAAACACATGCTCGATATTGTTAATAATAATACGCAGTTCTTATTATAGCACCCGAAGGGGGTCTCAAAGTGCTCAGTAGTTTTCCTGCAAGGTATGTGGAGCTACTTTGGAAGTATGAGACCTATTCCTTTATAGCACCATGTAATGGTTTATGAGGTGCTGTGGCGCAATATGCTGCCAATCAAACCAGGAACACCGGGGCGGACCCCTTCTCTTTACGATAAGTGCACTGGGTTCTTTTACATGCATTTACACAAAACACATGACCTACGGTTTTACGTCCTATCCGAAGGACGCAGCAATAATGGTTAAGTGTCTTGCTTAAGGACACAAGTGTCATGACCAGGGCTCGAACCCACACTCTGCTGATCAGAAATACCAGAGCATGAGTCCGGTGTTCTTATCCGCTCGACCACGACACGCCACTAAGATAACTTTACCTGCAAACATGGGAAATGATAACTAAATTCACAAAAAAACACATGAAGATTTTCTTGTAACATGGGACTTGGTGCATATTTTGGGTATTTCCATGCTGTTATTTTACTGTGCTTTCACATTTAGATAACTGTTCAGTGAGCAAACTGCACCAGTTAGGATAGTACTACTAGTTACTGGAGTATCTATCTAAAGCAGAGCTCCAAGGTCAAATTAAGTTTTTTTATAAACTCATTTTCCAATAAATAGAGTCCTTATGAAAGTGAGAGAAAATAGAAGTCTCAAATGTCCAACAACCTGTTAAGACTGAACATTACATGATATGTACATCCCTACACACCATTACACAACAGTAGTAAGCTCTCAAAACCTACTTTTCAATCTGCACTGGTCACATACGTGTGTTACATTGTCCCTGCTGCCTGCCTGGTAGAAATCAGATTTCAAGCTAAATTGAGAGATTTCAATCTGTATGAACTACTTCAGTCACATAATAGGGTCTAATCTCTGCAATATGTGTGTGTGCATGAAGGTTATTGGAATTACAAGTTTGTTGGCTTTTGTAGCTGAAGCGTTTGCTTAAATTTTTTTAGTGAGCAAGGATGTTTATGATCAATTAAAAACCTTCCTACACAAACAGGCTTGGAGTTTCGTCTTTGAGAAAGCAAGGACATTGTTGTTTAGCAAAGGGCACTTTCCCTGGAAAATCTTAAAGTCTATAGGAAGATTTTGAAGGGGCACCAAGGCCAAAACCTGGGGCAACAGAGGTCGTGATCCCTGTGGCCTTTGTGTAATTCAAGGCCTGCACACAAGTACACAGACTCCTAGGCTAGCATTGGGTTCACGGGTTCCTTCTGTTAGTACAGCTGGTATGATGTGGAAACCCCATGGCCTGTGTACTGTGGACTAGGTCTCCAGTCTGGTGTGATATTTTGTGGAAAGAGCTAGTTGGGCAGAAGACGGTGACCGATAGCAGAGCTGTGTATTGTGACAGTTATGACAACTTGCCATTAGAAGCCATTTTGTGCCTAAAAAAATGCATGGGCGAATACAGGGTGCCAGACTAGTCTGCCCATTGGGTTGTGCTGCATTTGGACTGAAAATGGCATCCAACAACCACGTGACCAAAGAAAACTGGTCCCTCTATGCCGCAACTCACTAAAACTTACACAAGAGCGTTCAATTAGCCATCACGTGATACTCGTGTCTGCCCCGGTGTCAGCCACCACAGACCCAGCTCGCGAGCGGGTCTCTGGTGTATGCCCGGGTGTAATGACGTCGTTTCCGGCTGCAGGCGTATCATACCAAGATGAGTTGGTGAGTGTGTGCAAAGTATGATAATTAATTTGTGTCGTCACGGACATCAACGTTTTCCAATTGAGCAGACGGAAATGATGGAGCTGTCTGTTTTCACCTTTTTAAGTCGCGCCGCTACTTGACAACCTTTGACCTTAATCTTCCCAGAGTGCTAAGCGAAAACACCGCAGGGTTCGATTAGCCTCGTTCCGTGGCTACCACGAGTGTAAATCCCTGGTACACACGGCGAAGCTAATTGAATGCAACCTATATGGCTCTGACCGATAGTTATAGGATTAATTCAAACATGCAGATTGTAAAAACTACACATGTAGGTGTCATACAGTCAGTGACTACACCATCTGTTATATTGATCTGTTGTTGAATAGACCATTGTAGCCAGCCCAATAATGAGTGATGGGAATTTCAAGTACTTCCTGCTTCTGTGGTTTGCATGCTTTGCTTTGACCAGGTAGGCATGACACTTCCCTTGAACAAAAAGTAGGCAAATTTTATCATTGAGTACATGGCCAACATACATGTACTGTATAACCGACTTTTATAGACTGCTCTGGCTATTTAGAACAACAATTCCACTGGTTTTCTGAGTGCAAAACAAATTATAATAATAAAGTAGGAAGGATATCACACCTTTTTAACCCTGACCATCTGTTCTATATAATGAACAGTTACGTATGTCTTGCACTTCCTGCAAATGGTTTCTCATAGTAAAGTATATTAATTAGCCCCAAATTGTTTCATTTCTCCTGCCTACCCCCCAACCCCCTCCACCCCCAAAAATGAAATTAAAATGTCTAGTTATGTCACTGTTGGAAACCCTGTTCCATCTGTAATCTATAGTATTGGTCATTTGCAAGTTAGATTTGAATAATGTTTGATACAATGACTTGCTTAGTCAAAAGGTACTGCTTGAATATGAATTCCTTGGTCTACAGAGACATTTGCTTGCTCAAATGGTTCAGGGCAAGCTTTTGTATAAAAATAAAGCAACATCCAGATGAGCAAACCTTGGTGGATTAAAAATGTTGTACCGTGGGTGTTCACAATCTCCAATGTATGCACAAGCTTGCCCCAAATCATGTGACATACATGTGTCAACTGTCTCTATAGCCAGAGAAATTTAAAGATATTGACAACATAGGGAGACCGCAAACATAGGGCTACTCATAGCTCAGTTGGAAGAATGCCAGCATTTTAATCGGGAGGTCGCAGGTTCAAGTCCCGCTCCAGCCAATTTTTCTTTGTTCAACCCAAAGTTATTTAAAAATTCACCCAGTCAGGTTCCCTTGTGGTTTATTACCTGAATTTAAATTGATGCAGTAACTTGTGACTTGGCCGTCATTGTACCAGAAATTATTCAAAATTCAATTGTACCAGAAAGTATCTAACTATGCAGCAAACAGTCTTGTAACTTCCAACCCAAGTGTTACTTTTACACCCCCCCCCCATCAATAATGTAGCGTTCCCGCTCTGTTTGAAACTAACAACACGCTGCCTGTCAACAATACACTGTAACTACATACATTATTTAAGTTGACTACACAGTATGTATACACAGTCAGTCTTCAAATCATGAAAGTGGACAGCAAAACATATTTAGTACTGAATTTATAACTGAGGAATTTGCTTCACTGTCCATGGTACAAACTTTTAGACAAAGTATACTGCTTACTAGCTGGAGTATGTGTGCCCTCTACATGGCAGAACTTGTTCATCATGAGTTTAGTTAGTATATGACACCCTTTGAAGTAATGTAGTTTTACAGAAAGAGGTAATTTTTCACCAACAAATTTAAATCTGAGTAAGGCTTCAGGCATGAAGCCTTTCTCATGCATCTGAAAGCACCCAGTTCTATGCAACAAAGGTGGTTTTTACTTTCATTATTTTCTTGCAACTTTGATGACCAATCGAGGCCAAATTTTCACAGGTTTGTTATTTTATGCATAGTTTGGATATACACCATGTGAGGATACCGGTCTTTGACAATTACCAAAAGTATACCCTGCCTTCAAGTCCAAAGAATATCATGCCTGATGTATACAGCCTTCATATAAACACTAAACTGGAAATTTGCTACATGGACACGTACAACAGTATTATTAATTATGTTATTATCATATTACGTTTTAACCACGAGAGGGTAAATGTAGAGAATGCTGGAGTGTTTCAAGGATGCATGGTCTCTCCTCCTCATCAATCAATATCATTCTACTTGTCTTGCTGAGTGTTTTTCATTAAGGACATCTGTCGGTATATAATGTGCAAGGTGTTGTGTCTTATTATGAAGCATGGAGGAAGGGAAAAATTGCACCGAGAAGAAATATTTCATGTGGGAATGTCAACTGAGCACCAGTTTTTAGATGATGCAGATTACCACCTGAGCAAAGATCTAATTTCATATTGGTTTGCAACAATGCAATTGTGATAGGCCTGATATCTACAATGCTAGGTTGTTCTCACAGTCATGACAGTAGATTGGGAATCAGGAGACTACCAAGTTCTTATGAGAACTTGTCTTGCTATTTATCTACTGCCATTATTAGGAATCAGGAGACTACCAAGTTCTTGTAAGAACTTGTCTTGCTGTTTAAATACTGCAACAGAGTATAAATTTTTCATAACTCTTGTAAACTGCCGGATTTTTTCTTACCTGAGATAGGAATGTTGAATCGTCTTGTGTTTTCCTATATTAACAAAGAAACAAAAAACAAAACAAAAACAAGATACTGCATGAATAAGAATGATGACACTTCGGACAAACTTGTTTTGCTCTTCAAGCCATGATAATTAATAAAGCATTGTCTACTCATTGTGCAAATGTGGAACTGGCTGCCAACAAAGCATGTAATTCATCACAAAGGCCCATTATAACATATTATAAATGTTTACCTTGAGTAACTGTTGCAATTGTAGTAGGATCGGATGCACCTCCTCCTTCAATAACCAATGAAATTCATCCTCCTGCATGGGTCAGGAATGACAATTATTATTAAAATCATCTGAGGCTTGCCCCATTGAACAACTGTCCCCTCGTTAGTGGAAAGCTTAGGCCTAATCAGTGGGCACTTGGCTGTCTTGAGCTAAAATTGTACACAAGGGAACAACATCATGACAAGACCACAGAATTCTACATTTACAGAGCCCAGTAATACATGTGTGTAAAGCCCTGGATGTTTTTGTGTTTCCAGGGGGTGCATGTATGTAGCATGTGACCCCATGGGACGTAAGCGCAGAATTCTGGAGTGGTGTAAGCAAGGCCATGAAATTCAGCCCAGTTGAAGACGAAAACCAGTCCAACTTGAAAACATGCTAGATACGTAGTTTTCAACATGTTCAATGCTAGTTTAGTCAACTGAAATCATTGGAATACTCAGCCACCCCAACAAAGCGACCATGGTGACTTAAGCTACCAGTGTTAATGTTTTCAAGGAGCTTTTTTTCAAAATTCAATTCACCCTTCAATGCTGTCATATAAGTTTAATATTGGGGCATACAGTCGCATCACAAAATCAGAATTCACTGTAAAACGTTTCGATGACAAGGTGGTTTAAATGAAATGTATGTTTTCATTATAAATTTTAGGGGTTTGGGTGAAGCTCATAACTTATGAACCCTTACCTACATGTACTGACAGAAAAACAAGAGACAAGACAACTGACAATAAGGATTGACAAGCTGGAATGTACAACAAGCAACTTGAGTTTAAGGACAAATTGAAACTTGATGTAAGCTGCCTGCAAAAGTCACCAGAATCACCATCTACGGCATCAATGGATTAAAGAAAAGTAAGGTTCAAATGGTTTGCTCTGAAGGAGAATAAATCAATGTTCATTTTATGCCACAACTTTCTTCTCCTTAAACCTCAACCCCAAGAGTCTTTGGATAAAGAAACTCTAGGGCTCAAACTTTACACTGGACCACAGGCCCGAGGCCAGTAATTTTCGCATCGGGCCAATAAATTTACGACCGCTCAAGTCCAGTGGTCTTGTATTTTTAAATAATGATACCTCCAAGCAATTTTTATTTAAACTGGTAAATTTTTTATACAATATCTTTCAATTCTGTTGAGTACTGAAGTATTGCCCATAAAAAAAGGTGAGATAATCTTCTCTTAGTTCTTGATCCAAAAAAACAGCTCAAATGTGAAACGGTGTAGATAGTGTTCTTCTCATTTTGATTCCGGTCTTGTAAAAAAGATTCTGTTCCAGTAAAAGTTTTGAGCTACAAGCCCTGCAGTCTTATGGATTTTTCCCAAAATTCGAGCCCTGCACTCTATCCTCCACTATATCATTTAGTAGGCCTATATGGTACATATACTTTTTTTATGTGAAGACTAAAAAAACATGTTTGGATGATGATAGACTGGTATGCCTGTTCCAATGAAAGGCAATTGTTCTTTGGGCATGCAGTACAACAAGATCTGTATCAACAATTAAAAAATGCAGAAGCATAGAAAATGGGACTGATTGTAAGTGTCACGTTCATTGGCTACATAATAGGGGGCCTATATGTTGGTTTAATCCGCAAGTCTGTAAAAACACCTCCGGCTTGTTTACTCAGGCAGTGGAACACTGATCTCAAACACCACCATGCTTGTGCCATTCCTGAATGGTGTTACTGTTAGACATGTTATTGTTAGACAAGCAATATTGAACATTCATGAGCAACTAACTAGAAAATGTATTTTTTTGAAACTAATGCAACACAAAAGGTGCCAGTGTTCCCAGAGCTGGCAGAATTGTTGGACAATCAATGAAGCGCACACTAGAGGCTTTTTCTTTTTTATGAGGATTACCAGAACATATTTATTCCAAATCTATACTATGTAGCTGTAAAAGCAGAAGTCAAAAGTGGAAGCAGAGTAAAAGAGAGAACAAAAATGTACAAGAAACAAATTTACAAGAAACAACTGGGATAGCAGGTTTTAGAAATGAGAAAATGCTGTGTTCAAACCACACTTTCCAATTTTTTTTCACTTGAATTATTTATTTGTAACGAATGCTGGACTTTATTTCTCTTTTTTAAACATTTCCTGTTGAGGAATTGGTAATAAAACATTAAATAAAAAAGATGCAAGCAGACATTTCATCACGCAGCCAGAACTCTCACACACACATGCCTAAGAAACTAAACTACTTCAGCTAATGCTCAATAATATAAAATAGCATTATCATTGCTCACAGACTGGAAAATGGCAAATTTTTCATGCCTATGATGATACTTTGTAATGATTCAAAGTGCCTGTTGTGTTTATCTCTATTCTGTAACTCTCTTTATGCATGTAGGAGTATAGTTTAACCTACATTTAACTGATATTGGTCAGAATCGGATTGTCTGATATGACATTTTTGCCAAAGTGGCAAGAAAAAATTTAGGCAATAGGTACATAAATGAATTAGTTAATGAACTTTTCACGGTAATGATGCGCCATGTTGACCTTGACCCGTGCCCAGTGAATGTACATAAACATGATAAATGTCTTTGACAGCAGTGCAGAGACCCGGCGTCAAAAACTCAAAACAACATCGCAGGCAAATGAAAAAGTGAAGCATGCCCTAAAGGAACATTGACCCGAATATCTATTCTTACAGTCGCAACCCCCTCCTCCAAGTTTTTTTCCCACAAAAATACAATTTATTTACAAGAATTTGTTGAAGACGTATCTTAAAAGCAATGTTCTTTAACTTCCTACAACAGCTGTATGATTTTTACCTTAGAACTGAGTGCTCACAACCATTTGATGCAGCAACATTTTAATTGATCAACAACTAATCCAGGGTATGATGCCCCCCCCCCAAAAAAAGAATAATTTCCATAATTTTATCTCCTAAAAAAAAGAAGACAACCGCTCAGAATGTTTGTGCGAAACTTTTCTTACTCATTCTTAGCATTTTACTGTTAATCACCCTGGCGTTCAAACTTGAAAGGGGAGAAATTTTTGTTCTTAAAAAAAAAGAAGACTATTATGAGTGACAAACTTCAGAAAAATGGTGATTGTCGCGATAATGTTTGGCACCTTATTTTGGGTTTGTTGGTTTATTGGATGATATTCTTCCCATGATGTATCAACAAAAATTGGTCATGTGAGACGTAATTTACTTATGTGGTTTCTTGTTTGCTCTATGGTCGAAGTGGTCTGGAACTGGTCAATGATTCAGTACTGCTGGTCAAACAACTCACCATGGACTGTGATTGTGACTGTGTAATCAGCAGAGCATGGAGGTAGAGTATGATTAGAAGGAAAACAACTTAACTTATTCAGCACTTAGATTTAGAATTACATGGTATTTAATTTAACTTTTAGCCTGAAACTGAGAAAGTAAAATAAACATGCACTTGAGGTCAGCATACAATTACAACACAAGTCACAGTGAACGATTTCCCTTGTATCGCATCGCATTTTGCGATGCAATTGGAGCGATTTGCGATGCAATTTTACAAAGTGCATCGCACAATTTGCGATGCAATTTGCGATGCAAGTTTTACTAAATTGTATAGTTATAAAAATAAGTTTACACCCACAAGGTTTCGGATTCACATTTACCTAAGCTGTGGCGGTGGGTGTTTGAGGAATTGCCTTTTTTATAGAGCAAGGGAAACAATCATATCGCGCACGACGCCGCGCTGTGATCCACATTCCCCCACACGATGGGTCGATGGAAGCAGCATCGGTAGGGTTCGAAATTAGCGGTCGCCAAATGCGAGTGAAAACAGCGGCGTGCGAGTCAAAACCCTTCCCTTTGTAGCCCGCCAGGCTAGTCAAAAAATTGTTCCTTTTCACAATAAATGAGGGGTACAGTTGTAAAATCCCAAAGAGAGATTATTTTTAAGTTCATAAAATGGTTTAGCAAGTCTTGATATTTGCTAGATTTAATGTGACCGTGATCGCGATCGTTCAATTCATAGTAAACACGCACGCACTTCCCTTAACCACATGGTAGTGAGTAGCCAACGTTCGCCCGCCCGCACGCACACAACACATGGTAGTATTATTGTTCAGTACAACAGCAGGTCCAAAGTCCATCCTAACCAACATTCCGCACGCTGTGATTGGCCCGTCAATAAATTCATATTCATAAGGAAGCTTGGCTAGCCTCCAACTCCATACATGTTCACGAGTCGAGTAAAGAATTGCTGCACAACGCGGCGCACGCCCGTGGATTCTGTACTATACACAGCGTTGGGTTCAGGCTATTCAAGCATCGACAACTTTTGCCGATAGAGGGCGTTGCAGGGCAAAGTTCATTGAATTTTTTCTCAATGTGCGTCGTCGATCGATCGTTAACACGAAGATTTCATTGCAAAAGAAGTTCTATAAAACCGATTCTCAAATTACAAACCCATGAAAATGGTTGTTGATGAAAACAAGTACTATTTAGGGCAGAAAATAGGGGATAAGATCGTTAAAAAAAAAAAAAATCGTATATATATATATATTTTTTTTTGACGCTATGAAAATTGTGTGCATTTAATAATACACATAGGCTACTGGAAAAACTTGCGGGCAACCCAAAATTTAAGTTGTCTCTAGTGAAAAAAAAGTTAAGGGAATAGGCCTTTTTCATATTAAGTTTTGGAGCGTCTTATTCTTTAATTATAGACATTCTGAAAGTAGCCTTGGCCTGAAATTAAGCCTTAAAAAACACACAAATAAACCTGTGTCACAGGGTTAAATTTTTAACAATATTTAGGCATTTTAAAATTTGCTATACAAAATGTATGGACTGCTATGCAATATTTTGAAATTGCTTAGCCCCACTTGTGTGGCCAAGGGACAGGAAACCTGAATCCTTGGCCACACGTCGTCACCCATATTTTCGTCAGCCCACCGATTAAAAATAGAGGCGCATTCCCTAAGAGCGGGTCGGCGGTTTAAACCACCTCAATGTGTTCACCTACCTCTTAGCTTGACCTGGGTGTTTTGGGTGAGTACATAAATAACAATTTCAAAAGATATTTCAATTCAAAATTTTCAACTCTATCCGAATTAGATTTTTGCGACATGTACTGAGCGCGGCCATTTTGGATTGATTCTAATCGTGCCAATCAATTCATGCCGTCACCGGCCGGCCGGGTTGTGGGCGGAGCGAAGATGCGCACATTGCAATGGTTGCTTTATGTATCCGCTCCGCCCACAGCCCGGCCGGCCGGTGACGTCATGAATTGATTGGCGCGATTAAAATCAATCCAAAATGGCCGCGCTCAGTACATGTCGCGAAAATCTAATTCAGATAGAGTTGAACATTTTGAATTGAAATATCTTTTGAAATTGTTATTCATGTACTCACCCAAAACACCCAAGTCAAGCTTAGAGGTAGGTAAACACATTGAGGTGGTTTAAATCGCCGACCCGCTCTTAGGGAATGCGCCTCTATTTTTTAATCGGTGGGCTGACGAAAATATGGGTGACGACGTGTGGCCAAGGATTCAGGTTTCCTGTCCCTTGGCCACACAAGTGGGGCTAGAAATTGCTATGCAAAAAAAAAAATTGCATAGCAGTTTTGCTATGCAAAAATTTGGGACCAAATCGCTCCCTGAGTCATACTCAGTCTCAACTTCGGTTCTTCTTTCACTGCCTAATGTTCTGATTAGCCTGCATAGTTCGTGACGTGAGTGACCGAGTGGGTGCAGAATCCACGAATAATACCGTTACTTTTCCACTCGTTAATTAATGGCTAGTGAGAAAAGCTGGGTTGGTCTATGTGCTATTCCCTTGATAAGTTCTACTAGTGTCCTTCGCTATGCATAACTCTTGGCAGAATCTTGCTAATTAATAAGTTTTCTTACCAGACTCAATCTTTCCTCCCCATCACTGTCTTCGGCCATGTTGACGTGTGATAATGATGTTGACTTGATTTACTTACCAATTTATGCCACTTGAGGGCGCTGTGAGTGCACCCCGCTCAGAGCCGTATATTGGGAGAGTTGCATAGAATTATATATAACTCAATGGAGAGTTGCGACAACTTGCGATTAGAAGCCATTTTGTGAGTGCACCCCGCTCAGAGCCGTATATTGGGAGAGTTGCGACAACTTGCGATTAGAAGCCATTTTGTGTCCAAAACGAAACGCGTGTACCAGACTAAATTGGACTAGCGAGAGCACGCGTTCACGGACGTGCGACGACCCGGGTGCTCGCACACGAGAAAATCATGTTATGTATTTGAGTAAAAACTAATTATTCTTCTTTAGTTTTGAGCAGATCAGCGGGAAAAAATTGTTTTGTCGTTCGTGTAGAAAAATAAAATCGTTCAACTTTCTACAAAGAATCTTGTGCTTTGAGGTTTTATGCATGTGAACAGTTTGTTTTTGATACTGTACTGTGTAAAGTGTTACCTTGGCCTCTGGTCTGGTGCAACACATGGTTCAGACAGAAACAATAACAAAGACTAATGAATGTAGACCATGTCATTTCTTTAACTCTTGAATTTTTAATAACCGACGCATTGTTCATGCTCATCGTTTATGTACTGGGACATTTTATATTTTACAATTTATATTTACATTAACACAGGGACAAAATGATAGTAAAAACATTTATATTTTAATTGGATTTAGCGAGGCAATACATTTTAAAATATGTTTTACTTGAAATGCAGGATAAACTATGAAGTGGCTCAACATTACTTCGGTTTGCTTTGACTTTCATGGGTATTTTCCTCAATAAGTTAGCACTAACGAAAGCCGGAAATGTGTTTTAAAAACATAACCTCTCTACTCTAGCTAGGCTCTAACTACAGTCTTTGTCTTACTTAGTTAGTCAGGGACAGTCCAAAGTTTTCAATAATTTTCTTTCAGAAAAATTGATGCACATTATTTAATTATCAAATAGTCGTATGCAGTCTCTTTGTGTGATGGTGGAAATGTTAAAAACTTTGGACGACCTATTTATTACCTTGTCTTAGCTTGATTAAATTTATGAAGTATCACATTGGCTGACTAAATTAGATACCACAATAATAGTAATAAAGGGGGCTGCATACCTGCTTACTAACTGTAATACTACCACCAGTGTAGTACATGTAGTTCATTTTAATTTTGCTTCCCCTGACCTAGTTGTGGTAAACCCTATAAACATTCAATCCTCCCAATGGTCGTAGCTAGACCAGAGGGTTACGACAAACCATCTGTTCAAATTTTGTTTACATTTAATGTTTGAAACAAAAGGAAATCTTCACACATGATTCATCGTAAACCTCATGTTTTGACCATCGGGAGGAATTAGGAACCTTACAGTTATCGCAACTACCCCTGACCCATAAGATTCCCTTTAATTTGTAGCTTTTAAGTTTTAAATGGCTCCATCAACTAATTCTCTGGGTTTAAACAGATTATTTTTATTAATGTCTTATGGTATTTTAGTGTTTACAGTCTACTAACTTTGTGTTCATTGTATTGTGTTATTTATTTGGGTTGAATAAAATAATTATATTATTAATAATAACATTCATTATCATCGTTATTTTTATTTAACCAAAACAAATAAAACAACGGTACATAATCATGTGTACACTGTTATGACTGTCATGTTGTTTTAAAAAGACATTATTAAAGACCCCCTAAAGCCCTACCTTATTTGCCCACAAAGTTAAATGAGATTCATTTTCTAAATGCATGTAGGCCTAGTCAGTTATTAAAATACAAATCTTTCAGTTTCATGTACGTCAAGTTTAAACTGTATTTTTTCTCATTTTGAGTCTGGTATGTTATTTTAAAAATGTTTACTAGTCCAATAAAACCATGAAAACAGGCCCTGCCTGCGGTCTTGTCAGTCGATGTTTCCCTTGCCTCAGAGAATCAGTCAGTCAAATTCTAGCACTGTCAGAGTCTATCGTATCGTTGACCATTTATTCATTAATCACTATAATGGAAAATTTTCCGCATCCTGCCAATTTTTCACTCATTTTTACCCAAAGGAATATCTCATTTGAGTAAATTAGATACTACTTTATTTCACAAGGAATGAAAAAGTGGTGGCTGGATACGGACATTTTCCTCTATAAATTTTAACCATCAGGGACAAAAGTTAATCTGAATGATGGAAATTCGACAGGATCGACCAACCATGAACTAACTATTAAAATTTCGCCGATGGGTTGTTTGTTTCTAACGACGTACTATTATAGTAAATACTAATGTCAGGCCTAGACGAAGCAGCAGTAACTGGGGTGCTGTACTCCTTTGAAAAAAAATTGACGAACGCAGATTAGATTTAAAGGGTCTAAAGCCAGGCCCTATCTAATTTTTACCTCACAAACTTTGACTGCCAGTTGCTCCGCTTCACCTTAACTTCCCAAACTTTTCTCCTCATTTTTTCTCGTGGACATTTCAAGCCATTTCCAGCCTTATTCGTGCAACCCCAAGCACTACATCCGGTCATTTTGCCTGCGAGTGTGAATCTTTTGGTCCTGTTTTTGACATGTACACAGCAAACCGTCCGTGTGTGTTGTTCTAGCTAGCTAGCTGTGTTTTTTGGACCGAAAATGGCGCCCAGCAACCACGTGACCAAACAAACTGGTCCCTCTATGTCGCAACTCTCCCAATATACGGCTCTGACCCCGCTCACGGCTCTGACGACGACCGGACTAAAAATAAACTTCCATGGCAGACTAGTGCAAGAACGCTATAGGCATAAACTATAAATTATAGTTACGCTCTTTACAATAAAAAGAAAATATTAATTGACACCTTAACTTCCATCCTCTGCTCACTTTGAAATGGGTTGTCCCAAGGCCCGACGAGACATTATTCGTCCAAACAAACAAAAACCAGACACTTAATATGCCAAACGTGAGCATCAATCTTTAAAGTGCCACACCTTTCCTCTAAGCAAACATGACCATTTTCAGGGCCTTCCAGAACGCTTGAGGTCTGAAGTCAACACAACGCCCAGGTCACGACTGTTACGTGCAAAATGTTTTACACTGTACCCATTGTATTTGGCTCTAAGTTCTGTCCAGTATTTTTAGGGCTATAACATGGAAAGACACTCCTCAAGGACCATCCCGGTTTGGAATAGTCACTCTCAGGAGTATTTTACGCACCTTCTTGTTGTTTGTAGCGTACATACATTTGGGGGTGATACCAAAACAGGCATTGGTCTACCAAGAGAAAAATGACGAAGAATATTTGTAAAGGTTAAACATTTCAGAGGCAGTAGACTCTCTGTTTGATAATGGCTTAGTGGCATTGGCTATGGCCGGAAAACCGCAGCGAGTCATCTTCACGTTGCCACTGTAGCCAACAGGACATGAGCTGTAGCCGAAACCTAGTGTCGGACGCAATAGGCGTCCTAACGACCTAAAGGATTTCAGGCTTGGTTTGCCAGTTTGATGTTTGCTAATATACACTTTGCTGCCCACAGCCAATACTGAGAGTGATTTCCAACAGTTTTAAAGTTCAAAGGTTTTAAAAGTAGCGATTATAGGCCGAGTTTGAGGTACAGCTTTTCAATCATTTATGGGTAATGTGGCATAATGGAAAACGAATTGATGTGCAAAAGTTCAGTTCTTGTTTGGGTTATAAATCAAAATTAGTTCACACAAACGTGCACAATATCCTTAGGAAAAATAGTAACCGCCAATCACCAAATGCTGCCCAAGCGGGAAAACAACGCAACAACCACACAAACAACGAAAAATAGTAACATTATAAACATCCACAAAACGAGAAAGACTAGGATTAAGGAGCCAAAAACCTAAGCAACAAATATCCCAAACAGACAAATTTAACAACAGTAAAATAAACATACACAAAATGAGACAGACTAGAGCACATAAAGTTACACGACAAAGGCAACTGCAAACAAACGAGACTGTCAAGGACGATGCCCAAACTTCCAAATTGAACCAAAAATAGGCCATTGGGTGTAAACATGATTCACAAGCCAAGCTGTTGTTATGCACCACGACGTCATATTCATAATAATACCATCCGCTTGCTTCCATAACCCAATGAGAAAGAAAACCATATGAAGGTATGATGAAAAGACCAAGGAATACCGCATGGCGTCACATATTAATGTGGCTTCATAGCCCTGGGGCGCACTTAGTGAAATGCAAAATACAAGTTGAAAGAAATTTGATGAGGCGTGTCAACACAAATCTCATTCAAGCGATTTATGTAACAATGAGACTGCCTGTCCCACATAGCAGTGATCAAGGCCCCGTCTGTCATTGTTAAAATATCTTAACCGTCAACTTGTGTCAAAACAAATTACTAATGTTAGGTTATGCTCTAGATTTGCTATACTAGTTCATGGCTAATAGTATTTAGCTGTAAACTACTGTGAAAGTTTTCGTATGCAGTGAATACACAATGAGAAATCCTACGACCGTCGGGTTTACAACGTACACAAATTTATGAAAGTTATAAATCAAGAATAATCATTGATATACACGCACTCTAGTGTAGGTAAAAAGCACAATATTGTAATCGGCGATGTATATTGCATATGCTTTATCTTGGCGTACAACAATCGCTACTTTGTACGGCTCTGCAGAGCCGTATAGGAGCTAGAGTTGCAACAACTTGCGATTATAAGCCATTTTGTGTTCCCCAAACAAACAAACAAACACCCCAACAAAAACTCCAACAACCCAACTAACAAACAAACAACCCCAACAAACAAACACCCCAACACCCCAACAAACAAACAAACACCCCCAACAAACAAACAAACAAACACCCCAACAAACACCCCAACAGACACACAGACAAACAAACAAACAAGCACCCCAACAACCCAACAAACACCCCATCGAATAGGTGACAGGGTGCCAGACTAGTCCGCCCATTGGGTTGTAACTCTCCAATATACGGCTTTGGCTACCTAATGATCTCAAACCTCAAAATAGCATTAGAGGCAGGTATACTTATTAGTAATTGTCAAAGACCATTATCTTCACTTGTTCCAACATTGTTCATAAAATAACAAATTAAACCTGTGAAAATTTGGGTTCAATTGGTCATCGAAGTTGCAAGAAAATAATGAAAGAAAGCCTTTCTCAGATTCAAATTTGTTTAAAACTGAATTACTTCAAAGGTTGTCGTTTCCAAGATTGTTTTATAATATCAACAGCTCTCCGGTGCTCTTTACCAAGTAAGTTCTTATGTTAAATAATTTTAAATCCGAATGAATGCATTGTGAAGTTTAATATCTTCTTTTGAGATTTTTTTGTGGGGGGGGGGGGGGACTTAATTTCACCCTTCTCTTAAAAACATCACCTTTATATGGAGTGAACAATACTTCCTTGTGATGTAGATAGTTCAAGTGCAATTTTTTAGGGAACTTCCTAAATCAATCTTAAAACTCCAGGTCAGAATTGACGTGGATCCGGGTCCCTGGGGCCAGTATATTTCTGGGTCAGTATCACCCGGAGTATGTGTCAATAATCTAGAAATTGGTCCAACATGGTCAAACTGAGTTTTAAATGGCTCCATCAACTAATTCTCTGGGTTTAAACAGATTATTTTTATTAATGTCTTATGGTATTTTAGTGTTTACAGTCTACTAACTTTGTGTTCATTGTATTGTGTTATTTATTTGGGTTGAATAAAATAATTATATTATTAATAATAACATTCATTATCATCGTTATTTTTATTTAACCAAAACAAATAAAACAACGGTACATAATCATGTGTACACTGTTATGACTGTCATGTTGTTTTAAAAAGACATTATTAAAGACCCCCTAAAGCCCTACCTTATTTGCCCACAAAGTTAAATGAGATTCATTTTCTAAATGCACGTAGGCCTAGTCAGTTATTAAAATACAAATCTTTCAGTTTCATGTACGTCAAGTTTAAACTGTATTTTTCTCATTTTGAGTCTGGTATGTTATTTTAAAAATGTTTACTAGTCCAATAAAACCATGAAAACAGGCCCTGCCTGCGGTCTTGTCAGTCGATGTTTCCCTCGCCTCAGAGAATCAGTCAGTCAAATTCTAGCACTGTCAGAGTCTATCGTATCGTTGACCATTTATTCATTAATCACTATAATGGAAAATTTTCCGTATCCTGCCAATTTTTCACTCATTTTTACCCAAAGGAATATCTCATTTGAGTAAATTAGATACTACTTTATTTCATAATGAATGAAAAAGGGGTGGCTGGATACGGACATTTTCCTCTATAAATTTTAACCATCAGGGACAAAAGTTAATCTGAATGATGGAAATTCGACAGGATCGACCAACCATGAACTAACTATTAAAATTTCGCCGATGGGTTGTTTGTTTCTAACGACGTACTATTATAGTAAATACTAATGTCAGGCCTAGACGAAGCAGCAGTAACTGGGGTGCTGTACTCCTTTGAAAAAAAAATTGACGAACGCAGATTAGATTTAAAGGGTCTAAAGCCAGGCCCTATCTAATTTTTACCTCACAAACTTTGACTGCCAGTTGCTCCGCTTCACCTTAACTTCCCAAACTTTTCTCCTCATTTTTTCTCGTGGACATTTCAAGCCATTTCCAGCCTTATTCGTGCAACCCCAAGCACTACATCCGGTCATTTTGCCTGCGAGTGCGAATCTTTTGGTCCTGTTTTTGACATGTACACAGCAAACCGTCCGTGTGTGTTGTTCTAGCTAGCTAGCTGTGTTTTTTGGACCGAAAATGGCGCCCAGCAACCACGTGACCAAACAAACTGGTCCCTCTATGTCGCAACTCTCCCAATATACGGCTCTGACCCCGCTCACGGCTCTGACGACGACCGGACTAAAAATAAACTTCCATGGCAGACTAGTGCAAGAACGCTATAGGCATATACTATAAATTATAGTTAGGCTCTTTACAATAAAAAGAAAATATTAATTGACACCTTAACTTCCATCCTCTGCTCACTTTGAAATGGGTTGTCCCAAGGCCCGACGAGACATTATTCGTCCAAACAAACAAAAACCAGACACTTAATATGCCAAACGTGAGCGTCAATCTTTAAAGTGCCACACCTTTCCTCTAAGCAAACATGACCATTTTCAGGGCCTTCCAGAACGCTTGAGGTCTGAAGTCAACACAACGCCCAGGTCACGACTGTTACGTGCAAATGTTTTACACTGTACCCATTGTATTTGGCTCTAAATTCTGTCCAGTATTTTTAGGGCTATAACGTGGAAAGACACTCCTCAAGGACCATCCCGGTTTGGAATAGTAACTCTCAGGAGTATTTTACGCACCTTCTTGTTGTTTGTAGCGTACATACATTTGGGGGTGATACCAAAACAGGCATTGGTCTACCAAGAGAAAAATGACGAAGAATATTTGTAAAGGTTAAACATTTCAGAGGCAGTAGACTCTCTGTTTGATAATGGCTTAGTGGCATTGGCTATGGCTGGAAAACCGCAGCGAGTCATCTTCACGTTGCCACTGTAGCCAACAGGACATGAGCTGTAGCCGAAACCTAGTGTCGGACGCAATAGGCGTCCTAACGACCTAAAGGATTTCAGGCTTGGTTTGCCAGTTTGATGTTTGCTAATATACACTTTGCTGCCCACAGCCAATACTGAGAGTGATTTCCAACAGTTTTAAAGTTCAAAGGTTTTAAAAGTAGCGATTGTAGGCCGAGTTTGAGGTACAGCTTTTCAATCATTTATGGGTAATGTGGCATAATGGAAAACGAATTGATGTACAAAAGTTCAGTTCTTGTTTGGGTTATAAATCAAAATTAGTTCACACAAACGTGCACATTATCCTTAGAAAAAACAGTAACCGCCAATCACCAAATGCTGCCCCAAGCGGGAAAACAACGCAACAACCACCCAAACAACGAAAAATAGTAACATTATAAACATCCACAAAACGAGAAAGACTAGGATTAAGGAGCCAAAAACCTAAGCAACAAATATCCCAAACAGACAAATTTAACAACAGTAAAATAAACATACACAAAATGAGACAGACTAGAGCACATAAAGTTACAAGACAAAGGCAACTGCAAACAAACGAGACTGTCAAGGACGATGCCCAAACTTCCAAATTGAACCAAAAATAGGCCATTGGGTGTAAACATGATTCACAAGCCAAGCTGTTGTTATGGCCACCTAGACGTCATATTTATAATAATATAATCCGCTTGCTTCCATAACCCAATGAGAAAGAAACCACATGAAGGTATGATGAAAAGACCAAGGAATACCGCATGGCGTCACATATTAATGTGGCTTCATAGCCCTGGGGCGCACTTAGTGAAATGCAAAATACAAGTTGAAAGAAATTTGATGAGGCGTGTCAACACAAACTCATTCAAGCGATTTATGTAACAATGAGACTGCCTGTCCCACATAGCGGTGATCAAGGCCCCGTCTGTCATTGTTAAAATATCTTAACCGTCAACTTGTGTCAAAACAAATTACTAATGTTAGGTTATGCTCTAGATTTGCTATACTAGTTCATGGCTAATAGTATTTAGCTGTAAACTACTGTGAAAGTTTTCGTATGCAGTGAATACACAATGAGAAATCCTACGACCGTCGGGTTTACAACGTACACAAATTTATGAAAGTTATAAATCAAGAATAATCATTGATATACACGCACTCTAGTGTAGGTAAAAAGCACAATTTTAAAAGCACAATATTGTTATCGGCGATGTATATTGCATATGCTTTATCTTGGCGTACAACAATCGCTACTTTGTACGGCTCTGCAGAGCCGTATAGGACCTAGAGTTGCAACAACTTGCGATTATACGCCATTTTGTGTTCCCCAAACAAACAATTAACACCCCAACATCCCAACAAACAAACAAACCAACTAACAAACAAACAACCCCAACAAACACCCCCAACAAACAAACAAACACCCCTACAGACACACAGACAAACAGACAAACAAGCACCCCAACACCCCAACAAACAAACAAACACCCCATCGAATAGGTGATTACAGGGTGCCAGACTAGTCCGCCCATTGGGTTGCAACTCTCCAATATACGGCTTTGGCTACCTAATGATCTCAAACCTCAAAATAGCATTAGAGGCAGGTATACATGTACTTATTAGTAATTGTCAAAGACCATTATCTTCACTTGTTCCAACATTGTTCATAAAATAACAAATTAAACCTGTGAAAATTTGGGTTCAATTGGTCATCGAAGTTGCAAGAAAATAATGAAAGAAAGCCTTTCTCAGATTCAAATTTGTTTAAAACTGAATTACTTCAAAGGTTGTCGTTTCCAAGATTGTTTTATAATATCAACAGCTCTCCGGTGCTCTTTACCAAGTAAGTTCTTATGTTAAATAATTTTAAATCCGAATGCATGCATTGTGAAGTTTAATATCTTCTTTTGAGATTTTTTTTGTGGGGGGGGGGGGGGGACTTAATTTCACCCTTCTCTTAAAAACATCACCTTTATATGGAGTGAACAATACTTCCTTGTGATGTAGATAGTTCAAGTGCAATTTTTTAGGGAACTTCCTAAATCAATCTTAAAACTCCAGGTCAGAATTGACGTGGATCCGGGTCCCTGGGGCCAGTATATTTCTGGGTCAGTATCACCCGGAGTATGTGTCAATAATCTAGAAATTGGTCCAACATGGTCAAACTGACGCAGAATTCGAGTTCAAAATCCCATTTTTTAACCACTTTCCGGGTCAGACCTGACCCGGAGATGGTTCAGGCCTCCTGGAACTTGGGTCAATTCTGACTCGGGAGGTTTTAGAGTGTAGAGTAGTTTTATGGGTGCAATTCTTCCAGTTGAATCACACTGACGACGTCAACATTGTACAGATAAATAAACAAATAAAATGTCAAACACAATGGTTTTAAGCCCTCATCGTGCATTTTGTAATAAAAACCAGAAGCCTATTATCTGAACAGACCAACAAGATGAAGGGAAACAACTTTTGTTTTCTTCCTCAAACTTGACATTGTAATGTCCAAATCAAGCGACTTTGGCTGTGGCTCCGGCCTGTGGCTGCAACGGCAGCATTGAAGGACTTTTCGGCGTTCCGGCCAAAGCCATTAATTCGGCCTCTGCCTAAACAAAACGACAGAATTAGCCACGGCTACGGCTGTTGCTAAAGGCGTCCTATAGTGATGACGCAGCAATCCAGCATTAGCCGTAGCCGTAGACACCATTTCGGACTCGGCCGCACATTGATTTGCATCAGAAACAACATGGTGTCAGGTACAAGGCCTATTATACGTTTCCAGTGATGATAAACATTTAAACCGCGCAGGTTGGCATGGACGGCCGAATTTTAGCAACACATCAAATGGTGTTAACAGATGTTTTAACCAAATTCAACATTTTTCTGCCAACTTTGAATTAAATAAAATACCTCCCTTGATTGGTTTCCAACATATTCAACACTATTTTACAATTGTATGTAACATTGTCCAAACTATGGCTATCTGTTTTTGTTTTGTAATTATGGCTTCCGATAGTTTTTCAACCTCGGTTGGCAAAAAAACTCAGGCTGTGACGTATGGGGCGCCATTTGTCAATGAATTGTTTAGCGTATTTTTGACAAGTTTTTACCATGGTTTGTAACAATTAGATGGTTTTCATGGTCTATAAACCATAATTTATAAGCGTTGATTGTATCTGCATGGTATGTAAACCACAACATAATTTTGACAACACTTTCTATGGTTTACATCTAATTGTTACAAACCATGGTCAAAACATGTCAAAAATACGCTCAGCAAATGATTGACAAACGGCGCCCCATAGTGACGTTGCAATAGGAAGGTATATTATTCCCTCTCTTGGCGACGCGATGGTGCATTTTGGACATTGTGAACATTGACATTTTTCAGGAGGCGGCATTGCTATAAACTGGTACTTTTATATAATTATTTTTTTATTCTTAAATATTTCTCTTTCGTTTCAAAACACGTTTAGCCAGAATTTAGTCGTCAGTTGTGGCAGGTCAAAGTTCACAGCTAACGGCTTAAATATGCCTATAATATACCGTCAGTATACTGACAATTTTAATGATTGGATGAACTCTTCATTCAGACAATAGCATTGGTTCTGTGTGACTAATGACATCGGTGAATTGTTAAGCTGGAAATTAACACATGTCATTGATTGATGAAAATACACAATGGCCTACATCTGACATAGAGCCATCATTGCTAATAGCATTTGTTTATAAACCATAGTATGGAAATGATTTTGGTTGAGTTAAAAAGGAAGGGTGAGACTCTTGACATGAAATGGTATAGTAATTATCGTCAAATAAACTGTACTGATTGAGACAAAAATGAGTTTACTATAGATGAATAATACCCCACAGATTCTTGCCAAGTGGTTGTGGTCTTTGTGCGAACTTTAACCAATTGTTTTTATTTGTATAAAGCCGTTTGTGTCAAATGCGAATGCCACAAGTTACTGGACTTCTTAGTTGTTTCGGAATCTAGATCACGAATTTGCAGAACGATTTCTCCGGTTTTATACTATTGTTGCGATGTCTATAAATACATAGATTTCCCATGAAATTATGTCTGATGAAGGTTGAATCATGGTCAATCGAACAAAGGGTCTTCATTGAAGGTCCCATTTTCTAAATTTCGTTCCCCTTCCAATTTCTTTTCGCTTCGTTTGCCACACAAAATCTGTTGTTGTTAATAAGCGGACCGTTCATTGCCAAAACTTTTTCCAATGGCATCGTCGTCAGATTCAAAAGTTCTGAGTGTCTCCACCAGTGTATGAGTCAGTGTGTTCAACCATGGTTCAACCTTGACCAAAGGTGCCATGTATAGGAACGACACCACCCTTTTCAGGATTGTATCTATTGTGACGTCTGCTGGATTTGTGTACAGTAAAAATTAACTCACCCATGAGTGAGCACGCATAGAATGCAACCAAGACTCAACTAGTGGTTGGCGTTTATTAGCTAACTCAGCAAGCTTGCAGACTGTTTGACCGTTCCCTCTGTATACTGACTGAACAAACGACAGAAAACTGAAATCGATTTCCTTCAATCGCGCACTTGGTATCCAAGATGGCGTCAAACAGGGATGGAATGTACCTGTGGATGTGCTTATTGGGGCTATCAGTACTCCTGAGTGGGGTGGAATCCCGTTCCATTGGTGCACCTTCGGATGCATGTAGCAATCTCACACCGCAGCATGGTTCTCATACTTCACAGCCGTTGTCGACAAGCCCGTACACAATAACTTCTTCTTCGGGGACTTACACACCAGGGGTAATGATGTCAGGTAAGCTATCGTCTCCTGTTGCTCTTAATGTTACAAAAGAGGAGGCAGTGATGTTTTTAAACATCATGACATTACTGAGTGAGGTATCAATGTATATTCGGTTTGCAGTATCACACGATGTGTGTATCTACTTTGCTGTGTAGATTTGTTCATTGGGAACTAGGTCTTGCTTTTTATTCTACTGCCGCGGAGTAGATATCGGAATTCGGGAGACTTTTAGTTCTGAAAAGAACTGTCCTTGTTATTAACTAAATGGACGGGAGGTAGGAAATCGGCTGGGACTACTACTTTCACTAAGTGGATCGAGGGAACTTCTCGTTATTTACTTCACTACACTGCCGCGGAGCGAGTTCTTAATATTGGTCTCAGCGTTTCGTCTAGCCTCCTCTTGTCATCGTCGGGAATCTGAAGAGTGTGAGACAAGATGCACGGTCTATTTATAAGGATTCAGAGGTTTCAATGTAGAGTCAGTCTTTAAGTAGCAGTCATGATGCCTCTTTCTTGTAATGGTAGGGCAGTTTCAGTAAAGGGCATGTACATAAGGGACATTTTGTTTTGGGCTGGAACATTACAAATAGCACCGAGGTAATGACCAGGGAGGGGCATACAGGTAATTGCTTCCATTGCCTTCGTGAAGTACCAAGCCTGAAAATAGTGACTTAAAACGTAGAGAAAGGACAAATTATCTAGCTTAAAACAAGAGGTGCTTTTATCTGACGGGTGATGTTGATTGGGCCATCACGAGGGAAAGATTGCTGAATTGAATCCGACCCCTCCCACAAAATAGGAGACACTAATCATTTTGGCCCAAATGAAGTCGTTCGTTTGGGAAAAGAAAACATAATTTCCCACAAACATCGAAAGTTCGTTTCCTGAAAAGCTTATTTATGACTACTTTAAAAGTATAGATCGAACATAACACTAACCCACGAAAAAGAAAATGCATTTTTAAAAGGAAGAAATTGTAACTTTAAACAATTATTTTCTTAAACAATACAAATTAATTACAAATTAAATATACATGCACATCATTTGCAACAATCACATTAAACAAATCTTTTTTAAAAACATGAATAAAGAGAAAAGCAGGGAAACAATACCAAGCAATACAAATGAAACGTACATTTTGCAAGCCCGCACAGCAATCACATTGAAGGGTAGATTACATTATTTGCAGACATGAAAAAAGTAACTACAAAATAACCGACTTGACTGAAAGTATACACGTTATTCACAATTCTCCAGTGAAACGGTTTCACTGGCCGTTATTTCGTTTTAAAGAAGTTACATGTTTGCATCATGTTGAAGCGATGGTCAGGTGACCTTCCTTTGAACATAGGAGTACCGACAGATCGTGACCATCTGCCTTCGTTTTTCTCTGCAGGCAATAATATTATTTCCGTTTAAATTTACAAGTACATGTAATTCTTTTCGTTCCATCAAAATCTAGTCCGGTGATAAACTCAAGAGACTCACACACTCAAATTTAGGCGGTATCCTTTGTTTGGGTGTATCGTTTTTGACACAAAACTTCGGGGAGAAAAAACAACCCAAAATCAAACCACCTTGGCGCGTTAATGGGCGTGTGACCACCTCCATAATATGACTAATACAAAGTGATTGATTCGTGTGTTGATTCTTGTGTGTGGTTGTCATCCATTGTTGGAGCTTATCATGGACACATTTCGATTCAAATAACGGATTATAAAATTTCATTTTTGCCAGAAGAAAAGCAGTGCATGAAATGCCTAAACTGTTTCAACATTTAGAAACCTTTTGTTTTAAGAAAATATATTCTAAAACCAGTCTAAAATGGTTTTTGTTTTTTTGTTAAATTAAAACCCAATTAATTACTTTGGGTTTAAACTGGTAAACCTCTCGAGTTTTTCAAGCATTTTTCACACAATTCCATTGACTTCCATGACACGTTCAATACACGGGACCAATGGCTTGGAAAATGTGGATGGATTCAGGTAAAAAAAGTATTGAATCTAACCAAAAACACATGCACGGGGATCAGTAAAGCATAACCCCAAAGACAAATAGATAAATATAATTACATCGTTGGAAAAGAGAAAAGTTCCATGTAACAATTTTTGTTGTTGTTGTTGAAGAACACTGATCGAAATTTGTATTTAAATATGATTTATTTGTTATCATTCTGGTAATGAGAGGTGAAACAAAGGAACAAAGAAAAGTGCCTTGCAATTGAACCCAATACCTGAAGATATCCTTGAAGCGGATGTTGACGAAATCTCAGTTTTATATGTGGGAGTACATAGAACCCCAACCAGGGCAACACAATCGATACAGAACAACCCCAATATGAAAAAGTTTTCTGTCTTAAAGAGACCAGTGCACTTATCGTAAAGAGAAGGGGTTCGCCCCGGTGTTCCTGGTTTGATTGGCTGCATATTGCTTCACAGCACCTTGTTTACCATTACATCATGCTATGTAAAAAAGAAGAAGAAAGAAAAAACAGTTACATAATTCAAAATCGTAGCTCCATCCTTGCAGGAAAAACATTGAACGCCATGAGGCAGGGTAGAGACCATAGGCCATCTTGAATGTTCTTGTTTTCAATAAACTATCAGTACAACCTGTGAAAAAAATTGCTCATCAAATTAACATACGCACAATGCAAGGCAAATACATCTTCAAATCATCTGAAAGTGTACAATAGAAAGCATTACGTAACAATAGGGCGCACCACCTATACGCACCTTGTGTTGGTTTTGAACAATGGTAATACCAATTGGACTGCGGTATACCCACAGTCATCAAGGTCTTTTCCGTCTTGAAAACAGTCTTCACTTGCACGTCTGATGTTGTGTATTATTTGAGGTGCGGTCTCAAGTAGGGCAAATATAGATTAGTTTTGTTGGTGCGGCTCCAGTATTCACCACGACTTTGCTTTTAATTAAAACCACACATATACACTGTACACAAACGGGCATGCCAAAGCCCTGAATTGATGTGAAAACACGATACAATACAACATGAAATAAGTGGATGAAATGTGGCTACGCACTGTATAGTTTCTGAGTCAGGTGACATTATTCTCTTGATCTTTTTCCAATCTAAACTCCATTTTCTTTTAAAGGCAAAGTGTACCTTTGGTTTTATGAACCGTTCGATTGTTTTAATATTCCTACATAAATGTAGATATGTACAATAAAACTAACATGTCAACATTTTATTGCAAAAGGTGGTCCCATTTTTTAGATATCGCCGAAAATCCAGAGCGAATAATGTCCACGCAGGAAGAATAATCCCTAATAGAAACACACAATCTGAAAAACGTATCTGGCAGTAACGTTTCTCAGATTCAAATTTGTGGGCATAAAAACTGATTTTATTTTCCATAACCACACTACTTCGAAGTGAAATAATTCTCAACACGCTTTATACAAGCTGCTGTACTTCTAATCCAATAAGTTTTGTATAGCCATTAATTTTAAGAGTGATTACTAAACGCATACCTTTCCTTTTAAGGAATTGTTAAATCATCACATTTGCTACGATTTGTAAAAAAACAAAAATCAAAAAATCGAATATGTCGGTTGAATAACAAGCAATTTGGAAACTTTTCAAAATGTCTGCCATTGCTTGTAACTTTGAAGATTAAATCTGCGATGGCCACATCTTTCTCATGCCATGACTGTGTGCCAAACTCGATGCTTTTAGCATCAAAGGCATGACCCCATCACAATCTTTAGGAGACGAAAGCCTTAGAAACCATTGAGCGAGGTGAACAACAGCAACGTTTGCGTGTTGAACAACAGTTGATTCATCTTGCCTTACCCTAAAATAAAAATAAAAACCTGTACACTTGTCACATTTTTATGTTTTTCTTGTGATTAACGATTTAGCATACCATTCCGAATGGACGATGCCCGGAGGTTTTCGTTTGTCGTGGAATTATTTGCAATCTCCTACATTGAAACGCAGTGGGTGTGCAACGTCGGGGAATTTCACCCCATTGTTGACTCATAGCAGGCAGACAATAGGGTTACCAAGTGAAAGTTGGACTTGAAAGCATCATGGAACACCAAAAAAACTCACCTTGCCATGAAATAAAGCCTCGGCCCAACTACGGAATGCAAATATGCAATGCAAAAAGGGCTGGTGCAATATATAACTTAATACTTTTTATTATTCAAGCTATACAAGGAGTGTTGCAGAGTGCATACCGTCACGTGCAACTATTGGGCCTGAAGTTTACCACACAGTATTTTTCACACCCAATCTAAACCCGCCCACAGACCTGATACCTCAAAGGCGTTGGAAACACTTGCTTTTTATGCCCCATGTGCCCCTTGGATCTTCTCATTGGAATTTTCATAAAGTAGATGTGCCTTTTTCTCTATAAAGAAAACCGGCTTGCTTTTACAAGTCAAGCGGGACTCAAGCCTGCCTCCTATTGGGTCGTTTAAGTACAACAGCAACCTTTTTCTAAGACTTTATAGCTCACACCATGAGCTCTAATGTGAAAACTTCACCCATGTGATGTGTCAGACCAACTCAAACCTCTGCAAGAGATACTGGTAAAAAAACAACAACAACGATTAAACCATAAATAGGCCTACACACAACATTTAACAAGAATGAAACATCCAGCCAAAAGAAGTGGGAAAAGCTGTTTGCAGCAAAAAGACTATTGGTGTCAGAAAATAAACAAACAGGCAATTAAATGAAGGCCTTTGATTAATACACAATCATGGCATAAAATAGAAAGACAATATGTAGTTAAAATGTGGGTCATCGATTGGTTTTAGTCAAGCGCGATGCTGATTTATAAGCATAACTATAAAGAAAGATACAATAAAAGTCACATGTGAAAGTTTCAGCTGAATACAGATTGCGTATAGTTTCACACTCTAGAATCTTCCGGGGGTCAGAATTGACCCGGGTCTACGGGGACGGTCCCGTGGGGCCTGACCCGATGCGGAATCAGTGTTGAAATGATCCAGAATGTTGAACCATTTACAGGGTCACCCTGACCCGGAAGACCCGGATCCCGTGTCAATGATGACCCGGGAGGTTTTTCTTTTAGTGCGTATACATGTATACGTAACGAGCTTACACAACCCCTTAATGTCGTTGCCTTGAAATTACGAAAGCTTTTATCCCATTTAAGTTCCCGGGCTACGTTACGTAGAAATTTCACAGCGCAATAAAATTTCCACGTAAACGTGATTTAATTATACCCTAGTAGTCTGAAGCCACGTATTGCATCCAGTCACTTTTCCTGGGCGTCCTTGAGTATTGATTTAGTGTGTTTGCAGTTCAACAAATTCGAAGGAAAAAAACGTGATTGCCTTTTAATTAAACGTTACGTTTAAAGGGACAAAACTGAATTCAAATTAATTAAATTCCGTCAGCTATTGTGTGTTAATGTTAAAAATACAAAATCAGTTGATCCCTTTTTATGACCACCAACAATTTACCTGGCATATTTGTGTTTTCGTACACAGACTTCAATATAAACCACAAGGGAAGCTGACTGGGTAAATAAGAAATAATTTGGGGTTGAACAAAGAAAAATGTACAAGTAAGAGCGGGATTTAAACCAACGAACCCCGGTTTAACGTACCGGCGCTATACCATCTAGCCCTATGTTGGCGGTCTCCTTATTTTGTCAATCTTTGCTTCGGGTGTCAGTCAGAAGCCATATAAACGTTAGCTGCCGTGTAGCCAGGGATCACACCCAAGTTTACGATACAACATGGGAAACGGCAGCCAGGGGATTATACTTCTTTAAGAACAATGATTGTCATAAGGTGTCATTTCGAATTATTAATATTTTCTTCACGATGGCTACGATTGTTTAATCATCAAATGCCCCCCCCCCAAAAAAAAAAATAAAAAAAAATAAACTAACGCAAAAACATATTACACAAAATACATAACCAACCACAATGTTTATCTATTTCATCACACTAGTTTCGTAACCTGTGTGACAAACAGATAACAACAACAACCACCGAAAACAAAATAAGTGAACGAAAGAAAGATCGCATTAGGCCTATTCACATTGTAAAATACCCACATGAACATAGAAAATTGAAGGTCCTTTATCTCTAGAAAAGATCCACGGACCTGTCCCCGTAGTTAGGAATTTGATGGGATTGCTCTTTGGGACTGTTATTTAAAAGGTCATGCGGTTTATAGCTTGCCACCATTCTGCAAGTGATGGTTGAGTGATGCTTGAATTTGGGCATCATGATGTTCACTCAGTTTTATTTCCTAACAACTTCCTAATGGGTTTTTCATTATCCATTTGTCCGTTTGCCGAGATCCTGTAAATTATACAGGGAGGCCATGAAACGTGTATTTAGCAGCATCGTTATTTGCCTTTTGAGATTTTATTGCCAAGTTTTCACAATAAAATAATAATAAACTATAAAAGAGGAAGAAAAAGAAAGAAATGTTGTAAAAGATTTGATTGCAATGTCTGTAAAGCAAAATGATGTGCAATTTAAGAAGCACATGTAGACCTTTAACCAAATAGTCCATCTCGGACAAGAGCACATCATTATGCTGAACTACACGTCGTCAAGGCTTATTTCGGGTGTCCCCGACTGGTAAAACATTTTTGGGGCAAAAAGAACTTTTGGTAGCTGTCTATAATAAGACAAGTATCCTCACTAGTATCCCAAGATATGCAGAAAATAACAAACTTGTGAAAATTTGGGCTCAATATTGGCCATCGAAGTTGCATAGAAAAAACACCCTTGTTGCATACAAAGTGCTTTCAGATGCCTGAGAAAGGCTTAAGCCTGAAACGTTTCTCAGATTCAAATTTGGGGGTGAAAATTAAATCTTTCTCTAAACTACATTACTTCTAAGGAGGTCATTTCTAACAATATTATAAATAAATAAATCAACAGCACTTCAGTGCTCCTTACGAAGTATAAGTTTTTATGGTCATCAACTTGTAGAGTAATTATACCAAAACACCTCTCTTTAATAGCACTGTTATGGTATAAAGCTAACCTGTCGCCTGTTTATAACTCTCCTCTATTTTCTCTTGCAGTAACAATCCAAGGAAATATACCATTCAAGGGAATATTAATTCAGGCTCGCAAGGCTGACGGAAGTACACTTCTTCCTCGAGGTAGCTGGGATTTGCCTGCTGGTGTCAACTCCTTCCGGAGGAATTCATGCCAATTTCAGTACGATTCAGTAACACATATTTCAAGCGTCGATAAAACATTGCCACAAACGTTCCGCTGGTTGCCTCCTTTCGGCTCAAGTGAGAATATTAAATTTGTGTAAGTATGGAATAAGATTTGTCATACCATGCTCAAATGGCACTGAAGTATATTGTAAGGAAAAATATCGTTATTGGCTTTATTTCCGTAATTGCTCATCAACCCGATGCTCAGGGGGGCTAGTGTTGATTCTTCCAATAATTTTTTTTTTAGCTCGCTGGTAACCCAAATGAAATCATCCTCATCCTACTTGCATTTCAGGGTAAGGTAACTTTTCATCGTAGAAAGATACTAATTTAAAGGCAAAGTATACCTTTGTTTTTTTAAACCGTTCGATTGTCAAACAATAATTGATCCTACTTTTAAAATAGGATACACGCTAAGAAACCCAATGACCGGAGGGAGAGGGGAAGAGGCCAAACCAAATAAATCAGTTTGAACTTTTACACAAAGCTTAGGCCCCCTTATTGTTTTCTTTTAATCTGGTTTTAACATTTGCAGAGTCAAAACATAAATATAATAAGTGCATGTAGTTCCAGGAGACTTTTATACGGTTTGTAGTTTTGTTTGTTTAAGGTTTTTGGTATTCGAATGGACTATGTGTCAAATATTGATCACTGAAACATCTAAATCATGTTATCGAATGTTTGAAAGTTCCCCTCCCATGTTTGGCGTCTTTCCTGAAAATCAACAACGTAGAACTCTTAATCTAAACCCAAGGAACAACTTTGCTTTATGGGTCTTAGTTCTACGCTTATTTTGAACAAACTACCTTTTTTAATGCATAAATCGCTTAAATAAAAAAATGTTGGCCCGTACAGGGCGGCTGTTTTCTGTTTTTACAACATGCTTTGTGACGTTGACAAAGCCTAAGTGGGTCACGATAACAGTAACCTCGGGTAGAACTTGCACAACATTGAACTTACCTGCTAGGTTTGTAAAATAACCATGTTGCATGTTTTAACAAAGGCTTAGCATGATGCCCTCTAAAGCAAAGGGAGCTATTCAAAAACATTCTGCTTTAATTTGTCCATGCATTTGGAACCGCCTTTTATAGACTCCAGACTGCATTGTGCTTTCAATTCCACCAGCTTAATCCCCCAACCCGATGCTCAGGCCTGTAAAATAAATACAAAATAATATGTAGACTTGTCGTTAACACATAAAGACAACACATTAAAACGGCAAAGGTTGTATTTCTGTCCTTTATTTTTGTCCAGAATGCTCTATGCATCATTTAAAAGTTTAAATATTACATTTTAAATAGCTTTTTAAGGTGATGTAATGTTCGTATACAAGAAATGTCAATCTGCCAAAACCCTTGAATCGAAGACCAATATTAATAATGCACATAATTTTAAACTGTTTATATCTGTACAATTTTGAATGATTCAGATTCGAACTGAAAATAATCTTTTAAAGGTATTACATTTCATTTTCTTTTGCCAAAAAAGCAATGAAAAATATGTCAAAAGTATTAATCTTCCATATTATTATTATTATTTTGTAAAACTATTTTTACCTTTTTGTTCTAGGGCGACTATTGTAAGGCAATTTGACACATTCTGGGTAGCACTGGAGTCGTCTACATTGACCGCAGCTGGTGGAATTAGTAAGTGATAACCCATTCTCTCTATTTAAATGAGTAAACGTCTGGAAATAACCTTCTCAATAATTTTTGTTTAGACCGAAATAGAACCAACTCCCTTAAGCGATGAACTAAAATAGGACCTTCCTTCACTCTGTAACGAAATATATTGTGATAACCCAACACAAAAACTCTGACGATGTCGATAATACATACTTGCTCCATGTAAAGCATCATTAGTTGTTGTTCAGAGTGATCTTCCCAACAAGAAGAAAAAGACAAAACAAAAACAAACAAACAAACAAACACCCCAACACCCCGTCAATCAAACAACCAACCAACCAACCAACCAACCAACCAACCAACCAACCAACCAACCAACCAACCAACCAACCAACCAACCAACCAACCAACCAACCAACCAACCAACCAAACAACAACAGCAGCAGCAACAGCAAACAAACAACAACCAACAACACCAATAGGTTACAAAATACATGCATGGTTGCTTCGCTTATTACAGATTGCGTGCGAGTCAATCATTGTGACATTTGCCATATTTTTCATAATAGCACAAATTTTTTACCATGCAATTCATTGAAAACGTTTACTCTGTAAAATGTTTTAAAAAAATTCTACAAACAGCCACATTTTCACAAGAAGCTCTTTATTGAATTTTGTTCGCTGTGAAATGGTGACTCACCGTCATTGTGCAAAGAACACACATGGAGTGCGAATTTTTTTGAAATGGGTTGGAGATTTCGTTTAGTCATGCTTTTTTTGGTCAGGATTGGAAATATTTTGTTCAAAGATTTAGACAATTGATTAAATTAACTTGTAAACACTGGGTTGTAAATTTTGTGTGATTTGGCAATCTATCAGAAAACGTAGCACAACATAATTCTTGCCACTTTGCCATTTTGCACCATTTGGCCTTCACATTAAAACCAGTTGGCCCTATACACACAGAGATCTTTAATGGTGAAAGAAATGAAAATAATAACAAAATATAATAGTGTGTGTATAATTTGGCTTCAAATTTTTTTATAATTTCAGATTTTTTTCTAAGTGCCTAAGTAACAGGTGTTTTCCACCTGGTCTGTTACTATAGCAACCCGGTGCCTTGTGCTCATACATAGGGTGGAATGATTTCCGCACTGCAGAATAAAATTATCTATTGATTTATCAGCTCTTTTTGCAGTTGTTGTGGCAGGTTGCAACACACAATTTTGTTTTGGGTTATAATCAGAGTGTCCTTTCTAATTAGCTAGTCAGGGTTCAGACACCTGTTATGCCCGTCTATGCATACTTCTCAATGAGGTGCAATCAGCTCATATTATTTGAACAATAATCCCCATCCGAATGCCAGTGCCACTTTTCCATTCGTTACGACCAAAAATAGTATCAAGTTTTCGGTCATATCATGTATAAAAAAATACAGAATATCTGTCCATCTCTCCACATTGTTTCTAACACTAATAGTGTAATTAAATGTTAGCCACTCCATGGCTTGGTTTTTTGACAATTTGGATGAACCTCCAGTTTTCCCAAAGAAAATGGTCCCAATTTCATAGAGCTGCTCAAGCACAGGTAGCTAAGCACACAAATTTATGCTAACCAGAATAAGTTTACCAGCAACGTCACATGTACCATCTGTGACTACATGTACTATCCTACACATTAAGCTGAGCAGAAAATGGTTAAGCAATATTTTCTCCTGAACAGCTCTATAGAGATGACATTGTCACAGGTTGGTTTTGTGGTGTCTATCTACATGTAGGCCTACAATCATATAGGATTGAAACAGACTAACAGTTCAAAATACCAAACACATCCATTGCCTTTAAGTGCATGATGGAAGCATTTGCTTCTATACATTAAATACGTTTATGAGCTCCACGTTTGCATTAGAATACCTGCCATTCACACTTTGACTGAATACATGTACAGTAGTCTGGGAATTGAATCAATGCACTTGTCACCATGTATACTGCAACCATGTGGATTGACCCCACACATTGTTCATGCAGTACAGCCATGCTTGTAAATTATAAATGAGACTAGTTTCATAGAGCTACAATACTACTCGCACAAACAATGCAGGTTACCAGCGAAAATGCTAAGTTACAATCATGATCATCATGCATTCCATAATGCAGACAGTGTCAATGACACTGTCATACTGCTTAAAGGTAGTGTATATTAATGACCACCAACTAATTACTTGGTAATGAGCACCGGAGAGCTGCTGATATTTTATAAAATATTAATAGAAACGACACCCTTTGAAGTAATGTAATTTTAGAAGAAAACAAAATTTTCACCCACAAATTTGAATCTGAAAGCCTTTCTCAGGCATCTGAAACCCGACCCAGTTCTATTATGCGACACCGGTGTTTTTTCTTCCATTATTTTCTTGCAACTTCGATGACCAACTGAACCCAAATTTTCACAGATTGGTTATTTTATGCATGATGTTGCGATACACCAAGTGAGGATACCGATCTTTGACAATTACCAAAAGTATACCCTATCTTTAAAACAATTTTCTCTGAGCAAAAATAGCAGAATACCAGTCACAGGTGGTGCATGATGATCATGTGATATTAGCATTTTGATAGGTAACCTTATCTTAGAGTTTCAGCTGTAAAGAAATTGGGCACTGCTGTTTAAAAAAAACCTTAATATTAATGATGGCTTTCTGATCCAAGTTTAATTCCCAGACTGCATTTTATCAGAACCAATTAGTCCATACGGTACCGAACATAAAAGTTTCAGCTAGATGCCAACAAATTAGTAAGCCAGTTTGAGTATGAAAAAAATAAAGGCGTATGGAAACTATTGAGGGCGCTACATATACTTACACTTCTTGTCTGAAAAAGTTTTTCCATGCGATTGTGTGAGACTGCTGCAGAACTCAAGAAAGTCTTGAAGTTTCCTCGATGCTCGGTCCACTGTCTGTTAAAAAACGAATTCTAGATTTGATGCAGGTACGAAGGGTTTAACTTTTAATCCGTGTGTTCCGACCACTACCTCAGAAAACTTAAGTAAAATGTCAAGTTGTTTGCGGAGTACGGAGCTCCAGAGATAGATAGTTTGTTGCTGCCGATTTCCAACAAAGTGATTGTGAGCATGCGCAGTAGACGAACAATCGGGAAATCCCCGAAAGGGCCCAAAATGATGATGCATACATGTCACTGCGCTGAGTGGATGGCTGCATTAATGGAGGTAGCATTAATCTAGAATAAATCTAATGTACCTCCATCCATCATTAACATGAGCAAGTTCTTAATAAACAAATCTTCAGAATGTTTACCGTCCAGTGTTACTGTGAGTGTTACTGTTAGACTCAAATAACAAAATGATAATTTGATGAGGCAATTGGGGGCATCACAATTGAAAAACAAACGATTTACAAACATTGTACATCTATTGTAAATTGAAACTGAAAAGAATGTGACAAAGTTATCAAAGCTACTTAAATCCTGCCAACCGGTAGGCCTATTTTCCGACAGTGAATTTGTCTTTGTTCAACAATTTTTTATATATAAATCAAACAACTTCCAATTGTCTGAGAACTTTGTTGCTGTCCTGGTTAAAAATACGAAATAATGTTTTGAAAATGTATTATTTTCTCTCCCATACTAGATCCTTGTTCAACCAACCCTTGCAACACTGGGACATGTCTTGTATCAGGCAACACATACACATGTGTGTGTCCCAGTACACATACTGGAACCAACTGCCAGACACCAGGTAAAAAAGGATTTTAGTTGATACATATGGTTACCTTTAGTCATTCTGTTTTATATAAACTTGAATTTGAGTGATGAATTTTTAAGAGCAGTTCTCGGTCTGACCAGTTTCAAACAAAACTAAAAACAGTTTTTAAACTGGGCTGAAAATTGCATTTTGCATTGCTTTATTGCAACATTTTCACTCTTTATGAAAACACACATCTTACTTTATGTAGTTTTAGAGTCAATCTGTTTCTTGGCATGATTGTGATTCGAAGATTGCATGCTTTTCTTTCAGTTACAAACCCTTGTTCAACCAACCCTTGCAACACTGGAACATGTTTTGTATCAGGCAACACATACACATGTGTGTGTCCCAGTACACATACTGGAACCAACTGCCAGACACCAGGTAAAAATACATTAGTCTTGATAACTTTAATTGTTTGGTAACATTGCTGATTGCATGATCCTTTCTTTGTATTGTCAAAGTCGTTCTGTTTGTTGCATGATTTTCACATTCAATTGCATGCTGTGTTTTTATGTTAGTTGCTGTGAACCCTTGTTCAAGCAATCCTTGCATCACTGGGACATGTCTTGTATCAGGCAACATATACACATGTGTGTGTCCCAGTACACATACTGGAACCAACTGCCAGACACCAGGAAAAAAAGGAACTTAGTTGATAAATATGGTTACCGTTAGTCATTCTGTTTTATAACTTGATTTTGAGTGATGAATTTTTAAGAGCAGTTCTCGGTCTGATCAGTTTCAAACAAAACTAAAAACAGTTTTTAAACTGGGCTGAAAATTGCATTTTGCATTGCTTTATTGCAACATTTTCACTCTTTATGAAAACACACATCTTACTTTATGTAGTTTTAGAGTCAATCTGTTTCTTGGCATGATTGTGATTCGAAGATTGCATGCTTTTCTTTCAGTTACGAACCCTTGTTCAAGCAGTCCTTGCAACACTGGAACATGTTTTGTATCCGGCAACACATACACATGTGTGTGTCCCAGTACACATACTGGAGCCAACTGCCAGACACCAGGTAAAAATACATCAGTCTTGATTACTTTAATTGTTTAGTAACATTGCTGATTACATGATCCTTTCTGTGTATTGTCAAAGTCGTTCTGTATGTTGCATGATTTTCTTATTCAATTGCATGCTGTGTTTTTATGTTAGTTGCTGTGAACCCTTGTTCAAGCAATCCTTGCATCACTGGGACATGTCAGGTATCAGGCAACATATACACATGTGTGTGTCCCAGTACACATACTGGAACCAACTGCCAGACACCAGGTAAAATTGAAGTATACTTGTAATAGTAAAATTAACGAACTAACAAAGATCGTGTCTTTACTATACATGCTATAGAGCTTTTACTATTTGTATTTGGTCAGTGTAGACATTAGCTGCTGTTTTTTGTTATTGTAGTATGCTTGCTTCTTTTCTTTGATAGTTTCTGCGCATCCTTGTGATGTGGCTACAACCTGTAATGGGGGACAGTGCTTTAGATCAGGAGCAGGAACTGGATACACCTGTTTGTGTCCAAGTGGCCAAACAGGCACTAACTGTGAATGTAAGTGTAGCAGCTTGTAGGTATCCTCTCCATTTGGTTTCGGGATTTAGGAGCACGTCCCAATTGAACTGTTTAATCTCTGTACCTGCCAGTAGGGTGTCTGTATTTGCAGAACCAAGTGCTTGAACCCCTGTACTATCTGTGCACTAACCTGTCCATTGACCGTTGCTGCAAAGTTCCACAGAAATTTTTCGAAATTACACACATCTTAGTCACAAAGCCAAGGGGTTTGCAGATAATACCAGTTTCATAAAGAGTTTGTCAAAGAAATAAGAGAACCAATTACATCTGAATGTCTTCCAAAGAGGAAATAGCATTAGCAGACATTACCAATCTTATCACTGATTCTTATTTTGCTTACTGCAGTTGAAACACCATTGACATGAACTTGTATGAAATCCCTTAGAAAACAATAAACTGGTTAAATGGCTTCTGATAAGCAACCCCTAACAAAAATAATGACAAAATAGTGTGACCTCCTACATTAGGACTAGATGGCTCAGTTGGCTGAGCTGGGCCTTTACGCTAATGTGGAGGTTGCAGGCTCAAGTCATAATATTGTTGTCAATTTGTTTTTGTTTTCCCCAAAATTGAGTTAAGATTTACCCAGAATTGTTTTTGTTTTCCCCAAAATTGAGTTAAGATTTACCCAGTCAGTTTCTCCTGTGGTTTATGGCTTGACATTTGAAATAAAAAAGTTGAATCCCCTTGAGGTGATTCCCTGGCTGCCGCTTCCCAGGCTGTATCGTAAACTTGGGTGTGATACCTGGCTATAGTGCAGTTTCAGGTTGAAAGGCTTCTGACTGGCACAACTGAACAAAGATATTGACATAAAAAGGAGGCAGCCAACATAAGGGCTAGTTGATAGAACGCCGGCAAGTCAATCCAGGGGTCGAATTGATCAAATGTTCTAGTTAAATTTTTAAAAGTCAAATTTGAACCACATATGAAGCCTCGGGAATAAAAATTGCATTTTGCAGTTCTGTAATGCAATGTTTCAATCTTTACTATAACATAAATCTACTTGTATTAAATTTTAGAGTCAATCTGTTTCATAGCATGATTGTGACTAGAAGATTGCATGCTTTTATTTCAGTTACAAACCCTTGTTCAAGCAATCCTTGCAACACTGGGACATGTCAGGTATCAGGCAACACATACACATGTGTGTGTCCCAGTACACATACTGGAACCAACTGCCAGACACCAGGTAAAATTGAAGTATACTTGTAATAGTAAAATTAACGAACTAACCAAGATCGTGACTTTACTATACATGCTATAGAGCTTTTACTATTTGTATTTGGTCAGTGTAGACATTAGCTGCTGTTTTTTTGTTATTGTAGTATGCTTGCTTCTTTTCTTTGATAGTTTCTGCGCATCCTTGTGATGTGGCTACAACCTGTAATGGGGGACAGTGCTTTAGATCAGGAGCAGGAACTGGATACACCTGTTTGTGTCCAAGTGGCCAAACAGGCACTGACTGTGAATGTAAGTGTAGCAGCTTGTAGGTATCCTCTCCATTTGGTTTCGGGATTTAGGAGCACATCCCAATTGTACTGTTTAATCTCTGTACCTGCCAGTAGGGTGTCTGTATTTATAGAACCAAGTTCTTTAACCCCAGTATGCACTAACATGTCCATTGCCCCCTTTTGCTGCCAAGTTCCACGGATATTTAACAAAATTACACATATCACAGTCACAAAGCCATGGGGTTTGTGAATAATACCAGTTTCAAAAACAGAAGAATCCCATGCACACAATCCTAGCCTTGAAGGTAATGAATGGTACTTGGTGGTAGTCTGTGGTACCACTAAAAAAGCCAACATAAATCAGGACATTGATTATTTTCAATGTAAAACCTCACTAAAACTCAGTGCATAAGAAACAAGAGATCCAATTACATCTGAATGTCTTCCAAAGAGGAAATAGCATTCGCAGACATTACCAATCTTATCACTGATTCTTATTTTGCTCGCTGCAGTTGAAACACCATTGACATGGACTTGTACGAAATCCCTGAGATAACAATAAACTGGTTGACTGGCTTCTGATAAGCAACCTCTAACAAACAATGACAAAGATAAAGACAAAATAGTGCGACCTCCTACATTAGGACTAGATGGCTCAGTTGGTGGAGCTGGGCCTTTACGCTGATGTGGAGGTTGCAGGCTCAAATCATATTGTTGTCAATTTGTTTTTGTTTTTCCCAAAATTGAGTTAAGATTTACCCAGTCAGTTTCTCCTGTGGTTTATGGCTTGACATTTGAAATAAAAAAGTTGAATCCCGAGTTGATCCCTGGCTGCCGCTTCCCAGGCTGTATCGTAAACTTGGGTGTGATACCTGGCTATAGTGCAGTTTCAGGTTGAATGGCTTCTGACTGGCACAACTGAACAAAGATATTGACATAAAAAGGAGGCAGCCAACATAAGGGCTAGTTGATAGAACGCCGGCAAGTCAATCCAGGGGTCGAATTGATTAAATGTTCTAGTTAAATTTTTAAAAGTCAAATTTGAACCACCATATGAAGCCCCGGGAATAAAAAATGCATTTTGCAGTTCTGTAATTCATTGTTTCAATCTTTACTATAACATAAATCTACTTCTGTTAAGTTTTAGAGTCAATCTCTTTCATAGCATGATTGTGATTAGAAGATTGCATGCTTTTATTTCAGTTACAAACCCTTGTTCAAGCAATCCTTGCAACACTGGGACATGCCAGGTATCAGGCAACACATACACGTGTGTGTGTCCCAGTACACATACTGGAACCAACTGCCAGACACCAGGTAAAATTGAAGAATACTTGTAATAGTAAAATTAACGAACTAACCAAGATCGTGAGTTTACTATACATGCTATAGAGCTTTTACTGTTTGTATTTGGTCAGTGTAGACATTAGCTGCTGTTTTTTGTTATTGTAGTATGCTTGCTTCTTTTCTTTGATAGTTTCTGCGCATCCTTGTGATGTGGCTACAACCTGTAATGGGGGACAGTGCTTTAGATCAGGAGCAGGAACTGGATACACCTGTTTGTGTCCAAGTGGCCAAACAGGCACTAACTGTGAATGTAAGTGTAGCAGCTTGTAGGTATCCTCTCCATTTGGTTTCGAGATTTAGGAGCACGTCCCAATTGTACTGTTTAATCTCTGTACCTGCCAGTAGGGTGTCTGTATTTATAGAACCAAGTTCTTTAACCCCAGTATGCACTAACATGTCCATTGCCCCCTTTTGCTACCAAGTTCCACGGATATTTAACAAAATTACACATATCACAGTCACAAAGCCATGGGGTTTGTGAATAATACCAGTTTCAAAAACAGAAGAATCCCATGCACACAATCCTAGCCTTGAAGGTAATGAATGGTACATGGTGGTAGTCTGTGGTACCACTAAAAAAGCCAACATAAATCAGGACATTGATTATTTTCAATGTAAAACCTCACTAAAACTCAGTGCATAAGAAACAAGAGATCCAATTACATCTGAATGCCTTCCAAAGAGGAAATAGCATTCGCAGACATTACCAATCTTATCACTGATTCTTATTTTGCTTACTGCAGTCGAAACACCATTGAAATGAACTTGCATGAAATCCTTTTAGAAAACAATAAACTCGTTGAAAGGTTAACTGACTGGCACACCCTAACAAAAATAATGACAAAATAGGGTGACCTTCATTAGGACTAGATGGCTCAGGTGGTGGAGCTGGGCCTTTACACTAATGTGGAGGTCGCAGGCTCAAATCATATTGTTGTCGATTTGGTTTTTTTTCCCAAAATTGAGTCAAGATTTACCCAGTCAGTTTCTCCTGTGGTTTATGGCTTAACATTTGAAATAAAAAGTAGCACCTCTTTACGGTAATTCCCTGGCTGCCGCTTCCCAGGCTGTATCGTAAACCTGGGTGTGATACCTGGCTATAGTGCAGTTTCAGGTTAAATGGCTTCTGACTGTCGCCCCTGAACAAAGATATTGACAAAACAGGGAGACTGCCAGCATTATGGCTAGTTGATAGAGCGCCGTCATGTCAATCCAGGGGTTGCATTGATCAAATCTGTTCTAGTTAAGTTTTTAAAAACCAATTTTGTACTACCATCCGAAGCACTGGAATAAAAAATAGCTTTTTGCAATTCTGTTCTGCAATGTTAAAATTTTTATTGAAACTAAAATCTGCTTTTATTAAGTTTTAGAGTAAATCTGTTTCATAGCATGATTGTGATTAGAAGATTGCATGCTTTTATTTCAGTTACAAACCCTTGTTCAAGCAATCCTTGCAACACTGGGACATGCCAGGTATCAGGCAACACATACACGTGTGTGTGTCCCAGTACACATACTGGAACCAACTGCCAGACACCAGGTAAAATTGAAGTATACTTGTAATAGTAAAATTAACGAACTAACCAAGATCTTGACTTTACTATACATGCTATAGAGCTTTTACTTTTTGTATTTGGTAAGTGTAGACATTAGCTGCTGTTTTTTGTTATTGTAGTATGCTTGCTTCTTTTCTTTGATAGTTTCTGCGCATCCTTGTGATGTGGCTACAACCTGTAATGGGGGACAGTGCTTTAGATCAGGAGCAGGAACTGGATACACCTGTTTGTGTCCAAGTGGCCAAACAGGCACTAACTGTGAATGTAAGTGTAGCAGCTTGTAGGTATCCTCTCCATTGGTTTCGGGATTTAGGACCATGTCCCAATTGTACTGTTTAATCTCTGTACCTGCCAGTAGGGTGTCTGTATTTGCAGAACCAAGTGCTTGAACCCCTGTACTACATGTGCACTAACCTGTCCATTGACTGTTGTTGCAAAGTTCCACAGAAATTTATCAAATTTACACATATCACAGTCACAAAGTCATTGGGTTTGCGGATAATACTAGTTTCAAAAACAGAAGATTCCCATGCACACAATCCTAGCCTGGAAGGTAATGAATGGTACATGGTGGTAGTCTGTGGTACTACTAAAAAACCCAATATAAATCAGGACATTGATTATTTTCAATGTAAAACCTCACTAAAACTCAGTGCATAAGAAACAAGAGATCCAATTACTTTGAATGTCTTCCGAAGAGGAAATACATTAGGACTAGATGGCTCAGTTGGTGGAGCTCCTGCATGTCAATTTGGAGGTCGCAGGTTCAAATCGTCTTCTTATCAATTTTCTTTTGCTCATCCCAAAATTTACCCAGTCAGTTTCTCCTGTGGTTTATGGCTTAAAATTTGAAATAAAAAGTAGCATCTCTTTACGGTAATTCCCTGGCTGCCACTTCCCAGGTTGTATCGTAAACCTGGGTGTGATACCTGGCTATAGAGCAGTTTCAGGTTGAATGTCTTCTGACTGTTACCCTTGAACAAAGATATTGACAAAACAGGGAGCCTGCCAACATTATTGCTAAAGGATAGAGCGCCGGCATGTCAATCCAGGGGTTGCATTGATCAAATTCTGTTTTAAAAGGCAAATTTGAACTACCATCTTAAGCCCTTGAATAAAAATGTCATTTTGAAGTGCTTTATTGCAACATTTTCACTCTTTATGAAAACACACATCTTACTTCATGTAGTTTTAGAGTAAATCTGTTTCTTGGCATGATTGTGATTCGAAGATTGCATGCTTTTCTTTCAGTTATGAACCCTTGTTCAACCAACCCTTGCAACACTGGAACATGTCGGGTATCAGGCAATACATACACCTGTTCGTGTCCCAGTACACATACTGGAACCAACTGCCAGACACCAGGTAAAAATACATTAGTCTTGATTACTTTAATTATTTTGTTACATTGCTGATTGCATGATCCTTTCTTTGTATTGTCAAAGTTATTCTATGATTTTGACATTCAATTGCATGCTGTGTTTTTATGTTAGTTGCTGTGAACCCTTGTTCAAACAATCCTTGCAACACTGGGACATGTCGGGTATCAGGCAACACATACACATGTGTGTGTCCCAGTACACATACTGGAACCAACTGCCAGACACCAGGTTTGTATTGTAAAATTGATGAACTAACCTAGATGGCGAATTATATTTTTAGAACCTTCACTGCTATTGAAGCTTTGCTTGTAGATATTATAGTTGCTGCTGTTTTGTTATTGTAGTATGCTTGCTTCTTTTCTTTGATAATTTTATGATAATAAATTACAAGAGCTGCACAGTTTTATTCAAGGGTAACCCAAAAAGAATAGCTATTTCCATGACGGTCTTTGTAGAAAATATTACAAACATATTACACATGTGTTGACTGTCATGGCCATGCAGACAAGAGTACTGGTGTTTGTGATCAGCAGAGTGTGGGTTCGAGTCCCGGTCGTTACACTTTTGTCCTTCAGCAAGACACTTAACCATTATTGCTGCGCCCTTTGGTTGGGACATAAAGCCACTGATCCCGTGTGTGTGCAATGCACGTTAAAGAATCCAGTGCACTTATTGAAAAGTGAAGTGTGCCTGTTTTGATTGGCTGCTCATTAAAGGAAAAAGCGCCGCATACCTTCATGACCTTGCAGGAAAAATACTGAATTTTGGAGTACCTTGAGCGTCACTGAGTGATGGATTGGAGCACCATATAAGAAGCCACTATTATTGTTATTTATTTCTCTGGTGTCATAAGGTTCTTACACAAAATCCTTGAAACCATACTTGGTATTGGACCCAAGGTTTTGGGCAGTTCTGTTAAGCATTAATATTCATAATATTTGTAATATTCATGTATACCTGCTGGGCTCGATTTCACAAAGTGCTAAGATTCATCTTAAGATGAGTTGTCAGTATCCCCATAGTGATTTGTATTGTGAAATCATACAATACTTAGCAATTTAATGTGACCAGCACTTTAAGTGACTGGCCCCTCTTAAGTTAGCTAATTGTTGACTTAGCAGCAGCCCACCTGCTGAGGGTCTTATTTCCCAGGGTATGTTCAGTGTGGTCAGCCCCAGCTCTAACCCCAGGTATAGTGTAGCTATTGTGCAACAAGTCATTCTATTGCAAGTTATCATCGTGTGAACAAGTCATTTTCAAGAGTCTGAGCTATTCCCAGTTTTCTGAGTTATTCCCATCCTTGTTATGTAAGTACCAATCTTCCTTTGTTTCTTATTACTGCTAGACTACAATCCATATTGGTGTTTATAATTATTGCCATTTCTAAGGAGATTCATTGTATTTTAAGAGGTTTGGATAAGATTCCTTTGTCTAAACTATTGTAGTTCTTTGCATTTGTTGTTACTTTTGTTTTAGTTTGGAAGCACTAATTAAGCCAGTGTTTTGCCCAAACTTGTCCTTTTTGGATTGCCTTTACCTTGTTTATAGTTGAAACAGTTCAGGATAATAGTACTTTGATTAATTTACTTTGTTATATGGAGGAAGGAAGAGAGTTCTTTTTACAGTTTCCTAAAGAAATAGTTTTGGTTTAATATAATTTACTTTACATTTCATTGAAGATGGAGTGTATGGTTATTTGTTGTTTTAGACTCTTCCATGTCCATACATTTTAGTGTTCATGTTTCAGAGAAGTTTAAATTAATTGTATGGGTTTTATTATGTTATTCCTTATTGGATTTCCTTGTTATTTGATTTACTTAGCTCATTGGAAAGTTCTTGCTAGGATAACTTTAACTTGAGTCACTTTTGATAATTGTTATTATTCTTTATTTTGCTCTTTTTGCCATTGAGGTTTTTGAGTATGTTTAAGTTTATTATTTCTTTTGTACATTGATTTCTGTGTTTCTATACCATGAAACTTCAGAGATTTACAGTTTCTTGTGCAAGGTTCTAGCATAGACCCCACATGAGATTCTTAGTACTGTATGCTATGGTTTGTTTATTTTAAGTAATTAAGTACACCAGCTATGGAATGTCTTAGGAACCCCAAAGGTTCATGGCTGTGTGTTGGGTTTATTGATATAGGTTTAGCTACATCACACAACTCTGTGTTGACACAGTATCAATACTGTGCTGTGTGTGTGTGAGGGCATGGTATAGTTAATTGCTATGTGATCACTGCACATGTGGCTTACCTCCAGAACCACTATCTAGATTGTTTATGTTACAGCCATGCTGCTAGCTCATTAGTATGTATTTGTCTTTTTGGACAGCCCTGTCTATTGTGTATAGCAGTGACAAAGTTAGTGTTCTTTACTGGACTCTAGAGTTTTCGTGAATATTTAATAAGGTGGACTGAGGAACAATTTTATCTTTGGCTTAAGGGTAGAATAATTAATGTGTTTCTCTATTGTAAAAGTTTATTTTCTTAAGCTTGAGACATTTGCTCTTTGCCATAGAACTTAATGTTTCAGGTTTACTTGAGTTGATTTTGATTTAATGTTTGTATTTTCTATATTTTCTATTGTATAATCTTAAGTTTGCTTATAATCTTTTTCTTTTCTGTTCTTTTATAGACTTACACATCAACCCTTTTTTTTTATTGTTTTGTGCTTGTGATAAATAAAACTTGTATAAAGAATCAATCTTGTCGGGTCACAAGCGTCGTAGACAGGATACAAGTAAGCAAGCACAAAAAAACGGGTTGGTGGTGTGACACAACAAGGATGGAGGCGCTGCAAGATCAGGTGAAGTTGTTGACAGCGACGCTGGAGGAGCTTAAGTCAGTGAAGGCAGTGACACCCAAGATTGTCGTCATGCCTCGGGACCGGGGAACGAAGCTGTCCGGAAAGCCAACAAGCGACAGAGATCCGGAAGTCCGCGAGTGGGCCGAAGACATGTGCCGCCTGACCAAGGGCATGTCCGATGAAGAGGGCGCCCAGATAGTCCTTGATCATCTCGCCGGCAGTGCCCGAGCTGAGGTCCGACTCTGCCCCCCCTCGGTGAGAAGTAACCCCACTAGTATCATCGAGCACATAATACTGACATATGCATGCCATGAGACGCCATCTACACGGTGGGAGGAGTTTTATGGCCGACGACAGCGTGGAGGGGAGTCCATCCAAGAATTCTCCCTAAATCTCCTCAAGTTACTTCGGAAGGTGGAGACCGCCACTCCCGAGGACAGCCCCCTACTTGAGAACAAGAATGCCATCCTGATCGAGCGGTTTTCGTCGGGACTGGCGGATGCGTCCCTACGACGAGAGGTGAGACGTTATATCCAAGAAAATAAAGACTTGGTATTCGCCGACCTCCGGAGCACAGTGCTGTCATGGGAGAGCACCCCATCACCCCCTGTTGCAGAGGCCCGCGCAACCAGGGCAAGGACGGGCGAGGTAGACAACAGCCTCCAGAAGCAACTGGACCAACAGGCGACCCAGCTGAAGGCCACCCAGGATGCCCTAAGCCAGCTTTGTGGACAGGTGTCCCTACTCCTGTCTCACCAGAAGACCCCCAGCCCCATGGGAGTCAGCAGAGGTCCGCGAACCTGCTATAACTGCGGCGAAGTAGGCCACATCGCCAGATTTTGCCGCAGACCCAGAAGAGACCCGAGAGGAACACCCCCTACAGCAACTCACACTTCCCACCATACCCGGACCGAGGCCACGCCCTTCAACCCGCGCCAACCAAGAGATTCCCCAAACGCCTACCCTCCACAGTAAAGAGCCAGGCGCTGGAGGGAGAGAGAGCTGGCTCAGCGAATTGGAGCAGAGAGGAAGTCTTTGGTAGAGCGGTGACGAAGAGCCCGGAAGTGATTGTTGAGGTGATGGGTCGGCAGGTCCGATTCATCATCGATACAGGAAGTGAAGTCACCATTCTACCAGAGACTACCTTTAAGCAGTTGACACCCCAGCCGCCCAGAGTACAAGATGTTTCGAACTGGTTGCGAGTCCATGCTGCCAATGGAACGGAACTGCCGTATGTCGGATACACCGAGCTCGACATGGACGTCTGCGGAGTCAAACTTGGCAGTGTCGGTGTACTCATATCGAAGGAGTCTGGAAAGATGGACCCACCCACTGGTCTTCTTGGCTGCAACGTGATAAGTGAGGTGAGAGCAGCACTGGAGGAGAGGCATGGGAGGAACTACCTAAAGACAGCGCAGGGGAACGTAAACCACTGTTGGGCCGAGGCGCTACTAGCGTTTGAGCTAGGCGAACAACAGTCACCTAAGCTAGAATTCGCAAGATTGAAGGGGAGAAAGCCTATCTGCATTCCAGCCCGTAGCAGCATGGTGGTAACTTGTACGACAAGACAACTCCGACATAGCCCAACAGTTCTGATCCAGGCCGTGCAGGGAAACCATGGCAACCTCCCCAGGAACGTGGCAGTGATAGACACGTGTTCGATTCCCATCAATGGATCCGTGTCAACAAAGATGGTGAACCTAGGCGAAGAGGATGTGTGGCTGCAGCCTAGGAGCAGGATTGGCATCGTTTCCCCCATTCGGGTACTGAAATCCAGTTCTGATGCGACCCCTGACACAAGCAACAGTATCCATCTTGATGTAGGAGATGTCAGGGAAGCAAGGTCCAACCATCTTTCCACAACGGAGCCACCAGAGATAAAACACCTGCCCTTTGAAATCGACCTCGAGGATGCAGAACTAAACAGTGACGAACAGCAGAAGCTGATGGAGCTCTTGGGAAGGTACAAAGATGTTTTCTCCCAAGGAGCAGATGACCTGGGTTTTAAAACCACGGTAACCCACAAGATCCCCGTGACCACTGACCAACCAGTCCGTGTGCCCCACCGAAGAGTACCCCCACACCAGATGGCAGATGTCAAGGCCCATTTGCAACAACTTCTAGACCAGAAGATCATCAGACCCTCTACCAGCCCATATGCTGCACCTATTGTCATTGCACGCAAGAAGGATGGTAGCATACGCCTCTGTGTAGACTATCGGGCACTCAACGAACAGACCAGGAAGGACGCTTATCCCATCCCAAGAATCGACGAGGCCCTGGATTCACTAAGTGGTGCGAGAATGTTCTCCTCATTGGATCTCGTACAGGGGTACCACCAGGTAGCTGTTGCCGAAGAGGACATCCCGAAGACAGCCTTCCGTGCAGGCACAGGTGGTCTCTACGAGTATGCCCGCATGCCGTTTGGACTCAGTAACAGCCCAGCGACTTTTCAGAGGCTGATGGAGGTTGTTCTCGGAGATCTAAATTATGGGAGTCTTCTTCTATACCTCGACGACATCCTGGTGTTTTCTAGCTCCTTCGAAGAACACCTAGCGAGACTAGAGGTAGTGTTCCAGCGACTGAGACAGCATGGCCTGAAGCTGAAACCCAAGAAGTGCTACTTTTTCCGGAAGGAGTGTAGGTATTTGGGCCATGTTGTCTCTGCAAAAGGAATCGCTACGGACCCTGCCAAGACGGAGGCCATTGGTGGATGGAAGCAACCCCAAACGGAGAAACAGCTGCGAGCTTTCCTCGGCATCGCTGGCTACTACCGGAAGTTCGTGAAGCGGTTTAGTCAAATTGCAGCACCTCTCCACGCACTCCTCACTAAACATGGGTGTAAGAAGGGAGCTGCATGGAGACGTCCTTCATCGAGCCAGCAACAGGATTTTCGACAACGGTGGAACGTAGACTGTACCAAGGCCTTCGAGGAGTTGAAAGCTAGACTGACGTCCCCTCCTATCCTGGGTTATCCGGACTTCAGCCTGCCTTTCATCGTGGAAACTGATGCCTCCTTCGATGGTTTGGGAGCTGTGCTATCCCAGGAGCAGAAACACGGCAAGGTGGTTCTCTGCTATGCCAGCCGCAGTCTCCGTCCACCCGAGAAAAATATGTCTAACTACAGCTCAATGAAGTTGGAGTTGCTTGGTCTCAAATGGGCCATAACTGAGAAGTTTCGGGATTATCTTCTGGGAGGAGAGTTTACGGTTTATACAGACAACAACCCCTTGTCCTATCTTAAATCAGCCAAGCTTGCTGCAGCGGAGATGAGATGGGTGAGCCAGCTTGCCCAATTTAACTTCAACATCAAGTATCGTTCTGGCAGGTCCAACGCCAATGCTGATGCTTTAAGTCGCCAGACAGCTCATGCCGAAGAGACCCTACCAGAGGTAACCCACTCTACTTCACTCCAAGAGATTTCTGACGCAGCACCCAAGGTAAACCGAGTAAGTGTCCGTTCAGCCATTGCAGTAGAGGCTACCCCAGCAACGACTACCCTGCCAGGGTACACTCCTGAGGAATTGGCCAGACTGCAGAGTGAGGACCCAGTGATCTCCAGACTTTTGGTGTTCTGGAACCATGGAGCCAAACCAGACTTGACCCAACTGAGACGTGAGACGACAGCCACGAGAAACCTCCTACGGAAGTGGGATAGAATCCGAGAGAAGGATGGTGTTGTCTATCTTCATTCCCAAGATCCTTTGGAAGGTGATCGTACACAGTTAATTCTGCCCTTCAAGCTACAGCCAGTGGCACTTACGGCTCTTCACAACCAAGCTGGACACCAAGGACAGGAGCGCACCCTTGCATTAATAAGGCAGAGGTTCTACTGGCCAGGCATTGCTGCAGACGTAGAGAGGTGGTGTAAGAAGTGCGAGCGATGTACTGTGGCAAAGGCACCAGTTCGAAACATAAGACCCACTATGGGAACCCTTCTTGCTGAACATCCCCTTGATGTCCTTGCGATCGACTTCACTCTGATGGAGAAATCTTCAGATGGCAGAGAAAATGTCCTGGTCATGACTGATGTTTTCAGTAAATTCTCCATCGCGGTTCCATGCCGCGACCAGAAGGCATCTACCGTCGCGAAGGTACTTGCCAAAGAGTGGTTTCAAAAGTATGGTGTGCCGAGACGAATTCACAGCGACCAAGGAAGGAACTTTGAGTCTGCGCTGGTGAAAGATCTTTGCTCCGTCTATGGGATTGTCAAAAGCCGAACCACTGCCTACCATCCGCAGGGAAATGGGCAGTGCGAACGTTTTAACAGGACTCTCCATAATCTCCTTCGAACCCTACCCTCAGAACAGAAGAAGCGGTGGCCAGAGCATCTGCAAGAGCTCGTGTTCATGTACAACTGTACGCCGCACTCATCCACTGGTCTGTCACCATTTTTTGTTTACATGGGACGAGAGCCAACCCTTCCAATTGATCTGATGTTTGGTTTAGCAGAGACGAAGACCACTCCAGCACCAGATCTAGACGCGTGGGTGAAACAACATCAGCAGAAGTTGAAGGATGCTGCTGCATTGGCCCGAGGGAAGATGCAACAGAAGGCCGACAGCAGGTGCAAACGCAATGACGCCAGGGTCAATGACAAGGGAATCCCCATCGGAACAAGGGTTCTCCTTCGAAGTCATCCCCTTGGGAGGAACAAGATCGCCGACCACTGGAAGGCAACCCCTTATTGCGTAGTATCGAAACCTCAGCAGAATGTTTATGAGATCCAGCTGGCTGATGGCACTGGGCCGCTGAAGCGAGTTACCCGAACGGAGATCCTCAACACAAAAGAAGTTGTACCCATCGAGAATGACCCACAGGAAGCGACTCCCCAGTCATCGGTTGTTAATCTAGCGATGTCTGAAGCAGAAGACCAGGACGACAACATGGACAACTCGGACGAATCCACTCTTGTAATGAAGATTACCTACCCAGAGTCCCAACCCCCAATCCCCGTGTTTAGTTCTTCTTCAGGAAGCGAGACAGCGTCTGCTTTAAACATTCAGCCCCAGGGAACAGACGTAGCAGCGGAGCCTGCAGTGGATGCAGTCTCCTTCAATTCTCCTTCTGAACCTAAGACGACAACTGTTGATATTCATCCAGAGAGTACACACATAGCAGCGGAGCCTGCTATGGTAGCAGTCTCCGTCGATCCAGTTGTATCTAACGTCGATCCAGTTGTATCTAACACCACAGATGACGCTCAACAGTCTCCTTCAACTCCAGACGAGTCTGTGAGCAAGCCGTTGAGGCAATCCACTCGCCAAGGAGCCGGTAAACACTCAAATCCATTCAACCTACCTAGAGCAACCAATCATCGACTTATGTCTACTTCATGTATATCAGCGAACTCTACTCTTCTGAGCGATCGTTTAGAGGGATGGATTGATGGGTTTCTACAACAGGCGGTTACTCTCACTACTCCACTTCAGACGTCGGAACTATGAAGACAGCTATTACAACTCTTCATCTTAGGACTGTATTTTTGCTATATATTTTGTAATTTTTGGTTTTGCATTATTAAACGCTCCTGGTGGATGGAATCCATTGATCGGGAGTAGTATCCAAAGTTGTTTAAAAGTTTCCATATGAAACATTTTTTCTTTTGGACTTTGTTTTTGTTTTTAATTTATGCGCAAATTGCACAAGTTGGCGTTGCACCACAAAACAGTAGTTTTATTTAAACTCAGCTTTTTGTAGGGTTTTTGTTCACTTCCAGATTAATATTTTGCGTTTTTTATTGTTATTTTACTGTTAAATATTGGTGTGGAAACCAATAGGTTAGCAGAGGAGATTGTGACCAGCACTTTAAGTGACTGGCCCCTCTTAAGTTAGCTAATTGTTGACTTAGCAGCAGCCCACCTGCTGAGGGTCTTATTTCCCAGGGTATGTTCAGTGTGGTCAGCCCCAGCTCTAACCCCAGGTATAGTGTAGCTATTGTGCAACAAGTCATTCTATTGCAAGTTATCATCGTGTGAACAAGTCATTTTCAAGAGTCTGAGCTATTCCCAGTTTTCTGAGTTATTCCCATCCTTGTTATGTAAGTACCAATCTTCCTTTGTTTCTTATTACTGCTAGACTACAATCCATATTGGTGTTTATAATTATTGCCATTTCTAAGGAGATTCATTGTATTTTAAGAGGTTTGGATAAGATTCCTTTGTCTAAACTATTGTAGTTCTTTGCATTTGTTGTTACTTTTGTTTTAGTTTGGAAGCACTAATTAAGCCAGTGTTTTGCCCAAACTTGTCCTTTTTGGATTGCCTTTACCTTGTTTATAGTTGAAACAGTTCAGGATAATAGTACTTTGATTAATTTACTTTGTTATATGGAGGAAGGAAGAGAGTTCTTTTTACAGTTTCCTAAAGAAATAGTTTTGGTTTAATATAATTTACTTTACATTTCATTGAAGATGGAGTGTATGGTTATTTGTTGTTTTAGACTCTTCCATGTCCATACATTTTAGTGTTCATGTTTCAGAGAAGTTTAAATTAATTGTATGGGTTTTATTATGTTATTCCTTATTGGATTTCCTTGTTATTTGATTTACTTAGCTCATTGGAAAGTTCTTGCTAGGATAACTTTAACTTGAGTCACTTTTGATAATTGTTTGATCTTTATTTTGCTCTTTTTGCCATTGAGGTTTTTGAGTATGTTTAAGTTTATTATTTCTTTTGTACATTGATTTCTGTGTTTCTATACCATGAAACTTCAGAGATTTACAGTTTCTTGTGCAAGGTTCTAGCATAGACCCCACATGAGATTCTTAGTACTGTATGCTATGGTTTGTTTATTTTAAGTAATTAAGTACACCAGCTATGGAATGTCTTAGGAACCCCAAAGGTTCATGGCTGTGTGTTGGGTTTATTGATATAGGTTTAGCTACATCACACAACTCTGTGTTGACACAGTATCAATACTGTGCTGTGTGTGTGTGAGGGCATGGTATAGTTAATTGCTATGTGATCACTGCACATGTGGCTTACCTCCAGAACCACTATCTAGATTGTTTATGTTACAGCCATGCTGCTAGCTCATTAGTATGTATTTGTCTTTTTGGACAGCCCTGTCTATTGTGTATAGCAGTGACAAAGTTAGTGTTCTTTACTGGACTCTAGAGTTTTCGTGAATATTTAATAAGGTGGACTGAGGAACAATTTTATCTTTGGCTTAAGGGTAGAATAATTAATGTGTTTCTCTATTGTAAAAGTTTATTTTCTTAAGCTTGAGACATTTGCTCTTTGCCATAGAACTTAATGTTTCAGGTTTACTTGAGTTGATTTTGATTTAATGTTTGTATTTTCTATATTTTCTATTGTATAATCTTAAGTTTGCTTATAATCTTTTTCTTTTCTGTTCTTTTATAGACTTACACATCAACCCTTTTTTTTTATTGTTTTGTGCTTGTGATAAATAAAACTTGTATAAAGAATCAATCTTGTCGGGTCACATTAAGATTGATTCATTCTTAAGATCAGTCTTAGGTCTTTGTGAAACTGTACTCTGGTGTCTAGATTTTCATATCTGAGCCTCTCGAAGGCATCAGGCATGTCTGTTTTTTTTTCATTGCTCCCCAAAGTTGTGGAGTTTGAAATCGCCTTGTTATAGTAGCCGCTGAAGTTTCTTTATTAGCATGCATGCTTCTTTTCTTTGATAGCTTCTAATCATCCTTGTGACGATGCTACAACAACCTGTAATGGGGGACTGTGCTTTAGATCAGGGGTTTCAGCAAATGGATACACTTGTGTGTGTCCAGATGGGCAATCGGGCACTAACTGTAACGTGTGTGAGTGTAACATGCTTGTAGATGTCGTTGTCTTGCAGTTATTTTTCCTTCTTGGGATTATCATGATTATTGATATCTTTATTGGTAAACAGGGCCTTATTTGTACATCTGTTAAGGATAATTTATTTACTAAGCATAATGATAGCAGGGCACCAGTAGCAACAATGAGAATGATATAGTATCTTGAATGGTAATCGTCTTCTACTAAGCAAGAATGTTTTTGTTCTTAATAGCTGTATGAAATTGGGCCAATTGTTCAAATCTATCGTACCTGTCATTGATGTGTTCTTTCTATCTCATTTTTTTTTGGGGGGCAACAGTTTCTTGAGGGGCTCCCTCCCCCCTCCAACTGCTAATTGATTGTGACCTTCTGTGGAAAGGTACAGCATGTGTTGAGGAATCTGAAATGGGAGCCGAATTTTAAAATCTATTTGGGATAACAAAAACTAAATGAAAACAACCCTGTGAGTTGCTGACACGTCCAGAAAATATTTGACAGTTTTTTAAAGTAGACATTGCCGTTAAGCCTATAAAGTTTTGGAATTCATGACTTCTTGTTTTACTTTTGCATCTTTAATGTGTTGATATTATTGGAGAGAACTATTGAATCTTCTCCTTTGTGGGTATTCTGCTGGTGGCATAGCCGTTTGTGTACTGTTCTAACATAACATCCTCCTAACATTGGGTTGGATTATTACTTTTGGTTAGTGTTAAAAAAAGGTTTTCCGGTCATTTTCAGCAAATGAGCGGCCAGGTAAAACGTTGGTTATTGCAAAATTGAAAGCTCAAAACAGTCTTTCAGTATCATTTAATGTAAAAAAAAAAAAAATAATAATAATTTAACAATCCACTCAATCAGTATTCAAATTCACAGCAGCTGTTCAGAAATCTCTCAGATTGGGCCCACTGTGCTAAACTGAATGCCGATTTTGCATGGCTAAAAAAGTTTAATTAAATATTATGCTATATTAGTTTGTATTCTTCAAAACGAAATGGAATGAAGGTTTCAACAGAAGAGGCAAATTCTCTTTAGTACAAATGCATGGAAGTGAAATTGGTTTCTTTTTTGCCGAAATGAAAAGGAAAATGTGTATGAGAATTTATTGAGTATAGTAATGCAAGTCTTGCGCGTATTCCAACTTCTGGGACCATTGTAGTCCCAACCATACAAAGTTTTACGTGGGCGAGATTTTTGTTTCGTCAATTATTTTAGTGTAATGTAGATTGTGACCATGAAAATTATATATGCTGTTGGGAATGTAATACCAATTGAAAAAGAAATATGAAAGTAAAGACAATTCAACAAAATAACAAAGAAACCTGAGAATTAAACTTGACCTCGGCTTTTGTTTACTTGAAAGAAATTAGGAACTTGTGCCCACCTCTGATCACCAAATTTATGTAAACGCTTGTTTTGCTCGCGAGATGATAATCGCCAGAGGCTGTAATTGCCAGATGCTTAGCCTTTTCATTGAAGTCTGTGGCTGTGGAGGCGTCAGTGTCCTCTTTAAACTGCGTCACGCGATAATTGTTAAGTGGTTGCACATTATTCAGGCGTGGATTTACAAATGGGGTGTCTAAAAAGCTAAGATCTCGTGCCGATACGCGCGAGACTTGCACTGTCTATTGTAATTACTGATGCCGTATACACTTCTAGCTAAGCATAATTTGTGATATGAGTATTTAGCATACATTGCATGTCTTCCTTTGTGTCCCTAGTCTCCAATCTTTGCTCCCCGCATCCTTGCAACTCTGGTGTATGTGTGCAAGCTGGCAATACTTACACATGTCAGTGTCCCAGCTCACGAACTGGATCCAACTGTGAAATAACAGGTGAGTACAGTGCTGGAAGCCTTGCAAAGAGCTTTCGCTGTTTGCTCCAAACGTTTTGTATTTGTTCTTAAGCTCGGTTCATACTTCCTGTGAATGTGAATGCAATCCAAATTTTGTTGACGCAATAACTGGTAGGCGCTACCCTTACAGTTGTGCACAATAAAATTCGCTCTGCACGAAGCATTTGCAGGATGGACCGGGCTTTACTCTGGTCTATTTGTATTAGCCTTATTCACAAAGGCCATTCTGTCCATGAATAATACACAGGGATAATACCTGTGAAATCTTCTATAAGTAACATCTTACCAGAGCTTACAAATCTCCTCGATTCTGCAGAAAGATCCCTGAAAATAAACCAACCTTCCATGTTAGGATTTACAAATTTGACAATCTCCCTCATTGTGGAACCTTTTTTTCATATTATGTTGAGTGTAATTATAAATTACTCCCTGATTGCAAGATGCAAAAGTTGGCAGCTCTGCCTTAAAACAACATATGTTCCAAATGTACTCAATGAGGCACCTGAACTCAGACCTGATATTTAGTTCTAGTAAGGGCAATGCAGTTTTTCCTTAGTAAAAGGTACCCCTTCGAAGGAATCAATACTTTTGTACTGGACCGTTTCAAAGAGCACCAAGGCATCGATCAGGGGTGAAGGCAGTTGCCTGTGTTAACCTCTGTGAGATATCAGACCTGCAGACTAATAAAGACTGCTGGGGTAACTGATGAATCAATGATAAAAGCGTTATCCATTCTTTGTTGTAAAAGCACATTGCCTATGTGACTATTGGTAATTCTGACCACTGTAACCATTCTCTTGCAGAGGTTATTAACTTGTCAATATTACTTCTAATTAGGCTTAACTATTGATGAATGGGTTGGAAAATTCCTCCTTGTCTATCGAGCTCACAGCCATGCACATGCAAGCCAATCTGTCTTTCAAATGCACATTTCGTCAAATGGAATTCAATTCTTTCGTTCTTGATTTTTCTCTATTCAAGCAAAAAAATTACCTCATGGTTTTGTTTATGATTTCAAATAATGCTTTTGTTCCCTTATCTCTTCTTTAACAAAATTTTTGGACAAAATGCATTCCCTTTTAACATTAGCTAAGTTTGCAAATCTTATCGTTTGTTTGCCTTTTGTTTTTGTCCACATTGAACTTTATTTGAAATTTGTTGCATGACTGTTTTGTTGTAGTAAACCCATGCTCGCCAGACCCATGTAACCTGGGTATATGTCAGCCGTCGGGCTCATCATACATATGCACATGTCCGGCATCACACTCTGGAAACAACTGTGAAATACCACGTAAGAATATAAACATTGATTTTTAGTGAAGTAGCCAGCAAGGTTGAAGGAGCCCCCCCCACCCCAATGAGAATAAAACAATGTCATGGGGTGTCGTAGCCGAGCGGATAAGAGCATCGGACTCAAGTGCTGGTGGTTAAGTCATCGGGATGTGGGTTCGAATCCCGGTCGTGACACTTGTGTCCTTGAGCAAGACACTTAACCATAATTGCTTCTCTACACCCAGGGGTAAAATGGGTACCTGTGAGGGCAGAGATGGTTTATGTGAATGATTAGCTTGGAGCGCGGTAAACTCGCAGCACCGGCTGTATACTCCCCAGGGAGCTAAGATGGTTTTAGGAATCAAATATATGGCCCAGTGACCAGGGGTAATAATGTCAGAAGCGCTTTGATACGGCATTTGGGCTGTGATAAAGCGCTATATAAGAATCTATTATTATTATTAATGTTTTCAATCCTTTAATAACCATCATTCCGTACAATAATACAAATATTCCCAGACATTGCTTTTATTGTAGAAACAGTGTAGATATAAGTTTTATAATACAACGTGGACTGTGCAAAATGCCAGAAAATAACTACATTGTAGTTCATAAATGTTTAATCTACTTTTTAATTCGCTTGTATATTTATGTCATTTAATTATGTAGCTTGAATGAGTATTTTTGAGATTGCATGCTTTTGTTTTCAGTTACGAACCCTTGTTCAACCAACCCTTGCAACACTGGGGTATGTTTTGTATCAGGCAACACATACACCTGTTCGTGTCCCAGTACACATACTGGAACCAACTGCCAGACACCAGGTAAAAATACATCAGTCTTGATTACTTTAATTGTTTGGTAACATTGCTGATTGCATGATCCTTTCTGTGTATTGTCAAAAGTGTTCTGTTTTGTTGCATGATTTTGACATTCAATTGCATGCTGTGTTTTTATGTTAGTTGCTGTGAACCCTTGTTCAAGCAATCCTTGCAACACTGGGACATGTCTTGTAACAGGCAACATATACACATGTGTGTGTCCCAGTACACATACTGGAATCAACTGCCAGACACCAGGTAAAAATTGAGCTATAGTTGATTACTTATAATATTTTATCTTTGTGTATATTACTTATTGTACATATTTAAGTTATTTAGCATGATTTTTGACGATTCAATTGCATGCTGTGTTTCTGTATTAGTTGCTGTGAACCCTTGTTCAAGCAACCCTTGCAACACTGGGACATGTATTGTATCAGGCAACACATACACATGTGTGTGTCCCAGTAATGTGTACTGGAACCAACTGCCAAACACCAGGTTAAATTGCATCTGTGGAGATAACTTTAATAGATAGTCACTTTTGTGATATATTGTGACTCTCATGAGTAAAAATAAAGTAATTCTTTGTTTCCAGCATGATTTTGAACCTTGACATTGCATGTTTTAAGATCATATTTACCTTTTCAAAGTTGTATCTGTTGTTGTGGTGTGTTGTGCCCAAGTGACTAAGAGCATGGACTCAAGCTCTGGTGTTTCTGATCTGTAGAGTGTGAGCTCGAGTCCCGGTCTTGACACTTGTGTCCTTGAGAAAGACTTTACCATAGTTGCGTTGTCCTTTGAATGGGAAATCAAGCTGTAGTCCCCGTGTACAAGAATTGGTATTGCACAAAAGAACCCAGAATAATTACCTTGGAAGAGTAGGGGTTAACCCTGGTGTTTCTGGTTTATACATAGAAGCACCCTTGTTTACAGATTTCCTCATGCTTGTGAGCTACCATAAATAATGGTAGGGTCATCGTTTGGTTTTTATCAATGTAATGCTTATTTATGGGCAGAAAAATAAAGAAATATACAATAAAAATCTCCTGTGACAGTTTCAACTAAATACAGTGTCCACTTGCTCAGAAAATGGCAAAAAACTATCACGCTATTATCATTTTAAACGCCAAATCCATACACATTTAGCTAAGTGACAGCTGGTACCAACCGCATCTCTGGCCTGCAGCATTCTCAAACACCAACCCTCAGAAATCTGAGAAACATTTCATGGATGAATCTTTTCTCAGATTCAAATGTTTTTATTGATTTAACCAACGGGGACATTACAGATGAAGTTATTTCGCAGGATGCTTACTACCATTACCATTTTTAAAACAAGTTTAAGCTGTTGGATAGAAAGTACACAATTTTTATGAGGGGTGATTACCAAGCGATTACCTTACCTTTAATTTCACTTCGATTACCAGAAGTATATAATAATATTAACTATATGAGCACATTTTGTTATCCTGGTTTGCATGATCCTTTTATTTTTCTGTAGTAAACCCTTGTAGTTCTACAAATATATGCAATGGTGGAACTTGCTTCAGGGCAGCAAGTACAGCGGATGGATTTTTCTGTAATTGTCCAACAGGTCAAATGGGAGACCGTTGTGAAAGTAAGAACAGGGTTTTAAATTGCAAAGTTTTAAATCTTGAAGTTGAATCTGACGGTTGATTTCTTTAAGGGTACAATACCGTTTTTGTTTTGATTGATTGATTGATTGATTGATTGATTTTTTTTTTTTTGGGGGGGGGAAGTAAATTAACCTGTGAAAATTTCATTTAACTCGGGCGTCATGTTTTATTGTTTTATACGGAGTGTGGACCCGAGAACATAAAAAGTCTGCATAATATGTAGGGACTTAAAACACTACGTTGACTTTCACACATCCACATAGTGTTTTGCTGAAGTATACAGAACAATGTCCACAGAGTGTATCCAACACAGCTGTGTGAAAACAATGAAGAAAACATGTGCGCATTTATATTGAGCTAGTTATTTCGATTGTGATAATCAAAATAAGCAATGGTGATTCTGATGCTATTTGTTTTTTACCCATACACTGATGTATAGGTTGGTAGGCGTACACATTCAAACTGGGGACCTATAACAAGGGTATAATAGGGTCCCTGGTTGGGTGAAGGTCCCCAGTTGGAAAGTGTGTACAAAACCAATGGGAGCTGTTGCAAAAACAGTTAGAGTACAAGCAGAAGAGGGACAATAGGAGGCCCCAATTACAGGTGTTTATACACTTGTGTGAACGTGTCTACCCATTGAAACCAAGGACTTTTAACAAAAGGGATCTGGGTGTTTGACAGATCAAGGACGTCCTCGCTCGCTTTCGTGGAAGTCGATAAAGAAAGTAAAAGTCCAAATAACAAAGAGAAGTCCTCGATTTACGGGATTCACAGTTATGTGTGTGTTGGTGTGTGTATGGGTAAAACAAGGTGTATCGTTGTATCGTACATCGGTGTATGGGTAAAACGCAAATAATATTCTTCATCCACGATGTGAAATTCACATCCCTATTAGACTCGATGTTCTCAACTTCAACAACATTATTTCATATGGAAGAGGTTCTCTGGGGGATTTTCAAGAATTTGATAACTGGGGGTCAACTTTCTTATTGAAACGAATCACTGCTTTTTAGTATACTTAATCATGTGCTTTGTTTTTAACTGCATACTAATTTGGGTTTTACAAATTCAAGTGAAAAACCCACTTCTTAAAGTACCTGTGCCTTGAAAATTTGTGCATACTTAATTGAGTGTTACTAATGTTGGGGCATATTTAAAATCTAATACACTCTGCCACAAATTATGGGGAACCCTTGCCTTAGCCCTCACCCCTTTGGATAAGATAGTTTTTAAGATAAACTTTTAGATGCAAATCTTGAGAGGAAAGCGCTGGAGACATAAAGGATTGTTGTGGCTCAACCGTGTCAAGGTGAGACCCCAAGTAACCTGCTTGTGGAGCAAGTTACTGGGGGCTGACCCAGGTGCATGGCGTCACAACGAAAAACTTTCTTAATGGCCTCCATTTTGTTTGTAATCAAGTGGGACACTTTTTTTTCACCCTTAAAACAGCGACTTTGTGACCATTAAGTTGTTGTTTTTTCTAAAAAGACGCATACTTTTGTATCAACAAGGGCTTGTAAAATAATTTAAGGTTGCAGTTTTACTAAGAGAATAATTATTTTACAATCTTTTTGTGGATCCACAAAAAGTTGGGATGTAAAGCACACAATGAAAGTAGTTATGGCTTTCTCAAGATGCATTAGTTTGAATGCTGGGGAAGTTGGAGTTTGATTCGGTCATGTCAGGGGCTCACCCAGATGAGCACACTGGGGTCGACCGTGGAAGCTAATCGAACGCACCCATTATAAAGTTGATGTGTCATTAATTACTAGAATGCTATGGTTTCTAGTGGAGAGTGATAACAGATTATATTGTCTTTTGATTCAGCTTTCACTTCGGGCTGTAGTTCCAGTCCATGCATGAATGGCGGACAGTGTGTAGTGCAGGGTTCAGGGTTTGTTTGCTCCTGTCCTCTTGGCTACTCTGGAGTAACTTGTCAAACTACACCAGGTAAGTCTGAGACAACAGGAGACTGAAGCCATTCCAAAAATGGCGTAACCAAGATTCATCATAGATGATGACCAACCTTGCCATCATGGGCAGTACGTTGTGTCAATACCTGTCGTCACTAACCCCTGGAAGGGAAACACTAAAAGTCAACGCTGATTTGCTAGCTAAAAGTGAATGCTCATTACGTGAATCACCCATTAACAGTAAACCCTACTTTGCTTTCTTTGTTATCTGATCAAAAGTTCATGAGGCATAAACATGTGGTTTAGGGTGTCGCTGCCTGTGAGTTTACTGACACAAATATTGACAAAATTTCACAGGTTCTTGTTTAAAATGTGAAGTATTGGGAAACAGTGTTGAATGTTAATATGAAAGCAACTCTGAAACATAAAAATGGACCAAATATATCTTGAGAAATGAACCAGTGTAAAATCTTTGTACTCTAGCTGATACAATGGAAACTATCCTGTGTAAATTGTGTAAGAGAACATACAATCTGACACACTATGTGCAGCATGAATATTATTGCAGCATGAATATTTTGTCAAGTTTATCAACATCTTAAAACATGTTCAGCTGTTATTTTTTATAATTCTTGATTTTATGAGGTAATTACGATACAACTTTCTTGTGACCAACAATGTATCTTGCCTGCCAGGGAATGTATTGGAATGCACAAGGTCACTCGTTTTGTAAACTTGTTTTGTAAACTCGTTTTGTTGATGTGGTCTGTACTTTCTCATTGTGCTTGTTTGTGTTAATACATGTAGATACTCGCATGTGAAATTCAACTAGAAATTGGAAGTTATGAGTATTTTCAAAATCCCATTCCATTCAGATGCCTGTTTCCAGAGCCCCTGTCTGAATGGAGGAATGTGTATTTTGACTGGGAGCGGTGTTGGGTACAGCTGTAGCTGCCCAGGTGGTTACGCTGGAGCAACATGTGAATTACTGAGTGGTAAATACATGTACATGGTCAAAGCATCTGTATGTGCTCTTTGTTTTTCAAATGGGTGCCGTAATGTGTAACAATTTGACAAATAGTGGGGCCAGAATGATTACTGTAATAACAACAACAAAAAAGGTAGGGTTAGCCTTTATCTTTTTCCAGAGACTAGTCAAAATAACTTGTTAGCTTGTCATTTCACTAGTCCATATAATTTTAAGGTTTTCTGACAAGTTTATTTGTGTGAGACTTGCAATTTGATTTACATTAACTCTGCATTGCAATATAATTGGACTGAACAGTTTTTTGTACACATTGAATGCTACTATTGAGAAACAATTGATAACTTTTGAGGAGCAGCTGATACCTTTTTGTATAGCATTTTGCTCTGCTATACAAGGGAAATTGTTCACTGCCACTCAAGTAATATACTGTGGATCATCTTCACAGGACTTTGGGAAAGTACCAATTGTACAATGCTTAACACACAAATAAAATTCTATTTCCCCACTGCAAATCTATTTAGATCCGGTTAATTAAATTTTGTTTTATCTTTCTAGAACCATGTGCTTCATTTCCGTGTCTGAATGGCGGATTGTGCAATGCTATTGGGAACACGTATCAGTGTGCATGTGCCACTGGGTACACTGGACACAACTGTGCAACAAGTACGTTGTTTGTTTATTTTAACTGAATCCTACCTAATATATGCAGATTTCTTCTGTAAAAAAGAAAGAAGTTGAATCGTCTCTTTTCTTGAAATATTTTATCTTGTATTTGAGGAAGGCGACTTCTGATTTCATACCAACAATAATTATAGTTTTTATTTGGACAAAAACTTCACGAGTGCATGTACAAACTTAAAAATATACTTTAAAACTTACGCTAAACATTAAGTTTTAAAAGTTAACTGTCGCCAAAAAGCGCATGACTCCCAAATCCCAGAAAAAGCATGGAAGATTAAGTCTAGGAAGGCATTTGCCATTGCATGAAATAAAGGAGTGAATAAAATTGTTGGCATATTATTATTATTTTGTTCTTGTTTTAGTCTCATATTTCTTACGCCTTACCCCTTGGCATTGACAGATAGCTCCACAGTATGTTAGTTTGAACTGTGATATTTCCCCCTCCATTTTCAGGTAATGATTGTGCAGCTCGGCCTTGCCTGAACGGAGGGTCGTGTTTTGCATCTGGGTCAGCAACCACCAATGGTTTTGTCTGCTTATGCACCAGTGAATATGAAGGAGATGTTTGTGGCACTCGCAAGGGTACGTCTCTGGTATCAATTTTCAAATTTCAAGTAATAAATCACAAGGGAAACTGACTGGGTACATTTTTTATGATTTGGGGTTGAACAAAGAAAAAATGGACTGGAGTTGGATTTGAACAACAATCCCTCCGGAATCGTGCTGGTGCTCTACCAACTGAGCTGTCTAGCCCCTATTTTGTCAGTCTCCCTATTTTGTCAATATATTCGTTCGGGATGCCAGTCGTAAGCTATACAACCATTAGCTGCCGTTTAGCCAGAGATCACACCCAAGTTTGCGATTCAACCTGGGAAGCGGCAGCCAGGGGATCACCTTAAGAGGATGCAATGTTTTCTTTTTCTCCTTCTCTTTGTTCTTGTTCTTGTTTATACCTTCTTGTTCTATTTGTTGTTCCTGTTCTTGTTCTTGTGCTTCTTCTTCTTGGTCTTTTTCCCCCTTCTTTTTCTTCTTCTTTTTCTTCCTCTTTTTCTTCTTCATATTTTCTGCACATATTTTTCATTTTTCTTATTTTTTCATTTGATAGTGGATTCATGTAGTTCATCGCCGTGTTTGAATGGTGGAATTTGCACCGCTGCTGGAAGTACACAATACTCTTGTCTGTGTCCAACCACCCACACTGGGCTAAGATGCGAGACAGTAGTCGGTAAATTATCTGTTCACTTGTTTTCCCTCAACTTTTAGAAATTATCCTTCTGGTTTACCTTTAAGTCTTACTTATCCTCTTGATTTGTTTCTTTCAAGAGAGAATTCATCAACCTTAGACGTGTCCTGTGTTTTAACATATTGAAAAATGAGTGTAATGCCCAGCATGTTCAGCTGTAAATTACTACTTAAAAAACAAAATTGGTAAACAAAATTTATGAATGCAGTAAATTCCCCCCAAGGCATAAACAAGTTCAAAGCTGACTTTCCAAAGTTTATTTCGGTCAAAAGCTCATTCTAGTGTCAAGTGGTGTTGTAAAGGAAATAAATGCAGTATAAATAGAGTCGATTCAATCGGCCCTGCAAGTACACAAGTTTGATCAGTCTATTAAAAAACACTTTTTTGAAAGTGTTTTTATAACAAAACGGAGTGCTATTGATTGCGAACTAGTTTGGTTTTAGAAAGTCATGTCATCATCGAGGGCAATACATTGCTGTTTATTTACATGCAGTTTGTTTTATGCACTGTAGCAGTTACCCCCTACCTGGGGTTGAGTTTTGGGGGGAAAAATCCACTAGACTGCAGGACTTGTAGCTCAAAATTTGTACTGGACCAGAATTGTGTTCCTGAGACCAGAATCAAAATGATAAAAAACCATTCACACAGTTTAACATATAAACTGTTTTAATTTGAGCAAGCGCTGAGGAAAGATTTATTTTATTTGTTAGATGGGAAAGTTTACTTTGATGCTCAACAGAATTGAAAGATATTTGTCAAACTAAATTAAGACTTTAACATATCATTAAAAAAAAGTATTTCACATTGAGGTATTAATATTCAATTAAAAAACACAAGGCTGCCGCACTGATTATGAGTTTACTGGCCCGAGGCTAAAATCACTGGCCAGGCCAGTGTTAATGTCAAGCCCTGCGGCTACTAAATAATGTGCAAAACTGACATACATAAGGACAATTTTCTAACAGACTCTTACTCTTACAAAGTATCAATGTTTCTTTTTGTTACATCTAGGTGGGCCTGACCCATGTGCTAGTAGTCCGTGTTTAAATTCTGGAAAATGTGTCTCCTCTGGAACAAGCTACACATGTGCTTGTGCGGCTGGCTACACAGGACTTCGCTGCGGCACTGGTAAGAAGTGCATCAAATTATTTACATCAACTTTATTTCTCCTTTTAATGTTCTGTAACTATTCATTTTACTTTTATTCAATATTCATAAATACCTGGGACAGTTTATCCATTCGGATTGGTCGAGAGGAGATCACATGGCCATGTTTAAACGTGTCATATAATCATGGTCAGAAGTCTTGGCTTGAGAAAATTTAGTCAAAAGAGGGCGCTATCAGATGATTTTGCGGAGTGATCAACTTTTACAGCCAAATTTAAGTTGGTAGGTCACATATTTGAATCTTGCAATTTTGAAACTTGCGTGTGATACTTTAAAACTTCAGTGCGCAACTTTTGAACTTGGAGCTACTGATGAGTTGAGGCTAAACTGTCAGATTTTGCCTCAACTTTCAAAGTTTTTTTAAATGTTTTTAACTGAAAGGTATTTATGAATGGCAATTACAGAATGTTGACTTGGTGTTAAACGGCCGTTTAAAATCTTGCAGGGTCTTGGTTATCGCACTGCCACTGCCAGTTTTTAACGGCCATTAAAGACCTAGCCACCACTGTTTTTTCCCTTCGTAGCATACAGATGGGTAGTTTTTGACGTTTAATATGGATATTTTATGTCAATTGTTTGTTAGTTAAGAGGCAAGAAGTATAAATGGTTTTTAGAAGAACTCATTCCATGTTGTGTTTTGTGTGTGTCGTATGGCATTCAACAGGCATTATTACCAAACTGTTATGCCATTTAATGATTGACAGTTGCTGTATTTGGGGGGGGGGGGGCTTAATGGATTTTTGTAGCAGTAACCTGTAGCCTTAAAAGTATCATTTCCCATCTTACAGTGCAATGCACAACTGGTCTCTGTCAAAATGGCGGCGTTTGCTTTACCCAGACTGGTGGAGGAGGCTTTTTCTGTCAGTGTCGCCAGGGATATTCAGGAATGACCTGTCAAACTGTCGGTAAGAAACAATTAAAAGAAAGCTCCCAATGTGACACAGTCTTTGTTGCAGAAACATGACTGAACCAAATTAGTACTCAATCATTCTGTAACCCTTCACCAGACTTTGGCGGATTTTAATTGACTACCGCTATAGTTTGTGGCATGGGGTCAGGCAGCAACAAATTAATGAAAATCATGGAAAAGGCGAAAGAAGGAACTAATAGAAGTTTTTGAGTGATGAAGTTCAACTTATTTTGTGCATGCACTTCACTGTAATAATATTTCTGCATGCCCAATTTGTTTCAGTCAACTACATGTGTTATGTCCCCAAACTATGTTTTGAAATTTTCTGTTTTCCTCGTTGACCTCCAAAGTTGTCCCTTTTTGGTGCTCCAAAGTTGTCCCTTTTTGGTGCTCCAAAGTTGTCCCTTTAACACGGTGTTTGGAATCAATATTCTTTGGTGTTTGAGTCGAAGCTTGTATCCCTTTATGTTTGTTTTCACGATGTACATGTACACACAAACTGTACTATTGCACACATATGCATGACATTTTATTTTGTTTTCTCTCTTTCCAATATAAATGATGTCTGATTGTTTATTAACAACTGACAATATTTGAGGCATTTTTCACACCAAAGAGCCATTTTGAAGGAAATAAGACCTCAGAAAACTCTTTGGGAATTTCACCCCAAACAACCCCTCTGAGTTTGTTTTACATTGGCTGCAACTGTTCACGTTAACATTTAGCACTTGATGTCTATTAACCCCAAAAGGCAATATTTGGCAACAAGTGGCTTGTACCAAAAGGGAAATAGTGGCCACATCAGTGGCTTGTACCAGAAAGCCCTAAGCAGCCACAAGGGGCCATAAGTGGGGCTTGTACCAAAGGCCCATAGTGGCCACTAGGCACATAAAATAACAGCCGCAAGCAGCCTGTACCAAAAGGCTCATATAAGCCACAAGTGGTTTGTACCAAAAGACCAATAGTGGCTACATTAGTGGTTTGTACCAGAAGGCCCAAAGCAGCAACAAGTGGCCTGTACAAAAAGGCCAGTTGTAGTGGTTCGGTTGTACCAGAAGGCCATAAGCAGCAACAAGTGGCCTGTACCAAATGGTCCATAGTGGCCACAAGTGGTTGCAAGATTTTATGTTACGTTCACTCTGCCAAAAAGGTCAAAGTAAAGTTCACATACTGCATAGATGCTTGTTACATGCTAATATAAAGCAATCTTTAAATGTATTTCTGTTGTTTTTTAAGAAGAAGTTTTTACGTAAATATTGTCTCAAAATCCATAATACTAAACATGTCTGAGTGTATATGGCAATGACTAAATGAATGGCCTCTAGAAGGTTAAGCACATCACTAATATTTTCCAAGGTTTTCTGTTGTTTTATTTGATCTTTTCCTGCATGCTTTATTATTTTGATCCATTGTGTCGTTTATTCTACCCTTCCCCTTTTGTGTCACTGTATGTAGACCTCCCATGTAATTCCAATCCATGTCAGAATAGTGGTCTTTGCTTCACTGGTGCCGCAAATGAGGGATATTTCTGTGTGTGTCCCCCTGATGGAGGTTTCACTGGTAACAATTGTGAGGTCTCAGCAGGTAAAAAATACAGAAATTTCACTTTTTTCAAAGTTATACTGTAATCATTGCATGAATTTAATTAACCTATTGTAATGTTTTAGAGAATTCAGAAAAACCTTTTTTTTTATTTTGTTACATCCTGGTCACCTTGTCTGGTCACAGACTCCACTTTGCACAAGTTCTTACAATAAGTTAACTCCTTTACCTCTGATTTAAGTTTTACTTCAAAGCTGTTAAAATGATTTGATTACTTATAACTTGGAGCCTTTAAAATATTGTGTCATTGTATGTTTACTTGTGCTAAACTTCTCAAAGCATGCATACAATTAGTTAAACTTAGTTTTACTTGTATTGTTATCAGGGCCCATTGTCATGGCATTGCTGCTTACCATGGAATTCTTCGTTACTACACTATCACAATTTTTCACTTACAGGGTTAGCGCCAAATTCCTATAGTAGTTGTGTAAGCAAAGAATGCTACCTTGAAGTACACAAATACACGTGTGCAAAATTATTTTTGCTAACCTAAATAGTCTTGAATTAAGTGCTAGTTTCCTTGTACAGTAAGCAGGGATTTTATGTGCACTTTAAGCAGAGCCATGAAATTGGGCCCACCAGCCATGTGAAATTGATGCTAAGCTGAATTCCAACTGTGGAAACTTAACTTTAAGTGCAAAGCTTTTTCCTTTTACACGTTTGTTTCTTTCAAAACAGATTCTTGCTTTTCCACTCCGTGCCAAAATGGCGGAGTGTGCACCGACAATCAAGGATCGTACAGTTGCTCATGTGCAACTGGTACGAGTGGAGTCAACTGTGAAATCCTGGGTATGTTAATTATAATAATTTTATGAAATATTGATAATAGCTTCAATAGTTCCATGTTAATACTCAATAGTCATACTAACGAGAGGTTTCAGAACTCTAGTGTTTCCTTCATAATTGTTGTGATTTTATAAGTTTGAATTAAAAAAAGTTTTTTTCTTCTCCCGACCTGATTTTCATGATCATTTATCAGGGCAGCCATTTGTCAGCCACCTTATTGATGGTGAATCTATGGACTTGAGCACGCAACTTGCTACCCAAAACCCACACCATCATGTTAAACCTCAAGTCAAGTCAGCTAGTTTATACCATCATTAATATAATATTCATGTTTATTTTCCCCCAGACCTGTGTGTGAACAATCCATGCCGGAATGGAGGCATATGCACAAGCCCTCAGCAGGAATCCTTCCTCTGTACCTGTCTGTTATACTACTCTGGTACCTACTGTGATACCTACAGTCCTCCCGGTGAGTCTGCATTTTGGATATCCAAAATCTAGTCCCTAAAAAAAACCCTAATAAAAAATCCCAACAATAGGAGAACAAAGGGACGTCCTTTTTTTACCGGGTCAACAAACATGTTGAGCATGTCTACTCATTGACATGGAGGACTGAAACAAAAGCGAACTGGGGCTAACACATTTGAATATTAATTGAATAATATCATGATTGATGTATTGTCATTTTGCTTTTTTCTCCCATTTTACAGTCATGCCTTGTGACCCCAACCCATGTCTCTCCCAGGGAACATGTGTAGTAAATGACAATACAGCACAATGTGTGTGCCCACCTGACTACACTGGGTTTTACTGTGAAGTGTACATAAGTAAGTGAAACGTTTTCTATAATCTAAGTACACTGTAACTCAATACTGTGGCCCAGGTTCGATTCCTGATTCGCCGGCTAAGGCCATTGTCAGTAGAGTTGTTCAGTGGTTTTCTTCTAAAATTTCTGAGTTAAAAGACCTATGGTGTGTTTGAGATTTTGAAAACCAAGGCCATGTGATTTACACAAAATGCAAAAAGTTGTTTCTCTCCATATGTACTATTGCTGCAATGTGACCATTTTGATCAATAAAGGGCATATTTTGTTGACTTTGATTTTCATGCTTTGTTGTTGTTTATTTCAGTTCCCGATCCTTGCTCTTCCAATCCCTGTGTCAATGGTAACTGCTTCAATGCAGTCACAAGCTACAGTTGTAACTGTGTGAACGGCTTCAGCGGCCCAATCTGTAGTATACGTAAGTTTAGTGTGCAGTTGTTCTACATAATTGTTACTAAAGGGGATAGTGGGCTCAAGTTAAAGGGACACGTTGCCTTTGGATTGGGCGCTTTGGGCTATAAAAAGCATTTGCTATAAAATGAATATGGTTGGAAAGATGTTTTAAAAGTAGAACATAATGATCCACACAAGTGTACTTCGAAATTGTGTGGTTTTCCTTTTACTTCATGAACTAACACGGGACGCCATTTTGTAGAACCAAATTTTCGACTCCAATTTCTGCAACCATTTCATAAGTTTTATGGTAACGAGAACTTCAGTTTGGCAAAATTCTTAATTGTGTACAGGTAACTAGAAATGGAGGTCAGGTCTTATTCTTGGGTCTTCTTTTTGTTAAATTTGATAAATTTATTTCACTGCCATATACTTTATGGCTAAATGCTACTTTCACAATAGCTCCAAACGACGTTAAACTAAAGTATTTGAAGAAACTGAATCTCATTCTTGTAAAACCCAAAATGGTGGGACCAACTTGGTCATGGAAGTTTGAAATAAGTGCGAGACTTGCAGAGTTTATTGTCATGTATCTCTGTGTTTGTTGACAGCCCCTGATCCCTGCATGAATGGCCCTTGTCTGAATGGTGGAGAGTGCAACAGCTTGGGCACATCCTATTACTGCAACTGCAGCAATACCCTGTACACCGGATTGAACTGTGAAAACGGTATGTCCATCCTCAACTCTCAGTTTCTCCAAAGTTAATTTGGAGAATGTAGATGTGTCATTGCTTCTGGTTTTAGTGCTTGTATTAATAATCTCACAAAAACTAATTGATGTCATGCAGGTTCAAAGTTTAGCACAAAGCAGACAGCAGATAATGTTGATAAAGTATCGTCATGGTTGATGATAGTTGTGGCTTGTCGTGACGGAACTTCTAGCGTATCGGACTCGAGCTATAATACCTAGTAATCATGTTGTAGATTTTGATCGTGGGCAAGACACTTTAAACCATTAATTGCATCTCTTAACCTCGTTGTATAGTTATCATAATTGAGTCATGGTACCATTCACTCACACACTCTACTGCATAGACATTTGGGGTCCGTCGCACTGATTTTCTATGTCCGGGGTTATTAGGTTGGTTCTTGTCAACCTTGCTGGGTGGACCCAGTTGCTCAATACAAGATGTCCCTGGCGGCAATAGATGCTGACCATCGAGGAGGGACCAGTCTAAAGAAAAACAATCTACTGAGAAATGCTCTGCGCTCAGTTTTGAAAAATGCTGTATTTTTTATTTTATGTTTAGTTTTAGGCTAGATTTGTCCTTATAAGGGTGATTTTTTAAGGGACAAACCCATTGACTGCTTCAGAAGTCCAGCTTAAGATGCCTTCCCAGAAGTCCGATTGAATATTGGAAATTAAACTCCGAGGTAATAATTGTTTGTTTCAGCTCCTAATCCGTGTGATTCTAACCCTTGCATAAATGATGGTGTCTGCGTCAATCGTATCATAAGCTACGAGTGTGTCTGTTCATCAAACGGCTTCTCTGGGACTAACTGCCAAATACGTAAGTTGTACTTTGAACTTTCAGATTGAAACTGGTCAAATTTTATATCATTTGTTTTTACCCTTACACCGATGTGTATTAAGCACTGTATACTCAGTACTTTCCCAAGTTCTGTGAAAAAAATCCACTTGTGTGGGTTTTGAACCCACAACCTTTGCATTGCTAGAGCAGATGTCTTACCACTAGACCACTGAACTAGCTCAATGGCTAGAGGCAGTTTGAATCGATAGCAGTGGGTACCGCAATGATAATAGATGTTAATTTTTGCATCGGGGATTAAGAAAATAACTTGGTTTTTACCAATACAACAATTAATTTATAATCTTCAACCCCGATGCAAAAATTAACATTTATTTGGTAAAATTTTGATAGTTACCACTCCAATACTTTGTCTTTAAATTCATTTCCTATTTTCGTCAGTTGTATTTTTTGCACTTATCCACATTTTCAATATCTGGGCATGTGTCCAGACTTCCATACAAGCTATTAGAATAGAGAAACTTCATCCAGTGTCATTTCCTCTTTTCATTTCTTAATTAAATTGCTTTGTTTTTCTGAGTAACATTACGGGAAAGCTCCATTAAAGAAAGAGGCTCAGATGAAACATCTTTTTCGTCTGACAACTCACACCTGTTATCTCCATGTAATTGCTTTTCCAAACACTGGACTTGATTGGATCATGCTCAAACTAGTTAGTCTCCTGACTGCCCCAGGCAGATTAACTGTTCATCCATTAAGTGTAATGACCCAAGTAATTCAATGTAAACACACCTAATGGGTGAAAAGGATGAACAGTTTCCAAGTTTGTGTGGCCAAAACTCAGAAATTCTGTAATGGAGCTTTTCAGTAATGAATATCTGAGTGTTTATAAATGTTTTGGGTTGATACAAGTCATAACAGAAATTGTAAATTCTATGAATCCCTTATTATTGTTCTTTTCTTTTACACAGCCCCAAATCCTTGTGCAAGCATATTCTGTCTGAATAATGGAGTGTGTGACAATGGCCAGTGTGATTGTACGAATACTGGCTACTCCGGAGCACGCTGTGAAATGTGTAAGTTTCAATTTCTACTATTAGACCTTGTGCAAATGGCATCTTTGGAGTAGGGCGCCCCCTCAGTGGGGTTCAAAAGAAGGTTGTTCATTTGCGCATATCATGTGGGCCTGCACGGGCTGGACCCCTTTTGTTCAAGATTTTCAATGGGTATAGACACCCCTACATGAGTGTGTGTTTAGGTCTCGGATATAATATGGCATCTTGTAATCAGTGGTTAATAAATCTAACTAAATATTATCATTTATAATTTTCTGAAGGTTCTTACAAACACGTTTTGGGTAATAACTAATGATGGACACTTTTCTTTCATACAGTGACGGACGCATGCTTCTCCAGCCCATGTATAAACAATGGCACGTGTTTAAACTTTGGTACTTTTTTCCGCTGCAACTGCCAACCGGAGAATGATGGGACCTATTGTGAATTGTGTAAGTTCTTTCTTCCTACTTAAAAAGATAATGTCCTCTAGATTCATATGCAGTAAACCTGGTGGGAACTTTACAGTTTTAATGAAGTAACCAAGTTAAACACAATACATGGAATTATAAACAAAATATAATTGTTTAAAAAGCTCCATGTGCTAGTTCATATCCAGCCTGTTTATTTCTGGGAATATTTCCTAAGTCTAAGCCAGAGTCTCAGCCAAAGACAAAAAGGTCTATGCTCGAATGTTACCAGGGGCGTGTTCTGGTGAACATGACCAGGAGCATGTTTCTGACGTAAAATTCACTGACCAAAAACTTTTCTGAGAGCTACGTAAAAACGGGTCGGTAACCAGAAGCAGTTCATGGCGTTGGTACATCTTTTGAAAATTCATGTTTTTAAAATAAACAACCTTCATTTTATTTTCAAGTATATGGAACCCTAGTCTTTGTAATTTTATCAACATTATTTTTTCTAGAGTCCGCCATCTTGAAACCAAGCCTAACCTAGCCAACAAGTCAGTTATGGTTTGGTTGGAACAGCTGCGTCACCGCGGTTCAACCCAACACTTGAAAATGCTCAACCAATAACCAAAGCTCAAACATGTTTCTGGTTGGGTTTGCCAAAACGCACTCTAGTTTGAATCCCAACCGAGGTTTTATGTTTTTTACCACAGGAATCTATGAATTGCAGGGAATTACAGTCTTACATTGTTTTTGGGAAAGTAGTTTAAAAAACCTTATTAAGATCGCTGCACCATGATTTGTTTTGCAGATAAGAACCGGTGCGAGGTCCCTCCATCTCCTTGTCTTAACAATGGAGAATGCTTTGACCTGGGTGGGTTTAAGTCTAGCTGTAACTGCCGCCCTGGCTTCGCTGGTGAAAGCTGTGAAACAAGTAAGTCATTTGTTTTTTCTTAGTAAGAAAGCGTCTCAAAACGCTGAACAGTGGGAATTTTCTTAATGCATAGACAAGGTATTACAGCTGGCGATTTGTTTACCTTTGTTTATTTCACAAGGCCGGATGGCCACTCCAAGGTGAGGGCTACACTTACCAGATTTTGGCTGTCGACCAAATCAACTGTCACCAGGGGTACATTGCCGCCTACTCCCGGGGCTGAAACAGGGTTACCCCTTTAACAGTCTGCAAGGATGCAGGCATGGGTATCATCCACAAGGAGCCTGGCTGGTAGAGCAGAATGTACTACCAAACTTTTTATGAAGAAATTACGGTTAAGTGCCTTGCTCAAGGGAATAAGTGTCATGACTGGGTGTCGAACCCGCACTCTGCTGCTGACGACACCAGGACTTGGGTTCAGTAAACTAGACGGTTCGGCCACGACACGCCACAAAGAGAACGGGATCTTGTGGACCGCCAAAACTTTTCGAAAATTTTTTTCAAAATGCTAACGCTTATATTGTCTGGTGTAGGATACACCTGACATTGGATTTCATTCAATTGATTAACTGGTGTATGTTTTTGTTTTGGCAGGAGTAAATCTGTGTGAAAGTAATCCTTGTAACGAGGGATCAACATGCCATTCTGTTACTGATGGATATAGCTGTCAGTGTAGACCAGGCTATGGAGGCATTACATGTCATGATGGTAAGTAGACTATGCTGTCTGGCTTGCTGGCTTGGCAAGCGGGCTGGCCGGAAGCTGGATGGTTTGTTAGATTTGGTATGCTTGTTTGGTTGGTTTGGCAGCAGGCTTGGCTGGCTGGATGGATAGTTTGGTTTGGCTGGCTGGTTTGGCTGGCTGGTTTGGCCAACTGGCTGACCAGTTTGGCCAGCTGGCTGACCAGTTTGGCCAGCTGGCTGAATGGTTTTTAGTTTGGCTGACTGGTTAGGCCAGCTCGATGACTGGTTAGGCCAGCTATTTGCCTGGCTGTGTGGTTGCATGGATGGCTGTTTAGTTGCCTGGTTTGATCGAGTTGCTGGCTGAGTGCTGTTTTATATGTTGTTTGGCTGGCTTGCCAACCTGGCTGGCTGTAATGTTCATGGAGTTTGGCTAGTTTCATCAGCTGGGTGGCTGGATGGATTGTTTTTTAGGTTCAGATGCTGGTCTAGGCCAGCTGAAGAAATGAATTGATGGCATTGCTATTGTTTAGGGGATTATTACTAGCTTGGCATCTGCCGACCTGCTTTATCTAATTTATAATATAACATTTCTGTTTCCTTTTACTTTTATCTACAGTCGTCTTGGCTTGCATTTTCAACCCTTGCCAAAACTTTGGGACGTGCATCAATGGTCCAAATGCAACATATACTTGTAACTGCCAAAGCATCTACGAAGGGGAAAATTGTGAAAAGTGTAAGTACAACATAAAAACCATATTTGCTTGAAAATATTACGTTTAATCTTTTTTGAATTTCCTTACTTGTTTGTTTTTCAACCAATTAAAATAAAAAATAAAAAGTCACATTCCCATGAGGTGACCCCTCTGCTGCCGCTTACCAGGCTGTATTGTAAACGTGGGTGTGATCCCTGGCTATACGTGCCGGCGTTCTACCAATTGAGCTATCTAGCCCTATGATTCGCTCGGCCCCAGCGGCCTATCCAGGACCGCTGGGATGGGCTAATCAGCTTGCACAGATTCTTGTTCAGGAAGTACGTCATGCGTGCAGTGCTTGCAGTGTGAGTGTGATGCATGATGGGACTGAGCATTAACCAATGAGCGCGCTTAATACGTTTGCCCATCCCAACGCCTTTGGTTTTAAGGCAAGGCGCTGGGGACGAGCGAAGCCCTATGATGGCATCGCCCTATTTTGTCAATATCTTTGTTCGGGTGCCAGTCAGAAGCCATTCAACCTGTAACTGCCGTCATATAGCCACGGATCACTCCCAAATTTACGATATAACATGGGAAGCAGTCTTAGTCAATTTTTTTTCGTTCAACCCTTTGTGGTTTATTACTTTATTTAGTTTTTTAATCTGAGAGTTCAGGATGATAACGTTTAAAACCAGCCTCTACTCATCCACTTCAACCTTCTACCCCTCCTCCAACTCGGGTCAAATTGGTTTAATCTATGTATGGTGTCATGGTCGAGGGATTTAGAGCATCGAATTCAAGTTCTGGTGGTTTGGTCGTCGGGTTGTGGGTTCGAATCCCGGTCATGACACTTGTGTCCTTGAGCAAGATGCTTTACTATAATTGCTTCTCTTCACCCAGGGGTATAAATGGGTACCTGCTAGGGTAGAGGTTGACATTGTGTTTGAAAAAGCCTTCTTATTAGTAATCATTGGTATATGTGTACATCAACAGTGAAGGACTACTGCTTGGATAACACACCGTGTCAGAACAACGCAACCTGCCGGAATCTGTTCTCTGTCGGTGCAGACTACGAGTGCCAGTGCCCTAATGGCTACTTTGGACTTGATTGTGAAATTGGTAAGTTGAACCCTCTATAGACCATTTGTGTCTGCGTAACCATCACCTTACGCCCAGACATGGCTAATCTTGTTGATTTTTTTGCCCCGTTATTTTCAAGGAAAATGTCAGGAAAATGATTAAGAAACAGAAATACATGGTTTTGATTTAGAATTGTATATTTTATGTTTACACGGAAAACAATGGATAATTTCAATTTAGTCCGATGCCTTTTCTTTGACCCTCTTGTTTGAGTGGAAGTAGGTCAAATCTTGCAGCCGTTCGTGGCTGCCATGGGCATTTTGGTACAAGCCGCTTTCAGCCGGTCTGGTCTCTAAAGGGTTTAAGACAAAGTACAGAACAGGGCCCAACTTCATGGCTCTGCTTACTGAAAAATTATGCACTTACAGTCCATAGAATTATGTGCTCCAGACGGTGAAACAAGCACAGAATTCTGTGGATGAAATTGGACCCTGGTTATTAGCAAAATCAAAAATAGAATATTTGTTTTATTAGTTTCAATCTGAAAGCCCATAGAGTATAAAGTTCATACCAGTCCCAATCTTCCAGAGAAATATTTCCATCTGAATAGGTTACAATTAAGAAGCAGCTTAAAAGAGACCCTCAAAATTACTGTTGCTTATTTAGTTTAACTCCCGTAGTTGAAATAAGCCTTACCTTAATAAAACCTACACAAAATCCCTTACAAACCTCAAACTGCTTGTTCTGTTTCCCCTTAGAAAGGGCTCAACTACTTTGATGAAATTTTCACAGGTCAGTTGTATCGTGTTTGTTTAAACCTGAATTGAACAGGTTTTCCTCCAGTCGATGTGTTCTGCCAAAAATGTTGTGGAAAGATAGATAGACACATAGGTTAACATGAAATTCACATGGACTTTTCAAATATTTTCTTCACCTCAGATATCAATGAGTGTTTAAGCACACCATGTCAAAATGGTGGCACCTGTCAGGATCTTGTGGATGAGTTCAGTTGCCAATGCGAACCTGGATTTCAAGGGATATTTTGCAATATAAGTAAGTCTTTTTATCTCCTGTTTTGTGTGTGAATTTGATAAGTTTCTGTGTGTCTATGAGAGCATTATGCACTTAAAGGTACAAGTTGCCTTGGATTGGGCGATTTGGGCTATGAATAGCATTTGTTATGAAATGAATATGGTTGGTAAGGTGTTCTAAAAGTAGAGTGTAATGATCCACACAAATATACCTCGAAATTCTTTGGTTTTCCTTTTCCTCTAAATGGTCTCATTATCAAGATTTCATTGAAGCTGAATGTTACTTCAAGACACCTGTAGATAAATGAAGCACTTTGTGTAATGTTACATGTTGTTATTGTTATCAATTGTGAATAACCTGTCTAGAAAGAGGCTTTAATTATTTACGTTCTTTCTACAGACATCAATGAATGTGTTTCAAACCCGTGCCAGAATTCCGGAACTTGCATTGATGACAGAAACAAGTTCTTGTGCATGTGCCCCGATGGCTTTACGGGCACTGTCTGTGAAACTGGTAAGTCTTCCTCAAGTTTTACAAAAAGGGACAATTTCTATTAAAAATAATGGAAACTAGACATAGAAAAACCTTAAACGAAAGGTTTTGTCACTTCGTAAAAACCCAAACGTTGAATCAAGTCTATTTCTACATTGTGCCCATGCTATGTAGTTCAATGGACTTCAGCTGGGATTTTCGGTACGTCACTTCGTAAGAAAAAGAAAAGAAAAATATATTATTTGTCAGTTATTCTTATCAGTGGAATTACAAAAATATTACGTATTTGGTCTTGAAACTTTGTGAAAGTGTTAACAGCATTGATCCATCAATAATTTACAAAAATCTCAGTTTGCCAAATCTTATGATTTTTGACACATTTTTCACTTCATAAAAACAAAGACGATATCATCATGTGCTTAGCGATGAAGGTTGATACACATCTGAAGATCAATCTCTAGCTCTTTGTGAAATTGAGCGCTGGTTTCTATTTATTTCTGATGTCAACAACTTTGCTTTGCAGATATTGATGAGTGTGTAGGTGACCCATGCCAGAATGCTGGAACATGTTCAGATAGAGTGAATGGCTATGTATGTGAATGCACACCAGGATGGGAAGGCCTGAACTGCCAGATTGGTAAGTGTACACTGGTTCATTCTTGTAAAACACCATATAATTTTACCGTAAGCCAAGCCCACTGAAAACAGTTTAACTCTAACAATTCTAAGGCTTACATTGAGCAAGTATTTGCCTATGTTTTCTCTGTATTTTATTCATCACTGGCTGGTCCTACTGTAATGTGTTGTCCTGGGGCAATATGGGGTATTTTATTTATGTCTCTCTTTTCGTGATACGATGCCCACTTTATGTTTCAGGGTTTTTTCTAGGTTTACTTCTATTTCCCATTTGTAGGATTGTTTTAGCAATGTGTTTTGTTATTATACATATACATTTGTATTTGTTGCTTGGACTAGTATTTATTTTTAAATCAAGTTATAAATCACTAGGGACACTGACTGGGTAACAGTTTCCCTTGTGGTATATAACTTGATGTTTGAAATAAAAAAGTTACATCCCCTTAAAGTGATCCCGTGGCTGCCGCTTCCCAGGTTGTATCGTAAACTTGGGTGTGATCCCTGGCTACACGGCAGCTAACGGTTGTATGGCTTCTGACTGACACCCCTGAACAAAGATATTGACTAATAGGGAGACCGCCAACATTGGGGCTAGATAGCTCAGTTGGTAGAGCACTGGCACATTAAACCAGACGTTGTTGGTTCAAATCCCGCTCTAGTCAATTTTTCTTTGCTCAACCCCAAAGTATTTATTTGTTATCTCTTTTAGGGTTTCCTCTTAGTACGTTTATATGTAAAGCGCCAAGGAGCATTCTTTAATAATGGATTCGGTGCTAAATAAATAATTGTTATTATTGTTATTATTATGATTAGGCGTCGGCTGCCGATTGAGCTACAGATTACAGGAATGTAACTCTGTATCCATCGAAAGCCCCAACTTCCCTCTCAACTATGGCATCGTTGAGGATTGCGAGTGGATCCTGTACTCCGATGCTGGAAACACCATCACTGTGACCCTGACAGAGTTTGAGACGGAGCCCATCTACGACGTCTTGCAGATCGGCAACGGGAATTCAGTCAGCGATCAGAGCAAGATCCAGCAGTATGACGGGGCTGTTGATGTAACAGGGGGTGTGACTGTGACGTCAGCTGACACAGCTATGTGGATCACATTCACCACGGATGGAGGAAAGACTCGGAAAGGTTTCTCCCTGGAGGTGGAAGATAACTGCCAACAATGTGAGTAATTCTTAAATCCAATTCATCAAGAAATCGTAATTAAAGCACATGTGTCACATTGGTAATTAATTAACCAGAATCCACACTTCTTTTTTTTTAAGTGCAAGCACTTTTTTTTAATTTCATACATATGCACTCACAAGCAAACAACGAAAATACAAAATAGAGGACAAAAGACAGAAAACATATTAAGCAACAATTAAACCGTAAACCTCCACTTTGTGGTAAACTTATGCATTGTACTTAACTTGAGCTAGTCGCAATCTTTTTTTCTAATTCATAGTTATATTTTACTAAATTAACAAGGGAATCAAATTTTGGCCTTTGTTGATTAAACCTACTTCTAAATATCATCTTCTTTGTCAACAAAATGCAAAGGTTAAGTAGTAAATCTGGCTGGTCAGTGTTTTGCCCAAAGAGAATGGATTTAAAACTTAAGGTTAATTCCTCGTTCACAAGCCTTTCCACCAATCTTCAAACTCTTTCCAAATAGGTTGTATAAATTCACAATCAAAAAACAAATGCTTCATTGTCTCTGGAAACTTAGAGCAGAAGGAGCAAGCATCGCTATTGATAATCTTAATTTTTTATAATCTAACATTAGTCATTAAACAATCCATATTGATCTTATATTGAAATATTCTCATACTGACTTCCATACTACACCGATAGGGCAAGGAATAGATGTTTTTCCATTCATCCTTCATAGTACCGAACTCTATGTTAAATTTGGTCTGAGCAGTTGGATGAGTGAATATCCTAGAAGTAAACATTTTACAGATTTCTTTTGTAGAAGGATTTGCTCTTGAGTTAACTGCAAGGGTTGTTCCATTAACAAGACCAGAAAGGCCATGGGCAGTGCATATTTCCCTTTTAAAGCCTGCTCTCAGAGTTTGTTGCCACACCCGAGGGACAGCTGAAATAAGTCCTCTCCATTTCAAAAAAAGATTTTTTGACACCCCTTTGTCTACCCATTTATTAAATGGAACAATCCTTCCGTCTTCAAGGAACAGATCACTGACCAGCGTAATACCTTTAGAGTAAAGACCTTCATAAAAACAGGGTTTGTTGTTAATGCGGACTCGTTGGTTATGCCAGATGCACTGTGAGTAAACCCCAATGTTATCATGTTGCATCAAATCAAAATAAGAATTAAACATATCCTTGTAAAACATAGGAATATTCTTCCATTCTTTCACTTGGTCACAATTCACATTGCAGTGGAACACAAGATCTCCCCCGTAAGGAGTAATGGAATAACTCAACATGGACTTCCAAGCTGCTTGATTGATGTTGTTATATCTCTGAGTCCATTTTACACGTAAAGCTTTGAACATAGACTTCACACTTGATGTGACCCAAAATATACATGAAATAACAAACCTGTGAAAGTTTAAGCTCAATCAGCCATTGAAGTCACACACAAAAAAAAGTGGAAAAAACCTTAAATGTTTTTACTGTTTGCAAACATTGAGTTTTTGACTCGCAAGATCAAAACTAATTGTTAACTCATTTCTCAAAAACTAATGCATTTCAAGCAAAAATATTTCAAAGAGAGTTCCCACCATGTTGTATGCAAATCTTGGAACATTCATATCGCTATTCTTACCAATGTTATCCACACCTTTTAAAATTTGACAGATGTTTGTTTTCTCCTTTCATACTTGACCCTCAATCTCCTTTGTCTGTTTTGTAATAATTTATTGTGTAACTGTATTTGTTACTCCCCACACTCAAATTAGGCAGTGCTCAGAATTTGTGTCATTAAAAGTGAAGGCAACTGAAACACCAGCTGTGACAATAATAATAATAACAACTAGTTTTTGTGTAGTGCTTTATCTATGGGTGTCTCAAAGTGCTTCTTATTTTTTAAAGACATGTTTGGAAGTTTTTGAATTCCGAGACTCATTTACGTATCACCTTACCAGGGTTTACAAAATTGTTTCAAGACAACTGAGTGTGAAAGTTTGATCGGTTTTCTGCAATTCATTAGTCATCGTAGGAAGGTTAAATTCTGCATTGAAATAGGAAAACATCTCTTTGGGGTAATTCTAGCAACAAAATTGTAACAGTAATGCCGCATTTTTTGTTGTCATTTCTTACAGCCTTTTGTTACTGGAAAAAAAGTACTGTGAGTCTGAAAAAAGGGTGTAGAGTCTTATGCCCTTCTTCTGGGCACACAACTCCCAATAAGCACAGCTTAGCTTTGCCATGAACTGCCTGGTTTTGGTGTCATGTTTTTTATTCTTAGTTATTTTCAATAGACTTCTCAAAGGAATGAGAAGGTACTTTGCTTTCATTTGCTTCATTTGCTTTGTTTTATCTTCATTTCAAACCAGTGGCTCCACCATGTGATAGTAACCCGTGCATGAATGCTGGAGTTTGTACAAATCTCGGCGAGAACATCGCGTATTCTTGCAGTTGTCCGGCCCAATTCGAAGGAACGAACTGTGAGACAGGTAACAAGTTCGTAAAGATTTAGTGGCAATTGATATGACTGGTAAAGATACCAATGATATTTCCAAAGTGAACTAAATTGTATTATACAGGAGTGGTAGGGATAAAAAACATTGGTTAATTAAAGTGTGAAAGCTTACTGGTTATGAAGTTCATACTAGAATCACTTTTTTGTGTGCAATACTTCCCTCTGTATTACTATTATTATTATTTAGAAATGTATTGAAAACAATGGAAAACCTAAAAAAACAGTAGATTTTGGTTGTTACAACCAAAGTGTTTACATGCTGAAAATTGGGCATGGATTTTCACTATTTACTCTTGACTCACACAACGGATTGAGCCCAAATTTTCACATGTTTGCTATTTCATGTTCGTCGTCGATCACACAAAATGTGAAAATTTTGGTGACTATTTTGTCAGCTCTACCAATCCTGTTTAGCACATTTAATTAGAAGCCAGTGGGAAGATGTGGAGAAAGTAACATTTGACATGCTACAAAATCACATTGCTAATTATTAAATTATGTATGAATAAGCACTTAAATCTCTGACAAAACATGGTAACTTTTTCACTGTTTTCAAACATGACCTCCAAATTAAATGAACTTTTCCAAGGTGGGTTGTGGTTTGTTTTTTAATTGAAAAATGGAGAATTTTAATTATATTAATATTATTATTGAGAAGAGTACTGTTTAAAATTGTTCTATGCAGCCGTGAAGCTAAACTGCAACAATGTTACAATTAAACAAACAGTTTTATTTAAAAAATTTACTATAAGAAATTTGAAACAAATTTTAAGGTCAATACAAAAAGAAATATGTACATGTATAAAAAGGGGAGAATATTGAAATTGGAAAAAAGAAAACATGATTATTTTTCTTATTTAAGGAACACAAGGCCATTCATTCAATTAATTCACCCCTTGGAAGGAAACTGAAGTTGCTTTACCTTTGAACACAATTTGTTATATTAAAAGCTACAAGATGTTCAAATAGGGTATAGAAAATGAAAAGAAGTGTGAAGAACATAATCCGGGACTTGTGAAGTGTTCCAAATCTCCTCCCCCTTCTCTCACCTAACAATCACATAACAATCTCTGTTTGATGATTTCAGAGAGGAAAACTGCCTGTGACTCAATGCCGTGCATGAATGGTGGCTCTTGCTACTTCACCGATTTAGCGGATAACTACATATGCATCTGTACACCAGAGTTCATGGGGGCCAACTGTGATACAGGTATGTGTAGCAGCGTTGGAATCAAATGACTTCGGCTATGGCTGTATAGTGTCGCTTGCAATGAAAACCTTAAGATTAGGACTTTTCAGAGTTGCAGACTTAGGCAGAGCCTAAGCTGTCAGTCAAACTTGCCCTTCGTCTTTGTTTCAATTTAGCTTACATTTGTTTCCATACAATGGAAGTGATACAATTTACAAGGTCATAATGAGCAGAGCAGACCGAGGTGTTACAGGCTTGACAAACAAAGAAAGGAAACAGTATGGAGACTGATTTGATAATCCGAGGCTTGTAGGAATCAGCCTGTGGACAGACAGAGACAAGACAAACGGACAAACATAAGGCGTACAGAAGTGGACAAAACAACTTACAAACAACAACGCTTAATTAATTAGAATGAAATGAAGATGATGTTTTAGAAAAGGAACAAACGATCGATGAAGTCCTCTTGGTGTGACACCCTTTTATATAAATACCCAAAATGACGTGTAGTAAATCAGGGGTGGCAGTCTAATTATCCAGTCCTCAATATATCCCTTTGCATCGGCTGCTACCATGGATGTCAAACATTAGAAATGCACAACTCTCGGCTGATAATAGGCCTTCCTTTGACCTCAGTGAAGGGAAGGTGCTACTTGAGCTAGTTTTAGAGCATAGTGTTAGCCAGAGGGGTGTCTGGGTGTCTTTTGGACACACTGTTTTAAGTTTGGACACCCAGTTTTATCTGTCATTTACATGTAAATGTAAAGTGAAAAAAATGTTGACACCCAATTTTTAAATTTCTAGGAAATTTAAACACCCTTTTACCAAATTCTGGCTAAAACCTTGTTTTAGAGAACTGCCTGTTCATGCCCCATTAATTCATGATCAGATAAGAGAGATTGTGTTGAAAACTCCTCCATCCCAAACCATTAAGCATTGACCTGAGTTTGTCATAGGTAATCTCGGGTCCATTTATGGTGGGTGATTCAGGTAATGTGCAATAGCTATTTCTTCATTTCACTTTTTCTCTAGAATCTGAACATTTTTGTCTTGTTACTTTTTTGATACAGACGTGGTCCCAACTCCGATGTGTGCAGGCGACTATTGTTTGAACAATGGAATATGCGCTGTAGGAGCTGATGGAATAAAGAATTGTACTTGCGAGGAAGGTTTTGCCGGGGAACGCTGTGAAAGAGGTAACACCAATTATAATAATTCAAGTGCAATGTTTAAACCCTCGATGATGTCATCCGACTGCATTGAACTCTGCCAACAACAATTGTAACAAATATTCCAAGGTTCCTTTTGATCGGACCTCACCAAATGGCATGGAAAATGTCAAATTACCCTGGGTTGTTTCTTTGACTGAAAAACAATTCCATCAATGACTGTCCCACGAAGAATTCCACTGAAATTGTAAACAAATCTCAAACCCCATAATGTCAAAAACACCCACAAGTACAGTTCCTAAAAAAAACCACCACAATGTCTATCTCGTAAGGGCAGGCAAAAGACAGACGGACAGATCAGAGCAACAAAATAATTATCACGAATAACTGCAAATTTGACATAAATGGATAAGTTACTGTACAATGATAACAATAGGTATTGATAAAATAGAGAATAATAGCTTACACAGAACAGAATTACAGGTAGGCTTTTAACTTTATGTTTAAATACTTTCAGTGTAGACGAGTATGGAATTATGTGTTTAAAAAGTTGTTTCTTGTGCTTGGAGTATGAATGTTTGTTAAGTTCTGATGATGGAAATTAATGTGCTCCTTTGAAAATCAAGGATGTTATATTCTACAAATGGCTGGATCAATATAAATTGCTTTTCTTATACTTTATTTGTACTTTAGTTTCATGCCCTACTAGTTACTGTATGGCGGGTAACACCAGAGAATGTTTTGTCACATCTAACCGTGACTATCTCTGCCTCTGCCTTGACGGCTATGAAGGAACAACATGTGACAAAGGTCAGTGTTCTTATATAGGTTATGAATATTCATGGTTTTCTTGTGAATGTGGTTGGATGTTATTTTATTATCAAAAGCCCCCCCCCCAAAAAATAAAAAAGAAAGAAGAAGAATCAAAACCCCAAAACTAAATCTTTGCCTAAATGGTCATGAAATTCATACAAAACCATTTTCTGTGCAATATTTCCCTCTGAAATAGCATCATATATGAGAAAACTGTATCTGAAACCAATTGTTATAACCAAAATTAAGGACAATATGTTTGTATGCTGAAAAATTTTGCCTAGTTTTTCACTATTTTCTCCTGACTCAGCGGATTGAGCCCAAATTTTCACAGGTTTGTTGTTTCATGTAAATGGTCGATCACACAAAACATAAACAATGTCTGCGACTATTTTGTCAGCTCCACTAATCCTGTATAAAAATACGTTTAAGAAATGGTAACATAATGTCCCTGTTGGAATGTTTTTCTGGCCTTTTTTAACAACACCTTTAATTTAGTATTTAAAGAGCTGCTTCTCTTTGCTCTTTTTCAGGACCCTGTCCACCAGGTTACTGTGCAAATGAAGGGACGTGTTTCGTGCTTGACGGAGAATACACTTGTTTATGCCCACCGCAGTTCATTGGAGATCAATGCATGACAAGTATGATCAATATATATATATATTCCCAAATTCATTAATAACAAATCTTCAGCGATTTGTTTACTTACTTTTGTTTGTGCAGCCAAAACTGTATTTATTTAGTCAGTCAGTATGTTCACATAAATTCTTCTTTATAAAATGATGTATTGTTTTAACTCAATAGTTTCTATTAAATGTGTAAAATGTTAATGAACAGACCTGTATTTTTAAAGAGCAAGGGAAATGTCAAATTCTATTTTTTGATGTACTCATTTTCCAATAGATAAAGTCCTCATGTGTGTGGGGACAAAAATACTCTACTCATTCTAAAATGGTCTAAATTTGCATTGCATATGATACTCTCACTGGGGCAAAATTTGTTAACATCCAAAACATCCGATGACATCATTCTAAGAAAAATGGGTCTGTACATTTTTGTACGGGGATGTTTTGGGGGTTATTCCCATCTTTCAGTGTTATTCGATCATAACAGCCTTGAATTTGACATTTTAACTGACGAAATATTCCTCCTTGGAATGTAAAGACCCTTTAGTTGATGAAACCCAATGACCTCATGTTTCAAATTTCACTCTGAAAAAGTCAGTAGTGAACCAAAACATCTAAGAGCATCGGACTCAAGCTTTGGTATTTCTAATCAACAGAGTGTGGGTTCGGGTTCCAGTTGTGGCGTTAGTGTCTTTGAGCAAAATACTTTACTATATATTTGCCTTGTCCTTCAAATGGATTAAGCCATAGGTCCCATTTACTAGGATTGGTAGTGCATGTAAAAGAACCCAGAACACTTATCATGGAAGAGTAGGGGTTAACCCCGGTGTTTCTGGTTCACATAGCAAGCACCCTTGTTTACAGGTTTCCTCAGGCTTGCGAGCTACAGTGATTAAGTTCACTCATGAGCCATCTGTGGTTTCATTACTAGAAATATATAATAATAAAACAACAAAACAACCTACAATTCAGAGTGGCCTGTAATGCAGAGATTGTTCTCTCCCACAGAGTTGAGTAGCTGCACCCAGAATCCCTGTATTAATGGTGGAACCTGTGCAGACAGAACGACATCTGGCTTTGAATGTACCTGCCCGGAAGGATATTCTGGACTCGTTTGCCAAGATGGTAGGCTTATGTTGTGATAGTGGGTTCAAGTCTTAATTAACGAGATCGGTGGTCAAAATAGTAGAGTAGACTTTCGCAATAGCTTATTATGTGTGTCATCAGAACAGAGAACATGCGGTATAGGTAGATATAGAACTGGGAGAATGCCTTGTATGTTGTTTTCTGTGCATTTTGCTTTTCGGCAGTTCATGGTGTGCAACCATTTCAGCTTGACGGTAAAATTCAGCTTTCCTATCGTTGGCTAATCTGTTCATTTTCCCATTCAGTCGTGCCACAAGCTTCTGATAACTTAAAAAAGAAATTGTTCATGATCATTTGTAAATGGTTTACAAATGGTAGCAGCGTGTGCATAAGTGCAAGGGATCAATATGCTACAGATTCATTCACATGTTAGCAAACTTTTTGAGGTGGTTTCAGGTTCTTAGAAAAAAATACAACCATTGGAGAAACTGCAAACATGACGAATGTAAAGTGTATCTTTATAGATATTGTTCATATTTTTATAGATATTTTTCATGAGACTTTCTAAATGGTTTTACAAACTGACATGTCTTGACAGATCCTTGCTCTAAGTTGGACTGTGTGAATGGAGCTACATGCGACAACGAAGCCACCATTGTTAAGTGTACATGCAATCCTGGCTACGAAGGCGACAGATGTGAAACCAGTAAGATTGCAATTTGTTATTTGTTTTAAATACGTTTTTTCAAATTGCTGACCTTTTCATTTTGTTTTTTTAATGGTATATTTCTCAAATCTTGCAATACAGTTCAACTTATAACCTGAAATTCATGCATAACCGAATAAGCCGCTACAGCTACGGCTACTACTTTTGTCCTATACCTCACTGCACGATGACACGGACATCTAGCCATAGCCTTAGCTGTGGCTACCAATTGGGACACGGCCTCAGACTACCAAAATGGCGCAGCCACAATTATTGTGATGATGACGTCGAGTGAATTGGATCAACGTAATTTGACAGACTGCAGCGGTCTCGATTTAATGATTACATTCCATTCCACTAATAATTGATAATTTTTGTAATTTTTATTTAAACCCTAAAATTTCAATGAAATAATAGTAATTTTAGGTATTAACCTTTTCCATCTATTTTTGGATGGAAATTTGAGGGTGACTTAAAAAAACCTTTAAAAACACAACAAAGTGAATAAACTCAAACTTTTTTCAGTATTGACTCAATTCACCTGACATCATATCACCCGTAGTCTTGGTTGGGCCATTTTGGAAGTTGGTGTCACAGTTTAGGCGAGGCAGCATTTAAACTCTTACCTAATTTGTATGTGCAATTTGACTTCCCAAAGTGGCGAGTGTGGCAGACGGTACCAGCGTGCGCATTGATGCAAGCGATCAATACGCTACAAGGTCATTCACATGTTAGCAAACTTTTTGGGGTGGTTTCAGGTTTCTTAGAAGAAAAAAAATACAACCATTGGAGAAACTGCGAACATGACGAATGTAAAGTGGTATCCTTGATTGTGTTTCTTTTCATAATCATGAATGTATATCACATCCTTGCCGTCTCATCCAGTAATCCAGTATTTGTGTTTGTCTCATTGTCTGTCTAAAGTTCAACGTCCTGTTTTTGTCCATCTTTGAAGCTTATGATCATTCCTGTAACGTTATGTAATAATTTTGTTGAGTAAAAATATATTCTAAATTCTGTCATAGTAACATTTTGGCAGGCATGACATTCTTCCTACTTTAGTCAAATTTCTCTTTTACCCTTTGAAAAATCAGAAAAATTGTGACTAAATAGACTGATGAAAAGTCTTTAAAAGCCTACACCGTGTATGTAGGTCAGCCCTTGTACTCAATAAAATGGTCCTACTTTTTGCAAGGACCAAATATCATGCCTGTTTTGGGTAAAATAAATGTCTTTACATTTCTGAGCCGAATAGTAAGATTTTTTGCGATGAACTTACTAGAAAATAGGAAGATGTTTGAACAAGCTATTTGCGAGTTACATTTGCATATGTCTGGTACAATGACTTGCTTAGTCACATGTGATTGCTTAAATTGAAATTCCTCAGGCTGTACAGACAGTTTCTATGTCCCATGATTCGGGGCAAGCGTTTGCGTAGTTACGTAGGAGACGGCGACCATTCATACACTATTTTGGATGAATTTGTATGGCACATGTTTGCTCATCTGGAGGTTGCCATACGAAAGTTTGTTCTGAACTATTTGATGTAGTGCCTGTCTCTATAGTCTAAAGAATTCAAGTTTAAGCAGTAACTTGTGACTGTAAAAGTCATTGTACCAGACATTACTCAAATTTAAATCGCAAATGGCTTATTGGCTATGTACAAAAGTGTTTACCCAAACCAAGTACCCCCCCCCCATTTGTGTTCACCATATTTCAAAAAGGCTAGTTATTTGTATTGTCTCAGAAAATGCTTGAATCATTTTTAAAATGTGCTGGCTTTCTTTTTGGCAGATATCAATGATTGTGCAAGTAACCCATGTCTGAATGGTGGAACATGCAGTGACGGTGTTAATGAATACACTTGTGCATGTACCACTGGGTACATCGGAGAGAACTGCCAACTTGGATTAGGTGAGATATGGACTATGTTCGTGTAGTTTCAAAAAGAGGAACGTTGAGCATTCCATCGCATTTTCTGGCAGGCAATATAATACACTGATAGGAAATTGTGTGGTGTACAATTTGTGCTCGCAGGAAGTCCAGGCTCTCTCTGTGGCTCATTTTTAAAACATGTGATAGATACTATTTGTGTTTTACCCATAAATCAATGATGTGTGTCCAGCATGCATAATACATTCAGTTTTTCTCCCAAGTCTTGTGAACAAAACCTGTAGGCATATATTATTTGAGGTGATTTGAACCAATACCTTTGCCATTCTTAAGCAGATGTCCTACCCCTAGACCGCCGAGCTTGCTCGGTAGCTAGAGGCAGTTTGAATGCAAATGCCATGAACAGTTATGTCACGCCAAAATCTCAGACAAAAAATGCTCTTTCATTGTACTTCCACAACAAAGATTTCCGTAACCTAACCCTTACCTCTAACTCTAACCCTAGCGAGGGGTTATCGGAACTCAATGCTGTTGTATTATGGGTGCCAATAGCTAGATTTAAAACCACTCTACACAGTTAATCTAATATCTTGTTTTATTTCTTATTGACTGATGTCACTCGACAGATCCTTGTATTGATGGTATGCCTTGCCTGAACGGAGGTTCTTGCGAAGTGGTAGAGGGCAGTAGTACTAACGCTACTGAGTGTAGGTGTATACCTGGCTTCAGTGGTGATCGCTGCACAGTGGGTGAGTTCACCGATCCCAGCTTCTTTCTGTCTTCTTCCCACTGCTAATTAAAAACCCATCTTTAATGTGAAAATTGTATTTCCTCAAAAGTTTCTCGGGTAATCAAAAGCTCCGCACAAATTGCAAGAGAATGTGAAAGGCAAGGCAAAATTGAAGGAATTAAATATTTTTGTTAATGTTTTTAAAATCCACTGTAGAAATTGCCCTGCTTGCATGAAACTCCAGCCCCACCCCCACAACGAACAGAGTTGTAAAAGATTAAGACTTGTTTATCAAATTGTTAACAAATGGTTAATGGAGGCAGACCTCACAAAGTTTTTCTTTGTTCAACTTGGACCCCACAGAGGAATTCTTTAGAAAAGGGAATATTATCAATAGCTGAACCCCACAAACCTGATCCGTCAGGTTTTATGTGTAGGCATGTGTGTAAAGTCCACAGTGTTTCAAGTCAATTCACTATGTAGACCTCTTTTGTTCTCAAGCCCACTCTTCAGATGTAATGCTTAAACACAACCCATGTCTGTTGACCTTGTAAATCAAGAACTTCTCATTGTTCTCTAATTATTTGGACTACGTTCTTTTAGAGATCTCCGTTTTAATTGTGTACATAAAATAGGACCAAAGACACCCTCGGTATGTCAAACCACCCGAATCTCTTTGGATAAAATCCTTGGTTGTGTCATCAGGGAGACACACTCTCACACACACATTGACCCGGTAAAGCAAGGACTTTTTTCCCAGTTCTTGGGCTTTTTAGGTGTCGTCCCCATTGAATCTGTACACAAAATTGAGCTGAAGACGTCCTCTGTCAAAACACCCAGATCCCTCTTGCTAAAATCCAAGGTGTCAGCAGGTAAACGCTCACACACACTCAGGAACAATTATTGGAGGTGCAGCCCTTTTTTGTGCACGAGGTATCCAGCATTATTCAAAGCCATTGATCTAAGTTACTTGTCTTTCTGTTTAGATATTGATGAATGTAGTACGTCTCCATGTAAGAACGGTGGTACATGCCTGAATCGTGTCAATCTGTTCAGTTGCTCCTGTGTGAACGGCTTCATCGGTAAAACTTGCGATCAAGGTATGTTCCAAGCTCAAGTGCATCCATCTCTTACAATTCCTCACATTATCCGGGTTCTGCTTACAACGGAATTCTGCACCCAAAGAATTACACACTTTACAAATAGCCATAGGTGCAGAATTCAGTGTTAACAAATGACAAGACAGTTATCTTTTGTATGACTTGTCTAAGTCAGAATTGTAATAGAACATGTATGTCTCAAGATGAAAAAGTCACCATTGGATTCTAAGCTATCAGCTATGAGAGATTAACGTGGGGGCAACTTTGAGTGGTTTTTATTTTTGACACGTCACTTTTTTCCACCTCCAGAAACATATTGGTGGAATGATTATTTCATACTTACAATAATTTACAGGCATGCAACTGCCCGATGAAAAAAAAAGAGGAAATTTTCAAAGGCACAACGCAAGCGCGGAGCGAGGCAGCCAAAACGCCAAGGGACATGAGATCCACAATGGTACCCTAGAAAATGTTGAGGTTTATTATGCTCTTAGGTGCATTCTTAGCATGTACTAGGCTTATTTCACATTATTGTGGTTGTACATTGTTGTTGCCAAGCATATATAAGGCTTTAAAAAAAAAAATCGCCAAAAAAAATTATTATTATTTTTTTTTTTAATTTTAGCGCTGATCATTTTAAAAAACGCGGAAATCCGCGGAAACGCGGAAGAGTTGCATGCCTGAATTTACTAAATGAAATTGAAATAAAATTAAGAAAACTTCTCAGAAAACATGGAAAATGAAGTTAATATTACTCGATCTCCAACACCCTGTTCGAAGTGTTAAATTGCAAATTTATGCTGACCTTGTTACGCAGACTGCACTAACAAACCAAAGTTAGGTAATTTTTTTAAATATTGATGTGCTTTGTTACTGAGCACGAAAACAGACATTGTGTCCGATGGATTTTGTGTGACATTGCATTTGGAGTTCCTAGTTATTGGGTCAATAACATTCCTGTAATCTTTCTCAGCTTCCTGGGGAGTATAAAGCCCTGGGCTGCCATGGCACAAAGGCTCTTTCAAACACAATCTCAACCTCTTCTCTCAGAGGTACCTGTTGATATCCCTATTAGGCTTGATGAAAACCAATTCAAGTAAAGAATCTTTACACAAGTGTCTCGACTGGGACCCAAACCCTAAACTCTCGTGACTTGACCACCAGAACTTGAGTCTGGTGCGCAAGATCCCCCAGCCATGACTCTCTACCTGGAGGCCAAAATGTCCTTTCATCTATAATAATCACGTTGTCCTCTTCCTTCTCCAACAGTCTTGTCCACCAAGCCTCCAAACGCTGCTCAATCGTTGGCTCTTGAGCCGTGGTGGATAGCCTTAATCTGCCTCATCGGGGTTCTCTTTGTCATCTTCATCATCGTGGTCCTCTGCACCATGAACCGAAATAATACAGAGAACGAAAAAGCACATCTTGTCAATCCATAAACTAATATAGAAACGCTAAGCAAATACTAACAAGTATTTATGACAAGAGCCTGTTCAGATACTTCGTTGAGACATGCGAGTTGTAAATTGCTGTGATTATTCCTCTCGTTTCACTGATAAACTTGTATTACTAGATAGTATTTTCACATGATGGTTATGGTGAACAACTAGTAACAAAATACACTTCTCTATTATCCCAAACCTAGAAAAACTCAAAGCTAATGGACATTTAAAAAAGAGGAGTGTATTTTTTATAAAGTTAAGAAATTTTGTAATTTTATCTAAATTCAAATATGATTGTTTAATGTCTATAAGCTAAAATATTTCATGTTTAATACTTTAATGCTTTGATATAAATGGTGCATTTTAAATATTTCTTTTTAAGAGTGTAAATTTGAAAATTAGAGCTATCTTTTACATTTTAACTTCAAAGAGGTTCAAGCAAGTTTTTTAGATTCATGAATTGCAACAGTTGAAAAAAAACCATGAAATTGTTGAAACAAAGCTGTGTTCTTCAATTATTTTAAAATGGACAGTACTTGTGTATAATTGTTGGAGGTCAGCCCATCAGTTAATAAAAGCAATTTGATGCATTTTTAAAGGTATAATCTTTAAGGACAAATTAACTAATTAACATCCATCTTTGAGTTTTCCCAAAACACTCCATATAGCCAACCTCATGTTTGACTAAAAACAGTTTCCCTGCTCGGCAGTGATTTTGTGCATGTTGGCTTACATTCCTACAAATGAAACTCATGGCAAGAAGACATCAGTCTTTTAACACAGCCTCAGTCTGAGGCAGTGGCAGAACTAAGGTTGGGGGGGGGGGTCACATGACCCTCTATTGATGTTAGTGCACCGTGGGAAACTAAAACTGTAGTTTGCATTTGCAATTTTCTCAGACATTGTCTCAATGTAATTACAGACTGGTATGTGCCCTTACAGCGATCTTAATATGCCTTAACTACATAATCTGTAATAGAGACAAAAACAAATACATTGTCTGTGTGAGAGTAGAAAATAGTTTTAAGAATCAAGTTATATTACAGGCTTGTAAAACAAAACATTCTATTCTGGTTATTCGAAATCACAAAGGTCTAGATTTCAAAAGGGGAAAATGGTGCACCCCATGTGACCCTCAAAAATGTTACCTTAATATTGTTGTCGCTGCTTTGAGGTTCTGTAGTGGTAGTGGAACAAAAGAAGATGGTCGCTCATTGTAGAAAAAGTTCTTGTAATTTGTTCAGTTTACTAGATGCAAATGATATTCCTCTGATTCATTTATACCACCAGCCACATAAGAAAATAACTGTTTTATTAATTTTTTCCTGTTATGATATGTAAATTTAGGCTTAATTTGTTCATTGTTTAAAGGCTTTCATGCAAGGTAGATTGTTTTACTCCATTTTGTTTGTTTGTTACCAAGAAAATGATGATGTGACAAAATGTAATTGTAGCTAAGTGTATTTACCTCGGCCCAATTTCATGAAGCCTGTAAGCACAAAAACTTGCTAAGCACAGAAACTTCTTGCTTAGCAAAAAAAGGTTACCAGCCAAATCACCTTACAGTTACCATTGCTGCGACGGGTACCCCACTCACTTCTTGCTTAGCAAAGAAATTTGCAAAGCAGAATTTTCTGCTTAATAGCTTCATGAAAATCGGGCCCTGTACAGTAAAAATTGTCTTTCAACAGTTCAAAGCGAAGATGCATTTACCAGGTATTTGCTGGCAGATACTGTGTGAACTTTAACTTGCAATAATGTATAGAACCATGGAATAACTGATATTTTTCTACCAAGATGTTATGTGTGCCAAAGTGGCATTATATTAAAGCATCAGTAATATCCAGGCATGTAGCAAGGTGTCTAAAAGTGGTGTGGCCATTTAGTTACAATCCCTGGTACTAATCCATATAAAAAACTTAACAACCGTAATTGCGACTTAACAACCTTAATCGCGACAGTGGTTAGGGAGGAGTATATCACCCCTCCGAGAATTTTTAATTTTTTTTAAACGATATTAGTTCAACTTGTTGTGAATATCATGTCCTTTGCAGGCAGAATATAAATGTAGCATAAGAATTCCACATAAAAATTATGAAACTAATGACATTTTCCATCTTTATCTATGTTTCTTGACAGATCTCAAAGGCCACTGCCACTTGGTTTGGTGTATTTTTGGTTTAAAAATTTAATTATGTCTGAATGTTACAATCTGCCCAACACGATACAAAAAATGGCCATGGCCAGCCGGACACCCCTTCTGCTGCGGGCCTGGTAACATCTTAGTTCAGATTGTGAAGTACTATCACCAGTCGCCCTATAAAAACACTTCCTGTTTGAACTAACTTTTTCTTTGAGAATTGATTTTTTTTTTAGGGTTTTAAAGATGAGCGGAAATATTACAGATGTGCTGAGTGCACAATTTGTAAACAAAACTTTATGCTTGCAAAGTCTGTAGATTATTATATACTGTTTTCCTTGTTTAATAAAAGCTGTTCTTACAATCAGAAAATGATTAATTCACTTTTACAAATAAAGCATTTTAAGAAATGTTCACTGCACTTAACAAATAATACTATTTTACTGGGTACAATTAAAACAATTTTGTTACTTTTTTAGAATTAAAGGTTGAAAAATGTACTTTTACCTCAAACCTTGCACATTTTAATGTTTGAAGCATCTTAAAAATAAAATAATTCTATGAGCTGTAAAAGAATGCTGGAATTTGTTCAGTGGTATTATTAGGTGAATGTTAAATATTTATAGCTATCTTAACTGGAGGCCATTTTGTATTTGTGGCCTGTCACCTTGGACAAATTGCAAGTTGCAACCCTACGTTTTTCTGTAGAATTAGTACAGAATGTAGTCAAAGCATTTCAGCTAGGCTGTTAAATGAAGCCCACAGCTTGTAGCATCTTAATTATCACCCTAAAAACAGAAATGCTTCTTTTTTCCCCCATTTTTCTCTGTAAATTGCAACTTTGTCTGGGTTTCTTTGGTGACAGGAAAGGTCACATTTGCTAAATACAGAAAAACTCTGCTTATTAGAGACAGGTTACCAGCCAGGATGGTAAGTGATTTATATTGTTTACGACTGGTTCCCTACAAATGATTGCTTAATAGTGGATACATCTCTGAAGCAAAATGGGACCATCCTGGACTTTCCCATGAACCTCCTTTAAGCCTTGGCTAGTTCTTTTAGTTTTAAAAGTGACCTTTGACCTCCAAAACATCATGAGGTCTTTGATAATGTGATCATACTTAGATGACTTGGTCTTGTCCATACAAATCCAAGGAGAATGCCGTGCTTGATTTCCATCTGTGTCTGCTGTAAAGGCTGTGCTTAGTACGCCCTCTATGGTAGCAATGGACCAGAAATGTCAATACATTGACCCATGGGAAAGCTTCTGTTTGCCATACAACCAATTGGACTCCAGTACCAGGTTGAATAGGCCTTAGTACTGAATGATGACTTCAAGGTTTGTTTACCTCTTTGCAGCAGAGTAGGAAACAATTTTGTCTTTTCTCAACTGTCTGAAATGCAATACCCAGTTACAGCACTTAAGCACTGCAGTAAACAAACTGTGAGGGCATCATGTACAGGGGTCTATTTCTATGGTCTTTTCTCCACGTCTGTACATTCAGGGGTCAATATTTTAGCCAGGAGGTCATTAGCTACTTCCTGCTCCTGGCATGCCCCCATGGCACAGCTGAGCATCACTGCTAAGACGTGTTTGCACTGCCAAGATAAGATTGATGAAGAAAAGGAGGTGAGTATTTAATATCACATTGGGGAAATAAAAACCGAAAATTCCAAGTAAGTTAAATTTGGAGTCAAATTGTATCCGAGACTATTGAATTTTAACGCCTTCGAAAAAGTGATACGATCAATAAAGCAACACATGTGTTACGATGCTTTTGATATAATTTTTGGGGGTTATCTTTCTCCATGATAAAGCATCTATAATGCAATCGATGAAGTGAACTGTTCTGAGGCACAGTATGGTCAAGACACATGCTAAGAGTTATGAGACCCTTTTATATAACACCTTGTGATGCGGTGCAAGGTGGCGCAGTGGAATCTGCTGCAAACTACATATGCCTGAAACCCCTTCTAGAGATTGTAAATGCAGACTTGACCCAAATGAATCCTGACTCTAGCCAATTGATTCTGGACTCCACCCAACTGAATCCAGAGTGACTTGACAACAACTCTGTCTCATGCTAGTCTTCACTCTACAGTACCAAACTTTTGTATGAATTATTTATAGCATGCAACTTACCAAGTTTACATCTTTCCTCTTTAGAACTGTTAAAAACAAAACATAAAATTATAAAATAGTTGAAACTAGCTCACATTAAAAGCTCTGCATTAAAAAAAATACGTATTTGCCATTTTCAGAATGGAAGGTCTCCTGCTGAAAGGGATAACACATTTGTACATTAGGTTTTTTTAGGAAGAAGAAAATTAGTTCCCAGTCCTCTAATGTCAATAGCAAGACCATCCGACCAACCGGTGAAAACAATGACAAACAATTTTATACTAATCTCTTGACTTTTACAGTATTTCAGACGGAATTATTTATCTTTTGGGGTGAACAGAGAAAAATTGACTAGAGCGAGACTTGAACATATCAGCACTCTACCAAATGAGCACTCAGTACAGTCCCGGCTTGTTGCCCCCCACCCCCTCGGCCCCCATGCAATGTTGGCTCTCATTGTGCGGTCTGTGCTCCAGCTGGGGTTAACAACACTGAGCGAGGGGAGGGTTTATTTATTCACGTGGCCCAAGCATTTTGTCCAGTACTGTAGCCCTAGGCTTCCCTATTTTGACAATATCTTTATTCAGGGGTGCCAAATTTGGGTTTGGTATACCCCTTTCGAGTAATCTTTCAGATTGAGACTTTTTTTCTAATAATTACCAACCCTGTGCTATATTAGTGAATATATTTCAACTCCACCCACCTGTAAATGAATAATATTGACAAGTACAGAAATTGGAAGAGGGTAGACAGGTGTACGGAATTCCAGAGCTTCCTTGAACCTATAGACAAAAGTAGGAAAAAAAGCTTCAATAAATACCATCATAATTATGCTGTCAAATTCATCATACCTAAACTCCGAGATAACTAAATATTATACTTTTACAAAGAAGGTATTGTTTATTATTTTGACAACACAATATCCTCTGAAAAGTCTTGTAGAAAAATCACAAATTTCTGAAAGGTATACAGTCTTCATACCTTAAGCTATAAGCCTTAGCCTGTCTACCTAAAGCACACATTAATGTCAAAGACCAGTCTTCACACTTTATATAATAATAATACTTGGTGCTTTATCACATCCCTAGGGGCGTATCAAAGCGCTCAGTATTTTTTCCTGCAACGTATGTGGAGCTACGTTTTGAAGTATGAGACCTATTCCTTTATAGCACCATGTAATGGTTTACGAGGTGCTGTGGCGCAATATGCTGCCAATCAAACCAGGAACACCGGGGCGGACCCCTTCTCTTTACGATAAGTGCACTGGGTTCTTTTACGTGCGTTACACAACACACGGGACCAACGGCTTTACGTCCCATCCGAAGGACGAAGCAATCATGGTTAAGTGTCTTGCTTAAGGACACGACCGGGACTCGAACCCACACTCTGCTGATCAGAAACACCAGAGCTTGAGTCCAGTGATCTTATTCGCTCGGCCACGACATGCCATATATGGCCCAACATGAACATGAAATAAAAAACCCATGAAATTTTAGGCCCACTCAGGCATTAGAGTCACAAGAAAATAGTGAAATTGAACCTCTATGTTTTCGCTGTCTCAGAATATTGACTTTTGGTCCCGATAAGTCAGAACCAATTGTTTTACTCATTTCTCAAAAACTGTATCGATTCAGGCGAAAATATTTCAAGGGATGCTTTCCACCATGTACAAGATGTACAAATCTGTAAATATTAAATTTTATATCTTGCCAATGCTGTCACAACTTATAACCCAGTAGTGTTGATAATAAATTTTTTAAATTCAAGTCTGAAAAAGACAGAATCATTTGATAGTTGTGACAAAGGTATTAGTGAGTAAAACAGCTTTTCAAGTGCCACGCTTGTCGGCAGATTACCTGGAAAGCTATTCTACCAGCAGGGCAGGTGATTCTTGTAACACTCCTGTTGTCCACGAGGTCTAAGGCCTGCAATAACGGAGTCTTGTAGACAAAATGCAGACTGAAATGTATAGAGAAGATTGTGATTACATAATGGTGACTTTCAAGAGAAAGTCATCAGTCTTTTTTTGGAATTAGTAAATTTATTTCCACTCTCTAATTTTTAATAAACACACAAGTAGGACCTACAACTAGAATTTCATTTGGTGGATAAGTTAAAAAAAACAACAACCAAAAACCGAAAAAACGTTTGTTTATTGTAGGGGTCAGGGATGTATTGTGCATGTTTACATTATGTTTCAATTGCGGCTACATGGACTGAAATATAAAACAAATATTTGGGGGTGTTCATACCAGAGTCAGATTTGCTATTCTTTTGGGTTCCTTTTTCAATTTGTATGTGTTTTTATGACATTAAGGTCTCGAAAGGGTTCATAACCAGACCCCAAGACCTTTCCTCTGAGACTGAGATCAAGAAATGTGAAACCTGGAAATAGCAGAGACGTCACAAATAGGGTCTTGAGACCTACAACACTGGTTCAAATAACTTTTTATAGACCTTGACAGTATAAGATGAAAATATTTATTCTGAGGAATTCTGGTATAAACTTTACAACCAGTGAGCTTTCCGATAGGAAATTAGCATTGCTTGTGTTCATTACCAATCCTTTACTTTGTCTTAAAATTCTACGGGTACAAAATTCTTGTGACTTGTGAACATAAAACTCTCTAAAAATACGTTATTTTTTACTTACGCAGAAAGAAGGTCTTCTGGCACTGCAAGAAAATTAAAAACATAGAGTTAGACGCAAAAATAATTACCTGGATGTTTAATTTATTTAATAGACAAAGACGTCCTCATGCTGCCATCTTAAAGGTTAAACGATGATGCAACAATGGAAAGTGCTCATCTATGTACGCGTGCAGGATTGGCCAATCAGCAACCTTCTTTTGACCTCTAGTCGGGGGCTTCTTGCACAAATGGTCTATTACACAACATTAGACTACTTGCTTCTGGGTTCTAGTGAGGATGGGTTCCCTGCATTTTACCGCAGTACTTACTTTGTAACACACTGCTTTGATCAGAATAAAAGATGTTCACCAACGTCAGTGAAATGACCAGTTATTGTTGCTGATGTAGGCCTATTACTTTCACTTCGACATACAAAAATGTCAATGGTGGTTTGATTATGTTCATCGACATAATTTTGTCTCAGAAAATGTGAGGTCGGAAATCAGGTGTGTCTCGTATCGTAAATCGGAACTAGGTGTTTTTCCCATTGGCCTGCAAAGCACTTTCCTCTAAGAGTACAGTATAACAATGGAGCTAAATCCATTTGAAAATATTTACTCTGACAGGAATTATGATGTTTAACCCTTTAGAGAACATTTGTTTCTGTATAATCATCACAAAACGTCCAGACGTTGCTAATATAGTTCATTTCTTTAATCAAATTTTGTCAGAAATAACATCATACAGAGAATTCAGTTTTGTTTAAAAATTGGGATACTATATGTCAACATATACTACATTGGCAAAATTCATATCCGGACATGACCTTTTTCTTTGACCTCTTTATGAGAATGATAGAAGGTAAAAACTTGCGGCCGTTTGGCCGCTATGGTTTCTAAAATGTTCTCCCTAGCAGACGGACAAATTGTGATCTTTTAGACAATGATCTGAAAGAGAACCAAGTTGTTTTTCGACACCCCTGCAATTCCATTTTGAACTGGTCTGTGTTCCACACCCATTTTGAACTGGCCTCTTCTACACCTTAGAATTTACGTACATGTTTGAGTGGATTGGTATGCAGTTTTGACATGCTTCAGTAGTTCTGTCTGTATGCTGTCATGCAGAGAGGTAGCCATGATTACCTTTATTCATAGTGAAGAAAACATGGACATATTATCATTAATTAATAATACATAGTTTTTCATAGCTAGGCCTAATACTTTTGACTAATAGGCAAAGCTAGCCCAGGTTGAGCTCCCTGTCTTAATTTAACTGCAATAGAGAAGTCCTAGCCCACCTTTTTTTTCTGTGATGGCTCTGTTTAACATTGGTCTCATCATAGTTGCCATTAAAGAGCAAACAGCCCACCAAGGTGGGATAAAGGAGTTCAACCAGGGGCCAATTTCATAACGCTGCTTAACAATAACAGTGAGCAAATTTTCAAGCTAATTATTATTTATTAAATTAATACTAAATTACTAGTTACTAGTTATTGTTTTTAAATTGTAGTCTATTCATGGGGTGCTTTGTGTTTACTGCGATCCCAACTATAATTGGGACGCCCCAACTTTAACTCTCAAGTTGGGACCAGTCCCAACCATAGTTGGGACAATTGTTTAGTTGGGGCAGAACTCTAATAATTTTATAATAATATGCTTCTTAAATCATAACATACCGCTACTGGTTAATACCATTTATAACACAGAACACTTCCGTCGCCAAACAGATATCAGATTTGTTACTGTATAAATTGAACAATAATCTCTTACCTAAAGGGTGTCATTATTATGTAACTTTACTGTTTCGAAGAAGTAGCTGTCCGGTTAAGTGCCATGGGTGGGGAAAGCTCCCTTCGTGCCCTTTACGATTCCAAGTTCCAGTGTTTGTTTGTAAACAACAGCCTTCGTTTGTGCAGCATGTGCGCTGCAAGAATTTTTCATTAACCATTGAGGGCGCCATTACATTTATTTTCGATCGATCGCCGTATTTCAATAAAAATTGTCAAATTGTCTTCCAAAAATATTTCAGATTCTGCAATTTTTGATCCTCCCTTTTTTCTTTCTTGCGTAACTTCAGACCAATCATCTGCACTGTTACATCGCTACCGCGGATTGCTGTGGACTAACTCATATCAAAATAGACCCAATTTTATTGAACTTACTGAACTATAACATGTTTTGTTTTTACAAAAAAAATCTTTAAGGGGAAAATCTATACAACAGAGCAGTTTATTACACAGAACTAATTTATCTACTTCTTCTATAAATGTACGGTTAATTTAATTTGTTGGAGTAAGCGGAGTGATATGAGTTATGCACCTGCGCACTTTTAAAAATGAGTAAAGAAATGTCACATTTTACACCTGTCATGTTGTCTGCTCAAGTATCTTATCAACACACTTGGGCCAAAGGTGAGGTCCTTTTGCAGAAAAATACTTATTTCGACAAGTTGATTATCAGCACTTTTGTCAACAACCCTTGCCAACAGCTCTTCGCGTGGGACCATGAAACTCCTGATTCCAGCACCACTTTGAAGGCCAAAATTGTGCTGACAGAAGGTGAAGTATGGTCATGACAAATTAGTGATTTTTTCCGCCAAGAACCACATGGGACAATCATGACAATACAGTGCATGTTGTGTCACTTGTGCTTTGGAATGAACACACCAGCGGAGCTTAGCAGAAAGAGTGTACTATGGTCAAATGGGAAACACTTCATTTGGGGACACTTCAGTGTACGTCTCACCCTCAACAAACAGTACTGAAGTTCAACATTGCCTCTCTGTCAGAGCTGAGTGAATTAAAGCAGACAAGTTCTTGTTGGTAAGCGCCTTCGAATCCTACATTTCATTGCAGTTTCATATGATTGTATTGTATTTTGTTTGTATCCGAGTCGGATGTTTGGGAATTTCATTACAGGCAGAGTGTCAGAACGGAGGACACGCATGACCTCTGTTGTACGTGCCCTTTTTGTCGTGTTCGTGCCTTTATAGTCTATCCATGGACAATGTTTCCACACTGAGGACTTGCCCTTTGCGAATGGTCATGTCTATTCAACGATTGAATAGTTTACGTGCTATTACGAAACACCTCACAAAGGTTTAAGGTCTTCCATGAAAAGAAAGCATTTATAGCTAATAGCGTGGACATACAGTTGTTACGGAGGAGTTATCATGAAAGCCCACCGGGTGAAAACGTATCCTGTATTCAGGCCTAACGGTAGTTATGCTTTGTGGGTACTTTTCATAAACTTTTCAACAATTAAATACCACAACTGTACAATAAGTTAAAACGGGGAAAAGACAGTTTGTTAAGGATAAAACAACACCTAGTCAGTCATTTCTTGAGTACATAGTGGCATGGCTTATGAGTCCATAATCTGATACAGTTTATAAGTAGTTCATCTCTTTCAAGCCGGCAACCATGCATTTTCTTACTCCCCCGCCACCCCCACCCCCCCCCCCCACCACGATTCGCTGCTGGAAAAAGGCACCACGTGGCAGTGGCGTATCCCCCACCCCTCAAAATCCGGACCCTAGGTGTTAAAAACTGTAATTGCGTAAATTACTAAACTGGACCCGCATTTAGTGTAGTTGCCGAATGTGCCCCCGGGGGAAAAACATTTAAAAAAACTTTTAAAAAACCTTGATTCCCGGTAAAAAGTTAGCCCTGGGGCTAGTTGGTTAATATTTTTGATAATGATCTGTGGAAAAGAATATGTAAAAAGACCCCCCCCCCGTTTTGTGTAAAACGCCAACTTATAATAACACGTTATTTCTGATGAATGTTGTTCCAACAGTGTTCCACTTAACATAACGTAGCGCATCAGTTTCCTAACAACATCACGTATTTGTCAGGTAATTGTGTGAATTTTGTGTGTGTGCGTGAACATGTCTACGCATTAAAACCGAGGACTTTAGCAATAGGGATCCGGAAAAAAAACATATCGAGGACAGTCCTCGGTTTGTTTCGTGTACAAAACCAATGGGAACGTCGCTAAAAAAACTAAGTCCACAGCATGGGATGTCCTCGGTATTATACCATTTACACCCTTGTGTGTGTGTGTGTGTGTGTTTTTGTTGTTGTTGCATAATTATGGCTAGGGTATAACAATAGTGACGATGTATTTTTTTGCCCGCATAAAGATTTAACGAGCACCTTGTTGAGTGTTGGGTTTGTGAATTTTTGATGAAAGAGTGATTTCCGCCATGGAATACATGCTGAGACTTGTGGTTTTTTTTGGTCGTCACAAGTGATCTGATGGCAAATAAAGAATCTTATCAAAGACTAATTATTAACTCCCTACTGATTAGACAGTCATTATTGAAAACTAACCAATCTGAATTACAACAACTGTTTACAACAAAAACACAAAGTCTTAGACTTTTGCTCAACATGGAGAAAACATTATCACGTCATTTTTATTTTCAATTCAATTCAGTTTAAGATTTATTTCTAATTTTCTATGGAAATAACGACAAGTACAATATGTAATTATGGAGTCAAGCAAACATAAAGTAGCAATAAGTAGGATAAAATAAATACAATATGGAGCTGTTTTAACTAAAGCAGAAGCTTGTAGAAACAGCCAAACAAACAAACAAACAAACACCCCAACACCCCAAACATACACAAAAACAAAAGGACAGAAAAACATTGGACATGACAATAGCTACACTGGCTCAAAACACATAATATAGATCAGAGATAATTCAACAAAATCATAATTAGCGAAAAGATGGCGAAGCAGTTCGAGTTTCAAGCAAAAGCGATAATAAATATTTTTAAAAAGACGAGTAGGTCTCAAATTTGTAAACCAAAAGAGACACATAGTTTGAGGGTTTTGAAAAGTAAGCCTTTTCCATTACGACGTAAAGTGATAACGTAATTCATTACTTCAATATATTACATGATCAACTACTTGTAAAACTTCGCTAGTGACAACCATATAAAGTATTTTACTAAATAAAAATATTTTCGTTCGATCATTATGTACGCTGTATCGTATTGGTAGGCATTGATGCTTAATTCAAACATAAAAGACAAGATACTAATTATCTCACTTTCTGATTATTCCATAAATTAAACTTTAATTTTTAAAAATACAATAATACTTTGAATACAATTATTAATTTATATTTACATTTATTATACATTTTTACTATTGCTGGCTATTTGTAGAGAACAAGAAAAAATTGCACCGCATGGCAGGGTTTTCCCTAGCTTTTAGATGCAACAAGGTAGTACAATTAATTGTTGAAGTAGCAACAAATAAACCCATGGTGCGAAGAACACCACCTCATCATAGCCGTGCTGTGGAGGCAGCGAGGTGATCGAATAAAAAGAAAGAATCAAAATAATAACAGAAATCGTGTGGGGTGCACAGTAACGTGTATTCAGTGAAAAACTGCTTACGTATGGTCGAAATTTAAAGTACACCATATTGTATAAGGGGAATTATTAGGGGGGTTTTGCTTTTTTTCCCTCCTCCCCCTTTTTTCCTAAATGTTTTTTAATATAAGTATTTTCATTTGGCCATATCTTTTGTTATTGAAATATATAGGCCTATATACATGTACATATATATTTTTCTTGCAGCGTTTGTCTTTAAAAACACTTTGCAGACCCTGTCAACTTGTTTATAAAATAGAGATATCATGCAGGGCATTCTCTTGAGTCTTGCATCTTTAAATTTTCTTTTAAAGATTAAAGAAAATTGCCCATAGAAATATATCTAAATGGTCAAAAAGTGACCGGGTTGGTGGCTGGCCGCTGTTAATGGACCGAGCCGTCTAATGAATAATAATTAATGAATACCTTTCACAAAAATAGGGTACAAGCCCCATCAGAATTTGTGATTTTTGCTGTCGCTGTTATTCAGAGAAATGTTCTACTCGTAGGCTGTTCAACTTTTGCATGGCATCTAATCTCTTACACATACTAAACCATTTAGGCAATTATTCAAGAACCAGAACACGTTCTTCGAATATTAAAAGCACCATAAATATAAACACTGTGATTGGTGTTCAGCTTTATGCTTTGCATTATATAAAATATTCGTTTCGAGTGCGTACCAGCCATTAATCTCTATTATATTAATATAATAGAGATTAATGGCTGGCATGATATTATAATAGAGATCAATGGTACCAGCTACCTTTAACAGCCTTAACAGATACTTTGAACATAAATTCATTGTGGAGCATCCCAGTCTTTAGAACTCTCCTATCGAGACTTTTTGTTCCGCCTCGCCCTAATATTAGAACAATGCATCGTTATTTTGGTGCTATACTCATGCGCTATATTATATATATATTCCGTTATGTCAATACATATTTATTATTATTATTATTATTATATTTACATTAGTTTACTACAGTTCCCTTCACGAGGGCTACCATTTTCTATCTATTCCACAAATTACTCACACTTCTCCTCTATCAAAAATAAAGAGAACATAAAAAAAAAAACAGTTTTCGGTCCTTGGTCTTAAAGGGGCACTTTCGTCATGATCATTGCAGGCATGTGGCCGTACGTGGAATTATGAACTCTCAAATATTGCATGCGCACGCCCTCCCTCCGTATCTAACATATATGGAGGGTACGTGCACATGTGGAATAATTGGGTGAGAGTTCATAATTACATTTACATCAGCCACACCGGGACTATGCAATATCACACTTTGCGGCGGGGGGGGGGGCGTACCATTGATCCCCCTTGCACGACGTGCAGCGCACTTACACGTGCCTATCCTGCCCACATTTTGAGAGTCAAAATGTACACAAATGAATTGACACCAAAAGTGGTGAAAATGGAGGACGCTCATTTTGCGGTGGTGCGTTCTGCGTCTATTGGTAGGAAAACACCATTTTGCACTAACCAGACCATTGAGCTGTGTTACTTAATAGAGATCAATGAGGAAGACGCATACATGCGTATGCTTCAAGCCACCATTAGTTCCATACAGTAATAAACGATGTGCCCTCATTTTGCCCAGCAGTGTTAGTGTGCATACGCAATGTGCAATTTACGTACCGTATTTTATGGAAATGGCTAATAAACATCTATGTGTTTGATTGCTTACAAACTACGTTTACAGATTTTTGAAATATTTGGGTAATATGCGTTAGTCAAATCAGTCTGGTCGACGTACATAATCGGCCAAAAGACAGTTAAAATCGATCCACTCAATACCAGTAGGTCTTTGTGTAGAATGATATTGAAGACAAGCTTGCGTATCCGTGGTACGATTACAATGCACTATACACTGTATGTCCACCCTAACCAATCAATCGATAACTAAATCAATACATTCTTCTTCTTTGAGCTATAGCTTCCATAATATCCATATTATCTCATATTGTGTGATTTCGAGGTTGTATCAATTTGGTATCTCGAGAAATGCATTTGTATACATGTCTCCAAGCTTCAAGTATTATACTTTTACCAAAATGCTCATTGTATTCAATGAAAACGTAGCGATTCACTAGTTGCATAATTACTCAAACTTACACAATATCAAATTTGTATCAAAGTTCCATTATAGTTTCGAGTACATATTTGAGGAACTGATTTAGACACAGCCTGAAGCATCGATCAGACTCTAAAATACGCAGAGCTATTTCAGAGCATCACGTGTAGACATCCATGGGTAGCCATGTTAATCAGGTAATTGCAGAAGGAAAATGAACTGCAACACATTCTCGTAAACATATCACTATTGTTTGGTTTGTGTTGTTCTTCTACTAAACATTATTGAATGTCCATTTTCAAAAATTTGTACATTTCTTCAGGACACCTTGTAAAGTTACTGTACTTTGAACTTAAGCAAAGGTTAGGCTATCAACTAACATTTTGCAGATCAGCTGTACACAATAAGTATATAATGATATCATTCTGTTTAGAACTGTATTTTTTGGACCGATATTTCAAGGGTATACGTTCGGACGAATTTTCATTTCGCTCTTCACTATACGTGAGCCTTCCCAGGAGCCCAATTTCATGCTTCCATTAATATACTTACTGTTTAGGTTACTTTGAACACAAGAAAGACCATGTCTAAACCACCAACCTCCATCATTTGCGCAGTTACCGAGACCGTCGTCGTTTCTGCCGTTTGTGAAGAAAACTTGATTATTTGCCCATTCGAGAACATCCCCTGGGAACAAAATAAATCAAGTAGGCCGATTTGAAATTAACCTGTATTTTAAAATGTATTTATATAGGTATCGGTGTTGCTCACATTTTCAAGTATAACTTTGCCATGTAATTTATACACGATCAATAAAAAAGGTTAAATTACCTTTGCAGCCAATGAGTTCCATGCGCATTGATATCCAAAATGAAAATGTCTGAGGTATAATGCGAATATATCGAGCTTGGATCGGCTGGTCAAACATGCTGGTCACTGGAGTGTTCTGGTCTGTATTGCCAGGGAATGTCTGAAACAAATAAGTACACTTACTGTATGATTACAGGTACAAACATTGTCACACGAGAAACTTTGAACATTCATAAATTCAAAAGATCAGATTAGAATGCCTAGTAGATATAGGTCTATAGTAAAGAAAAAAGAGTGTTCCCGTACCTGAGGTAAGCTCGAATATGTCTCAACGACATATAGCCATGATGAGTTCTGTACGTCTCTGTATTCCACCTGATACGACGTCACTCTTGCGGGCCACAATTTCAAGGGATCTATTAATCCTTGTAAAATGACACCTTCGACTTGAAGTCGTTCTCCCAAGTCAACCTGAAACCATTTTGACAAGATGTTCTTGTCGTTCGCACACCAGCCGCCGACAACTCTGTCTATCCCCGGCTTGTTCAGCCGCCCTTTACTCGGCAGACAGTTACCAGGAGCATTTAAGCGTTTGTCGAGATAACTACCAGACGCTGTGATTCTTTTGTCAGGTATACTGCCATCTTCCATTCCAAGGGGTTGACCACAGATGTTATTCACTAATGGAGAAAAAGGATATGGCTGTTGTAATAAGCATTAAAATGCAGTCAAATCAATATCCCTTTAATAATAACAAAATGTGCTTAAAGACGGTTTGCATGTTACTTTCATTTGAGATTTAAATTCTATGAAAGTTGTCAAACTTTTTTTCGACACCCAAGACCTGCTTATCATTTTCTTCATGAAGTCAATACGCTACCTACCATGTGGAGCTGATTCTGAACCCCCAACACTTAGCATATACTCTTCCCCTATGACTCTAAACGGTGACTTGGTCAGGAAGCCCTCCGATCCTTGCTCGTTTACGAGGTCCACACGCAGCGTCCATTTGATCCCTCCGCCCCCATTAGTTAGACGGCGGAGTATGTCATTGCCAAGCCAAAACTCGCCCGTCAGCGTCCCGAAGCCCCGTTTGTATTCAGTCCAATTACGATGGAAATTAACGGAGCCATCGTAACGCCTCTGAAACACCTGCATTTTAATAGACGATATATCGTATTAGAATGATGCATTTCTTGCATTGTTCAAAGAGAAGATAAACATTAAACACCCATGTTTTGCATTTTTAGTCATCAAGAAGAATAACAGAAAAATAGAACAATGGCTCGAAATGAAACTTACAATCCAACCTCCGTTGTCAGACGTCATATCACAGTATACCTCTAAGCCGCTTGGATACTGCTGTGGGTATATCTTGAACACACCACTCATCGAGTAACTTCCATTCAAGAAGTCCATACAGTCGGAATATCTATCACCTGATCACCAACCAAAACATGTTTGCACTCTTTTACAAAAACGGATTATCAGATAATGCAAGCTAAATTAGCCATATGTCGTGTACAATGTCATCTAAGTCGGCTTGTCTGACTTTAAATAGTTCTAATCATTTCCAAAACAATTCGGTCTTTCCCCCTTTTTAGCAGAGTATGAGATGAAATGATTGCATTTCTTTTCGATCCACCCAAACGGGACGAGCCTTTTTAAAATTGCCCCCAACTTACATTTCAAGTCCGGGTCAAGTTTGTTTGAATGTTCATGCCACACTATAAGACTGAAATTATTGGCAAAATCTCACCGTGACACTTGAAGTAGTCGTGTATGATCTCCTGGTCGTCCGTGAAAATTGGATGGTCCGTGTAGTATGGTTGAAACGCCCTCTTTGGGATGACCATGTTCACGCCCCCTGGTCTGATCTCTGAGCATGAGCAGAGATCCTGGTTCTCTAGAGGTAGCACCCAGCGGAGCTTACCTTGGTCGTCCGGTTCTTGGATAAGGAGGCAGACTTTAGCTGCGACCCCCGCATACCATAAACTCACTTCAGATAAAACAAATGCAAAACTACAAACGGGCGGCAAAAACAACAATGGGATGAAGCAAAAAGGAAAAACGATTCTCTCCTCGCCTTCCCTGTCCCCAAAAATACATAAATAAACGAGAAGTAATAATAATAATAATAATAATTCATTCATTCAATCATTCATTCAGTTATTTTTTATTAAAAAACCAACAGGCAGCACAAACCTGAATTACGTGGCATTACAAGGTCAGAAAGATGAGTTAAAAATTGCATAAAATAGCAACACCGAAATGCGGGGTACATAATTACATTTAAGAAAGATTACAGAAATAATACTAAGTCCCAAAAAATAAAAATACATTTCCAACCCCGTCTGCTCTTTGTAAGTTTACGGGGGTAAATTAAAAACTTGCTACCTTTGAATTGTATGTTTACTACATAAAGGAGCTGACAACAACATGACGCCTTGAAGAGAATAACAGAGATAAAATCTAAGCCGGTACCATATAATTATGCAACCTTTCCCCAAATTAATTATTTTCACCTTGAGGCAGAATTTACCCCATGATTTCTTTACTGCACTCGGATTTAATATTGCTCCCTTTCCATTTTAAATTAATCACACATTTTTTTCACCTTTCTTTGTTGTACTCCATCTTACAACTACATTCGAGTTCATATGATTTATAATCTTTGTTTTATTTCAGCAACGTTAATCTCGCCAGGGTTTTTAGTTGCTGCATTGAATAAATAAAATCTCATTGAAAATAGAGCAAAAGATAACAATTTATTTTGAATGCTGAAATAGCCCAGAATTGGTAGGATATTTTGTGAACATGCCTTCTTGAAACAAATGAAATTAAAATACCTTACTCCACTTAAAAAAAAACCCATTTCAAATGGTAGTGCGTACAACTGGCGGATGGCATTTGGAACGGGGCGACAAACCTTCCAGACTCATCATTGTCTTGTCCAAAATAAGGTTAACTGTTTTGTCACACGGCTGGTTAATTTTGTTTCAAATGAAACGTTTAGAATTTACCACTCAGTTTAGGAAAAATGAAAAAATAAAATAAACCCTTACCGCCAGATAAAGTCACAATCACTGTCAAGAAATATAAGCCGGGCATGTTGTTCTCTCGATATGACATTTCACTGATAGAGCTGACTTGAAGAAGATAATGCTTCCAGCTATGATTAACGGATGATGTGCATGCAGCTCACTTATAAACCATTATAGAGCAAGGACAAGAACCACTTTCCATGTACAGAGTGGGCGGGGCCATATTATAAACGGCTAAATTACCGCACAGTTGACTTGTTTCAGAAAACTAAAAGCCCAACAAAACAGTTTAACATAGTTTTGTAATGCACTCATTTTCCAATAGATAGAGTCCTCATAAAAACGGAAAAGCCTCAACCTCACGTTAAAATGGTGTTAATGTCATTTTACTTGATACTCTTTCAGAGCGCAAATTTAAACAATGACATCATCGGACATAATTTCTTTTTACAAACCCCCCCCCCAAAAAAAAACACCCCGATCTGTAAATAAATTTCCAAAGAGGAATTTTTGCGTCAGACAAAAGGTAAAATTCAATACTGTTATGATTGAATATCATCAAAACGAAAAATTCTCTGCAAAAAATGTACAGACCGTATTTTTGAAATGTGACGTAATCGAACGTTTTTATCTTGACAAAAATCGCACAAACTATGAAGTTGGCTGGAACTAGGCTTGACTAGTACAATGCCAATAATCGTTACAATTATTCTCAAAATATATTTTGCTATTGGAATTGTTATCATATATTTTTCTGTTGTATTCAACATCTGATTTGAACACGTATTCCAAAAAAAATAAAAAAAATAAAAACCCAGCGGTTTGATGGAAGTTGTATAAGTGTTCAACAATCGCGGCGTCATGACAACCAATTATGACGTTCCTTTGTATGGAGAATGATCATGATCAAGGTCACGAGTGTATCTAGCAATACACCAGCTCCAGACGTAGTCACACACCTTACTGATATTATCCACTGAACGTACATACGTACATTTATTAATGAACCAATGGGCTCGTCACAGCTAAACAGTAAACTCCTCCGACTACAGGTGCAGGCACTTTGCAATAATAAATCTAAAACTATAATGAAATTACAAAAAGTGGGAAATTGCAGCGATAGTGCTGTTAGTCAAATTTACCCTTCGTCAAATAGTCTCCATCACTTATATTTCTCCGAACAGAGTTCTACCTTTTAAACTATTTAAAATAAAACGACTTAAAAATATATAAATACCCCCTTGCATATGACGACACAAGTTCAAACAGCGCCCCACTGAGGTCAAATGAGGAAGACCCATCATTGGCTAGGAGCTGTGCGTGGCGCGTATACACACGTGCACGTTTCCATTGTTCGATTGCTACTAGAGGTCTTTTCCTGTTGTAAAAATGTTGTCATCAGTTATTGCCTCAAAATTCATTCTCCCTCTAAACTATTGAGTTTTAGAATAATACCAAAATTATATAATGAGTTTATAAACAAGAAAACTCGCGCATACTAATAACATGTTTAATTTAAGTTCACGTGCAACCTAAAATGTTGCAACATGATGTCTGTGTAAACTTTCTCACATAAATATGAATCATTTAAAATGTAACCTTAAATCACGTCGTTGAAACTGTTAAACTTAGAAGTATTTAATGTAATGACAAATTGTCAACACCATAACTAACACATACATCATCTAAAACAATCATCGATAAAATTGCAATTCATCACAAAATACTTGGCCCTATTGGTAATGTTTTTAATGTGTTTATTTATCAATGCGTATGCGGGTTTCATTTTGGGCTACGATTTGTACAGCTCTCAGGGGGAGAACTGCACGTTAATCTTGGAAACTGCACCGTAAGATTTTATCTGCGTTTGATATTATGAAGAATTCATCTCAAACCTTGTTCAGCTGTTACTTTTATACAATTTTAAAGTAGTAACTACACGAGACAAGATGACCAATTTATCATATTATGTGACCAGTGCAGCTTAACGCATATGGAATACCTATACTCTTTGTGTAAACCAGGTGTCTAAGAAAGTGTTTAACACACAATAAATCTTAAATATATATTAAAACTTAGACACAAAATGCAGAACGGTGGGCATTGGGTTCCAACTATTAAGTGTTGTATATTCACAGCTCTAGAAAAAAATATATGAAACAGCCCAAACTTGTTTAGAAGACCAACAATGGAAAAAACCCATGATTACCAAAAGAAAAGTTAGCAGTAGCCATTTGAATACATGACCCTAACTACTTAAAGGTACTCCAAAAAGTAACACCAAAAACTTAGTGAGAAGCAATGCAGTTGTTGATGGATTTCCTTCGAGGCTAGAATGGTTTAGATAACTTTTCATCACCAAAAGATTTGAATCTGAGAAACAATTCATGCATGAGTCGTTTCTAAGATATTTGAGGTTTGGTGTCATTTGAGGTTTGGTGTCATTGCGATTGGTACCAGCTGTCACCTCGCTAAACGTGGATGAATTCGACGTTCTACAATGACAGTTTAAAAAAAAAAATGTTATGCTGTTTTTCAGCAACACTGTATTCAGCTGAAACTTTCACACGTGACTGTTATTGTATCTTTATTTATAATTTTGCATATAAAAAGGGCATCTATAGGTTGACAACAACCAATACAGGCCATTATGACCTATATTAAAGACTAACGTGACACGACTACAACACATTGAGCTACAGTCACCAAGTTTGGTGATGCTCGGCCTAAGCTCTGCAAAAACTATTATGCAGAGGTATAATAAAAATGATAAGATATAACCACTATAAGACAATATATTTTCTGGGTAGGATATAATGAATGTTAAACCCTATTTTTTTTATATATATATATTTTTTTATAACCAGTCACTATCTTGTCATTTTACCCACATTCATGATCTATAGTGAATATGTTGAATACATTCCTGCAAAATCCTTATGTACTGGCTTCTTATTGGGAGTGTTTTTTCCTCATTTCTATTTTTATTGTCATCACAGTCCACTAGAATATAATCGTCCACGACATTATGCATAAGTTTGATGTATTGTTGTCGTATTAATAATTTGTTTATATTATGGCGTTGATCTATCGATCTTTTCACTCTACAGCCAGCGCATTGACAATGATAATGCTGTTTCTGTAGCTGAAAAGCACACATGCGTGTCCTGATGCGCATAATCGTCGCGCAAAGAACTCTGGGTGAAATCTGAGTCTAAGCAACACCAGCAACCATCATGGCGCTCTGATTGTAAAGCAAAGTGGTATACACAACTATAAAACCTGGCAGAGTAACTTGTAAACTACAGCTTGGCGTCCATCTTGGCAGCTTGATTTATTTTTTAACGGTACTCGGCTCCAATAAAATGCATAGTGCGGTATATTTTTAAGATGGTGCTTGTACATAATAGACTGTTACTGGCTTCGGCAAAGGTTATGGTCGGAACGTCGAAAAGTCCTACTCTTCAATAGTGTCGTTGCAGCCAACGGCCAAAGTCGTTATAGCCAAAGTCGCTTGATTCAGACGCAGCATCATACGGGTACCAGGGAACCAGACTATTTGTGTGTCCCTCTAACCTAGGGCTGTGCGTCCGAGTTGATGGCTTCAGCACTAGTGAATTGCTGAAAGGGTCTTTTTATTTTATTTTGCCAGCTGTTGGTCATCGTGACTTAAACTGACGAAACGCATCGCAACAAAATTCAGATGGGTCGCCAAACTATGTCAGAAGGGATAAGATTTATTGTAACACTTTTGATCATTCCATCAGGAACAAAGATTGCCTCACTATCGATCTATCTTTAAAAACATGGTAAATTTCTTTAACGGTTACTATCAGTTAAATGCTATTACTCCTAAAAAACGTATAATAAAAACAAACTGCCTCAACAAATAATTTACTCATGTTAAGCCTGTTTTTTATGACATTACCACTCCAGCAGGGGGTTCAATCGGCTGGAGATCGACGGGTAGGTCGCAGCCGAGTGCCTTAGATATTCATTTCGCCGGCCTAAAAGTTTGCGGACCGCTGCAGCGCGCTGGTCTAAAGGAAAACATTTGCTGCACCTTCACGAGGGCTTGTATGTTTTACGGCAATTCACTGTTTATTGGAGTTGGGTGCAGAAAGTACTGGGAGAACTTGCTGGGAGAAACCCTCTTTACCAGTCACTATGATGGGATACTTGTAACATACTCGTACAGATCATACGAGGTAACTTAATATAACTCTAGTTTAAACTGTCTGCTTCTTGGACTTCCATTTTAGGGTCGCTTTGTATTTCCAATTGACCTGTGTTTATTTGATCAAAACGATCTACATGTGCATACTCGCCAGCTAACTCTGATACAGTGGTATAGCGTTTCCTCATTACGGGAATATTCGTATTTTAAACTCAACTTTCACTATTTGATCAAATCTACCTACATTCTCGTCAGAATATTCAGTCTGAGAGACATTACGGCAGCGATTGTACCACCATCCTTGCTGAGACAAGCTAGCGCAGTTTTTCTCATCTCTATCGCTGTCCTTATCGTAGGCTGAGAATGGTTGCTTGTCAGCCTTATCAAACATATCGCCTGTGCACATAAAAGGAGTAAATTCAATCATTTTAATATACACTATCAAATTTAGATTCATTTTGAACGTAATAAAGTTATTATGCTCACCTTTTGTGCCAAGAAGTCCAACTCTCATCACTGGAACGTCACCATCAAACTCAGTTGGGATGATTCGAATATCATGTGCTTTAATGGGTTCGTAAAAGTTGCTTTCAACTTTCTGGGATTTTTCACCTGTACCATTAAATATCTGTTGAGAGGAAATATGACAGTAGTTTGTGATACATCGTTTCGTGGTAGAAAACAAGTTCATTTACGTAATTTACAGAAATAAATATGACTAAATGTACCCCACTTTCACATTTAATTCCTACTGATTTATATTGTGTTCTCCGTTATAGTGATGGCGTACTCGATAACATTTTAACCTTATCAGGGTACGAAGCAAATTTATTCGTTCCATTACTGCTCGTGTGTAAAGGCCCTTATACTATGTTCTAGAGTAACTGAAATTTACATTCAAATTTTCCTGATCTCAAACATGGTGTGAAGTGTTTTATAATAATGCTAACAATGTCATTGTGAACTTACCTTATCTGAACGCGGAGATGCCATAACACTTTGCCACACTGCATCGCGATCACAACACCGGTACTTCACTTGGTACTTCTTCACCCATCCCTTATTGCCTCCCCTCATAACTACACCCTGAATCTCCACCGTTTTTCCCAAGCCAAACTGAAGCCAGAGGTTTTTGTCATCAGGGGCTGGACACCATCCTTTATTCTGGCGGCTATTCAGTCGTACATATCTGGTTAAGCAACCAAGTAAAGAGTAGTTGCCAATGCTGGATGCGTTGATGTTTTCATCTCGAAGGACTCCGTTTTCTGTTCCAATATGATTTTCGTACGAAACTGAAAAAGAGGAACAAAGCAAGTATCAAGTTTAATCATGTTGAGAAACCTTGCACGGTTTTATTCTTTGAACCTACCGATAAGCTAATTCTCGACAAGTGACAACAAACTTCGCGTAAACCTCGAGTTTTGATGCCATTTTAAATAGTGGACAAAAAGCATACCGATAATTTAGAACAGTTTTTTACAATTGAAACATCGCGTTCGTTCAGATGAAGCACAACAATCTGAGTATTTTTTTAGACCTATATATTTTTCTTTATCCATCACGAGGGTCAAACAAATGCACGCTGAATAGTATGCTCACATAAAGCCTATTCTCTGAAATTTAAGTATAGTTGTTTGGTGTGTGTTTGGGGATTTCTAACCGAGAACTCTAAATAATATAGGGATCCAGGGGTTTTGCCAGAATGAGGACGCCCTTGCAACAAAAATTATGCTTATCAGAATAAGAATACCAGCCAAAATACAATTTCACAGTGTACCACCCGTGACTCATCCTGCTCATTACTGCTTAACAGACTGTTTGAGCAGCTCTATGAAATTGGGCCCTGTATAGAGCCACTGAAGCAGAAAATATTGTTTAAATTAATTCGATTTTTTTTGCAAAAATGAGCAAGATACCAAGTCACATACGCGACATACTGTTTTGGCTATAGTAATGTAAAACTGGTCAGCATAGGCCAAATTGGCTTTGTGCTTGGCTACTTTTTGTGCTTTAAGCAACTCTATGTAGGTACCATGGTAGCTAACAAATTTACCTTTGCATCCAATGGGTACAATACACACAGATTGACTGAGATTTCCTTCAGGTTGTATACGAACATATCGCATCTTGTTTGTCTTGCCAAACATGTTTGTGACCCCAGTGGTGTTACTCTTTAGCTTCTACGACAGAAACAGAGGCAATGGAAACCGATTTGATTAAGCATCACCCATTATACTGTTCTTTTTATCAAGTCATTATTGAATATTTTAAGAATTTTGTATTATATTTTTTTTCATTTTGTTTTGATACATGTGTATAGGCCTAATTAACTGAGTATATGATCAAAACATGGCTGTGAAGGGTGAAACCATTGATCTCAATAAAATAGAGATCAATGGGTGAAACCAATAGATAGTATACAAATATTGACTTCTTCGATTGCATGCTATGGTTAAAACTACGACTGATCCCGAGGTGATCCCCGGAGCGTTCTATTTTCCCGAGGCGCAGCCGAGGGAAAATGGAACGGTCCGGGGATCACCTCGGGAGTCGGAGTTTTAACCATAGCACGAGTAAAAGCAGTCAATATTTGTTTTATAACACCCCCAACAGACTATTTATCATTCTCGTACACGTAACGTTCGTACGCGCATTTCAGATACATAGATGCACAACTGATTGGGTTCGAGGTGGGTAAAAAAGACGTCTGGGTACTGCGCACGCCATGTAATAGTCGACTATTACATGGCAAACGACTATCACACGGCCGCCGGGTTTCTAGTAAAACTAAGACATATCATGTGACGCGCTCTAAACCAATGAAAAGGCAGAATTTTTGTAAGGGGCGTTATAATTCCCAATATACGCCATCTTTACGGGCAACTTGCATTTTGGCTTGCAGGCGCGTCAAGCGCTCACGTTATTAACGCAGCCGCGCTGTTTACTAACCATTCGTGCAATGAGTTTTGTGAAATGTGCGCGTGCTGCATGCCGTTCTCCCGCGAAACGCATGACTACGGTGGCCCACAACTGCCACGGCAAAATCAAAAGAGCCACGGCAAAACCAAAAGAGCCACGACAAAACCAAAAGCGCCACGGCAAAACCAAAAGAGCCACGGCAAAACCAAAAGAGCCACGGCAAAACCAAAAGGAATCTACATTTCCACAAAATGTTCTTATAACAAGTATTGATCTTGTCTCAATGTACACAAACGTCCGTCAAACGGAAGCAATCAACAGTGTCTGCAATGCTCTCGACCAAACCACCCACCCATCCACCCTCCAACTACATCCGCGGAGAGTTATTGGAACTGATATCGGGAAGAAATTGCTTCCATTTCGGTAAAAACTACTACCTCCAAAAAATTTGATGCGCCATGGGCTCAACAGCAAGCCCCGAAATCTGTGATATTATGTTCTGGAAAAACAAATCCTGGAAAAAGCTGATCTCATCCTTACTTGGTGGCGTTATAGAGACGACATACTTGTCATCGACAGCAATCTTGACAATTTCAAGAGCCTTATCCACGAAATGAATCAAATACACCCAACCCTCAAATTTACTTTTGAGGCCTCGGATACTTCTATCAACTACCTTGACTTAACAATCTTCAAAGGTAATAGGTTCAGTGAAACCGGTATTTTGGACACAAAAGTATATACCAAACCCACTGAAACCTACCAATACCTTCACAAGACATCATCACACCCCCACATGTGTTCAAAGCATTCGTATACGGTGAAACACTCCGCTATGCCAGAAACACAAATAACGAAGATGATTTCTTACTCAAAGTCAACAACTTCTCTGAAAAGCTAATTGCAAGAGGCTTTAACAGCTCAGAGATAAACAAAATCACAAGCAAAGTATCACACAAAGAACGGTCAAAATTGATTCACAAACAGCAGGAAACAGCGGAAAGCAAAACTCCATTGGTTTTCAGTACGGCACAACCCGTACATCAACCAAAGTGACCTAAACAAATCCATCAAACAACACTGGTCGTTAATATACAACAATGAAATACTTTTGGAGATCTTTCCAGACCCTCCCTTCATTGCGTATAGAAAAGATCAAAACATAAGGGAAAAGTTGATCAGAGCAAAACTAAACCGGAGTCCAACCGACTCGACCCACAAACAGCTCACTCCACCCCCTGATGTTTCGGGTTTTGAAGACCCGAACGAAACACTAAAAACCCTAATCTCCCTACTGGAAGAACAGGTCACAATCCCATATACTGAAAACTCAACTCAGGATTAAAAATCCGCATTCGGATTTATTACATTTTACCTGAACCTGAGCGGAATACAAAAATAATATGTCTCTCATGAGACAATATGAGACCTACGGATTCTATTCGAATCACCCACACGCAACTGATGATTGCCAAGGAGGCATGGAAACATGTTATTGCTATACAGAGAGGATCTGAAAAAAATATCCTCGCGGTCTCCCCCCCCCCCCTGACACATTTGTCAACAGTTCCTCTGGTCCTCTCTATGTTTGTCAATTACCGCGGTCAATCCGACCAAAACTACAAACAGAATACCAAGACGTAAAACATACCCATAAAACATGTAAAGTACAACTGTACAGTTTTATGTAAATCTCGAGTCAACAGTGTTGGAGGGTCACTGAATGGGACAGTGCCATCATTTATCTATCAAACCGTGACGCTTTTGGTTTTGCCGTGGCGCATTTGGTTTTGCCGTGGCGCTCTTGGTTTTGCCGTGGCGCTTTTGGTTTTGCCGTGGCGCTTTTGGTTTTGCGGCGTGGCTCTTTTGGTTTTGCCGTGGTGCTTTTGGTTTTGCCGTGGCGCTTTTGGTTTTGCCGTGGCGCTTTTGGTTTTGCCGTGGCGCTTTTGGTTTTGCCGTGACAGTCGTGGGCCACCGTACATGACTGTGCGTTCCAATATATTGCAATCTAGAGCAAGTTTGGGTGGCTGACTAGAGTCGATTAGACTTAACCATAGTCGATCTAGATGTCACTCGAACGCTGCATGGTTGAACTAGCTATAGTCCAACTGGATCAACCTAGCTCCGGAGCACTGTTTCTCTAGTCAAATAACAAAGTTATGTCACTTTGTCGAGATGGCGGTTTGGTTTCGTGGCGGAGAACGTTTTTAAAACTTTTGCAATAACACAAAAAGTTGGTTTAACAATAAATGGTAGGTTTTTGCCAAAAAGATATGTCAAATACTACATTATCATTGCACTGTATTTTGCAAGTAATTGTTTTACGAGCCAATATATGCCTTGCCATATTTGACGAATCAGTCGACAAAATGCGTTCGAGTGAACCACAGACCACGCATGCGTGATTTAATGGCAATAAATGGGTTGCACATGACGTCATTGACCGCCATCTTTGGATATGTGCACACGTGTACGCGCTGCGCACGACTCTCAGCCAATGATAGCCCATCACGCGCGAACGTTGATTCATCAACGATGACGGCCAATGCAAGGGGTCTATATTGACTAAAAGGTTAGCACCCTTGGGCAAGTTCGGGTGGGCAACTCGAGTGACTAGACTGTGTGACGTAGCTGTCGAATTGACTAGATCGACCATGCTCCAGTGCATGGTCGATCTAATCAATCTCCCTGTGCTCTATGGTTTCTGGTAAGTCTAGTCACTCTAGCCGCCCAGCCGAACTTGCTCCTTGCTCCTATCTATATAGCCTTGTCCAAGGCTCTTTACGCAAGCACCCCGCTTTGAATTCACCAGGTAGCATAACAATACTGGCACGGCACTGCATATAGCATAGTTTTTCAACCTCGTACCAAAAAACGAAGCCGAAACAGAGCCTTGTTCCCACTGTAAACGGCAGCTTATGTTTGTCTTTATCATTGCGCAGGAATTTCAGCGCTAATTACGTATGCTGGAATCGGGTATTGAATATTCATTTCCTGTGTACTGGGCGGATAATCGTCCAATCATAAACTCTCGTAGTATTCACCTTGCCACTATACATTAACCAATGAGCATACACCTTCGGGAAATATTAGCATAAAGCAACTCCGCCCACAATCTGACCTTTTTACAGTGAGAACAAGGCTCTGTTTCGGCCTCGTTTTTTGGTACGAGGTTGAAAAACTATGCTTCGACCCCACAGTATACTGTGTATCAAGTACTGCAGTACCGTGCCAGTATTGTTATGCTACCTGGTGAATTCAAAGCGGGGTGCTTGCGTAAAAGAGCCTTGGACAAGGCTATGGACAAGGCTACATGTGACCACCAACTGTCAAAAGTCAAGCGTTTTGCGTGAGAACGGCGTGCAGTACGCGCACATTTCACAAAACTCACTGCACGGTTGGTTAAAGCCATGGTCCCAACCCGCCATACTTGCAAAAACGTGGGCAAAATTTGGGGATCCGTACGTGGTGAGTACCGCCTCAGTACGGATTTGGGAGCAAGCAGACACGCCGTAGCACTTTTAGTGCACGAGGAACTTTCGCTGCGTTCGGGCTGCGGTCGGGCTACGGATTCACCCCCACGTTTTCAGAAAAACGTGGCGGCCGTGGCCTCCCCAAAAACGTACGGACTAAAAATACGCACGGTGGGTTGTGACCGGGGCTTTAAGCGCTTGACACGCCTGCAAGCCAAAATGCAATTTGCACGCATATAGACCTTATGCACGTGACGTCATTTCAGTAGGGCGCCCTCGCCTAGACGTCAAAAGGAGGTTGTTCATTGGCCAATCCTGTGCGCCGCGCGCACAAATATGTGCGTTTCGATTGTTTCGTCACCGTTTTACCTCTAAGATGGCGGTTGAATGACGTCAATGCATAAGGTCTATACTGGAACGGTTGTAATAACACCTACATACTTAAAAAAATACATCCGTTACTAATTAGAATGTTACCATTGGTTTGTTGCAGGATCCGTTTGCAGTTATATTTTCCCACGTGATATTGTCAAAACTGTACTCCACTTGGTACTCCATTTCTTGTCCCTTTATAAATACACCGTTCAACTGAATCTGTTTCCACTCGTCGATCCTAAGCCAAGGTTTTCCATCCTGTAAGTTTGGGCGCCACAATCCCGGTGACTCACTAGCATTACTCGATACAGTTATTTTGAAGGCGTTGTTTTTTACTCTAGGCCAATGTTTTTTGCAGACTGAAAAAAGGAACACATAAAAGGAACTAAAACGTACTTTGAAGCGTAAAACATGACGTATATTCGCAGCAACAGTTCATTATTTTTAATATAAGAAACACAAAAAGAAAGATGCTCATTTCAATTTGATTTGAAAGAAGTGCCAAAGCGAGGGCAAGCAAGCCATTAAGCACTTTGCTTTCTTCTATATGGCATATTTGATACAAGTAGTAACTTTCGCTTATTAAAATACAAAATCGATGGAACCAGTCACAAACAGTACACATCACTTTGTATGTTGTTTGGTTTACTTGGAGCCACGAGTAGCAAAACCTGCGCATGCAGCAGATGCGCGCACGTTTGACGTAATGACTTACCAACACGATTGACGCGTGCGACGCTTGGCGTGTGTTTCTATTTTTACGCATTGTGTGCGCACCACGCACTATTTCACTCAACGCATCTGGGCCCAATTTCATAGAGCTGCTAAGCACAAAAATTTGCTTAGCATGAAATTTCTTCCTTGATAAAAACAGGATTACCAACCAAATTTCCACGCGATTTTCAGGATAAGAAAACAACAGCTGACTACCAGTAACAAGCAATATGCAACACATGGAAATTTGGTTGGTAATCTTGTTTTTATCAAGGAAGAAATTTCATGCTAAGCAAATTTTTGTGCTTAGCAGCTCTATGAAATTGGGCCCTGGTGCTTGGACTTTTGGCCTTCTTATGTAGAGTTTGACCATAAACCATAGAGTTATATATAGGAACTAGAGAGCGCACTAGCCTAGGTACGCGGCCCGACAAGGGCAGCGCGGCGGCCATTTCTTAAGTAGTCAAAAACAACGTCTAAACTATTTGTGCGTGTTGCAATTAACAATGAAAGGGTTTACTGTGAAATTTATGAATGCCAGTGAAGACCGTTTATAGTACTAAATAATCCCCGAATAAATATAATATTTTAGAATCTTATTCCATCACTTTGGACAATAAATCGTGATCGTGGCATGTGTGTGTTCATCCTCTACTATTGAAACAAATAACCTAAACCCCACGAAACAACTTTAATACAGCCGCTTTTTTTTAGACCGCATAATGTGTATTTAGCAAGCACACCGCGTATTCAATGTTGCCATCGTACAAAATGGCGCGCGTGTCTCCTTGCGGTCCCGTCGCGTTTGTGCACGTAGCATTACCAGTGCGCCCTCTAGTTCCTATATATAACTCTATGCCATAAACACACACTAGAAGAAAACAAACTAACTATTGCGAGGATTTCCCACGTGCAGAGTGTAGTTTTTGCCTGAAACGCGGAATGGTTGTTTTTTGTGAGAATACTTCGTGCCATCCTCGTCTTCAAGATCCATTCTGACCAACCACTTCTTCCGCTCGTCTTCACCGTTGGTCAGAATCCGAAGTATCTCGTTCCCGAGCCAAAACTCCCCTGTCAGGGTACCGAAGCCGTCCTTGTACTCAGCCCATGATCGATTGAAACTAAGAGTCCCGTTCATGAACCGTCTCTGGAAAACCTTATTGAGAAAGAAATGAAACCGAGAAGATATTACTCATCCAAGCAATGTCGGAACACACTATAGCAGAGATTGTAATTACTTGAGATGCAATAAACTTGCTTTAAAATGGAAGCTAAATTCAAATAATTATTATACAATAAGTGGTATCTTCAAGACGGAAGTGATTTTATCTAAAAAGTAGAATAATCAATCTCAAGGTTGAATCCTGTGTTTATGAAAAACATGTGACAATGATCACTTACAGCTTGGGACTTTACAAGCATAATTATGTATACAAATTAACTGCTGTTTCCATGAAGAAAGTTTTGAACAAAACAAAATAATGATTTTTTTTCATTTGAACGCAAAGAATTTGGTACTCTTACTTAATGTGTACATAGATGATATTTTATTTCTACTTTTGTTCAAAGAATAACATCAAAAGTTTGTTATAAGTTTTCCGTAAACATTGTTTATCTGTTTATTGTACCGTTAGGCCGATTAGTTTGTTTCTTGTAATTTTGTTTTTGTGTGTTTATTGTGTTTGTGGGTAGGGGTGTATGTTTGTTTGTTTGTATGTTTTCGTTATGATGTCTAAAGACCAGAGTTCGTGATTTCAGCGTAAAGTTGCATTGGTATTTTAAAGTAAATGATAACCAGTGCTTCTGGATGAGTAAATTTAGTTCTGTCTTAATTTCAATAAACAAGTTGCCATATAAAAGACCCTGCAAAATTCCTTAAATCAAATTTGTCACTTTCAAGAAAGCCAGAATAAGGTGTAGGCCTATATCAGGAATTACATTCAGAATAATTCCAGTGCAAGTGACCGGTCTCAAGTTTATAAAATACTCGACAAAACATTTATTGGTTTTGTCCACATAATTACTTATGAAAACCTCGACCAAAAGGGCTAGCCTATCCTTTAAAAGGTAGTCTCTGGATTGGTGATTATACAAAAAGAAAACAACCAAAAATCTTACTTGGTGAGAAGCACTTCAGCTTTTGATAACTATTTTTGAGAAAGGATTCCCTTTAATGTAATATAATAGTTTGAATAAATTTCAACCCTTGAAATATTTGAGTCTGAGAAACGATTCATGCATGAATCGTTTCTGAGTTTTCTGAGGGTTGGTGTCCGTTCGCGAATGCTGTCGTTAGAGATGCGGTGTGTACCCGCTGTCACCTCGCTTAACGTAAAGAAGAACGACTTTCTTGTAAAAATACAATGACAATTGTTTGCTGTTCTCTCAGCAAGATAGACACTGTATCTAGCTGAAACTTTCACATCTGATGAATGTTATTGTATCTGTCTTGATAATTTTGTCTGTAAGTATAAATCAGCATAACCTTGACAAAAACAAATATATGACCCTACCATTAAGACTAACAGTTACAGAAAGTAATGATACTAGAAATGACTTACAATCCAGCCTCTTTGAGTTCCCATTTTGCAATACACTCGCAAGCCACCCGTATACTGCGGTGGGTAAATGGTGTAAACACCACTGGAGTTGTAACCAGCTTGCATTTTAGCCTGACAGTCACCTGGGAATGAAAATGTACAAAACAATACAGTGCGCAGTTCTGGTAACTTTATCTAACCATTATTGAATTTTAATTAGAAGCCTATTGCCGTTTCCCTTTTTAATGAAAAGCTGTTTACAGTGAACTTCAATCAGAAGACTTCAATCAGAAATAGCGCTTCGAACTACTTAAATTTTGAGATTATATAGTTCAAGGAAGGACCAAGCCAGCCGCGCTGCCATGTCAGCGCTCCGTATCGATACCTCTCGTCACAGCCTCACTACCATGGGCAGCGCGCCGTAATCGATACCTCTCGTTACCATTAATAGTCTCTATTATGAGCAAGTTCGGGTGGCTGACTAGAGTCGACTAGACTTAACCATAGTCAATCTAGATGTCACTCGAACGCTGCATGGTTGAACTAGCTAGTCCAACTGGGTCATAAATGAATAATATTTTTACACGGTCACCCTAAACTGCATACAGTTAGACATATCCCAAGATCAAAGAACATTGAGAGGGGACCAGTCATCCTCGTTCCCAGGGGTGATCGATCTCGCCGCGCAATTTTTTCCCAAGCGTGCCTTGCTCGATCAAAATGGGCTAGAATCTAGCACATTTTAATTAGGCCTGAGGCCGATCCATTCTAACAATAACGCGCGCGCTCAAGTATGGTAACCCATAAAAGAGGCATCAAGTCAAAAAGCAACTGGTCCTCTGTCATTCTTCTTTGATTTTCGCTATGTCTAACTGTATGCAGTTTAGGTTGACCGTGTAAAAACATGATTCATTTGAAATGGAATCGCGTCAAAATACTTGCACTTTCACACGCGCGTACTAAGCGTCCTACAAGCGCTATACATGCGTTCGAAAGTTTTTAACAAGCGTGCACGCAAAGTAGTCACCATTGGGAGCCAATCAGCGTTGTTTCTCAGTACATCCCTTCCAGGGGTTAGTGACGAGATAGGTATCGATACGGCGCGCTGCCCATGGTAGAGAGGCTGACTTGATGCCTCTTTTGCGGTTAACCACACATGAGCGGGCACGTAGAGTGGATCAGCCACAAGCCTAATTAAAATGTGCTAGATTCTGGTACATTTTAATTAACCAGTTCCAGGGGTTATGAGCGAGCAAGGCATGCTGGGGAAAAATGGCGCGGCGAGATCGATCACCCCTGAGAACGAGGCTTGGACCAAGCGACAATCAGCTCAAAATATACACGCCACTTTGTTTATTTCTTAGAGTTATGTATAGGAACTAGAGGGTGCACCAACAAGGGCAGCGGTGGCCATTTCGTAAGTAGTCAAAAACAATTCAACATGTTGTCTAAATTATTAGTGCGTGTTACAACAGAGCAATGGTTAACAATGAAAGGGTTTACTGTGAAATTTATGAATGCCAGTGAAGACCGTTTGAAGTGTTATATTATAATCCCCAAATAAATTTAATATTTTATAATTATATTATACAGAGTCCGGGAAGGGACAGTGGAAGACAAAAAAATATGCAGGGGCTAATTCCTTCGTACGGTTAAGTAATCCGTTCGAACGAATTAATGATCCGTTCGCACGGTTTAGTAATCCGTTCGAACGAATTAGTAATTCGTTCGATTGGATAACTAAACCGTACGAACGAATTAGCCCCTACACATTTTGCTTCCGCTGTCTTTTCCCGGGCTTCGTATATTTATCAAGCAAACCGCTTATTTCGTATTCAATGTTGCCCTCGTACAAAATGGCGCGCGTGTCTCCTTGCGGTCCCGTCGCGTTTGTGCACGTAGCATTACCAGTGCGCCCTCTAGTTCCTATATAACTCTATGGTTAATTTTTTTAATATTCCTGCGTGCAAGATATGACCGCGTACGACATTCTCGAGCGTATACTGGGTAGGTTATAAATTTTAGTCATATTTGAATGTCATCATTTACGAGTATAGAGTTTCAAGTCGTAGTTTATATTTTACCATGGCACTTGAAGTAGTCGCGTAAGACCTCTTGGTTGTCCGTGAAGATTGGATGGTCCGTGTAGTATGGTTGAAACGCCCTCTTTGGGATGACCATGTACACGCCCCCTGGTCTGGTCTCCGAGCATGAGCAAAGATCCTGTCGCTCAAGAGGTAGCACCCAGCGGAGCTTGCCCCGCTGGTCTGGATCCGGTTCTTGTACAAAATAGCACAGCCTCCCCGAAACACACCATAGATTGGCTTTTAAGGAAAGAAACATTACTTATAATAATTGAGTGAGTTTTGTCAGTCTTTTTACAAAAGTTTTGGAATATGAAGTCAACCTTTAAGAACAATTTGACCGATAAAGGCATCAATCCGACTGTAAAAAACTAACCCTGAACTTTATTTCCCTTAACCTTGTGGTGGGGTTCCAATGGAATGAACCATTGAAAGTAGCCTCATTGAATAAACCGACATCTAAACGATTTTGTTGTAAGAGATTGTTTTGTACGGTCTGCTTTATGCATGCCTTTATCAATCTGAGAGCGATTAATTGTAGACAAAGGCAACATCGGCCATTTTAATCTCTATAAATTCACTAGCCCTTGCGGCCTTTCACTTTTGTATTATACTACAGTGACGTCCAGGATATGAGGGCCCATTTCTCGTACGGAAAATTTTCAAAGCTTAATAACTCAAACCTTACCTTCACGAAGCCTAGCCCCAGAAACGGGCCCTCAAATCTAGGACTCTGTATCTGTGTATAGCACAGAGGAAGAGTCCTATATAGGGCTATAAATTCACCAACTTTTAAAGGGGCACTGTCGTCGTGGCCGGACATGGATACATGAACTCTGACTCACTCAGTTACTATACACGCACGCGCGTGAATCGGCGCTTACGGAAGCAAGGAATTCCGCGCTTACGTCAAATGTATTTCATGGGTAAGCAGGGAATTTTCGCTTGTGCGCGTGCGTACTCCACGCTCCTAAAATTTCTGCGCTTGCAAAGTAAGCGAGGAATGGTGACCGTAAGCCATGAAATTGGGCCCAGCATTTAATGTCTGGCCACAGATTTACCGTGACCAGGACGACGTCCCAGTGCCCCTTAAAATATGTTGTTTTCTCTCTGTTACATTTCGCCGGGTGACCATTTGCTATGGGGCGCCGTTTGTGACTTTATTACGAAACTCTTATATATAGAACGAAACCAATATATAAAGAACGAAACAAATATATGTAGAACGAAACCAATATATATAGAACGAAACCAAAATAAATAGAACGTAACAAAATAACTATAGACCGAATCAAATATATAGAATGAAACCAATATAAATAGAACGAAACAAATATAAATATGCCGAATAAGTATATGGAACGAAACAAATAAATATATAGCCCGAATAAAGTATATGGAATGAAACCGATATATATATAACGAAACAAAAATATAAAACAAAAAATATATAGAACGAAACAAAAATAATTATATAGAACGAAACAAAAATATATATAACGAAGCGCCGCCGACGACGATTAAGGGCCAGGCCGCAATATTTACAGAACGAAAGCCAAAATATATAGAACGAAAACTAAAATATATATAACGAAGCGCCGCCCGCGACGATTAGGGGCCAGTCTACTAGACTTGAAATCAAGTCGTTGGATCATAGAGTTGTAGTGGCATGCATCCAAACCTGTGAAAATAATAAACTAAATAAAACTGAACGCTGGGGGAACCTCACTTTTGCATGCAAAATTCAATTAATCTAAGGCTCGAATAGGGTCGCACGACGCAAGAAAACGCGTAAATAAAACAAGAATAAATAATTTTTTATATGAAAAAGTAATGACCAAATGCAATAAACAAACAAAATGAATACTAAACCAGTAACAAAACACATATGCCTATAAACTAAACCCAGTACACGGTGCCATTTAATTTTTAACAGATTACAAATCAAGATGGCTTTAAAACCGAGTCCATCCATAGCAGTAACTTGAAGCAAGCAAAACTGAAAACATTAAGTACATAAAATCCACGAAATAAGTGATGGGAGAACACATGTGGTGTTACCCTTGCGCTCTCAATTTTATTAATTCGGCCATTTCTCAACAAACAAACATACAAAATATTACAAAAATATAAAAAAAATCTTTGCCCATATCAAGTTGGCCACGCAGGATTGACAACAGTGTACTCAAACACTGTGACTCGAAAGTCTGCTAATCCAAAAAATTGGAACACAAGTAAAACATATATATTTATAAATCAATAAAACATTAGGAAGTATATATAGTTATTTTACTAAATTAATAAATAAATAACTAAATAAATTAATAATAAATATTTTATAGAAAGACACTAAGGCAAGGAGAGAGAAAAATATGAATAACTAAATGAATATATAAATACTTAAACAAACAAACAGATAAATGAATAAACATATAAATTCAATATAAATAAATAAAATAAATCATTAAAAGAAAAGAAGAAACAAAATTAACTAACAAATCAACAAGAAATAAATATGAGTTTTCTCGGTCAAATTCGGCAAATGAGCAGCCAATTAATTTTCGTGCGTTCGAATTAAAGCTACTTTGCCTCTCCAGTTGTTACTGCGTTTCAAATTCAGAATTCTGCCATTCAATTTCGTTTAGAGGCATTCAAATTCCTTAAGCACTGTGTACAATTTAGCATATCGCCATTCTTTTTCGTGACACACAATCATCATTCAATTTAGCAAAGCTGGTTCGACTGGAGATTGTTACTGATTTATTTTTTTCAATTTCGTAAAGAGGCAATCAATTTCGCTAATTGAGAATTCAAATAAGTAAGATAAAGAAACGCGAATAAACAGATAAACTGTACTCGGCAACTGTTTCGCATCTTTACTTTAATTCAGGCAAACCTTATTTTGCTTTATGAATATGTTTCCAGTAGATTTTACATTGGGCCCATTAGGTTTTTTCTTCTTCTTTGTTTTCTTCTTTAATCTTTTCTTGATATTTTTTTTACATTTTATTTTACTTTGGGGGATCTTTATCGGTTACTGACCGAGACCTAATTTTATTCTGTGTTTGAATGGGGTGTTTCTTTATGTTTTTCCTGGTTTCTTATTGAGCTGCCATTTCTAGAAATATGCGTGTAGTAACGAAAGCTTGTCTTCGAAGGAAACACAATTTTAACAGAGCGTTTTTTTAGATTGCACAAATTCCAGAAATGAATGCCAAAAATTAAATTTGAATGACTAAACACACGCCTCAAAAAGCTCCTGCGACTTTGAATGCTGGCTTGTTGAATTGTTAAAGTTTAATGATTATTTTGTTAAATCGAATGACGCAACAGTACATTTGACTAATCATAAAACGAAATCGAATGACCCTTTTCATTAAATTTATAAGTCATGAAAGTAACGGGACAAGTTATTGGTAAAGCACTTAAATGAGTCCAGTAAAATAGAATTTCTGATGTGTGAGGGCAAACTGCTCCAGATACGAGGAAATAAGTGACGGGAGTGTTCTTCAGAGAAAGTGTTTTTACAAAGCGATGATAAGTTGTGGGAGGGATATGGTAAGGGGTTCGGGATGTATTGCAAAATTAGGGAAGTGGTTAGAATGAAAAATGTATTTAATTGAAAGGGGTCAGGGCTGTAGTAGGACATGGGCGTCGATGAGTGGGGATGGAACATGTCCCACCGTCTTTTTAGACTGGGGGACAGCATATCAGATATCCCCGCACGTTTTGACTGACTTTGCATTAGAATTATGCAACAAAAATGAGAAAAATACACGACTGTCTTGATTTAATATTTCCGTTTCTATTTAATACAGCAAAAAGGACAACAATTTTTTGTCCCAGACGTGAAAACGCCCCCGCACGCATTGGACGCAAATGCGCCGAATTTTTTCCGTATTTCGCACCGTTAAAAAAAAACACTGTGAAAACGGGCACGCGTGTACTACCTACGCGCTGATTGCACAGGTCTCAGCCAAATGCGCCTGGACGTTTCATCATCGATGACAGCCCTTGCAAAGGGTCTATAAACCACCATCGGTTGTTGACAATCAGGCAGGATCGAGGATTTACGCACACACAAGAACACAATTTGCATCTTATGAAGTAGTTGTCGCATGCATGCTACGAAAGCTCATGCATTTTTTTACAATGTTTTTGTTAGTCTTTAAGTGCTACCACTACCTTTACTATTTTTACTGAAGAAATTGTTGTAATGTGGTTATAATTAAAAAGGATTGTGAACAAAATGTATTGTATTTGGTGGTTAGGTGATTGAGTCAGCAGTAACAGAGCTTGAATATTCAAAGCTGCTAGAAAAATGACTAATCATAGACCTTTTTAAAGACACGCCTATTATTTTCTTGTGGTTTTTATTTTGTACAAAACTTTGGCCCAAACTGACGCCAAAAATGCAGGAGTCAACCTCTTTCTTCACTGCACATTTCCCATCTATATGTATTTAAGACATCTATCATTAGTTAAAGCATAGAAAGTGGGATTTAATGTAGTGGTGTGGGCCCCATACAGTGATACTAAATCGTTAGATCTGACTACCTTCCTTCCTCCATGATGTGACCACCACATGAGCTGAGACTGCCAAATGAGGATTATCACCACAAGAGGGTGTCACACACCACGGAATGAGAAAACACTTGATTTTGGTCTACAGACAAACATGAGACAGAGTACAAATGACGTAACTTTTCTTGCAGTAATGAACCTGAGATTTAAGGTGTGTTTCTCCCTGTACCACCACCAGTCAGGTAGTAGCATTAGTCCCTCATTTGGCTATTGGAATGTGTAGTAGGCCTACACATGATGGATATTGGAAGCTTTTTCAACTACTTTTGTAGATCTGTCAATAATTCTGAGAGGCATTTTCATACTGAAAACCTAAATGTTATTGAAGTTATTCGAAGGCGACTTGAGGATTGTTTGGATGTACTGGGTGTTTTGATTTCCCGTGCTGAAGGCATTGACTATTATGCTGAGGTGATCGTTTCGTTAGTGCAACTTATTAATCGCTGCGGGGAGTTACACGAACATTATGAACGTGCAGCTGCAGGAGACCATGCAGGCACTCAACAGCGTCATTGCCGTGTGTTGAATACTGGAAACCCAGGTCGACCACAGATAGACCTTCCACAGGACATGTTGGAATCGCTGTACCGCATACATCGTTCATGGACAGTCAATATATGCGACGAGTAGGCTCGAGTGCGTGTGAGTGCATGCCATGGCCACTACAACTCTATGATCTAACGACTTGATTTCAAGTCTAGTGGACTGGCCCCTAATCGTCGCGGGCGGCGCTTCGTTATATATATTTTAGTTTTCGTTCTATATATTTTGGCTTTCGTTCTGTAAATATTGCGGCCTGGCCCTTAATCGTCGTCGGCGGCGCTTCGTTATATATATTTTTGTTTCGTTCTATATAATTATTTTTGTTTCGTTCTATATATTTTTTGTTTTATATTTTTGTTTCGTTATATATATATCGGTTTCGTTCAATATACTTTATTCGGGCTATATATTTATTTGTTTCGTTCCATATACCTATTCGGCATATATATATTTGTTTCGTTCTATTTATATTGGTTTCATTCTATATATTTGATTCGGTCTATAGTTATTTTGTTACGTTCTATTTATTTTGGTTTCGTTCTATATTTATTGGTTTCGTTCTATAGATATTGGTTTCGTTCTATATAATTTGGTTTCGTTCTTTATATTTTGGTTTCGTTCTACATATATTTGTTTCGTTCTTTATATATTGGTTTCGTTCTATATATAAGAGTTTCGTAATAAAGTCATAAACGGCGCCCCATAATTTGCGACGGTTGTATTCTGCATGACAACTTGCGAAGGGAACTTTATCTGGTACTGGAAAGGTTTATTCTCGTTTCTTCTTCAAATTGAGGCAGAAAGGTGGGGACACCATGAAATTATTAAAAGCGCAAACAAGCTGTGTAGGTCTACGTGTGAAAGGTGACGGGACTATAAAATACTGTAATTTATTAACGAGCAGTGATCAATATAGCTCTTTGTTATGAGGACAATAGTTGTCAGTGACTAATTCGCAATAGCATCATTTTTGTGCATAGCTTGAAAACTAATTAAGCCCGTGGAAAATTCATAAAATGTTTGGTTAAGTATGGTCTACATCAACTAAAATAATTAAGTGGTCCTTGGTCTCCATAAGGTACCGAAAACGAGCACAACCTTACGCAGGCCCGCGAGAACAAATTTTTGCAAAGGGGTGCTGTTTTTTCCAGACAATTGGTGTGCGCAGAGTGCAAAGCCATTACGGCGTGGAGTCCGGGCCCGCTTAAGGGCACCCGAAGCTTTTGGTTCCTAAATGCTCCATGGTGCAATCTGAGCCACTGTTTGGCAACTTAGTGGTTCTCTTTGGGGTGGGATATCATTAATATGATTTGCAAAATGATCACCCAACAAAGACCTTTTTTCACGAGGCGAAGCTGGGTGAAACGAAAAAGCAATATTTCACTGAGGAAATATATTCGACATAATGCATGCACGACGACAAACGGAACGCATTCAATGTCACACATAAATCTTGTAATTATAAATATTTTCACAATAAACGCAAAACAGACACGAAAACTCGTCAAACCTACCCTCTGAAAATTCTATAACATTTATGGCTGCTACTACTATATTTATCTTCAAGCAGGCTTGAATATTCGATTCTGATTGGTCGATCCACAGCAACAAGAAGTGTGATATAAACTTATATCGCACGGCCCATATCACACCCTGGGTATTGTGTGTTCAAACTCCGCGTATTGCGCTTTTATAAGCTAAATGCAAAACTTACAGCTTCTAAGAAGTTAAAGGGGCACACCGGCTTCGTTTGGGCTATTTGGGCTACAAAATAGGCTAAAGTATGACTCCAAAGGTCTTCCAGGAATGGAGAAGAACGGTTCCTAAAATAACCATCAAATTTTGCCGTTTTCGAGTATTTTTCAAAAAACGAAGGTCACGTGATTTATCCGAACCAAAAAAGTGGTTCAGATAAATCACGTGATCTTCGGAGTTAGTTTTACTTTCAGCCGTATAAAAGTAAATTACTGAACCAAATTTAAATCTGTTTTTTAACAATTATTTGTGAGTATTTGACAAAAAAAGACTATGTATTCAGATTATTGATACAATTTGTAAATAATGATGAAAAATTGGCGGTCTAGCCGTGAGCTTGGGAGCTTGTCGGAGGGGTAGGGAGCCAGACCAACAATTACGTTTTTTTACGAGGGTTTTAGTCTGTACCACTAGCTATTATCCCTTTACTATTGTAACGTGTTGCCTGTGCTACACACGTGGGACGACGACTGGGAATGTTTATCCCATGCAGCTGGTCTACTTCAAAGTTCTATGATAGCTGCACAATGTCCCAGTAATGATTTCAGTGGTCCTTACGGGACGACGTCTTGTGGTCGCGGTGCTGCTTTTGCTTGCTTTCGCTTTGGATTTATCGTGTTTTTTTTTAACTTTTTACTTTTCGTTGGACCACCTTCTGGGTGTTTTTCTTTGCAATGTTTTTTGTACCGAGCGGTGCATCATCCATCTTTACTGCGCGTCAAGTTTGCTTGAAGATAAATTCGTTATCACACGCGCAATCGTGAAGTATGGAAAATATAGCGCGTGTCCCATTGATCTCTATTATAATTATGTACGCGTGCTGCACGCCGTTGCCACGGGAAACGCATGACTGCGTGTTCCAAATTGCCCGTAAAGATGGCCGATTTACGTCATGTGGCAACCTATCTATAGTTTTTGATAGCTTTTACTTGGCATCAAATGCTTACTGATTAATTGCTATGTCATAAGTTTGGACAATTTTATTATTATGATGATTAAGAACGAAAATACATTAAAAGCTAAACAATTCCATCGTTATTAACATTTTACCGTGAAGGGGGAAATTAATAATAGTCGTTATGATGGTCAAGTTTCTGGATCAACGCGTATATGTTGACTATCTAGTTTTTATTTGATGTTAAGTTTTGTTTTCTCTACAAGCACAAGCTGGTGAGAGTTTCCTACTGCATGTTACAGTGTATAGCTTTAAATAACTGGGCTGTCCAGTGGCTAAAAGGTTCCCACTGGACTGCCCAGCCGCCCAAAGCGATTTTTTAGCAAGGTTTCAAAGTTGTTCTGAAGAATACCTTGTGGGGACCATTGTTCCACTACGTTTTTGACCCCTGAAGGACCCATGAGCATGCCCACAAGTTTGTAAATGGTGTAAGCCGAGGACTCCCCTTGGTTCTCCCGTTATTGTTTGGACTTGTCCGCATTGGTTTTGTACACGAAAGCAAAGCGAGGACTGTCCAGTATAGGGGCCTATGTCATTTTCCTAGATATATTTTGCTCAAGTCCTCGGTTTGATTTATGTTCTCAAGTAAACATCCCATGGAGTAAACATGAAACAACAACAAAATAGTACAATAAAATGAAAAGTAAAAATGCGCAACGTCTCATAAGTTGGCATATAGTATCCCTATAGGCATATACACAGCAAAAACGCTGTTTAAAATCTTGCTGTTTAAAAAAAATTAACAGTCTTTTGATTTATATCTTTTTGTTAGCAAAACAATTTGCCATATTTTGTACTTCAAACTATTATTGCATCATAATATATCAAGTAAAAATACAAACACCGTTTATTGACAATGCAATACTTCATTATTGGGAAAGCTGACAAAAAAAGGTATATTTGTGGGTCGAGTGGGAATAGTTTAAGTAAGGGAATACATTTTTGTATCCCTTGTTCCTCAAACCAAGCCGAAAAGACAAATAACTGGAATTTATCCATGTTTAAATTGTTAGCCTAGAAAAATGAGATTGTTTCGTAAAATCTAGAGCATGATTTTCACAATTTGGAGGAAAAATGGTAGATGACAACTGTTTTGTTTTAAAATCCTGTTTCGATAGCAATTTTTGTACTATAATGATAAGTTTTGAGCTGCAAATTTGAAACAAAACTGACAAAATGCAGTTGAAAATTAACCGGTTGAATACGCTATACGTGAATTTACATTCTTTCTGGAATGTTTTTCTATATAAACGGCAAGCAGGCCGACCCCCCAGACAAACAAAACAAAACAAAGAAGGAACAAACAAACACCCCAATACACAAACGATCAAACAAACAAACAAACAAACACCCCAACAAACAAACAAACACCCCAACACCCCAACAAACAAACAAACACCCCAACAACAACAACCCCCCCCAAAAAAAAAAAAAAAAAAAAAAAAAAAAACACCACACCGCCGCCAACAACAACAAAAACAATTGTGAAAAGGCAAACAAAATACCACATTTTAATTTTTGTAAAATGTATTTGTAAAACACCTCTGAAGTGTCCTAGATTGCACCAATGAGCATTTCATACTGACACATTTTCCCAGGGCACAACAGCGGGCCCGGCCTCCCCGTCGTACAGGCTTCGCGTTCTTCTCGCAAAAAGCCTTACGCCTCATGTAATTGCACCCTGACTAGAATTGTGTTTCTATACATAAATGACAAGCATGTGGCCATCTTCTGTTAATCGACCGATTTTCTCCTACCATCCCACCCGCCCCCACCCACCCCCTAAACAATAATAAATAAAAATAAAATAAAAAAATACATAAAAAAAAAAAAAAAAACAAAAAAAAAAAAAACAAAAAAAAAAACCTCCTCAAACCCCAAACAAGCACTCAACGAACAAACACTTGTACTGGATGGTGAATTGGTGTTTGGTAATAACTTTTAACGATAGAGTTTCTCTCATAAACTTCTACAAACAGATAAAAGATTCACTCACCTCCTAATAAAATGAGTAGAAATCGTACACAGCGTAAGAAACCCATCTCGGGAAACAACAACCAGACGCATTCAGTCACTAATGAACAAAGCAAACAAAAACGGAGCTTCACTCCAATATTAACATGTAGTGTTACGAAGCATCCGTTTATGTGACCCTGTGCTGAATTGCAATTTATTATAAAGGCCTATAATCGGCTTGCTCATCAGTGTGAGCCCAACCGACGCTAATATGTATGAGCACTAATGGCCAATAAAACATTTACATAGCTCAACTGTTTAAATTTGCAATGTTTTACGGGGAAATGATGACAGTCACTAGATTCACTTGATTGACACCTGATTGGGTGTTATATAGTTTATTTTTCTTCAAGCAAACTTGAATCCAATATTCTGATTGGTCAACCCATATCAACAAGAGGTTTGAATACCGGTAATATACAAATATTATTTAGTGCTTCGAGTGACAAACAGACCGCTCATGAGGATCACCGATGGAGTCGTAGTTTTATTTATCATATATACCTCTTATAAAGTTTCTGCTTTTTGATTGGTTTAAAGTACGTCAGGTGATTTGGACTATATGAAAGCCGCGCCAACGCGACGCACTGTACACACAACAAGGAAAGTCCTATGCCCATAGCAAACAATGTACTATTCCATAGCAACTAATGTACTACATCCATAGCAACAGCAGCTTTCTGGTACCTGGACGTCTAGGTAGTCACAATATATGTACCGGGTGTTGTAAAACAAACATTGACTGCTCTTTCTCGTACTATGGTTAAACTCCGTCTCCCTCTGTGATCCCCGGAGTGGTCTGTTTTCCTTCGGCTTCACCTCGAGAAAATAGAACGCGCCAATGATCTCCTCGGGAGTCGTAGCTTTAACCGTAGCACAAGTAAAAGCAGTCATTGTTTGTGTAAGTTTCTGCCTTTTGTTTGGTTTAAAGTGGGTCACATGATATGTCTTATTTTGATTACAAAGCCGTGCAAACGCGACTCGCTACACGTAGCAAACAGTGTGCTAATTACCCGTAGAAACCAATAAACTAAACTTACTATACATTCAATAAGAATAGTGTTTTTATTGTAATTATCTTTTCTTGTATTGGATACTTGTAATGTTGTCACTGATCTTCTTTGACAAGAGGTGTTTAACAAATATATAATGGTAAATAAATATACATACAAATAGACTCACTCTTTACGCTTAGTCAAACTCACCCGAGACTTGACGGTGAGTTACCTGCCAGCATGGGTGACATTATTGTTCATTCATAGAGAAATCCGTAGTCCTTTCTCTATAGATAAATGTACCAAAATAGACTTAAACAGTATTCTAGTACTTAAACAGTATTCTATATATGAGGGGGGTGATTGCTGCGTGTGCCTATTAAACTGTTGGTGGAAAAACCGTTATCCCTGAAATTAAAGATGCAGTCCCGTGTTTGGATGAAGAGATTAATAAATATTTTTTTACAAGCGACCGAATTTAGCAAGGTTGTTTGTGTAACGAAAATATAAGAACAAGTTACAAATTCCGTTGTTGGCAACTGTAGATACCAGCGCTTTTGTTCTCAACGGGGTTCGTTCTGATTCGCTTAATACTGGCAGCTAATCAGAATAATAAGCAAGTTAATGAATATTAAAGACTCTTGTGACCTCTGCCGTGAACAGGGCCCAATTTCATGGCTCTGCTTGCCGGCGGATTTTGCACTTGGGATCACCAATCTTCGCTTAGAGTGCAAGCGCCGAATTGCTGTGCAGCTGTGTAAGCGAATAATGTATAGTAACGTGGGGTACGCACGCGCACAAGCAGAAAGTCCCTGCTTACCTGTGAAATACACTGGACGTAAGCGCTGAATTCACTGCTTCCGCCTATTCAAAAGCGCCGATTCTTAGCTTACGGTCAGCAGAGCCATGAAATTGGGCCCAGGTCACCGCAACCGGCAGCCGACGGGCGGTGCCGCTGCAATAATTAATACACATGTACATGTAGGTAACACTACACATTCTCCTCACGCTTTGTGTTTACGATTGTGTGTCGTTCGTGTACATTATACATTGCAAATGGCCGTGTTTGGACGTGGGTATGTTTGAAATTATCAAAAAAACAACAACCGTTGTATGAACATCAACACATATAAGAAGGCAGGGTCTACTAGTCAAACCATCATCACAAAATTTGGCACAAAACCTTTTTTTACGAGCAGCAAAAGAATCAGGTCGCGATGTGAAATTTGCATACTTCACGGGAAAGTTCCACTGCGAACGTTTCGAAATTGCAGTGGCCCACTTTTCAAATAATGACGTCAAATTTCGCCTAACACTTGCATTTGCATTAGTGTGAACCGAAACATAGCTCTTATTCGAACAAAAGGCAGTGAACGAAACTATACAAGTCAGAGCAACACTATCATAATGCATGTATTATAGACACTGTGCATGTTTGTGATAGCGCCCTCTTTGTAATGTGTTTTCCCTCCTTCGCATTGGTAACTAGCTATTGACAATATCCCATGTTTATTTATCTAGGGGTTATGTTATTACGCGTAATTTATGTGTCAATAGTCATGTGTCGTCTATCAAAAGATAATCTTTAAAATTATTGGTAGGCCTAAACCACTGAAATTTTTACCGATACAGTATTTGACAGGTTACGGTACCACTTTGTTGTCGTGCAAAGGTTTTAGTTGTAATCCTACGCAAACACCTTGGTTTGAGCTTCGGATTTACTTTCCGTTAGTAACCTTTGAAACCCTGAGACCCCTGCAGCCTTCATTATATAATCATAGTTGGATCCACCTCGTCAGCTTCATAAGTGTCGAATTGAGAAACGAGATAAAGTTTAACACTTAATTACGACATTTCTTCAAACAGGTCTGTTCCGCCCCAATTATTGTCCTAACTCCACGTGGTCCAGCCCAACTATAGTTAGGCCGATATCTGCAGTTGGGTGTAACAAAGCTATTGATAGTGTCGATGGTTTTTATGTACAACTTTCGACAAAGCCTTTTGACCTGTCACTTAACAGTTTTTTTTTTATGAAGTAAATATATACTATTGAGCATAATAATGCAACAATATAACGTCTAAAGGAAGATAAACTTGAACCTGGCGACATGTTAACAAACAACAAATACAAATATTTTATGCAGTCGATGGAAATCTCACTACATAATTGACCGTAATTTTTGACCACTTGGGGTGCTTTCAAATGCTAATGGGTGCACCACACTAAATAAACTCCCATAGCAATCAATGCTAAATGCTCAATATTCCAAAATACTCAAAAAATATTTGTAAGTCTCTCAGCCTCTTGAAAACCAATCAAATATATTTTCAGACCACTAAACTCTAGATTTCTTGTCAATTTTTGGCCGGTCAGCCGTTTGGAATTTTTGCTAATTATCTAGAAAAAACACCCCCGAAATTGTGTTTTTCCCCAAACCGACTAACTGCCAGTTTTCATGCGGCACTCCTCCAATTCCCAAGCCAAATAGGACCAACATTAAAGCCTAAATTTATCAAATCTACTCAAAAGTTGAAACACAGAACCCCCCAGGTTGTGATAGATTCTTATAATTACACATTCTATTAATTGCACGGCCCCAAAACGTTATAATAATTAAAAATCTGTGGGTACACAAATTATGATAATTAGCTTGGCGCATGAATTTTGTCCTATTTAGTGTGGTGCATCCTAATATCCTTGCATGACAATCTAGTTTCGACTACCTGTATGTTTTTTTCTGGTATCAACGGCCAAAAAAAGAAAAATGTGTACACACGCCCTCACACGCTCAAAATTACTGCGGATAGATTACTATGCCCGTAACTAACTTCACTTAATGGCTGAGGAGGCGTTTAACATGGGAAATAAACATTAGTGCAAACCACTGAGGTGAATACAGGCATGACGTTATTATTTCTATGAGGGATTTTTAAACTACAGTTTAAAGGAAGATTACATGGGTATTATTTGCTACTTCAAGTTTTCAATCCAACACAGTACAACCAAACTAAGAATTTCCATCAAATGTTGTGGTCACGTTTAACAACAAATGAAAGTTTGTTTTTTGGGGTCAGGAACTTTGTGAATGGTCGTACCATTCTTGTTTCGATTATGGAAACCAACAAACACCCATTCGTGATTTGGGATGTCTTGATGAGCTTTATTTTCTCAATTTTGAATGTCTTTCAAGGGTGAATATTTTTCTGGAAGATTGGTAATGGTTTGAACTTTGAAGTCAAAGAGCTTTCGGATTGAAGCTAATCAAATTGTCCGCGATATTTGTTAAGTCTTGTACTCTAACAACTTAAATTATTTACCTATCGAAACCTGTCACCACTTTTGGTACTCGTGTTTATGAGAAAACAATAAAACGGTTACTTATAGTTAGTTTTTGCTGGTAAATGTTTGCCACTTAACTGGAAGGCCATTCACTTTCATTTGTACTTTAATACGGAGGAATTCTATTCTGATGATAACAGCTTTGGGATTTTAGGCTTCTATTTATTTTTAAAATCAATCGTCACGTGCAAGATCTTGACTGTTTTATCCCAAGGCGGATGTTTTCAACATGCGTTTCCATAGCAACGGTAAACAGATCGAGTTGGCCCATGGGTTAAATGGGTGAGAGGACAGATTCTGTGATGAAACTGATCTTGGAAATGACGTGCCCTAAGATCTTTCGAGGACTCTTTTGGCAGATCAATACCAGACTGTGAGTTGCTGACCGCATTGTTGTTTTACACAGGGTTGAACTTGTGGAACAATCGCTGAGCTTGCACCCGGTAGTGTAGCATAACTATTTCCAGGTAACACCACTATGTTGGGCCAATGTAGCACCGAAAAAAAAAAGTTTTGTTGAGCCAATGTCGATCACTACCGAAAACCAACACAAGCCGATAATTTGGGTTTTACTATTACATGTACAGTGATTCATACAAAATCTCCCATAGTTTGATCCATGTGACTGTTATAAGGTGAATTTCTTTTGCTCTGGGTTGCTCAAGAATGAGGTTTAATTGTTTATTCTGTTTAAATGGTTGTTAGCTAATAAATGACAATAAAAACCACCCAACCTGCCAACTGTTTGAACTATTCAACATGATGATCTAAACATGAATAATTCGCCGATACAAACAAACAAATACAGCATTTACGGTGTGATGGTCAAAACTATAGTGTGTACTTTAACCGTACTAAAAAACATGTTTACAACGTGATGGTAATAAAATACTTTGTTGTGATAAAACTAAAACAGACCTACAACATTTACAATGTGATGGTCATAACATACGCTGTAGTTAAAACGTTGAAAAACGTGGCTGTCACAACTTGATGCTACATTTTTTGTAAATACCAAAATACAATGTGATGACAACGTGACTGCCACAACGGAAAATCTACGTTTCAATAATACCGCATCACAACATGAATATAACTAACTTTTCCACAACGCTATTGCTTCATCTTAAATACTTGCCTATTTTTTTTGTAATACCAAAATACAATGTTTTAAAAACATTACGTTTAAAACTTTTTGGTCACTTTCCAATATGCAACCAATGTACAACATTGATTGCAACCCATTTTAAGATCTGACGTTCTTGCAACGTTGATCATTCTTCGTCAGCTACCACCACAATGCCGATATTGCTTTCCGACTTAAAAGGATCGCCAACGTACATGTAACACCAATGTGGTAATACCAACATTGGTCCTCACCTACCAACACAATGCTGATATTGCTTTCCGGCTAAAAACAAACGTTGGCATAACACTGATTGCCAACGTAAAACCAATGTGAAACCTCCGACCTAGAGCCAACATTGGCCCGATGTCGCGGAAACAAACATAATGCCAACACCAATCATAGCGATGTATTGCCAACGTGGGGCCAACGCCAAAAGCTAACACGCCAACGTTGCCGACCAAAAACCAACGTTGGTCCGTACAGTGTATGAATGTTATCTGGGAACTAATTGGTAATTCCAATGATGTAGGAAACATCCAACAATAATGATTGATGCGTCGTCAAATATTTGTCACTTACCTGTTACTGTACTCTTGCATACAGTGGCTTCGGAGGGGACAGGTGCCGAAGCCCCCCCCCCCACCCCTCACCACACTCAAAACACTTGCCCCCTCTTGGAGTCCACATTAGATCGGCGAAAAATAAACAATTGGAATGTTTGGCCCCCAAAGAAAATGTCTGGTTACGCCACTGCACGGGTCACAATATTTTCGGATTCCACTTCAGAAACTTGCATAAAACATTAGCCGCTAGATTTTAACACTTGGGCCCAGGATAAAGCAGATCCCATGGCTCATTGGTAATTCCCCCACATACGATGCTGGAATTCCCCAAATGAAGAGAGAATACAAATCATTTGATCTAACCCTTTTTTGTTTTCCTGAACTGCTCGGGGAAAAACAGGCCTGTTGGGTTACGCCCTTGTACTGCTCACTTGTCCTCCACCAACAACATTACGTACTTTCGCAATTCGTAGATTGGTTTGCATGGACTATAAGAATTTTCAACTTATGTAGAGTCCTGAAGGCATTCGAAAGAGGTGGACTGATCAGTGAAGTTTTTGAGATTCTGGTAAATTTTAATCCCTTGTGTGGTGCAAACAAACCAGACTCCATTCCTGACAGTAAGGCGGCGTTCGAATCAAGCGACTTCGGGCCGTTGGCTGCAATGACTGCGTTCACTGGAGAATATGACTTTTCGACAGTCCGGCTGTAGCCACTGTCAAAGCCATTTATTTGGACATGGCCTAAACTGTTCACCTTCTGTGTATATGGACATGGGGGGAGGGGGTTGAAATGTTTAGTAAAAGCCTTAGGACAGGAAAGCGGGCTTTTGTTGTGGAGACGAGATACCGATCAGCAATTACCCGCCCCTTTTACAGGAAAACGTCTAATACATTAATCCTGCCACAATACTTGAACATTTTCAGTGCAATACTTCAGGCCACTTCCGGTAATAATTAATTAATTACACTGCTAATCCTTATTCAATTAACATCACATGTATCCCCTTCGCGATTAATCACGTACATCCGACAATGTAATTTCTTTCACAGTGGAGAAAGTAGCCGGTAGTGTGCAGGTTTTCTCCAAGGGGTATAGGCTACCCGTCCGGTAACACAAACTGTGATGTTAATTATTTTGCCTTGGTCATACCAATGAACGCGTGTAAAGGAAGCTCCTCAGTGACTCAGTGGATCAAGACTTGTGTCCATGCTTTGATTATTCAGTGGGGTGATATGCCTGAGCCTCTTTAATAAAAAGGAACAATGTTTAGATTTGCTGAAATCATGTCTTGGGGCGTCAGATATTGCAAGTTTAATGCATTGAAAGACCTAACACAAGAGGGGGCAGTTTGGTTCAAGCTCAGAGCGGGATAAACCTCTTGAAATAATTATGCTATGTGATTAATTGAAACTGCTGACAGTGTCAAATTTGCAGATGATGCCATCACTCAGTTTCAACTTTGTTTTACTTTAACTTTCAAATGTTATTTGTCTAATCCTCTAAAGTACCATGACCGTAGTACCCCTATTGCGGTAAATATTGTTCGAACTGCCTTGTAAAGCTATTGGATACCTTACTTATTTTGGACATTCTGTTTTTAGATCCTTTTTGCAAACACGACTGACAACATTACCCCTATAAATCACGAATCCCCAAGTGCTCTGCATCATATTTCAAAACCAGAGCATCACCGCCCTTGGCTTGATTGAGCTTCTTGCACTGCTACCCAAGAAGCAAAGTGCAGCTCTACTGCACCCTTGAGAGGGCCGTCCAATGTGGCATGTCTATAAGCTAGAGGCACGCATGCGATTTCTCAGGATTTTCTCAAAATCCCTATGAGCCATTTCACATTTTCTTGAAGAAGTAAAGCATTCACCAAAGGGAGAAAGAAATCATCCACATTGTGTCCGAACCTGTAGTTTTGTCTTTCTGGTGATGCACAGAGTCTGTAAACCTCCTGACTAATAACATCTGAGAGGTTCTGGGTCTGGAACCCAGGTCTGCAAACCAATTTCCAGGAATGTTCACACTCGTAAAATCTCGTCCTTGTAAAATGGCCCAAGCAGTACGCCCACACTGCTCAGGACACGACTCTGAGCTCATAGGGCCACGCTACTGCCATTGACATTATTCTGAGCTTAGGGCCTTACGGATTCGTACCAGTTACTTTGAGCCTCTTCTTACCGCATTAGACATTTCTATCAACAAAAGGGCCCCTCACGCCTTGCCTCGGGTCCAACTGCCCACAGACTTCATTTAGTACGTTAAGAAAACTTAAGCACCTTCCTTTTCCTGTGGACAGCTCGATGCAGACGCTCTCTATACATCAGTGCTTCCGCCAATCGGAATTAGTCATCGTGCCTGTAAATTTTCCTGAAGCACTCTCGTTGGTAGGCTATCTGGAGGGAGAGATAGCTGTCAAAATATCATGAATTCAAAACTCGGCATAGTTTTGCATGCTTTCAGACCATCGCTTCTTTATACAGAAATCTCACTGTTCAAAAAGAAGTCAATACCCCCCGATTCGCAAGGTTGTGTGTGTTTGTGTCCTGACAACAATGGAACAATGGACCCCACAAGGTAATTTCAATAGGAACAATTGGGCCCCACAAGGGAATTCTTTAGAAAAGGGAATGATAGAACAACAATAGCAGTACCCCCACAAACCGGATCCGTACGGCTGTGTGTGTAAGTGGGCAAGCGCTACATACGCAGTGTGGACTTGAGAACAAAAGAGGTCCACATAATGTAGGGATCTGAAGCACTATGTGGACTTACACACGTCCACACAACGTTATTTGCAGTGTTGAGGAATAGGATTTTCCTTAAGTGTACAGAACAAAGGAATGTCCACACAACGACTGCAAAACAAGACTGTGTGCCCTTACACATGCCAACTTACGGGGTACTTTTAACAATGGAACAATGGACCCCACAAGGCAATTTCAATAGGAACAATAGGGCCCCACAAGGGAATTCTTTAGAAAAGGGAACACTAGAACAACAATAGCAGTACCCCACAAACCGGATCCGTAAGGTTGTGTGTGTGAGTTTGTTTTCACATTCAAACCGGGGACCTATAACAAAAGAGGACAATAGGGTCCCCGGTTGGGTAAAGGTCCCCAGTTGGAAATTGTGTACAAAACCAATGGGAGCTGTTGCCAAAAAAGTTAGAGTCCAAACAAAAGAGGGACAATAGGAGGTCCCCGATTGGAGGTGTTTACACACTTGTGTGTGTGTGTGTGTGTGGGGGGGGGGGGGGTGTCAGTATTTATACTAAACACTATTTAAACATTTAATTACCAAAGCGGCCGGAATGTGGATGCCTTTTGTAATTACAAAATGAGTATTTAAACACCATAAAATGTTTTTAGCTAAACTTAAACAAGATTGTATTTAAATTGATGGTGTATGCCCTATTACAATAACGTATCAATGCGCTTAACATCAGTGCCCTGGTCATTGGGCCAATATTTCCTTCATGTAATCTTGCTCAGCTCCATGGGTAGTATACAGCCCCAAGCTGCCGTGGCGCTCCGAAGGTTTTTCCAAACACATTATCAACCTCTGCCCTTGCAGGTATACCAATGTTTACCATCGAGTGAAGAGAAGCACTTATAATAAAACATCTTGCTCAAGGACACAAGTGTCATGTCATGACCGGGATTCGAACCCACAACCCGATGACTTTAAAAACCAGAACTTGAATGTAATGCTCTAAACCTCTCGGCCATAACACCCTAACTAATTGGGGTTTTAAATTCTATATATATTTTTTTAAATGTCTGCTCGATATGTACTTATGGTAATTTTAGACTTATGGTAAATTTAGACCCAAACTGATCCTTCCCTGCAAAAGACTATTATTGCTAATATTTGTTGTAATATTAAAATCATAATTAAATTATGGTCACGAATGACGGTTACAAAAATCATGGTTTGTGACAGACGGAACTTTTCCTTTGAACCTTATGCTGCATCTGTTCAATGTTATCGGAATTTCTTTGAGATTGCGACCTTCACTACTCTGTGTTCTGTCATCAACAGTCAATGACAGCGGCAATGCAATAAGTCGTCAACCTTCGTTGCATAATATCATTTCAAAAACTTACATAAATTTGTTTTTCTTCTGCGGCCTCTAATGTCGGTTCCTACCGACTTGATTGATGGGGAGCACATTGCATTTTTGACGGGGCGGTGCTTACCTCATCATCTGTATCCCCAAGAGCATTAAGTTTAATGTTAAAATGCTTTATATAATATCGAAAACGGACTGACAAAACTGGAACACTTTGCTGAAGTAGTACTGCAAAACAAGATTAAACATGCATAAAAAATAGATCAGCCCAGACAGTAGAAACGTGTTTTCTTTTAATCTGCGTTTTAATAAAGCGGCAAGGCTCGTCATCTTTGTGTAGGGACGCACTTTCTCACAAGAATCCTTATAGTAATGTGTTGTGCCTGAACAGAGATGGTGAGACCACAATGCATTCTAGAGCAGCTGGTATGTATAAGTAATTATACATTATTCCAGAGTTAATAAGACTATATGAATCGGCAAGGTCCTATATGTTCGGCTTAAAGGGGGACATTAGCTTCCACAGTCAAGCTTCTTTATTGTGTATTGTGAATTGATATGATGTGCATCCTTTCTTTAGTACGTTTAAACGCTGCACCATGATTTGTCGAAAGTCCCTTGAACACCATAACTTCGGGTGACCGTGTTCTGTTGCACGATCGTAGTGCTGTTCCACAAGATCTGTATTGTGGTTCAGGGCGTTTTCAAGGTCTGTAAGTCCTCCCCTTGTGCATGTACACACCATCATGTTTAACCGGCAAACATGAACTTTTATGTTTTCAATTGTGAGGACTTTTTTTTTAAAAAGACCTCCACATTGGTTTTGTAGACAAACTCAAACCGAGACGTCCTCAATCAGTCAAACCAACTGGGTCCCTTTTGTGAAATTCCTCAACGCAGTCTGTTTATAGAATGATCTTCCCGTCAAGGGAACCGTTCGGCAAACTCCCACAAGGGGATCTTAATCTCTCTCATACATCTATGATTACGAATTGCACAAACCAAGGAATTGTGAAATGGTAACTAGACGACAATACTTATAATTCTATAGTCATTGCGAAATCAGCGGTTTGCTTGGTAGGACTCGAACCCACAACCTTGTAATTGCAAGTCCTGCAGTCTTTCAGTTCTCGCAGAGAATAAGGCTTTACATCTTTGTAATTTTGTATACTACACAATTTTCTTAGGATTGTTTGTTCCCAGAAAAGAAAACATGTTCTATTAAATAACATAGCAGTTTATTGACAAGTATAACATGATCTAGTTTTGCAAAATTTAATGTGAAAAGTTGCCGGAGGACAACTGAAAATTTCCAGTTGCCTAAGCACAGTTAAACCTTCACAAGTTAGTTCTATAATACATTCCTTGACTCCTGCCGTGAAAATTTGTCCCATTGGCGTTTACCGTCCTTGCCTTAACCGAAGGTTGCTTTTCTTTAGATCATTTTATTCCCATGATAGTGAAGACAGGTAATTGTGCGTGAAGGATTGTTATACTGCATTTCGAGGATCACTGTTTACTGGAAAAGAACAATCGGCGTTTACGGCAACGGTTTTAATAGTGAGCAAAAACTGTTTTATTTCATTTCAAAATCCTCAAAATGTATAAATGGCACAACAGCTGAGATTATTGTGATGATGACGTCAGGTTAGTTTTGTATGCGTAAGAGAAACTTCCCAGAATCATCAGAAGGTTGGAATGTCTGAGATTATGATATTTTTGTTGGACTTGACATTACAGTCATGGTAAAGCATCACCATAAATCGGACACTGGGAAGGTCGTGAGGGATTGTGGCATTTTACGCTGTACCAGCTCCGCTGGCCTTTGATTGAATTGAACAATATAACTCTCAATTGATACATGGTTTCGCTCTTTATTAGTCCATACATAGCGAGTGTTCTTAATGGGGACAATCGAACATGCTACCAACTTAATGCTTGCACAAACCGTAGCTCTACAGTACGCGTAAATACCCTTTAAATTAAGCCAAAATATTGTTGTTTATGACTTGAATGACCTTTTATGAAGGTCACTTTTTTGTGAAGGTCGGCTTGTCTGGGGTAACGACCGGAGCCACCACACGAATTACTTTGGAACAGATGGTTGAAGTATTACCATATCTCAAAGTTCAATACAATCAATATCATGAACAATGTGTGGAACGTCTCTGCAAGAGAAAAAAACAGGTTTGAAAATCCAATCATTAAAAGGTTATGCTTATACCACGGTAACAGTTCTCCTGAGTTCCGTCAGAACTAGTAATACACTTTTGCCATCCGACCACCATCTTTGTCAAGTCCCCTGTGTGCAACTTTAATCACGCATACTCAATCAAATAGGTACCAAAGAGGACCAGACTGTTTGCCCTTCCAACCTCGGTTTCGTTACACTGATTTAAATGGGAACAATACAAGATGGATGCCACATGGTAAAGGCCCAAAGCAGTTTACTCATGAAATCAAAGTTGCCTAATTTCGATTGTCGCAACTGAATTATTGCCGAAATATACGAACTTGAAAACAAATCCGCTACAACATTTAAAAACCATCCTCCTTGCTCTATTATAACTATCCTTATCACCCACTTTGAAAAAAAGAATTTCAAGTGGGTTGTATGGTGTATTTATATACCTGTAATATACATTGAATGGGATGTAATATATACATTTCCAAAACTATTAAGTTTACTATATCTTTTCTATAAAGCAAATATTTATTATGCTCTACGGGTCCAACTTTGTATAAATGAGAGAACAATAATTAAAAAAAATTGTTTTGAAAGTGCTTACAAACAACCTCATGTGTTAAGCTGTAACGATATGTACAACGCAGGCCTGTAATCTATAACGATTGAAACCATACAACTCCTGATTTTAACAGCTCAAGGGCGCTGCTGTGAATATTACAATCTGTTGCCAACTTAGGTAGACCTTGCTTAGTTCATTAACGTAGTCACTACACGTGTTAACATCGCTCAAGGTACAAAGGCCCAACATACTTGCACATCTCAGTGCCACAATCCAAAATACCACATTCCTCCTGCATTATTTACAAACATGCATTTCAAACGAACACGCTTTCAATTAATCTCAGTTGTCAAGTTTATGTCAGAGGTCAACGCCAGCCGTGCCAATCAGGAAAATCAGGAACCGGTATATGCTGTTTTGCTTGGTTCCCAACTGAAATTAGATTATGAGTGGAAAATTCTTCGAATGCGTGCTCAGACGCGGAATGCTTTAACCAGGCAAAGCCGATTGACAACTTGACCCTTCTGGGATGAAATAAAAGTCTATTCATCCTGTCAGCAAAGTCGTTGCAAAAATCCAGATGTTGGAAGGATTTTCCCATAAAACGCGTTTTCAGAACAATAACAATACTTGACTCCGGCCAGCTGGCAGTTAAACCATACGGGGCCTATTCAAAGTTTATCATCTTCAGTTGAAAATTGTGGAAACTCCGAGGAATGCTTCCTTGTTTTTTTTAAAGAAAAATATAACCCATTGTTTCATTCATTTCATTTATTAGTTCTGGTTACGAAGCCAAGGACCCTCAGAAAAGCAAACTTCACTATACTAGCCAAGAACCCCATGGAGAGAAGACGATGAACAACTTTTCAGTTTTTGTATGTGGCAGGAAAAACCCCATATAATCATTCCAGGGCAAACCAACACAATTAGGTAGGGACTGAAAACCCAATCCACATAGTGCCCCCGATGGGATTTGAACCGGGGTCCCAGAGGTGGAAGGCAAGGCAAGATACCACTTTGCAAACCCGACCACCCTGTTTGCATTGAACTCAACATTCTTGGGTCAGAATTGATTCCGGATTCCGTTGGGCCTGATTTCTGGATCAGTTACCTGGAATCAGTGCGTGTCAAAATAATTCCATGTCTCAACTGGGGTTTCATATTTCCCGGGCTTTGCTATTTTGATTGTTTTAAACTTGAATGTTTCTGTCTCTCACTAAATAAATACTGGTACACCATGTCTTTAAGAAGCAATTCTGCACTCACAGCGGGATTTTAAAAGAATGTCCCACCGCTGGCATTTGAATTACAAGGATGATCGATAACGATGGATATGCCACTGTTATCTAGAACAGCAACAATTCACAAAACATGTGACTTTCATATCAACCTGCCCAGCTAACACGATTCGCTAAATATAGTTTGTGATCTGCTCATGCAGTCGGAAAAGTTTCTCTGGATTGGAGTCTTGAAGCATATAAAACAATCCATACTGTTTGCAGCATATTTTTCGAAATGTTAATTAAGCACGCACTGAAATCAAATTTCCTGTAATTTTACAGTGATTTGCCAGGCACTACAGGTAACAATTACTGTTAATTGTATAAGTACCATTAAAAATAAGCCTATATTACATGTATTAACAATTTTCTGATATTATTGTAATAGCGCACTTAATCTCCATAAAACACGGGTACTGCATTGTCATAATCTTGTATTAGCAATTACCAGTCGATTCCCGTATACGGTAATTTTTTTAAAAGCTGGTACCCGTAAATTTCAAAGTGATTAACTGATCACTGCCACTGTGATGAAGCTGTCAGGTAGATCGATCACCTTAACATTTTCAAACAAACTGTCAAAAACGTTGAGGGTGGGGGTGATGTGACTTACCAAACAAAAAAAAAAATAAATAAATAAATGTAGATTTACTGTAACAAATATTTGTCGCAAAAAAAAAGCCTGACTGACTAGAAAATAGCAGGTTGATCAAGAATAAGGAAGTAAATAAATAAATAATAAAATAAATAAAATAAGTAAAATAAACGTGCACAGCAGAGATTATAATGTTATCTTGAAATATAAAAACAAACTAAAACAGTTCCTCATTTTTGAACATAATATGTTATCGAAAGATTCTTTTGATTTATACATGTACAGACAAAATGAAGCCCTTTACTCCCTCCGTGTAGGAAAAATAGTTTTGTCATTTGTAATGTTCATCTTCAAACTGCATAGCTTCATCACAAGGGAAAGTATTTGCATTTATAAATAAATGAATAAATTAATTAATAATTTGGGGGTAGTGCATATTATTATTGCCTTTGGTTATCGTATATGGAGTTGCAGTACTTGTTTCACCTTCTGCAATGAAGAATTTTTTGTTTTATTTTCATTTCTGAACCTTTTTCTAGTTTTGGTGGTTTAAAAAACAAATTTTCCTCGGGTTTTCGCATCACGTGATTTTGTCACGCTAAATTGTATTTACTTTTCTCTGTATTTATTTTATTATTTTGTTTCTCATTGATTTATATATAATAGCAGTATGGACTTTTAATAATGTGAGGTTGATGTATTATTGTCTGGTGTTTGTTGTTATTGAATAAATGGAGTTCTATTGGCTTCAAAGCTATAAGAGAAAAAAAATAAAATAAACAAACAAAGAAACAAACAAAAGAGGGTATTAAATACATCGATTTCCGTTTAGAGCCACTCTATAATTCTCGGAATGGTTGAAATGAATGGGAAAAGTTGTCAGATTATCTTTGTGTTACAAACTGTAATGCTTGGTGTGCGAGGAATTTAGAATTGAACATGATTGTTTAATCGCTACAATAAAACACCCAGTCTTTGTAAGATGAATGCATGTTCAGTGAAAACCAAACTATGCTGCTTGAACGTCTGACTATATCAATATGTTGGACTGTCTCTGCTTAGTGTCAGCTCACGGTTCCTAATCAATATTTTAACACGATGTTCTACTGCAGTAGTTATGACCGTATATATTATCATTATTAGGTTTTTTTAAACAGCCCTATGTATCGTGCCTGTATAATAGCTGTATGTGTGCTGTTATATTCAACAAGCCGTGGGGATGCATTGTCTAATAATAGAGTATGGTCCAATCTATACAAATTGGTCAACCCAACAATGTTTTATGTAAGATGTTTTGTGCATTTGGAAAGGCCTGTTTAACAGTATAATCACTGATTGGATTGGATGTGGTTGCGTGTGTACGTTAATGCCAGTGGTAAACCACAGAAATCATTGTTTACTAGTCATAACCGCTAAAGGAATAACGTGAAATTCGCAGCATACCGTCATGATCCTACGCCTTGCACCCACAGACAGTCGCTCCTGGCTCCCAACTGATCGTCCTTGTCACCGGCATTAACTGAAATTGAAGTTATTTGTACTGATGGGTGACTAGTAATTTCATTCATCACCTCCTTCCAATTTCTCGACAAGCATTTTCGCATTAAAGTCAAATTGGCTGGGTTTTTTTCATATTTGGAATATCTAGTATATACCCATGAGGAAATTGTTTCAATACCCTACAACGAGGGCAGCAATGTCCATTGTCTGTAACCACATCGTTCGCTCTGTTCAGCTCTTCATCATGATAACCCTCATAACCTTTACTGAAACAGGCCACGTCCAAGAGGGGGTGTCAATCAACAGGGGTCATGTGACTTTGGTTAAAAGAAAGCAGGGAAAAACTCCTTTGTGCTCAAAATCGGTATGAAGACTGTTGATGGTTAATGCAACCAAATTATAAAACGTAATTAATTAAATAGACAAACAAGCTTAAGTTAACCCCGGCATCAACTGAATATGCAAACAACACACTACAAAAAATCGTTGAAAAATGCAAAACAAACCCTCTTAAACCTGTGGAAAAAGCTTGACAGCTTTGTGTTGACAACGTACTGCAGGGACGTTGCAACCAACAAGTCCCTCGCTGGAGGGTTTTTAAGTTTACCAAAAAGCATTCAGATTGTTCATCCATGTGTTGTGTTTTTACGTTGGACTCTGATGGGAAACGGTCTTGCTGCCAAAGATCCTGGTTTGGCAGAAAGTAACGGACCTGTTTCATCCTGATGTGACCAAACATTCTGCTATAAACAAGAGTTCACTTGGTTCGTTTATTCTTTGTAGTGTGTCTACCATGGTCTATAGGTCTACTCTGTTTCCATTTTGTAATGTTTCCATCTTGTAATTAAAGAATCCGAAAGAACAACGGGAACGTTTTCTGATTCCTGATCTTGTGAGTTTAGCTGCTGATTGCTGCTTTCTTGTTTTCTAAATTGCAGTCCCTCTTTTCATTACCGTTGCCCATTTAGTAGTGGTACATGTTATCGTTGTACTTTCGTTGCTGTTGTTGGTTTTGTTTTCCAATAATCGTACACTTTGAAGGGAAAAACAAGCTATTTAAGGTCATACAAAAAAAACCTGGTTTGGGGGTTGCTGTCACCTTCCATGAGCAGGCAGAAAGTTCAACCATATGGCTATCGTTCAACCATAGAGAAAGGACTCTAGATGGTTCGACCCACACGTGTACACTTGATCGTCACGGGTTGGGATAACTAACGCCTCATGGTGACTAAATACGGTAGACCACGCCCTGATTGTCCAGGAGATAATACTGCAACTCAGTCAAGCTATCACTTAACGTAGGTGGGATTTAACCCATGATAGACGACTCAGGTGGCAGGGAGATAACGGGGGAGTAAGCTGATGATAAAACATGGAGAAAATCTGCCTTGCGAGACACGGGGGATACTGTCATAATACACGACTGCCTTTGAAACCCCGCAGTGATGGATCCGGAATAAGGTGCGCAGCCGAATCAAAACCTCTGGCTGATTAATTCTTTATTTTCACAGGAAGTGGGGCTGTAACTTCTAGGAGCAACCCCCGATCCACAACAACCTTTCCTTCGGTCACATTGATCACAACAGAAACAATCGATAACTGCTCTAAATAATTCTGCCAAATGAATTAACATTTACAATGTTGTCTGAATGAACAGCTGGTAGTCAATGCCGAAGACGTAGAATTCCAGAAGAAGTTTCTTCTTTTTTTCATCCTCGGGTCTTAGGTCAGCCTTCCGTTGCACGATCCATCATTGGCACGCCTGGACAATGTTAAAGGGTGGTGTAACGAAGTATTCGCCTTTACCTGGATATTAAAGGAGAGTAGATTTGAATAATTTATGGTTTATTATGGAAACTTATATAGGTCAGTTGATTCCAGGACTAGATCTATTTTACACTATTTTAAATAAACACAGTCCACCGTACTATACAAAAAACTGGTTAAAATGTCCCCCCCCCCTTTTTTTTTTGGGGGGGGGGTTAAAACAAGGGATAATTTTGTGCGCTCCCATAAAAATCACCTGTCGATTGCGCAGTCGAAATAATACTGCACTTCCTCGTTTTGGATGATCATACTTATAAAGAGGGGTTCCAAATTCGGTTTTGTGATGCTCTAATTTTTCCAGTAGAGTCCCCGTGAAAGTGGGGTGATAATTTCTAACCTCGCATTAACTTAAACGAATGTTTCTTAACCGGTCATGGACTAATTATTACAAATGGAATTCAGATTTTACCATCACCCAGCGGAAGTCGTAAGATTTAATTTAATAAGAAAAGGTACATTATACAAACCATGCATTGTTCGTACTACCTAATTCGTGTACGCATAATATTTGTAAGCCACCCTTTAGAGTAAAGTGCATTATGAGAATGTCTTGTGTGCTTGCCATGATTCGGTTGCTGAAATATACGAAAAGTTAAAAATAATCTGTATTTTCAGACAGTTTAAAATCAACTGTTTACATCTATCGACCACGTGGACATTTGTTTTCGGTGCAGAACGCTCTCGTCTTTAAAGCCAATAATTGAAGTGCCACACTTAACAAAATTTGCTTGCTAGACTACTTTCACAAGTATAATAAGGAACAACAAATTTGAAAGCCATGCGGTTTTCTCAAAAAACCTCAGCCCCCGTTGTGACGAAATGTTCACACGAAGACTTTGCCTTGAAAACTTTACAAGACTAACCTTTCAAATTAGAACTTCATAAAAATGACTATCACGATGTCATAAGACAAACCGAACGCTAACAATAAAAAAATGTTTTGGGATAATACTGTTGTGTGTTTTTGATGTCCATGTTATAATTCTACGTTAACCAATCTCTGCACAACATGTTCCCTACACTAAATGATTTAATGTACGGTGGTCTAATTCTGTGATCAAACGTCCGGACAAAATCAATATGTCGGAAGAGATCATCCGTTGAAGAAAACGGAAACATGAGCTTGATTTCCAAAAACCTGGCAGATTTATGACTGATACTTCCCGCAATGAGAAATTGGTAATATAATCTGCATCTGGTCGTCAAACCAATGTTTTGAAGTGTAAATGAATGCATCCAGTTTGTACAAATAATGGGCCCGAGTGCAGTGCAATCGGACAAACTTGTCTTACGAGTTGAACCCTGAACCTTGCCAAGGATTGTCGAGTGCTTGCTGATAAAATCCACAATTTCTATACTATAATTTGTCTTTTACCCTAACTCTTGTTTTAGTACTGCATACACAGTACTTTTATTTTGAAGAAGAAAAAACAGGCAAAAAAACACTGTTCTGTTCCACAGAACTCGGGAAAGTAACTGAGTATACAGTGCTTAATACACATCGGTGTAGGGGTAAAAACCACATTATATTCTTTATCCCTGATGCAAAAATTAACATGTATTATATTTCTGTATTGTCTTGTGATTACTTTATGTCGATATAAAACTGTGGGTTATAAATCAAACTTATAGCTTGTTTCTTTTGCCCATAAGAAATTTACCGAAAATTGTTGTTGAGACGATCATTGTACATTAAACAGTGTTTTTTTTTTTTTTTTTTTTTTTTTTTTTTTTTTTAACCACCACATCTCATAGAGAGAGTTTTATCATGGTCTCTGCTCAAACTTTACTAGATTGTATTCCCACCATGCAAATTTTCTAATCTTACTTATATACATAAGTAAGGCAATTTCATCAGCATTTAATATTGACAATTTAAATAATGACTTTATGTTGTACTGTTATCTTTAACGTTGACACCATGAGCCAAAATGTTGTTTTTCCCATGTCACATTTTTCCGCAACATACTTTGAGCACATGCCAACTTTAACAACTTGTAACCGAATCGAAGGACATAATTTGAAATATCTGCCGCGAGGCAAACTGCAGGTTGTGTTTCTGTATGAAATGTTTTGCCTAATAGCCCGTGAAGGCATGAGAATTATTCGTACATTTACGGGCTCATAGACAGACACACATGCCCCCGGCTTGCACTGTCCGTGCACGGCAAGTGGAAATGGTAATTAGAAAGCAGACCGTCTTCGTTATTCAGAAAAACAGCCTTCTCAATGTTTTTATTCTACCCTAGTTTCACACTGCTCCCCGGTCTAACTAGTCCTGTTTATTTGTTGCCTTGCAATTACTTTTGGGCGGCAGCAGCTATTTTCTGACGAACGGGTACAACAAACTTTGCGAAAGATCAATATCATAAAACTTTTAAACCATGCATATTATTTTGTTACTGACAGCGCCGAAACTATTTTTATAGGGTAAAATTAAAGGGGGCACAAGGGGTGCACCAATGGTTCTAGGGGGCACTTCTGGCCAGTTAAAACTGTAGCTTCCGCCTTGCTTTTTGCTTATTTACAAGCCCCTTTTCATCACTCTTGTTGTGCCATTTAGCACTTTTTTGTAACATAATCTGACGTGACTGTAAAAACAAACACACTATTTCTATCTGGGTTTTAAAAACATTGCAATTATCACTTTAATTGTTTTTTTTATAAAATTTAATATTTTACTCTGGTAATTTTGTATCTCAAATGTCAAGACATCAAATGGGGGCACGTGTCCCTGTGCCCCCGCCCCCTTATTTTCGCCACTGGTCACCGAAGATCCAAAACTGTTTCATAAAATACAGGCAGTGTTCGCTCCCCTCCATTTTTTAACTGGTAATCTTTATGTAGGAACGCATGCGCTGTGCTGTGATAAATCAGCCTTGTGAAAAAAGTGTCCCTTTTATAGTCTGCCCCCATCAATTACCTACTTACGATGGAACACTCCTACACTTCAAGAAGCCATGTCTTTTAAAACCTTAATTAGTTAGGGAAATTGAGTTAAGTGTGCACTTTGGCAAAACTTCATTCCCTGTCAGTGTGGCTATATTTTCACTTTGGTTGGTTTGCACCTTTACTGGTGCATAGTTCCTTTAATGAAAGGGGAACTGTCCCCATGGCTCCCATGATCCATGGTATCCTACATCGGTTTCAAAACAGATCAACCTCTAAAAGAGAAAAACTATAGCTAGAATTATCCATATATGTTTATCGATGAAAATGATTTCAACATTTCTGTCTATTCCACACTCTTAAAAACTCCCGGTTCAGAATTGTCCCGGACTCTGCGTCAAGTGGTCTAAAACTGTGTCAAACTGACGCATAATCCGAGTCTGACCTAGAAATGGGTCAGATACTATAGGACCCGGGAGTTTTTTAGGTTGATGATAGGTCACAAAACTCTTAACTTTCAAAGCTGTCTAAAGCAGAGAACAATGCTCAATTTGCTAAGAAAAATATATAACAGGGAATCAGTCGCGAGTATAGTGCATAGCCCTGGTACTTTACTTGGTACACCATTTCTAATAATATTACTATAAAAATTGACCCAGACTCCGGTCAAAGTGGGCCTTAAGATCTCTCGGTCAGAGTTGACCCGGACTCCGAGTCAAAGTTGACCTGGCCCATTACTGGTCGACCCAACATCTGTGTCAAGCCGACCGGAAACTGTATCAAACTGACGCAGAATCCGAGTAAAAAATCCCATCTTTGACACCAGTTTCCGGGTTAGCTTGACCCATAAAGGGGTCAGGACCCAGGAGTGTATTTAGTATAGCAAGACTTTTCTATGCCTGATTTGCTTGATTGAGGACCACACCTATTTTCTGGTCAGCGTGGCCCGTTTTCAGGCCATGACCATTGAGTCCAAACACCACGACAGCCCCGGATTCCTGGTCAGTAAGAGGTCTCATGTTAACCCTTCGATTGGTAAATTATTCTGACCCAGGATGTTTAGAGTGCAGATGGTTGTTCAGTGGCAGCAACATTCACTAGTCGACAACAACATGTATTTCGTCCAAAGCTTTTTACATAAAACAGACATCTTGCAGTAAACAAACAATTTTTATCAAGCGCCTCTTGTGCTCTGGATTTAAATGATGCATGACGTCCATGACGTGCCGCGTAGTTTCCCAAATAGTTGGAACTATGTTTAGCTGTTTTCAAATGTCATGTTTAATCCGTGTTGTGTTATCTAAGTAAGGTTCCGTTTTCTTTATACACGTTTTAATGTTTTTCTACTCTGGCGCCAATATCGATTCAAATAATGTGCACAAAGTTTCAATGGTTGCAAGGCATGATACAGTGTTACTTGCAACACTGTCTTACAATGCTACTTGCAACACTACTTGCGTCAATAATTAATTTGCGGCTGAAACTTTCAAAGGTCAAATTTAACTCATGCTGTTTTGTCTTCATTATATTCCGAATTTGTAATTAACCTGATCAGCCTTGATGTATGAGGCGTCCGTGCAACCATCATTATTATCAAGCAGGTGGGATGTGTATGTATGTGTCACCATTATTAAGCAACTTTGCAGGCAATCGAGTTGATCCGGTGCGTAGATTGATATGCGATGTATTGAAGGGTGGCTAGGAAATGGCTTCTGGTGCTTGCCAGAATACCCCGAGTTGGAACTTCACTTCTCAGTCGTCACTTCTACCAAACTTGGTACTTGCCGATCATACATCGAAAACATGTGTACTGCTGACAGGGGCTGAATCATAAAATCACACGCAGAATGTAAATCCACAGACATTATTCCTTGATTCGTGAAGATCGTGTTTCGGTACGCATTGAAATGTTGATCAGATGGTAGTCATTTCTTGAAGACCATCACACTATCTTGATTGAAACGTTGAGGTCAGTAACCTTAATAATGCGCTGGCGTGGGTACACCAGCACCATTGGGCTACCTCTATAACTTCAATTTATATTTTAAATCGAATGAATTTATATAAATCTTATTGAGGGGGCATATGTCCTCGAAGTCGTTTGGTTCAATTTTACGTTAGAGAAAAAAACAACCTTCCGGTAATTGTTTTGTTTGGCAGCAATTGCACGTACCAGACTGTAAACCTAGTTGTTAGAAACCAATGTGCCTTAGGCAAGTTTTCAACAGCATATTTGAGTCCTTGAAATTCATTAAAAAACCTTGTTACTCAATTGAACATTATGCGTGTGAAAAAAGCTGGTATTTTAGCGTCGCGTTTTTTTTTTAATATATAAAATTAGTCGGGGAGATGGCCTTAGCTTTCGATCCAAACCGGAGGCATAAACAAGAACAAACACAGACATATCCATTTATGTTTTTTAATGAAATGTCGCCTAACATCACAAGGCCGGACGGCCACTTCAAGGTGAGGGCTACACTTAACTGATTTGGGCTGTCGACCAAAGTGCACTACCTTGAATTTTCCTAACTTTTACACGAGGCAATAATTGTGAAGTGCCTAACTTGCTCAAGGGCACAAGTGTCAATACAAGGATTCGAACCAACCCATTGTTAACTGCCATGGGTGCACAGTTGAACTATGGGCTATAACACACTCACGCAGCATAGCTTCAGTTGAAGAGGCAATGGGTGGTTTCAATCGTGTTCTTATATAGTCCCTCTTCAACACTTTGTAATTCATAATATTCATTTTTTATACACAAATGTTTATTGTAAATTGTACTGTAGAGATGCGAACCTTTTCCGGTTCTCTCCGTAAAGAGGCTCCGAGATGAGTATTCGTTGCCAAGTTCACAAATCCCTTTTTATGGTTTTATTTATTTATTTATTTATTTATTTATTTCACTTTATGTAGTTTTAATTTCCGGACCATATATATAGGCCTAAACTAAAAATTATTTACATTTAAAATTGACCGGCTCAAAACAAAAGTAAACAAAATAATAAATAAATAAAATTGCCAAGATATAAAAATCCTTTAAAAATTATTCAAATAAAACCAAATAACTACCGGTAGCTTGACAATGTAAACAAACAAATACACAACTGGAGTGCAGTGTCCCAAATCAACCAAATAAACGAAGAGAGCTATTGGTGACAAAACGAAATGACAAACTCAGCCATAGTTTGGAGTGATCCCACAATATTTACAGGCACGCAGACGTTTTGTCACGACCCAAGCATAATTCCCGTCATTAGAGCGACGAAATATGTGCAGGCTGTAGAATCCTTACAATGTGCCTGGTTCAAAACTCCTGAATCAAAATTTTTCGTCAAATTCAGAAAACTTTTATCCGATGTGGCTAGTCTATCCAGGGGGGTGAATGTGTAACCGGATGTCCAGGGTATGTTCACTAGATCATCTTTGTCAGTGAATCATTCTATTCCCAGCTCGGGTAATATTTGAGGGGGGAAAATCAACTCTTGTTTACCCCTTGATATACTTTTGGTAGTTGACCAGAATCCTTTCTTGGTGTATCACAACATAATGCGTTTAATTAGACAAACCTGTGAAAATTTGAGCTCAATTGATCATCGAAGTAGCAAGAAATAATGAAAGAAAAAACACACTTGTTGCATAGAATTGTGTGTTTTCAGATGCCTGGGAAAAGATTCATGCCTGAAGCCTTTCTCAGCTTACATTTTGTGTGTATGAAAAATTACCACTTTCTCTAAAACTACATTACTTCAAAGGATGTCGTTTCATTATGTTATAATATCAACAGCCCTCCAGTGCTCTTTACCAAGTACTTTTTTATGGTCATACATTTTTGGAGTAATTACCAAAGGTATGTTACCCCCCCCCCCCTTTAAGCGAACGACATATTGCCATATTGCCGGGTTGAAATCCAGACTTTTGTTGACAGGCGTGGATTGTCTATAGACCGGTTGTCAATAACCAGTTGCTTAAAAAAGCCAATTGGTTTCAAACATTATCTCTCTGTGAAACAGTATCTTTCCGAAACTGGATTGCCTCGCAATTGAACATTATCTTGTTCATCACAAAAGGTGTTAATATTATTTCGCAATTAGAACATTGATACATCTAGGTATTATTGTCATTTTCGCTGTAGCAATTGACCACTACGTTTAAATAAGTTGTCGGCTCTCGCTACAGCAACATTATCACAGCGTTTATTGTCTTCTTCAAGCAAATTTTAATAAAGCAAACGTTTCGAACAACACCAAATCACACCCTTTCAGAGTCCATTTCACTAAGAGCTAAGATTGATCTTAAGATGTGTATCTATCTTCCTTTATGAGCAAAGTGTGATGTCACAAAACAAATCAAATATATTGACAATGTTCAATAGTGCTTTATGAAATCGAGACTGGGGCAGGGATTGATTCACAAAGATAAGATTGATCTTAAGGATGCGTTGTCATTAATGACCATGGTGATTTGTATTGTGACAAAACACTTTGCTTTAATAGCAGTTGAGATTGAACCTCAGCTCTTTGAAAATCCAGCCCAGGACTTAGAAATCCCCTGACGATGCATTTTGCGGGTTTGATATTGCGTGTTTGTAACAGATGGCAAGAACATTTAATGTTCACACTCGCATTATACATTTAAAAGTCAATCATCCGTGTGTTTAACACATTATGCCGTCTGCACCAGACACTACTGATGAACATGAAAGTGGCCGATAAGGTAGGTAGAAACCACGGGTGGTTGACGTTTCCTCGACACGAAATGTTGACGTGGTCTCACAATCTGGTCTCCAGATGGCCCGTGAATGCACTCGGAGGCGGCGATTTGTTATGGCTGGCTGTTAAGGGGCGTAGGGGGAGCGGGACCCATGACACCTACTCAACATCCCTCACTCCTCCGCAAGACTGCAGACGTTGGTGTTTTGTTTTTTTCGCATTGCGGTACGCCCTAATGCCTTAACACTACGACAGTCGGGCCCCAACTTCATTAGACAACAAGTTTAATTAATCTATTTTGCTGATAGTCTCCGGTCATGGTTATGCATCACTCTAATTGGCGACAGCCCCCTCTGCCGTTGCGCCCCTCCCTTTTCCACCAACCAATAGCATTACATTCCATAAACTATATTATACGGTAGTCGATTGAGCCATCGACTCTCGTTTTGTTGGCCTTGCTCCAACCCTCTCAACAAACGGTTGACCCATCCTTGACACGCTGTTCAACTACCCCTCAAACCGATCTATTACAACCACAAGTTCCTATCCTATTTGGCTACGCCACATCCCTTTAACACACTACACCCTTCTTCATTTCAATCATACTTTACTGTCCTTTATTCCTTCCATTTCGGTCCAGCCCACCCTATCCCAAAGGGAGAAAGAAGGATGTTAAAAGGGGAGGAACTAAATCATTTTCATTTAGGATGTACGGTCGCCGCTGACTGAGGGGAAAGGGAAGGGTTGCTATCAGCTCGACCCAGGAAAATGCATGTAACGATTGAATAACAAATTGCAAAGAGTTTCAACATACCCCGAGTCATCACTGTGCAGTTACTTTGAGCTTTTTAATTACCTTGAGTATTTACATCTGAGCATTTTAACTCTCTGAGTAATTAGCATGTACATTGTTATTATACTCTGTGAGCACGTACTTTTATTAGCACTTCTATAACTTTGAATGCTCCGAGCATTTTTTATTCCTCGACTTGTTACGCTGTGCATTTTTATAAAGCTGGGTACGTTACTCTGAGAGTTTGTATTACTCTGAGCAGTTAATGTTTGAAACTTTGACTACTCCGAGTTATTACTCGAGTTATATACTCTATTCATTTTTGTGAACCCCGTGGTAACTATAAGAACTTGTATTGCCCTGAGTGTTTACTTTTGAGTACTCTGAGCATTTCCATTACTCGACTTGTTACTCTGCGCATTTTTGAACCCCAGTAGTGACTTAGATTTTGTATTACTTTGAGTAATTACTTTGAGCAATTTTTTAACTTTGAGTTTAACTCTTGAGCATTTTCATTACTCGACTTCTCTGTACATTTTTGAACCCCATAACTGACAATTTGTATTACTCTGAGTGTTTACTTTGAGCAATTTTATAACTTTGAGCACTCTGAGTGTTTTATTACTCAATTTGTTACGCTGTACATTTTTATGAACCTGCCTGAGAATTTGTATTTCTCTGAGTCCCGCTGTGACCGTGAGCAATTTTATGTGGGATAGATATTTTGTGCAATTTTATTACTCTGAGTATTTGCTGTGAGCATTTTTAATACTCAGTGAGTGGTTCACTCTAAACATTATGAAACAAAAACATTGAAACCGTTTGTTATAAAAGTTTTACTTCTGTAAACCCATGTCTCAAAGTGTAGACCTATTATGTGAAGGCCTACAATATAAATAAAGTTCAATGAAATTCATATTGAGCTATAAATAATATAACAACTTCAATGGACAAAGAGGATCAGCTGAAACCATGGAGGAAGGACAAAGTTTACCAGATCATTGGAAATTCTCTAGTACTACCGCGGCTCTCAAAACGTGCGTGAAATGGGGTTTACCTTTTCCGTTTTGTTTGTGTACAATGTTTGTTTCTCATGTAGTTTATTGTATCGTGAACACCCCCATACATGGATCATCAAATGTGTTGGTATGAAATAATAATAGAGTAACAAGGCACTACTGAGCAGTACCAAGTGAGTCCATTATTTTATATAATGGATTGGTCTTAAGCGACAGTAAGTTTCAGTAAGATTTCCATGCACTATTTCAATTAGCCTGTTTGAGATATGGCGAACACCATGTGAGTGCAATGTTGGGTTTTAGTGTATACAGACAGATTTACCCGAGCCAAATAGTGCAGATGTAAGGTGTCCACCATACATGTATCTCAAAATGAACTTATCAAGAAAGGAACATGTGGGGTTTGATGAAACACAAAACTGTTATTGTATACAAGCCATGTCTTTCGGTGTGACCTTTGTAAATAATGCCTTTTCATCGAGGTCTGTAGTATGGTACGTTTTGCTATTTAGAAACGAAGGGATAGTGCGTAAAGGTCACTATATTTCGGGTCATACATTATTTTCTTTTGTCAAAGTGTTATAAAACAACCATTGAGTGGAGTTTTAGGATACAAATTGGTTGAGTACGCACACAACGCCTTCTCCAGTACGTCCAACATGGAAACACGTAAAACGTTTCTGACTTTTTTTACCGCCATGGGAATTTTTAAATTCGACATGACGGTTTTAGCGGGGAAACCTAAATTAGTAGAGATGCCTACCCAGCACGTGTAGATGCATGTACGTTGCCACGGTCCTTTTATTCAAAAACCTTCTGTAGCCTATAAACTATACTCACATAATTATTGCAAACACTTCATTTTGCACCTCGTACAGAAACGGGTAAATATCGGACAAATTGATATTCACCATCAGGGATTTGTTCCCCGCTAAAGTCTACCCAAGCATTCAAGAAATGGTGAGCAGCGGCCCACTATCAGCTTGAGCTTTTCAAAACCTACAATAAAAACAGAAGTACGCTGAAATTATTAAAAAACAGCCCAGAAATGAAAATACTTCCAAAACTACATTGTATAAAACATTTCGCGGAAAAATCAGAGTAACATTACTTACATTACAAAAGAATTTACCAGCCAGCAATGCATTTTTATTACCCAATAATAACAAGAATTTACATCAGAGTGAAAGACAAAATGGTTTTATAGCGTGAAAGTAATACTTGCGTATAAAAAAATATACAACAGTGGTTTGTTATGACTATTTGTTATGCTCTCATTGGAATTTTCCTTTAACAATAATAAAATAGCGACAATTAAAGAATAATATTTTGCACACATTATAGCATTCACTTTTTCCTATACGAGCAACGTAACTAGTGTAATTCTGTCTTAATGTATACATGTGATTGATGCGTTGTATTATTGTTTCTCCATTAGGCACTTTTTGTGTAAAAATATAAGACTAAACCTTTGCAAGATTATACTCCTTCTAGCTTCAGTTTTGTACCGTTTATTTGATGAAAAACAATTTATTATAAAAAATGGTTGAGCAGGTTCAGCTTTTGTGGGAAGTTTAAAATGTCTGAGTTTGACACAAACATTTCACACAACAATTTTGAAAGACATAATTATAGGATTATTTTTCCCTCAATCATTCATTTATAACCATTAAAAGCAAAAATTAAAACAGTAGGCCCTATCAACTTATAAATTGTGCTATACAGGGAAAAAAAGTCGAAACAAAAAGCCAAAACATAGGGCAACCTTTAGGGAAAACCAACACATAACTCAGGAAAGATTGCAATCATGAAGTAAGGAATCAATTAACCACCTTAAAATGTCAAAAGAATATTTATCTTAAAGGCAAAGTATACCTTTGGTTTTTGGAACCGTTCGATTGTTGAAATCCTATAAAAAATTTAGGTATAAATACAATAAAACTAACCTGTGAAAATTTAATTTCAAAATTCAGTAGCGTTTTGTATTCATTTATTTTTTTATTGCCGAAATCTGAAGCGGTTACGTCCACACAGGATAAATAATCCTTAATTGGAACACAGAATCTGAGAAACGTGTCATGCAGATGCGTTTCTCAGATTGCACTGTTTTGAATCCCCCTCTCTAAACAGCATTCCTTGGAAGGAAATTCTGCAGTGCTTCTCACCAAGTAAGTTTTTACATAACTCTCATGAATTTTAGGAGCAACTACCACAAAAAAACCACAGGCATACCCACCCTTTAAGGGTTGAGGAAAATATTTTGGAGCAAACATGTTTGTTTTAAATGTCTCTCACGGTCTTGTCTCCACACACAGTATTCGATAATAACAATTTTTTTTTAAATCATACAAATTATGTACATGTTTAAAACGGATCACTGATAATTCAAATTCAGTGCTCACCTTAAGTTCATTCGTTGCCCATAAAAACTAAGATATTTGTGATCATAATCCGCATTGATACTATGTCAACATTCAACACTATAAACTGCATTGTATATATACCAAGATAAAGTGTGTGGTCCTTTACATGTATTGTACATGGAACTTGCAAAGAGGGGTGCAGCCCATACAAAAGGATTACAGATTGCACAATGAACTTGAGGGAAGGTGCACAATCGGTTCACTTTCTCTATAGTCCAACCGTACAAAAGGGATGAATGAAATGTAGGGAGCTCCACGCAGGAGTGCCAGATGTACTTATCCAAATGACGAAATATGTTTATCTCGCCAAGATGTCGACTTGTCCTGTTTATATCTCACCAAGTGCACAATTGTACTCTTGGACTTACTAAGAGCAAGTAGTGTGCAAACCATGGCTCTTGCCTTTTTAAACTTGTTATTAAATAAACCCTTGGTCACCTCGTGTTTCAAATTAATATCAATATAAAGTATTCACTCGTTGATCAAACGGGCGGTGTTCTTTGAAAGTCCTGTAAATTGCCTGAAGTATGCTTATGAGTTTGTTATGTTCTGACAAAGCGTTACTGGCAGAATATTTTCCAGATCACTCAAATTATTTCATATGTACATTTGTATATGGCATGTATTTCTTGAAAATGATTATGTGAATAAAAATTGTGGAAAATCACTCAAGGAGCATTTCTACGGAAACGCTTCATTAGCCAGTTATCGATTTCCATAACATACATTCACTTGATTCTTTTACGAAAAACAAATTTTAAGCAGTAATTTCTCAGGATGTTTGGTCCCAATACAATCTTTCATTCAATTAAATCTGTCAGACAAGATAATATCTGAAAAGAAACATACTTGGGTAGTGAGCACCAGTGTATAAATGTATATTGCAAATGATGAAATTAATTTTAAAAAATGTTTTGTCCGATCTTCCCAGACGTTTGTTTTCAAGTAAGACTGATTGATAGCTTAATCTGTAACAGGTGTCCTAATTATCACATTAGTTTTAAAGGTAAAGTGTAAGAACTGACCTTGATTTCGCAAAAAGTTTGATCTTAACTACATGTATATTAGTTGCTAAGCAAAGTGTGATGCCACAATACAAACCACTGTGGTAATATTGTCAACTCATCTTGAGATGAATCTTAGTGCTTTGTGAAATTGGCCCCTGCACATGTATACATATTTTTCAAGAAACAAAATGTGCTTTTAAAAGTTACATCGCAGTCTGACAATAGATGTACCGTTCATATTTTGAGGAAAAAAGAAAGGTTTATGAGAATTTAACTTAGATACAGTCATAGTGTTTTTAGCCAGATGGGTGTCTGGGTGTCTTTTGGAAACCCTGTTTTAAGTTTGGACACCCTGTTTTATCTGTCATATACATGTAAATGTATTGTAAGTGAACAATTTGGACACCCAGTTTTAAGTTTGAACCCCCTTTACAAAATCCTGGCTAAAACTTCTGGATACAGTTTTATAACAATTGTATGCTAACTTGCAGACAACATGTTACAGAAAACCACATCACATGGGAGCACTATGTTTAAGTAGTTATTCAATTTCACACTTGCATGAGCTTAACAGGCTGCTTAAAAAACTTCAAGTAAAACACATCATGAGCTCAGAATCTGCAAAGAAGTTGTGTTTGTTTTTCAATATCAACTACAAGTACTTCATAGCTTGTATTTCAAAGCATTCTCCAGTGTAGCACATGTTTTACAGCTCAGGATTTCGACTGGACCAGAATTACTTTTTATAAGTCCAAAGATACATAGTATGTATTTCTCCTCTTTTTAAATTTGCTGAACAAGCACTAGCATGTCTTTACAAAATTGCGATTTGAAAAACACAGCAAGACTGCAGGACTTGTGAGTTGTTAATTACCAGTACTGGGCTTGATCTGGTGGTCAAGAGGGTATTACAAGCCCCGTATTTGTAAATTTGTGTACAATGCAAAAACGGGGTGTTTTGACACCACGGGTGTTGCCACATACCGAAGACTCGAAAGAGAGAATCAAAATTCACATCATAGGGTATTAAAATAATGTAATAGACCTTATGCACATGACGTCATTTCAATAGGGCGCCCTCGCCTAGAGGTCAAAAGGAGGTTGTTCATTGGCCAATGTGCGCCGCGCATACAAATCTGTGCGTTTCGATTGTTTCGTCACCGTTTTTCCTCAAAGATGGCGGCTGGATGACATCAAAGCAAAAGGTCCATTGTTTTAGCTGAAATTATTGTTATTTACTGCCCTTTGGTGTAAATTTTGATTCTTTTTGGGTATCTACATGTGAAAACACCCATGGTGTCAATTTTAACATCCCAGTTGTTGCAGTGTACACACACAAAGTATACTTTTCACAAAAGGTCCTTAAATCTTTCAGTGCAAATAAAATGAATACAACCAGCATTGGTCCATTAAAAAAGGTTAACAAAGAGGACAAATTAGAACATAAATGTAATGAAGCATTGTAAAATATTGACACATTTTCCATCTAACCCCATTTTTTCTATAATTTAAAACCCCCTACAAATCTGAAATCATGGCACAGAATTTAGTACCTTTTGATACAAAATTTACACACACATAAGTACTTTTGAGAAAATTAAGGATGGATCTGTTGCAATGTTGCAATCACAGGATGCTGTAATGCCTTGGTACAGTACATATTCACAACATCTTGTTGCAAAAACCGCTGACGTAACGGCTGGATCAGCCCAGAGTTTAGATCTGCCCCAAATGGAAAGTCCCTAAATGCCTCATAAATGACTCGAAATGGACGCTGCTTATCATTGTGGTATACGCCCCTGTTACCATGAATTACCGCCACACCCTCTTTGGTTATGCGATGGCAATTCAGTGAATACATACAGTGATCAGGACGAATGTTCCACTCACATGGGTAGACGTACACCAACTCCGGGTGAAAATGAAACAATATATTGATTAGGTCCTGGTCCCCCCAAGTGATTTTAGTTTTGTACTCTCTGTAGATTGGTAGGATCTTTGCAGACCATCCGAATGCACGCATCCTCGTTAAGTTCATCAGCATGACGCCTGAGTTAAGTCCTGTGGCACCGTGGTAGGGATGCCTTGCGAAGCGGTTATACCAACCAATGCTGGTCACTTCATGCTCAGGGGTCAGCGCTGCCAGCTGTGTAGAATTGAACTTTTGGAAAAAACTCCAAATGTGTTGCAATGGCTTGATGAACAAAATGTCGGTGTCCACATACAGAAGAGCATCCGTGTCAGTCAAGAGGTCTGGTAGAAATAATCTCTGCGTGGCACACTTTTTAAACATTTTCTTCCACTCTTCAAAGTTTTCACCCGGAGGGAAAGAAATGCTGTGAATGTCAAAAGAAATTCTGCTCTGGAAGGGGGCAGGCCATGATTTGATCCGGCCAGCGATGTTTACTTGTAGTTGGTCCTCAGCAAAAATGTGAAAGTGCAACGGCAAGGGGGTTGTTATTGCTGCAGATTTGAGCATGACTAATGCTTCATCGGTTCTGTCTCCACATACTACTACTGCTATCACCATCTTTCCTTTGACGTTTGGTGCTATGTCACTACCTTGATTATTAATATTTTGAGGGGCAGCAAGCGGGGGTTGTTGTTGCCCCTTGAAAGCAGGAGGGTGCACACCTTTTGCTGGGGCAAACGGTTGATGCTGGGGTTGATTTGCTTTTGCATTCTGCTGAATATTAACAGCAGGGGGGTGAACTTCCTGATGCACAGCTTGATGCTTCGCCATTTGAATAACTGCTTTGTTTTCAACTGGCACTGGTGCCTGTTGATTGAAATGGTGTTGCTGTTGAACTTTGTTTTCAACTGGCACTGGTGCCTGTTGATTGAAATGGTGTTGCTGTTGAACTTTGTTTTCAACTGGCACTGGTGCCTGTGGATTGAAATGTTGTTGCTGTTGATTTGGCTGGTTGACATTGTGATTTATCCGACTGTTTTCTTGCAGGGCAGGCGAACCATCATGCATCACTTTAGCAGTAGGCTGTAGACGAATCGGTGCATCAAAACCTTTTCGGTGTATAATTTCATGGTGATTATCGCTATCAGTGTTTCCATTTTGGAGGGCGTCACCTTTCAAATGTGAGGCTGCAGGAGACTCGTGCTTGACATTATGACCATTCACACTCAACTGGTGACCTCCTTTGGGACTATCTTTGTTTACAGTTTCAACATCAGATTTTTTGTTACTGTCAGCAAAACTGTCTGAACTCCCAATTACCTTTTCCCCAGCCGCTTTATCTTGAAGCACTGGATGCAGTTGCTGCTTTAAATGTAAAGGCTCCCGCAAATGGCCTCCCCTATCACCATCACCCATGATGACATTCCTGGATTCAGGTGCCACACGAACTCCGAGAGTGTGGTTGTGACTGGTGGCTGCTTCATAGTAAAATCCACACATCATTCCTAAACTGAAGACCGAAACCACAAATATGATGTACAGGAGTTTGCTACACCGGCGACCCCGCATGATGACTGCACTGTGGTAGCACTCACTGCTACATTCAGTAGACACTTGTCAGATGAGAAAACTCCAACACTTGTTACTAGCTTGCGTCATGGAAGCCAACTGCCAGCAGTAATGCGTCCTCATCAAACGAGAGTTACGGTACATATGTATTGTACATACATGTACACCAACACTGCACTGCCATCAATATTGAGTGGTTTGCCGCTGTAAAGCTACCGGATTGCCTGTCGACCTGACACGTTTACAATAATGTCCTTCAGGGGGATTGGTTCCCCCTATTCATCACACAAAATCGAACTCGGCATTACTTTTAGCCATCCATCCGTAAACATTCTGATCTCACGTGTGAGAGATAGATAAATACAGCTCACCGTGTGGTGTTACATGAGGAAATGACTGCGGGGCGGGCGCGCAGGGGCAGTGAAAAAATGTATGAGATCGTAACGGAGATCAGATTTACCGCCCTCTGTTGACGGATCAGAGCTTTTCCGCACCGGATAATGTACAGACCCGTAGACTATTAAAAACTTAAGATTTTCTTCTTTCAAAGACAAGCACATTTTTAGAGATTTGGGAGCCAGCGAGAAAGAATACTTTTCTTTTGCCTATTGTATGTTATTAATTGTTGTTATTTTCGATATTTGTTATTATTTTATTACAATTTATGTTATTTGTTTTATTATTATTTCTAGAAAACCAATCTTGCGAGCATTGACGTTTAGTCACAAACAGGGGTTCATTTCATCATGATTTCATTGATCTGCTGGTTGTGAAGCCAAGGACTCTCATAACTTAGCGAACTTAAATACTTTTTTTCACTGAAGTGAAAACATCTATATTTTTATATTAAAAATAACCGACCAAAACAAATGCTATGACATTGTTGCCTGAGTGCAAAATGTTGTTATGATAAAGAGTGACAGTTTATCAATATCCTGATTCAATTGGACTCTCGAGGACCCCATACTGGCCAGCTGCACTCCCGCACTTTGGGTTGTACAGTGGCGTAGTAGCGACCGGCGCCGACCAATGCTAGCGGCGCAACGTGGACCCTGCGAACCACAGATACACCCCAACTTAGGATGCGGGCGGATTTATGAAGGATGCATTATCAGTTCTAACAGGACGTGTGGCCAGGTGACTCATCAAGGAACGGTTGCGGCCAGTTCCAACGCGGGTGACCACCAGAGAATGGTTTTAAAACTAACTGCCCGTAACGCGAAGGTCTCAAAGGGGTTGGATTTGTGTGAGTGGTCGATGGGATAACCCATGGATGAAGTGTAGAAGGTTGCACCACCAAAGACCACGTGAAGAGGAGGGTCTAAACTAACCTAAATATTATTTTACCCAACCCAACTGTTTGCAAGGGGGTACCAGAAGTTCACTGTCTGAGTTATTTATACGTACCTTTTTGATATTAATAAATATGACCTTTTAATACAACAGGCAAGTGAAAATGGGTCAAATTCATTGACAAAGAGCTGCCAAGCGTGCAGACGACTGCTTCAAAAACACTGATGCAACCATGAGCAAGATTGCACATTTTCTCAGGCTGATTTTTTTTACAGGCCTATAATAAGGCCCACTTGGAATTTCAGAGTTAGTCAAAAACAAGGTCATTGAGCCCGTGTGGATTTAGAACTTTCACTCAGCACGTGGAGTTCACAGTCCAACTTTGCTGTTGTAAGACGGGAAAACACAAAAGTCTTTTTGGTGAGAACGCACAGGGTGCACCCCATCTAGATAATTCATATAGCACCTCGTGTACTACACAAATCTGCATATAAGTTTCACAGCCTTTTGAAATAAAAAGACAACATAAGCAGTGCAATGTAAACGTCAGTTTTCTTTTCAATTTCATGGGGTCTGTCCATCCTCAGAGCCCTTCGAGCTACGCCCCATCACTGATACAATTTCAAACAGAAAAGCGGCCATCTTGGAAACGGGTCCCACGCCTCGAAAAAGGATCTGAGCATAACGAAATACCATCAATATTTATAGAGAAGAGTCAAAATTTATAACCATAATGTGCACTATTGGACCATTTCCACAATTCCTAAAATAATGAGGCTTGGTGCATTTATGTCACTCAGTGTGTGCAACCTGCAACTGTCATGGAACGGGAGCATTTGCAGCCCCAATCTTGAAAGCATTTCGTGATTTGTGGTGGTTTTTTTTCAAAATCAAAGTCGCCAGGGGATACATCACCATCTGGTTGGCCATGCAATACTTGTTGTTTGTTGAGGTTATAGCTTGTGCGACAGGGAGAATGAATCATATCAATGTCTCAATGTTTTCTACACGCAGATCCTTGGAGCCAATCACCCAAGAAATAATTGTATCTATCACTGCATCACTTACAAGTCCCAGCGGTTGGCTGAAGGTGAACATGCATTAGACAACTAAAAACAGGTGAGTTCAGTCATCGCACGGCAACGATTCGTGTTGGGCGTAAAATAATGTCGTTCTGCGCAGCATAACTTTGCGCAATCTCATGATCTAGGATGTACTGAAATTGCCCGGATATGATTTTCAATTTGGGAAGTCCAACAAAGAGGTCTTTGGGTTACGGTGAAGCCAGACTGTCTCAATTAACATAGTTCCTCTCGAAGAAACAAAAGATGTGGTCTGAATCAAGCCAATGACTTGACTTGGGCTAATTGTTCGACGGCCGGCCCAATTCTGTTTGCACCGCGCTGACGTCAAGGAAGCACCGGCGACCATGCATGCAGTTATTTTAGGCTAATTATTTTTGTGGTCTAGATTTCATTCAAATCGGCGAGTGACAACAGAGATTTGAAAAGGAAACGCATACTGTTATCCAGTAGTGATCTTTGAGAATTTATATGCTCGTTTGTTTTGATCACTCACAGAATCCAGCATAATGGCTGTATTTTATATGTATTATGCTTCAAAATAATAAAATAAATAACAAATAACATAATAAATAAATAAAAGAATAAATAAATAAAAACGCTGCAGGAACACAAACTTATTCCGACAAGGTATTTCAGTGAGCAGTAACAAAATGCACTAGTATTTAGAGCACTGCTTATCTCAAGTGGCATTTCAAATTCCAATTGAATAATAATCAACATCCCAAATCATTATTTTCCGGGACTGAGTTTGCGAAGTGCATAATGTTTAGCACTTTGCAAAGTGTTTCCAACGTCGGAATTTCGCGCTTCTGCCGGCCCGGGCCCCTTTGAACATTCGATCGGAAAAAACGCACGTCGAAACAGAAGCTGCAAGTGCAAAACGGCTAACCCGCTCATATGGGTGTTGAGTCAATCGTATTATTTCCGGGCTGAAGACATAAGGAAAAACTGAACATGGTAAACTGCATTCTTGCAAATTTCAGCGAGTGTCCGCAGGAGCAAACACCTGCAGCCAATTCACGAAGGGAAATGACAACTTAAAATGATAGACCCGCTGGGTCAAAGACACAATCCCCACTGGGGCTACTGATCATCCAAGGTTCACTCAAAGTTTACCTTCGCTCGATTCAGCCCAATTAATAAAGTTATCCGCTCTGTCTGGTCGTGTATTGTCATCAAAATGTGACTTGGTGCATAGGCGTCGTTGCCCCGCAGCATGTCATGTGATGATATGTATAACAGCAGGCAGTGTGAGAGAATTAGTATTGTATTATATTGTAGGCTTACATCTGTGTTTTGTTTTTAAAGAAAGTTCGACGTCGACTTTTTTGAATTTCATGACTCTAAGGAATACTCCGAGGCACTGTTTGAAGTACAGGAACTAATCGCAGTGAAGAATGTGCATCACGTACAATTTTAATACTATTTTGTATATTTTTAAAGTCTGCTCTAGTCTTATCCCTGTATTCGACGCTGTGAAGTGTGCACCGATATTTAAAGAATTTAAAAATCATATACTCGTTCTTGCTTTTTTTGGTACCTTTGAAATATTAAAATCAACCGGCGACTTTCTGGGCATTCAAGCTCAAAAGTTCACATGACAACGTTTACACTTATAAATAGACGGAGCAAGATCTGGCAACCACCCCGCCTCCTGCAAAAGTTAACTGGCTTGGCTGACACCATCAGACGATCAGCATCTGAGCACTGGAGGGCGTAAACTAAAACAGTGGATGATTTAAAAACAAATAAAAGTAAATTCATAGGTCTAAAAGACGGAAAATAAGTCCCACTTGTTTTTATTGCAATGTATTATAAGTTTTATTAGGCCTATCGTTTCTTCTTTTTAATGATGCATTAATATAATACGACGATTAGCCCACGCGTATTCCATTATCTGTAATCTGTATAGCCCACATCCATTTTTTGTGCATGGGCTGGTTATTATAAATGTGCCCCCCCCCCCCCACTATGTAATTCATAAAAGTACCTCAAATCATAGGCCTATAGAAACAGTTTTTACAGATTGGCAAGTAGTGGTCTGATACGAAGAGTGAAGGGAAACTAGGTCATCTTTGGGCCAGTCACTGAATTGCCAACTGAAGTCTATCAAGCGGGATCACAATAATTATTATGCCCAACTATAGTAAGGAGGCCCAACTGTGGTTACCGCAGTTGCATGCAACAATAGCGCAGCTATGTTGACTAAAGAGTGACAACGCGCCGAGTGCAGTATCCACATTGTACGAAAAAAGAGTGGTTAATTTGCTTGCTACGGAGCACATTTACATGTTATCATTACAGGTGTATTGGCATTAGGCGTTCAATTTTATTAATTGTAGTCTCATTGTTGCATTTTTGCTAAAATTTTCATTTGGTTGATCACACACAAAAGAATTAAACGTAATGTGGTTAATTTGGCAATTTGCAACAGATTGAACGTTTTGCGGCGTCCGGGTTTCAGACTATAGTGCCTATGCGTAGCACCTCAAAATAGACTGGTGACCTGCCTTTCTGTCCTGCTGGAGTGAATCTTCGACAAAATCAATTTAGAGTAGACCAGACAGAAATAGAAAGAGTGGTAAACCTAGGCGAGAGAGTGTAAAGAAGTTGTTTTCGCACTCAACTCAAGTGTAGTCTACTACTAGTGGAATACCATGTCCTGTCAAGAAGCGCAAGAGGTAAGTGGATTCGTACGTTCTTTCTAGACAGACCCAGTCAGTGTAGCCACAAGCAGTAAACCATGCACTAACTCACTGGACATGCTGGATTGGGCGCCCCAGTTAAACTGACTCGGTCTACCTTCTTTAAATAAAAATAAATCTATAATAAAATATTCACATCGCACCTTTTTTATCATTAATTTCTACTTTTGTATTGGATCATTTTTGTTTTCTTATTTTTTTTTTATATTTAAAGTTTTATTTAGATTTCTTTTTAATTAAACTAAAAATTACTAAGTTAAGTAGTTAAGTTAGCACGTTGGTTTGGATGATCATATTCGTAACCCTTCTCCCAGGGTTTGCCCATTTCTGTGACTAGTCACTAGCCAGCAGGACCAGTTGGCTTTTCATTTGACTTTTCCATCAAATTTTGAACTTCATATAAAATAAAAATAGGGAAATAGCCTGCAGAACTAGCCAGCACAGCAGGACCACTTGGAGTGAATTTTTACTGGTCCTCAGTTTTTTTAACTGGCATTTGGCCAGCGAACCATTGTTAAAAAGGAGAACGCTGCCTCATTAGTCCCAAACCTGCCAAAGGGTACAATAATTGCAACTATTGTCACTTGTCAGCCATGTCCGTGTCTCCCGCTAATTCAATTAGTAATTGCCTTCCAGCTGAAAGGTACTTCAAACTTTTATTACTAGTTAGGCCAAAGGTGTTTTACATCAGTTGTACTTGTAGCAGTTTGTTCATACATCTTTGTACTACTACTGTCATGACTGTAGTATTCTTTTATAAGTTGTTTTTGTTACATTTATTAAACTAAATTATAATATTTTAAGGCATTTTTGTTTATCACCAAGTATGAATGTTTTATATCAGAGACATTTTAATTTGCAGTTTGTTTTGTTTTCAGGAGGAGAAGGAGGTTCTTCTGTCCATTTACGATGGAGATGAATGTTTTAAACTGATAGATTCTACGTATCAATACAGGGTAAGTTGTCTCCAAGCTGTTAACTTGCTGGATAGATAGGATAGCAGGCCTGGGCTTGATGTTTACAAAGAGCTAAGATTGATCTTGAGTTGTGTACCAATTTTAATTGCCAAAATGTGATGTCACAATACAAGTTACTATGGTGATCATGACAACTCATCTTTAAAGATGAATCTTAGTGCTTTGTGAAATCGAGCCCTGGTCATGGTTGCCTCCTTGCAATATGCAGCCAATCAAACCAGGAACACCGGGACGAACCCCTTCTCTTTTCGATAAGTGCACTGGGTTCTTTTAACGTGCGTTACACAACACACACGGGCCGACGGCTTTGCGTCCCATCCGAAGGACGAAGCAATAATGGTTAAGTGTCTTGCTTAAGGACACAAGTGTTTACTCAGATTACAAACACCTATGTGATAAGCACTGCACTCAGTGATAAGCACTGCACCCAGTGCTAGCTTGAGTCCTGTACAAGGAAAATCTACAGGCAAACCATACTACTCTGGTGGAATTTGAACCTGTGACTCCTTGCTATATGATTCTAGAGCAGATGTCTTACCACTAGACCACCGACTGAGCGTGCCATTTGACAAGAGGCCACAGTGTTCTCCAACTTTGAAAATTAAAGGTTGGCGCTTGGGGGAGGGGGACCAGAAAATAAATCCTGTCACATTTTGTTCTGAGCGTGCATACATCTTCAAGAAAGTTACAAAGATTTACGTGATAAGTCTACAGTGAATGGTGAACAAGAGTCCCTGAAAGTCTCCATTCGAACAAGTTTTAAGCTTGGAGTAACATGTTCATTGTGTGTGTCTTTCCCCCAGGTAGGAGATGAAGGTCATTTTAAGTCGTTTATGCTGGAGATCAAATGGGGAGACAATTATCCAGAAGAATTTCCTGAAATCAGCTTGGATACATTCTACAATAATCACTTGTGAGTACGCACCTTTTTTAATGCACATTTTAAAATGTGGAAATGGTTTTAAAAACTGACTTTATTTCCTCGTCCTTTCATACATGCAGTCAAGCACATGGCCCAAAAATAACCGGTTAAACATGCATGATATCAAACTGATTTGTTAAAACTATTATTTTTTTGGTGGTTTATTAAAAAATCATCTACAATGTCTACAAGACAGAGAAACAGGACTGGTAATCATCGAGAAAAAAACATTGTAAGTTTCTATCTTAAAGACTGTAAGGTTTCTTAAAAGTTTATACCAGTACTGATTCTCAAGAATTTAGGCGTACATGTATGACCCAGGGGGCAAGGGGGGCAACTGCCCTCCCAAATTCCTGCAAAACTCAGGGAACAATTTGTGCACAGCAAGGAGAGAAGAAAAATGAACAGAGAAAGCAAAACATATTTTACCCATTATTAGAAACTGGTACGTTTGTGCTTTTATCTGTGTAAAATTTCAGGCATATTAGCCCCTCTTCCCCCTTAACCAAAGAGTCCCCATACTCCCATGTCCTCAAGGGAAACTACCAATAATAAAAAATTTCTCCAATCGGGGGATTCCTTCTTGGGACTTAGGTTGTTGTCTAAAGTGTTAAACTAGTGTTAACCGGTCTTCTCATTCTGGTTTTTTTACAGACAAGATGATATACGAAGTAGTGTGGTCGAGAAGGTAAAGGCTGAGGTAGGTTGAAGTACCAGGGTCTCTGCTTTGAAAAGACTTAAACATCAATGCAATACCCAACTAAAATTATACACCCTGGTCGTACCAGAGTTGTGTCTTAAGTCTTCCCTAGAAGGCATAAAACCTTCAGAGGGAAGTCGCTCGGTTCCACCGGTCTCATCCAAGACCGCTGGAATGAGCTGATGAGCTCGTACTAGTCCTTGTTCAGGATGTTGTGATGCATGATGGGACGATTGTGCTGTAGTCGGTGCAATATGCACAATGACATGTACATATACATGTACGATAAAGCACGTAGGCTCCATGAGTAATGTGAACGATCTTTAAAACCCAAAGTAAGAAGAATGTTGCAATCGATCCCTATTTTTAGTACAAGGCAGAGAATGACAATAATTTGTTTGCAAAGGATTTACACAATAGAGCTACATCATTATTGAAAGTCCACTCCATTCCTTTGTAAACAGGAAGAGGTGACCTGGGGTTATTAGGTCAGGGGGATCGGTCCAATATACATGCCTTCGGATGAGGTGCTGGGGCTAAGTGAACAGAGAGAATCTGAATTACATTGCAATCGTAGTACTGTTTCAAAAAGGACACAGCTTTTTTCACATCCAGTCACATCAAGGTTCATGGATTTGCTTGGAAGAAAAGTAAGATGGTTCCATTTTAGAAATGAAAGCTGTTTTCTACTCCTATCTTATCATTTAAGTTTCCTACTCCTGTCTTATCACTGAAGTTTCCTACTCCTGCCTTATCACTGAGGTTTCCTACGCCTATCTTATCACTGAAGTTTCCTACTCCTATCTTATCAAAACCCTTCTACGGTCTTTCAACAGGCAGAACAGTGGCTTGGCTGTGCAATGACCTACACATTATTCGAGTGGGCAAAGGAAAATGCAGAGGATTTAATGGCAGAACAAACAGAAACTCAAACAAGTGTCAGAGTAAGTGCAGTTTCTCATATTGGAGTAGTTCATTCCCCTCAATAAGAATGGTTTTTATTTATTTATTAATCACACATCCAGCAGTGCGATCGCCAATAACAAGATGAGTAGGAAACAAGGAGAAATGTTCAGATTTACATGTGGAAGGAAAACTCCAAATGTAGAAAGCCCCCTGCAATCTGGTAGGAACTGATAACCCAATTCACATGCAAGGCTCCTGTCAGAGGCAGAAAACAAAACCACCTAGCCAACCTGTTCCCATAAAAGTAAACCTTGATTAGATTTTGTTTCTTGATAGTACATGCAGACCTAAGTCTGTGTGAATATTATTAGTAATTGTTATGATGAATAATTTACACAAGGCGGCCGAGCGTTGCAGCAACAGAGGTCTTTACCTCAGTGTGCTGTAAGGCCTCATTGATCAGTCTTAATATTAAATGTTTGTTTTGTTGTTGGCTCCTGGAACAGAATTCCAATAATACAGAACAAGCAGTGGCAAAAACAAAAGAGAAAAAGGAAGTGCTGACAAAGGCGCAGAAACGAAAACTTGCCAATAGAACAGGTAGGCTTTTTATGGGTTTCTTGCACTATTCTTGAGAATTGTGTAATATTTATTTTAGTATTTTTAAATTTCATTAAGAGTTCAGACATGCTATATTTTAGCTGATTGTGTCTTGTCTTATTTTTTAGGGTCAACAAAGAAAACAAAAAAACACTGCACAGAGTTTTGTGTGCAAAGCAGTTTCCTCTCTTTGTGCAAAAACAAAGTTCCATGTTTGTACTAGAAAATTCATCCTGGCTCTTAATGGCTTTCATGTAATTATGCACGTATTTTGTCTCAAAAAAAAGTTGAGGATATACAGTACAAAAGTTTATACCAAAATTTAGTGCCAATGACAGGATGTTAATTTGGTTTTACCCTTACACCGATGTATTAAGCACTGTATACTCAGTGCTCTCTCGAGCTCTGTGAAAAAAATCCACAGGCAATTACTTGGGTGGGATTCAAACCCACGACCTTTGCATTGCTAGGATGAATAAGAAACGAGAAGAAATGCTCAGTTATAGATATGGGAGAAAAACCTGAAAGGGGAAAACCCACGCAATCAGGTAGGGACTCAAAACTCAGTTCACATTCAAGGCTCTGGTCTGAGGTGGGATTGGAACCAGGGCCCACAGAAGTGAAAGGCAGGGAAAGAAACGACTGAGCCAACCTCATTTCCTGAAAAGTTGCAGGTTGTAAACAGTTAAACTCATCCAGTCCCTTGGTTTTAAAAAGTACATTTTACCCTGACACCCCTAACCACCAAAGTTCCATATCATGGTTTTACCTGAAATTGATGGATTTGGAACTGTACATCCCAAACCGCCTTCTCTTAACCTGAGGCCAAGCATACATATCTTGTCGGTGTCTAAACATACAGGTGCCAAGTAACTTTATAATGGAACTATTTACGGAGTTTGGATAGCTTCAGATGGGAGCTGGGTTGAGGGTTTACACAATGCATAACTTACAATGCACATTTGGGCATATTGTGACATGTGGATTATTACCTTTGCAGATCATAGAGGTGATTTACCCAGAGGCTGGGACTGGGTTGATATAGTCAAGGTGAGTTGTCTGTTTTACTGTCATATGCAAATACCTCTTCAATTCAGTTGTTTAAAAAAAAACCAAACTACAAATATTGACCCTGTTTACAGAGTAGTGCCTAAAGATTTAGTTTTTTTGTCAAATGTGACATGATGACAAGAAACTCAAAAGGTAATTTATTGTAATTTAACTTTGAAAAACCATATCCTTTTATTGTTGTATATACACGTGCATTTCAATTTGACATAACTAATTTTTACTGTAAAATAGATCAACACATTTACAAAGGAAGCATAATTTGGTATATTTGTACAGTGATACCAAGTTACCAACCTTACCCTATTTGACTTTCAAATATTATTATTGAAGTTGGCATTATGCACAACCTTGTGGTATCATTTCTACACATTGCATGTTTTTTCTTCTTTCATTCGATTTTGAACATCCTGTACAAACTTCCTGCCATCTTCTTCATCCTGTCAGCATGTAAGTACCTACTCTTGGTAAATTAGACTGAATCAGGATCTTAATCAGATATTATTTATGCACATTTAATAAACTTCTTTGCCTGGGCCAAGAGGGCTTGCCCTCAATGGTGGCTAATCTATATTCCGACACCCCTATGACCGCGTTCCCACTGGATCCACAATTAGGAGATCCTGACCCCGCAAAAGGATTAGTCGCAGACGTGAATCGCAGTCGCGTTCCCACTAGAGTATGATCGCGCATTGATCTCCCTTTTGGGAACGGAAGTGGATTCAAAGTTCACCAACGCAGGTCGACCAAGTGGGCAGTGCACAGGCGCAACGTATCTATGGCGACCACACAGTGTGGGGTGGCTCCTAGCTCCTCGTCCGACCATAGTTTGCCACGCTTCTCATCTTTTTGGGAGGTTTTTTTTGACGAATTTATGGGACGTTTATTGCTGGGCGCTGCCATCTTTAAAGAACGTGCACGTATGAATACAATGCATCCAAAATTAAAGCGTGGTTTGGGCTTAGTGTGGATGCGTTGTACAGAACGTGTAGTTGGTATCGTCACGTGACGTCAATACTGCTTTATGCTTTACTTGCAATTCATGTCACCAAATGCGTGGTGCTTGCTGGGAATAGAAGAAAAAAGAACACCATTTTCGCGCCATTCGGGCCTACCGTACCGGATGTTCGCCCTCAAATTGCGGGGTCTGATCGCCCTTTGCGTTCCCACTAGACTTTTGATCGCCCATTAATCCACAAGGGCGATCAGATCCCGCTTTAATCCTACTCCCGAGGTGGATCAAATTTGCGGGGTCTGATCCTGATCGCCCTCGCGTTCCCACTTACGCTTGATCGCCCTTTGATCGCCCTTTTCGAGAAATTGCGGGGTCTGATCGCCCTTTTCTCAAATTGCGCGATCAATGCGGGGTCCAGTGGGAACGGGGCCTATGTTCCGACAACCCTAGGGTCTGAAATCCTCTTTGTGATTTACAAGCTTGGATTAGGGTTATGGTAAGGATTAGGAAAATACACTAGCTGTGTCGGAACATAGGGGTGTTGGAGCATACAATGTAGGTGCGTAACCGCCCTTAACACTAGCCAGGTGCACATTGTCTAGTCAAAAGTGCAATGGGCTAATCAAGCATTCGCTTGCCTGATTGGGCTACTATAAATGTGTAATCCTAGCTGTTTAAGATATTTTTAAAAGTATTTTTCTGATATGAATAATAAACAAAAATGTTTTATTTTTGTCTGTGTGTTGGTGAATGTAACCAACAATCCTATTTTTGAGTCTTTTGTGGGCACTAGATGGCAGCAGACTTTTTCACTTGTTAGTTAAATCTATTGTTCTCAGAAATGTGCGCATGCTCAGAGCTTTCTTGTAAACAATGGAAATTTACCTGATATGTCTGCAGCCACCTAGCTTTCCAAAGTCTCTCGATGTAATGGTTGACATAGGAAATGTATCGGTATGACAATATATGGCCAAGTTTGCACAGAAACTATCGTTGACCGTAGTTCGACTAAGTTAGCTCAAACTCTGTCTAGTTGACAATGGTTGGACTTTGCTAGTCAACTATTTGAAACCAGCCTACTGGGCATGGTCCCATCACTGGTTATCAATAGCCGTTTTCATAGCACAGTGCAGAGAGGACCAGTTATCAGAAAAATTATAGCGAATGTTGGTCAGACGTTATTTGATATTTGCGTTGACATGACATGACTGGAGTCGCCTGCACTTCAACTTCAGTGCGAATGCCCTACGTACATCACTAACTATCACTAGTTAATTGGTCCTTTCGCAAACTTGCTCCAAGTTTATAACCCAGGGCTTGACAACTGCCTGGGCATATGTAGACTGCGTTGGTCTATTTGTACAGTGCTGTCTCATGGTGCAAGACCCTTGTTTTGTGAAAAACATGTGAAAAACATGACAATACTACAAGAAATGGATGTACCTATTTTCATGGTGAGGTTATTGATGCTACAGGGAGAAAGGAACACAAAAATTCTATGTAAAACAGCAAAGTGGGCTACTAAAAAAAAAACGGTTAAGTGCAAGGCCTGTTTTTATTCATAACAAAGGGCTGATGACAATGCTGTCAGTGCTTGAATCATGTTTGATCCAAACATGCCAACAATGTTGACGTCTTTGTTCACAAATTTGATTACTTTTTAACTTCCTTAACAGCTCAGCAAGACGGGTTTCTCTAAGACACAAGAAGGTGAAAAAGAAAGCTGACTTTTGCATTGAAGGTATAACATTGGTATAGACCTTGTACATGACATCACTGGAGAAGGGCACTCTCTCATAGAAGGCTGCTTATTGGCCCACCACGTGCACAGTGCTTCCATAGCTCTACTTCTCCATTGTGTCATCATTATTTTATTTCATTTCTGGGATGGTGGCAGGTTGATGTCAATGCATAAGGTCTACAGTAATTTCCCTGAAATCAACTCTGTATTTTAAAGCAGAGAACAAGTACCATGCATCCTGGGAAATACTTTCTTTCAGGTGTTGCATTTTGTACGGAAATATCACTACCTGCGCATGGATCCCATGACTTGATCTTTCCAACAGAAAGGAAGTCATGAATTAATAATAAATTACAATCTCCTTTTAGTAAATTAAGAATATAATCAACAACAAAATACAAAAGACAAAAACATGTCAAATTTTATACATAAATCACTGAAAGAAATCCTCTGATGTGAGGCAGTTTGAGTTTTGTCAATATTTCATCCATTTAATAGCACAACCATTTTATAAAGATTAACAACATCTACATTAATTAATCTGTCTTGTTCTCTGTTAATAATATTGTTCAGTTTTTGCTGTTGGGGATAGTTTTAATATTAACCCTCCTACTCTTGGTAACATTTTCCAGTGAGTTGACAAACTCTCTGTGAGAAACTGCCACCTGCACAGACTACTTCCCAAACACATTTTACGTGTGTATTAGCTATGAAATGAGGTGCATTGCTGGTCTAGATACTGAAAATGTTTAGACCAGCATGCACCTCATTTTGCGACTAACATGTGTGTAAAATGTATTTGCGAAGTAGTCCATAGGTTGTGTATGGTGCCTCAACCATGCACAGAACTAACTGTGTACTGTGTAAATGCATTCACCAAATAATTGATGTTGCAATACAATGTGGATGATGTTGAATGGTCAGACAGTTGGAGGGTCAAAACATTGCTGAGTAGTTCATTGGTTGAATAGGTGTGTCTTTTGTCTTCAGAAATATCACTGTCAGGAATTGTGAAAAGTTTTTCAAGAGAGACCTTACTTGAATCTGTTTTGATTCTGCTTGCCTGCAACCGATTGAGCCTTTAAAGATTATCGTTGCAACACAGAAATGCTTCTCTGGAATTCTCTCTAACCCATCATTCTTCTTGGCCAGGGAGCTTCCACTCTAGTAACTCAGTACTGAGGTATGGCTGTTCTTAGGATGTAAGGGTCTGTTGTACCATATCCTACAATGTCAGACAGCCTCCTGAATAAGATTTTGCAGGATTTGATGACTTTAAGGCGAATCATTTAAAAAGCACTAACTATTTGTTTGCATTTATACCATATGTCCTTTTGGTTGGTAAGCAGTTTGCAACAGCTAATACTATTTTACATTAAAATTTAGTTACATGTGAACATAATGTCTATTTTGTTGGAAATGAAATAAATTATATCATTTAAGATATTGAGTCCAGTATGAATTATCAAAAATGTTGTCTCTAAAGAGTTCGACTGTTAGCCACGGCAAATGCTGCTCCTATATTCCTAGAAGCCAATGAAACCTCAGGTGAGTAGCTACCATACTACTGTAGCATAGAAACCATCAATATTGAGTCGTCACTAAGCAAGCCCAAAAGGTTGGGATGAACTACAAATATTCTGTGGGTTGACAATAATTTAGTATGCAAGAATTGCAACTTGATGTTCCATTGTTGGGTCAGGCACTGAACCTACATTCAATGAAAATTGATTGTTTTATTTGTTTACATTTATCTTCATTGACAGAATGTCTCAGGAAAACAATATATATTTCATCATTTTGTACATTGTTAATTTCAACTTCGTGTACATGATATTCAACCATGGACCTATCCTATTATTCATCGAGCTATTCTGTTACATAAGCATTGCCATAGCTGCACCCTGGGCTGCATCCCCACCCTGTCCCTGTACAACAGGTATCTTAAAAACGCTCTCCAACTCCTGCATCAAGACTGGATTCCTCAGCAATGCACTCCCGCATCCAACTATCCTCTCTACCCCTCTATCAATCAAATCATCCCTTGACATCATACTATGGAGGTTTGTAATGATACCACGACACAAGGCCCTTGAAATATCCCCAACGCTCATATTCCCTGCTGCCAGATTCTCAACACTAGCTCTCTGTGATGGGATGTGTCTCTCGCCATAAAGTGTCGGGCAAATCAGAATGCTTGTATCTTTCACCTCCAGACCCTTGTCAATAAATTTCTTGTAAGCATCCTCTTTTGAGATGCTGAGCCCAAAGTCACTGGCTAGTTGACATAAAGATGAGACAAAGTGAGCGATGACGTTACCACCTGTCAGGGCTGCTGCGACTGCAAGATACTGGCCTTTGAAGAAGGGGAAGTATTCGATGGTAGAGCTAGGAGTTGACTTCAGTGGATCAAAGCCTGCTGGGGTGCTGGTCACAAGCTGTGCAGATGTACCAATATTTACAACTAAAAGAAAGAAGAGTAACCATTGCGCATGAATACAGTACATCAAAATGATGTTCTGGCAACAGTGGACAACCCCCTTTCCATTTTAAACTTTGTTTTCACAAACTGTCAAAGTTACACTAATTTGTACTGAACAGCAATCAAGAGTCGACAATACAATTAATCTAAATACATGCAATTGCTCGAGGAATAACTGTCACATCCAATCTGCACTGCCCGACAGTACAGTATGTAACGCGAGTATTGGTGCTATGGGCTAATGGATGAGTGTAACATGACTTTGTAGGTCAAGGGAGGGTTTGCGTTGGGCGATAGTTTCAAGGGTGTAGTTTTCAGACATTATTATTGTGTACCTGCATCTGATGGTGATCTTAACAGTGGCAATACAGAGCAAGGCAAGTCTCCCATGGCAACTCCAACCTTACAGCCCGCTGGAATACTATGCCATGGTGACCTGAGTTGACCCACAATGTCCCCTGGGTCGATGACCTCTGGCAACAGACGAACTGGGAACCCAGCAGCTGTCAGGCTGTATTATTAATTAGATTTCAAAATGAAAAAACAAAGTATTATGAGGATCTTCAGTTTTGGTGAATATTTTAGATTGCTGATAAAGACAAAAATCATTCAGAAAGCTCAGACATGATTTGAGTAAAAGACGGTCAGATGTTTGCTTTTTATGATTCACATGTGCACAGTTGTATGATAACGTTAAGTTAAGATTTTGCAATAAAATGTTTGAATGCAATTTTAACATTATTCAGATAAGATAAATCCACAGTTCCCTTACATTTCCCTATTCCATGTCTTTTCTGACACGTTGAAATACCCCCAGCTAGCAGCATTCTGTATTCCCATAACCGGTTTATCCAAGCAACACAGCCTAGCAACCAAGAGATCCATAATAGTTCCAGCTTGTGTGAATTTCTGTAAGTATTCTGGGTTGTTTCGCTGTAACCAAAACAATGTCACGCAGCCATGACCCGTAGCGAGTCGAAGATGTGTCTTCGGAGTTGGGAGGCTTGTAATGAAGTCCTCAGTACATCTAGAGTCTTCCCATGTGATAAGTGGACTGGTTGTAATCAAGTCATTATTAAACCCTTCGATTTTACTCGATCCTGCTAAGTCCAGCTGGTCAATCACACTGACATCGGCGCTGTATGATGACCAGCAGACACAACCGTGCATCTGGCCCGTGATGCCGACGCGTTTCACCCGGGAGAGTTTCCCTGAGTCGAGCTTACTCAAGCAAGTCTCGCAAGTTTCCATGATTTTGCTGGTTAGTTGCTCAGCTGCCCCGTGTGGCTGTGATGAACAAACGAACTTTGCATGCGTGTCACACGTTGCACTTTGAAGAGCTTCTTGGCCATCGTAAAGAGATACCTTCACGGACGTTGTGCCCAAATCTATGCCCAAAACAAGCCCCGTGTCATTAGCTGGTATTCCTGGCCCCATAATGACGTGAAACAACTTTACAACACTTTCCTTCGTGACCTTGCACTTGTTGTAGGCAATGGTCGATAGAAGTTGCAGTTTGCAGTTGCACTTCAGTTCAGAGAGAGCTCCCCCCAGGAGTCCTGCCCTGGATGAAAACGTAGATGATCATGTGACCCATTACAGATCACATGACTAGAGATCACCTGACTACCACGCACAACCCATGTGTAGATTCGTACACGGGCCGGTTTTAGTCTGGCTTGAGTAATGTAATCATTATCACTTAGGCTTGTTATATTTAATTAGGCAAGTTACCCAGCCAACGTTGTCGGTTGTTCTCTATCATTACATTGCGGCAGCTAAATACTAGAGAGTAGAGTAGACAAGGCGGTATTTCATTGTGCTGGTACCTGTGAATTTTGTGATTTTGAATACTCCATCCAGATAACAAACTGTAGTGTTGGATTGCAGTGTACTTTGGTCGTTGCATGCACTGGCATACGTTTTTTCTTGCATTTGGTTTTGCGTGTCTAGCCATTACTCATTGACATTAGCATCGAGGTTAACATATCAAATTAAAATAGAAACCACTCACTAATTTCGTTCCCATCAAAAAAGGTGTAACAGGCTAGTGCACGCTTGTTGGATGCACAAGAACACAAGTTTCACAACTTTCCTTGTTTTGTAATTTGTTTACCGCACTACAAAAACAACATGGCCAAGGGTTTTACACGAGTTCTAGAATGGGTGATAGTTTTCTATTTTGCCAGTCACATCCCAATCACAATCTTCATTGACTCGCAAGCCATTATGCCTTCATGGCTCTACCCAAAAGTGGTAAGTATTTTTTTTTTAAGAAGTACTTTTCTATTTAAACTCCATTTGTTATTCAATCTTGTTGTAGTTTTATTTGATCATGTTGATATTTATGTGGATGGACCTATTGCTGGCATCGGCTAAGTTTGTTTAAACACTTATTTATTAAGCCGGCCGCTCATATATAGCGCCTTCTTTTGACGTACATTCGAGTTGCTGACATTGTAAAAAACTATAAATTAGTATATAAATGACTTGTGTTAAATTGCAGGAATTTTCCACCTCTACTGCATAGCTCAGTGGCTGTGGTGTACAGCTAGCTGGGTCTGAATCCCAGCTAAAGCTTGGTGTGTTTTTTTATTTCATCTCACCTAAATAATAATATATTTTTGTAAAATAAAAATTTACTCCTAAGACTAAGAAGAGTCCTACATTTACAATGGTTGGTATTACCTTTTCTTTTTCTGATTTGTGGCTCCTGCAGATTTTTTTTTTTTTTTAAATAAAGTTCGAAATTATAATTGGTCCAAGTTCCCCAAGGCAGTCCTGCACATGTTCAGTGCCGGCAAAATATACACTGCCTTTTTAAAATATATTACAAGATGAATATGGGAGAGTAATCCATCAACATATTTGGCTTGTCTGCAAGAGAAACGCAAAACCTATTGGTACTGCCTTTTGACACTAACTTTAGGATACTAATTGGAGAAGGGTTAAAGTAACTTAAAGCGTTGCATCAATTTTAAAACACATGATGATTGTAATTATCAACTTCTGATATGCTATTAATATTTGTTGTCAATCACTTGCTTTCTAGCTTACAGATCTTGTGAGAGATTACAGTGTACAAATGAAGGATGAAATGATGGCAAACCCCTCTGCCTTGCCTTGGTTTATTTCATTCGTCTACGGTGAATGTCTGCTGCAGTTTCCATTTTTCTTTGTTGGTGTTTACGCCTTTTACAAAGGTTTGTATTTACAGCACATTACAGCGTACTGTATCTTTTCTCATATAAATCTATGTCAGGCATTTTTTTAAGCACCTTGCTGAATACATCAAAATGCAGCACAGCTGAAATGAAAACCCTGCAAGATTCTGTTGCATTAAATGAAGTGAACTGGTTTACACCAGCCATTGCACTGGGCAGTTGCCCTGCTAATGCTCTTCTTAGCATTGAAGTTGCTGGTGGTTTTACTGTACATGTCGGCACCCTCTTACCCTGTACCCTACTAACGCAACACGATGCAACACAGTATGGGATTTGACAGTCCTTACGACAGTCATGACTTGGTAACTAAAGGTATTCCGTAGATTGGAGCTATTATGCAATTCAGGGAAGAAAATGTGTTCATCTGCCATGTTACAGTAGGCAGTTCAAAATTAAAAGGATATAATGTTTGCTTTTATCTTTTGTGCTTTTTCGTTTTTTTTCTTCTTTTCTAGGTAGTTGCAAGTGGGTGCGTATTCCAGCCATTATATACTCAGTACACACTATCACCACACTGCAGGCCATCTTTGCTTATGTCTTATTCCAGGACTTCACCAACTCTCCTCACCCTGGACCTGTTACTTTGGAAGACAAGCTCAAGCTATCAGCTATTTATATGCCATATTTACTCGTACCTGTACTCATACTAGTGCTGATGTTGTTTAGCAAAGAATACATGCCTGGTGAGTCTACGGCTAAATCAGGTGCTGCTCGCTCAAAAAAACACAAGTCTCACTAAAAATTGCCTGTAAACAGCCTTCTGTTATTTGTACCCAAAATGTATGATTGGACTGAAAGTACAGGGCCACCAGGCATTAATCGTGATTTCAGATTTATGGAAAGATTAGTGTTTTGTGGATCCATTCTCTACATCAGGATCATAAAGTTTTGTACAGCATGTTTGTACTGAAAATGTATTAGAATGGTAAATCACAATTGCTGCTAAAATCACTGATTTGCAATCAAAAAGTAAAATAAATTTATCAAAAGTAAAGGTGCAAAAAAAGTAACTTGGGAATTATACTGATTTGTTAAAACAATTTAATTGGAAGGCAGTGCTATACCAGACATTGTAGTTTGTGTAGAACTTAGACAAACTCAACAACAATTTCTCATAAAAGAGTGACACTTTTATTAAATTATAGAAATTATGATTCTGAAATTAATTCATGTATGGAAGGGGGCTGACTTGGGGGAAGGGTCAGCCTCGCTACCATGGGCAGCGCGCCGTATCAATACCTCTCGTCGCTAAACCCCTGGGAGGGAAACACTGAAAATCAATGCTGATTGGCTAACCAAAATGTACTGCTTTGCGTGCACGCTTGTTAAAAACATTCGAACGCTTGTAGGGCGCTTGTCGGATCCCCCGGGCGCTTAGTTCGCGCGTGTAAAAATGCACGTATTTCGACGCAATACGTTTCAAATGAATCATGTTTTACATGGTCATCCTAAGCTGCATACAGTTAGACGAATCACAAGATCGAAAAAGAATGAGAGGGGCCAGTTGCTCCATGACTTGATGCGTCCTTTGACAGCACGCTCTGCGTAGTCTCTAACACAGAATGGATCAACCACAGGACTAATTAAAATATCCAATATATTTGGATATTTTGAAGTCACACTTCCAGGGGTTACAATCGAGCAAGGCACTCTGGGAAAGAAAACAAAATGGCGCGTCGAGATCGTACACCACTGGGAACGAGGTTGGGGAAGGGTGGCATGCTGAAGAGCTTCCACTTTTCTTTTTTTTAAATGAAAATAAATGATTTTGTACTCTACTATCTGCCAATTTATAAAGATTAGGTCCATGTTATTGGTAATTTATGTTTGTACTGGACTGTACACATTACAAATGATTTCTTGGGTTAAAATAAAATGAGCAATTTATATTTGGTAAAGAGTATAATAAAATAAACCTTGTACTACAGTACAGCTCTTGTAAAAAAACAAAAAACTATTGTATTATTGTTGATTGCGTTTGATTGCGTTTCTTGTATGTGTTTGAAGTAGGGCAACAGAAAGAGCAGTGTCGTATGTTGGGTTGCACCTGTTTAGACTCGTGGACTTTGCGATTGGCTATAATGTGGTTAGAAAATGGCAAGATTTCAATGCAAGGCTTTCGGTTATGAGTGGGTATATTTTCCTGTTGAACCCCTATTAACAACAATAAACCTTTTGTTTTAAATGGGGTACCTTGACCAGTTAAACCCCTATTAACAACCATATCCTTCACTGCCTTTGCTCGGTCCTAGCGCCTCATCCAAAGACCAGTGGAGCCGAGCAAATCCACAACCATTTTGCGTTTAAAACTATAGTCTAGGACATAATTTTAAAAAAGTAACTTCAAGCGGCATTTTTGAGTAAAAGTTGGTAACACACTTCACGAGCTCATACAACCTTCAAACTCATGAACCATACAATGGATTTTTGCAATCTAGGGCCTATATATCGGTCAGATCTTTACAAACTTTACAAACAAAAGCCACACAAATGTGACCTCAATTGACTTTGACTTCCGGTTCATCCTGGAAGTTGAAGTTTTAAAGATTCATATCTCAAGAATCACTCTTAATTTAGTGATAAAGTTGACATCATATTGCAGTAGGTCCTTAAGCCTTTTTTTAACTTTTTACATTCCCAACCCTGCTAATTTGTGCATGCCAACATCAAACACCTTGTTTTTGTTTCAACAAAACTATGTCTAGTTGCATGTTCTATTTGGTTGAACATGAAGTGAGAAATTAAGGTCCACTTAAAAAAACCCAATATTCTTCCTAGATTTGTGAAATTTTTAACAATTTACATTTCCTGAATCAAGCCTTTTTTGTTCAAAGGTATTAAAACAGCACAGTACAAGTTCTTTTAAAAAACACTTGCCACAATATACTGTGAAGCTGCTATTCAAGGTGCTCGGACATCCAGATTCTCACGAAAACTTGTCTGCTCTCGAGGTCAACTTACACAGTGTATGTTTTATAGTTATAAGAACAACTAAAATAAGACACCTGTGGGACACTTTATTGCATTTTTTCAATATTTATTATTTACAAGATGATGTACCAATATCTTGCCACTGTCTCAATGGAAGGGTATACTTAATAGTTATTGTCAAAAGACCAGTATCCTAATTTTATGTTTCACAAAATATGCATACAATACCAAACCTGTGACAGTTTTGACTCTAATGGTCATCAAAGTTGCAAGAAAAGAATGAAAGAAAAAACACCCTTTTTGCATAGAATTGTGGCTTTCAGACGCCTGAGAAAGGCGTCATGCCCGAAGCCTTTTTCGGGTTCAAATAATTGGGTGAAAAATGACCTTCCCTAAAACTACATTACTTCAAAGGGTGTCGTTTCTAACAATGTTTCACAATAGCAACAGCTCCTCAGTGCTCTTTACCAATCACGTTTTTATGGTCATTAATATTTTGAGTAATTACCAAAGGTATACCCTCCCTTTATTCGACGAATAGCAAGAGTATTTAAACGGAGTAATTTTACAAGATGATATGAAGACCTTCGGCAAAACATTTAATCTAAGTTATTAAAACTATTTACATTTTATGTACAAAACATGTCTACAAGTACATTGTACATTATCAAACAAAAAGCAAACCCAGTGTGAAAACTTTTAAAGAACGGCTCTCCTATGCAATGCTGTTGTGTTCTAACCAATAATACACATGTACAAAATGTTTTGTCTAGTTTGACATTTTAAAGGTGTTTTGGCTTTTGATTGAAATCTTTTTAGATCTCGTATCTCCATTTTCACAGGGAGAGAATAGTTCCACAAGAAATCGGCACATGAGTGATACTTCACAGGCAGTGGAGGCAAACCTCAACATCCCGGGTAAGTTATGACCTTGTTGTACTCCTTAAAATATTGTATGACATTCTTTGCGTCTTGAATTTCTCTGAAAAACTGAAAATATGTCTTGCTCAAGTACTAAGTAAGTATAAAGTCTGCACATTTGAAGTATCAATCTTTTTAAAAACTGTTAAGGGGCACAAAGGCTATGACCACTTTAAAAAGATGTCACCATCTCTGTCGTGTTCACTGCATGCAAAAGTGATAATGAATGTTTCTAAATTAACCGAAATGGGGTCCAACTTGTTTACTTTCCTAGTCTTGGTTCCAAGTACGACAGCTTACCGTACATGTATTTGTACACACCTGTTGTTTGTCAACTTTTACTTGACTTGTATCCGTGAGTTTTTTAAATACGATGTCAACTCTCAGATTGTGAAAGGGTAATAGCCTACCCCTCTCCCCAACTCACACTTTCCAACCCCCCCCCCCCAACACTGCTCTCATCAAAACCTGAATTTCAACCTCATAGCTACCTCCAATATCTCCACCAAATGATAATTCATTAAAGTGATCTGCACAAGTTACACACATCTTGCCTAGGTCTAATTTCTTGTCCAATCCCCTCCTTATCAACTATATCAACTTTGCCTGTATAAATAATCGAGTGTTCTCTAAACTGAACTTGTCCTGAAAAGAATGAGACTATTTCTGTAGAATGAACTGCTCGATGAACTCATTTTGTTCTGCCTCCTCCTTCTGTAGTGCTGCTGTTTGTATCCGATATCTGTAAAAGTGTAAATGTATGTTTTAGTATTCAAATGTGGACTTTCAATCTAAAGGCTCATTTGGATTCTGAGATTTTACAGAAAAGAGTGGTTGTGTGTTTTTAATATCGATTAGCCAGACTTTTTTTTCTCTCGCGTGATTTGAGTTCATGTTTAGTTGTGTATCTTTCAGAAAGTGAAAATAGATCACCAGTCAGCTTGTTTTGCAAGTTGTTGAAGAATGTATGAAAAGAGTTTGCCCTTTGCCTTTTCTTGGCCACCATATTTTCAGTTGTATGAATACTTTGTGACTGCATAAAAGACAGGGAGTCAGGCCTTCCTTAAGTCAGCTATACCCTTTTATAACAACGATTAGGTCATGTTTAACAAGACACTCTCACAGCAACAAATGATCTCAACATTCCTTTATTCTTCCTACTGTCTGGCCATTCAATAATCGTTTTGACCATTCAACACTATTATCACATGGTTTTAATTGATGCCATGAGCCAGCTTGCATTTTGATTATTGCATTTTTTTTTCAATCACACACTATCATGTGGTGAATAACAATACAGTAGACAGTAGACACATAGTATTGTGCGTAGCTGGGCATCATCTGGGGAGTAGAATAGTTTCCATTGGCTGGTCAACTCACTAGCTAAATCGTAAACTTCATGGAAAGTACTGTAGGAGGGTTATAATTAAGGTTTGATTCACAGTTTGTCATACCTCAGAAAGAATAGGTTTCATTGACCAGTCACCATTGTTCATTTCCAGTCTGGAAAGTGACATTGGGTGATAGTTTTGTACTCCGTTGTTTCTATCTATATCAGTTGATCCGCGTCTGTTCATAACTGTGTAAAGCACTTTATGTCTAGTTTAATCTTACCTTTCTAATTGTGTTTTCTTCTCTGCTATGAGTGCTTGTAGTTGCTGCTGTTGTGCCTCTCTTTGCTTTGCAATGGACTTTAACAAGTTACGAGATCCAATTGCCTGGTAAAATCAAGCATTGCCAATTTTATTAAATTATTAATTGAGACTTGGGATTGAGACATTGCAGCAGGCAGGGCATTGACCCCTGCTCACAAGGTGGTTACCAATCTGCTTAGCATAATTAAAATATGTTGTTTTTAAGAAATACATGGTACACTCAACCTTTAAAAAAAACCTTGCACAAAATACTGGAATCAGGATCAACTGTCTATGGCTACTTCTTCATTGTTTTTTTTGCTAATTAAGCAAAACAATTAGAAGTTTCCTGTTCTACAACCTTTGGTAATTGGAAAGTCAGACGTATCCTTAATACCACAGCGATATAATTTTCACGTTCTGGGTTGCTACTAACTTTCTTCTAATCTGATTTTGGAGAAGAAAAAAATCCCTGAAATAAATGTTGCACAAAATTTCTTGTCAAAAGTATCGAACCACCAGTTGAACATTGCTATAATGTCAAAGTGAATAGTAACCCTTTTCAATGTACCATCTTTTATTCTAATTTGGGGGTTGAATAAAGAAAAACTGACTAGAGCGGGATTTGAACCAATGACCTCCGAATTTATGTGCCGGTGCTCCACCAACTGAGCTATCTAGTAGCCCTATGTTGGTGGACTCATTTGACAAAATAGGGAGTCCACCAACATGGGATAGTAGATAGTTCTTTGTTTAACCCCAGATTCTTTAAAATTTACCCAGTCAGTTTCCGTTGTGATACATTATCTTTACCTCTAATCAAGAATCATGCTTAGTCCTGCAGTACTACTCATACTATCAGTTACTAAGGGAACTCCTCCAAAACTGTTGGCCTCGGCATGGATCCAACCTAAAGATGGGCAAACCTGACCACTTTCCATCATTTGTTATTCCATACCAGGTTAATCTAAAGGGCTTTGATTCCATAGCATCGATTTGGTATTATTAAAAGCGTAACAATTACTGACTTTGTTTATTCCAACAAAGCAGTATTTTTCAAATTACTGCCAGATGTTATACCTTCATTTTCTCTTTTTCCACTTCCTTAGCAAGGGCATCTACCATCTCGATGAAGCCTCCAACGATAGATTGAAAGCCATCGATTTCTGACAAATACAAACAGAACAAATAGTTACAACTTTTAAATTTTGAATTTTGATATGACAATGTAACAGTATAACACAAACTTTGTCGTAACCAGACATTTTCATTGGGGAGGGGGAGGGGGTGAAGCGACATAATTTGGGGGAGGGGGGACTATGTAATGTATCGAACTATTCATTTTTGCATTGTTTTTTTCCTTATCTCATTTGGTGAAGTGTGGGGGGGGGGGTTATGAGGGGTGCAAGGGTTTTGAGCAAGGTGCTACCATCCCCCTGCCCCTTCTGCCTTTAGTTACACCCCTAAGGGAACAGTGACATGTAACACTAACACTAACAAACAGTCACCAAACAGGGTTTGGAACTTAACGCTGAATGTTAATTTATTCTACATAGACCATGTATCCTTTGTCAACATGCTTTATGTAGTATGAAAGAGCCACAGAGCCTGGACTTCCTGTAAGCACATGACTTGTACACCTCTCAATGGAAGAAGACATCAAATCTTTCTTACATTTATAGAGATTGCAGTCCGTTTTTATCAACTTTTGATGTGAAAAAGGGGGCCACATCTCAAAACTTGTTCAGCTGTTATTGTTAATAAGTCTTGAACTAAAGATAGCATGGTCTAGAATATTTAGAAACCTTTTTTTAAATGCCAGACAACTGGATTTGTGGACAGTAAAAACACTTCAGAACTTAAAAGCCTAGAGTGGGGAAAAGAAAAATACATTGAAAATGAAAAATAAAGAATTACAAAATCGAAATGAGTCAAAAGTCTGTTAGATTTAAAGTACATGTAGACATGCCTACATGTACTTACACTTACAATAACATTAAATGAAGTACAATGCTGCAGAATAGTTTTTTAAAACAAATGTTGGCAGTGTGTATTTTACAGGCAACAGTAAAATGATGCAAAACGATAAATCACTGGTAAATTGTGAAGCACCCTCTTTGATGCAAAAAAAACCCAGCCAAAATTAAGGTACTAAACTGCCGAAATTTCCAACACGGCTTCGTAGCAGAGACAGAGTGGTCCATCCTGCACATGTCCTGCCATTCACGAGCATTGCGGAACCGAGTCATAGTGAATTTTTTGATAATAAGTCCGCATTTCATAAGCGGTCTGATTCCCATCTTGTGACTACAAAGTCACAAGGTAAAGACATGAAAGACAGTGTTGGCGCAGAACCAGACTTAGACTAAACTTAGTAATACTAATAAGTAATAGTAATAAAGTAACATTTAATTTATCAGTAATCACACGTCACACTAAGCATTGTTCAGTCCCACAACTGTCACTGTGCATTTAAGATGGATGATATTACTTAATCTTTCTTTAATTTGTGGGCCTTTATTGTGGCTTCCAACTGTCCAAGGATTTTCCTTAGAGGGAAATGAAGTCCGAAATTGCATAGAAATTGCCGTACAGTAAAGTAGCTTTTCGGAATGTTTACCGTCACGAATTACCACCGTCACCATAGGCCTACTGCCCTCTCCCCTCTGCCAAAATTTTAGGTTCAGCCATGTATGTCTGTATGTGGTACTTTATACTTAACTTTGTCTATTTAGTGACACAATCGTGACAATACTCACTCTCAACAAACTCTTTGCATTCTTCTTTCAGTTCTGACGTTTGTTGGTGAATTTCAGGTTCTAGCACTCTTATCTTATTTAGTTCATCGAAATGTAAGCCTGCCTTGGCAACAGCTTCGTCCGCCATGGTTGGTTAGTTGTGTAAACACCACCAAAAATCAAAGTGGCAAGGAAGTCAGGAATTTCGCTGGTACTCGGGAACGTTCCAACGCTGCCTTATTGTAATATATGCATTGGCCGCTTGAATTACCGTACACCAGCTTCAATTACGTTTATGTCACTATTGAGGGCGCTATACAACACGATTCTTCACTTGATGAGGGTGCACAAAACGAAATAAACCCCCATCGCAATCGATGCTAACATGCCAAGTTGATATTCAAAACTACTCCAAAAATACTCTAAAGTCTCTAAGCCCCTTGAAAACAAATTCAATGTATTTTCGGACAACTAAACTTCACATTTCTTTTTAATTTTTTATAGGTCAGCTGTTTGGAATTTTGCTTACCCCAATTGCCATACTCAAGGCGGTCGCAGTTTTCACTCCGAAATAATACGCCATAAAACCCACCCGTAGCCTATACCGTACACACTAGCACTGTGCGTTGTGTGTATCACATCACACCGCACGACACCCGTACTACTACTGTGCGCAGGTCATCCGCACTCGTATTACTCACCGCATGCGGAGGCCGTCAGGCCGACCACACATAACAGAGCACACGCACACTGGCTGCACAGTGTAGTGTGTACAGTACATACAGACACCCATCCTTGCTCCATACATCATCATGCACACAGCTCGGGCAGGTTGCGCCGCGCAAAGAAAAGTACACACAGCTCGGGCGGTACAGGTATAATAGCGCCGCGCAAAGAAAAGTATTAATAATTGAAAACAAAATTTCAACGCCTTACTCAAGGCTACTTACCCCAGAAAAAAAAAACCTGAAAGTGCTTTTTTCAAAACCGCCCTTGCTGCTATAGTTTATTTCATTAATCACTCCTCCATAATAATATTTCCAAGCCAAATGGGACCAAATTTAAAGTCTAAATCTATCAAATTTCCTTAAAAAGTTGAAGCACAGAACCCCCAAGTGGTTGAAACTTGTCATAATTGCACATTCTATTAATTGAATGTCCCCCAAAACGGAGTGTTATTATTTTTTTTAGGGCATACAAATTAATCAGTTTGACGCATAATGTTTGCCTGTTTCGTGTGGTGCACCCTGTTGTGGATTCATCACACTAAATAAATTCCCATCAAGCAGCAACATTTTTTTTCCTCAAAAAATAAAGAAAAAAGTTGTTTTTCTCTCAGCCTCTTGAAAACCAATCGAATCTATTTTCGGACAACTAAATTTAAAAGCTCTTTCCCATCCCTGAAAAAACGATTTTTCCCCCAAACCGACTTGCTGTAAGATTCTATGGACAGAGGGCTTTCCCAAGCTAAAAAGGACCAATTTTAAATAGCCTAAGTCTATTAAATATTTTCAAAAGTTGAAGCACAGAACCCCCAGTTAGTAGTAACTTGTCACAATTACACAATCTTTTGCATGACCCCCAACCCCCAACCCCCAACCCCCCAACAAACAAACAAACAAACAAACACCCCAACAAACAAACACCCCAACATCCCCACACAAAACAACCACGTTATTTTTCGAAAGAAAGTGAGGGCATACAGCTACTTGAGCGAACTTTTTTTACGGGGACGTTATTTAAACTTGTTTACAATGTGTTTGTTTATCATATAGTTTTGATATTTGTACACAGATTTGTTCGATCGTTCCAAAGTAAGCCCCAACCTCAAGGTTTTGACAAACTAGACACACTTAATTCTGCGGTTGACTGCATGCGTCTCTCTATTATAATAATGCCAATACTTTGACGTCATGAGTGGAATGTTGCTTTGACATGACGTAATATATGAGTAATGACGTATAAAAGGCCTTTTAGCGAATCTTTGTGAAAAGCACCGGAGAAGTGTAGGCCTATTCAAACTTAATGTTTTTTTCACGCAAATAAAATCTGTTCAATCTTATGTGAACTCAATTTCCTTATTGACTGAAAACATTTTATATGAATTTCTGCACAGATCACTAGTTGCTGTGTTCGTTCAGGCACCTGTCCCGTGCTTCCCTTTGTTCCGCCACGGCTTAAAACAGGCATTTTAAACTCACAATCACAACAAACCTACACAGTGAAGACATACTGACCTCATGAGGTGTTTAGTTACATCATGTTGACGTTTATTTCACAACACTTCAATAAAACTATGATTCTTTAATCCCTACATCGTTAAAGGCTTGAAAAACAGTCTACCATTTAAATGAAAATGTGATTTGTGTATCATAAAAAAATCTTTTACTAAAGGAAGCTCAACCGATTGCGAAGTTTTCTTATTGAGGAACGACAGTGTTTGATTTCCAATTATGGGGTTGTGAATCCATGTCTAACTTTAAGTTTATGTACATTTTTTAAATGTTTACCAAAAGTGATCATGACCACTCGATACAACGTATATGTTTGACTAAAACGTCGAATTAGGCATGAGTAATATCACATTTATCTCATATTTATATTATAAACTGGATTAAAATGAACCTCGTTATAGTCATAATGTATGTTTGTGCCATTAACCGGGTGTCTTGAACGTTTTGGGTTATAAATGACAGAAGAATTATACGATTGCTCCAAATATCGGCCTGCTTTGGGTTTACTCATTGCAGAGGGCCAGTTATTGTTTGGGAAGTAATTCTCTTGGTTACTGCCTTTCCAGTCAGCAGTGGTGATGTGTCCCTCTAAATGTTTTAAAGTGTTGTCGTGGTTTTGGATGGGTAAAAACCTACCGCTGGCGATAGTGCTGATATTTTCTCTCGCATGAGGGCGTTCGCTGGGACTGGAATACTCCCGAACCTGCATTTCGAGATCGACTCTCGGAGCTGGGGTGTGACGTTCACCATTGTACCCGAAACAGTCGCAACACGATGAGCAAGGTATATCGCCTGTAGATATTTGTGGGCCTACGATATAGCAGAGAGAACCAAATAAGAAGGTGCTGTAGGCCCAACTGGTGCTCATGACAATCATGAAGAAGATTCCAAATTGGGTGTAGCCGTATACGGTAGCCGGCATGACTAAAGCACCGGCCACGAAACTTGAAAGTGCAGCCACGGAGATGGCGCCTGACATTGTAGAGAGGAAGTACAAAGTGCGTCCCTTGCGGTCATTATGGGGCGCCATTCTATATGCAACACCGTAATGAACGGTAAAGTCAACTGACAACCCAACGGATAGAGTTATAACAGTGGATTCAACAATATTCAACTCCCAACCCAGTAACACTAGAGTACCGACGGTAACAACAACTGCACTTGTGATGGTTACCATTGCATTAACAGTCAGTATAATGTTTTGAATTGAGAAGAAAAGAATAACAGATCCAATACCAAGAGTAACTAGCATGGACATGGTTGTCCCAGAGGCCAAACTTCTCTGAAGATCATAAAAGCCAATGTCAATTGTAAAAGGAATGAACCAACCGCCTTGGAGAGTCTCTGGGGCCGATTTCAGTTGTGTTTCAACCCACGTGTTTGCCCGAGTCCACAGCTCTTCGTTGAGCGTGAACAGGAGGCTTTGCTTGTAGCTCATTGTAAAGGGTAAAGTGATGACTCCTACGGTGGAGTTGCTTTTCTTGAATCGTACATTTGGGACGAGGCCGGTGTTGTGGAAGCGATCGAGGCAAGTTCCAAAGACGGACGGCGAGTAAGGGAACGTGGACTGACCACAACAGGGAGCCGCATCTTGCCCAATCACAGGGTCAGTCACACAAGGGAGTTCCATCAAGATCTTGACGTTCTCCATGAAACAACTGTATGGACCGTTTGAGTTGAAGAATGGCTGGTTCCGCAGGTCAAGGCAAAAACTAAGCAGCCATTGTTGATCAGACGGGCTGGAAAAACTAAAACTCTCTTGGGGTGCAAACGTCCCCCCATCGTCTGGATCCCACCAGTAGCCATTGTCAAGTGCGTCCACGCCCCACACGATGTAGCCAGGAACGTACGGCCTGTTCTGCGAAAATGCAAACTTTTCCTTATATACAAAGTCATATTGTTCAAAATGGTGTGAGATGATGAACAATTGATTTTCCCCAGCACTCGGTAGTTGGAGGCCAGGTTTGTAAAATATTACCACAGCGCCCCCAGCGCCTAGAAGAAGGAACACTATTGTCCATAAGTATCTGAGCTTGAACACAAACGAGGGCAGTGCCTCTTCAAAGAACTTTCTGACAAATTTGACTAGTCTCTGTCTACACGAGCTCTGTCCGGGTTTGGGGTTTCTTGGGTCATCTTGATTGTCCTTGGTGGAACAGATCAACGGGGACACTTTATGCTGCAGTACAACAAATGCTGGCATGAGTGTTAGTGTTAAAATAAAATTCATAAGTATTGCTGTACCAGCGAAAACCCCAAAACACTTTACTGCTGTGATGTCGCTGATGGTGCTTGCATAGAGTGCTGAAGCTGTGGTAAAACTCGTGACAAACATGGTGGCGGTGGCGTGACGAAGAGTCTCCCGCGTGATAAACACCAGATCTCGCCCCTCCATTTCCATTTTACATTTTTTCCAAAGGTCGATGAACACGAAGGCGTCGTCTGCCCCAATCCCAATGATTAGAACTGCGGTCAATATGTTACTGAAAGGGAAAAACGGCCGGGCGAAAACTACAGTGTAGAAAAAATATGCCATCAAAAATGAAAACACCATGTTGAGAATTGCTGCTAATGTTACAATGAAGGTTCCAGTGTACAGCCAGATGAGAGCAAATATTACTGCACTTCCAATGCCAAGATAAAGTGAATCAGCAAACAGCAGTGTTGCAAATAAAGGATACTTGAGGGAAAATTCTATTGCTTTCAGCTGTGTGATGCCGTCGGAGCAGGCGCACCAATGGAGGTTATCCCAGTAAATAGTCTCGAGAGCGGCTTCTTCTGAGGTACTGATGGGGAAAAACACTACCGTCACTTCGGCTTTCTCTACGGTTCCATTAGCGACGATAGTCTCGCTAAACTCCCAAGGTAGAAGGAAGAAGAGTATTGTATGGACTGCATAGTCGTGCTGTGCACACTCTGCAGGTACGCTTGAAACGTCGACAGAGTCTTGCAACTCTGAACGAGTGCGTCCGTGGAAGAATGGCGCACATTGTCTCAACAGCGATACCACGAGGGTGACGTCGTTGTCCTCAATTTCATGGCATGATGCCTTGTCCGACAGTAATGCAACATAGTTGCCGATGGACCAGGTACTTAAGCAATGTCCTTCCTGGTGACAGAGGCAGTTGGAGTTGTACTCTGGGTGATGTGTGACAAAGTTTTTGTCTGCGGAGCAAACCGATCTGATACCTTCCGTTGACAGAATATCGACCCCATCTACTCCCTCGAAAACAATTTTGGGAAATTGTTCATTCCAGTCCCCTGCAAGAACAAAACAAATAATATCAACGTATTACTTAAATATGTCAAGGGTCTACATTGTGTGCAGTTCGTGATAATTGTGCATATATTTCAAAGAACGTAGACCTATTTAGTGTGTGAAATGGATAACCGTCCTCCATAAAGTTGATTGACCCATAATGTCTTTGCTAACGACTGAATAAGGCGTGACATAGTTTAGTGTAGAGCTACAATGTTTACTCGAAGCTTTGTGTCACATTGTGTCTGTTGCATCAAGGACAATCTTCATAGAGAAAAGAACTGTCACTCGTTTAGGGGATGTACAAGTTTTCAAGAAGACGTTTTGGCTAAAAGAGAAAAAGCCAAAATCCAAATACATAGTGAGGATTATCTAATAACGTCGTCACCCTACTGGAATCTCTTAAATATTCAACCAAAGGTGGGTGTGGCCGTATAAATATACGTACGCAAACCTGCAAAATATTTTTCATTTGGAAGATGCGTTTATTGACACCACCCATCATTTTAAGGGAGGGTAAGCCGTTGGTCTTTACTCCAAAAAATAACGACCAAAAACGTACTTGATAAAGAGCACTGGGGAGCTGTTGATATTATAAAGCATTGTTAGAAATATCCCCCCCCCCTTGAAGTTTGTAGTTTTCTAGAAAGGGGTAATTTTTCACCAAAGAAATTGACATAGTATCATTCTAGATGCACCAAGTTTTTACTTATATATATTTTTTTTACCCATTATTTTCTTGCAACTTCGATGACTAATTGAGAGCTCACGTATTCACAAGTATGTTATTTTAATGCATATGTTGAGATACACCAAGTGAGGATACTGGTCTTCGACAACATACCAAAAGTACACCATGCCTTTAAAGCATCCATTTTGGAGATGGCTGACCATTATGCAAATATGGTTACCCGAGTAATAGATCGGGACCCAATTTCATAAAGCTGCTTAAGCAGAAAATGTTACTTAACAGTTGTCTGCAAGCAGAAATGAGCAGGAAACCAGTCACAAATTGTACACGTGACATGGTAGTTTGGCTGGTAACCTTCTTCTGGTAAGCATATTGTTAAGCTTAACTACTTTTGTGTTTAAGCAGCTCTATAAAATTGGGCCCGGAGGTGAAAATTGTTTCTCAATAATTTCGAGTAATAGTGAATACCAGTAGTTTTCGTTTTCGTTTTCGTTGCTCGCAATCATGTTGTTGCAAACTTGAACGACAAACTTGTAAATGTTGGCTTATTAGTTTTGGGTCTATTAAACTAAAACATCACTTTATCTTTCTGCAAAACTGCTAAGGTTTCTGTGAGCGTATTTGACATTAAAAAATTATGCCTCTTTCTTGAAATTCCTGTCTTCATCCACTTTGTAGTCTTCAAGCTACGAAACAAGAACGAATCAATGGCACTTGGTTGTGGTGAGGAGAGGACCAGTTATTTCATAAAGCCAACGAGCACTCAGCACAATTTCCAAGTTCATTCACTGCTTAATGAATAAGTATGTTAAGCCTGGGTTCTTGCAAGCGGATAAGCATGTCTGCATGAAGCAATTCAAACCCATCAAATCTTCCTAATTGTTTGTGAAATTCACTTATAATGTTCACACACATTTCTCCCTAAAAGTATAAACGAGCACACAGATTTGTTAAACAACTTTATGAATTTGGTCCTGGATCACAGTGTGTGGCTTTTGCCGCTCCAGCTAAAGGCTACACCAACAGACGCAGTAAGAATCTAGACAGGGCCCGAGGAGATAGGCTGATATGAAAAGTAACGCATTTTGATTAATACTTACACAAAGAAGCGCCAAAATGGATTCCCGATATGGAGTTGTTGGTTATTGGCAGCGGGTCATCGGCTCGATTGCAGGCGAGGGCGTCACTCAACGATGCAACATTTCCACCGCTGGTGGGTACAGTAACTTGCGGAGTTAAGTAGTCATCCGAATGGAACAGCGTGTTACTAAAGCTCTTTAGACGAGCTGAGATGACTGTACCTCGAGCCTCAAAACCCTTTATGATAAAGAAATGTACATGTACTCATTTTGTTTAATCTAAAGGCATCACTTAACAATTGTTATTGATGTTTAAAATTATGAAGCTATGGTGAAGAGGGATTTGGGTAATACAAATGAAGACAGTTATATGGATGATTTCAATTGATGGTAGGTTTGCCTCGATAGTCGATACTTGGCTAGGCCAATTAAGATAGGAAGAAAAAACAATGAGTAGCGAGTAAAATTGTCATCGGGTTAAAACAAATCAAAGCCTTATGGATTGTGATGTATGGTCCATACCAATTTATGTGTTGAGCTCAGGTATTTAGAGCATATAAACATAGAAGATCTTTGATAATCAGAAAATAACAGTAATTACTCCACAAGGCTGGTCCAGAACGCCCAACAATTTTGACGCGATCGGAGAGCACCCGGAGATAGGGTCATCTCAAAGATAGTGTTTCAGAAGTCATTTTAATATGTTGGTGTTTTTAGTTTTTACCTTAACGGGATCCAGGAAATCTGGTATGTCATACAGTGTGAACGCCATGGTGCTGTATGCAGCTATCATAGCGAATATGATGATGCAAATCACGTACCAGAATCGAGACAGGATTGTTGCGTACCTAAAAAGGGAACATAATATAAATATGGAAGTAAAGATTGTGGCTAATAAATATTTAGGGGAGGATGAGCAGCAAACCCATAAATACATACTTCCATGTACCTCAATGGATGACCTCTTTTACAGCGGACCTGTACTGTGTCCAGGTCACACTCCCCTACAATCAAGTGGCAAATGAGCAACAGTGGAATGTTTATTTCAAAGGATCCAACAACATGTGGAACTACAACAACGGCTAGAGCATTACCACATTTGACTAATCAATCGAGTTAAAACCTTGCGTTCACCTGTAGTAAATTATAATACATATGTTAGGCCAATGAGCACGACTTACTAGAGAAGGTGGTGCCGCAACCCATACAGTTAACTATTTATGCTTGTATAGGCGATGCGACCCAGGAGTGCAGGGTGGCACCAAAAAATTGGGCAAAACAGTAAGAAAAAATAATTGGAAAGAGAAAGCAAGAAAGTATTTTCACTCGGTGCTAGAAATTGGTACTTTTTATCTAAGATGTGTTTATGTCACTCACAAAGAAGGATTTTTCTGGAATGTGAAGTTTTTGTACGGTACCTCATCCCCGCTTCATCCAAATTTCTTTGAAATAAAACGTGCAAGCTCTCAAAGAATGGAAATACTTTGTGTCAATCGACTGGACCCTATATAGACATTGCATATTTGCTCATTTTTCATACCCCGAAATATTACGTGACACTAAAGGCAATATAAATCTTTGTGTAAACATGTTTTTTGACTGTACAAAATGTCTACATTAAGGCAAATGAACTGCGAGGCATGATCTTCAAAGCCCTCCCCTCAGCGAGTAACCCGGAGGGTGGGTATTCAAAGAAAGGTTGGTGCGCAATAAGCCTTGTGCACCCTTTGCCTATTCCCGTCTGAGTGACTCCAGCAGTACAAATTCTACATCAAGGTAGTAGCAAATAATGCAGAACTTATTTATACGTTCACTTCCATACCCTTGCTCGGTGGTTTTACATTGATGTTCTGATTGAGAACCATACTGTTCCCATGCATGGTTGAATAACCACAAGCTTAGCCACTGACGACTTACGTGTTGCATATTCCAGTTTCATCTTCCTTGGTGTCTGTTCCTCCATTATGGTATTGTTGTGTCTTTTCAAGCGATGGCTTTCTGTCACTGATCATCGATGATGCCATACTGCTTTCACTAGATGAAACGAAAAGACTACAAAAAGCTCCTCCAGCAGAGGTTTTAGGATCATAAAGAGCACCTCGTCATCTCTATCATGCGACTCACTGGTAAATGTAACTACAAAATGTAACTGTGCCCATGACTTGTCTGGGCGGAAGTATTGACATACCACTGACGCCTTGAGTTCTACGACTGATGAGGTGGGGCTGCTTGAACAAATTTGCTCAAGCGAAAGTTTCTTGACCTTAATTAGCATACCGGTAACAATGGAAGACGATGTGTCATGTCTTCCATAGTACAATCCTCGTGATGGGCGAGGACAAATATAAGTAAATATGAACATGCAGAAGTTTGTCGAACTCCCGTAATAAGGAGGTCACTTTCCTCATTCAATCATATTCGGTGTTCCATATTTCAACCACAAAGTCATGTAAACAAATTAAAGGGTTCAATAACAGAATTTCGAAAGAACCCTTTTCCCTGGCTTTCCAATCGCTTTTTTTATCCCAATGTCAATTCCCCCTTCACTTGCAAGCGCCACTTTCCCCAATTTTAACCAAATACCACGTCAAGTTGATGCGCTGTAACTTCACACCACAGTGGTAATGTCTGAATGCCTTTACAATAATTGTCGTACTAAAAAAAATCTGTGAAGGAGGCCGGGTGCACAAACGTTACTTTGTTCAAATCACTTTTCTGTCATTATTTCGCAACCCATTTATGATTGCCCGAAGTTGTAGTTAGTTAGTGTAAAATTGTTTGTGTGGGTTAAAGACATCATTGGGTGGGGGAGGGGGGGGGTCGATCTCGTTTAGGGTAGAAGGGGCTATTAGCTGGGTACGCCAGTTTTTGAGTGTGATAGTTTTTGCTTGTGCTCAATCAGTGCCCACTGTAATGTAGGTACATGTTGGTCTCACTTTGATTTTACAATCACAACGATGCCCATTGCAAAAAAAGAATCTAAATAAGTTTTTTTTAAAGTGTAGTTAGGGCCTAAACTAAAGTAAATTTACCTCTCCAACTCTTTAAAACCGCGTGTAAAAATGTTTGCTTTCTATATTTCTGTAAAATAAAGCGCGCGATGTGTTTCACATATTTTACATACAAAAATTGGTGTATAATTCTTCGGCCCACCGCAATTGGTTTTAGCTTGCCTCCCGACCATTGCTAAGTGTCTCTATGACGCAGTGCCATTTGATGTTATTTTACTCTGTTGATTCCCCCTAAATAATCATTTCCCCCCAACCCCCTTCCCTACCCAGCAAAAAAAACCCACCCAAACCAACAAACAAATAGCCCGGCATCGTCACTGTTGTGACGCACGTGTTTACCGTAACCAAGCGTTGCCATCCTATGAATTATTCCATTGAGTTCACTACAGCAAGGTGTAACCTTGCTGTTGTGAAGACTAGACAACAGTGGCGAGAAAAAGACATAACAGAAACTGTCCTAGTCCCAAGGCAATTTTCGTAATTATAGCAAGCTTATCTTAGTTTCCACAGAAATAGGCCTGTATGAAAAATCCGTTAGACATCATCCAGAAAGTGCAACCATTTTCAAAACTCACTCTGTTCAAAGAACGTTTTCCAGATAGATGCATCTTGGAAATAAGAGTTGTAAATTATAATAGAACTATAGAGGGATTACTCTAATTGCACACACGTAACCGCGCTGGCCCACCATGGGTTCGAATTCTTAAGGGTAAATTACAAACAAATATCCTTTTTCAAAAATTTGTAGTGTGAACTGGTGTGTGACCTGCGTTATACGATGGGTCAGCACCATTTTCTCAATAGCCAAAAATGTCTGGCCGCGTCACGTGGTTGTGTACGCCCTCTAGTTCTATACATAACTCGATGATCTTGGAGCACAGACAAAACGTCACTAAGTAGCTGTGCAAACATTCAGCGGAAAAGGTCGTTATATTTAATCTTATTGTTAAACATGAAAGCATAATATACCTTCATCACGAGTGCTCAAAATCGGCCTTGCAAAAAGGTCTGTCTGTTGGATCTTACTTTTGGGTTTGGTTACTTTGGGTTGAAACCAGTCTCTGCGCGGGGGGGGGGGTGTCATTATCCTTAATATTAACGTATTGGATGAAAGTCAATGGGTATGATCGAAGCTTAAATTGCTGAAAGTTAATGCAACTGGGCCCGCCCAATGGCACAGGAAGCTTTATTGATACTTTTGAGTGACTTTAGGCACACACTGGAGAGTCGAACGCTACACACAGAGATATTCTTGTATTGCTGCTTACAAAACACTGCCCCCCCACAGAAAAAATAAAAATCGCGGCAGTGCTCACAAAAAGAAAAAGACAGAGAAGAGAGAAAAAAGAGGAAAATGCTTCTGCAGCCATACAGAATGGTGCCCCCTGCAGCACCCCTTTCAAAATAAAAGCATGACCCCTCCCCCACTGACAAACCCATTTCCCCAGGGCCCCCTCACTTAAAAGCAATGCCCCCCCCCCGAAAAAGTCATGGCTATGCCGCTGCTCACTCGTCTCTGTAGAAGAAGCGTGTTCTCAAAATTCTTGATTACAAAATGCAACAAACACGTACTGAATAGTATCTGGGCGTCCCGTCTTTTGGACAATGGTGTTTGGCCCCAAAGATCATATAAAAGACTTTTCCATCAGCAAAGGAAACGATGAGCATTTCACACGAAATTAAACCAATGTTTTCTAGCTCTCATTGCTTTCGACATCTATTTATTTTTATTTTTATTTCACAAAAGCTGACTTTATTAATAGTAATACGTTGGACGTAGCCTTGATTTCGTACACATTTCTGAACGGTCTCCACAACTGCAGATTAACACACTTCGCCATTCGCATGTCAATGTCGTCCAGTCAATATAGAGGTTGACCCACCGCTAATTGCAAAATAATATTTTTTTTACTGATATGCATTTCAGATATGTCCCCAGAACACCACACTAAAAGTCTACTTTAATATATTTAGTGGAAAGGCTTCAAATTTGCATAATATGCAAATAAGCTGTCGCCCTTATTTTAAAAAAAGCTGATTCCTGGCTATAACTCTGTTTCTAAGCATCCAATATTGATAAGCGAGTGTCTAGGCCCATGTTTTCAGGGTAAGTAAATATTATTAGCACATTTTTTTGATTAATTGTTTGCATGAAAATAAGTGAAATATGCTATTTAACTGCCGCCATTGCAAAAAACTTTTGCAGTAATTTTGTATCTAAGCATCCAATAATAACAATTGAAGTGGCTAGACCCTTGTTTTTATGGTCAGTGATTGTGATGAGCACAATTCTGGATTTTCTGCATGTATAGAATTATGTTTAATATGAAATTTAAGTGGCACCATTATCTGCATATAAAAAAAGACGCTTTCTCCGCAGTTGGCATAACTCTTTATCTAAGCATCAGATCATGATAACCAGGGTTTTTAGTGTATTTCTGGGTTAATCTTGGTGTTTGGTGTTATGCGTTATCATAAATAGCTCTTGCTTGGCACTTATTGGTGTAGCACCCCGCCTTGCAAGTGGATCTTAAGATCTAAAGGAGTTCTAGTGGACCGGGTGAAAGGTCAGTTTGTACTGGGAGTAACTGACCCTCACTGCCTTATCCTCATTCTCCAAGGAGTTTCTTAGGAGGCAAATGAATCGTTGATTGTAAGCTTGGTTTGAATCTCAGCAAATATGGCAGAGAGCAATCCTAAATTCACTGTCACCCCACAAACACTTCTCAGTGACGTCTTACAATACCAAGCAGACAATTTTGACTGTGAAAAAGAATGGTGATGAGCTCATTGTTCTAGATAATGAAGAAGTCAATAACTTCAGCATGAATTATCATCTCCTTCCTTAGTTCTTACCAGGCAGTAAACCAACATGTATTGCAGTCAATGACAACCATGTGGTAGCAGTTGGTTATCATTATAACAAGGCAAAGATCTCTTCAGATGGATCACTCATCCAAACACTGCCTGCTGCAGAGATTGTAGGCCTACTTGACTACCTAACAACAGCAACTCAACTACTCCTTCTTTAGTTCCAGGACTATTTGACCAGTGAAGGTAACATTTTGTCTGACACAAGCCCCACCCCTTCTCCGATGTGTGGCATCCGTGATCGTCTGACAGTCTGTGTGGCCCTCGAAGATAAATGTTGTTTTCCCTTACCTGTTTATCTCATATAACTAACACGTGTGTGACAAATACTTTGAAAAGTTTGCCTACAATGCCATAGCAGACGTTGCATGGCGTCTACATCTAGCAGTGTCCTATATTGGCAGTGGCTTAACTAGAGTCAAACTTCTGGGGACACACGAGGTGTGCCATTTTTTAGGCGTGCACTTTATGGAAAATGAACTGTAGCTTTCCAACTGGCGTATTTACCCGACATTTAAAACATTTAGATCTTTCTATTGTTATGTTGTGTGCAAATTGGATACCTTAGTATCCAAACCAATATATTTTAGAAATTGGAAGTATCTGTATATATGGCCACTTTCCAAAGGGCTCACTCTTTACTTAGTACATCCATTCGACAAGTTATCCCACAACCAATGAGAGAGGCAAAAGTCAATGGCATTAAACCTGGTAAACTGACTGAAGACCCTGGCAGCTATGGGCCCATCTCACTCCTGTCCACATCATACAAATTATTTGAGCATCTCCTACTTGCCAGACATTGACCTCCAGTAGAACCCATTCTGCCTAACACGCGAGCAGGCTTCTGACCTGGTAGAAGCTGTGCCAATCAAGTTCTAGCTCTCACTACATTAATGGAGACTGGCTACAACAAGTTCTTAAAACAGGATTGGCCCTCATCAATCTCTCCTCAGCTTTTGACACCTTTTGGCGACATGGCCTCTACAAGGCCTCGAAGATCTTTAAATGTCAAACCAAAATGCGAGTCATGCAATCTAAGATTGCGAGTCACACTTGGTGACTGGTTGAGCTCTATGAGGACGCTAAATGAGGAACTTCCTGAAGGATCTGTCTGAGCTTCAATGCTTTTCAACATCTATGTGAGTTACATGCCAGACACCACCTCCAGGAAATTTGCTCAACTATGCTGATGACCTTGCTCTTGCCACCCAACAGATTTGGAGGGCGTCAAAGGACCCCTAATGCAGGACCTAAAAATATGGCAGACTATATTATCACCTATGGGCGCCTCGGCCCAAATTCTTCCATGACCAGGTATACTGCTTTTCACTTTATCAACCGTTTGGCAAGGACAGAACTCCGTAGTCTTGTTTTGGGGCAAACCAGTCAAGCACGACAACACACACCTGAAACAAACATCCAAACAAGTTGGCAGGCACGAGTTGAATCAAGTGCTCATACTCTACACACTACAAGCCTTGCCCTGGTGTACTCAACATAATTATAATGAGTACTTTGCACCAATATGGGCTGACAGCTGCCATACGAAATGAGTGGACACCATCCTGAACTATCTCGGGTACTATTTATATCTCTCATATCAATCTACCTGGTATACACAGGAAAGAAAAGATGCTGACAGAACTTGGATGCATTGAAGCCTGCCGAAGCACAATGACCTGAACATTCTGCGGAGAATTAATAGGCCTAAAAACCAAACCATTCTGGGTTACTAAAGATACCCTTGAAGATGTCAGTTTTGGCCCTCATCGAAATTTCAAAATCTCTAGGCACATGTATATGTTGCCAACAAAGACTTTGTCAAGGATCCCACAGAAGAGGTCACAACCTTCCCCAACAACAGGATGCGGACCCTTCACGCAAGACCAACTAAACAAAGGGAAGATGACAGACTGCCCTGCGTGTGACTCCGGGCATCCTTTTACTCTAAATTAGACTGTCCAGCACATCATCAACAGCTCTTAGGTAAGGCACCCAACAATTCCATAGCTTTTGACCTGGCTGTCTTAACTAACATCATACGAAAGAAGAAGAAGACTATTGCCATTCGTCTGTGTTAAGCTGGTGCCAGCATTGTCTCCCAAGAATGTTGTAGTATGTTATTGTTATCTGTATACAGTGCTGCAAAAAACAGTCCACTGATTGGGAATGACAAAGATAGAATGCAACAGAAACTGTGTGCAGTATGCTACTGTAGCCCACAACATCCACAATCCTGCTAGCTCTTCGTGAACTATGTATACATTTGATCAAAAGCAAAAAGAGAGCTATCTATTGTCGAGGTAAAAACAAACACATTTAGTTTGTATGCTAATAGCTGTAAATCACATTTTTACAGTACGTAGAAACATTCATGGCGCAAGTGATTTCACCGCTTGAGGGCGCGCTTGATACGACAAGGCTTGTGCTGAAATTACCATAAGATTGATGTTGTGCCCCTGAAATCAATGCTAAGTTTTTCGGGGGTTTTCCAATTAAAGTTATTTTTACTGGGTAAGTAAAAAACGGAGGTTTATCCATTATTATATAGGTTAGTCTAGATCCACGAAAATAATACTTTTTGTTGTTTACTCATTATAAAACATACATGTCTCTTTCCACCTTTTTGGGGGAGATACATTTTTTTCGATAAACATGTGGTTGGCAATATGGATGTAATGTTACGTGTTAAATATCTCCATGAACCAGGATTTTTTTCGGCCACTCAGTCGCTCCATTTGAGCGGATGCATATGGAGATTTGAGATTTGTAATGATATTTTCTAGTCATGAGTTATGCGAGTATTCCATGTTTGTTAATTATACTCCTTTATGTTCCTGTATTAAAGGGGCACACCGGCTTCGTTGGGCTATTTGGGCTACAAAATAGGCTAACATATGCCTTCAAAGGTCTTCCAGGAACTGAGAAGAACGGTTCCTAAAAGAAACCATCAAATTTTGCCGTTTTTGAGCATTTTTCAAAAAACGAAGGTCACGTGATTTATCCGAACCAAAAAAGTGGTTCGGATAAATCACGTGATTTTCGGAGTTAGTTTTACTTCCAGCCGTAAACAAGTAAATTACTGAACCAAATTTAAATCTGTTTTTTTAAAATTATTCATGAGTATTTGACAAAAGAGACTATGTATTCAGATCATTGATACAATTTGTAAATAATGATGAAAAATCGAACGTAAGATTCGCATTCAGAGAGTCCGTGCAACCGAAGCGTGTTTTACGGCGCACCAGCATGGGAGCTAGCGGAACGTAAACCTTGGGGCATATCCCGTACAGCCGGTGCCGTGTCTCGTGGGGCCAGAGAGACAAGCCCCGGGGCATGAACTCCCCAGCTTGCCGGTCTAGCCGTGAGCGTGGGAGCTTGTCGGAGGGGTAGGGAGCCAGACCAACAATTACGGTTTTTGTAGGAGGGTTTTAGTCTGATACCCCTAGCTATTATCCCCCAACTATTGCAACGTGTTGCCTGCGCTACACACGTGGGACGACGACGGGGAATAATTATCCCATACAGCTGGTCTACTTCTATGATAGCTGCACAATGTCCACCCCCCCCCCCCCCAACAAAAAAAATTGCTGCTTTTGCTGGCTTTCCCTTTGGATTTATCGTGTGTTTTTTTTTTTACTTTTTACTTTTCGTTGGACCACCTTCTGGGTGTTTTTCCTTGCGATGTTTTTTGTACCGATCCTTGGATGTCGAAGAAACGTTCTCCATTACTGCAAGTACGTACACAGAATATAGTACGTCGCCGTACACAGAATACAGTTTGGGGTTAGTTGTCGCGGTCGTAACCAATAACTGTTTCAATGGCAAGTTCAACCGAAACAGTTATTGGTTACGACTGCGAGCGGACTTCGACTAGGACTGACCATAGAGCAAGGAACATTGCTCTTTGGACTGACGTCCGTTCATGTCACTGATCTTTATTATACTGACGTATAATAGAGATCAGTCTATTTTTTTATTTACCCGTGAATTTGTGCTTGATGGATATGAAGTCTGTATAATTATTGATACATAAACAGAGCACCAGTCTACTTACAACATTGCGCATCATTGTCACGTAAATTTGACAGTTGCAACGGCTGGAAAAGCGTATAAGCTGACCTTTGACCGCGTTTTGTTTTTTTCACATTTTTCGTTAATTACGTGATATTTTGATGATTTTTTTTCACAACAACCATTTAAAAATTGTTGTCTGTCATTCCACATCACAATATAAGGTAAACAGTAAGCCGGTGTGTCCCTTTAACAGTTACAGAAAGAGAGAAAGAAAGAAAGAAAAAAAAAGAAAAAAAAGAAAGAAAAAAAAGAAAGAAGAGCGGGAGAAAGAAGTGGAGAAAGAAAGAAACAGAGAAAATGAAACCCATTCAATAAACCAATGAAGAGCATTCTACAACCATATGCTTCTGTAAAGTTCATTATCAACCAGTAGAAACATCTCCTCACATAATGCCCTTGGTGTATGCTCCATTCGGGAAAACAAATGGCCCTTGGGCTTCGCCCTCGGGCCATTCGTACCCACGAATGACGCACACCTCGGGCATTATCCTATGTCAAGAAAAAACATCACTTGGGCTCAGAAATCATTCTGACTCTTTCCACACACCAGATCTGATGGATTAGGTGTGGGGTATCAAATGACAAGATGAATAAAATTCAAAAGATTCAAGTGGATTTCTATTAATGTAGAGAAGGCATTCTTCTGTGACCTTTTGAAAACAAGAATGAGTATTCCTATGTTGTCTAATAGTATAAGCCTACCCTAATATACCCACACTATAAACTGCAGGAAGTTCATCAAGTGTAGAACCGTTTTGAGTGTAATGCAGGCCACCCACTGCCAAAGATAACAGTTACGGGTACTTATTGCAAACCGTTTTTACAGTGTGTTTTTGTTGCACAGCTATTCCAAACTTTGGCTTCTAAACAAAGCCGTCGATAGTTTTACGCAACGCTGTGTTAAATGAAGAGGTTGCGTTCGATAATGGTTCAACAGTGTCCATCGTTTTGTATCTTTTTTCGACATCGATTGCACTCGGTAATCAATAATAGAACTTAACTGGCCAGGTGTAACAAATACAATGTAAAGTGAAGGTGGGCTCTTTACGTTTGTACAAACTCATCTAAATAGACCACCATTCTATGTCCGGTTTGTTCCACACTCCATGCGAAAAATCGGTGATCTGAAAGTGACGAGAAATAAAGGCAGGGTGCCTTGCAAACTTAACATTTGACAGGGCTGTTTGATGGGGGTGGCTGGAAGCAACCAATGAAGTTTGAGCGTGTGTTGCTTGCAATTGATTATGGATTACAATAGATCCAAATAGATCCAACCAGCGTCCTACTTTAACTAGCTGCATACCCATTATCAATATAAGTACACGGCTTATCGGGGTATCGCGGCATTCAGTCTTTCCGAACTCGGTGCGGTTCAGAACAACTCTCAACTTAGCGAAATGACATCTTCGGCAAACACACCATCTGGTGTGGATTCGTTCGATGAAGTCTTCACGAATGGAAACCTTGCGCTCAACCATGTGAACAAAGTTAGTGAGGGAGGTGACGTTTTGGATTATCCCAAGGAGGCTGGTCGATCTGGGGGGTATCTTTCTTCCCCACCACCTTCCCCGCTCAGACAGAAATGTGTCAGTCTGCGTAACTTTACTACCGGATCACAGTACGTTGACTCACTACATCACAAAGCATCTACGGTAGGCATTTTCTTGTTATGAGGAGCGAACTTTCTTAAATTAATTGTCTTGAAGAGCTAACTAAACGTAATGTTATTCACGGTACTATAATGTGCAGCATATTAGGCCTGATTAACTACAACCACATGCATAGTTTTGCTATGAATGTTTAGGCTATATCTATATAAGGTCAAACACCAATAACGGTCCCGGTATCGGTTTAAGAAGCTCTGCTGCTAGTGGGTATAGGCGTACACTCTAAAAAATAGTTGCTCATCATTGGGTAACATTCTTACCCTTTCGGTTTAAAAAGAGAACATGGTCGTTCACTTGTGTACAATTCTTGCACAACATCCAAAGTGTAAAAAAGTACCCATTGTATTTTTAAAACCAACATGTGCAATATCTTTAGCACAGCACTGTTGGGTATGAAGTTTACCCATGTGACGACCATGTTCCCTTTTTACTCCAAAATAGGGTAAACTTTACCCAACCCTCATTTTACCCACGTTTCGTGTTACTTTCTTACCCAATAATTGGGTAATATTACTTTACCCAGCACTGTTGTGTAGTTAATTTACTCCTCACTTGTGTTGCTTTTAAATCAGTTGTTGTGCACAAACTATTAATATTTAGCTGTGTTCCTTTTGGAAGGGCTGTTGTTGTTTTTATTTTTTTATTTTTTATAAATACAAGCTAAGAGTATATCAATTAAGTTAAAACACTTTTATTCAACTCTGATTCAACAACATGAAAAGGATTGGGGAGGGGGAGTTCAGCAAAGAAACACTAACGTTACCCATTCACATCACTCGGTGTATTTTTGTTCAACTGAAACACTTTTGTGTGAACAGAATTGAACTGTACCGTACAATTTCTGATTAATCTATGATACAGCCAGATACACTTGGGGTAAAGGTGACCGGAAAATGGGGTTTTGTTGGTGAAAACGAACATTAACAAAAAATCTTGCGAGCAGAAAGGGAACAATCTCTTCTTGGAAGCAGTGTTGGCTCTGAAAAGAGCCTGTTGGTTTTGCCAGACCTGTTATTGACGGTTCAGACTGCCCGTGACGAAATCTTCGTGTTGCAAAGTCAATGAGGGTAGCAATCCAAGGCTTTCCTGTGTAGATAATGCGTTACCCCCCTTCAACAGACTGTTGTGTTTCTCGAACTGAATAACTACCATAAAGCCAAAATTCCCTCTTGGCAACTTTGGTTCCATGAACATCAGACATCAACGACCTGCAACATTAGAATGACGTCCACCCATCGTTCTTTGATTGCGATGTGTGCCTGAGACTTGCCTTGTCCAAATGTATGGTACACGTTGCATTATGGGTAAAATGTTTCCACGAGGAGCAGTTTACACCCATTTTCAGTTACTTTTTAACATTTGTTGTACAAAAGTTACACTGCTTGAGGTTAAAAAACTGTTGTATTACCCACTTCATGAGTGATTTGAACCTCTGTGTTGTGCAATTTAATTTCCTACCCAACTTGGGTACTGTATTACCTTTTCCTTGTGTATTTTATTTTACACAAGTGAGGGGTACAACAAAAATTGTTATTTTACCCCAAATCGATCAAAAGTTACACAAAATTTTTACCCAGCAGTTTTACACAGCAACATTTTACACTTCTTTTTAAAAGTGTATAAAGAGCAGTGAGGTACGCTTGTGTGAATCAGATGAAAAACAAGTTTTGACAAGTATTTTAAATAACATTTTGCATGTACAAGTTAATAAGGTACGTAATTCGACCTTATAATTTGGATTTGGATTTCTCTGATTATTTTATATATAAACGTCATTGAGTTGTGACCATCGCCAAAGGTTATTGGTATTAAAGCATATTCATAACACAGGCTTACACTGCAAATCTAGTTGGTTAAAATTTGCCCAACATTTTTGCCCAACGTAGGTTCAAATTTCAACTGATCAAATTATTGGGCACTGCTTAACCAACAGTAGTTCGGTAATCAATTTTCTCAATAGTTTGGTGAACACTTTGATAAAACAAGTTGGTCAACTCGTTCATTCTAACGTTTGGGTAATGACAATATTGATTAGTTGGGCAAGTCTGTTTACCAAAATTTTGGTTAAAATTTTACGTAATAATTTAACCGTGATTGAAAATGGCGTGTATTGTAGCGGCTGATTAGGTATTAATTAGTAAGCCAAATTAGCCAGTCTAACTGCAGCCAGTGCCGTACCCGGTCTAGCCGCAGCCGTTCTCGCTGTAGCCGTTCTCGCTGTACCGAGTCTCGCTGTACCGAGTCTCGCTGTTCCGAGTCTCGCTGTTCCGAGTCTCGCTGTACCGAGTCTCGCTGTACCGAGTCTCGCTGTACCGAGTCTCGCTGTTCCGAGTCTCGCTTTACCAAGTCTCGCTGTTCCGAGTCTCGCTGTACCGAGTCTCGCTGTACCGAGTCTCGCTTTACCAAGTCTCGCTGCATGCAGCCAGTCTCACTGCAGCAGTCTTGCTGCAGCCAGTCTAGCTCAAGGAAGCCGATGCGTGTTTATTGCTGATGAAAATCATGTTGTCACTATAATTATGCTTACACAGAATTATCGGCCGCCACCCTTACAATAAGCAAACCGATATAATAATCTTCCTGGCAACATGAAGCATAAACGTATACACCGTAAGACTGGCTACAGCAAGGATGGATGCGGCGTGGCTGACTGCAGCAAGACTGGCTTCAACGAGACTGGCTGCAGCGAGACTGGCTGCAGCAAGACTGGCTGCAGCAAGCAAGGCTGCAGCAAGACTGGCTGTAGCGAGAGTGGCTGCACCACGACTGGCTGCAACGAGACTGGCTGCAGCAAAACTGGCTGCAGCAAGACTGACCACAGCAAGTCTAGCTGCAGCAAGACTGGCTGTGACGAGACTGGCTGCAGCAAGACTGGCTGCAGCAAGACTTGCAAATATTTGAGTAACAAATAATTAGCTATAAATTAATTAGTGACGTGTGGGTATGAACTAAAGCTAAGGTGCAGATATTATTCAAATAAATACCACTGTTTCACTTCAGAGTGAGGCCCCATGTTCCGATAAACGTTGCAGAGGGTCAATTGTTGCCCCCTCCAAGCTGACTGGCTCCCTACCACGCCCAACAACAGAGGTTCGTAAACAAGCTGTTGAATTTATCGGACAGTACTACACTCATAATAACAGGTGAGTTTTTACTATGGTGGATATTGTTCACGGGCGGAATTTTTGCTAAATTTTGCTAAGCTACACTTTTAAATAACCCGAGTCAGAATTGATCCCGATTTGGGGTCCAGTGGGGCATGACCAATTTCTGTGTCACCATGACCCGGAATCTGCGTCCAAAGGACCCCAAAATGGGTCAACCTGACACAGAATCCGAGTTACAGTCCTCATTTTGAACCAGTTTCTGGGTTGACAAGACTTAGAAATGGATTAGTCCCCATATAGGATCCGGAATCCGGCTCAATTCTGACTCGGGCGTTTTTAAGAGCCTTTTATACAAACAAGTAAATGGAAAAAGAGTCACAATGCAAGTCGTGTACGTCACGTGGTGACGGTATGGCTGACCTATGTTAGCTATACACATTCCTTTGCTTGGCCGCATCTGACAATTCGCCACCGGCCAATGTTCCTTGATATATGGTTACCAAACATCTTAGAATAGGCTTTGCAAAATTTTGGTTGCCAAAGTCAGAAGAAATAAAACACAATAAAGTGACTTTTGGGGAGTAAGAATGTAATTTTCAGCAATGTGATTTCGCAGATGAAGCCTTATATTTTTGCTTCCGGTATGTTGTTTAGATTTGGTACGGAAGCACATGAAAGTCGTGTTGCAGAAGTTGTAACATCTATAGAGACGACAGGAACCTACCACCTTACTGAAGCAGAACTTAACTATGGAGCCAAACTAGCATGGCGTAATGCTCCAAGATGTATTGGTCGTAACCAGTGGACAAAACTGCAGGTTGGTTTTGAGGAAGTTCAGAAGGAATTGTTCATCACAGCTCTCTCAAAGACCTCTAAATTTGGGGCTTTACTATAATAATAATAATATATTGTATTTGTATAGCGCCTACTGCAGGCCAGCCTCTAAGCGCTTAACATTCAGTATTTCCTGCAAGGTATTTGGGGCTACGTTTTGAAGTATGAGACCTACTCCTTTACATAGCACCTTGTAATGGTTTACAAGGTGCTGTGGCGCAATATGCAGCCGATCAAACCAGGAACACCGGGGCGGACCCCTTCTCTTTTCGATAAGTGCACTGGGTTCTTTTTCGTGCGTTACACAACACACGGGACCAACGGCTTTACGTCCCATCCGAAGGACGAAGCAATCATGGTTAAGTGTCTTGCTTAAGGACACAGGTGTCACGACCGGGGCTCGAACCCACACTCTGCTGATCAGAAACACCAGAGCTTGAGTCCAGTGATCTTATCCACTCGGCCACGACACGCCACGACACGCCTACTATCATGATCGGATGCGATTTCACAGTGGCCACAATAACTGCCCTCTATTACAAATATTGGATGCATATATGAGTACAATATAACAAAATATAATTACGAGGTGAAACCTGGACTTTTAAATTTTACGCGGCGAAGCTGAGTGAATTGTTTTATGTAACTAACAATAGATCCATAGTCATTCGAAGAAAACAAATCACAAAAAACACAAAATAGACACAGAAACTTGTCCACTTAAAAACCTTAACACCACGTGGATGACTCCGGCTATGAAGACACCAACCGTTTCCGGCGTATCACGACCTTGCCTTGTCCGGACAAACGAAGCATTCTATAACTATCCATGTAGGACTCCTATATTAAACTTTGGCATGCGTTTCGGCAGTTTTAACTACGTGACGCGTGTTCCACCCATCAAATGACAAGGATCTTTGTGGGGGGGGGGGTATACATATATTGCTGTTTTATAGTGATGGTGAAGAACCTTTATAAGTTTGATGCGATACTGTAAAAGGCCTTTTCCAGTTTTAATCAAAAAATAAGTCATGTTGTTAGCCTATAATTGAGAATTTAAACTAAATAAAATTTGTGAAATTTGCCCTTACTTTTAATAGTCAACTATCATGCCTGGTAAAACAGACGACGTTCTATTTTCAGTTGCTTTTCTAAAATACTCTTTATTCTTCAAATCCTGTGCCAAATTAGCCCCGTAACATCATTCCCTAATTAGACTAAGGATTAGTGACAGGGAATTGTTATAAACACATATTTGTTCAGGAGATGGAATTGTTAAATCAATAGTGCGTGGTCTATTCAGCATTGTGTTTGTGTATGGAAAAAGGTTCACCAGGCACAAACATTTCGACAACTGTGACCTTATTTTGAAAAAAAAGGATTGGTTTATTATTAATTTTAGGTTAGTATATTCGCCGTGATTTATTTTTCAATTAAGTCAAATTTAACAATTATATTGTAATTGATGAATGATGGCCCACCAGAGAACAGGTGTTATTGCAATCACCAGCAGCAAAAAGGTTGAACAAGTTGGATTTTGAAGTTATCTTCTAGCATTTGAGACGACTCTGTGTTTATTTTGTTGTTGCTGTAGCTGTTTGATGCCCGTTCTGTCCGCAATACCAGGGGAATGTTGGAGACCATTTGCAAACATCTACTCTATGCAACCAACAAAGGCAACATAAGGTAAATACAAAGATCCAAGTATCTTTTGAAATGCAATGTTTCAATTTGTTTGAAGGATACAAAACAAATCGGTCGATTGCCCACATACTGTTTGGGAGTGCAATCTACCCAGAGCTGTACAGCTTTTCTTGCATATAGCTTTTAAAATCTGAATGACTGAGAGCAGACTTTGTGTTTAGCTGTATACTTCCAATGCTTTTTTATCATCTTTTACATTAGATCAGCAATAACAGTATTTCCACCAAGGACGGACGGCCAACATGATTATCGGATCTGGAACGCGACTCTCATAAAGTATGCCGGCTACGAGCAGGAAGATGGGACTATCATCGGTGACCCGGGGAGCGTGGACTTTACAAAGGTTAGCTCTGACCACGGCATAGGCATTGGCATAGCCCTATACTGTAGAGTGTTACATGACCCAGTAATCTAGAATGAGTATGCACGACATAAACCGTCAAATAGAAATCAGATTCTGACGATACCAACATAAAATGACCACGATATCGATCATCTCTTGCCATAAAGAACCGTAACCTTACAGACAGTAACAGTAACAGAGCTATCACACCCTAATCAAGAACTATAGTATAGCACTTGTGTTTTAACGCCACATAACGAAGTAAGGACCTGAGAACAAAATACGTCCACAGGGGGCTTGAAACACTAAGTGGACAGTGTTTTTACAGTGTTGAAGAATATGATTTTCCTAAGTGTACAGAACAACGGAATGCCCACAGAGTGACTACAACACGGAGCTGTTTGTACCATACGTTAGAGACTTTGGGTCTAACGTAAAAAGGAACAGGCTGGAACCTCTAATTCCAAGATGGCCGCCGTCGCCGTCTTGAAAATTATGAAATATGAAAGCTCTGGCACCAGAAGAGCTATACAAACAAACAGAGCATCATTTCCCACTATTTTTTGCCTGATAAATTCACTGGAATTGTAATTGTAGAGTTTGGGGATCATCCTGATTACATAATCCAAGTTGGCAGCCATCGCCATCTTGGAAATTATGAATGGTGACAGCCTAAAATGAAAAGTTAGAACACATATTGGTCATTCAATGTAAAATCAACCAAATTTCAAAAAAGTTCCCAAATTACCCCATCAGATTTTCATGAAACTTTGTCAAACTGTTTCACTATGGCCAAAATGAACACACACAAAAATGATAATTTGATACTCCATATCGTTTCCGAGATATGGCCTGATGAAAAGTTGCTCAAACCTCCCCCGCCTTGTCGCTAAAACGTGTCGTCGTGTTTTTTTTGCAAACTTTCAGAGTCCATAATTTGATATCCGTACCAGCTATAGAGCTGAAAATCTATAAGCTTACTAAGTTTTGGCCCTAGATTCAAAATCTGGCCTTAAATAACAGATATCTTTTCTCACTTCTAAGATAGTTGACCTCATAAAAGTAGGCACTTTATTCAACAAAGAGTGATTTTTGATGAATTTCGGGGTCACGCTGTGACCACATCCTGGGGGTCACATGGATCACAAATCTCAGATATATCATCTGAAGGTGCATCTCTATTACCAAAATCAATTATAAGCTAAAAAACTATTGCTAAAGGATTGGCACTCCTCCAAAGTTGGGTTCAGGTGAGAAAATATCCAAAAACACCCTTTCCGTCATGCACAAGGACCCCCCTGTGGACAGTGATTTTTTTTAAAGTAGGTAAACATGTACAATAGGTCTCCTTATATTCAAAATGTAATGATTTTAAATTTGGCATGTTTACGCTCAATAATGACACATTTCAAAGACTTGTCCTGCCATGCCCATGATCCATCTCAAAGCTACCAAATTATCACATGAGTTGATAAATATAATTGTTTACTCTGTCCCCCATCCTCTTTTTTTCAATAAAGAACTAAACTTGACATCTCAAATGTTTTCTAAAGCTTGCCTTTCATTGTATGATTCCCACTAGTCATAGAGAGAAACTTCAAAACTGACAAAATTGTAAGCTTTTTAACATTATGGAAGCCTTCCTGTATTATTATTTTCTTTGCATGTCCTTTACAAAATCTCGCTATATGGTGCTTATATCGACTACCATCAAAATGTTTTTCGTGGCCCCATGGTCTCATGTCTCACCTTATGACTTGCTTGCACACAGCTACATGTATGATTTCACTCTTCCCTCAGTCTATAAACATCACCAGAAAAATGTTCTTTGTAGTAAGTTCTACCTTTTTTCTCCTTCCCCCTCAAGGATGCACGAAAACTTGTAGAAAAGCTCCATTTTAACCATCGCCTACTGATTGTTCAAAAGACAGAGACCTTTGTCTCCCACTTAAACAACAAACAGTCATAGGATGGTCCGGACTCATAAGTTTCATCTCTCGATGTTTACAACTGGAAATAATTTCAAATTTCCTACACTCCTATTAACACTTCGCTAATTCGCTGCAGACTAGTTGGGCAGAGCAGTGCCTGGTCATGCTGTCTCCCCTCTCTATCTGACACCCTCCCATCCTCTATTCCGTCCGGCACCCCCATTTCTGAAGTGTTTTGCCCCTACTTTGCCCCCCCCCCCCATATTTTCCATAAAGAGCTATACTGGACGCCTCAAATGTTTTCTAAAGCTTGCCTTTCATTACATGGTTCCCACTCTTCATGGAAAGAATCTTAAAAACTGACAAAATTGTAAGCTTTTTACCATTATGGTGCGTTCCGGTCTTATTATTTTCTTTGCATGTCCTTTACAAAATCTCATGGGCATGGCAGGACAAGTCATTGAAAATGTGTCAATAATGCGCGTAAGAATGCCAAATCAAGTTAAAATCGTTATAAATAGTGCAATTTTCAAAATGTAACCCAAGCATGAAGGTCATGAGTACTAAAGCCGAAATTTTGAATATAAGTAGACCTAATGTACATGTTTACCTACTTAAGGAAAAAGTAAAAGTAAAATTTCACTGTCCACTTGAGGGGGGGGGGTCCACGCGCATGACGGAAGGGGTGTTTTTGGATATTTTCTCACCTGAACCCAACTTTGGAGGAGTGCCAATCCTTTAGCGATAGTTGTTTCAGCTTATTTGATTTTGGTAATAGAGATGCACCTATAGATGATATATCTGAGATTTGTGATCCATGTGACCCGGATGTGGTCACAGTGTGACCCGGATGTGGTCACAGTGTGACCCGAAAATTATCAAAAATCACTCCTTGTTGAAAAATGTGCCTACTTTGGGGCCAAATAACTTAGAAGTGAGATAAGATATCTATTATTTAAGGCACGATTATGAATCTAGGGCCAAAACTTAGTAAGCATACAGCCCTATAGCTGGTACGGATATCAAATTATGGACTCTTTTTGTTCTTTTAGCTATCTTGGTGCCATAGCTTTCACATTTCATAATTTTCAAGATGGCGACGGCGGCCATCTTGGATTTGGAGGTTAGGATGATCCCCCAAACTTCACAAGTACCATTCCAGTGGTTTTGTTATGCCAGATACAGTGGAAAATTGACATCTCTTTTGTCCATCTAGTCCATCTGGTGCCAGACCTATTACAAATTAGGTTTGTCAAGATGGCGTGGGCGGCCATTTTGAGTATTGCCCTATAAAAAAAGTTCCCGTCACTACAACAGCCAGACTGAAGAAAAAAATGTAATGTCGTTCTATGTGCCGTGCCATTACCCAAAGCTAATAAGTAACGATTCATGTTCATCAATGGAGGTTGACAAGGACCGGTAACAACACGTTTATTGTTGATGCTATAACGACGTGAATTATAAATTGAAAGCAAAAACTGTTTTTCCCCTGGGAAGTTTGTATGGTAACTTACAATAAATACGGCCAGGCTACAACAGTAGTTTAGTACCACTTTAATTGTTTTAAAGTCTTCAGACCAGTTAAAATGAGTCAAAACTAAAAATGTTGACTAAATCATCTTAGTCGAAACAAAATTCTAGTCAGGGTTTAAAATGCTGACTATTATTGATTGGTCTCCGCAAAATAAGGATAAGTCGGGCTTAACATATATTAGTTGCAGACCCATGACATGGCAAACGTAGTCATTTTGACCAATAAAGAAGCGTGATTGACGAACACATTTTTACAGTGTATAGTAGTTAGTGTATATCCCATCTGATTTGTGCATGAACGGTATTTGCAATTCCTACGTACGTTTTAAAGGGTTTTCATTAAAAGGCATTTGATGGGGATAAGTTACATACCATATTTTACCTTATACAATTTGTTAGTATGAAAACATATTTTTTTCATCGTGACGTCATCAGGTGTCAAGTTACGGTAATTCAATGGTTATTACTTTATCATATTATCTCCAGAACCAAATGAGTCGTAATGTTTGTTCTGTCTTGTAGCTTAAAACACTTGCAATACTTTATATAAAATTATAACCTCATTGACCTTTACTTCCGGTCCAAACAGGAAGCTCTAAAATTCAAAAAATCAAATCTCCCTGAACCAGGTGTCATTAAGTCGTAATGTTTGTGCTGTATTGTAGCTTACAGCACTTGTGATTTTCCTTTAGAATAATGTCCCCATTTTTACCTTTACTTCCGGTCCAAACAGGAAGCTCTAAAACTTTAAAAAATCATATCTCCAGAACCAGATGTCATAAAGTCGTAATGTTTGTGCTGTATTGTAGCTTACAGCAATTGTGATATTTCCTTTAGAATAATGACCCCATTTTGACCTTTGACGAATGTCATAAAGTCATAATCTCTGCGCTGTCCTATAAATCATGACACATTAGAAATGTTAATGACAAACGTGACCCTACTTTGACGTTTCCTTCCGGTCAAAACAGGAAATTCAAATGTAAATAACCATATTCTTGAACCATACGTCATCGAATCATAAATTTTGTGGCATATTGTACCTGATAGCACATTTAACAATTTATTCAACAGCACGACCCCGATTTGACCTTTTCCCGGTCCAAACAGGAAGTACAAATTAAACAATTACAACTTCTGAACCAGGTGGGGTCAGGGGACGAATAAGGGTCCTTTAGCATAATGTTCATAGGCAGTGACGGTAAAAGTTAAGATCAGGTTCAGGCTCAGATTTAAAATCAGTTTTAGAGTAAGTATCAGAATAAAGATCAGGCTTAGGATTTAAGTCACACTTGAAGTCAAAATAAGGGTCTGTCAGGGGGGAAGGCTCATCGCTCTCAAAGTCGGACTAACTTTAAAGGTCTGGAGCGTTTAATCAAAGGAAAAATACGGAACAGCTTTGCGAACACCTAATGTCTAGTTTATGGTGGGTTTTGTTTTATATCAATAAAAAGGTAACTCGGTGAAGGACAAAAGTCTTACCAATGCCGAAGTCCATCATACCCTAAAATAATAATCATGACGTCGGGCCTGAAATACCCTTATAAAGTGAATGCACTTTACTGCACTTTGGTTCCGTATCTTGCGGATTACAGTACCTTATTACAAAATATAAGGCATTAATCTCCCTTGAAATTAACTAAAATAAGAATACAATAATAAATACAATGCCCAAAGCCGTCTACGACAGCGTCTGTTGAATGTTTTGTTGTGTTCAACCGTGAATGGAAACGCAATACACAGATCTAATAGACCATGGCAATGCAATTCAATGTATTTTGTGCAAAATGAAATTGAGCTTGTAGAATTCCACAGCGATGTTATTTCGTACAAATATTTACATCTAGGAAAGTACAGACACCCATTTATAGATCAATGAGCAAATTCACCTAAATTGCAAAACTAGTGTTGTAGAATTTTGTTTGTAGTTCAAAATTTATTTGTTGGTTTGTTGTGTGGCATTTTGACACCGTTTCAAGTTACAAACCCTGTGCCTACTCTGGTTGACAGTTAAAACTTATATCCGCTTGCAAACCGAATAAGGTCTTGTGGATTTTGTGTTTGCCACAATATATGCCCTTGTTGTTTGACGTGAACTAATTACGCGAAGATTCCTGTGTAGGCCAGTGGCGTAACTACGGGGGAGGGGGCGGGCGGGGCATAATTAATGTCTGGGCCCCCAGGTGCCCTCCCCCCATTTGGAATAACATGAGTAAAATGTTATATTTTATACGCATTAATGTGATAAAGTCGAGGTTTTTAAAACCCTTTTACACTAACGCAAGATTTTCTTAGTAAACAGTAAATTACATAAAAGGGCGCTGAAAGGGGCTTGAATCTATCAACGGTAAAACAACCAAGCTAATTATGATCAATTATGTAAAATGATGATATTTTCATGGCTTTTGCTTGTACTCCTAGATTTGTCAGAAGATTGGCTGGAAGGGGCAAGGTGGGAGATTTGACGTTCTACCCCTGGTTCTACAAGCAAATGGTGAAGATCCAGAATGGTTTGATATTCCAGAAGAGTGTGCCCATCAGGTGCTTTTCAGTCACCCAGAGTGAGTTGTTTTTCTGATTTGTTTAGATTACTAGAGGTTTTCCGGCCAATTCCAACAAAAATCCATTCATATTAACACCCGGTGTGACAGGAGATTCTGTGTGTGTGTCCCCCCCCCCGGAGATTCTGCCCCCTCCCCCCCCCCCCATACGGCGAACTGTGTACTTACTTCTTTTGATAGCACCCTGTTGTGAATCAACATCCTACAGCCTTAGTTTTCCGTATGGGGGATATAATCTCTGGGAACAGATTTTTCTACGACACAGGCTCATTCAATTTCGTTTATAATTGAATGCTCCGTTGAATCAGCATTCAAAAGTCAAAATGAGTAATTCAATTCGCCGTATTTTGACCACGTGGGGGCGTATGTGGATACATTTCACATGATGAAAAACAAGTAAACAAACAGGGTTTTTTCACTTTTTTATCGCTATTTTTTATGTATTTCTTCATTGGTGCAAGAAAACTACAAACTGGCAATTATAATAAGCTAAAACTGCTATTGTGATGCAAGACATTCCCTGATGACGGCGCCCTCATGCGGTCAAAAATATGGTCAATCACCAGTTTGTGGTCAAATAAGATCAATTTCATTAGGCCGCAAGACTCATTCAGTTTCGTGAAAGCCAGCAGCAAGAGCTGGTCAACCACTCCATCAATTTCATCAAGTATAATAGAAAAGATAGTAGAAATTCAGCTTTAGAATGGTCAAAGTGTAGTCTTGAATGCCTATGAATTAGAATGACTGAAACGAAGAATGTAATGAATGAGAAGAACGAAATCATTTGCGCATGAAACGAAAAATGAATGCATTTATAGCTAAAAAGAAACCATAGTTTGAGTGGATTTGGTGAAACTTTATGAAATTTTTGCCATATCTAAATTACACTCAAATAGTGGGATGGGGCTTATAGGGAAACATTTGGAGGAATTGTTCCTTATGATGATACAAGAATTAAATTTGCGAACAGAGTATGTCACGAGAAAGAGACTTTGCCATCGTAGGTTTGTTCTTTGGGAAACTATTGGTACAGTTAGCAGCAATGGCAGCCATTTTGAAAATTTCACAATTGCTAGTTATTCTACCTTTATTTTTTTCAAATTAGAAATCTGCGATGGCCCTGTATAGCCAAATATTGTTCTCGTGACAAATTCTGAGGAACAATCCCATGACGCACTTGCCGTACCATACGAACCTTCTGTTGAATATACTCTTGATAGATTTGACTGGTTTGCTGAGCTTGGTCTGAGGTGGTATTCTGTTCCAGCAGTGTCCAACATGATGCTGGACGTAGGGGGTCTTGAGTTTACTGCATGTCCTTTTAATGGATGGTTTTTGAGCAGTGAAATAGGGGCCAGGAATCTCTGTGATGTCAACAGATACAATCAACTAGAGGTAGGTTGAAGTGGTGACATTTGGTTAAAACATTACACTAACAACCACCAAATTAGCACTTCAAATGTCATTCAATTGGTATGAAAAAAATTTGGAAAGAAATATCATTCCTGAAAAAATAATGCTGAATAGGCTATGCCACCACTTCAAAGAGTTAAAAGCGAGCATAGTTTTTGTTGGATACAGCTCGCATAGGTTTTATTAAACAATGAAAGATGGGAGAAGTTTCTCAACTGCACTGTTATGAAAATACTGACCAGAAGCATGATGCTGCGTGCGACAAATTTCATGGCTATTAACATTCATTGCATTTGCTGAATTTGTTTTATAAACATTTTTGTTTCAGACTATAGCTCTCAAGATGGGATTGGATACTAGCTCCAACATATCACTATGGAAAGATAAAGCTTTGGTTGAGACCAATGTAGCTGTGTTATGCAGTTTTCAGGTTCGCAATACTTCCATGTCTTTAGAACAGTCTGTAAACACTTCATTGGTAAAGCATTATAAAACTCACAGTTTATTTGTCAATATTGTCATGGTAAAACTGGCGGTATCAAGACAGTATCAATACTCACGTGTGACTTGTTTTAGTTTTCTTTAAAAAGCGGATAAAATTGTTGTTTTTGCTTTAAACAGATTTAAATCTTCAATGACATTCATCACTCTTGAATAGGATTACCTTATTCAGTTAATGTAAATCGGTGTGCAATATTGTTGCACGGGGTCCATGGTGTTTTGTACACACCCGAGGGGGCAAATGACAACCAAGGCGAAGCCGAGGGTGCTACTTGCCCCGTGCGTACAAATTCCATAGACACCCCCCCCCCCCCCGTATAGAAGAGAGTTGTTTTGTTACACCATGTTAAAAGATTCCTCATCCTTGGAGGCAGTCTTTTGTCATCTTCTAATTACGACGAAAACGGTGAACATCGACGAACGAATCGCAAACAATAAAGCGGTCGTTGACAGAAATACTGCTTCGCTGTTCTTTACGGCACATCACGCAGGAACGAATGTAAAGCAGTTTACCTATGACCAGCGTAATTACAACCTAAAACCCGGGCTATTTCTTCTATGTTTATACAAGGCGCTTGAAATGACCAACAGCGGGCACAATCAAGGTAATGTACCTCGTGGGGTGCATTATTCATGTTCCCCTGATCCATGTACGTGCATCTTTGTAGCACATAACGGGATTGGTTTTCGACCAATAAAAATTCACAATTTATTTCCGTGTCATAACAAATCTGTTCGGTTTCAGAAAGCACAAGTGACCATCACTGATCACCATTCCGCATCAGAGTCCTTTATTGCCCACATGAAGAATGAGCAGCAGTTACGAGGCGGCTGTCCTGCAGACTGGGTCTGGATTGTGCCACCTATATCAGGGAGTGTATGCCCGGTATTTCATCAAGAGATGCTCCACTACAACCTGAAACCCTCCTACGAATACCAGGTTAACATCATTGTTTGTTTGTTGGGTTGTTTGTTTGATTTTGGGGGTTGGGGTGGACACACTGAAGGGCATTTGTGGGGTCCTGACAGCAATGGACCCCACAAGGTAGTTTCAATAGGAACAATTAGCCCCACAAGGGAATTCTTTAGAAAAGGGAATAAGAGAACAACAATAGCAGTACCCCACAAACCGGATCCGTACGTGGGTGTGTGGGTGTGAACACATCCACCGATCCTTGTGGGGTCCAAAACACAACAGAACAATGGACCCCACAAGGAATTCTTTGTGGAACCTGGACCCCACAGGAGAATTCTTTAGAAAAGGGAATAATAGAACAACAATAGCAGGACCCCACAAGCCACCATCGGTAAGGGTGTGTGGGTGTGTGTGTGTGTTGTTGGTTTTTTTTTATAGGTTGGTTGGTTGTTTGTTAGTTTGTTGGGGTGTTTGTTGGGGTGTAAGGGTGTTTGTTTGTTTGTTTGTTTGTTTGTTGGGGGTGTTTGTTTGTTTGTTTGTTGGTGTGTTGGTTGGGGGGTGTTTGTTTGTTTGTTTGTCTGTCTGTCGGGGTGTCTGTCTGTCTGTTTGTTGGGGTGTTGGGTCGTTTATTTGTTTGTTTGTTTGTTTGTTGTTGTAAACTCAGTTCCATCCCCATCTGACCAATGTGTGAACATTTTTCGATTTTGGTGGTATTAATTCATTAAAATAACTTGATTTATTCTGGATTGGATCACTTCAAATTAAAACAAAACAAAGTAATTAAATAAATATACCAATATATCAATAAAACAATGATATAGTTTGGGCAATATATTTTTGCTTTAATTTTGTCCAGGATTGTATTCACGTATTCAAGTTCACATTTGGCCATTGTAGACAGTCTGCACAGGACCATTATGCAATATACTCACAAACATTCAGCGCATAGATGAAAACGAATTTTTGCAAAATAATAGTATCAACATGAGCTAAAATACTGGAGTATAGTCCCACTGTCAAGGATATTTTGTAATTCTTTTCATTTCTGGTGACTTATTGTTCCAGGAAGCCGCATGGAAAACGCATGTCTGGAAGTCACAGCCAGGGGAGATAGGACAAAGCACATCCAAGAAAACTTTCAAGGAAGTTGCTGAGTAAGAAAATTGATTACCTCAGCTCTTATCGATCAGTCTGTTTAGTCATTACATTAGTAATAACCTACGGAGCTCTGGAGGTGCCATCCAACTTGTTCAGATCATGAGATAATTTAGTTCGGGATGACGACATCCTCAAATTGGGATATTGTATTTACAAGATAGTGTACCTTGGGTTCTCGACATTTTTAGGATGTTATCACCCCATGATGAACTTATCTCAGGAAGCCATCATCCTACGTTCAGGCTGTCGTCATAAAAATGTGTTGGGTATTATGTTTCTACAACTTAATTTACGGCAAGTTTTCGGCACGCTTAAGCTTCGGCACCTCTTGTGTTCGCTCGCGTTTGATGCACACCAACCAACCGCGTGAAGCACATTGTCAGGCATTATCAGCCTATAGGCCTAGTCGACAAATTGTTATTGCGGTTACTTGGCCTCTGGTCTCAGATTGGGCAAAAAAATATGCATGCAAAACCTTGGATCAGGTGCACCAGCAGAGTGGAGCTTAATTCTTCATTGGTTTTAGTGTTCTTAGCTCTCAATTCTAGATATAAATCGTTAACCTTTCTTTTGACGTTATAGAGCGGTCCGATTTGTGGCACGCCTTATGATACGTGCTTTATCCAAGCGCTTCAAGGCTACCGTACTCTATGCTACAGAGACTGGACGAGCTAAAACGTATGCTGAGAGAATCCATCGCCTGTTCAGTTCAGCCTTCAATGCAAAGGTATTGATGCAAAATTATTGTACAGACTTACAAGCAAATTCGTGCCACGAAAGATCACCTTTGACCTGTACACGCGTTGTACGTAAACTATGTACGGGTACATAATCGTTTTGTGCCACAGAAATAGTCGTCGGGTAATGGTGACGAGCGGGCGTCTTTAACGCGAGTTTATTTTTACTGTATGACGTGGAACGAAAAGTAATGATATACCATTCCTGAAAGGTATAGGGTCATAGATAAGTTTTGTCAAAGTAATGCTGGTTTATAAAGCAAACTTATAAAGACAGAATAAAGAAAAGTCACACGTGCAAGTTTCAGTTGAAAACAGTGTCTACTTCTGAGAAAACAGCCAAAAACTCAGTGTCATGGCATTTTTTACAAGGAGGTGATAACGGGTACCAACTGCATTTGTGGACGCTGCATTCGCGAACGGCGCCAACCCTCAGAAATCTCAGCTTCAATTGTTTTGGGGTGAAAACTAAAAATTTTTACTTCGAAGGGAATCCTTTCTCAAAATAGTGCCAGCAGCCGCACTGCTTCTGGACAAGCTGTTAGGGTCATTAACTTTTTTTTAAAGTATTTACCAATACCCTACTATTTACCCTACCTTTAAAATGTGTGTGTGTGTATGTGTTTGTTTCCCTTTCCAGATACTATGCATGGATGACTATGACGTCGCTGATCTTGAACACGAGACCTTACTGCTTGTAGTTGCAAGCACATTTGGAAATGGAGATCCACCAGAAAATGGAAAAGTAATATTGAATAAATAACTAAACAAATAAATGCACGAAGGGGCTAATACTTAGCACTTAATACTGTTAATTAACTTTAATCCACAGACAAATCCAATTGAAGATAAACACGTGCTATAAAATTGTTTATAACGCTTTTAAATGGTTTATATCTTGATATTCTACATAAAAAGTTGCATCCCTTTAGGGTGATCCCTCTGCTGCCACTGCCCGGGTTGTATCTTAAACTTGGGTGAGATCCCTGGCTATTTGAGTTACAAGTTGAATAACTTCTCGCTTGCATTCCCGAACAATGATATTGACAAAATAGAAACATCGTCAACTTAGGGCTACATAGCTCGGTTGGTCCGTCGAGTGCCGGCACGTTAAACCAGAGGTCGTTGGTTCAACTCTCGTTCTAGTCAATGTTTTTGTTCAGCCTAAAATCATTTAAAAATGTACCCAGTCAGTTTCCTTTGCGGTTTAAAACTAGTGTTTACATGAAAGGGACAAAGTGATGTGCAGCTTAAGATAACGTATTATAATGAAGCAAAAATGCTTATAATGTTATTATCTATGTTGTGCACAGGATTTTGCTCGACACCTTGTCCAGAAGGCGAAGGAACAACACTGCCAAAATAAGAACGACTACAATAAGTAAGTCAAACTATTTCTGTGTTTCTTATTTGGTTTGACCAATACACCGATGTGTAAAGTATATATTCCAGTACGTTTCCCAAGTCCTGTGAAAAAAACTCCATATTATGTCTCTATTTTTTATCCTGAGACTTTTGATTGGACTGAAGTGTATACTAATCAATTATCTGCAATTGATACAAAATCTCAGACAAGCATTTCATGGGTGGGTTAGTTTTTGTCTCATATATTGTATTTCAGAAGAAAGGAAATCAAAACAATGAGATCTTAATCATGATTATGTTCTGTTGTTAATGATCGCATTTCATTTTGACATCATTAGTTTACGATGTATAGCATTCAAACGAAAGATTGTAATGTAAATTTTACACGTATACAAATTTACCGTACATTTCTTGTAGAAGTCTTTATTTGTAGAAATGAATGCCTTACTTGATATATATATATATTTTTTTTTCTTTAACAGTGATTTAGAGCTTACAGACTATGTTGACTACGAACAATTCTGTAGTCAGCCAGTTCGGATGTCTGCTAGGAAGCTGCTGCGAGGAGATTCGGTGACGTCAATGGATGAACCCACGCTGCTACTCAGTGCTGTGAGGTAAGTGGTGGGTCAAGGGGGTTGGACAGGAATGGACAATTCATTGTTATATTATTATTATTATCTATTTATGGTAATGCAACCAAGGATGCCTCATAGGTGAAATTAATTACTGTAGCTCGCAAGCCTGAGGAAACCTGTAAGGATCCTTGCTTTGTGAACCAGAATTACCGGGGTTAACCCCTACTCTTCAACCATACTGTTCTTGGTTCTTTTACATGCATTATCAAGCCAGGTACACGGTACCCCCGGCTTAAATGTCCCATCCGAAGAAGGAGCAATTGTGGTAAAATAATGGTGTCTTGCTCATGAACACAAGTGCCACGACTGCCACAAGTGCCACAACCGGGACTCGAACCCACATGTCCGCTACTCCCCAACCGGCAACGACACACCATTTCGTCTCTTATAAATGTTTCAAATCTTCAGTGAAAACAAAACTACATACTCTCTACTGCTTCTGTTGCACCATTATTCTTGTATGTATGTGTTGTGCTGTCAACTAGCTTTTGTAAAAGTTTCTGCTGGGGTCGAAACGTCGGGCAATTAGCTATGTTTGCAATTGTAAAACGTCTATTTTATCACATATAAAATTAACAATGAAACCGATTTGCATTAATGAAATGATCACAATCATGAAAATATATGCCAATCTATATAAATCACTAGCTCAGATAAGAGGTTTTGTTTACTCCATTCTATTTATTTACAATTGTTATTGAACAGGTATGCAGTGTTTGGTCTGGGATCGTCAGCATATCCTAACTTCGCCGTTTTTGGTCACGCTGTAGATGACTTGCTGTGTCAAATGGGAGGCGAGCGTCTGCTAGAGATCGGAATAGGAAATGAAATGGGGGGTCAAGAGGTTGCCTTCAAACAGTGGGCCCAGGAAATATTCAAGGTAAGTCTTTTTAATAGCACAGCAGGTAGGTGGTGGGATTGTGCATCTGGTGTTGTCAGTAGCAGAGTGTGGCCGGTGGCTCGACACTTGTACCCTTGAGCAAGGCACTTAACCATCATTGCTTCGTAAACAAACTGTGAGGAGTGTATGAAACTCAAGCCTATATCTTTGAGGATTGTAAAGGGGTAACCCTGTTTCAGCCCCTGGAGTAGGGGGCAACGTGCCTGGTGGCAGTTGATTTGGGGTCGATAGTCTAAATCAGTTAAGTGTCGCCCTCACCTTGAAGTGGCCGTCCATGGCCTTTTGGTGGTACGCGATCTCTCATAAAAAATAAAATATACAGGCTATAAAAAAAAATATATATATATATAAAGAGTCACAGTAGGACCTATGTCATGATAAGAAGGATATTTTTGGTGGTAATGGGACCATCGCAGATTTGTTGTTTGATGAAATTAGGAAAATAAGCAATTTCACAGTTTTCAAAATGCTGCCTTTTGCTTGTTATTCTACCTATTATTTTTCAAAGAACACATCTGCGATGGTCCTGTAGCCAAATATATTTCTCATGACATAGTGACTGTGTGCCAAATTCCACTCTTGTATCATCAAAGGCACAGTTCTCCCAGATATTTGCCCTATATCTGCCCCACTAAAAAAAGCAACCCTTCCTTTTGAATTATCTCGGTGTTAACTTGTATGTCTTTTGCATACAAACATGATTTTGCCAATCATGCTAACCAATGTGAAACAAACTTCTAAAGGTGATTGTTTTCATTGCGGGGAATTGTGTTTATCGTTGTAGATTTCCTGCGAGACATTCTGCATCGGAAGTGATGTTAACATTGAGAACGTAACAGCATCCATCTCCATGCCTGACGCTACCTGGGCCTCGGAGAAGTTCCGTGTCGTGGTCGTGGATCATCAGGCAAACCCGGCTAACATTTGCTCTACCTTGAGTCGCTTACATCGCAAAAAGATTCTACCCTGTAAATTCATCTCCAAGTCAAACCTACACAATCCACTATCAAGGTATAAAAACAGATCGAAGTCACAGGTAGATTTGTTAAAATGTGGAAGTGATTTTCTTAACTTGTACAATTTTGAACATGTTTTGTCTGTTAAACGGGTCTTTGGGTCTGACACTTCTGCCCATTATGATGTACCACTTCCACCATCCTAGGGTGGTAGCACACCTATGGGCACCCTCCAGGGCAACCAACGATACAGGTCAAATAGCTTAGAAGTGTCCTTTGTAGGCATGATATGCCTAATACTTTAGTCTGATTTTCGACTGTTTGCCCTTGGGCAAAATCAGAATATTTATGAAAAGTCTATTAACACCTATACCAAAATTATGAACATCTAAAGTTCAGCTAAAAAATAAAGATTAAAAAATAACTTCCGACTCCACAAGTCTGACGTGTATTGTTTTGTGTTTCAGGCGAGCCACCATACTTGTTCGACTGAGCACTCAGGGTCACGAAGAACTGAGCTATGAACCAGGAGACCACGTGGCTATCTATCCATCCAATGACCAAGCTCTGGTGGAAAGAATTCTACGCAGAATCGACTGTGGAAAAAATCCAGACGCAGTAATTAGGGTAGACCGCCACGAGGCCAGAACAACTGATCTTGGTAAAACAATATCGACGTTTTGTTTCCTCTGTATCATTTTGTTATAATATGCTTACCAGAATAAGATTACCAGCCAAATTAATTGTAACATGTACAATCTGTAACTGGTATCTTGCTCATGTTTGCTTAGCATACATTTTTAAGCAACATTATCTGCTTAAGCAGCTCTATGTAAAAATCTACGTTAATGACCAATGTCCAATATCAAACTAACTTTACTGTCATGAATAATGAGCACCGACCCCTGGACACACTGACTGTACGACACAGTGGTTAATAACAAAACTAACTGTTTCTTGGTTAATTTTTCACTAGGTACCGTTCGTGCATGGGTTCCACATAACCGCTTCCTACCTTGCTCAGTTCGCTATGCACTGTTACATCTCCTTGATATCACCTCAACACCTTCTCCAATGATGCTCAAGACGCTATCCATGCATGCAAGAAGCCCTCTGGAACAGAAGCAACTGTCTCGTTTAGGAGAGGTAAAACTTTTGTTGTTGTTGCTGTGGTTGTTGTTGTTGTTGTTGTTTTTTTGGTGAGTTTTTTTTACATTACATTATACAGGAATGGTACAGTTGACAAAATGTTCGGAGATGTTTTGCCTGATCAACCATTTACATATTATAACAAACCTGTGAAAATTTGGGATTATTCCGTCGTGTGAGTCGCGAGAGTCGGAAGAAAATAGTGAAAAACCATGCACAATTTTCAGCATGTAAACACATTGTTCTTAATTTTGATTGTAACAACCGAAATCAGCTGCTGCGGGTCTTTTTTCAGATACGTTTTTCTCCAGCGACTTCATTTTACAGGGAAATATGTCACATAAAATGGTTTTAGAATTAACTTCGAAATCAGTCAACTTTCAGACTAAAATTAAACAAGAATGTTTTTAATCCTTGCCAATCCCGTATAATACCTTTAACTTACAAAATCGTTCTATCCATTTTTACCCCAAAAGGATGTATGGTTTTGAAAGTAAATTAATTGTTATTGCTTAACTTTCAATAAACACACCATACAACTAGTCTATTATAATTTGAACATTTTATCAAATTAAGTGGTCACTTTTGATGAAATGGTTCGTGTTTTATTTTGATTATTTTGGTTGCTGAAATCAAACATAAGCTACGGTGACTTCATACTATTATTTTGTTTCAATGTTTTCATTTGTTCTACTTTTATTTGTTTTTTGAATTACATTTAACACAAATCCTTTAGAAACTTTGTTTGTGGTTCGAACAATGCATGCTGTGATTTAGGACTTTATAGTTGTTCCGCTAGTCTTGAGTTCTTACTAATCAACTAATCCACATAATTTAACTTTGGCACTTCGTTTTGAATTGTGACTTTCTTCTGATTTGCACGTATCTTTACTCATTGCATGTTTGCCGTTTGTGTTGCTGTTATTGGATAGTGATTTGAACACAGCTTCAACAAGAAAACTTGGAGCAGCAATCTCTCAAGAAGGTGTTGTGTTTTGTTTGCTATTAATTAGGCCTAGAGCTGTCTTCCACAAAAATGTGCTGGTGTTTTTATTCAAAGTGAAGCTCCTACACATTTGTTAAAACAATTTAATGATAATCCTTTCGGTAAGTCACTGCGTCACACAAGGGCGTATCATGGTGTACGCACAAAGTGCTCCAAAGTAGTCTTGATTGTCGTTATTCGTTTTGTTAACACAATCGCAACAAAAATTACTGGAGAAGAGATATCTGTATCAAACAAACATCTGGATCAAAACGAAATAGGTTTGAAAAAGATTAATAGACTTGCCTAGTCCCTCCGGTGCACTACACTAAATAGAGTGAGAGTAACTCATGCGCGGAGCCTCATCATCAGCTTTTTGAAGGTCATGGCTGGTCTAATTTTGTGCCCCTTTGGTCAGGAACAATTCGGGTACACGAGCCCAGCAAATTATACAAAAAAACTAGCGTTGCCAATCAAGGTTAGCTCCGAAGCAGGCAAACGATTGTGTACAGTTTTGCAAAAAAATCACCCATTTCATCGTTCATGGCATTTCTTATGAATTCTGATATTTATGATTCTGAGAAGACCTCGCGTCTTTGAATGTATATAAAAGACAGGCTCAGTTTTAAAACTATTTTCCATAAATCATCTCAATAAAACTCCTGTGGGCTTTTGGTAATCAGTGGAGCTAAGTTGCGTGAAGTGGGCGTGGCTTACAGTTTAATTACGAACAGGATATAGAGGAGGCCTCAATTACATGCAATAAGGAAGTAAATAACAACTGTTGGTCAGTGTCACTTTTCCTTTCACAGTGTAGATGTAGATTTGGATTTGGAAGTTTATGTTTGCCCTTCAAAAATCACGGTAACGTTATTAGTGAATGTCAATCAACCACCGATAACATAATGGGGAAAATACCTCTGTTGTAAAGAATGTTAAGCATTATCACAAAGGCAAGTTTTTCTCTTGTGAAGGCGGAGAAATATAATGCATTGTATTATGGCTTGAGAAACACCTGTTTCAGATTGTTGTGATAATTGACGACCCTTTTGCTTTTATCATGGCTATAGGGTTCAGCAGTGTATGATGAATGGCTGTACACATTCCCCAACCTAGCTGAGGTTCTCGAGACATTCCCTACCCTCAGGATACCAGCCTCCATGCTCTTAGCCTTGCTTCCACTGCTACGGCCACGATACTACTCCGTCAGTTCGAGTCCCAGACTAAACCCCGGGGAGGTGCATGTGACCGTTGCCGTTGTCCAGTACAAGTCAAAAGGTACTAACTTTTAGGCTATCTTTGTTCAAATTGTCATTGGCTTAGAAGGTGTCATTCTATTGGATAGCAAGACCACACTGGCACTTCTCAGAAACAAAACTTCTTTCAAAAAAAGTTGTATACATGGTTGCACTTGCAAATTTACAACTCTAGTTTTTCTTATGACTCACGCCATGCAAAGTTTCAACACATCACTTGGATAGCATGTTGTTAGCAGTTGCAGCGTTCAATCTTTTTCTCCAGACAAAATCACTGCAAATCACAAGCAAGCCATTCAAAAATAAATATATGTTTTTCATTTAATTAAATTTGTCCATTATAGCAGAAGCTTTTATAATAGACTTTCGAGGTCAGTTTACAAACATGCACAAAATGTCTCTTACACCATTGTTTCAAATTCTCATTCTTAATCATTTCTAAAAAAGTGTTTTACATAGGCCTACATACATTCTTACATTGCTATCTATGTGAGGACTTCCCATTGTCCCTCTAGCTTTAAACTCTCTAAAAGTAAAGACACAAAAATACAAAGGACTCCAACGAGGGACAGCATTGTCCCTTTTGTTTTCCTTTGTTATACTGTCCCCTCTTTTCTGATAATACCATGCAATCTTTATCGGTTTTCAGTAAGTGGCGCTATCAACCGAGGTGTGTGCTCCAATTGGTTAGACACTCTAGCTGAAGATGACACCGTACCATTGTACATCAGAAAGTAAGATTGAAAAAAAGGTGCATACGTTTAATAAAGAATGTTTCAACACCAAACTGGGTCCTAGTTTAACTAATTATAAATGGGATTTCAAACAGGGTTGCGTGTAAGCATTTTTCCTCAAGACCTTTTCCACAAAAAAGTTATTTCATAGTTTAGTTTCTAGAACTATGCGCGTTACTTTGAAAGACAATGAACAACACAAGCTGGATATACACACAATTATATACTTTTTCAGTGATCCCCTGGCTGCCGCTTTCCAGGCTGTATCGTAAACTTGGGTGTGATCCCTGGCTAGGCGGCAGTTAACTGCTGTATGGCTTCTGACTTGCACCCCTGAACAAAGATATTGACAAAATAGAGAGACCGTAGGGCTAGATAGCTCAGTTGGTAGAGCGCCGGTTTGGCAGGAGCTTTTGTCCCCTATACGGCGAACTGTGTACAGATATCTTCTGATAGCGCCCTCTTTTGAATCAACCTCCTTCAGCCCACATGTTATTAGCATAACATGTGGGACAGAATCTACGGGGGACAGTTAGTATCTCCGGGGGAAAGAATCTCCGGGGACAGATTTCACTAGGACATCGGCACGTTAAACCGGAGGTAGTTGGTTCAAATCCCGCTCTAGTCAATTTGTCTTTGTTCAGCCCCAAACTTTTTCAAATAAAAAAATGTATTCAGACGGAAACAGTTTGTCCGAGAACAGATTTGTATACTAAAAACAAATATTTTTTACCACATAGGCAGTGTTCTTTCAACATGCCGAAGGATAAACGATCCCCAATGATCCTGGTGGGACCCGGAACTGGCATTGCCCCCTACCGCAGCTTTTGGCAGCAACGTCAATTTGACATTTCCGAATGTGTGTCAACAGCAGATACCAACAGCAAAATATCCGAGTCCCCATTCGGTGATATCACACTTGTGTTCGGCTGCAGACATTCCAAACTAGATAACATTTTCAAAGAGGAAAAACGATTTGCGAAGACGGTGGGCGCTCTCACAGACACGTGGACGGCTTTCTCGCGAGAAGTGCATCTCCCAAGAGTAAGTCGTAAAAAAGAAGAGGTTTAATTTAAGCCCTAAGTGTAAGAGGCTCCATATCAAGTTGAGTTTTGTGACATACTCATTTTCTAATAGATAGAGTCTTTATGATTCTATAAAAAATTACAAATCTGTAAAAACCTCTCTTGAAAATGGTGTAAAATGTCATTGTATTTGGTACTCTTTCTGAACGAAACTTGAAACATGACGTCATTGGACAGAGTGCATGGTCTATACAATCCAAGGAAGAAATGTAGCTGTTGCAAACTGCTTACCAACCAAAAGGACCTAAAAATAGTTAGATGTTGCCTGACGTTTCAACCCTGGCAGAGTCTTTTTCGAAGGCCAGTTTGTTTCCTAGTTAAACAATAAACATTTTGGTCCTCTGTTTGCTAAAAACAAGACATTTCAAGGATTTTGAAAAAACCCTCCGATGAGGCACTGGGTGTATTGCTATTTCTATATTATTTTGTTATAATACTGCTCCCGTTACACCGACCAGGAACCTGAATATTCATTAAGGTTGTCACATTTGAACCCATCATCTACAATAATGCAGCAGAGTATTATAGACCTTCGGTGCAGTGTACTGAGCGATCTTGAATGATTGTGTACAAACCACTGCAGAAAGCATACAAAGATTTTGCAAAATTCTCATGCCCCAGGAATTCACGTTTGTGTAAATTTTACCAGTCAAGTTGTCAACAACTTGTCTTTTTTAGCCTCAATATGCTGGTATAAAAACCAAAAGTAGAACAAGAATGTCATTTTAGTTGAGTTAATTTTAGTGTGTAACTATACACCCGCTATACTGGTACAGTTCTGTTCCACGAACTTCTGGCCAAGTGTGTTTTGTGAAACTTAACCTCTGACTGCTGTCTCTTTTACAGTTTTATTTTTATGTTCATTTGCTCCTAAAGACTTATGTTCAGGATGGACTGCGCCAGAACTCGGAGAAGGTGTTCGAGACACTCCAGAATGTCAAAGGTCATATGTACGTGAGCGGTGACGTCAACATGGCAGCTGGCGTATCAGCTACGGTCCAGTCCATTCTAGCCAAACACGGAGAAATGACCAAAGACGAGGCCAAAAAACGTCTGAAACGTCTGAAAGTAAGAAGTACACAGAACTCGACTGAATTGCTCTGCTGGGGAAATAAACTCCATTCATTTGTCTCCCGTAATAGAGCTGTAACATTTTTCCTTGTTTCCAACTTGACCCAATAAACCTGACGTCATTACCCAAGAAAAACCAGTGGGAGACTTTGGAACGCTAAGTGGTTATGAGCAGGCGCACATTACCGAGAACAATGGATTTGTCTGGCAAGTCTGCTGCCACCTAGCGTCCCAAAAGTTCCCCATTGGTTACGCCATTTTGGGAGTCAGATTTTCTGTTATACTGGCAGTGTGTATTTTTGTATGAAACGGCCCGCACCATCCAAAATAGCAGACCATGGGCAGACTGTAGCCACGTATTGCTATAGTGCAAGGGATCTGTATAAGCATTTTTGTAAAGCAGTTTGTTGTGCTGCGTTATAAAATTAAACTTGGTAGATTTTCAACTAATTATTGGAACGAAAAGTAGGCCTACACTCTAAACATTCCAGTCAAAGGACCCGAATTCTGGGTTCCAGGGGGCAAGACCCGATTCTGGGTCAAGGTGACCTGCCGGGTCGGCAACTGGTTAAAAATGGGAATGTAGCGTGTCGTGGCCGAGCGGTTAGAGCATCGGACTCAAGTTCTGGTGGCTGAGTCAACAGGGTGTGGGTTCGAATCCCGGTCATGACACTTGGTGTCCTTGAGCAAGACACCTAACTATAATTGCTTCTCATTACCCAGGGGTAAATGGGTATACCTGTGAGGGCAGAGATGGTTCTTGTGATGGATTTAGCTTAGTGCGCTACATATTTGGCAGCACAGGCTGTATAGTCCCAAGGGAGCTTGAGATGGTTTAAGGAATGAAATAAATGGCCCAGTGACCAGGGGTAATAATGTTGAAGCGCCATGAGCGTCACTGAGTGACAAATTTGAGCGCTATATAAGACGCCACTATTATTATTATTATTATTGTTATAATTATGATGAATGTATCTGGGATTCTGCTTCAGCCTGACCCACTATTGGGTTATTTGACACAAATTCCGGGCCCAGAAATGGGTCAACCACAACTTGGGACCCGGAATCCGGGTCTACAGACCTGGGAGTTTTTAGAGTGTAAGTATTCGGTCTTAACCATCTCTTGTCTGCGTCTGTCTTATAACCAAATCATGTTATTACTTTTAAGGCCGAGGGTCGCTACCATGAGGATGTATTTGGGATCACGTTGAGGACTGAAGAAGTCACAGAGAAGCTGCGAGAGTTAAAGACCCGCTCAAAAGACAATAAGTCATTGGCAGATGAAATCGCCAACCTAAGAATGGTATGGACGAACTACCGAAATTTGTTAACTCAATTTTGGGACGAACAAAGAAAAAACTGACAAGAACGGGATTGAACCTGCAACCCCCGGATTAATGTGTAGGCGCCCTACTAACTGACCTATCTAGCCCTTATGTTGGCGGTCTCCCTATTCCGGAGGTCGCAAGATCAAATCCCGTTCTAGTAATGAATTTGTCTTTGTATACACCCCAAATTAAACTGCAATGTAACCATCCCTTGAAGGATTGTAACATTACAAAATATGCGTTTGTAACCTTTAGATTTTATACTTGATCAGCAACGATTGAAACCTGCGTCCTGGCTTGCTCTGACGTCAAAATCAGACGTAAGGAACAAAGGATGAGTTTATTTGCTGCTTTAGTTTTTTTCTTATAACACTTATGTTAATCTTTGCAAAGTGAGTCGTGGAAGGGCATGCACTGAGGGGGGGGGGGGGGGTACTCAGTAGTTTTACGGTGAATTGATTGGTAGTCTGCTAGGTGCCCAAATGATACCGTCTCATTTCCGGTTACCATTTAAAGCTATATACTACGTAAGCTGTATTCGATGTTATATGCCGTCTCAAGTGTACGGTGAGTTTAAATTACGGTGCATTTTTAAAACATTGCCTACACATTTTACAGTGCATGTTTGGCAAAAATGCTGCAACGTAAATCACTATTACGTTTCCAGTTCCCCGTTTTTGCATAGCTCGACAAGATGACCATAGGGTTGTTGTTTTTTACTATCAGGGTAACTTCATAAGCCGTCATGAAGACAGACGGCGAACATTGAGTGAGGATCATCGTTCCCTGTCAATTTCCAATCTGACTGACGTCGATCGTGGACGACAACGGAAAGTGTCGGCACCATACAGGTAAGTCTGTCCCGATTGTCAAGCAATTTTACAACGACAGAATTACAACCAATCAAAAGTTACCGCCCGTATGGGGTGGGTTTAAGTCCTACACTGCTTTTGCTGTAGCCTTCAGTCAAGCATGCGTCAATGATTTAAGTCGTGGTTGCCCGGATGGTATACAACACAAACAGCGCCACCAATGCTAACACGATGAAAGACCAACGCGAGAGACGGAGTACTGACATGTTGTCGTTTTAGGAGTGGACGTGCTGTTTGTGTTTTACCAACCAGGAAGCCATGAGCGCCTTGACTAAAGGCTACTTTTGCCCGTGAGCAAGGCAGTAACAGTTAACTTCAACAAACAAAGTTCATGTAATTTTACGCTTATTTCTCTTTCAGTCCCGGGGCCAAACCTAAAAATGTACGGGTACCATTTTGAAAAATAAAATCTGCATAATAACAAACGTCTTCCAGTGGTATTGTAAATGTAGTGCATCATTTACGATAAACTCCGGTACACGGTACATTTTGTGAAACAAATAAGTGTGGGGAACCCGTGCTGCAATGTCAATCACCTTATTGATAAGCTTACTGGTGTTTTGTAAAAAGCCGCAATGCTTTCATGATATAGTCGTGTTGAGATATCTTACTTTAAACGTATTTTCCAACAGGAATCAACCTCTGCGGTATTGATCGAGCAAGTGGCTAAGACCTTCAACGGTATTTGCAGCAAATTAACCAGAAAAGCATTTTATGGAGGGTATCTGCGCTCAGGGGAAGACTCGTTTAACAAGTAAAATATACTTCAGGTGCTCATTTTCGTCAATTCTGAGAGAAACATGTGTTATTATACCGCGTTATATCGCCGTTGTTGCGATATATTATTGCCGTAGCATTAAATTCTCATTTCAATTATATACTCGATCGGTCCAGCGGAGTTTTTGTCTGGCACGTGACCGGCTTACTTCAACATGTCCTTGAACAATAAGCTTCTCCAGATTATCTTCTGAAAATTTATAGTGAATTTATATAGTTAAAGTTTTTTATTCTTAGCGGTAATGAGTAAAAATAGTCCTATATGCCTATATATCTAAATAAATAATGCACCAATCCAATCATGCAATCCGTTTGAGCATTATGAATCGTCATCGAGGTTGGCATACAATGTACGTACGTGCCTACTAAGCAAACGTCTTGAACAGCCGAGTTTTTGAAAAAATAATAATAATTAAGTTATATTTTTTACTTTTAAGACATTATAATTATGTAAATTTTCATTTTGAAGGAGTGCAAAGAGCTCTCCTCAAACAATTTTTTGTTTTTCCTTTTTCCCCTGATGTGCTTTTTGATTGAATTTTATTATTTTATTTCATGTTTTTGATTGGATGATGCAATTCGTGTAATTTACTGTTGTATTGTAAATTCTGTGTTGGTTTAATGTAGATTATCAAAAATATAAATAATGGGCTGGGATTAGTGGAGCAATTCGTAAAAAATAATTTTGTTAAAACTTGGGTCAATGGACCTAGAATTGCAGTGTACTAACAATAATATCCAGACCTATCGGTTCTAATTTGTTCTTAACGGGATATTTTTTCATATACTATTATTTGTATTCATCATACAGACTTTTGAAATATACTAAGTAAACAATGCACAAATCCACTCATGCAATCCGTTTGAGCATTATGAATATTCATCGAGGTTGGCCAACAACGTACGTATACATGTACGTGCTTACAAAGCAAACTTCTTGAACAGCCGATTTTTTAATATTTTGTTTAGTTATATGGGTAAGTTTTCATTTTGAAGGAGCGCAAAGACCTCTCCTCAAACAATTCAAGGAGAGCAGTTTAAAGTTGTGGTTATTGATGAGTAAAAGTTGACTCAACCGTAAATTTGTGTTGATACCCGTAAACCTGTGTAACGCTTAGCACTTGTAACATCTTTCCGGTGATTTTTATCAATCCCACCTAAAGACAGATGGCTTCCACATTGCCTTACGGGTCGTAGCCTAAGTTGTTTTATTGAGTCTAAGGCTCATAGTAGAAGGTTTAGACTATTTCAAAGGGATTCTGTTCACGCAAAAAAAATGACAGTCACCTTTAAAACGCAGGCCTACTTAAACAGTACCGAAGCGTGGGCTGTAGATTCCAACGTTTTACCGAATAGGTTACGATATGAGGTAAACTGCCGTAAACTTATAGTTTTGTACAGTGTATAGACTTTTAAGTTTTGAACTGTGAGGGGGGGGGGGAACCCTTACCGATCAAGGATTTTATTAAATTCCAGCTTAATTATCACCATTTTATAAAATATATCATTTATAAGGAATTTTTGGAAGTATATAAAGTTAGGCTTGAGAGAATTTTGAAGCATTCCCGTTGAAAGTGCTTTAGTCAGTTTGATGACCACAAACTCGGATTAGGCTACGGGAACACACTCTAAAAAACTCACCGGTCAAATTTGACCCGGGTTCTGGGTCCGGGGGGCTGACCCATTTATGGGTCAGGCTGACCCGAAAGTGGTTAAAAGATAGAATGTTAACGTGGATTGTGTGTCATTAGACCCATTTCCGGGTAATGTTGACACAGATTCCGGGTCACTTTGACACACAAAATAGTCAGGCTCCGCGGTATCCGGACCAGGGTCAGTTCTAACCGGAGACAATTAGATAGAGTGTAATTAATTATTAATTTTATTCAGACTTGATACGCAGACTTTTAATCCAGCTTATAAATATATTGTGTTTTTTCCTTTTCCCCTTGATGTGCTTTTTTGATTGAATTTCATGTTTTATTTCATGTTTTTGATTGGATGATGCAATTCGTGTAATTTACCGTTGTAATGTAAACTTCTGGGTTGGTGTAATATAGATTGTGTGCCGACCTAAAACAAATATAAATAATGGGCTGGGATTAGTGGAGCAATTCTTAAAAAATAATTATGTTAAAACTTGGGTCAATGGTCCTAGAACTGCAGTGTACTAACAATAATATCCAGACCTATCGGTTCTTATTTTGTTCTTAACGGGATATTTTTTCATATACTATTATTTGTATTCATCATACAGACTTTTGAAATATACTAAATAAACAATGCACCAATCCAATCATGTAATCCGTTTGAGCATTATGAATATTCATCGAGGTTGGCATACAATGTACGTACATGCCTACTAAGCAAACGTCTTGAACAGTCGATTTAAAAAAAAATAATTAAGTTATATTTTTTACTTTTAAGACATTATAATTATGTAAATTTTCATTTTGAAGGAGTGCAAAGAGCTCTCCTCAAACAATTTTTTGTCTTTCCTTTTTCCCTTGATGTGCTTTTTGATTGAATTTTATTATTTTATTTCATGTTTTTGATTGGATGATGCAATTCGTGTAATTTACTGTTGTATTGTAAACTTCTGTTTCGGTGTATTATAGATTATCAAAAATATAAATAATGGGCTGGGATTAGTGGAGCAATTCGTAAAAAAATAATTATGTTAAAACTTGGGTCAATGGTCCTAGAATTGCAGTGTATTAACAATAATATCCAGACCTATCGGTTCTAATTTGTTCTTAACGGGATATTTTTAATATACTATATTTGTATTCATCATACAGACTTTTGAAATATACAGTGAGAAATGGGTTGTCAATATTGTTATTGCCAGATTCAGTGGTGTTTGGGGAGCACGAGGGAGGGGCACGTACCCCCCCCCCCGCCATTGATGTCCACGCCCCAGGTGCTCCCCCATTTGAAATTTGGACTTTTGAGATTACAAATTACCAGAGTTGTATGTTTCCCTTTTAAAGCTTTAAAGTGGTATTCAATGTTTTAAAAACACTTACTTCAGATTGGCTAATAAAAAAAAGGTAATTGGCATAACAAGAGCGCTGGAAATGGGCTTGCTTTAGCTACAAACGCGTGTAATTGGCCGGAAGTACCCCCCCCCCCACAGAATATGACGCATACCCCTTGTTTAAAATGTCACCTTAGTTTCAGCGTTGATATGATTTGTTGAGCATTACAGGCCTCCTCCATTTGAGAGAGAGAGAGAGAGATGTGGTTTATGTTTGCAATTCTGAAAACGTACTCTATGGGTGGGGTTGCAATGGAGAAATTATAAGCATTTTCTCAATACCAAGTGGGCATAGTCTTTTTGCTTTGCACGCCCACTATTATCTGATACTGAATATAAAAGCCTATAAACTGGGCCGTTTGGTACGTTACTTTTGTTCTAAGATTAGATGGTTGTCCCTTTTTTGCAATATGCCAAATACACAGAATGGAACAACAATAACAATTTTATGGAATGTTTATACGAGTTTTGGGTCCCAGAAATCAACCGACGAACCGGCATTTATTGAGAATAATATAGATATTGATTACATCATGGGATGGGATCAATAATATTATTATTTTGGTTTTTACGCTATGACCTACATATTGTGTGATAACATTGTTATTCTTATAAAAAAAAAACTCAGAAAAAATAATCTGAGATCTCACTGATTAAAAAGTTTATACCAAGTGAATCGCACTTACCGAGTTAAAATGCTTGCAAATTTTTGATAGACGAAGAAACCGAAGGGGGGCGTGACACACACTTTATTATTGCAGCAAGTGCCCACCAAAAGTGCTTTTCTATAATATCAGGAGAGGGCGCTATGTAGGTGCTCGTAGGCAACCAATGCGTACGGTAAACAGGCTAGTCTCCAAGGAGATTTCTGTGCGGTAAGTTTCATCTTGGTTTTACGTTAAGTTTTTCAGAAAATGTAGTAAACATTTAACAAAATTGTATTCTTTGCTATAAATTACTGCCCGGTTAGGATCATATTTTTTGAGGTGGTACCATATTAACAGCCACGACAAGCATTAATAATCGGTTTTATGCGGACGGTTTCTCGTGACGACTTTCGGATTTACACTGCATCTAAATCGTGAAAAATATTTGGTTTTGGTTTTATTTAGCTTTTCCTATTTTGGCCTCATTTTTATAATAACAAGGAAAGTGTTAAGAATGGTCTCTTCAAAACAAAGAGCACATGCAATAATACATTTTTCCGGCGTATGTCTCATTTTAAGTTGTGTAAACTGTGCTAAAAGTAAAACTCAAGAAACGCAATTCTAATTTTCATGAAAATAAAATGAACACTGGACTTTCCATTTCCTTTGAATTTGATTGATTTGAAAAGCAAGGAATTAATAAGAGCACTTCGCATAAATGCAAAAAAAAAAAAAGCAAAGTGCCCGGATCTCTGAGACTGAGTGATAGCGTACTTCTAGAACTATGATGAGGTCTTTGTATCGATCATCTCCGTGATAGCGGAACAGACGTCATATTAATGGTTCTAGGAGTAAATGAAAGCGTGTCCAATTTCATTGGACTCACTCACTCACTCATTCACACTCACTCTACTGGCCCCCCTGCATCTAGACAGGTGGTGTCCTTCGCATTGATCTCCTTGTCCGTGGTTAGTAGCTAGGTTCCAGAGCCTGTCCACCTTGCTTGGTAGACCCAGTTGCTCAATCCAAGATTTCCTCGGGCAGCCTCTTGATCTTGACCATCCAGGTGCTGGGGGATTCTATCTCTGCATTTAATAGAAGTTTACTTTAACTCCTTCTTTGCTGGGACGTTTTCGTCAAGGCGGGCAATAAAAATGGCCAATAAGAGCATCTCTATGGTGATGGACTAGGTAGGTGGTCAATAGAGGAGAGCTTGGATCTTTGGGCGACCTCTGCATTTGTGGAATGATTGTACCTATAATGGATAACCAGGATGTTCCTGTATCATCAGTGGTGGAAGGCCTCAAGTTTTCTCCAGTCAGTCTGGAGGAGTGTCCATGTGTCAGACCTGTAGAGAACTGTCATAAACTGGTAGAGAAGTCCTGTATATTATTAGTTTTGTGGTTAATTTGAGACTCCTTAATTACCACACTCTGTGTAAGCTGTTCATGGCCAATGAGGCAAGACCTAGCCTCCTTAGAATATGTCAATTCTTCCAGTGCTAAAGATCTTGCTGCCAGAGATAGATGAAGTCATCGACGGCTTTGATGGGTTGACTGTGTATACTCCTAGAACTATTCGGTTCGTTCCGCTATCGTCTCCCCGAGACGATAGCAGAACGAACCGAATAGTTCTAGGAGTAGACTGTGTAGGGCTAAATATTTTCAGGTGTGTCTTTCCTGGGTAGGTCTTGAAGTTTGGTCTTCTGCCAGGAGATCTTGAGGCCAAGGTAGGATGCCTCCAGACACTATAGTAATATATGCACATGTACAACCAAGTTTTAAATATCCCTATGAGCATGATTGATGGTCCTACCAAGACAACTTCTTTGTTTCAGGAAAGTCTTCTTGGCAAGTGGAATTTTCAATATGTATGTTAGTCGAAACCAACTTGTCTTAATAATTGGTGCGATTCTGGAGCTCTGTTTTGATGACATTAGGCCTGTAGTGCACAATTTAGTTGTTATTATTTTGTTTATGACAAATCATAAACATGCTGGTCCTAAGATTACGGTTCCAGAACAGTCATGACAGTAGGGAACGATTTCGTCCAGCAATCATAGCAACATTTTTAGACTTAACATGTTTTGTGCACACTGAATTTGGTTGAGTAACAAATGATGAGTTTTGAGTAGCAACTGATTCATTTTGTGTAGCATGTTGCTCTGCTATTCAAGGGAAATAGATCACTGTGTTTTACTTTCAGTCTTCAGGAATTTTAAGTGGAATAAACATTTTAAATGTTTTGTTTCATGTTCTTGCTTTGCTTCACATTTCACAGGATGTGTAAAGTATTACTCATAACTCCATTGAAAATAAAAACATCATGGCTGATCCAGAGGAGCAAATAGAAGAGCCACAGGTTGTGGAGGAAACTCAAGATGAAGAGGCAGTCCAAGACCAACCTGTGCAAGAGGAAACCGGTGATGACCAAACCAATGAGCAAACCGTAGATGAGGCTACAACAGAGCCCAAAGAAGAGGATGCTGATGCAGGAGGACAGTCTCAAGTTGTAGACAGTGAGGTTCATGAAGAGGTCACTGAAGAGAATTCCGCAGAAGCTCCGGATGAAGCTGAAGATGATAAGGAGCCATCAGATGAAGTGAATGAGGAGACTGGGGAAGAGCAACTTCAAGGTGAAGAGGAGGAGGAGGTGCAAACTACTGCTCCTCCTCCCACAGCCGAGGCTCAGCCTTCCTCACCTCAGCAGCTCTTGATGAGAGAGGCAACTGAAGAAGCCATCCAGGAGGAGGCTGATGAGGAACCCTTGACAGAGCAAGGTGGGGAAGGGAGCAAACCAAACACCCCCGTTGAAAAGCCCCCGTCTGTGACGGCACAAGGGGAAAGACCCAGTACAGCGGGATCCACTGCTTCCAATGTCGAATCCTCCACAAATGCTCTGGTAAGTCCTAAACGGAAAGTACACAACCAATGTTCTTGGAAGATTAGATTCATTTCCACCCTCAAGTTTTAAAGTTTAAAGTAAACACGTTTGCAAACAACCTGTGAAGATTTCATCAAATTTGCTCAATAAATTTTGCTGTAGAATGGTTTATATGCCTTGTCTGCAATGTTATAGGCTATTGGTCCATATTAGACTTTTTATATCCCTTTGATTGACCAATCTTATTTTAGTTTTTCACTTTCAAAATAATTATGTACACCGGCCTGATACTTCGCGGAGGCAACTTGCCCCTGTCAAGCAGGCTTGGTGCCCCTTGAAATGTTTTATAGATATTTACACTTTCCTCATGGAGGTGCCCTTTACCAAGGGGAAAACGCCTTGGTGCCCATTGCCTTCAAGCATCAGGCCTTTTCTAAATGTAGGTCCCAAGTAAGCAGTGATCTTTAAGGTTCAAACAGTTGTTCGCTTATTTCAAAATTTTCAGAAGTTTTCAAACTAAGTAAAAATGCTTATTTACCTATACTACGTATTATGAACAGTCAATAGTGTCATTAGCAGTGCTGTGTCATTAGGAATGCAGTATTATGAAAGCAACCTGTAAAACTTCAAGAAAACATTTGGATGGTTTTGAAATTTTAAAATTCTTCTACTATGTTTCTTAAATCATTTCACTGCTTTTTATGCCGCCTTCTCATTCACTGTACAAGTGATTCCTGTGACAGTGTTAAAATTCATCCATTTTCATAAAATCAAATTTTTCTTGTTAAATTGCACAGAGCTTGACCTGGTCGTTTGGCGTAAATAAAAACGTACCCTCCATTAATTTGACCAACCACCTGCGTAAGATGGTCGTCTACACCACAGGACACACTGCAGTGCTGTACAACTATCAGAAGAACACACAGAGATTGCTGCAAGGACATGTAAGTGCCCATTCATCCTACCATTTACACTGGTCATGTATTTTGTGCACACAAAAAGGCATGCTAACCTTCCGGTGCTTACTGTATGAAAATGAATGACGTAACAATGCAAATCCATGGTGAATGCGCAAGATGGCCGCCTAATTTTCTTGCTAACCTGTGAAATACGCTTAAATGCTTAAGCGAATTTTTCTGCTACAGTTAGCACGAAAAGTTGCTTACTGTTAAGCCGCGCTATGAAATTGGGCCCTGGCATTGAAGTATAGGACGTCCTTAGCAACACCCTTAGCAGCATTCCTGGCATGTCAAGTGGTCTAGTTCACTGGACCCAAGCTCAGGTGTTGTCAGCCGCACTCAAAGTGTGGGTTCGAATCCCGGTCATGACACTTGTGCCCTTGGGCAAGGCACTCAACCATAATTACTTTGTTAAAAGTTGGGAAAGTAATGCATTCTGCTCTACCTGCCAGGCTCCTAGGGGATGATATCCCTGCCTACATCCTTACAGACGGTGAAGGGGGTAACCCTGTTCCAGCCCCAGGAGTAGGTGGCAGTGTGCCCCTGGTGACAGTTGATTTAGGTCCAAATCAGTTAAGTGTAGCCCTCACCTTGGATGTTAGACGATATCTCATAAATACAAAAAAAAAAATTCTAAAGGTCATAGCCGTAGCAGTAGCTGCCAACTCAGATGTGGCCTTGTTAGGCATTTATATTAAGGCTAATGAAAGCTTAGAAACAGAGACTGTACTCTTTCACCCCCAGCAGTTTGCTACACTCTGGGTGGTTTTTTGAGAACTCAGGAATGGTGGGGTTAACTAATTTATTTTGGTCTTTATATTTGCAGAGTAATAACATCACCTATATCTGTGCCAGTCGGGATAAACGCTGGGTTGCAACTGCAGACAAGGGAGATAACAGTATGGTGATTGTATGGGATACCTACACAGGGTAAGCATTTGTACTGTATATCAATTCTGATCTTGGATTGCATTGGTGGCCTGTGCTTAAAGCACTCGCCTCTTACTAGTGTGGCCCTGGTTCAATTCCTGGCGTGGGTCAAATATGAGTGGAGTTGTTTGTTGGGTCTCTCCCATGCATTGAGGGTTTTTGTTTGCCCTCCAGTTTTAATGCCTCCCTGATTCAAAAACATGTAGGTGCTCATCTGTGGTGGATACAGGTGATCTAAGTGTTAATCGTTTTCATTTTTATTTGATACTTTGCGTCACAGGACTCCTGTGCAGACTATCTTTGAAGCCCATGAGAATGGTGTAGTTTCCATGGCAATGACACCAGATGCTAAATACCTAGTTACCCTCGGGACTACCCCAAATCAGGTAATTTCTTTAGTTACTCTCTGTTTCTGTTCCAGCTCAAAATTAAAAGTGTTTTGTTGTAATGGATCTGTGGATGACATCACGTGTATGACTGTTTTGTAAAAAATAAATGCTTCACAACATACATTCTGTATTTTCCTACACTGTGTAAAAATTGCATTCCTGTGTGTAATGTATTTCCTGTAAAACAGAAACTTAAAGAAAGGGCCATAAATTAGTAACTATTCCACAATTTCAAGACCATAAAAACTTACTTGGTGAGAAGCACTGCAGCTGTTGTGTTAATAGTTTAAACTACTTTGGGAAAGGATTCTCTTTCAAAGTAATATGGTTCAAATAATTTTTCACCCAAAAACACTTGAACTTGAAAAAGATTCAGATTTCTTAGGGTTGGTTTCCGTTCGCAATTGCTGCGGCCAGAGATGCGGTTGGTACCCGATATCACTTCACTAAATGTAAATGGATTCAACATTCTTGTGAAAATGCCAAGACAGATTTGGCTGTTTTCTCAGCAAGTAGGCACTGTATTCAGCTGAATTTTTCACATGAGACTTGTATTGTATCTTTCTTTATAATTTTACCTAAAAAATCAGCATTACATTGACAAAAACCAAACTACGACCCTATCTTTCACATTTTTGTTGTCAATGATAACGGTTTCTCAAAGAGAAAGCACCAAGAGATGACTTTCTTTGGAAGGTGTTTGTTTGTTCTCCCGTTAAACACAAGTGAAGAACTTATTATTTGAAGAACAAATAATTATTTGTACACTTGCAATAAGTTAACATGAATGTGTTGACAAAATGTCTGGTTTCTGATCCTCCACGCAGTCTATCTCAATATGGGACTGGACGACAGATGGAGAGACACCAGTCTGCTCTTTGCAGCTCAGTAACAGCTACGGTCAACAGCATTACGTCCATTTCAACCCAGAAGACACATCACAGATTGTGTCTAATAGCGACAGTCAGGTTATCTTCTACTCTTGGGTATGTAAAGATATTTTTAAATTTAGGATTTATGTTAAGGAGAAAAAAAAGAGTGATGACGAGGACTCAAGCGGCAGGGTCGTGTCTTTGGGCTCGGTCCTTTATCGCATGGCCATGACCCTGCAAATGTCTTACACGGCTGTTTACAACCGAGTCACCACACTTTTATTCCCATTCATAAATGTCCTTTTTCTTTTTCAATTCCTGTCACGTCCTCAATTCTGTGTCCAGTGCCCAATTTCACAGAGCTGCTTAAGCAAAAAAAAAAAGCCAAGCACGGTAAAATCATGCTTACCAGAATAAGGTTACCAGCCAAAATATCATTCCACATGTATCATTTGTGACTGGGATCCTGCTCATTTTTGCTAAGCAGAAAACTGTGAAATACCATTTGCTGCTTAAGCAGCTCTTTGAAATTGGGCCCTGGTGTTAAAAGGTGTGAACAACATAGGTAAGTTTGAAAGTATGAAATGCTCACAGATGTGCACATAAGTTTCCATGGTATAAAGGTGCCCATGTCGGGATAATTTTCTTTAAATTATTTTTGCGTGAAATGTTATAGTTCTTGGGAAAAACAATACATTTTGATCTTGCAAGTTCAAAACCTGATGTAACAGTGAGAACATAATTTGATGAGGGGGTGTTAACTAATTTTTTCGCTACTGGTTTGAGCTTAAAGTTTTACAGGGTTGGTATTTCATGTATATGTTGGGTCACATAAAGTTCAGACACTAGTCTTAGACAATGATCTGCCTTCTTTAAGTCCTCCTAACACAGGCCTGGAATTACATGGAGGCCACAGAGGCCATGGCCTCCGTGTCCCTGGTCTTGGCCTTGATGCCCCTTCAGAAATTTTTTCATAGACTTTTAGATTTTCCAATGGAATTGTCCTTTGCAAAATGAAAATGGGCTTGCCCTCACAAAGATGAAATTCCAGGCCTGCTAACAAATGTGACAAATAGATATGTCTGCAAAGTTCAGCATTTTCATGAGATCCAATTTCTTATATTATCTCTATCGACAAATAGAAAGGTAGCAAGATCGAACATGTGGCTCCCTCGCTGACCGACCAGGATTTCAACCGGATGGTAGGTCATTTTAGCCAGTCCATCTTCTGTAGTAACAGCACCAGGGCCTTCACAGCTACTTCAGTCGGTAACGTTGTAGTGTGGGACAACAACAGACCGATTTCTGGACGTGAGTATGCGCAGGTCTTGGTTATAATGGAAAGAGGAACAATCAAGTGGAAATGTTCTGCTTTCAGAAATAATGACATTCTAATCAGTAGCACTATAAAGTATTTGTATGGAGTGTATTTGCAATAATTATTTTTATGTGTAATGAGGAAGTAATCAGGATGGGATTTGAACCTCTAACCTCTGGGCTGTAGATCAGGTAATATTAACAACAATAACACTTGGTTTGCGTATAGCACACATATCCTAGTAGCTAGATCAAGGCACTTGACAAAGTTGTCATGCCAGTTCACCAGGTATACCTAAACCATTCCCCAAACTTTCTCAACTCCCTGGAACTCAAAGCTGCATAAATGAGCGCTGACGGGTTAATCCAACACAACACTGTTACAGCCCCCTAGGGTTCCCATTTATACACCTTGGATTATTAGAGAAGCAGTGATGGTTTAATAGTGCGTTGCTGAAGGACACAAGCGTCATGACCAGGATTCGAACCCACACTACAATGATTCAGGCATCAGAACTTGAGTTCGATGCACTAGACCACACCAGGGCCCAATTTCATGGCTCTGCTTACCATGAGCAAAGAATCGGCACTAACAGAAGCAGGGAATTCCACGCTTACGTCAAGTGTATTTCACAAATTAGCAGGGAAGTTTGCTTGTGTGTGTGCATACTCCACAATACTACATGTAGGCATTCTTTGCTTACACAGCTGACGCATAAATTTAGCACTTGCCTTGTAAGCGAACAATGGTGATCGCAAGCAAAGAATTCGGCGGTGAGCAGAGCCATGAAATTGGGCCCAAATGCTCTACTTCCAGAGAATCCGAGCCCTGTAAGTGGTCTCCCTGCTTTATTTAGTATTTATTAGATTAGAGAAGCCAGGGTAAGCTTGCTGATAGTGACAGAGCATTTGAACAATATTTTTAAACATGGTTTTTGTAGTGATATTTGTTTTTGCTTCTGTTAAACCCTCAGCTCCTCTTCTGGAACCCTCGCCAAATAAAAAAGCTTTCAAGCTAGTTCGAGTGCAGGAACGCGGCATCACAGTGCTAACAACAACAGATCAGTAAGCTGTTTGATTGTTATATCAGGAAATTAAACTAAATCCTGCAAATTTACGTCATTTGTTATACTTAAAGGAGCACATCGGTTTGAGTTTTACATAAATTGAAATTTGCCATTTTAAATCTATAAGCTTTCTTAGTGTGTAAAGTTGGGTCCTGTATCTTGTGAAATATTTCTATACTACATGATGTCCATTTGAGCATAGAATTCCAACCTGATGGAGCAGACTGGTTGCAAATAGACGTGTAAGTTTACAGCTTAAACAAAAACCTTATGATACCTCCACTGATTATTGAATAGCTAATCATCTGTTCTTGTTGTAGATACGTTGTGACTGGTGATGTCAACGGACATGTGAAGTTCTATGACTTACAGTTGCGAATGTCCAACTGGTACAATGAGTTTGATGTGGGGCCAATTAACTCAGTGTCATTTGCCTATGTGTCTGACTTTGTGCCAGAGTAAGTACATTTCATTGTCTCCTTCCTTCTCTGTTATGTTTCCCATTCAGTTCTTACCTTTTTCCCTTTTTTCTGCCCCTGTTACTCGTTTCCCCTTTTCCTTTTTTTTAAATTCTGTTTCTTGTAACTTTATTCTTCCAGCTTTTCCAGTTTCCCATTTCACATTTTTCCCTTTTCTCCCTTCTAATTTCCCTTTTCTTTTTTCCCCAAGTCTTTTCCCTTTTCCCTTTTTCCTTTACACCTTCCATTTCCATGTTCCATTTGCCTTTCAATTTTTTCCCTTTTTTTCCATTCCGTATTCCCTTGCCCTTTTCATTTTCCTCTTTTTCTTGTTAACTTCCCCTTTCCCTTTTTCCCTTTTTCCTTTTTTCCTTTTTTCCTTTTTTCCTTTTTTCCTTTTTCCCTTTTTTCCTTTTTCCCTTTTTTCCTTTTTCCCTTTTTCACTTTTCCCTCCCACCTTCCATTTTCTCTTTCCTAATGTTCTTTTCCTTTTCATTTATTTTCGTTTCCCATTTCGTATTTTGACTTATACCTTGAGATAAACATTCCTCCTCCCCTTTCCCCTTCCAGTTTCCTCCTCCCTTTTCTTTTCCTTTTTCTTTTCCCTCCTCACCTCCCATTTTCCCTTCTCTCTGTCATGTTTCCTTTTCATTTGTTTTCCTTTTTACCTTTCCCTTCTTGTAGCTTGAGATCAAATATACTTAAATCAATATTCAGCATCATTTATGTTTTTTTGCTTTGTCCATCCAATTAAATTGTTCTTGTACTTGATCATAAGCATGTATTAAGAAGTAAATATCACTTTAAAACCAATTGCAAGTTCTTGCAACTTCACATTGTAATCCCAATGGACTGAAGTTTCATTCAACACTGTTTAACCCTATTTTGGCACCTTGTTTTGTTGCAGAGTTAAAGAGGACAGTGACTACCCACCGGATGCCACAATTGACGCAAAGTCATTTGTAACTCGTGATTATACGATTGGGACATTCAACGCTCAGGTCGCTCTCATTGTGGCAGATGGAACAGAAGTCAAGGTCTGAACATTTGAGATTTACTTCTTAGCATTAAAGCTTTATTTTGTGAAGAAACATTGGTAAGAGTGAAAATACAATGTTCACAGATTTTCACACAACTTACATTGGTATAAAGATGGTTATTTGTGGGCATTCTCTTGACATGCTATAGCTTTTGAGAAATAAAGCACAATGCGTTTTAATCTCCAAAAAGTCAAAAACCTGATGTTTGAAAAAACATTGAAATAAAACACATTTCATTTTATCTTGTGATTCCATTGACCGATTAAGATTAAACTTTCCCAGGTTTATTTACATATGATGGGTCACATAAAGTGCGGATGCTGGTCTTTGACAATTACCAACGTTGTCCTCGTGCTCTAAAGTTTATCAAGTAATAAACCGCAAGGGAAACTGACAGGGTAAATTTTAAATAACTTGGGTTTGAACAAAAACAAATTGACTAGAGTGGAACTTGAACCTGTGACCTCCAGATTAACGTGCCAGCGCTCTGACAACTGAGCTATCGAGCCCTAATGTTGGCGGTCTCCCTATTTTGTCAATACCTTTGCTTGGGGGTGAAAGTCAGAAGCCATTCAAACTGTAAATGCCGCCATAAAGCCGTGGATCACACCCAAGTTGACGATACAACCTGGGAAGCAGCTGCCAGGGGATCACCTTTAGTGTCTTTTTATTTCAAATATCAAGTAATAAACTTCAAGGGAGACTGACTTGGTAAATTTTAGGGAATTTTTAATTGAACAAAGACAAATTGATTAGAGTGTGGCTTGAATTTGCGACCTTCGGATTAATGTGCTGGCGCTCTACCAACTGAACTTCAAACTTTGAAGTTCAAAGCACTTTCAAGTTTATGATAAAGTACCTAGGAACCCATTCGGATCCTCTTTTCTACCAATAATCTTCATCCATGTCTAATGGATTATATTGATGTGTAATTTCAGATGATTCAAGCTGAACATGATGCAGCCATCCATGCTCTTGCCACACATCCAAACCAGTAAGTCTTGTTTTTCAATTCAAACTTGCCGTTAATTAAATGAAAAAATAGTTAAACTGAAGATACACGAGGAAGTAAACAAGATAAACGAATTTATATTCGGTTTGTCGTAACAACATGTGTATGATCTACTTTGCTGTGTAAATTTTGGTTTTTGGGGAACTTGTCTGAATTTGGGAGACTAGTTGGTTCTTAAAAGAACTGTCCTGCTTATTAACTACTGCCTGGGCAGAAGGTAGGAAATCGGCCAGGGCTACTACTTTTGCTTAGTGGATCGAGGGGACTTCTCGTTATTAACTTCACTGCTGCGGAGTGAGTTCTTTATGGTCTCAACGTTTCGACAAGTCTGCTATAGTCATCGTCAGGAGACTAAAGAGTGTGAGACATGTTGGTCTGCGGCAGTAGAATAAATAGCAAGATAAGTTCTCAAAGAATAAAATCACAGGAAAGTAGATGTACACATGGTGTTACCGCAAACTGAATATACATTGATACCTCACCTACACAAGATGGAAGAAGAGAAAATAGTGTTGGTTCAGAGGCATCTTGTAGAAGCCTAGGCTTGTGACCAGATGCCTTGGTCAGATTGTAAACAGATCACAACAACAAGAATGCACAGACAGTAATCAAGACAGAAGCTAAGAGGCGTAACCAGACATTTTTATTTGGGGAAAGAAGCATGGGAAAGAACCAATTTTTGGGGGAAAACTAATGTATCAAACCATTAATTTGTTTTGGGTTTAAACAAAGAAAAATTGACTGGAGCAGGACTTGAACCAACAAACTCCGGATTAACCTATTGGCGCTCTACCAACTGAGCTATCCAGCCCTATGTTGGCGGTCTCCCTATTAGTCAGTGTCTTTGTTCGGGGGTGCCAGTCAGAAGCAATTCAACCGTAGGCTGCCGTGTAGCCAGGGATCACACCCAAGTTTAATGTTAAAAAGAACCGTTAATTTGTGAAAGTTTTGGATCTCATCCTGTAAAAGACAATCATGGGCACCTTACCTTGGTTGGGATTCAAACCCATGTTTTCTGTTTTCAAGAGCAGAGATTGAGGTCGTATACAATCTACTAGACCACCAAGCTTACGCGGTGGCGAGATGCCAGTTCAAATCCCATAATAATCATAGAATAATGATGTTTATTTTCTTTACATTTCAACAGATCTCATGTTGCTATTGGAAGCTATTCAGGCCTTCTCAAAGTCTGGAATTACAAGTCAAAGTAAGTCTGCCAGTCAACAAGCCTGTGAAAATGTTATCAAATTTAGTGGTAATGATTCATAGATAAAAAAAATATATTACGTCTATTAAAAAAGTTGATGTTTTCTAACGGGGCTTATTTTGATTACGGCAATCAAAATAGGCTGAAGTGTTTTTAGAGGTCTTCGAATGCCATTTTGTCTAAAAGTATATCAGAAAGAAATGTTCATTTGGGGTTTGGTACTTGAATGAACTTAAAAAGTTAGTGAGTTTTCAAATTGAAATTGGTCAAATTTTTTGTAATTATTACTAATTTTGCACTTTGTCCTAAAACCTTTAGAGACCATTCATTTGTATATAACCATCACCATACGTCCAGACATGGTTTTGTTTTTTGAAAATGTTATTTAAATAAGAAATTTGGTTTTGTCTTTAGAATCATATATATACTATGTTAACATGGGAAACTCGAAAGTGTCACTTCAAGTCATGACCTTTATTTTGACCTTTTTCGGTTGAGTGGAAGTAGGTCAGAACTTGCAGCCGTTTGCAGCTGCTATGGGCATTTTGGTACGAGCCATTTGCGACCGCTGTGGTCTCTAAATGGTGTAAATTACATTGAAATATTGTGCTTCACAGTCCCAAGCAATTCACTCGGGCTGTACAAATGTCCTATCCTAAACCTTGCAGTGATATAATCATCCACCATGCATCAAAATCTCTCATTTTGCTTTTACAGGACTTTGGTGGCCTCAAGAAACTTCCCCAAAGGTCACCTTATCCGCTGTATGGCATACGACCCCAAGGGAAACTATCTTGGTAAGCTTTAAACCTTGACCCAACTTTTGTGTGTTATAATAATAATAATAATAATAATAATAATAATAATATAATGAGTTTTCTATTAATTACTTTGTCTACAGGCATCTCAAAGCACTTGTTATATTTGTTTTAGACGGGTGTGCTAAAAAGGGTTTACAAGATATACCTGCCAACTGTTCAATTTTTCCTGAACTGTCCCGGTATCTGAGTTTAAAAATGCCTAAGTACTGAGACATCCTGATTTTCAGGGGAGGAATATACATAGATAACACAAGAAAAAACCAGCGATACACGGCAGTCTGAGTTGGACTTCATCTGAAATGGAAAGCTCTGTAACTTGAGGGCGCTATTTCACAAGTCAGGTTGTGATCAGCTGCTGCATGTCTCAAGGAGCCCCTTGTTATAGATTTCCAATGTTTGCAGGTATGATATGGAGATTGGAGCAATCTACAGACAACCATGCCAGAAAACACAAAGACCAACCCCTTCTCCTAATGATATGTGTACTGGGTTCTTTTAGGTGCATAATTCAACACAAGGGATCATTGGCTTTACGCCTGCATTAAAGGACAAAGCAATAATGGTTAAGTGTCTTGCTTTAGGACACAAGTGTCAAGACCAGGAATCGAACCCACACTCTGCCAACTACAAGACCAGAGTGCTTAGCTGAGTCCAGAGCACTTGACCACTCCACCACGACATTAGGGTGCTAGGTGGCTGCAGACTTACCAGGCCAAAACCAATGGCACTTTACCTTGTGTCTGCTGCCACCTAGTGTTCCAAAGGTTAAAATTTCACTAAAAATGTCAAGCAGAAAGAGATTTCAGTGCTAAGCAAAATAGTTGGGCATCACTTACAAACAGTGTATTAAATGTCATGTTGGCTTGTTGCCAGTTGTTGATATCACAAAGCAAGTGAGATTTGAAACTTTGCATGGTGAGGATAGGCAGTACTTAGGCAGCATACAGCAACAGAGTCCAGCATTCTCCTGAAGACGATCAGAGCATACTGATCGAAACGTTGAGTTGTTAAACCACCGTCTCTTCTTAGAACCACCTAAGCTCACAAAAGAGATTTTGGTGTCTTTGCAAATCTCACTTGATAACGATAAAGCAACTTATTTTTTGTGCTATTCATAACTATTTCTGTTTGCCATGGTATTTTGGTGATTGACTTTAAAACCTTTAGGAAGCGAATTATTCGGCATAGCAAAAGTTTTGAGTCAACAAGGAAACTCTTTTTTAAAAGAGGGTTTAATTCAATCACCACTTTCCCAACAAACAGAGCATTGAAAGTAGAATGATTTTGAATGGTAATGGGTTCTAACATTACATGAGCTTTGGACTGCTCATGTTCAACAATCTTTCAACTGTTAAGATTTTACCAGCGCAATACAAAGTCTACAAAGATTGTCTGCTGCCAAAAAGAGGTAGCAATTACAGCTATATTTGGAATTCGGCAACATTACCACAGGCCCCCACAAGGTCGCCACATTAAATCCTGCCGCATTGCAATGTTAAACAAGCCGCCTAATCAAGCCCAGACAAAAAGTAATCATCCCCTCCTTTCATAGCCAATTATGGTTTCAGTTCAACCTTCCCCATACATTCCTCATGACGTAGCCGTTGTCTCAGATAGAGGAAGGTGTGCCTGTACTTACACAGTTCATTACAAATCTCTCTAATGTCACAAGGAATGGTTTGCAACAGATATTTAAAAAGTTTTATGTCATAAGAAATTGTTTTCATCAGATATTTAAAAAGTTTTATGGGGTATTTTTTATTTATTTTTTAATCAATCACCTTATTTCTACATAATGCTTAACAGTACAAACATACAAATCAATTAAAATATGTTTTAAAGTAAATAGGAAAAGACCAACACTATGCTTAGAACAGAAAATCAGCAAAGATGTGGAGGGGGGGGAGCAAAAAGCAAAGCATGTTGAGTACAAACCCTCTCTTTTGATTAGACCCCCCCCCCCCCTCAGGGCAAAATGCGCCATTCAGAATCTGCCCATTTTAAACTCTGCAACTAATCTCACTTGATGCACAGTGTGAAAGGCGCTTGTGAAGTTATGAATCATGTAAATTATGTCATCATTTTCTTGCTAAAATTGACTTTTTAACGTTGCTAAAATGCAGTCTGTTTCTAACTAACTGTTTTTGATTAATGCTCATATTGTTTTTGTTTGTTTTCTATTTAAATTTGTTGATACATTTTTTAATGTAACTTTTTACGTATTCTGGATGCAATTCAGCTGTTGGCTGCGATGGTCAAATATTGATAAAACATTTCAATTTCATATCGTTGTAGTCTTTTTTTCCTGTCCTGTCCTGCCTCTTCATCCATCACTAGGTTAGGCGACAAAGGCATTTTTGCTTCACCCCAGCCTAAATACTGTCCTTATTGTAATTTGACACTAAATGAGCCAGTCTTGTAATTCAACTTACTTCAAGCACTGTATATGACAGGAAACTCAAGAAAATGTACCACTTGGCATCTGTCTTGTTAGTGGTTCAACATGTGAACGGTATGCAGGCTTATACAGCAAAACAAATTGTTTTTTTAATGTTCTTTGAACAATTTCTTTAAATCACCCCTCAAATTTCCATCAAAACTGGGAAGAAAAGTTACCTTCCTTTTCTGTCATTTTTTTTTTATTACAAAATTCAACTCAAATTCAGTTTAAAAGCTTGCATGTTCGTTCATATGTTAGAATACTTTTGGGCGGTTTCAGGTACTTAAATTAAAGTCTGCAGACTGCAGGTCACAGGTTCGAGTCCTGCTCAGGTCAATGTTTTGTTGTTCAACCTGAAATTATTTAAAATTGACCCAGTCATATTCCCTTGTGGTTCATTACTTGATATTTTAAATAAAATGTAATGTCCCGTTAAGGTTATCCCTTTGCTGCCGCTTCCCAGGTTGCATCGTAAACTTGGGTGTGATCCCTGGCTTTACAGCATTAAACAGGTTGAATGGCTTCTGACTTGCACCCTGAGCAAAGATATTGACACAATAGGGAGACCGCCAACATAGGGCTAGATAGCTCGGTTGGTAGTGCGCCGGCACGTTTAGCCTGAGGTCGCAAGTACCACACTATTCATTTTTTCTTTGTTCAACTTTGTTCAAAATTTAACTTTAAAAAGTTATAACCATTGGAAAAAACTGCTAACATGACGATAGATAAGTGGTATATTTGTTGGTGTTTTTTGTTATATTTCCAGCTTTGAAATAAATGTACTTGAAATGAAAACTGGTTTAAAAATAATTGTTCCCTCTGTCCGTCTAGGCGTTGGTTTCACCAATGGCTGCGTTAGAATCTTGGATGCCATATCCCTGGAGGAAGAGTGCGATGAGCCCTTCAGGTATTCCCGCGATGCTGTGACTCTCTGCACGTTCTCACATGACTCTAAGTGGATGGCAGTCGCTGTAAGTACATATTGAGAAGTTTATCAAGGAAGAAGTTAAGAAACGGTTATTTTTATGTTATCTTTAGGCTGGGCTTATAGGATTTTTAGCACCTGGGAAAAGCGGCTTTTTGGGTTATCTGTAATTACCTGTGGAAGTTAAAGATGGTTGGTCTGATTTGTGGCCAACTTGACCTCAAAATGTTGATGTTAAGGGGCTGTGTCGTCATGATCAAAGCAGGCTTGTGGCTGTAATGGAATTATGAACTCTCACCCAGTGACGATACAAACCTTTTAAATTTTAAATAACTATTTTCATAGATTTTAGAAGAAAAAAATCCGCCAGTGGTAAGTGGTAATTAATTTTAAAAAACCAAATTAAGGTCAGGATCACCTTATTATCTCCGCCATGTACAAACAAATGTTGCATGTGTTTAGTGCTTGGCCCATTGTTGGCTTATGCAAAAGTTTTGGTATGTTTTTCATTTTGAAATAGCAATCTGTTAAAACTCGTTGAGAGAAAAAATAAAATAAATAAAAACATTTTAGAGGAAATTGGGCCATGCAACTTAAATATATTCAAGGCCCGAAAACTACACATTCTGTTCTGTTCTATATGCTTGAATGAGGTCATGATTGTTTACAAGCATTTTTTACTTGACTCTCCAATACCTGTACAGTACAGCTGGGATGGGGAAACCAATTTTTATCAACAAGAAAAAATAATAACGATTGACATGTTATAGACAGAACAGATAAAAGAGAAAAGCACAGCATGAACTTCTCCTTATTTGTAATTGTTTGTTCTCAGGATGCTGATCACTGTGTGACAGTCTTCAAAGCACAGCACCCCAGTACTGGCATGACATGGGACTATCTTGGCAAACATCGCGCTCATTACAAACCTATCCGAGATCTGACATTTGGAGTTGCCCTCGATTCAGACACCCCAAGATTACTGTCTGTCGGAGAGGATAGAGCACTGGTAATCACAAGTTTTGATTGTTAATGTTTTGTGGGTTTTTTCCCTCTTCTCTTTATTTCTGGAACTCTCATTTTAAAGGGAGGTTCATAGATTTGTTTTTGTCACTGTTTATTTAAATGCAAAATTACATAGAAAGATACAATAAACGTCACATGTGAAAGAAGTTTCAGCTGAATACAGTGTGTTCTTGGTGAGAAAACAGCAAAAAGAAAAAAAAGATTTAAAAATTCACAAGAATGTTGAATTCACTATTGGTGAGGTGATGGTGGGTACCAACTACATCTCTGGCTGCAGTATTCGCAAATGGAAACCAATCCTCAGAAATCTTAGAAAATGATTCATGCATGAATCTCAGACTCAAATGTTTTTGTGTGAAAATCATTCAAACCGTATGACTTTGAAAGGAATCCTTTCTCAAAATAGTTCATACTATCAACAGCCGCAGTGCTTCTCACCAAGTAAGTTTTTATGGTCATTAATATTTTGAGTATTTACCAGTCTGTGAACCTATCTTTAAGCTGTGACAAGTTTTTCTTTTATCAAAGGTTTGGTGTAGCAACTGTTATCAATTAACGAAAACCATTTTCACAATGTTTTTTAAATGGACAGTTGTTGTTTCATTAAATTGATCTGAATTATTGGCTTTTATGTTTTAGTTTTTAGAAGAGATTCAGTTTATAAGGGTTAATAATATCCTTTTTTTGTTGAGTTTTTCAAAATTACAGGGAAAGGGTCAAAAACTGTATTAAGTTTGCCTTTCTGAGAATCCTTGGCTTTTTAACCAGAATAAATAAATAAATAAATAAATAAATAAATAAATAAATAAGTAACAAGGGGGTTAATAAAAATGAATTACCGTCTCTCCTTTCTTTACTATCCATTATCCATTATGGATTTTTAAATCAGAAACTTTTAAATTAATATTACTACCTTTTTTCCCAATGCCCAGATTGAGTATGACATCTTCAACAGTGGAAAAGATGACTTGAAGTTACTGGGAATGGAGCGAATTGAGCAAAGTGCAGTTCCACAGTGTCTGGTCTGGTACCCACCCATCACTAAGGAGCAATTCTTCCTCTCTTCAAATGATCAGGTATTTCCTCTTTATGGTGTTGTTTGTTGCTTCTAGGTTATTGGGAATAAAAAAAGTTTGAGGCGCCAGCCTATTCTTCATAGTCTGACTCCATGATTTCAGCTTAGCTACATCTTAGACATCTGGCTGTACTTTAATTTTGCTGTTGCCAACATCCAAACCCAGTACATTCAAATCAAAAGGGCATCAGATCGTGGTCTACTTATTTTAAAAGTTAGTTGCTGGATGTAAAAAAATAGAAACGTTGTTATCAAGTGGTGACTTGTATTAAAGGCAACACATTGTCCAGTATTCCAATTTATATACCGCACAAACACATCCTTTTTATTTGATTGTGGAACACGCGTCATGTGCCATCCATTCTTTTGCCATGTGTTTACTGCTGCGACGCTCCAATTTAACTATTGGACCTGTACCTGCCCAATATGGATAATTATTGGACGCCTGGCAGTGCAATTCCAAAATAGTCGTTCCCTGCCCATTTGTCCCAAAGGAGTCGTGGTTGTGTCACTGTAGACGAGGTTGGTGTCTACATGGGGTCCTCCACATCACATTGTTTGGATGGTTTTTTGTTGTTGACTTTTCAGAATGTGGGATGGACAAATTTCAGTGTTTATATTATTGTGTTTACTGTATACAAATGAACATCAAGTAATAAACCACAAGGGAAACTGACTGGCTAAATTTTAAATAATTTGGGTTTGAACAAAGAAAAATTGACTGGAGCAGGACTTGAACCAACGACCTCCGGATTAACGTACCGGCGCTCTACGAACTGAGCTATCCAGCCCTATGTTGGCGGTCTCCCTATTAGTCAATATCTTTGTTAAAGGGTACCGGGGTATACTTATATAATTGTATACAAATGACCCAGATTTATGTGTGAATTATAATTATATAAAACAAATATTGAATGCATTTCGTTCGTGCACTGTCACAGAATATAACCACTCGGTTAATTTTGGCTTTTTCATTTCACTGGCCTTCATCTCGTAAAATGCAATAGTCTTCTCATGATTATATTCAGTGACAATGCACTCATATGCATCCAATATTTGGTATTGTTTTCAATAGGCGTTTTGTTATTAGGTTGATGGAATACTTCTCCATATGTAGAAGATGAAATTCTTGTGGTCTAGTTGAGATTTGTACAAACTACTTAAATACATTTTCTTGCAAATTGCTACATGGTAGACTTAATGTTTAAACTGAAATTACAGCTGTAAAACATTTCAGTCAATTATTATCTCTGTAAAGATTCAGGATATAAATTACAAATATTTGACCCATCCTTTAAGATTAATAGTGCAATAGCATTGTGATGAAATTCCTCTGTCAGTTTTACCATCTGCACTATAATTCTCATCTTCAGAACTGAAGGTTTCAAGAGTAATCTGAGATGGTTGTCACTGTGATGATAAGCGCTGTTTGTCTGTAGTTCGAAAATACTGATCAAGTCTCCGACAATTAGCCATGTACCATAACTACGGAGATGGTTGAGAGATTTGGGTTTTCTTTGCATCAGAGTGTAGTCATGTCTAGATGTGAAATGCCTTAGATGTCCTAGAGACGTATCAGGTTGCATCTTATCAGCCTCAGTAGTTCAGTGAACCTGTAAGGGCTCATTTGATCCCACAGTCTACATGTTTTTTTTAAACTTCAGAGAAGTTATAAAATAAAATGCTCTTTTGGTAATATGACCAGAAATCATAATAGTGTACCACTTATCTGATATCATTTTAGCAGTTTTCCCAATGGTTGTATGTTTGTTTTTAGTACCTGAAACCACTATAAGTGTTTCAACAAGTGAATGGACATGCAGGCCTTTACTGAAAAGAGTTTGAGTTGATAAAATTGCTAGTTATTTAATTGCTCTTAACTTTCGATAAGAAATAGAATTAGCTGTTGCGAGCTGCTTAACAACCAAAAGGACCTATGGTATAAATGCAAAAATTAGTTAGTGACCTGACGTTTCGACCCAAGCAGAGTCTTTTACGGTTATTAATTTGGAGTAATTACCAAAGGTAGGCCTATACCCTCCCTTTAAGACACTAACAGGTATGCTAAGTTTTTGATTTCATGAGACCCATGTTTGCAACACCTTATAATGATGGTTTACTAGGTGATGTGGCCCAGTCTGCAGCCAACAGGCAGAAATACCGGAGTAAACCCTTTTTGGGTTGGGCTCTTCAACATGCATTACATAACACATGGGACCAACAGCTTTATGTCCCATCCGAAAGACTCGGCAATAATGGCTTGTGTGTAACTTTAAAAGGACACAAGTGCCAAGACCGAGACTTCGACAAACACTCTGCTGATCAGAGGCACCAGAGCTTGAGTCTGGAAGAACACTTGACAACTCAAACACAACACACCATAAAAACTTTCAAAAGGTCTTGCACAAACCGAAATACAAAATGAGCATCATTCGCAAAATTAGCAAAACTGATTTGATGCAAAAGAAAGGTTGTAAATAGTTGAAAAGTACCTGTGTTTATGTGAGTTGTATGACTGGTTTAAAAAATTGTAATAACTTTAAATTTGTCCTTCTCTAAGTTCCATTTTCTTCTTATTTTTCTAGTTCAAGTTCAAGCTCTTCAACACAACCACAAAGATGTGCAGAAAGACAGTACTAGGACCAACATATGGTTCACCAGTTCAAAAGTAAGAACCTGTCTGTTGATATTAATTTACTATTCACGGATTGATGACACAAATGATTTATTCAAGAACAGTAATCAAAACTAAATTGTGGAAACCCTAAAACAAATACTTGATGAGATGAGAGAACAATTTTTCTGAAAAAAATGTTGTGTGGGGTAGGCCTCAAGACTAATTAAAAACGCAATGGACAGACAGAGATTGATTGATGAGGCACCTCCAAAACTCTTTAGACACAGTTCACTTAATCACTGTTTACACAGCAGAGCTGTTTTCCATGAAACAAAGCCTGAGGAAATTCCTAGAGAATTCCTAGAGAAATTCCAAGATTCCTTGATACAATTTTCCTGGGAAAAAATGAGCACTCAGTATGCTAACCCTTGGGTTATCTGGCTAAACCCTACTCCCAAGCAGGGGCACCCATTTTCCCAGGAAATTTCCCAGGAGTTTGCCGGGGTTAGAAATTCAAGTGTGAAAAGCTTAATCATGGTTTTTCAAAGAGTTTCCTGGGAAATTGTCTAGTGTGAAGGGGGCTTTGTTGTATAATCATCACCATCATGTCTAGACATGGTTATGTACCTATGTTCCGACACCCCTATGTTCTTAACTCCCTACAAATGTATCTTCCTAATCCTAGCCCTAATCCTAACCCTAATTCTGACCCTCACCCTAACCCTGATCCTAACCCTAGTGTGCAGATCACAAGGGGTTATAAGAACATAGGGTTGTCGGAACATAGAGCAGTCTACCCAGACATACATATATAGCTAATTCTGTTGATTTTTTACTTCATTTTTTTTTTCAGGAAAATGTCTGGGGAAAACAAATCCCATAATTATATGGGTTCTTTCAGAATTTTAGATTCTATGTCAACTTGGGAAACATTGGAAAAAGTCAATTCAGGACGTAACATTTACTTGACCTTTTTGGGCGAGTGGAGTAGGTTAAATCTTGGGGTCATTTGCAGCGGCTATTATGGGCACTTTGGTACAAGCCACTTGCAGTCACTAAGGTCTCTAAAGGGCTTATGTCTGAAATATGAGCTCATTTTTGTTGTGAATGTGTTGAATGTTAGCATTAGGACAAATTGATTTATATAAATAAATATAAAGATAACTTTAGATTATTGTTGTAACTTCAACTTCACTTTGCGTCACAAAGTTTTGTTTTATTTTATGGAGTTCAATGAGGCTGGCTATTTGTGATATTTGTCAGTCATTCTTGTTTTATGTTGTCGCCAGAATGCAGGTGCTACCGACCAAAGATCCCATCCATGACAAGCGTTATCTGTCCTACATCACATCCGACAAGGTTGGAATGCACATCATGCCGTTGGATGGTAACCCTCACAATGCCATGGCATTGATTGCTCATCCTAGTGGGGTAAGTAGAATTGTAATCAAGGCTAATAATGATGAGATGGTTTGAATCATGATTCAGATGACATTGTATGTTAACTCTGCAATGCAATACTTTTGAAGTGTATACTTCCCTCGGTCCCAGCACTGCTTTCAGAGGTGCTAGGATGGGCTGCCCTTTGCATTGGCACATGCGCAATGGACCATGCCCCCTGACCTTATAACCCTCGGCCACCTCTTCCTGTTTACAAAAGGTTCGATTATCACGAATAGCATTGCTCTATTGTGTGAATCCATTGCAAATAATATTGTCATTCTTCACCTTGTACTACAAATAGGGCTCGATTGCAACATTTTTCTTGGAAATGTTGTTTTAAAAGACCGTTTACAATCCATGGAGCAATCCATGGAGCAGCCATGCATTATCTTATCATGTGTGCACATGTACATGTGGTTGTGCACATTGCTGCAATCATCAGTACAATCGATCCCATCATGCATCACTACATCCTGAATTTGTATGAGCTCGACAGCTCATGCCAGGAGCTTTGGATGAGAGTGAGACCGGTGGGGCTGAGCAAATGATGTATTGTATACTAAGCTGAAATTTGTTGAACTTGAATATTGTTTCCTGTGATATTGGCCAGTTATTTCATTCCTAGAACCATGTTGTATACACATGTACAATGCATCAGCATCTGGCTGAAATCAAAAACTATAACTTCCATCATAAGTACATGTACTGTATCTTTGTGCTCCTGGATGGAGGGAAGCAATTAACAATCCCGATCAAAGACACAAGCGTAGCGGCCAATCAGGCTGGAAACAAAAACCTTGGTCAATTATTATCTTTGCCATCACAAATTGATTATGAAACATTTAACCTTACATGTACCAGTGCTTGGAATCACCTTTGAAGTCACAAACAAAACAATTTAGTTTGTCCTACATTTGCAGAACTCTCTAATTTTTTACACAATTGTTGGCTTCATATTTATTTGTATTTATTGTTGTGTTGGCCCTTTTAAGATGTTTTAAGATGTTTAGATTCTTTGTGTTTTTCTTATTTTGTATTTCTTTTGTTTATTGTGTTTGCTTTCTTGCTAATTTTTTCATAATTATTATCATGTGCATTTATATATTTATTGTACATTTTGCGTTGTTTTGGTCAAATAAATAATAATAAATAATAATAATAAGGGTGTTTGTATGCTGTTTTTGTTTGTACCAAGTAGGCCAAAGCAATAGTATCATGAAAAGTATATTACGTAATATGGGGTATTTATCTAGATACTTTTAAACATTTACTGGATATACATTGTGATATACGAGATATTTATAACTATAAACTAGATTTAGGTATACTTTTATATAAACTGGATACTTGTGTAGATATATTGGTTATTTATTTTGGATACTAAATTATACTGATGCACCGTATGTTTATATTTTTTCACTGAATATTTACATATATGTGTGAATATTTATTTGATAGAACTGATAATAGATGAAGCAAGTGATTTCTCTGGCTTTTTCCCAATTTCAGGATTTACTTATAATCTCGTTGAGTCTTCACATTTTCTTGAAAGAAGTAAAGCAGTCACCAAAGGGAGGAAGAAAAGTCCACATTGTGTCCAAAACAGTAGTTTGTATTCCTGGTGATACAGAGAGTCTGTAAACTTCTTAAAGTGTAAAATCTTGGAGGTTCTAGGTCTAGAATAAGGGATTAATGGACATAAATATATATGAATACTTGTATGAATATAATTTTGCATATTCTGGATATTTTTTGTATTCCGGGAAACACATTTTTCACTTTTATCAATGAATAATTTGACTATCTTCTTGTTTGATCTTAAAGGTGACCAACCTGGCATGTAGTCATGATGGCAGATACATGTTCACCTCAGGAGGAACTGACAGTACTGTTCTGATGTGGACCATCAGCATTGTGTAAGCACCTGATCTATTACCATCCATTTACTCTTGATGCTTTTTCATGTGATACTTTATTGTCCAAAATGGTGTACTTTAAAAAAAAAAGGAAAAAAAGGAATCTATGAAGCGAAAGTATAATGTACAAGTCTTCAATATTTGGGGGATCTCATGTATGAAGCTTCCAACTGGTGATAGAAACATTGTGCATGTTATATAATTGCTCATATCATTGGTTTATTACTTCTTCAGAGGTGGAATCCAAGATTGGAGGGGGGACTTGATTCCTCTGATGCCATTGTCTGCTCCTCCCTCTTTGAATAAATGAGTATATAATTGCTCATATCGTTCGTTGTTCACTTCTTCAGAGGTGGCATCCATGATTGGAGGGGAGGACTTGATTCATCTGATGCTCCTTCCTCTTTGAATAAATGAATATATAATTGCTCTTATCATTGGTTCTCAGTGCACTGGAGGCGGCATCCAAGCTTGGAGGGGAGGATTTGATTCCTTTCTATGGTCTTCTTGAAGGAGGCAGAGAAGGGGAACTTTTCAGAGAACTTGAGAACTACTTTTATTATGCCCAGATCAGAAGGTATGAACAGCTATGAACACTAAGGGCTATTTTACACATTTTGTGCATTTGGTATCTTTTTTGAACTCTGATGTTTTCAATGCTTGGCAACATTCAGACCCAAAGAATTGACCTACTTTAAAGCATGTCTTTATATCTGCATTCTATTAAATATTATATGTACATGTGATATTTTATGTAAATTTTACAAATAACCAAAAGGATATCCTCTTCTTGCATGTTTTTGTTTTGTTCAAAATCGTATTCGTCTCTTCTGTAAAAGTGAATTTTAAATGACTTGTTTGTCTTTACTGTTGCGTTTTTTTAAGGCTTTTAGATACAGTTTTCTCAAAAATTACTTCAGTTTAGAGGGAAATAATTCACAGAAAAAGTGGTTTAAGTATGAACTTCATAATCAATTGTTGACCAAAATTTTACAGTATGGTTTTTATCTGGGATTTGAGGCATTGCATGATGTTAGTTTGTGGTAATACCAAGTGTACATATATCTACTTTGCTGTGTAGATTTGCTCTTTGAGAACTTGTCTTGCTATTTATTCTACTGCCAAGGAGTAGAGTTCAGGTGTTTTATTCTAACCAATCCTCTATACTTCCTTTAAATAACTGCCTTTTCCCTTCCTACCACCCGTCCCCGCCAGCCAAGGGGTAGATACCACTGACACCAGACAGGTGTCCATTCAGATTCCTCTGAGTGAGATCCCCTTTGTGATGCGCGCCATGGGTCACTATCCATCAGAACAGGAGATTGAGGACATGGTCAATGAAGTCAAATTCAGCGAGTACGTCGACTCTGGCAAATACATCTCTGAGATCAACCTGGGCGACTTCATCAAATGTGAGTGTGAAGTGGGGCTTCCGATAATTTGTCTGCGATCCCGGAAGGGAATGTGTGTTTTCATGTGAACTACCTTGTGGAGACCTGAGGAAAAAACTTTAAAGGGAAAAACAAAAGGTCTCCATAGGGGAATTCTAAAGACTGGGGTGCTCCACAAGGAGTTTTGTGTACAGTTTAAGGGAGGATGTTGAGTGCAGGGACAAAGAACAGAACCAAAGATGTCTCCACAGGGACGTACACTATAGAATGTGTGGAATCAGCTGTGTGAACAAGAACAATAATTCCCAATGATCGTTCAGAGGTTTTTATTGTTTGTCTATAAATAGCAGTACTGATACATATTATGGCATTGATCTATGATCCATAAAGTTGTGTTTTTACATATATAATGGCAGAAAATGAAAGAAAGTTTTGTATTGAAATGGAAAACTTTATAATTTTTAAGAAAAATAAGTTTTGTTAATACTAAAAGCTTGTTACACTGCCCACAATATTGCACCCAATGTTGATACTTGCGCATGCATCTCCTCAAATAATATTGGTCTGTTTTAAAGGTAGATCCATCATTTGGTTTTTGTCATCGAAATGCTGATTTATAGGCAAAATTATCAAGAATGATACAATAAAAGTCATATGTTAACGTTTGAGTTGAATACAGTGCCTACTTGTTGTGAGAAAACAGCAACAAACTTTTACAGTATTTTCATCTCTGGCCATATTGAGGGCAGCATTCAAACAGACGCCATGGAAATTTCCAGGAGTTGCCTGCAGGCGATCTTTGGAGATTCAAATTGTTCAACATACTTTTATTGACTTCTAATCTTTAGTTGAAATAATTCCACAGGATGCTTATATACTACCATCACCAATTTTATAGCAAGTAGGCTTTTAGTTGAAAATTACACAATTTCTTTTTCTTGGTCTTCACCAAAGTATGACGCTACCCTTTAAGACCAAACGACAGGTTCCAAGAACTTTTAACTTACAGTAAGATTTTAAGTTTAACCTAACTCCTTTTTGATGTATGTCGTTTTGTGGTGTGTTTTTTTAGTGTATGTAAATCACAGACCAGCGTTTGGTCTGTCTGAGGCTAAACTACAGTGGGCATTTGAAGTTCTAGGATTTGATGAAGGGATGGGCCAACCAGCCATAGAGAGGGGTGATCTATTGCACCTGCTCCAGAATAAAGGTACTGAAAACTTTATGTAGTATTTGTATTTTGGGTAGTTTATACTTTCCTAGTTATGAATCCACTTGCAAAAAGAGAGTTGAACTGTAGCTCCCCCCTAACAAGGGCATTTGCAATGTGAACCAGGGCCCAGTTTAACAAGATATGTGTTGACCCCTTGCACAGCGCACAGCACACTTACATGACTTATCCTGTCTGCATATAGGGAGTCAAAATGTACACAAAGGAATTGACTCCAAAAATGGTGGAAATGGTAGATGCGCCTTGTGCGGAGGTGTTTAATCCGCGTTGTGCAAAGGGTCTGTAGCAGAAATTTCGGCTGAAGGAGTACCCATTAGTAGAGTGCTTATTTCATAAACACTGTTTGTATAAAGCAAAAACAGAAGCACGCTAACATGCTGGAGGTTCTTGTATGAAGATGGGTCACACATCAATGCAAACTTGATCCAGTTTAGGCATGCACTTGCATCGTGCACTTGCACTTGCATCATGGCCGAGTGGTCTAGGGCGGTGGACTCAAGTTTTGTAATTTAGAGAATGTGGGTTTGAATTTTAGCCTGTTCAGTCGTGACACTTGTGTCCTTGAGCAAGGCACTTTATCATAATTGCTTCTCTCCACCCAGGAGTCCAAATGGATACCGGGGTGAGCTGCGGAGTAACCTGCATTTGAGTGGCATCCTGTCCGGGGAATAGAGATATTCTCAGTCATTTTATACCAATGAAACAGGATATAAACACCAGCCTGATGAACCATGGCTTGTGACAGAGTTGACTTTCTTAAAAAACTTTTGTCATGAAGTTTTCTTGAACATTTTGCTATAGGCTTTTCCTTATGCCCAACTTTTGTGCTTACTGGTAAACAGCCTTATGAAATTTACCCCAGATTACTACGGTAACCATTTCTCTACCTAATGATAAATATGCCATTTATGTTTAAAGAATGAACCTTTTGGGCTTTACAAATATAATTGAATCAGTGATACCATATAGTTAAGACTAAAACTGAGCCTCGTTAGTTATTGCAATCGTCTTTTGTTTATTATAATTTGTTTATTATCATTTAAGGGCTAATTACTTAATTTACGATAACTAGACGGCCAACCATTTCTTGACACTCAATTGCACCACTACTATTTGTTTAATTACCATCCCTCCCCAGGTGAGCATATGACCGAGGCAGCAGTTGCAGAGTATCTGACCACACTCCTAGGTTTCAATCCGGAGGGAGGGAGCTCGGAGCTTGGAAGCTTCGACTCCAACGGAGCTGCTGACATTCTGGAGGATAGTTTACCAGAGCTCATCACGGCAGACATGTTTGCCGGCGAGGTGCTCGGCTTTGGCGGAATGGAGAACATGGAACAGCAGTCTGCTTCGGTAATGGAGTAAAAATCCGGAGATGGTATGGATAAATTTTTATTATTAAGTTATCTGTTTTAGGAACAGAGCTCCAGAAATCCGACACAAATTTTTCAATGATAAGAGCTCTTCCTGGTCCTATTAAGTTTTAATTACTTGTTTTCCTTCTAAATAACATTTATTAGCTGTAAATTTTGTATTAAAGTGTATATTTATTTGTGTTTTATTTGGAAAGAGAGTGTGAGTGTGAGTGATGCTTTAGTAATACACATGTGTTTAATTTAAACATTGCAAAAGCTGAAAATGATGAGAAAGCTAAGAAAGTTTTTAAATATCCGTCCAATATTCAACCATTCCATTTGTATCCATCCGTTTTGTTATTCAAGCATGTGTATAGTTTGAAATCGTATGCTGCCCACATTACCGTTTATGAGGGCAAATCCTACATTTCCTGCAAATTTCCGTGCAAGAATGGTATTGCTTTCCTTTCCATTGTAAAAAAATTTTAAGGATGGAAGGAAATTACAACCGTGTGGGTATTTTTTTTTTCTTGTAAGAAAGGGTCTGTGCATTTCGTAGAGTAAACTGGATGAACATTGAGGCTAACCTTACCCATACATGTAGTTCCTCTCCAACACTTCTTAAAAAATCGATTCATATGTAGTTGTCACCAAAGAAATTTATTTTCTTTGGTACTCGTGTGCACCATGCCTAGCTTCTTTTTTTACTTTTCTTTTTTACATAAAATAGAATCGTTGCTTTCCTCGGGGTATATTTATTTCTCACTTAAGAGAAAAGACAGGGAGAGAGAATGCAAACTGTATGGTTAGATTGTTAAAAACTGCCTGAGAAAAATTGTCTTAAAATTTACAATGAAATAAATTGTAGGGGGAAAATACATGGAAAAACCTGATATTTCACAACAGCAAGTAGAAGGACTGTGGATTTAATGTACAAGTCTAACACTCTTTTAAGTGTACGATTTTGTTTCTGTCTCACTTTGAAAACATTGAGCCCAAGGTTCCCGAATGATACGCTCGAGACTTGCACAAATCTATTCCCAGAATACAAATGTTATCAACAATACATAAACATGAACTAACACTATTATATGATATTTGCAATAAAATGTATAGTACATAACAAGATAAATGAAAGTCTCTGTGGACCCTACAGTACTGGGGATCTGAATAGTGAAAAAAAAATAATAATGCTAATATTTTAATAAATAAGTGTTCTCCGGGTGTAGCTGTTAAAATCAAAAGGTCACAAGGAATAAAGAAGTAATTTCCAGGGCAGTCTTAACGCAACTTGGGCATTGTCAAGATTAACGATTTTGGATTCTTGTAAAGAGCTATACAAATTTCATAGATGTTTTTGAGTACACGTTTTAAAGATAATAAATATTTTATTCATGATTATCTGTTCGTTTCATTTTATATTTAAATGTTTTATAAATACCCACATTCAAGTGGTACGTTAACAGTCAGAAATACAGACTGTGGATTTGTTGACGAACATATCCATTTATATATATATTTTTCTCTTCTGTGGATGAAATATTTATTTCAAAACAGCAATCGTTTGATCTGCCTTTTGTGATACAAATTTCACAATATTACTTGTATGCTATACTGTGGATTGTGAGTATAAATTTGAGCCCATAAGCTATGTCATGGACAATGCAGAGCTCTGTTTGGCCTTGATAACGCGCATCTTCCAGTCAGTCCTGCCTCAGATTTCATCATTACACAAGTTCAGACCTTATCTCCATTATTAAATGCCACTCATGTTTGTGTTTCTTTTTCTTCTGCAGTAATACTACTGTCCCTGACATTTTTCCCCCGCAGCTTTCTTACTATTGTCTCCGTATAATGGAAAATGCTGTTAACTGCTACAGACAGCTAAAATCTTCTCAAACTACTGACATCAGCCTTGAATTAAGACTATTAAGGTGGGATTTCGTGACCCGTTGCGAATTGCAGCAAAAAAGGATTTTGCTTTGTAGTGCGTAAAGGCACTCGCACTATTTCCGTTACTGCTTTTTGACAAACCTTTAAGTTCGTATCTCTAGCGTAGAAAAAAAGTGCAAGTGCTGCTTAAACCAAACATCTGTCAATGTATACATTTATATTTATTGCACAATTACCTGTAGGCCGGAAAATAATCTTGATCTAGGGAAAGTGTTTTCGAAACCCCTGGCCTGGCCCTGTCTTAGGCCCGGCCGCCATTTTGTATCACCACAGACAAAAAGCCAGGGCACAAGACATAATCTGAAAATCACTCTTTACATTCCTAATAGGTTCCCCTGAAGTTTTTACTTGGAAAATATTAAAGTTAAAAGTAAGATTGGAAAGCATTACATACAAATTGTGGACCTGAGAACTAAAGAGGTCCACACAAGGCAGTGTTTTGAAACACTATGTGGACTTACACACGTCCACATAGTGTTTTCACCAGTCTTTAAGAATATGTATTTTCTTAAGTGCACAGAACAAAGGAATGTTCATAAAAGGGTATGTAACACATAGCTGTGTGCCCTTACACAAGCCAACTTACTGGGTATTTTTAACAATAGAACAATGCTACCCCACAAGGTTTTCTTTGTTCAAGTGGTACCCCACAGAGGATTTCTTCAGAAAAGGGAATAATAGAACAACAATGGAAGTACCCCGTAACTGCCATATGTAAGGGTGGGTGTGTGTGTGTGTGTTTCTGCAATCTTCCTCTACATGCATGGTTTCCATCACATTAAACATGCCGAGGTGGAGTGGTTACATTAAAACGAGGCAAAAGTCACGCTTAAATCTGAAAAACGTACCGATACTTGCGAGCCAGACGAGGCGGTTGAATAACCACGATCACGCCCTGTAAAACATTGTTAATTACCAATTAATTATTACTTATTGCATGAACTTTTAATCATAGTACACGGGTGTAAACGATACATGTACATGTATATCAGTCATTCTTCATGAATAATTCTGTGTGAAATGCAAATGTAACCTTGACAAAAAAGTTACAATGAAGTCAATAAGGAATGGACTTGAAGTGTCAAGTCCATCTGATCCATTTAAAGCCAAAGTCATGAATATTTGCACACAGGTCCTCAACCATGTTCGTATTGGTGTGACATGATTCCACTGCCAGCCAGGTTCATTTCAAACAAACTCGCCCAAATGATTACTGGAAAATCCAAAAGAATGTGCATCAAGCTTGTCTTTATTTGCGGTTTTATACACGAAAAACAGATCCTCTCAATATTTCTTTCTTCACAGTTTATGACAGAAACTGATTCCTTTGAAGAAAGAAATCGGTGACATCCTATATGTTTAAATTTCACACAAACGTATGCCAGTTGTGGAGCAGAGAAAACCTTGCGCGAGTGACGTATTGATTTATCCAACAGGATAATCATTGTTAGGCTTAGGCCTAACAATCCAGTTAAGTGAAATCACACAAGGAACTTTGTATTTGTATAGTTTTTGATGTCCTTTCAGTGTAAGTTAATTAATCAACAGTACACGATATGGCAACTAAAAGTTGTTTTCAGTGCGCCATGTGGTTAATTTCATACACTCCAAAACCTCCTCGGTCAGATTGACCCGGAAACTGGTCCCCCAAAAAATAAAATGGAATTCTGACCCGGATTCTGCGTCAGTTTGACTCATTTTGGGGTCACTTTGAAACAAATTCTGGGTCATACTGACCCACGGCACTCGGATCCGGGTCAATTCGGACGGACCTTTTTTTCAGAGAATGTGTCATAGAAGACTGGACTTCAACACAAACTATGGATTGAAAAGCAAACTTAACTCTTCTCTTTAAGGCTTTGAAAAGATTTAGTCAATAAGAGTAATTACACCAATTAAAACACGGGACTCGTTGGCTACTTCAGTGCGGTTGCAGCCAAAATTGCTCGTCTAATGCCCTGGCGGCGTGTACCCGATTTTCCACATCATTAACCCGTCCCTATATGCACAGTGAGCCCGTCACCGTAGTTACTCAAAACACAGGGGGTGAACTTCCTAATGACCATTTAGGAAGACATGTATACTTGCACAGCAAACCGAATGCAATATTGCAACCGAGTCATTACATCCTTTGTTTTATGGGACATTAAGTTGACACGTTGTATACCATTTATCTTCACGTGGCAAGCCTATTGGTCTCTCTACCGAACTAAATTAGAGTGGTGACCTTTGATTGACCCATTTTCCTCAGTGTGATTGTGCAGTAACCTGGGTAGTGGTGGGCGAGCTTTAAAATGCAACGGCTATAAGCTAGGGTTTAGGGTTAATACTACAAGTAGCTCCAAGTCTGAAATGTAGGGCCATAGAAATTTGTTTGTCATTCTGAATTATAGGCAGAATTTAAAATAAATGTACAACAAATGTCACGTGAGAGTTTCAGCTAAATACAGTGTCTACTCGCTGAGAAAACGGCAACAAACTCTCACGATTTTTTCTCACGAACGTTGAATCCATCCAAGTGACAGCGGGTACAAACCGCATCGCTGGCCTCGGCATTCGTGACACCAGCCCTCAGAAATCTGAGACACGATTAATGCAATTTTTCTCAGATTCAAATGTTTTTGGGTGTCAAAATTATCCAAACCATATTACTTCGAAGGCAATCCTTTCTTCAAATAGTTTACACTATCAACAGCTGCAGTGCTTCTCGCCGAGTGAGTTATGGTCATTAATTTTTGGAGTACTTACCAATCTATGACCCTATCTTTAAACAAGATTGAGAGGGTTGTGTTTTGCATGGTGCATACAGTTAAAGGCAGGGTATAACATTAAGTAATTGTCAAAGACCAGTATCCTCACTTGATGTATCCCAACATGTATAAACTAACAAATCTGTGGAAATTTGAGCTAATACAGAAAATAATGAAGAAAAAACACCCTTGTTGCATAGATATTGTGCAGACGCGTGCAGATTCAATGTTTTGTGTGAAAATTTACCTCTTTCTCTAAAAAACTACATTTACAAATGTGTTGTAATATCAACAGCTCTCCAGTGCTCTTTACCCAGTAAGTTTTTATGGTAGTTCATTTTTGAGTAATTACCAAAGGTATAACTCTCCCTTTAAAACATTTTTTGACCATTTTGCACAACGCAGATCGGAACGCACCTCCGCACAATGCGCGTTTATACCACTACCGCCATGTTGGGAGTCAATTCCTTTGCGTACATTTTGTCTCCCAAAATGACGGTCAGGATAGGCGCGTGTAAGTGCTCTGCACGTCGTGAAGTATGTCAAAAGGGGCCTTTTTGTCTCTCGAATCGCAACGGGCGCCATCACCCTTAAGGTAATTGTCAGTTTATCGTATAACCAAAGTATTTCTGCTCGGAATTTGAAAGTGTCAATTTGCAGGTCCTTGTGTCTTTGAAATCCACAAAGTAAAGTGTAGATCTATACCTTACTTATTTGTTACCAAACAATGTAGATTATGTGTTTTATTAACCATCAAAGGGGAAAAACACACGCTAAAAGCCGCCCCCCGTGGCAGTACAGCGTTCACTGTGCAACCTCTTAATAGGGAAAATGCCACGACTGGGACTTTTTTTCTAAGTTAATTTTGCCTGGAGGTACCGCAAGCTTTAATTGATATGGCGAGAGCGGAAATATCTACGCATTGAGCGCGCACGAGTTACGAGCGGGCGAAATGCCGGACCAGCGGCACTGTAAAAACAGTAGACTTGGCCCGGATGGCACGTTTTCCCCCTGTGCCTCGAATGATCAACGGTATAAATCATGTCAACTGCTCAATAGCCCGGTGTTTAAGTTTGCTTAATGACCGCATGAGTCGACTCACAGATCGGGTGGTTAAAACTAAAAGTATTAACACTGACTAAAGGGTTTTTATAGGGCAACATTTACTGAAAGGGTAGCTGAATGTTAAGCATGTATTTACCTTTTGTGTATACTTTGTTTCTCTCATAACTAGTAAAGAGCAAACGTTAGGCTATTTCATTATACTTAATAACAACACATGCCATTGTGCAGGAATTGAACTTTGATCAAGGAGTTGTTGAAGATTAATCAGAGTGCTTGTCGAAACGTCTAGTTGTTACCCCACCGGATCATCAAAAGAACCGGCTCATTTTGACTTTTTACTACGTTCTATAGGTTAAACTTAAACACGCGAAATACAAAAAATTAATTGTCTTTGTAATTTTTTTTAATTAAGTAGGGTGATCGATTGTCTAAAGTGCAGTGCCAACACCAACATTTCTTTTTCGGTATTTTAGGTGATTGCATACCATGGAGGATGGAAAAAAAGTGTCTACTTAAACTATAACATTGACATTCAGTACCTACGCTCTCTCTCTCTCTGCGGCATTGGTTATTTTTCCAAAGTTAACTTGGTACATCAATGTAGACTTATCTTAAATGTATCAGTACACTAAACTTACACGCGAACTGAACCCAAAGCTAAATGTATACTTCACGTTACTGTGTACTGTACAATCATACATTGTGAACTGCATCTAGATCTAAACTGAGCGTAAAGCGCAGAGCTGCCAACTCTCCCTGATTTCCCAAAATTTGAAAATCTCGCGGGTTATGGAAATTTTTCCCCTGTGAATGTGACTCGAAATACCTCCCTGATTCGGCAATTATGACCAGATTGAACCTTAAAATAACGTTATTTGTATCAGTATAAAAAACTGTAACTGACTGTAGGATTCGAATTGCCTCTAGCTGCCGGGCAAGCTCGGCGGTCTAGTTGGTAATCTGCTCAAGAATGGCACTCGAAGTATTGTCTGTGGATTTTGTTACAGGACTCGGGAAAGTACTGGGTATCCAGTGCTTAAGGGTAAAACCAAATAACACTCATCCCCGATGCAAATTTAACATCTATTGACTGTCGACTGACTACGTCTTATCAGCCACAATTTCATCGTAAAGATTTTGTGTCAAAAACAACTGTAAAAAAGTAGTAATACCCAAATCCAGATGAACTTGATATAGACAGAACCTAAATTTGCCCTTCTGCAGACTGAACATCATGTAAAATCAGTAAATAGAAATTGTAGTAGTGTGATTAAACCTACCGCACTGTACATCACTGTGGAGTGAACCTAAACGTAAACTTTACGGTACATTATTGTAGCCTGGTCTAACATTGGTACGGAAGCGTATTGCCGGCACATGAATGAAAAAAATATCTATCTTATCGTGTACGCACACGATAACTTATCGTGTACGTAAACGATAAATCCAAACTTATCGTGTACGTACACGATAAGTTTTGATTTATCGTGTACATTCACGATAAGTTATCGTGTACGTACACGATACACGATAAGCTATCGTGTACGTACAAGATAAGTTTTTTTTTTATTCATCTGGCGGCAATACGCTTCCGTACATTGGACCTTTATGTGCAAATTAAATTAGAGGACTGCGCCTTTTTGATGCTGAACCTGTACCATTCCATATGCTGAGGTTCTGTGTCCATCTAGGTCAGTTTTATAAATGGGGTTCAACGTACATTTGGGGCACATAGTTATGAATTAAGACCATCCCTTACAAAAAATGCCTACGGGATTCCTAAATAGGAAACATATTATAGGATTCTTATAGGTTTTTCGTCACCTCTGTAGGATTCGATTCCTATAAAGAATCCTATAAGATTCCTGTAGGATCCTATAAGTATAAGTTTCCTGTAGGATTCCTGTAAGATTCTTGTAGGCCTAGTATTCCTATAAGATTTCTGTGGGATTCCTATAAGATTTCTCTAGGATTCCTATAAGGTTCCTGTAGGATTCCTATAAGATTAGATTGCTGTAGGATTCCTATAAAGTTCCTGTAGGATTCCTATAAGGTTACTGTAGGATTCCTATAAGGTTCCTGTATGATTCCTACAAGATTTCTGTATGATTCCTATAAGATTTCTCTAGGATTCCTTAAGGTTCCTGTAGGGATCCTATAAGATTGCTGTAGGATTCCTATAAGGTTCCTGTAGGATTCCTATAAGATTCCTGTAGGATTCCTATAAGGTTCCTATAGGATTCCTATAAGATTTCTGTAGGGTTCCAGTAATATTCCTGTAGGGTTCTTATAAGGTTCCTGTATGATTCCTATAAGATTCATGAGAACTTTTTTCTAAGGGATGCGTTTTATATAGACACTCTATAATCACTGGTGGGAGTGCTACGTTTGTTTCTACATTTAGAATTAGTCTTAATTAAGGTGTAATTATTTTACTCTTAACTATATATTTATTACACATCCAACAGCACAATATAGCGCCATAAATAAGATGAATAGCAAACGAGAAGAATGTTCAGTTTTACATGTGGGAGGAAAACCCCACTTGTGGGAAAATCCATGCAGTCAGATATAGGGACTGAAAACCCAATTCACTTGCAAGGCGCTGGTCTGATATGGGATTCGAACCGGGGTCCACAAAGGTGAAATACAGGGGGAAAACCACTAAACCAACCTGATCCCCTTGAGTTAATCACATGGGTTAGTTACAGAATACTTGTAACTGTTTTAACTCAATTTGCCTTTCATTATAGCCTTTACATCAACTTGCGTAAAGGCCTACAAAAAATGTTCATGGATATCTGAGGTTAGTCGCTCTACTCTTGGGTATAAAAAAAACTGCTTTGCAAACGGATCGATATCTTAAAAGTCCGGACCATGTGCAGTGAACCTTATTGTAATCTACAAACAAAACAAGTGACCAATTCACCCGTACACAATAAACATATGGCACTACCAAACTGATGTAAGTAATTCACAACCTAGTTTACTGCCTGGTTCAATATATCCCATATTTAATGATAACTTAATAACAATTCTTTACCGTTGAGCAGTAGCCGACAAGGGTGCTTAACCATTGCCCTATGGCGGGCGATCGCAGGCAGTAATTACTGCCGCTTGGCCAGTATAACAATGATTCGCTTGGCTGTTTTTCATCAAGAGCGTCGGACTACCGCACGATGCCCCATTCTGCGTGGAGAAAAAAAAAAACTCATCTCGATGTTTGTCATATTTCTAGATATTAATCACAGTCTAGCTGTATTATCCCAAATACCTGCGTATGTGCAGTGTGTAATGTTGAAAGCCTAGATACATTCGTAATCAAGTATGGCGAACGTGCAAAGCTAAATGCACACAATTGTCTCAAATTGAGATTCATTTTGGGGACACTTCACTGGAGTTAGCTCTTGGACGAATTACCGATCCATCATGCGGTTAATGAGAACTTTGTTGCGATTTGACTCAGTCATCTATACTGCACATTTTAATTAGAATTTTGTTTTGTCAAAGATGATGGTATTATTTTTCAATTTATTTTAGTTACAGACCATTTAAGCTGTATCAAGATATAGCCTGGATTGAAAAAAAAAAACTTTTTATGAAAATTTCACGTACTTTTTGGGGGACTCTGCCTTTTAAATAATAATTATGATGAAAGCCAGCCACCTCAAAATTTGTCCTATGTTCTTGTTTACAATTCTTGATATGATGTGGTAATTATTATATTAAATCATTGCCATAAATCATTTCCCGATATGTATTACTTGCCCGATTGGAAATATACAATTGTTTTTCACCATTGAGTTCAAGGCTTGTGATTGGTTGGTTTAAATGGCAAACTCAAATGCATGCTATCGAAGCGAGGTTTGAGTGCAGTGCCTCTGTACTAAAAGACCGGCAATATTATTTGCGTTGAGATTATTGCACAAAGAGTTAACTGTCCACGTATAAAATGCCATAAGTGTGGAACTTCGTATGACGTCATAAACTGGTGGTTTGGACTGGTATGTGGGCCAGACACCTGATCTTTCAATGACCGAAACTGAAATTAACATGCAGTTATTGATTTGCATAATATTCCGAATGACTGTCGACGTAACGATAGGTAGAGGGTAGGCGCATGGAGAAACTAGCCTATGCATAGTGCAGGACCACGCCGTGATTTGAGCCTGTTTGCCCGGGCCGGTTCGGCGACCACCTGCGGTAGGCGCGTCGAAGCGTAAAGTGATCACGGGGGCGATGATGTGAGGATGTAAACATGACAAGATGTCACCACGTCACAGAGTGTGAAATCAATTTACCATGGTATGAGTAAGGATAGTCCCTATTTCATTCGGTCTATTTGGGGGGGAATTCGATCAGTATGGGCATAGGTAAAGTGGGTGGACTTCATGCTAAATTATTTTTGCACCCAATAAACAAAACTTAATATGCCATGCTAAAATACGGATTTACCTTACTCCAAAACTATGTTATCCATCGTTTAGTTTGTGTCATCGTAAATGTTATCCTTATATTAAAAAAACAAATACAACTTCGTAGACAAATGTTTTATTCTTCACGGGAATTTATTATGTATTGTATTCATGTGTTATTATGTTTAATTATATCATTTTGATACTGCCCAGCAGCGTTCAACATGCCTAACTGTACACCGGAACCTAAAAGAAGCTCCAACCCTATACCATGTAGCCTGATACCTAAGTATGTATATCCCGGAATAGCTCCAACGCTGTACCTAAATGTAACCCCGAATCTAAATGTAGCTGCAACCTTGTCCTCTAATGTACTCCAGATTCAAATGTAGCTACAACTATGTACCTTAGTATCTTAATGTAACCCGGGATCTAATTGTAGCTTCAGAACCCTGCACCCAAATCAAAATGTATAGCTGAATCTAAACGTATAGCTGCAACCCTATATGTAAATGTACTCTGTAATCTAAATGTAACTCAAGCCCTGCACATAAATTCCCTAAATCTAAATGTAGCTGCAACCCTGTATATACCTAAATGTACCCAGAATCTAAATGTAGCTCCCACCCCGAACATAAATGCATCCTGGAGTATAAATGTAACTCCAAACATGCGCCTAAATGTAACCCGGGGACTAAAAATTAGTTGCAACCCAGTACCTATACCCCGGAGTCCACATGTAGCTCCAACCCTTTACCTCAATGTGCACGGAGTCTAAATGGAGCACCAATGTTGTACCTTAATGTTGACCGGAATCAAAATGTAGCTCCAACCCCGTACTGACAGCACCCCCGGAATCTAAATGTATACTGCTCCAACCATGAACTTTATGTAGCCCAATCCTGTCTCTAAATATAGCCCGGGCAACATAGTAGGATTAGGTTCATTTAGGCCAGGCTACATTTAGGTGCCTTTTCAGTCCTTCCCAATTCATTTTCCACTAGATATGCAAAGCTTCCCAATCACAGCTTTTCTTATTTCAGGAAATGACAGCTTTTGGAGTGATTGCATGCGACACAAATGAAAACGAAGAACCTTTGAAAATAAACAACTGTTTTGCAATTAGTCATGCAGGTCACTTTTGAGGTGGTTTCTCCGTCAGCACCTCGGCGATATTACGCTTTATTGTGGATTAGGATTGCCACGGGCAATAACTCTGCAATAGCTGGTATCTAAACGGAAGCTTAACCCAAACAGGAGTGCTCGCATATGAAGAAATAACGTACTGTAACAGTCGAATTTCAAGAGTCGTATGTGTATGTCCACGAGTCGAGCCTTTAATGTATTCTTTGAAGTGTGTAGTGCTTCCATTGCAACGCAAACAAATAATCGGTTAGTAAATAGCACAAAGTCGCATCCTTTTACACTATATATACACAGTTCCAATGTGGCAGGTTGGACTTGACAAAAACATAAGCATTTTAAAGCTTTCGCCAACTTCGCGAAGCAGGCATTCAGGTAAAATGAAACACAATAGTGCTTTTGGTGAAACCATTAGCTCAATTAACAAGTTAGGAACCCAGAAACTAATCAGCGACCGAATCATTCAGAATTGAAGTACTGACAATTGAACTGGTAACTAAAAGGTCGATACCGGGTAAAATGACCGAGGGAATGATCGTTCGGGCCGATGGGGATAGAGACGGCGTGGAGCCTCCATCTTCCAATAGATTAAGTCATGTGTTTAGACGCTAGAAGCTAAGGAAGTACGGCCATGCGCGGTCCTACGTTGGTCTGGATTGCTAGGACTAATCACAGTTTATCATCATCATCATCAATAATTATACAAAAACATATATTTATAGGCTTAATTTAAAGGTAAGGTATCGGATGTTTATTCATAGTTCCAACAGAGTTCTGGAACTTACCATTAACGGTTTTCTGGTGAACCGTGTGCCACCTACAGTTCCAAAGTCTTAGTATAGAAGTGTTTTACACAGTCATAGACAAAATGAGTGGAACTCGTGGGATGTGCATTTTATCCTTCAAAATGAGAAGTAAAGAAACACATAACGGGATTCCTATTATATTGTTTACATTCCTGTGGAGACATCTTTTGTTCTTTCCTTTGTCCCTCTAGTTAACATCCTTCCATTGATTTTGTGCACAAAATTCCTATAGAGGGGGCACCCCAGTCTTTAGAATTTCTGTATGGATAGTTTTTGTTTTCCCATGTTTATTTTGTTCTCGGTTCCATAAGGTAGCGATTATTAAAACACAACTCAACCCCTTTCACCCCGCGACACCTAACACCGCGCATGCCTATCATTATCATCTACTTCTCGGTGTACCGTAGAGTTTTGACGCTTGCAATTGAAATAATAATTGTTTACATCAACACGTATTGGATTCTTGAGTGTTGACAGGTGTACCGATGACATTAATGCCATTATCAATGTCTGTTTGTTTGATTTTTGTTTTGGTTTTTTTCTTGGGGGGGGGGGGTCGGGGTTTATCCCTCTGTTTTCTTTCCTGTTGGGGGAGGGGTGGGGTCACCTGTGGTCAACCCCACTGTTGGTCGCCTACTACGGTTTTTTAGTTTTGCAATGACAAAAGAGCCTATATAGCTGCGTAAGGTCTGATGATGAACTTGTATTCTAGAAGAATTATTTGTCAAAGATGGGGCCTTCAATTTTGAAAACAAAAACAACTGTTTTGGAATTAATTGCTTTCTTTTTGGAACGCACATTCTAAATTGAGTACATCCATGCTTTATTTACACATCCCTGTGCACTTTCAACACCTGTGAAAATCATCGGATGGGATTATGGAGGGGAAATTCAAGAAAGATGAATCGCTTAATCGTAACCAACCCACACCCAAGCTAGTGTAAATCCCAGTCAACCTCGTGCGACGCCCAACTGACAAGATTTTCTTTTCAGGGGTATTAAAGAAGGCCTATATAGTAATGGTACGACGTCATTTTTTTCCTTAAAGAAAACAAAGACCTTATTTCGAATCATGACATGGACATACTGCTGTACTTTTCATATCCAGTTACGGAAAAAGACAAGAAACATGATTTCGTCACTCCTGGGTGGGGGGTGGGGGGCTTCAAAACGTGATCGCTTACAAAAACCATTAATGTACCCTCCCGTAGTATTGTTTATTTAAGTATGCATAAACGTCATAAACAAATAGTATTATCGAGAAAATGTTCACGTTTTATTCTAACAAATCTGATTATATTTCCTAGCAGTAGCAACCCTCCATCAGAAAAGCATACTCAAACCGTCTAAAAATTGACCCAGATTGTATAATTGACTCTTGGTTATAAATCTGGACTTTGCTCTAGTTCTGGGAATCTTGGACACGGACCCTGGGTCAAAAACTAACCCAGAATTGGATCAGGCCTCTGATACTTGTACACTGCTTGTTTCGATTGCCGCAATCGATATAAGCATGTATGAATGAGCACAAAACCCGCGGTAAAACATTCACCCTTTTACAAAAAAAGATCACCGTTTGAATTCACGTGGTTCTTAGTGCAAAATAGAGAACAGAAATGAAGTTAGGCCTACCCTTCAAAAAATCAACGTGTTACTTGCATATTGTGTGTGACCGTGCCTAACAGCCTATAAAGACAGCGCAAGCAAAGTAACTGTAACACGCTATTGGCCTTGGATATGATATATCCCCCTACCTTTGGCTTAGTACAAACATGCACAATATTGACTGCCCCGGTGTCTTCAACATTGAAGACGCTCCTTTTGGTTAACATTGTGACATGGTCTAAGCGCAGACCCCTACCTGCCAGCAGACACACTTCATCAAAATGCCAGACTAGAAACAATCTGTTTGCCAGTCATTTTTTTGGAGGGTCCTTACATTTAAGGCTCTTCAATCTTCGCGCTAATTGTAATGTGACACCGCGTCCTTTTGTCAAATCATGGACGAAACAGCCGTGGATGGGAACAGGGAGGAATCCCAACGGCTGTTCCATCTTGGAAGAGAATCATAAACTTTTAGTGATAGGGTCAGCTATCGAGCCTTTGATTTTTTCCCCCGATTAAAAACTGAATAGTGTGAGCAATAACGATGCTACAGCATTCAGGGCTTCAAAAATAGAAGCTTGATATCATTATGCACTTTGGAACATATTTTGAACCTTTAAAAATGTCTCAATTGAACTGTTAGTTAATATTGATGTTGAGCTAGTTATAAAGAAATAAATTGAGGAAAGTTCATCAATCAAATCGTACAACTTTTATTAGACCTTTCTTCTGTTGATAAATAAACCGCGCTTATTGGCATGGACGGCCGAAAAAGTGAGCGAATCAATCAATGGTGTGGACTGATGTGACCAAGTTTAGCATTTCTGCAAATGTTCAATACACAAAAATACATCCCCGGATGGGTTACCTTGTTTTGAGTTTTACCTCTGATTTTGCTTTGCATATTTGGCTTTCCATAGTTTTCCACGGACGTTGCAATAGAAAGGTCTATATTGTTTATGAAAGGGTCTGAATTGGTCCCCAGATAGTGACACTGTCTGGGAAGTTACCCAAAAGAGACTAAGCCTACCTGAAACAAATAAAGAGAGAGTTTGTTCCTCCGAAACTGAAAGCATAAGTACCGATAAGGAGGTTCAGAGCCTACCCCTTTTCAAAGCTTTTCTTTTTCCATGTAGACAACCGGATTAGCAAAACTGTGTTTTTTTTTATAAATCATATCATTATTTAATACCAATGAACATTCGTCATTTACAAGTAATCATATCTATTTTGAGAAATAAAACGATTTGAATCAATCATGCCATAGTTCGAAAAACACCCCTCTTGATGCCGCCAAGATTCAGCCCCTGCACCGCCCCCAATTCGACCTTCCACCTTTTAACCCATGGTAGATAGCGTCAATCACCTTGTGTCCCATGGTTGATATAGCGTTAACAATTACGTCCATTCCCCATCGATTGACGCGCACTGACAGCGACCGGCACAGCGAGCTAGTAACGGTATATCACTTCTCTAGACGTTGGTAACGTAGCTCGAGGTTTGTCAGGCATCTAGTTCCATTTCTGTCACGGTCACTGACAGAGCACGTTCTGACTTTTGGACTTGAAGTACTGGACGTGAAAACATTCCAGCGTTGTTCCACTTTGATTCCGCGGGAAGACATCTTGGCATTATACCAATGCTGCACAACTTGCATTGACTTGACACACCTGGTACTCCCTTGCGTCTACCAAAATGGTTTGCATATAGTTGTATTGTGTTAAAGTTTGGACGCAACATTCCATGAATGGCTGATGTTATACATTCAACAAAAGCCTCCGGAAGAGGCAAGCCCTGAAAGGAACAAACAGTACCTGTACAAACGACTATTTCCAGCCTCCACACGCGGCCATCTTTTGTTTCGATCAGTCATGCCGGATGCCACATCCAAGTAAGTTGAGAAGAACTCCATTGATACAGTTGTTTCTGTGAAGTGAACTTTGAACAAGGTATGTGCACATTTTCCTCATTCGCCATCGTCTGTATGCTTTTTATGATGATATTGCTTTTAGTTGCAACTAAATGCAGCAGTTTATGTTGAATTAAAGAGCATCACCACCATCTTGTAACTGCTGTTGGAGCCTTACCTGGTACCCAAATAATGCAGTCAATGCTGTAGCGGGGAGGTGGAATCTCCCAAAAGATTGCCGAGTCATAACTTAAGCAGAACTTGTTCAACCCTGGTATCTTTCGTGTTTTCGACATTGGACAACTTCATGCAGCACCCTGTTTACCTCTAACTTGATAGATATATTGCAAGCAAAATGTCAAGTTTGTAATGAGAAATGACATTTCCTGTCGGTTAAATGTCGGCTGCGAACAAATATAGTGTCGTTAATATTGGATGTGAACAATTAGGGGAACTTGTGCAACCCTGGTATCTTTCAAGTTTTTGACATGAATTTTTTTGTATGCAGTCTGTTTACCTCTAATTTGATACTATTGCAAACAAAATGTCAAGTTTGAAATGAGAAGTGCTTTTTCTGTCAGTTAAAATGTTGGTTGTGAACAATTGTCGTGTAGGCGTGGATGAAGAAGCAGTTTTTGTATCACACTGTAATGTTGGGTCTCTGTAACAAAATGTACAAATTAAAACTAAAAAAATTCAGTTCACACTTTATTTTAAGGCACCATCAAAAAAGGTACTGAAAAATTTTCGTGGTTTGTTAAAAAAAACAATAATGAAGTCTTTGTGACAGTTCTGCATAGGCGATCGTAGTATGCAGTATATGCTCGAGTCAAGAGTGCATGCTGTGAAAAACAGTAAGATTTCCGAAGCACGTAGGTAGGATTTGGGCGAGTTTGACCAGCTCTAAAGTACAGATCTGTACACTGGATTATGCCTCGTTTACATAGACCTCGAACGAGCTACGAAATTCCCGGTATCGAGACGGAAAGACCACGTTCGTTATGTTACACACCAACGGCCAACAGGGCGCGAATAATGCACATTTTGTCACTATAGTTATCCCGCTCTCCTTTTTGTATTTCTTTTTAAATTTCAAAATTACTTTGTTATGGAAGCATGTAAGGATGCAAATGGTCAAGTTGTACAACTCGACACACCCACTACTGCAAACAATACTCTCGTTTTTAAAAGTTTGACTTATGATGTGGGGAATGTGTAGCTAGAGCTTGATTATCTTTGTCTCATACTCACACAACCTATTGAAGTTTTTTTTTATTAGCCAAACAAACAAGTATATTTTTTTATACCAACTCGTAACTTGTAATACTCTGGCAAAATGCAGCCTGTAGCAATCTCTCATTGGTAGGTCATATCATGTTTTGTCATGTTGCGTTTGCATGCAGCCTTGGCATGGGTCTTTGCATGAGACAAAAAAATCTAATTAAAAAAAAAACTGATAAGGAATGCCATAGAGCTGTGTGTGTGTGTGTGTGTGTGCAAAACAAAAAAAGCCACCGTATTACGGGACCGTATGCCTCTGGTTATTCTAAATTATGAGATGTAATTAGGGAGGTTTTGCACAGTTTACTCGGATCGTTAATGGCGCGGAAATGTCGCAAGGTTCCCGGCACACTGGAGACAATCAAATTCATTACTAATTTCAAGCTTTTATTAGAGACTATTTTTAAAACAACATTTTATATTTCGTATAAAGAAAGCAAGAAGCATACTAATTTAAGGATTGTCAACAGATATAATGGAATTGTAAATAAATAAACTACACAGACAAAGGTATGAAACTCTATATTTACTTGTTCACTTTAATTTTTTAATGCTAAAAGCATAACTTATAACTTAGATATGCCGCACAATATATTTTAAAGTTCGTAAAGCAGAAAATATTGTTTTGAAAGTGAACTTCTGTCATGAATATATAAGCAGCCCTAGGTAGTGAGGTGTTACTTGAGTTTGTAACTTATTTACGGCAGTTACAGGTCCGTTGGATGGCTTCTGACTGGCACACTGATCAAAGGTATTGACAAAATAGGAAGACTGCCAACATAGGGCTAGATAGCTCAGTTGGTGGAGCGCCGGCACGTTAATCCGGAGGTCGCAGTTTCAAGTCCCGCTCCACTCAATTTTTCTTTTTTCAACCCAAATTTCACTTTTTTTGTAACCAGAACTTTTTGAGCACTACTGATATTCTCAGTGGGTTGAATTTGTTGAGACGTTTAGTAAGTGCAAGATTGCTCTTTCAATCATGTTGCTTCCCTGTCACAAATGTTGAGTGTACCAATATAATTCGAGGCACTTACAATTTGGGTGAACCATTTAAGGGTGATTAGCTTAATTTGAGTTAATTTTTCATGGTTTGAAATATCGCTTGGGCACAATATTGTACTTGAACTCGCTCCAACTCAATTCCCCGGAGTTATATTAAAGGCATTTGCCTAAACGTGCCCACGGGGAGGGGAAGAGGAGATAAGTTTGAGAGAAAATTACGCCACACGTACATTCTTCTCCCACCGAGACGTGAACTACAAAATACTTGTTTTTCCACGCTCATCAGTATTAAAAGGCATGCATGTCAATGTATAATCCATAGGCACACGCAAAAACATTAACCTTCCTTGAGCTGCCCCGGGCCCAGTGATGTTACAATCCCCTATAGGACTACAATTCATTTGGTTCGGGAAGCCATTCCATTCGTCAAGTGTAAGCCTATATTTCCAGGACAAACCCACACAGTTTGACTGTACAAACGAGATTGATCTCCGGTTGAGTTTGGTCGTGCAGAAACACAAACCCAGAGGATGAAAGAAACCTGACCAAGTTTAGTTTAATGGGACCCTGCTATTGGAAACGGTAGTGGTTTCATGCACTAATGTCAGGTACATTGGCTCCGAATTAAAGATTAAAGTCGCGGGATTTTGAAGTATCAGAACAAAGTTTATTCATTTCGAAGGCTTACTTAGTTCACAGCCGTACCAATTCTCTAGAGATTGTTTACTGAAATACTGTCAAAGACTTAGTAATGTCATTTTAAACACCCCCAAAATCATAATACGATTGATTATTTCGGTATTGTTGCACTCTAAATAAGCCCTATATATAAACGTGCACAAATCCCTAGGAAAACGCAAAACATTTTTCGTAGTTTTCACCAAATCGTGTGTAAATTTTGAGGAAAGGTTGGTTGTATGGAGTATTGATTGAAAACTTGAGACTATGAATAAACTAATTATTTTTTTCAAAATATAGGCCTATTTATGTATATGCTCCTTTACCATTTAAAGTAAAAAAAAGTAACGTTGTCATAAAGCTTACAAACTATTTTCCGTAATATTATCAGCCTGTAGCTCACTTTTAATGGGTACATAGTTTAAAATAATGCCACTAAATGTCCTCTTGAGTTTGTTTTGTTTTGGTTGTTTCGTAGTAGTGGTTGCATGGCTTGGTTCAACTTCCTTATGTTGAGCCAAAATGATACACAATTTTCGCGGTACACTTAATAACCTTTCACAAACAGTAATATTATTGGATTATCGTGCCCTTAACAAAACCGTATACTTGTTTTGCTTTTCTGTTCTTTTCCCAACGAATGTCTAGTTCACTTTAAAATGCTTCTTCAATTTCAAAAAGAACAATCAAAAAAATTGTCGTTAAACTCTGTTGGCCATTTTGTTTGTTGATAGAGCGCAGAGTATAGTGCAGGCAGTCGATACGGGCTTCATTTAACAATTGTAAGCAGTAGTCTATTTCGTTGAAAGTAAATTACCAGACGTGTAGTACAAAAGGAACAGTTTGTGGATTATTTTCGTAAAGCCATTCACTCTCTGGTGGCGAGCCCCTCATGCTTGTCATGTTCCTTTGAGATGTACACGTCGGTCTAACTGTAAAGAAAAAAGTCACAAACACTTTGCCTTGGCCATACAAGCTACCGATATTGTAAGATCTTGAATTATAGTTGAATATTGTTGATAATTATTAATATTTTAAATTAAAGTCACTCTAAAGGAACAGAGTAGAATGGTCCTAAGTTAAGTTGTATATTTTCGATTTAAAGCAATCGATACTGTAGGTATCAGCTCATAATAGGCATGATATTGTTCCTACTTTATTCTGATATCCTATATTTTTTCTCAGAAAAATCACCATAGTTGTTCTTAAATAGCATTAATACTTTAGTTTGTAAAGGCCTTCCGGTAAATCTTATAGGTCTCCACTTGTACTAAAAAGGGCCAGATACCATGTTGGTTACATTTGCTTGTAAACATTTGATTACATAATCGATTTCGTCATGTTGCTAAAAATGTGCCGTATATGGTTTGTCCCGTGAAGAGCCATCCTGTCTAAAGTCTACTCATATTTGTTGCCTATTATGTGGGGCAAATAACACGCTTCATAGATAGATACAGTCTTTGAACAAGAATATTTGTGAGTTTCAATAGTTGCAAAAAATGGCAACGGTGTGAAGTCCCGACCTTACAGAGTCTTAACAAGCTAACTGTGTCCAATAAACATACTTTTGCACACAGATCAAAAGAGATCCAGACAATGGAGGGTCTTCAAACACTATGCGGACTTTACAGTGTTGAAGCATATGTTTTTTCTTAAGTGCACAGAATAAAGAAATGCGCACAGAGTGTATGCAACACAGAGCTGCGTGTGTGTGAGGGCGTATACCCATTGAAACCGAAATCTTCAACAGACGGGATCCACGTGTTTGACAGAGCGATGACGTCCTAGCGTTGTTTTTGTGTACAAAACCAATGGAAACGTCTCTTAAGTAAAGTGAAGTCCAAACAAACGTGTGTGTGGGTGTGCCCTTACACACGCCAACTTACTGGGTACTTTTAACAATGGCACAATGCTACCCCACAAGGTTTTCTTTGTTCTAGTGGTAGGCCCTCCCCCACATATATTTTTTTCAGAAAAGGGAATAATAGAACAACAATGGAAGTACCCCGTAATTGCCATATGTAAGGGTGTGTGTGGATGTGTGTGCAGCTTCAGTAAAATAAACGAACTAAATTGATCTGGTTTTTCTTGAATATTCCCTTTTTGAGGAAACTTTCTCGATATAGTTTTGTTTTTATATGTACACGCCAAGTTTGATAAGCTGCTCTTTAAAAAAAATCCTAAAAGCTCAATCAAGAATTTCGAAACAAGAACGTATCCTTTTAAAAATTCCTCATCAAAATGAATCCAAAACACACCAATGATATCCTGTGTAATAGTATGGTGAAACTAAATGCGTAATGTTAATATCTCAACAAATGCTTCTTCTATAAGTATCGTTGAGCAGAGTGTAACACGCGGTATGTGAGTGTTCAGGCCTGAACCAGTCACTTTCGATAGTGCGTGTATTTCCGCCATCTGCCATAATGCCTAGCTTCTTCTTATTCTTTGAAGTCAAAAAAGCGTAATCCTATCAGTTGGTGTGCTGCTCCTAAAGTGAAATAATCCGGAAATGGTAAAACATTAATCCGAAATCATAATCCAAAGGCAACATAGTGTTATGTAGATCAAACTGTAGTGAATACTTTATGAGCAGTTGAATCACAGAATGAATAGGAAACGAGAAGAAAACTTCGGTAGATGTGGGAGAAAACCCCCCAAAGGGGAAAACCCCGAGCAATAAGGTATGGATGGAAACCCCAATTCACATTGCAAGCCCCAGAAGTAGCCTAAGGCGGGATCTGAACCAGGCCCACTAGAGGTGAAACGCAGGGAAGGAAACCACTGAGCCCAACCTGATCCCAAATCATGAACTCGCAACGATTACTAAACACAGTTGTTCCACATAATGGTTTGCTGAAAGAAATTAAAAGTTGCAATAGTGGGTGATACACATCTAGTAAATATAAGTATAATGGTGAATTTATTTGGAAAAAAAAGTTTCCAGGATTCTGTTCCTAAAACATTTTAAAGTTAAACCATGATTCTCGTTTGTATTTCAAGTTTAATGTGAGTATGATAGGGGAAATATTAAAGCGTACACTGCAAAAGCTGGGTTGTTAAAATTGAAACCGTGGGTGTTGTCACACGTAGAAACCAAAAAAGAATCAATTTTAACACCCCAGTTATTTGCAGTGTAGATTCTACACTAAGTGTACTACAAAGCACAATTAGGATCATTGCACTGTATGTTACACTATATTCTTCGAACTGAAATACTCATGTATTGATGACATCATTAGAAACTCTAAAGTATAATGATCAACGTCACGCGAGGAATTATGCATACAAGTAATGTCTGCAAAATGCATTGGACGTATACCTTGCGAGTCCTTTTATTGAAATTTGACACGTACTTATGACGTTTTCAGAAAGCCATGTCGTTACTCAGGCACTGTGTAGGACTACGTCATAAAAAGCTGACTTCTTTATTGATGAAGTTGACAGTTCTATCTTTAGAATCGTTGTTTCATAATTCTGACACAAAGCATTGTAATTCGTCGATATTATTAACAAATACTGAAGTGATTCGTAACGGCTTTATTCATTTAAATTATAACGGTGTCATGTGACTTAAAGTGTCTATACACACCAAAGTAACTAAATATATGAGCTTAGAGAATATTCTACCTGCGTGGAACAACAACTGTATACTAAACGTCATTTTGCTTGGTTGGTATCAGAGTTATAATGTAAGTTGGTATACATTTCAATTTCACCTCCAATTCCAACCCGGCGGAAAACATCTGTTTCTATTAGCCCTTCCAATGAAATGTCTTAAATACATTCACGCATGCGTACAGACAAAATTGCTTTGCAGACCTCATAAATTTGTGCAATAGGCAAACACACAAACGCGTATGCGTCCCACCACCATCGGCAAGAAACCAGTACAAAAAGGCGCGATGTTCTCTCAGTATAGTGTCAGTGCACACGCACGAAGGGGTGGGAATTCGAAAGGGTCTAGTCCCCCAACACCTCTTAAATACCCCACCCCCACTTTACCACAATACCCACACCAAATGCCCATAATGCCTTCACCCTTTCAACACCGACTCTTCTCAGTCTCTGTCAAACCCCGCTTGCTCCTCTCTATAGAACACAAACGAGGCACAAAGCACACGATTTGATGACTTTGTTCATCAGCAATGTTCTCTCCGTGCAGCCAGGCAATTAACCCATTCAATTAATCCCCACCCCCCATTTATTGATTTTGAAAAAATATATATTTTGTCCTCACTTCTTCACTCTGATTGGTTCTTAACCACCCCATTGTTTGTACATTTATAACTCTGATTGGCTATATTTTCCCGCTTTTTTCTGGATACTCTCCCTTAATCCTTTGCTCCTCTTTTTGCTATAAATTGATATGTTTGTGTTTGTTCTTGTTTATGCCTCTGACGAAGGTCCGGTTTGGATCGAAAGCTAAGGCCATCTCCCCTACTAATTATATATATATTATAGTAAGTGGCCTGACGTTTCGACCCTAGCAGAGTCTTTCTCGAATGCTAAATGACACTTGCAGAGTCTTTTTCGAGGGCTAAAATGATCTTTTAGCCTTCCAGAAAGACTCTGCTAGGGTCGAAACGTCAGGCCAATAACTATTTTTTTGCATTTATACCATATGTCTTTTTGGTTGTAAGCAGTTTGTAACAGCTAATACTATTTTTCAATTATTGATTTTGTCACGGAGAAGCCTCCAAGTGACAGATTTTTTAACGTTCATTACCTTTTTGTAATTACTTTTGTTTATGATACTTTTGTTTATATCATCCCCACAATACAACCTTCGTGTTATGGAGGTGAACTGCATAAACATATTTCGAATGGGGAACCTTCTTTAATAAAAAAAAATCTGAGATATTTGGGAGGTAACTGGTACTGGTAAACTTGCGGGTACAACCAAGTGTAAATCTCTCGCTTGAGAGAGGGTTGTTGGCTCTGAAAAGAGGCGTTGTTGTCTTGACGTTTCGAATAGTATACTTTCTGCTCGTCTTCATGAGATATCTAGATGCTCAAATGTTTTGAAAGTTTTGTATAATGTTTGTATAATATTTGTTTAATTGTATCTTTTGAATGGTGTACTTTCCCCCAAACCAAAGCAATTCATCACCATAAAGTAGGTCTTGCCCATAAAAAGTGGACAACAAAAAGTCATAAAATAGCAGTCGTTGGCCTATAAGTTCACCGTCTAGCATACCCAGCTCTGTGTTACACACACTCCGTGGACACTCCTTTGTGTGCACTTAAGAAAAAGTGCATTATTAAACATTAGTGAAAACACTGTGTGGAAGTGTGTAGGTCCACACAATGTTTCAAGTGCTATACATTGTGTGGACGGCTTTTGTTCTCGAGTCCACACTTGGTATATAATGCTTGCTCACGTTTTCTGCATGTCTTTGGAAAGCTCTTTCCTTACTTGAGTAAGGATAACTCTTATCTATTCCTCAAAAACAGGAAATGCAAACTCCTTATACTTTGTGAGATCAGGCCACTGTATTCTTGAAGAATGATCCATTGAACCAATTTGATTAATCACCTTTCATCTTCCCAGCCCACACAAACAAACAAAAATAAACTCATTCTAACAACAGAAAACTATAGACTTTGATGGAAAACCTCTCTTTTGATTACATTTAAAGAGCAGTGTTTGATTGAAAAACTTCCACGTTTTAATTTGGAAGAATTGGGGAACGTGGACTCTGTGTTGGCTTCATCTTAGCGGGTCCTTGAATTCATTTTTGACGGTACCCCTGCCGAGGACAGCCGGGTCTCTGAAGAGTCTTGAACGGGCAGGTGGGCCAACTGAACCGGGTAGGATAGCGATGGGTGCAGCCCTCATCCTCGGGGGAATTGACGGAGACTAATTATAACCTTGGCGTAGAATTAGTGACAGTGAAAGAAAGGATTGAGGATTCCCATCGCCGTCTAAAATCGGTATGTCATCTTGGTGAGGTAATCCGTTCGGAGGAAGGTGGAGTGGGGTTTCGAGCGATAATCATCCCATATTATTGTTTGTGAACAGCACCAGTTTACCTGGGTGGTAGAACCTCCTCCCGGCCCCACCCAGCTAAAATTACGTTGCTTTGTCGAGTGCAATAGGTACTGATTTCGTTTGCGATTTTTGCTTTAAAATTTCGTATGATCTTACCAAATAGACCAGAACATTTATTTTGCTTGAAGTTCTGGAACACCCAGATGTAAACAGAGAATGAAAACTGATATGATCATTAAAACCAAAACTGTAGCTGTGCCTACGGTTTGTAGAATTTAACTGACCATGTTTGATTAAGATAGTTTATGTTATATAATGAGTTCAAACATGCAGTTTACTTGCACGCTAGAGCCCCGGGCGCGTTGATATTACATATAACCAACTTATTTTCAATGATATCTCAAGAGAAAATAATTACATTATTTAATTGATTCTTGTGTTTAGCCGAGGTCAATTCGTGGACGAGGGTCGAGTGAATGGGATTTCTAGATTGATAAAAATACATCCAGTCTTTTGTGGTTAGTTTCGAAATGAATTACCTCTGATTCCGTACAGTGTCCTTAGTGGTACCTTTATACTGAGGGCCAAGCCGACACGTGTGCCCGTACGACCTAGGGAGTGGCCCACCAGCTGGGGGCATTATTTAAAAGGCTTTTAATTAATTTGACATTAATTAAGGGCAGTTATTTTTTAGAAAAATCATGGCGAGCTATTTGGACTAGCACGGCCTAGTGCATTCAAAGGACACTGCCCCTTGGCTATTTACTATACGTCTAAGGGCCTGATACCGGCGAGATAATTCATACTGCGTTGTTATTACAAGCGAAATCACAATCCTTAATGCATCTGTGTATAAAACCTCAATGGCTATAATTCAATGAGTCAAATTTAACTTGAATTATGGACAATAGTCATGAATGACATTACAAATATGTGCACTGTTTTGCATATGCCTTAATAGTAATCGTTTTGTTAGGCAGTAATCAGTTCGGGTGTTATTGTGTAGACTTCGTCATGTAAAGGATTTACATAACATTTGTAAGCATGGAAATATAATGTTGACATATTTGCGCATAGATAGGCCCCACCCTTGAAAGTAATAAATTAATGAAAAAATATATAAAAACAATTCTATCATTGAATGAACAGTCACTGTTTTAACTCACTTTCAGTTTATTGTATAGCTTTACGTCAAATTTGTTTTTTTAATTATTGAGAAGTTCACCTTACTAGGCTATGCATATAATGTGTTAAAAATCACCGAAACTGAGGGTTCTAAATCATATGTTAAAAACCAATTAAGGTTATATATTATATTTTCAAAATTACCCACGCCTACGGTTAAAATTTACAAAATATTACAGTGAAAATTATATTTAATTAGTTTCTTTTTCTTCCTTTTTTTCTTGTAACTGTGGAAGCATACAAAATTACGTAATCTAGCCAAAAAACTCGCGTTTTAATTCTTGTGTAAAAAAAATGTTTTAAAATACAGACTTTTTCAAAAAAAGGCGATAATCTCTTCGTTCTGAAATGTCCGCATTGACAATTTATTTACCTCTAGGATTACACAAATTGAGCCTTTTTTAACATTTGGGTCGTCATTTACAATTCAGTGTGAAAGGGAATATGTGTTCTGAACTCGACAAACAACAGAACCTTTTTTGAAAACAGGGAATTAATTTGCAACGTGATACATTTTGGCGTTTCAGTAACAATATCGTGCAATACCGTTGTGTTTTGACAGTCTTTAGTTCAGCTGTGATGATGACAGTCGAATCAGAAATACGCATTACGAAATTTAAAAAACAATTTAGTACTTGATTTGTATTATAAGGATACCGGTAGTTACAATTAAGACAAAGAAAGCTTTACAATTTAAAAATTCGTAATATTATTTCGTCTTAAATATATTATCAGAAAGTAGGGCGCTGTAAGTGACAAGAAGGTGGTGCCCATGTAAATCCCTTTTGGGTTTTGTTGTTGTTTTTTTAAGGGGGAATAACAATTAAATGAAATAAATATATTAAAGTTAAAATCTGCTTTGGTTTGTTTGTTCGTTTGTTTTGTTTGTTTGTTTGTTTGTTTGTTTGTTTGTTTGTTTGTTTTCCCCCTCGTCTATTCACTTAGCCAAACTGAAGTTGAATGTAAATAACGGTCTGGTGGCCCCCAATGCTAAACGATCGCGTAATCATTAACATTTACAGGGGTCATGGCGGAGATTGCCAGAGCACAATTAGTAATCCTTTATCACGGAGAATCATCGACTTCACCATAAAAGTTAAATGTTTTGTTTTGTGTCCTTTGCCAAACCGTTTACCACTGTCCTATAAAAAACGAATTACGGCTAAAGGGCTTTATTGTGATACTGCTTTAGACCTTCACTGTCCTAAACATTTATCGTGCTCTTAATCTAATCGTGGAAACCTCCAAGCCATTCATATCGAACCTCTTAGAGAGAGATGACATATTTTCCCCTGTCTTCAAGCATCAGCGACTCAATTGTGGAGATGACCCAATTCTTCGGACCGAGTAAACGGTTTTAAACAAAATTGCTCCATAAACCCGTAATGTTGTTGACTTTCTCACGGACAATTAACGTGCATTACAGCAAGCGTATCTCCCAGTACATACAGAAAAATGCTTTCATGTTACCGACATTGATGAAAAAATGCAGGAGAAACTTCAGCAACAAACTCATGGTGCTGTTTTAATTAATTAATTTAATTTTTGTAGAATTTCAAGAATAGCAGAATGAAGCAATTTATGCTTGAAGACAGATAATATTGTTGTACTTGTTTACTGTTCTTGTTGTTGCATTCACTCTAATTTCATACGGAATGGCTGTAAACCAAAAAGACCTTCTTTCGTACAATGAGTAGCCTAAACAAAACCCTAAAGTGTAAATGTGCATATAGGCCTCTTTTCGAATACAATATATATATATATATATATAATCCGGAGGTCGTTGGTTCAAGTCCCGCTCCAGTCAATTTTTCTTTGTTCAAACCCAAACTATTTAAATAAAATTTCCTAGTCAGTTTCCCTTGTGGTTCATGACTTGATATTTAATATTAAAAAGTCGCATCCCCTTAAGGTGATCCCGTGGCTGCCGCTTCCCAGGTTGAATTGCAAATGTGGGTGTGATCCCTGGCTACACGGCAGTTAACGGTTGCATGGCTTCTGACTGGCACCCCGAACAAAGATATTGACTAATAGGGAGACCGCCAACATAGGGCTGGATAGCTCAGTTGGTAGAGCGCCGGTACGTTAATCCGGAGGTCGTTGGTTCAAGTCCCGCTCCAGTCAATTTTTCTTTGTTCAAACCCAAACTATTTATATATATATTTATTGAAAAGTAAAATGTATAGTAAAAAGAGCACAACGGATCACACTAGCGTATAAAAAAGAAAAAAAAAGAAAAAAAACGAAGCACAGGAAAATGATAAATAAATTACATTAAATTGTGGTAAACAAACCACGGTTCAACATTATTTAATTAAAATGTGTATATCAAAGCTTTTGTCATGCAATATCGTCATACATAAAAAAATAAAATAGGCCCCCTATATTTCCGAATGCAATGGTATTCAAAAATATTTCCCGGAATTTTTAATGATTGGTACAACATTGGTTCTTGGAAATTTACATTCATAAAGTACTTACCATGGAAATACACAACGCAAATATGCAAAGTATTTCACAGAAATAGTTTCATCACGTATTCAAGGAAATCGAGAAAAACAGTGACTGTTTCATGTCAAATTGTTATCTATACTTATTCAAGTATTTCAGGCAAAAACATTCTTTTGAGATAATTGGTTTTAAGAACCGTCAGTGTGCTGCTTTCGTTAACTACCAAATCTAGAAAAAAACTTCCATAAAACTGTATCAAGAAATAAATTAAGAAATTCCTTTACAATAGTAACTATGCTAGAAAAACGCAGCTACCAAGTTTGCGACAGTTGAATGTATAGATTATTGAAATTCTAGAGGCGGGTAATATTTAATTCAATCTCAGTGTGATTGACAGCAGCGGGCGGCGGCCTTTTGATCCACCTGACAATAGTCATGAAGTTTGACGTCTAATTTGCATAATCGACTACCGTTGTGTTGTCATTACACACCCTAGTAGGTAACACGGTGTTCCCGCCAGTGCTTCTGCAATGTGCAGACAAGGAACTGGGGGAAAACACCTGCCTTTTGACAAAATTACCGATGTTCCCGGATGCGGTTCTTTCTGTAACGGCTGTTTTATGTATTATTACTTTTGGGTTGAACACAAAACGCCTGTTTAAATAGTTCTTCCTAGTTGAACAATTTTTGAATCCATTTTTTTAATGGGTATGTTGGCTTAACATAAAACATCATTCCTTTGTCGTGCGAAGAACCGTATCGTTAAGTCAGATAATCCAAAACCATAACAATCTGACTTCTTCTTAGTGGTATTGTTGCCACCTTTTAAATCTACACGACCTCTTCTGAACCATGTTACAACATTTATCATAGGCCCTATGAACTGATAAGTTGTGTCACTTCCCTAGAGCGTGTGTTAGTGGTGTTTCATTCCTTCTAAATGTTTGGTAAGTGCTTCTTCCGTATTCTCAGTTGGTGTTTCACCTGATGACGATCATAACTTACCCATCGAAACGTCGAGTTATTTTCCGAACCACATCATTTCAATGAAGAGATCGTGAAGTGGTATCGCCGAAAGCCCGATTAGTTTCTAGGCTTCTGAAGTAGACCCAACCCTTAGTCATTATAAATTAACTGGCAGTGTAAATTTTACTTTGTGATGTCATTTCGTGATTCATTGAAAAAGACCTACATATAATATATCAAAAATATTCTCAGACCGAAGGTGGACACCTTAATGGCGACAAGGGCACACCCGGCCGAGTGACCGCTCCATATTGATTGTGGTTTTTCAATTCTTGAGAGGGGGCACTGTTTTGTTCCGGCGTGGGTGTGTGGTTTATTACTCACCGAAGTGGCATTGATTTTAAATCAAATGACAGCAGTCAGAAATCATACGGGTGCTTGGGCGAGAGGCTGGGCCTGTCTGTCCTTGGTTTTAGGTCATAATTTGATGTGCTTTATTTAATTTTCCTGTGTATTATTTGTTTGTGTGTTTGTTGGGGGTGTTTGTTGGAATGTTTGTTTGTTTGTTTGTTTGTTTGTTTGAATCTGTGGTATGATTGTTAATGGTTTGGAAGAGGACGCTCACTCCAATCTCTAAAACCTTCATGAAATTGTTGTTTTAAAGAGTAATTTTGTGTACGTACAAATTTCTGGAATTTAAAGTTTGTGGAACTTACATTCAAATAAAGCAGACGATTTTTAATAACAATTAACAGTCTTAACCTAAGAAATTAAAATTTTAATTATATACATTTGACACATTGTAGTACAGAATGAAAGTAATAATTTATGTTCATCATTAGCACAACGTTGGTACGCACATTGACAAAATTAACTATTCACTGCATTAATTATTATATTATGATAAGCTTAGGCCTAATATAGATTTTCCAGCCAATTTCGACAAAAACTCGTTCAATCCGGCTTTTTCAATTTCGTTTGGAAATGAATGCTCCGTCGCATCAGCATCCAAAAGTCAAAAAGAGGAATTAAGTTCCAACAGTTTAGCATTCAAGTGTCATATAAGATCATTTAAATTCATTAGGTCGCCACGACCATTCAATTTTGTATACCAAAGCCAGCAGCAAGAGGCTGGTCAACCATTCCGTTTCATCAAAATTGCAAATAGGTATGTAGAAATTCCACCGAAGATTGGTGAAAATGTAGTCTTGAATATCTGTATAAACGAAATAGAATGACTGAAACGAAACCAAATGAGCAGAACAAAATTGTGTGCACAAAAACTAAATCGAATGCAAAGGTAGCTAAGGAAACTCTAGTTTTAATGTTCTAGGGAAACCTGTGTGAACTTGAATGCGTTCTGATGAAACTGAGTTAAACTATTGCTGGTTTTGTTTATTAAGCGCACTATAACCTAGTCTACTAGTTGAAGGCGCTGTACAACAATACTATCCGTGTTCATCAGGAATATTATACTCTAACCATTACTCCAACTTTCTCATTCCCCAGGGTACATAAAACCTCAAAGCTGCTATGAACGCTGAGGTGTAATCCAACTCAATACCATGTCAGCTCTCACAGGTTCCCATTTATACTCCTGGGTTAGGTGAAGCAAGTTATAGCCGGGCAAGTAAAGTGTCTCGTGTCAATTGCATCATTGCAACTCTCAACATGAGATTTCTAATAGTGGTTGATCACAGTACAATCATCTCCATGATTTTACACCTGGGTGAAGAAAAGCCACTTATGGTTATTGGTGTCTCGTTTAAGGGTGTTGGTGTACAGAATCTTTGCCATGCCCAGCGATCAAGTGCAGATTGGTGTAACCAGCGTCCTGCCCTTTCCCGCCGACAACGTTCAACAAAACTATCTTTGATTTGCATTTTTTTTTCAAACGCTTTCTACGTTGGTACAAATGCAGTTCGTTAATGCTGCCCTCGAAGTCGACTTGCCGGGATACTGCCATAACATCCCGTGACTAGAAGTGCTGATAATCTGCCATATGAAATTCCAGAGAGTTTTTTCCCGTCAATGTTATTGTACTCGGCTCGGTATCGATCGAAATAGCATAATAGTATTGATCCCATGTTCACATTTATTGGCATCTCTTGGGATACTCCTTGAAGCGACTTTGAATCAGTACTTTTTCATGTTTAAACAAACTTACAGGGTTTCATCAAGATAAATTATCTTGCAAATGTAAAACAATCCAGAAGGTATAATTAATGTTACAGTGTAATGCGTGTTCAAAATACTCACTAGAAAGTGACATATATTCGCATAAAATCTCGAGGTTTTTTTTATGTGGTTGCAAACGTGGTACTCAGTCATTTCAGAACGTTCATATACCTTTTTCGGCCGCACGAGCATCAGATACGTACATGAAAGAGCCGTCGTGCTCCGGCCGTTTTGGCAATCTAGTTGGGCTCATCATAGTCTGTGGTTCCCGTTGTCGTACGTGTCGGAATGCTCGCTTCCGCTGATGGAACCATTTCCGGCCGCCGATGTTGATCAACCCACGGTACATGATGTCGGTCCCGACTCGCTTACCCATGGGGATGCTTCGTGCAACCTTGTCATAACGGCTCCTACCTGTTTATCTTTCATATTTTGATTCAGATGAAATGAAATGAATGTTTTTAGTAAAGCTGTTCTAACCAAGGGGGAAACAGCAGACTGTAGAAATACATGCAGATGAAGGTGATTTTTCAGCTAGACTCCTTTATTAGCACAGGAAGTTTTGTCTCCGTACCAATGTATAGTTACTTTCCTGATACTGCATCCATCGTCATGTCTGGTTTAAATCTTGGCACTTTTCCCTCCCACAAATCGCTCGTGTCACGAAACGTAAAAAGTAAAACCAACATCGTCCATAAAATATTGCCCTTTAATGAATCGAATTCTCGGTCGAATAAGCCCTGTATATATCCATGGTAGGCAGATGGAATCAAAGAGAACATTACTACAATCATTTTTATTTTGGGAAATATTAAATCAGCATTGTATCTCATGTTTTGTTGTATACTGATGCTTTTGTTGGGTCAGATGTACGTATTCAAACTCTACAGTATAGCACTCGAATGAAAGTGGTGCTACGGCGTTTAGACTTAAGGTGTTAATACTGCTTTGTGATCACCTCTCAAAGGAATAGCTTAAACCAACTTTAATGTCATTTTGTTCAAGAATCCATTTGAATGTCACAAATCAACAACTTATACTTATCTTATAGCGTATTAACAGCCACAACCACTCTCACACTTGGCATAATCTATTATCTTTGATTCAAAACCTATGTCGACCCCGCCAGCCTCCCTGTGATTTGATTTTTTTTTTAACTACTCAAGTGTGGGGTAAAATCATATCATAGAAGGCCTACAAAACGCAAAGAATGGTCGGGTTTGCTTAATGATTGCGTGGGTTGCTTGTAAGGTCTCTGGAAGGCCAATGCACTTTGTAGGTGTTCTTAGCGCCAATTTAGGCGGACAAGTTGAAGGAGATAGCCACATAACATGCAAAACACCTTGCAGGGTCACGCAGCCTTATCGGCGCCACTGGCTTAGAAAGAGACACCACTTGCAAAGGGCCCTTGTGTGGAGTTTTCCTTCTCATCCTTGTACTCTATCCTTTCTGTAGAAGGTTAACCAACTATGCACCCATTGTGTACTTATGCCATTCACGACGGCAGATGGCCAGACGGAATGCTTTAAGCCCATGGGAAATAAGAAGAGTTTTGCTAAGCGGAATGACAAACATGGCGAGCCTTGTCAACACGACATGCCCCGGGAAATTATCCTTACGTGGGGAGTAATTTACAGTGATGCGTTCAAGTGCTTCCCCGGGTGATGAGAAGCCATGTTTATTAAATCATGTTCGTCTCTGTCGACCAGAACTGCTGAGGTTGCGGTGTCTTCTTAGAATAGTGAATTAGAGTTTCGGACTAATGACACTCATGCCGCTGGGCTGAGTCTCAATGGCTTAGTGTGGAGCATTTGTTTATTGGGTCTTTAGACTCTCACTTTCTTTCCACTTGACTTGTTTTTGTTAAAGGGAATGTATCTCATAAGTTGTTAGTAGTTAGAGTTGATTCAAATATAGATTCCATAGGAATTATACATTACAAGATGATGGCATCGTTGATTTTTGAAGGGCACGTTCGGTTCGTCATTCTCTAGTGGTCAACAAACAAACCTTCCCATCCTGTGAAAATTCCGGTGGTCCCGTAAACTGAAAACAGCAACAACAACAACAACAAACGGTTGATGACGTGTAAGGGATCTCGTGCACTTTTGTTACCTTGCTTTTATTTCATTGCGGGAATCAAAATAAGCGTTGATGATATATTTTGTTCTTCACAACTATTTGATCGACTTAGACAGTAGCTCAGACAGAAATATTACACTAGATGATCGGAACTGGTATGAACCTTATAATCAGACACACTCTTAGAAAGAAGTGTAAAATGTTGCTGTATAAAACTGCTGGCTACAAATGTTGTGTAACTTTTGATCAATTTTGGGTAAAACGACAATTTTTGATGTACCCCTTACTTGTGTAAAATAAAATACACAAGGAAAAAGCAATACAGTACCCAAGTTGGGTAGGAAATTAAATCGCACAACACAGAGGTTCAAATCACTCATGAAGTGGGTAATACAACAGTTTTTTTAACCTCAAGCAGTGTAATTTTTGCACAACAAATGGTAAGAAGTAACTGAAAATGGGGGTAAACTGCTCCTCGTGGAACCATTTTACCCATAATGCAACGTGTACCATACATTTGGACAAGGCAAGTCTCAGGCACATCGCAATCAAAGAACGATGGGTGGACGTCATTCTAATGTTGAAGGTCGTTGATGTCTGATGTTCACGGAACCAAAGTTGCCAAGAGGGAATTTTGGTGGAATTTTGAAGGTGCTTAAAAATGTCATGGTTTATAAACCATGTTTGATGATGCATCAGTTTTCATGGTTTATAAACCATGGTTTGTAAACAATGATGCTAGAATGTTCATGGTTTATAAACCATGTTTTGAAGGTGCTTAAATGTTAATGGTTTATAAAACATGTTTTGAAGGTGCTTAAATTTTCATGGTTTACAAATCATGGTTTATAAACCATGTTTTATGATTAATTAAATTTTCATGGCGTATAAACCATAATTTCTTAGCTTTGATTGTATATTCATGGTATGTAAACCACAAAAAATGGCAGCAATTTCTATGGTTTACATGTTATTGTTACAAACCATGGTAAAAACATGTCAAAAAACGGTAAACAATTAATTGACAAACGGCGCCCCATTGTTGCGTAGATAATGACTTACGGTAAGGCATTATCTACACAGGAAAGCCTTGGATTGCTACCCTCATTGACTTTGCAACACGAAGATTTTCGTCACGGGCAGTCTGAACCGTCAATAACAGGTCTGGCAAAACCAACAGGCTCTTTTCAGAGCCAACACTGCTTCCAAGAAGAGATTGTTCCCTTTCTGCTCGCAAGAATTTTGTTAATGTTCGTTTTCACCAAAAAAAAAAAACATTTTCCGGTCACCTTTACCCCAAGTGTATCTGGCTGTATCAAAGTGTTTCAGTTGAACAAAAATACACCGAGTGATGTGAATGGGTAACGTTAGTGTTTCTTTGCTGAACTCCCCCTCCCCAATCCTTTTCATGTTGTTGAATCAGAGTTGAATGAAAGTGTTTTAACTTAATTGATATACTCTTAGTTTGCATTAAAAAAAATATAGATAAATAAAATCAGCCCTTCCAAAAGGAACACAGCTAAATATTAATAGTTTGTGCACAACAACTGATTTAAAAGCAACACAAGTGGGGAGTAAATTAACTACCCAACCATGCTGGGTAAAGTATATAACCCAATTATTGGGTAAGAAAATAACACAACATCTGGGTAAAATGAGGGTTGGGTAAAGTTTACCCTATTTTGGAGTAAAAAGGGAACATGGTCGTCACATGGGTAAACTTCTTACCCAACAGTGCTGTGCTAAAGATATTGCACATATTGGTATTAAAAATTACACAATAATGGGTACTGTTTTACACTTTGGATGGTGTGCAAGAATTGTACACAAGTGAACGACCATGTTCCCTTTTAAATACCGAAAGGAGTGTTACCCAATTTTGAGCAAATTTTTTTTTAGAGTGCAGCTAGCTTTCAGATTGAAAAATTTTTCTCCAAGATAACTGTAAAAGCCTGTACTATTTTAAGTTGTAAAAGTTTCTCTACCGTTTTGGGGAAACAGCAAACAACCTTTACAGTTTGTAAATGTTATGTATACAATCAATAACTCGTCAAACGGAAATTTTTAGCTATTCTGCTAAAAAAATCGAAGTTTTCCCCCAAATTAAAGTTCTTTAAGTAGGTTTATCGTTGTTACTAGAAGTTTTCAATTTGATCGTTTCTTGCACCAACCTTTCAAAATACAGCGATCACTTCCAGCAAGAAGGAAGTGATATTAGTCACACAGGACTGTGGCGTTCATCGGCGTGCTGTTAATTTGTCTCCGGTGAAGCGACATTGAAGAAAATGTCAAATCTCGGTTATTTTTTTGTAACTTATTGTCACTTATAACGAGCTGGGGTGTTGAAAGACCATCAGCTAACCACACATAGTAAATCATCACATTTTTTTGTTTTACTGAAGAACGCTGTGTGTCCTCGCAAAATCAATGTTGAACCATTCATTACACGCAGTTTGGATAGCTGCAACATAACTTTGCCGGATTTTTGTGTTTGTTTGACGATTCCACATGAATCCGGCGCTTCAATTCACGAAGTTAATTGTCTAAACACTGAGGGGCTTTACATGGAAGGGTATAATTACGCGTTCAAACAATGATAGCAAGTCAATACAAACAGTTGCATGTTGGAACAACCCCCTTGAGTATATTGACTATAACTCTAGAAGTTTCCAAAATAACATTTAAAAAAAACAGCAAGTTGTAATTTATTAAATAGACCACTGAATTATTGTAAGTGGATAGTACGCAGTTCGTCCAAATAGAGTTTGAAATGATTGGACTTGGCGGGAATGCCAATTCAAGTACTTTCCTTTCGACCAGTTCAACCAGCCTCTAAAAGCAGAGATGTGATTTATGAACGAAAGTTTTACCTCGGGGAAGGAGCACAAGTAATAAAATGTGCAAATATGTTTTTCAAGAAAAGTAAGCGTGCAAGTTTGATCGTTTTTCTGCCATTCGTATAGTCATTGTAGGGAGGCAACTCTGCACGGGAATGGGCAAATATGTCTTTGTGGTATTCTGGCAACAAAACAATGTAAAAGCAAAGCCATTTGGGGGCAGGAGCCATTTTGTTGCTTACAACATTCTGTTTCTGGCCAAAAATTACTCTGTGTGCGTGGATGAGCTTCGACAGAGCCTTCTGCCCTTCATCCAGACAAACAACGATACATTAGTCAGCATTGATTGTGTACAAATAAAGGAGAGTTCTCGAACGGTAAACCCGTACAGGGTATGACTGCGTAAAATATTCCCAAATGTTTGTTTATTTGTCAAAGAAGAGGAAACGATACCGGTACGTTCTGTGCTCTCCGGACAGTCATGTGAGTATCACATAGCTTTATCTTTCGGACAAGTTGAGTTGACAAGGGATGGGTTCGAGTGTCTCAGCGTCTTGAGTTGAAGTGCATCTCTCTATCCCACCAAGAGCCCACATTCACCACGAGTGTTATAGACATAAGCTCATTCTGACAAAAGTCGATTTCTTTTTTCGACTGCATTCATCTGGATTCGTTTTAAAGTGTCTATAATAGTAAAGTAATCGATGCTGTGGATATCGCAGCTTTAAATCTGGAAGAAATATTAACTCATATCATAGAGTGGGATGTGCCTGTCGATTTTTAACACTATTGGAACTTAGGATTAAAAATATATCGTGTGATTTCATATAAATATAGACTGGGATAAAAATGATAATCATTTCCCCTGTTTGAAAGTCAAAGCCCATCAGCGAATATTATTATGACCCGCTTGTTTTGGGAAAAAGTTAAATGGTTTCCATGAAACGTTGTGGCAACGCCGTAGCCGTTATCACTGTCGTTTTCGGTCAGTTTAAATGTCAGAACATTACACATAATTCAACCGGAAACTTGTTCTTTTTTATTTATTTATTTATTTATTTATTTGTTTATTATTATTATTATTTGTTTTATTAGTATTTTTTTAATGATGTTTTCTCTTGATTGTGATGTTGAACTATACCTGTCATGAATAACTGTACCTCTGGAAAGTTAGACGCAATAAGTTTGTTGGTGGTGCAACTGTTGCTAATGTTATTTTGTTATATTGGGTGACACCACTGGCTGCTGCTTTTGCCTTTTGTTTAAAAATTTCAACAAGGTTTGAAATTTGATATTGCACCGTGGTTTACTCCCGAAAAGCAGTAGTTCTCATTATTTTGTTAAGTTTCGACCATTCCAAAAAAGTGACATTAGAATCGTTAATTGCCCAGGGGCTAATGCACCACGTCTGAAAGCCCAGGGTATTAGTGGGAACCGTATCTCCTCTCAAAAGTACGTTCATAGGTGATACGTGCGAAGTGAATGCTTACAGAAGCCTTGCTGAAGGCGCTTGAACACAAACTCTTTGCTGTAATCCCGTATGCCGTATCGGCATTACGCCAAAGGCTTATCACGCTAGCTGTGCTAAAAAAAATTTTTTTAAAAAGACCAGGCACTTTTCAATTTTGCTCCTCGTGTCAAACTAACGAAATTAAATTTCGGTAGAATATATATGTATATATATTATATACAAATTAATATATGTTATTCTATCTCAAGTGGATTTGATGCTCGGTCAGGGTATTTCAAAGGTATGATTGATCTGTTAGTCTACAGTTTTCGCTTGTATTCTTCTTAGGCCAGTCTGAACTGTCATTCCGCTATGCCATGGTTTGATTAAAACGTATTTCGACTCTTCCTTGTTTTTACCCACGCAATGATACTTGACTATACCGCAAGATTTCAAAGAAAACCTCTCTCGACTTAAGAATAAAAAAACATTCCGGAACTGGATTTATTAATACGGATCGGTTGTTCTAAAACCCTTGAAAGATGCGTCTGATTGTTTTCTGCGTGATTCAATTAGAGGAAGTGATATCTCAGTGAGTCGTGTCCCGCCTCTTTTAGCGGCACTTGATACCAAATCGCCCAGCGTGAGCGATGACTGCTTTTAACTCTTGTTGGGGTTAAAACTCTTTTTGTTGGATCCCACAGTGTGACCTATCTATTATGTGGTCTCTTTGTGTCTGGTTAAGTGCTTGTAACACCACGAGTGTTGTTTCATTTAATGGAGATACCACAAGGAGTTCGGTCGGTGTGAGAAGCAAACTTCATTCTACTGGGAGAGAAAGCACAGCATCGAATGTTTGCTGAGATGTACCATAAAAATAATTGTATCACACAAATATCTCTGTAAAACATTACAAAGTAATCTGTTCTGTTGTATGATTGGACACTAAAATCCTCATCAAATAAAAAAGTTGAATTTTATAAGATATCCATGGAATTAAATAAAAGCAGTTATAGAAATTGACAATAGTCGGGAACGGAGAGCAAAATTAAGCTGAGAAAACGTTAGCTATCAATTATGCGGAGTCCAAATTCATTCCTATTTAAAAGGAATAACATCAGTGATATAGTATCCTTCACATGAAAGACAAAAGGATTAGTATTTTTGATCTTTCAATCTGGACTGATTGTCGCATAATATCAACTCGCACAAAAAGCCTGACAAAACCATCAATTTTGTCATTTTCTTTTACGAAAACACGAACATCAGTTTCAATGAAATTTTCACAAGCTGTTCGTATTGTGTGTGTTCTTAAATCAAGAGTGGTAACGAGAAATCAATGATCTAGTGACCTTCCCTTTAAGTTGAAGTGCAGTTGCAAAATACGCTTCCGAGTAATACTCTGATCAGATGACCTTGTGATGAGTGAATTAGTAGTGAGATTTTATTCTTCCATTATTAGAAGTCACCCTCACTGTCATTGTACTGTCAGTGCATTGACCTCAATGCACTCTCATTGCATGACCTTTGGCCTGGAAGACTCTCTCCGTGATTAATTCCATTTCCGTTTTAAAAAAAGGCCACGGCGCGAAACTATAATGAAACCGCAACACTCAACGGGCACGAGGGGGAAAATTGCTAGCGTCTAATACAAACGTTACACACTTAAATAGCGCTCAGTTTTCAAGTGTGGCGTTAACGTTGTGACTTGATTTGAGTTTCCTTTTGTCGATCTGTAAACCACAACGGAAGATCTTAATTCTCAAAAAAAGAAAGAATCCAATCTGTTTGAAGAAAATGGTATCATAACATTCACATTTGTTCAAAGCATTAGTCTTGTACATGAGGTGACAAGTTCATCTGAAAATCAAGGTAATGCGAGATACACTGTACACAACACCAGTGAACGGCTTCTCCATTCTGAATGTTTAAAGGTGGTGTGCTGGTACCTCTACTCTGAGTTAATAAAATAGCGCCACCTTGTGTCAGCCAGTGCTAACAAGTTTAACCCAAATCTACAGAATGAAGAGATTGCATTTGGATCAGGCCTGTCAGTTTATAATGTTGGGTGCCATTTAAAATATCTACAACTATCTCTAGATACACATAAGTTCTTATAAACCAAAATGCAACAATTAGTTGCCAAACATGCTGTTTCTGTCGTTTCAACTTGAGGTTTTGTTTTGCTCATTCGAAGTCATGTCTTCCATAGGTTTGTTTAAGGGAATGTAGGCCTATGCCTTTGGTTTTTGGAACCGTTCGAGTGTTTTAATCCCGGGCACAATCAGAATAACCCGTGGAAATTGTATTTTAAAGGCGGCCGCCATTTTTAGATATCGCCAAAAATCCGGAGCGGTTATGTCCACGCAGGAAAACAAAATCCATAATTGGAATACACAATCTGATAAACGTGTGTGACAGTAACGTTTCTCGGATTCAAATTTTGGGGGATACAAACTAAAATATCTTTTTCCATAACCACATTGTTTCGAAGTGAAATGACTCTCAAAATGCATAAATCAAGCTGTTGTACTTCAAACCAAGTAAGTTTTTATTGTCATTAATTTTAAGAGTAATTAGGGCCTACCAAACGTATTCCTTCCCTTTAATGCAAGATGACTTGGAGTTGAGCTTGACGTGTTGACCCGAAGTGGCACTGGGTTCACCAATTTTGTGTCATTCCCCTGTCTTTGAAATGTGTATACAAATTCTCCATCCTATTCAAGCTTAGTTTTGTAGTATACAGTGCTTAAGGCAATACTGCAGAATCTTGACAATCCTGGCACTAGTGGAGATTACGCACAATTCCCATGTCTCTCGTCAGAATAATAAAAATCAAACACAATTTTGAGAGCACTCCATCAACGAGGGTTAAGAGCACACTAATCGTTGTTGTTGCTTAGCTCTGTGCCTATTACAAACAAGTTTGAATGGAAGCGTTTTGAAAGACGACGTTGCCTCTGGCAGTCCACAGCACCCCTCCCCTCCCTCTTCCCATCTCGCTGAATCTCGAGTGATGGAGAATTGGACAAACAAACGGAAGCCAAGGAAGATTCGATTCTCGGAGTTTCCCCCTCGCTGGGAGCCCCTTTGCAAAGTGCGGAGACTTACAGCAGCTTCCACGCAGCTCTATATACGCAACACCTCCAAATTGATCGAAAGCTTCACAATATTGCCTAGCAAATTCCTCCTGATTAAAAAACCTTCTACATGCTTCCAAGGTATCCCAGTTCGTCATCTATTGTCGGATTCTGAGTGTAATTAATGGATGTCGAACGAGTATAGGAAGTGACATATGCAAATCATTTACGTTTTAAAGCCAGTGTATTTACAGGTAAAATATTTGAACACTTAATTTTTTAACCCAAGAAAGGAGAAGAATAAAACCTGGAGAACTGTAAGCAGTTATCATAATGAAATGCCCCTAGAGGCAAATTTCTTAAGTTGTTTACCGGTAACCAAAATTGTGTGCTCACAGATAAATGCACAAGCAAAAGAGTATTTCGAAAAGAACCAAACCGATTTGGCAGAGCGAGTGCGCATTCACAATGTATATTACTCAAAGACATGTGCTTCCTTACAAGAACCACTGGTAAAATAGAATGTCTGCTCATAGAAGTTATGAGACTGCTAACCAAACCTAACTTTTTCAAGCAAGTACTTAAAATGAGAACAGATACAGGTTCCCATAATCTGTGCTGTTTATGACTGGTGCTCTACGAATTTGTACAAAGAAGATGCATAAAAGTGTAGTATGCTAACGCTTTTGTTAGCCGTTCAATCAAATCGGATCTAATTATTATTCGAGAATTTTTCAATCCATTTCAAGCTTCATCAAAATGAAATGTGAGACTAACACCATGGAACTCGCATTGTCCATGTTTTGTCAAAACAAGCAAACACAAACAAACAAACAAACTGGTTCTTCTTATGGCTATTTTCAAATGGTTTATAGTTCAATTAACCACATCAAACATCACACTATTCAGCAGTTTTGCACTTTGTGTTTTCAATGCCGTTTCCTGTGTTTCTCCATATGGTCCGGCTATAAAATAAAAATACAAGAGATACTTGGGGAAGTAGAAAGCATCATGTCGAGTCATTTCATTGTTATCACAGTGATTGGGTTTCATTTAATTTAATTTTCTTTGATTTCATTTATTATTTAGGTAATAATAACAAGGTACGAAACATAAACACAAAAAATAAGCATAGATAAAGTGAAGCTGCATCAATTTGTAATAAATAATACTTAAAATAAATATTCTAATAGACAACAAAAGACTAAAACGGACTACAACTTGTATGAACCTCATACAGACACAGCGGATAGTAAACAATAAATAAAATTAAATTAAACATAAATAATAACATACACAGCGGATAGTAAACAATAACATGAAATAAAATTAAACCAAAAATAATAACAACCAAAAAACAAAAAAAATAATCTATAAATGAACAATAGCTGTTAAAATGTAAAACAAAGAAAGAAATAACATTAAATTGTGTTCAAGTTACTGCTAATCTTTTGGTCAAAGAAATGCAATGCAACACAGGTTTGGAAACGAAGCTTCCTAATAACGGTCCTAGTTTTGATTTCATGTAGAAACACGGGTAATTAAAGGATTTCTGGGTCAAACATGCAGCCAATTTTACTTTCAAACGTTCATATCAAAGCGATATTGCTTGCCTCTTCAGTTGCTACTGTCTGTCTGTCGAATTAAGAATTAAAGAATTTAATTTCGTTTTCAGGCTTGCGAAATCATAGCATAAAACAATTCAATTTCGTGTAGAATATTACAAACACTTGTTTAGTAATACAAATCCGTTGGATCAACTGGAGGTTTTCAATTAAATAGTAATTCATTTTCATCTAAAGATTCTGGGTCGGGTTGGTTTTTGGGGGGTTTTTTTATCAAATATTTTTGTTTGTGCTTTTATCTCTAAATATCAGGGTATCCATTAGTTTTCTGACCAAGTCTCATTTATGTTAGGCTATATATTGGACTCTTTTTAAACCTCTATGTTGAGTTTGACTTTAATTGATTCCTATCCTGGTTTGTTTGTGTAAATTGTTTTATACTTTAAAGAATCTATAACAAACCAAATTAAAAGAAATATCAACAAAGCTTTCAATTAAGTTGCACAAGCTCCACAAATGATGCGACTAGTTCCTGCAAATTCGAACGTTTGATTGGATTATTAACAAAAAAATTGGGTGGTAAGTTGTTTGTTTTCTGTTCTATTTAAGGGGTATTACATCATCGTATGTTTGTTTTGTTTTTTGTTTTTTGCGTTATTGTTGTTTTGTTTTTTACAGCAAATTAATTTTTAAGTCAGTTTTTAATTAACCTATAAAATCGTCAAACAATGAATTTGAATATAGTTTCTGCAAATTTCAATTCTGCTTGATTGGATTGGTAAGAATTTGATGGTTGGAATTTTCTTTCCTCTTCTTTACATTAGGAATACCAGTATACAGCCATTGCTTTTTTCAAAATTAACCTGTACAACTTTTTTTTACAATATGGTGGTCACATATTGAGTGAACAAAAGCAGCGTTATTTATTTTGCCGGAGGGATTTTGTGCCTGTTTATATCGTGCTTATTTCTTTTGCAGCAAGTAGCAGCATTGATTCTGGAGTTTCATAATAGCTACTTCTCAACTTTGACAGTGCTACAGGCGGAAATGTTTTGGGGTTTTTTCTTGAGGATTGGTCCTGGAATAAATTAAACTAGTTAATTCCTTTTCTCGATAATATTAATTAAAATACTCTGTCGTCAAGGGTTTTCTATGAAATAATTTATACTACATTTCGTCCATTCCCAGTTGCTTTCTCAGTAGTAGCTGATGAATCAGTCCACATTGCAAGAGCAGTCACTACATCAAGTATGAAAATATCATAAACTCTTGCAGGTGAATACCGCAATGTTTGTTTGATTCCTTCGATTTATGAGCAAACCCTCCAAGACCAATATTAAACCTGTAATATAACTGCGAGGTTTTATGACCAAAGCCTGACCCAGGTTTGAGCCGTCGAAATGTCAGCCGGCAGCTCACTGATTTCCCCCCGATATTTGCCAACGGCTTAGGGACAAAATTCCTTGGTCTTTTTTTTAAAGGTGTCCAGTCCCGGTGCAAACAAATTAATCATCTTTTATCTGTGCTTCTTTCCTGCGGTGTCTCCCCACCCCCTGTGTATGACCCTGTCTGCGTCCCCACCTGACCACATTCACCCGACCATCAATCACGGTAGCGAGAGTGAGTAATCAAAAATAGAGACCCAAAAGTTTATCTCCGTTGCGACCCGACGGGAAGCTACCGTAAGCTCAGAAGACTTCTACTGCGGTGTCATTAAGTCCAAATTATGGCTCAAAGCACTATTATTAACCACCGACAAATCTGCCTGCTATAGCTAATATTGATTATTCTCCAGGATTCTGTTCCCCCTTATTTCCAATTACGTGGTCGTATCTGTACAGTGAGAAGGGGGCCTGGGATAGTACCAACCATAACACCTGTTGTTTTTCTTGTAAATACGAGCGGAAGAGAGCCTGCGATTGGCCATCGAGCCATTTTTCATTTACTGGGGTTTGGCCGGTGGGGCATCTCCACAGACAAAACACGCCGCCAGAAATCCACAAATCATTGAAATGCATTGGCATGCTCTCCTTTTATCCATTTACACAATTCTTGATTTTGGAAGGGACAAAAAAATGTATTTGCATTTTTTGCAGACATATTGATAACAAGTTTAATACATTTTGTAAGCAGAGTCTGTTTTTGTTTTGACCTTTGTAGAGTATCTTAGATGGCATATGTTGGACCTAAAAACGCGATAATTTGCGTGAATACACGAGCGTTGAAGTTCTCTGTATAGTAACTTTGCGTAGCGTCGAGAAATAACAGGGTCTAATTTTAATTCCGTAGACTTATGACCGTTCGTGTGTAATAAATATATCAAGCGTATGTTGAAAGTGACTTGGTTCCAAATTCGTCTGAGCAGGCTGACATGGACGTATGATGAGGACTTCGGTCTGGGGGGGGGTGGGATCCAAATTGGAGCCTGAATTTGTTCTCGAACTATTAGTCTCTACTGTTGTCTTATACCATTCCTGATTTCCTTCCTCTTTTTCAGGCTCCGAGTAAGAGTCCAAATAAATCACCACTAGTTCAAAACCAACTGTTAAAAGGGCATCATTTTCAATATTTTCACCATTTTGATGTCAACTCATTCTCATCTTAATGTGTCTGTTGTCAACTTTAGAGTTACTTGCTTTTCATCACTTGCACTGCAAACATTGGGTTGTTAAGATTGATACCACGGGTGTGGTCACTTATAGATACCGAAGAGAGAATCAACTTTAGCATAATACATGATGTTAAAATAGCACCAATGTAAATTTTGATCCTTTTTTGTATCTATGTAATATGTGACAACACCCATAGTGTCAATTTTAACACCGCAGTTTTTTGCAGTGAGGAAACGCGGAGCAAAGGCTAATATTTTCTAATATTGTTCACTTTCCTAAGATGTTCTCCGAACTTAGTTTGGATATCGAAAATAGTTTGATTCTGGTGGGTATTGAGTCCTTTTGTATGAATCTTAGTCTGGTCTGGGCGTTCTTTTTATTCCTTCTGCGTGTTTCTCCATGGGTGTTTATGAGGTGTTTTGCATCTTATAGGTTTTGTAACCGGTTTAGTTTTAATGGGCTTTTAAAAAAGTATTTTGTGTGCAGATAAGTTATCTTTTTCTTTTCTTTTTTGACAGGGGTCTGGCTGTACACATCTTTTGATGACAGTTTTATTCTTTTATATTTCCTTGACAGCCCCTTTCAGCTCTTTGTCATCGTTTATCTAAAGGTGTAAAGTAAATAAATAATAATTTTGATATCTAAGTAGGATTTTAAACGTTTCGATCATTACGCTCTGATCGTCTTCAGGAGAAAGGCACAGAAAATAAATAACAATAATGACCAATGTTGTTGGTTATCGAATGACTGCAAAATCTACTATTGATTCTTTATCAATCGTATTGGAAGACGCCTGAAAAAGTAATCAAAAATGAAGACTTGAAAATGTATATATATATATGTTATTTTGTTATAATGATGCTCAGGTATTTAATTCAGATATTTAATGTGTGAATCTAATTTTGAAAATGTTAGGCCAAACGAGGCTCAAATAATTATAAGGATGAGTAAACAACAGTCATATTCAGCACGACTTTAGAGAAAAAGAAAACCAGCTGGTATACGATATGAGCAAGATATCACCACAAAAAAACAAATCGAGTTCATAGCAAACAGCAGGAAATCTTGCCGCCGTGGGCGCTGGTCGAAGTAGGGGGGCCTAATTCCCACATAACCTCCGCTAGGCACTGGTTGAATTGGTAAAGGCCGGATATTGTCAGATCGTTGGCGAGTGTGCACAACCGAGAAATCATGTCGACATGGCGCGCGGGTGTACACCTCGGATGTTTCCCCCGAGGGAAGTAGACATTGTTGATGGTGAGATCCCAAACTATAAAATACTGGGTGGAACGAATGAGAAAAAATATACTTGGTTTTCTTTAGAATTCAAGGCAATCTGCTCGCTTGAAATTAAATACTTTATAAATTGACGGGGAATCAGAAATTATAAAGAAATGAAATCATAAAAATGTATAAAATGAATCACCAAATCTTACCTTGTTTTTCCTGGAATTTAGAGCTTTTTATTGTTCTTTTTGTAAGTTTCTCGTGTAAGCGTGTGGGAATTATGGCATCTCTGGCATCGTGTTAGGGATATTGATCAGCAATTTTACTGTTTTCTAGTCCTTTATTTTTATTTTCTACCGTTATTAATGTTGTCCTGGCTATTTTGTCTATAACACATAATTCAATCAGTTTCCAAACCAACTCAAACCAAACTAAAAATACTTCTTCTACCATTTATCACTCTAAAAAAAAGTCCCGGTCAGAACTGACCCGAATCCCAGGTCCCAGTGGCCCTGATATATTTCTGTGTCAGGCTGACCCGTATAATAAACTGGTTAAGAATTGAGAATCAGCGTCAGTTTAATTCATATCCGTGTCACATTGACCCAGAAAAGGGTCAACTCCCTTGGACCCGGAACCGGGCCAAGTGGAGTTTCAAAATGAATCAGCTTGCTTGGGAAAATGTTATTCTTCCTGACATTAAAACTACTTTGAATTTGTTGAAATGAATTTCAATCAAGAGCCAGAATTTATGGAATAAGGGAAACCGGTGTTGCTCTAAAAATTGTAATATGGTTTGCATTTGAAAACAAAACGTGAACGAGTGCTGTTTGTATGTTATGCTATGTATCCGTTACTACCAGCGCTGGACAAGTAATTACAGAAATTGACGTAAACGTCAGTAAACGCAGACCTTGTGTCTCTTTTCTTTTGTCATCCCGTCCGCTTCGATTCACATATTTGATTCAATTTAATTCTTGCACATTCATTGATGACGTCATGTGACGGGAATTATTGCGTTAATTGTTCTTCATGTACAAATGAAAACAGACCAAATGTCCTCGGCCTGGCATGGGATTCAGCTGACGAAAATTAATACTTTTTGTCATCAAAGAATAAATTAACGAACGTTGCTCCAACTTGAAATTTATATCATTTATCATAGGTATGTTTGTCATTATGCCATCTTTCAAGACAATTAATTTTGATCTTCTCTGGTATTATGCCTGAGGTTTGAGGTATATAATTTTTGCACTGAAGTTTCAAATTATATTGTCGAGGTTGACTAAATGAAACGTCCATATACAGTCATAGCTTACTCTAGCTAAAAATAGCTGTCAAAAAGAACACACTATGGCGAGAAACTATTATCAAAGGTACATTACCTCAATGATTGTTAGAGTAAGTCCATCCCCTCCTCTTGTTTTTTAATATCAATCCACACATCATACAACAAAACTATGATCTTCTTTATTAGGTGTTCACGTTTAAGAGAAAACTATTGAAAGGCAGTTTGTTTTGTCAGGGTTTGAGAACTTTCATATAAAAGCTTATTTCGATTGTACCAATCATAATACGGTATAGTGATTGGAATGATCTTTAAATGCTTTTTTGTCGACTTTATATAGTATTTTAGACGGTAATACTTTCTCTGGAAGATTGGTACTGTAATGACTGTTTTAATAAGTAACAATCCATATTGAATCTAATCCGTTTGTTGAGTGTTAATATTTTTGTTTTAAACCAAAATCTTCACTTGGTATGAAAGAAGCGGTGTTTGTAAAATACACATGTATAATTCTCCTAGTACTTGCACTGAAGGCTACAGTTTTGTCTGGGTTGATTAATTATTAAATATCTGTGATTCTACGCGCTTATTTCAAGACTAGGCCCTGCATGGATAAATCTGACCTCTGGTAGTTGATGAGACAGAAATCTTCTGCCGTAGTACGGGATCGGAAGCCCGTTCGGAACTCACAGAACAACAAAAGCCGCGTCAGGAAATTACTCTGTAATACAAGACGAGTTTTGCATACGAAGGGCATTGATTTATCGCCAATCTGTCAGCTTTCTTTAAATTAAGAGCTCCTTGAAACATTCGGTTGACTTGGGCTGTGGAACAGCGCAGTTCTACTAAAACCTCGCCTTTTATTTACGTTCGAAAATACTTAATACTCAGGCGCAGAATTTATTTGAATCGTAAACTAGCTTCCCCAGCTAACACAATACGTTATTGTGACATATTGCACAATGTTGCGTGATAAGGTTGCAATTTGGTCGATAGGATGACAACGTTTTGACTACGTTGCATAAACGTCAGATCTTAACATGTTGGTTATTTATGCAACGTTACCTAAAAGTTATATGCAACGTTTTTACACCATTGTATTTTGGTGTAATTACAAAGTACAATTTAAGTTAAGGCAACAACGTTTGGGGGTCTCATTAAAACGTATAAATTATATTGTGACGAGGACGTTGTCTTCACGTTGTATTTTGTTTTTATCAAACGTCATATGTTATGGCGGGTACGTTGTCTTGACGTTGTATTTTGGTAACATTAAAACGTAATATTTAAGTTTCGACTGTACGTTGTCTTGACGTTGTATTTTGGTATTGTCAAAACGGAATGGCTAAGTTTTAGTGATCACGTTGTCATCACTTTGTATTTTGATTTTTAAAAAAAAAAGAGCATTCAAGTTGTGACAGCCACATTGTCTCAGCCTTTAACCACACACGTATAATTGTGAACATCACGTTGTAGGCCTTTTAATTTAATCACAACGTAGTATCTTTATTTTTACAATCACGTTGTGAAAATGTATCCCAGATAACAATTTGACGTTCTCACAACGTTGTAATGAAGTCAGACTTTGGTGTAAGTAACGTTATTAATATAAAGTTGTAACAAAGAATCTTTGTCGACTCCCCTATACGTCTTCTGAACGTAAGGACACAATGTAATAACCACATTGTTGGTACGTTTAAAGTTGTGACAGCCACATTGTCTCAGCCTTTAACCACACACGTATAATTGTGAACATCACGTTGTAGGCCTTTTAATTTAATCACAACGTAGTATCTTTGTTTTTACAATCACGTTGTGAAAATGTATCCCAGATAACAATTTGACGTTCTCACAACGTTGTAATGAAGTCAGACTTTGGTGTAAGTAACGTTATTAATATAACGTTGTAACAAAGAATCTTTGTCGACTCCCCTATACGTCTTCTGAACGTAAGGACACAATGTAATAACCACATTGTTGGTACGTTTAAGATACGTTTCCAGTGACCTTATGACAACTTATATAAACGTTACGACAACGTTACCAGAGCGTGTTTTATTTGGTTGGTATAACGTTATCTAAGTAACGTTGTAGCAAAGAATCTTTGTCGATTCCATTGTATGTCTTTAGAACGTAATGATGCAACGAAAAAACCACGTGTTTTGGCACATACACAACGTTGCCATGTTGTATATAATCGTTTTAAAAAGAATGTTGCCACAACGATTCCATTTCCAGTACCCTGAACGTTTTCACAACGTCAGCCCATTCGTGCCCTATCTTATGTTATTGCTGTATCAGTTAATTATAGGGCATATACACAAGTTTTATGAAACTGTTAGGTGATGTGTCAACATAATCAATGAGTTACTTTCAACAATACAGACTTACCAGTAGGTCCCCGTACGTTGCCTGCGTTACCTGTGACTTCACTGCAGCTGTATACTATACATCGAATTGAATTGTTGAAAGTAATTCATTGGTCATGTTGACATATCAATTAACAGTTTTCATGAAACTAGTGTATATAATTAACCGATAGAGCAATAACATAAGATTGAGTAAGAAGAGGAAAGAGTAAAGACAAACAGGGGAGTCGACAAAGATTCTTTGCTACAACGTTACTTATAGATAACGTTATAACAATCAAACAAAACACGCTCTGGTAACGTTGTCGTAACGTTTAAATAAGTTGTCATAGGGTTACTGGAAATGTGTCTTAAACGCACCAATAACGTGTCCTTCAGAAGATAGGGGTGTTTCCCTCAAACTTGGTTAACTTCTTTTATCAGTTTTTCTCAGAAGTTGGCTAAAGTTACTTCAAATAGTTGTGTAAATTTTGTATTTTTTCCATAAGTTGGTAAAAATTGCCTTCAAATAGTTGAGTGAAGTTTTTTTTAACCATAAGTTGGTTGATGGAGAAAATGTCTTCAATTGCATGGGTAAATGTAGTGTGGCGCATGGTAGGCAAAATACAGCCCCGGTTGGCCAATATGCCTGCCTCCTCTTGGCCTGATTATTTCTTTACCAGTTGATTATTTTAGTGTCTAGACTCCGAAGTTTAATGTAATGCATAAATTGTATCAGAATAAAGAATTTCAAGCAGTCATGCGACAATTCATGGCTGTTAACATTCATTACACATTTTGTCAATGTATCTGTGAAACTTTCAAATGTACACATTTTTTTTACTGGTTAAATGTACACAATAGTGTCTAGGCTACGAAGTTTTATAGTGCATAAATTGTATCAGAATAAAGAATTTCAAGCAGCCATGCGACAATTCATGGCTGTTAACTTTCATTACACATTTTGTCAATGTAACTGTAAAACTTTCAAATGTTCAATTTTTTTTACTGGTTAAATGTACACAATAATGTCTAGGCTACGAAGTTTAGTAGTGCATAAATTGTATCAGAATAAAGAATTTCAAGCAGCCATGCGACAATTCATGGCTGTTAACTTTCATTACACATTTTGTCAATCTATCTGTAAAACTTTCAAATGTACACATTTATGAACTGGTTAAAAACTTTGGTGTCTATCACTTTTTAGAGACATGGGTCGTTTTGTCCCCCACTAACAACTTGCTCAGAAACCACAATTTGCTCCCTAATGTTTCAAAGACACCTTCAAAGTACTTTCGGGTACTACTATTAATGTGTTTTGGCCCTAAAATTTCCAACTGTTGAGTAAATGTATGGGTCGTGATGCCCAAGTGTTGGTGACATGCAATCAGATTTTCAACATTTGGTCAAAATTTTCTGTCCAATGTTTGGGTAAATTTTTTCGCCAACTGTTGGTTATTTTTTTTGTTATGATCCAGTAGATGGGCAATGTAAAGAACCCAACTGTTTTTTTATTTTATTTTTTATGGTCCAACTGTTGTGTAAAATGTTTACTTAATAGTTGGGGATGGGGATTACCCAACGACCGTTGGGTAGAAATTGCCCAATAGATGTACATGTTGACTATCGTACCAACGTTGGGCAAAAAGTTGGGAAATTTGGGCCCATTTTTTTTTCTTTACAGTGTACTACGCGCGATGGCCACATTGTTAGTAAAAAATGTGTTTCTCTATTACTGCACTAACTCAGAATTTCTAGACTATGAGCTCTGGTCGATTGCATTCATCGGTTACACTGCAAAAATCGGGGTGTTAAAATTTACACCATGGGTGTTGTCACATATAGTTATATAAACCCCCCTTCCCCCCCAAAAAAAAAAAAAAAAAGTAAATAAAATAAAAATAAAACAAATCTAAATTTACATTATAGTGTGTTAAAATAACACTAATTTCGCCTACATTGGTGTTATTTTAACACCCGATTGTGTTTATTTGTTTTCTATCTTGCGTATCAACACCCATGGTGTCAATTTTAACGCCCAAGTTTTTGCGGTGTAGTTAATTTTCTCTATATGCGTCAAGGTCACAAGTAGAAATTCATGTATGTGTAAAACGTTTAATCAATGAAATACGTGATTAATTAATCAACCGTAATATATTTATTGAAGGAAATATTATTTCAAACTTTTTAATTTCAAAAAGCATTCGCATCGATATATCATTCCATTGGTGCGCCGATAAGAGAATCGTACTTGGAGTGTTTATCAGCAAACTCTAAATTTGATTTGCTTGATTTGGTTTGTTTTCTAGTAAATGTAGCCGGCAAACGGAAAGACAAAATCAACACTTTCATTGAGGGCATGTGTTTGATAGCGGGAAGTCTACAACTGCATACATTTTCAACAAATATTGCTTCCTCCGTTGAGCAGTATACTCTCTGGCAGGTTTACCCATTGTAATTCATCTCTGAATACTTTATAATGACTGGAATAGCATAATAGCACTCGCCACGGTATTTAGTTTGTAACTGAGAAGGCTACTTTACAAATAACCTCCCCTCAAGTCGGTATACATCTTGCTCCCATGGATTTTAGAATAAACAGAATTAAATGCCGACATGGCGTTGGCAAATGCCAACTGATTCAAGTACCAAGTCTGCTATTTAGCAACATCTATAGGTTGACCGGTCATCGCTAAGTGGAGAGAGTGTTGGTTGGAAAATAGATACCTTGACAACTTTAGTAATTGGGTTTGTATAAGCAGAACCGTTCACCATTATTTGAAAGGTTAGGCCAAACCCATGTATTGTATGCCATAATAGGTCACATTTTAGCAAAGGCCTGTAGTGAGGTTCTTGCAAGGCGATATTAATTGGTTATTACAACAATCTCCTACGTTTACCCCGATGATCCCGGCAAGGATCCATGGGGGTACGATCCAGGGGGTAATCAGGAAGGCAACTGCCCTTCCAATGTCTGGCAAAACAGTGACGAGAATTCGGGAACAGCAAGAAGAAAAAATGGCAAGAGAAAACATAAAATACTGTTTATCCGGTATAAGAAATTGATACTTACTTATTTCTGGACATTATTTTGTTGATTTTTAACAAACAGGGCATTTCAGACGAAACATTTTAGCGTGATGCTTATTTCCACCATTACAATCAGGCTTCCGGATACAATTTGCACAATTTCTTTTCGGAGTCATTACCTAAATGTGATCATATACCTTTAATTATAATTTCAGCTCGTCAAGAAGAAAATCAGAAAACTAATCTCATGATCAAGCCACGACAGTTGTCTAACCCAAATCTTTCTCCGGTTGAATATTATACGGGTCAATATTTTTAACGCGCCCAAGTCATAACGTCCGCGTCAGTGTTACCGGTGGAAATCCTCGGGCGACAGTAATACCACCCGATATAAAATCCATCAAAATTTTAATTTAAAATTTGGAATGGGAATGGGGTTGGAATCGGTCCGAATATTAAGAGCGTTAGATTTGTGTGGAAATGAAATGAATTTGCCAGTGAGAAATGTAAGGCTGCGTTAATTATCACATTGACTATGCCTGATACATTTGTCAACACACTGATACGGGAAGTTGTATGACATTATCTCATACATTTTCCCGTATCAATGTGTCCTTTTGAATTATTGATAATCTTATTCAATTATTGAATCAGATTATCTTAAGCGGTGGATTGAAATCGGCTTTAGCAGGACAACGCCCGTGCCGCTAAGTAAATGAGTATCCGAAGGAAAACACACTTTTTCTGCACAAATAAGTTAGAGGCCTGATGTTTCGATTTCGATTTCGATTGCCACAGTCAACATATAAGCTGCAACGAAATACCAGTAGTATTTGGGGGAATGCCAGTTTCTTTCCTTTAAAATTAGTTAAGACGAACATTTTTGTCAAAAATTACCATGTACTATAGGTTTAAATGTTGACATTAGGGAGTCTTCAAAGACACATTCAAATACATTCTTGTTCCAAAATAGACCGTCTGCCCTGTAGCCCATTCAGAATAAGACACGTGTTACCGATACTTCTAATACTTCCGATGCCTATTCGTCCCGGAGTGGTACGTCCGCCCACTTTCGATGGTATTTGTCTCTAAATTTATTTCTTTGTTTATGATAAATACAAACTTAAACGGTTTTCAGTCTCCGGTCCTAGTAAATTGTCCCAATGAGCAACACGTACGGCGTGCTCACGTGGTGGTCAGACTTACGGTGACGTCACCAAGTTGTCACTCAGCCCGTCCATATGGGCCGGCGCAGTGCGGAAAAAGCGCCCTCATTGCGAAAGTAAAGTTCAGTAATAATCATTTGCCAGCGTTAAACGAAGCACCAGTGATTGAGCCAAATATGAGTTGCCTTGTGGCGTATTAGGTCATCTGATTATATATACTTAAAAGGTACAGACTCTCTTGTTTTCCATTTCGATAGTTTAATCCCATGCAATGTTACAAGTTCGTGTACTGTTGCAATTTGTCTGTTCCAGATCGTAGAGGTAAAGAATCGGTCATCTTGATGATTTGTCAGTGCGATTGGTGATTTCTGCGTTACCGCTGGTTGTGTGCGTAAGTTCAAGGAACGTCTGCTTTAGAAAGCTGGAGATCTATTAGTTCGGGTAAGTAGGTCTACATGGTCGCTTTTGAATCTTACTTTTTCGAATGTGACTGCTGGTTTATTGTATTGAAGTTATCTGGGGAATTGAAAGACGATATTTAATATGGAATATGAATATGTTTAAAATTATTGACAATTGTACACTTTTCCTGAGGTATGGTTTCATTTGAAGTTATGTAATTTAACTTTTGTTAACACATTATCCTTGGGGTATTTTGTTTTATTCGGAGTCTCTAAAATTATTGCATTGTAGTTTCAACTGGGCGGTATAGGAGTAAATCAATGTGGTTGTTTTTTCTCTCATTAACAAAAATAATCGTTTATTAAATCGAACCGAATTCGTTTTTTATGCAATGAAATTTCAGGTAATTTAAAATCTTGCCGGAAATCTACAAGGTCCTAATTTGTTAAACTTTACAGTAGACGTACATTATGCACAGGTAGTTCTATAATTGTTTAATTGTGTGCAATTGGTTTTTAACATTGATTATTGAATATTTAAAGACAAAGGGGAATTTAACAAATTAGTGTGAATTTAATATCTGGTTCAGAATGGTCTATTTGACCATTGTGTAAGGGTTTGGGGTTTTTTTTACGGCAGAACTAACCAATCAGTCCCACACCGTTCATAAAAACAATGAACTCTTTACTTCCTAAATTTTTAATTTGTTTTAATTAGATAGTCGGCAGCTAAAATGAACCGGGCGATTTAATTGAAACATATAGGGTATTGACAAGATTTTTTTTTCATTGCTAGCATAGTATTTATCTTTTATAATTGTCGAAAAAATACTCCAATTTATTTGCATATTAATATGTTAATACAATTTCAACTGAGAGAAAAACAAACTACATGTTTACAGTCAAACAAACATTTACATAATTATAAAACGTTGACCTCACAATGAAATTAAAGCTGTTGCTTTGTTTTGTTTTTTCGTCAATGCTGGAACACTTTTCAGATGCACATTATTATTTGTTATATTTATTGAATCAATGTGCAAATACGAAAAAGAAAATACCACTTTTTTAATCATACCAACAGTGCTTTCACGGTATTCGTTTATCAATACAAAAGTGTCATAAATTAAAGCAGGCATTTTGACTATGTTCTTGTGCAAAGCTATAATTTCCTTGCAAACAGAAATGGACAAAGCTTTGCTGGAAATATAATCTGCCGGCCACACAGTGGGCTAAATAATGAACCATACACAAACATCAGGCCCCTATTACTTTACGCTGTGCATTCAGATTCGTCTACGGGCGCCGTTTTGTCCGAATCCGTTAAGAGTGTTTCGTGCCCAATTGTGTGCGGAAATTTCGACTTCTATATTTCAGCATCAGTTTGCAAGTCGGGGGAAAGGATGGGAAGGGCTGAAACGCGAGCCCCGGTGTCGTTATATGAAACGGACCGGTACCTGTCACGGCTTTGGGAATAGTAGATGGATTAAACTACATATAATATTGAACCGTTTATAGAGAGGAACTTTCACCGTTGGTTTTGTGCCAAAAGATGCAGTGTGTTATTTCCGAATAAAAAAATCATAAAGGGATTAAGTGGAATATGAAATCAGAAGCAAGGGGAAATCGGAAGTTGATAAAAGTGGATACGGTAATATGATTTGTCTTTTGCTCCTTCCTCGGGAGTCTTTTAAAATAAATAAACAGAGACCGGAATATGGTGTTTCTTGCCAAATATCATGGGAAGAAGTCTGATCATATTTCCACTCTCTGTGACAAGACTCTTTTTACCGAAGTCTTACAACTTCAAGCGAAGTCAAGTTCGCACTTGGCTGCAAAGAAATTTCAACGTCAACAAGCTGAGAATCCTGTCTCAAGAACAATTCACGACATGGGGGAATTCGGGAGCTTCGAAGAAAAGTGGGGCAGTTGGCCTGGGGTGAAAGAGTGAGAAGCTTTTCGTAATCACAGCTTTGTGTCAGGTTTCGGCATTCGAGGATCTGAGCATGTACGGTTGAAATTCAAAATGGCGGACACAGTTTCAAGCAGGAATAAAACCGTTGTTTAGAAAAGACCTAACGGTGACTTTAAATGAAACAACCGAGAAATAATAGCTGCCGAGCAGATACTTTGCTTCACAAATATGACAGGTAATCTGACGTGTATATGCTGTTTTAATCAGTGATGTTGTAGATAGCACAGTATTCTTGCTTAACTAGCTATAAAGCAAATATGTACACTTAATTAAGCGATTTTTTCGCTGATTACCCGCTCACATCATCAGGATGACGCGCTATTCGTTGTCTCAATTAAACCCAGCCCAACTGCCCAAATGGTTGAATAATTAATAACGTGTAGTTGCTGTTGATATCAAATTACCTCGGTTAGGTATGGCAATATTTTCTATGACCTTTACTAAGTCCGTGTGATGGAAAGCAATACAATAAATTACGGCATTATCGGTTTTGCATTTTTAATTTGCATTATTCTATAAAAATGTACGACTAAAAACAATCGCCGTGTGTTAAAAAAAAAACAGTCTCGTGGCAGAATCGAAATCTTTAGTCTGGTGCCTGGAACCTCTTTGATTTTGTCCATAATATTTACGGCGGAACATAAATAAACAAGATAAGCACTGTCATGCGTGATAATGTGAGAGAAAGTCAAACTGGCAGTATTTCTTCCCTTGATATTGAAGGGATAATGTCTTCCTTCTTTCTCAGAAAATTCTCCGAAACCAAACTGCTATCTGTTTAGATAGTATTGATTTTTTTTTCACACAGTCTTTTACACCACTGACACCGTGAATTGCGATTGTAGTGAAGATGTGATGCACTGAATAGCATAGGCGAAACTGATATGCACGGAGGTCTAAACCAGAGTCTTGAGTCATCGCGAAACGCGATCCAATTGAAATAACTTACCAAACGTATATTTGTGTTGTCCCATTTATGAAATAACTACCCTACCCTCATTCAATCGCTGACAATAAACGCCAATCAGTTACCGAAATGATTTAAAATATTTGTAACGATCTGTGTGCGGTTCCCTTATATTCGCAAACGATTAGAGAGTGGCAGATATGAAGCACCAGTCTATATTTATGGGCTCGTTTATTTACATTTTAAGGGGGTTCCACCAGTGGCGTAGCAAGAGGATGCAGGGGGCTAGAGGGCCCCCAACCTTTGCCCCCACCCTGCCCCAGAAATTAGATCGAACAAATTGAACAAATAAATGCTTCAATATGCCCCGCTCGGGGAAAAATTATTAAATAATAAAAATAATAAAATGAAACAAAATACATGTAAACAAATAAACAAACAAATAAATAAATAAACAACAAATACAATTATGTCTTTGCCCCGCTTGTCCACCCGCCCTCCATTAAATTGCTTGGTTACGTCACTGGGTTCCACAATGGTAAAGGGCCCATACGTTTTTCTGTAATGCATTTTAACTGAACCTGTTCCAAGAAACTGTTGCTGTAAATGAAAACAAATATATTTTACTGCGTTGATTTTTATAACGTCTGTTCTGTATAGAATGCGTATAACATTCAGCTCAGTAGGTCCTTTGTTAGTTAACGCTGCAATGACGAGGATAAACTATACTGCCTGCACATACACAAAAACATTATTGTGGTCAACTCTTACATTTACAATACGGTTTTTACACTCATCCAATCAATTATTAATGTTCCTGGGCGCAATGGACCATAACACCCAACACTCGGTAAACATCAGAGAACTAATTTGCATATTGATCACGTGCTCTTGTTACTCACTGGTAGAAATAATAATTGAGTTTCAAGCCACGTCATTTACTAAACTGTTACTAGCCAGATTTCAGGCAAACTTGATTGAATTTAACTTGTACGAGTGACTTCAGTCAAAACGTAAGGCCCATAATTTTTTTTTTTTTTTACATTTTACAAGTTGTTAAAGGGAAGCATTTGGTAGTAAGTCTTTTAATTGCAAAAACTTAGTTGGTTAAAAGTACAGCAACTTTCGATAGTATAAAGCATTTTGAGAAAAATGTTACTTTGAAGTAATGTGGTTATGGAAAAAGATATCAGTTTTTATCCCCCAAAGTTTGAATCTGAGAAACGTTACTGTCAGATACGTTTCTCAGATTGTTTGTTCCAATTACGGATTATTCTTCCTGCGTGGACATAACCGCTCCGGCTTTTTGGCGATATCTCAAAAACGCGACCCCCTATGAAATGAAATTTACACAGGTTTGTTTTATTGTTTATGTCTACTTTTATGTATAGGATTTCAACAACCAAACGGTTAAAAAACCAAAGGTACACTTTTCCCTTTAAACTCGAACTGACAATGGGGGCTTGTCTATAGGAATTCAGATGATATTCGTATATGTCTTATCGCTGGTTCCTACAACATTCTCGCAGATCCTCGCAAGTTATCCCTGCCTCTATTGCACTCTGCACTGAACCTTCTTCCTCCGTTGAGTGAGAAATACCAAGGCAGAGCACGATCTTTCATCGGTAGCAGAAGTCATAAACTCTTCACCACGGAGGCTGAACCTGATTTTTATGAGTGCAGATCATAACAGTGTCTGAAATTGAATGAGTTATTATATATATACTGGCACCAAAACATCAACACCCAGCCCATAACGAATGTATATACAACCTTTCACGCGACTCAGATTAGCATAAAGTATGCCATAATTCATATGACATATCCACTTGTCTCTCATATCTGTTTTTAAGTCCAAAGGTTTCATATTACATGAAGTAAAATATATTTCTGTTATAGGTTTTTTTCCAGAAGTCTCTCATATTTTTTCATAGATAGGCCTAGATTGAAAACTGCAGATACTAAGTTGTAAACTGGAAACTCTTCTTTGCTCATAACATTTACCATTACTGGAAACTTTTCATAGTTGACAATACATTCTTGAATTTCTATTAAAAGTTTCTACAACTCGACTGTTGGATCAGTGTGATCACAATGTCTTAACCATTGGCTGTTCATGCTCACACAATTATCTTTTACGTGTAGCGTAGGCCTATGTAGTATTTTTTTTCATGCAATCAAATCAACTGTATGAGTCTTACAAGGTGGGTATTGTTTGTGCTTCCCGGTCGAGCATGACCAAAAACACTTTCTCCCACACCAATCCTACCATTTCTCAACCAGCACTGATAATGACCAACTTACTTTCCTTTTCCGTTCACCTTCCATCAATTCTCTCAGCCAGTACAGTGTGGTCGCCAAAAATACCATCTGCCCTACCAACCAGCCAAATCAATTATGACAAACGTATACTTCCCCTTCCCAACACCTTCTCTCAGCCTGTCCAACCCAACCCCACCCCACCCATTCCCCCATCCCTCCAAGAGCTAACAAACTTGCCTCTCGTTCCCTCTCCTTCCCTCAACCTGTCAAGCATGACAACCCAACTCCAAAATGACAACCCAACCCGCATGACAACTCAACTCCAGCCCACCCTTCCCCATCCCTCCAAATTCTAACCAAATTGCCTCTCTGTCCTTCTCTCCTAGACCTGTTCAACATGAAAAATCAACCCCACCCTACCCATTCCGATCCCTCCAGTTATAAATATAACTAACTTATCTTCCAGTCCCACTGCATCTTCTCTCAGCTTCTCCAGCATGACAACCCAACCCCAACCCATCCCCCATTCGACAAAATTCTAACCAACTTGCTACCTTCCCCACCCCTTCTCAGCATGTCCTGCATGATAACCCAACCACACCCTGCCCCGTCCCTTCCTACCATCCCGGTCCATGACCGTTTCACCTCTTCTCGCTTTCCAGGACACAGTTCACAACGACAATCTCAACATCTCTCACAACCGATCTATGATTAACTCAGAGACCCTCCACACACAGAGAAAAAAATTAAATCCAACCCGTGATTTGATGAGTTCTTCCTTAAAGTCTGACAGACTAGCTCCAGACATTACCCCATAAGGAGTGCGTTTGTTTTAGTGATCAAATAACGATCATCCCTTGAGATCCGTCGGAGCCCCCTTAAGCCCCAGGGCGAGTTGAAACGTCATCGTGCTCCTGGCTGTGGCACCGGAATCCTTTATCGGCTTCAACAAGTTCATGTCATATTCAAAACGCTCAAAATGACCATTTTTGTCATGAGCTATCTTTGTCAGATTGAGTTACTCAAACTAAATGCAGTCGATTGGTTTATTAATAGTGGTAATGTGAGAAACTATTATATTTATTATATTATCAGGCCGATGTTTCTCTTTTTTCATTTATAAAGCTTCATATCACCAAATACGCCAATTCTTATTATTTGTTTTTATCTATTAAAAAAAATTCTAAAAAAGTCACAAACATCAACATATTTTTTTTAATAACTTGTTTGCAACTAAAAGGTCTGCAGTAGTTATGGGACATCTACATTTAAACATAGCTCTTCAAGAGGCATCCCAAAGCACTTGGGACTTGGGACAAAAATCAAAACACTTCCAGTCGCGCGAACATGAAGAAACCGCTTAATGTCACCCCATTGTAGCAATTATCTACAGTTCATCTCACAATGTTGTACCCGTATTTGTTTGAAATATACCGAGCTATTATCGTGGCTTCTTTAGAAATGTCACGGCTTTTTTTAATATGTTTATTTGTCCACGTCGTTATACCATCAAACCAGTTTATGAGCCCGAGAGTTCGGGGGAGTGTCACGTCATAATGTGACAGAAAAAAATAAATATTTCAAATTGAGAACTGTGCCGGCGAATTACAGGTTAAAGTAAAGACTGAAATATATATACTCTATTGAATACAGTTTATTGTTTACCAACACACAATCAGATAAATGGCTGGTAAATTTAACCGTGTGTAAAGTACTCTTCCCTCGTTAAGCTGGTTAAAATAATGCCCGTATTTTGAGATTTAAAATCATCTCTCTTAAAGATTAAAATTCCAGAAACCATTAAACCACAAGACAGTTAATAATACTACTAATAAACCGTTCTTGTAAAGTGCATTGCATACGGAGTCCCGATGCGCAGTACAAAGTCAACAAACAAATAATTAGTTTAACAAAATAATGAGTTTTAAGAAGGCGTTCAAATTAATCCAGAGTCTGGGCAGTTGGTAAAAGTAGTACCTTGATGCAAAAATTAAGTCAGCCTTTAGTTTAAACTTTTCAATTTTGTGTCACATATACGCCATAAGAATCCCGTCCGACATAGCAATTTTTTCAAAACGTCAGTTGATGTTACCGTAGAAAATTAAAAGCACGATACTCCGCGCTACAAGTCCACAATTGACAGTTGTATGGTGTTTCGACGCACTTCAAAATAGGTAAACACACAAAACCCCTAACGTTGTCACTATGTTATCATATATCACAGTACATCTCACACTGATGTGTCTGTAGCTTTGTTTGAAATACGATACCAACATTGAAAACGGCAAAATAAATTCATTGTCAATTTCTTTAGTTCATGTGCAACGACCCAGATTTTCAAAAGCGTGAATGTCGTGACGACCACCATCCCAAGCAGAAAAAAAATATCGTGAAAGAGCCTAGGGTTATGCAGTATTGAGCAAATTAAATTAATGTACTGTACCGGTGGTGCATGACGTTTACGGGTTTTTTGGGGGTTTTTTTGCCCTAAAGTTTTGACATTCCATGATTACTGAAACTTGAGAACAGTCCGTAGATTAGAATTTACAGATTGTGTTTCTACGCACATCATTATAGGTTGTGAGGTGATGATTTAACTGTAAAAACATCAACTTCGATGCCAAATTGTTACATGTCGATGCATGTATTACAAAGATAAATTGAAATTCAAAAACGTCCACGTCAGAGGTCTGCCCATCAGTTTTTGTATTATTTTTTCCTCTCCCCCCCCCCTTTCTATACTTAAAACATCCTCTTGTGTTGTTTTCGTTCGAGTGAAGTGGTGAGGTGTTCAGGCGTCTTGTATTAAGAGTCTGTATCTGTTGGGATTTTTACCATTGTAACTTTATAATAAAACTAGTTTAATTCCTTTTACGTGCCACGACTGTTCTTTTGTAAAAAAAAAAAATTTAAAAAAAACCTAACCTCTTCTATGTGGTAAATTGTTTTATTTGATATTAACGGGTTGATGACGTTTTAGTTCAGTTTGCCTAACTATTGTTCTCTTTAACTAGTAACAACGTTAATTGCTGATCTCGTTCACATGGTTGGGCGCTGGAAAGCCTACCTGAAGAAAAGAAGAAAATACAGCTAAGCAAACGGGCACCCTCCTAGTAGTATAAATAACACAGCAGTTCGGTTAGTAACTTGCTTCAATCTGCTTATCAATACATTTCTGTGCTTAGAAAATGTTTGTGCTGAGTTGTCCAGCGCCCAATTTGATAGTGCTGCTTAAGCATCAAATACTTCTTGCTCTCTTAAAGTTTTTATTGAAATTCACTCTAATGGACTGAAACAAGTGAAACCTACAGATGATTTTGCCATTAGTTTCAATCGATTAGAGTGAATTTCAGTCTAAAACTCTAAGAGAGTTACTATTTTCTGCTAAGTATGCTAAGCATGAAACCAGTCACAGATGGACATGTGATGGAATCAGTTTAGCTTGTTCTTTTATCTGGCAAGTACAATTTTATTTTGCTTAGATACTTTTTGTGGTTATGCTTGGCCCAGGTCCTTATTTTACTTAGCAAAATTAATGTGCTTACCAGGTCCATGACATTTTGGTTCAGGCATTACTTCGCCAGGACACCTTCTTATTGAGAGATAAAATCCCGACCAAATGAACGGTAGCTGAAATTTTCACTTCAAAGGGCGTTTGGTTTTCAACGGTTTACTATTATTTTATGAAAGCATCGTGTAGCCTGTCAATATCCATAATGCTCAGAGTTTTAATAGAAGTATTTGCTTTGCCATTTTTGTTTAATTATGATGTTTTGAAACTATGTTTTGCTTTTAAATCTTAGTTTCTGATTTCAGCAAAATGTTACCGCGTTATTAGTTGCTGCGGATTTTACCTTTAAGGTAGTCCTATACCCCCACGTCCCTGCTTAATTGTTGTCTCTGTACCTCTAATCACTGGTTTGGCTGATCCTTGGTGGAGATTTACGGGCCGTGCATCTCCCGATGACCTTTGTAGTGGTGCCTGTCTAATTGGTGGAGATTGTTGATGATGAGTCCCCGATGATAGACGCAGTGCAAATTGATATCTGAAACTACTCCCCATGAATCAAACCGCACAAAAAAAAAAGACAAATCAACCACAAAAATATCCAACCTAGACAGGGGGCTTCAGATATCGGAGAACTGTAATTCCTGAACAAGAAAAGAAGGAAATGATAAAAGGGAATGGATACTGGAAAGCACTTGCCTATTTTTATCGAGGTTCTTGTGTTTTTTTATTGCTGTTTGTAATGCAAACCAATGTTAAAGGTTCTGGTTTTTTAGAGATGAATGAAACTGACAATTTTGAAGGAGGAAAAAGCTGTACATACCCCGTAAAGGGACAGGGAAGCACTCTCTCGCCCGGTAATGCAGCTTGATGCACCCCCAGGATATTGTGTTCAGCTTGAATGCATGAACAGGCTTAATGTCATATTAAGTCAATGTTTAAGTGGATGTAGCCTTATTAAGAACAGAATGCCTGTGTAAGGTGTTTGTCTTTCCCATGTCATTTTCTTTAATTCTTATCAATAACATATATAACCACTCACTTCGTAGCTCATGAGAAACCAAAGAAGTCTAAAACTATCATTAAACCAAAATAATAAGAGTCTCAAACCGAAAGCCTGGAACTAAAACAAAATATTTCTCTCATAGCACCTGGACTTGTCAAAACTAACGGAACTTGCTACTTACTCCCAATGCGTAACATGAGATTTGTAATCTTTACAACAATTTCGGTTTCACAAGCTTTTTTCGTTCCTTTGGGGAACCTATACAGTAATCTCATTACTTACACATGAGGATGTCATGGGTGTGGGTACTCGTCAAAATAAAAACCAAGTCTGGGTTCCTTTTAGGTGACTGTATAATAGTTCATTTCCTGGCATACCCTTATCCTTGGCTTTCCTCCAATGAAGACTGAACACTTATCCTCAAAAACCGGAACGGGGTTCTTCCGGGTGAGAACCCAATATGTTGTAGTCTAGCCGCTTACAACTAATGATGCTTTTTAATATATTCCGTTGGGACGTCTGGAGGCTTGGGTTATCGCCCCTAGACTAGGCCACTCTTGGAACCATAAATGAGGTAACACCATCAATATTGTTCAGTTACTTCCATTGCATGCACCCATGGGAGCTATGGTCTTCTTTGGAGAGCATGTCCCGTTGGATGCCAGCGTCGGAATCTCCATTGGGAGACAGGCCACTAAGCCAATACTCGCAAGGCTGAAGGGAGGTTCCACCTCCCCTAACATTCTTTCCCTCTCCTCGAGAATGTAAGCATGAGTTTGTCACTCAGCGAGAATAGTTACAAACAACTCTTATACAGACTAAAATGGATTCTTTCTTCGCTCTGAGATGGAAACCACATCAGGCCTGACCTATGACCTCCTACACAATGGAGTGTACTTGAGGGCTACTTCTCACAGTCCATTGTGATTTAATTGTACATGTAAATGAGCACAACACCAACAAACTTGCCTTCCCTTAGGAACCCAAAAACAATATTCTGAAACAAACCACTTCTACTGTTAAAGAGAGGGTATACATTTGGGAATTAGTCCCGAAAAAAACAATTAATGACCATAAAAACTTATTTGGTAAGAAGCAGTAGAGAGCTGTTGATATTAAAAACCAATGCTAGAAACGACCACCTTTGAAGTAATTTAGTTTTATAGAAAACTTAGAATCTGTTCTCAGACATCTAAAAGCACACAGCTCTATTCAACAATGGAGTTTTTCTTACATTATTTTCTTGCAACTTCGATGACCAATATTGAGCCCAAACTTTCACAGGTTTGTTATGCATATGTTGGGATATACCAAGTGAGGATACTGGTCTTTTGACAATTATCAAAAGTATATCCAGCCTTTAAGCTTAGTATGGCCCCTTTATTTGGATCTGTACCTTACTCGGGACGAGTAAACAATTTACGTATACTGATAATTTGGTTTGGCGTGATTTCGTGAACATGATCTTTGGTGCTCGCCATCGATACACCTTGTCTGTAACAGGGGTCATAAAACAACCCTCGACAGTGTTTTCCAAACACACACCTACCTATTCATGGTTTATTGTGCGAATCGTATATCCAGTAAATATTTCTACTCTGTGTATATCACATTTAAGTGATACAATATCAGTAGGAAAAAAAACCGATAGAAAACTGCAGCGGTGACGAATTCGTTTTGATTTAACCACAGGGCGATTGGAAACATTGAATTCAACATTCAAGACGTTCTATTTGAAGTAACGTAAACCACCCTCGTGGATGTTGTCGTCGGTGTATATTATTGCATCGCCTTCACAAAAGCATTGTATATTTGTAAACTGTCAAGGCTCAAGACAAAAACTACGGCAGCGCCAATTTTAACTCGATTAATCTAGAAACGGGAGACTAGGTCCGGCTTCACGTTAACCGTGGGGAGTGACCTTAATAGCGGACAGTGTTCACGGTCAGAAAACAATGGTGTTCTATCGGAAATGATTTACTGTAAATAAAGGAACAAACTGTTCAATTAGAAACTTTTGTTTTTTTATGAAATTGATACAGAACCAACTGTTCCAAATGTATGAAGTACTGCAAGAAGACCGAGTGCTAGGTCCATTAAAGGGACACACTGCCTTCGGAGTGGGCGCTCTGGGCTTTAAAAGCGTTTGTCATGAAGTAATGTGGTTGGGAAGATGTTCAAAAAGTAGAATAATAATGATCGAAGCATGTTATCCCTCAAAGTGCGGTTTTCTTTTTACTTATAGTGAACTAACACGGTCCGTAATTTTGTGTGGAGTCAACAATTTGGTTCTACAAATTGGCGGGTTCGTGTTAGATCGCAAAGTAAAAGGGAAACTAAACACACAATTTCAAGGAATATTTGTGTGAATCATTCTATTCCACCTTTAAAACATCTTCCAATCATATTCATTTCATAACAAATGCTTTTTATAGCCAAAAGTGGTCGATCCAAGGCAATGTGTCCCAATAAGAGAGTACCAGAACGTGAATAAAATCCTCCACCAAACATTGATCATGTCAAAATCATGCGGCCCGATAGGCCATTTGTGAGTTCGATTTAAATGATGTCTGGTACAATGCCTTAATCGGTCACAAGTGGGTGCTCAGTTTGAATTCATCAGACTACATCCATGGTTATCTCATGACAAACACTGAGATGACAAACACCCCTACACAGATCTCACTGAAATGTGGCACGAGGACATACGTCTTTGCCGATATCGACTTTGCAATGCAAACGCTTGCCCCGAACCATGTGACCCAGCAACACTGAATTTAGTCTGAGAAATGCAGAGTGGGCATTCACACTTCTGACCGATCGAGACATTGTACCAGACATCATTCATATCTAATAGCTTCTGAGGTAAGTTGTTTAATTAATGAAAACAAGAGAATGTGATCAGATGTCTCTCCCCAGAACCATATTTCCGGGGGGAAAAAAATCATTTAAACTCATAATTGTAAGTAATGCTCATTAATATGCTCATCGAACCTGGACTGCAATGTCTGTCTCTGATGATTAAGATCATTCCAAATAAACAAAGCCAATCTCACTTTCACTAATTATAATAAGGTTAGACTCAACAACGTACAACAAATCAAGCTTCAGTCGACAATTATCAAATTATAAACAGACTCAAGACGCTCAATCTGTTATGATAAATAGGCTTTCAGGCCGAATGGATTTATTTGAGAATTAAATGAAAATGTAATTACTCGCTATGTTCAAACTCGTTTCTATTATTATTATTATTATTTTTATTATGATCCTGATTATTATTGCTTCTATGACCACGTCAACCGTCTTGAATGTTTCCAGGGAAGAGTAGGATCAAAAAGAAAAACCACTTGTGGGCAAATTGCTTTAATTTCCACCGATTGAGGAGAAAGAAGGAAATGGTCTTGCCCGTGGGTTGCGGAACAATAACAGCGCCGATCTTCTGGAAAATCTCGGGCGCAGTACTTAGGAATGAGTAAAACCGTGAAATCGGGACTTCACTCGGTATAATCATCCCACGCATGAGCGCTTCGTAATGGCCCTTTCTTTTATACTTGCCCAATATACGAGAAACGGATCTCTGTCCCAAGCGAGAGTACAATATTTGTAACAAAATAGATTTAACGAGTTTCTAAATATCCTCCTAAGCATACATAAAAAAATTCTAAATTCAAGATTTATACTTGTCTCTCTGAGAGCGACTTAAATGAGGTGTAAAAATATCGATGATTCAAGTTAACTAGTATGTTTTTTGCAATTTTTCGGTGGCCATTTTCTCAGCACATTTTTTCATGCTTCACTGTAAAGGAAACAAAAACAGCATACCCCTTTTAAGGGTATTAAATGAAGATACAATTCCTTTATTTGAGCCTATCTTTAACACATTCTGTCATCAGAATTTGTAAAAAATAATATATAATTTGTATACATAAAAACGTGAAAATTTGTCAAAGTTCTAAACTTTACTTAATTGTGTTAGTGAAGAATAACGAAAATATTTGTTTTCAACTGGTACAACGATGCTCACATGGAGCAATGCTCCTCTAAAAAATATTTTAATCTATTTTGTAAAACCCAACTTTAACTTGGACAGTGTGTTCTAAGCAATCTCAGATTTGACTCGGACCGGACGCTTAAATTAGATGATACAAAAACTCACCACTACTGATTTTGTTGCGACACACTCTATACAATATTGTAGCCTCGCAAAACGTTGGTGTTAAATTAACACTGGTGGTGTTTCTCAAAGTGTTTTAAACAACCTCGCTCGCTTGCAAGATTGTGAGAAGCTCCATCGTCCACAGCGCCCCCACAAGCCCCTTCGATGTTAATGGTGTCTGGATCAAATCGAAACTATTCTAACCGGAAGAATGTTGCAGTTACCCGATCTGCATTTGCTATGCCAAAAGATTGTAGGCGCTTCAAATGGTTTTGTGAACAATATTATTGACTTTAAAATCTTGCTGAAATCTGATAGTTGGCTGGACTCTAGGTTTACCCAATTACATTTCCTATCAAGAGAGCACTGAGAGGCAATTGTATCCCAAAGTAAAGATGTCACACCCACATAAAAATAAGAAGTCTCACTTATGAATAAGAATTAAACAATCGAGGATAAAATAAATACACTCCTTGGATGTGTATGATAGTGACAACACACAGTAAATATATCTCGTTATCAACTGGTGCGGGGCCTGTTGAGAAACATGAAGGGAAAACGGCCTTTTCTTTCGAAACTTTATCTCGCTTTACCGGAACTGTCAAAGTTCCGTGTTGAAAATACCCGCACGCCGTCTAAAGATACGTTTTGTTGGCGCGAACAAGGACTCAAGTCGCGCTGGCAGATCAACTTACGGTGTCTGAAAAGAGCCATACAAAATCAATAGACTCTAAAGAGCGCCCAGCTTTAACAATTACTGGACAGCAGCATAATGCAAACAAAAGGCCCCGTGTAATCGATTCCAGACAAGTCCAGGTCTGGGAACAATTGAATCTCTAGAAATAAAGACCCATCTTCACGGCATTAGCAATGACTTTCAAAAAAAAAAGGATGGGGAAGAGACTCCGTACAACCGTGTTGGCATGAATCATCCCCATTTCGAAGAATCTCGTTTTAATTACATCTGAACACACAGTCAGTTTTTCCTCGTCAACAGGATAACGTAAACAAATTGAATCAAACGTCTTTCAGTTTGAAATAAAAGGTCTTTTCAGTGATTTTATCCCCGGAGACCTTTGGAAGGCTATAGCAGCATCTTTGTCGTGTTACTTGTGTGCCCAGTAGCAAAAATGAATCTGATTCCGCTAATATACAAAAGGAACAGACCATGTTGTCCACAACTTCGATTAGATCAAGTTGCCTCTTATTAGATTAAAGCCATGCTCACTTTATTTTTGTTTTCATATGATCCAGCCACTACAATTGCACATTATTTAAAAACAAGGTAAAGCTATACCTAATTGGCCTGGGGCACAAACAGTAAATATCGCAGTGATCCGTAGATCTGCTGCCCCATTTTTAAGATTATTTCATTGTACAAACAGGTTCAAAGGAAAGCAATTCAAAATGTACGAAAAATAGAAAAAGAGTAAAAAAATTATACAGTCGACTCTCGTTAGTACGAGCTCGGAAGAAACGAGACGCCGGTTAATGCGAGGTATTTCACAGGTCCCGAACTGTCCCATGCGTGTTTCTATGTCTTAAAAAACGGAAGATACGAGCACGGTCGTAACGAGAACACGGATAATACGAGGTATTTTTGCGGCCCCATGATGACAAAATGTATTGTTTTTCATACTTTTGTAGCGAGATCTGAAAAACATTGTTGCGTAAAAGCTTACCGTTCAGTCAAGGTTCGGAAGTAACATTCTTGATGCAAACTATTTATCGGATCGGGGGAAAATGTATATATATATATATAAATACATAAATAAAAACATAAATAAATTAATAGATGAAATAAATAATGAATAAATGAACAAGCTTGCATAAGTGGTTTTAGGCTTTAACCATTTGTCACGTGTTCCATTGAAATTTATTGTATAACACGCCCATGCTTTTAAATATGAAATGAAGGCCTAATGGTCAAGTTACCGTGGAGTACTGCCTCACTCAGCACAGTCATTCCTTTTTTCATCTGTCAGCTAGCGCGATTACGAAATTCCAATCTCAACTTAACCCCCTCTTTTGTATCCAAATCAAGTTGTTTTATCAGATCATTCCTTCAACAGGGAAAATCTGATTTTAATCGGCTTCCTTCAAATGGGTCAAGACTTCCATCAAATGACGTCAGATAGTCAATTGCCAAATACCCGTCGAAAAAAGAATATGCCATTGAACCTGTCTTCAGTTCTTCATTCTAAATGAGTCTCTATATTTATACATGGTCGTTGGTTCGAGTCCCCACAATGCACTGAATTTACATTGCTTTTACTTGCAGTTAAGTCAATTGAGGGAGATATTCGAAAACAACCCTAGGGTGCTCAAACTTGGAGCAGTGGACACTGTTTACAATTGTTTGTTTGTTTGTTTGCTGGGGTGTTGGGGTGTTTTTTTGGGGGGGGGGGGTTTTAGTTTTTTTTTTTTTTTGGCGTGTTGTTTTTTTAGTGATGATGTAAAATTGGATAGTTCTCCGTATCTAGAACTTCATACCCAGCACTTCATTATTTCTTACGCGCGCTAGGTATGAATTCCAAGTAGGCCGAGGCCTAGTTGTGAGAAATTCTATATGATTTCGGCAGATGTAAGACCGTGGTGAATAACTGGTGACCGACAACGGCTGGACCCGAATTGACGTTTAATCGTAATAAAGTTGACAGGTGGTGTGTCTGTCTGTGGCCGTGATGAGTGTGGGTGTCATCCAGGCAAAAGGTTTTTATAACTTCGATGAATGTCACTAAAATTGGCGCGCCTTCGGAATCGATCGCCGACCTCCGGAAAAAAAAATCGAGACTCTCAGACGAACGGAAATATGTAATCCTTCTAGTTCCTTTTTGTCTCTCTCTTCCTAAAGAATATGGTGGCGGATGTTATATTTGTGGTCCCAGTGGGCCACTATGCTTCCTTGATTGTGTTGTGCTATGAAATGAATAATGGATTGTTTTTGAGGGTACAAACTGCGGGGAAGTTGTGCCACGAAAACACACAATACAAATAAGAACAATTTTATAACCACATGGCACTGAGGGTCTGTTTGCAGATTTACTTTGATATGCTTTCTCTGAAAAAAAACTTACAATAACAAAGCCCTCTTTTCTTTGCAATTGACTCTTCGTAGTTTCAACAAAATAAGATTATTCATGAAAGTGATTTTGTTTATTCATTTATTTTTCTTATTTTTTATTTTTCCTCCAGACAATAAACTACATATCTAACAATTAAAATTGTCTGGGTAAAGTCAATTGTTCAAAAAGTCTTATCATAGATTTGCCATTAAAACTTCTGACTGTATCAAAATACAAACATCCTAAAATTATTAAAATAAAAAATATAAATAAAACAATCGGTAGCTTGATTTTATTTTTTTTACAAACAACCGTTAAAACCAGAAGTATAGTCAACTGGAGCACGGTATCCCAAATCAACCAAAGAAACGAGAAAAGATGTTGCTGAGAGAACGAACCGACATACAGACCTATCGACCAAAAACAGGCAAATTAAAAAAGGATTTTAATTGATTCATAATACAGTAGACCCACCAAGTCAAACATAAAACTTGATTCTTAACAGTTACTGCAGAAAATATCGGCTTTTGTTTTTGTACCTCCATTTTGATGATGGGATGTGTACGAAAAAAGATTTCAATTCAATGGTACTAATAAGTAACAACCTTTAAAAATCGTATGGATAAAGACAACGATCAATAAAGACAACAGCGTATAATCGGAATACCTTCGTCAGCTATCAACACTTTTTAGTTTTGCAAAAAAAATTCTTTCATGAGTTGCCACTGATGCTTGATAGTGTTTGATTTACTACGCCAAAATATATCTCTCCGAAGTGTGACAACCATTGGGTACACACGAAACCCCCTCTCTCATAATACGAGGAAAAAAACACGCAATTGTCGTATCATAAAGTACACTGGCAATGCAGCTCTCACGGACTGCTAAACACACAACGTCGAGTTTAAGTCTGAAAACATACCAAACATGCGCGTTTTTTTTTTTTAAATGTATATTTTTATTTATTTAAATGCCCCTAAAAATTTGACATTTTATAGGTTAATATTGCTATCCGTCGTCCCCTAGGATAAAATTACCCCAGTCATTCAAAGTTATGTTTAGATGACTCGGGGTCGATTGGGACGCTATTATTATATAGAGTGCGGAAAGGTTATGGTAACCTGCGGAAAGTAGCGCGTGGGCGTCTGTGTGTATAGTCTGAGTCGCAAAATATCAAGCCGGGTGAATTTGATGCTCCATAAAACAACATTATCTTCAATTTCAGCTCTTACGATTGTCTTATTTGTCAAAGTGATATCATTTTAATTTGCCAATTCGTACTAGGGTTTAGAGTAGGTTAAAGGTGTAGTATAACATTGATTAATCAGCAACTAATTATACCACTTTTTGTGCTAATCTTGATAAAATGGATGACAGCTTTCGTCTTCCAGAGCTCTTGAATGTTTTTGACTTTGTTCTCTACCCCTTAATGTTTTTTTTTTTTTTTTTTTTACTTTTTCCAGTTTAATGATTTTAATTAAACGTTCCATTGGAACGTCGTTTAATCTAATAAAGAGATTTTTTACACATGTGTGCCGACATTGAAAAGCTCCTTTTAAATAATAATTTTTTAAATACAGTATTGACTGGAGCTCACATTCTCAAGTTCGTTTTCACGTGTGTTTTCAGGTATGCAAGCATTACATACCAAGTGTGGACCTGAGAACAAAAGAGGTCCACACAACGTAGGAACTTGAAAAACTATGTGGACTGTATACACACGTCCACACAGTGTTTTCACCAATGTTGGAGAATATCTTATATCTTAATTGCACAGAACAAATGAATGCATTCAGAGTGTGTAACACAGAGCTGTGTGTGTTTTTCAGGTGTGTGTGTGTTTTCATCTGTGTTTTTCAGGCGTGTATTTTCAAGTTAATGCTCATTACTAATTTGACTCTACCGTTAGAACCAACCAGTTCAACTACTGTGGCGTCGTAGCATGCGAGAGCTGCTATCAAAACATTGCGAGTATCAAACGGCACAGTGCATTAAAACATTAGTGCATCTTCCAATGTATTATTTATTGCCAGATTTTACTCCTATCAACAAACAGTGTGTGACAGTGAATAAGAGTTGTAGAAGTGGTCGGCTTCTACAAAAGACTATATCTTGAGAATGCTTGGATTCAAGTCATATCGCTGTTGGATAAATAATTGCCCAAAAGCAATTACAAAAATGTAGTCTTAACTGTAAACTATATTGTAGCAAAGGACCTTTGTAATGGTGTGGACATTTTGACATTCTCCAGTGCACATTTTTTATATTACCAGAACGAATTGGACTCGCAAAACAGTTTGACCCCGTGTTAAATAAAAGGGTTTGATAAAAATGTTAACAATGATTCGAGTTTCCAGCCTTCCAATTACAAGACCACAGGTGGAACTAGATTTTCATTAAAAAAAGATACAAAGTACAGGATTAGCTATAATTGAAAACAAAAATCAATCTAGATAATCAGTTATAGATTCATAATGGTACAAATTTTCCGGAGGAATATTTCTGTCTGGAAAAATATACACAATCTGATCTTTTGACATCATCAACACAATCATCTAAGTTGCACCATTTTGGGGAGTCAATGTCCCTATGTGTTATAAAATGTGGTGCAACTTTAAGATAATGCGGCGTTTACCTGATGACTTCAAAAAGTGTGAGCGTAGCACAGTCGCCCCATGTGATGTGCCTGCAGGGGTCAATAATGTCCAAAACGACAATACAATTTTGAAGATCCCAAACCAATGTTGCTTATGTTTTAATTGAATTAATTTAACTTGCACAAAATTCGTAACCGAAGAATAATTTGTTCGTTGTTTTATTTTAAGAGTGGCCTAATGTTATGAAATTTTCATGCACTGGTTGGATTGTGTGTTTATTAAAAAGCCTAACGACAGAAATGAATTTACATATCAAAAAATAAGTGATGTAATACATACCTCACCAGAGAGAGAATTAGAGAAAGGAAAGAGATTGCATCAACTCGATTTAAAAGGACGGTAGTATTGTAAGTATGTATAGACAATGTAGTCTTTGTTTACAAAAATAATGATCTTGTACATTTCAGGGCCTTTCTGGCACTTGTCATATGGGGAGTGTTACATTTTGTGGGACTTAAGATGAAGTAGTATGCTTGAACCTTGAACCTTAAACCTTGATCTTTAAACCTTGAACCTTCTCAAAGTCTTCACATGAAACAAGGGCCCAATTTCATAGGGCTGCTTAAGCAGAAAATACTGCTTAAAAAATCACTGCTTAGCAATAATGAGCAAGATACCAGTTACAAATCGTACATGTGACTTGGTAGTTTGGCTGGTAACCTTATAATGGTGAGCATAATTTTGATAAGCTTAGCTTATTTTTTGTGCTTATACAGCTATATGAAATTGAGCCCTAGTTGTTTCTGGAAGGTATATGTAAACAGCTGCTATTCCGAAATGCAATTCTTGAGAATTGTGCCCTACTAGCTATTAAATTGTAAACAACTCCGCAATGTTACATTATTGAATAGGGTTCAGTTAGACAGAATAAACATCTTCCTGTGTGCTTAATGATGTATGGAATTAAAGCTTCAATAGAACGAAGAGAAATTATGCGAATAATCAAATAATAATGTTCTGATGATGTGAATCGTCTCTTTCTATAACGTACTTACTAATTACTTGTCAGTTTTGTCGCAAACTTCACCAAAGGCAAAGGCTTCAAAAGTTGACAAAATATTGCTTTCATAATTAATGTTGAGACTTGAACTACATCTTGTTGGTCTAAGAGACCTTTATGTAACTGTTGCCATGTGTCTGGTTACCAGACACATTGCAACGATTACAAGCGATGGTGCTGTTATAGAACATAGAACATTACTTATAGACATAAAACAGCACCAGGTTAAGTATAAGTTTGGCTATGGCTACGCCTGCGGCTAGACGGCTGTTCCTACATATCCTGCATTATCATAGAGGCGATAGCCACAGTCACTTTTTGCGAACACTGCTTCCGTTTGGATCCATGCACAGAATAGTGCGCCTCCATTTCAAGAAATGTTACTTAAGCAATAATTATTTCACACTAAGGTTATTTTGGCTTGTAGATTATGAAAGTGAAACCCCATTTCAATGCATACGCCTCCCTTGTGTAGACATTTATAACGAGAAATGCTACAGGGTCTGACGAGTCCAAATAAAAGTGTTGATTAACAAACCAAGTGGAGAATCATAAATAATTAATTGTTTTCTCCTATGGTGAGAAAGGCTTCACTTAGTCTGCACAGCATATTGCTGATTATATAAACACATTTGATTCAAATAAGTTGTTTATAAATCAGGTTTTGTAATACTGTATATCAGCTCCTCCCTTGTATGTTTCCATTGTTGGTAAAATGTAAACTCAGTGTTTTTATAATCACTAATCACGTTCGTCAAACGCACACTAGTTTTCGGGATGTTTTGTTTTGGAGGTTTTTTTTCCCGAATTCGTAAACCTACTTTTATCGTTTAAAAGCAGTTTTTCATGAAAAAAATATATTATCATTAGAACTTAGTAAGGTGGGTGAGTTTTTAAACGGAAGTGCGTCACATTTACCCATTAGTCTGTGAATCACGTGCGTCCTTTCGAAGATTTAACAACGGAAGTTTTAACAAACAGCGTCCACACTCATAGTTCTCGAATTGCAAACTTTGTTTCTTCAAGTTATAATCCCAGATTTGTGAACCATTGAGAATGTTTAAATCAATAAATATTGAAGTTGAGTGAGTTTTGTAGCCAATGTCTACACTTCTTCGTCATCATAGGTTTCTCATGATTTCACTTACTGTTATGTTAATTGACTGTTAACATTGTTTTAGGAATCTTTATAATTATGTAGGTATTTACAGTCATTTAAACATCGAAATGAGTAAAAATAGGTCCCCTGAAATGATGACTAGAAAAGCTAAATGGGATTTTCTTTCTTCATAAATGATTTAGGTTGGTAGACTGGTAAAAGTTTCAAAGTGTTTGCCACCTTTTTCTTGAAATAGTGGCATTTCAATTAAGTCACAAAGCAATAGAGTGTACAGACAATCCTTTTAATAAATTCTCTTAGCATATTTATTTCAGCCGTTTGATAATGATACACATTATGGTTACAGTATTAAATTTCTGTTTTGTCCTATTTCAGTATCATTTCTCTCAAAAAGAAATTTGATTTCTTCAGTACGAAAAAAAAAGGTTCATAAATAGTATATTTCTTTTTCAAAACGCGCAGATGTGTTAAGTCGATGTCAAGTTTTTCTCTCACGATTTGTTTATTTAAAATATTTCCTACTTAAACAACAAAATGTGACAGTGCCTTTATAATCTAAGTGTAATCTCCCAGAACTATATATTTATTTATTTATTTATTTATTTATTTATTTATTTATTTATTTATTTATTTATTTATTTATTTATTTATTTATTTATTTATTTATTTATTTATTTATTTATTTATTTATTTATTTATTTATTTATTTATTTATTTATTTATTTATTTATTTATTTATTTATTTATTTATTTATTTATTTATTTATTTATTTATTTATTTATTTATTTATTTATTTATTTATTTATTTATTTATTTATTTATTTATTTATTTATTTATTTATTTATTTATTTATTTATTTATTTATTTATGTATTTATTTATGTATTTATGTATTTATGTATTTATTTATTTATTTATTTATGTATTTATGTATTTATTTATTTATTTAATTATTTATTGCCTTTCAGGTACAACTGAGCATAAAGCAAACAAAAGCCCATAAACGAAGCACAAACAAAGTCAGTCGAGCTAAGACTAGTGAAAGGATCCCTCGACAGATGAGTTTCTGAGATTCAAATTAAGGATAAACTTCTAAAAATAGTTTTGTAAATGCAAGCTCTAACAATGCGCATGTAATTTCAGCTTTAAACGGGGGGGATTTATGTAAGTAAATTGCTCCAGCGTTCGACGTGACACTACAAAAGGAGCCTGATTTATGACCTTTTTATATTTGTCATTCTCGTTGCCATGGAAATGCAAAGGAGTGACTCTCGGAAGGGGAATGGAAGGTGCACAAAGAGTACGGGGTTATCCTTGCTGTATTTTGAACGCGTTGCCAGGGAAACTAAATATCAGATCTGTCAGGTTATCCTAGATTGAGTGGGGTAAACCCCGGTGTCATATGGGAGAACATTGTCTAAAATGAAATGGATAGTTTTAAAGGTTGAAATAATTTGAAATGGGTATAAGGTCATTGAGTTGGTCGTATCCGGAAACAATATTTCTGGGCTAAGCCGAAAGGTTAAGTGTTATTTGTATTTGTTTTTCATTTGCTTTATAAAAACTTAATATAAATGCCCTGGATACCAATCTAACCAACGAGTCAAGAAATGGTGGTATTCAAAGGAATTGTCGCTTAAGAACACTTTGGCATTTTGTTTTCAGTTTCAATTTGTCTCTTTTCCAAAATATAAGATAAATAAAGCTCATTGAGCCACCCAAAAGGTCAGAGCAGTACTTAGTAAGCGTGTGAGAAAGAGTGTTACTGTTATTTGTGAATGGACGCGATGGGGGAAAGTCAACTACCGCCTTTTGAATAGATATTCCAAATTGTATTAAAAAAACCAATAATCTTTGATTGGATTCTGTTATCTCAAAACACAAGGACTGACCCAGATTTCAAAATGGTTCGTTACAAAATGTAGACTGATTCTATACACATGTTCTGTGATAAATACAATAAATATTTGCAACTGTTCAGAGTGTGGCGGTCAATTCAAAAGCACGTTCTTTCCGTCAGAAAAAGGAATTGCCTCCTGTCAGGCCAAACAAAAACAAAAAATTGCTTTGCGTCTTTCCCTTGAAGATGTGGTCGGGAGAGATGTTTTCATTTTTGCTTTTATTTCCCCCCGCCCCACGGCTCCATTTGGGCATTCTTCCTCAGAAATATAAATGGAATTGTCATCCTTCGTTCCCTCTTGCTGGACTGAATGTTGTTGTTTTTTTTAATCATAAAAAGCGTACAATAATATCAATGCGAAACAGCAAATTGGTCAGGCCGATTTTGATTTGCTTTAGGAAAGGTAACTAAATATTTTTTTCTCTTGGCCTTATTTACACGTTTAAGGGCCTTCAATCTGACATATGTGATAGCAAATTGTAAAATTGACTTAAGCTCGCTTCGAGTTTGTTTGTGTTAAACACCTTCTTACAAGACAATAGTATGTGCAATTTGGGTGTTGAGACCGTAAATTTTTCCTGCATCTAGGTCGTACTCAAACAAGACATCGTCGTATTACAAAATATATATAAAATTAATGAAAAGGCACACATATTTCATTTTTTTCTAACAAAGAGAGGTTGGTTCGAAGAGAAGAAGGAATCGGACGGAAATAATTACGTTGATATTTATTGTTATATTGAGTATGTTTTTTGTTTGTTTGATGGGGTGTTGGGGTGTTTGTTTGTTTGTTTTTTACACCATCCACTCTGCAAACAAACGAAGCATCAAGGTTCCACTTCCCCCACCCACCCCACAAGTTATATAATACTATTTACTTTCGTAGAGGGTCAAATGGTGCATCAAATTAAAAACTGCCACAAGTGAGTCGTACTGTCAAAGTTCCATAATATTGCTTCGTACCACTGCACTCAAATTCACAAAGTCCCGAAGAGCTAAGATTGATCTTAATATGTTTCAGACTTCATTGCAACTGGTGAAGCCAAAAACCAAAACACTATCGCAACTGATCTGATGTTTGTTTGTTTTTTCCTTCTTCTGCTTCTTCTTCTTTCTTTCTTTCTTTCTTTCTTTTATTTTTATTCGCGCCCCTGGATTCATTACGTCAAACAAATTTAATTCGACACTCTGTTTTCGAGAGCCGCAAACTTTAACTTTCCCCCGATATCCCTTGAACCCCTTTGTGCCCATTATGCCCTAAAGATGAACCTCACACTCTGAAGTTCATCTGTGTGCAAGGATTACGTCTTGTTTTGCGTGGGCAGACGTCTTATCCTTCTGGCCACTGGCCATGCCAACAGGTTCACTCATTGACTCCCGTATCACATGACAGTAGCAATGACGTCATACTGTGTGTTCACATCAGTGTTTGCACGTGGCGACTCCTTTAAAAAAAACTCGCGCCTTTTATCATCTTTTGGTTTGTGATGTGGATACCGCCGATAACATGGATTTTGTAAAAACTTCAATTTTTTTGACATTTTAAAGGTGTTGTTTGGGGGTTTTTTTACATCTGAAAGATATGACGCAATTAAACAAAGGTTCCCAGTCGACGTGTTCCTTCATATTAATATTATAACCTTTGTGTATGAATTTCGTGTTTCCATTTAACCCAAAGCGCATGATATTTCATCCTACCAATCGAAACTATATTATGTTGTCGGACTTTTTGCACATGATCATATCTTGCCTGTGGTTTGAAATAGTGGAAAACTTGCTTAATTGCAGTGCTTGAAGAAACTCTGCTCTTAGACAACAAGTTACAACGGCTAATATTCAAGTTATATCGGTTAATATTCTAGTTTAAAACGGCAAGTATTCGAGCTCTAATATTAAAGTTATAACGGCTGATATTAAAGCTCTGATAATTAAGTTATCACGGCTAACCTTCAAGTTATCACGGCTAATCTTCAAGTTAAAACGGGTTATACTCAAGTTTAAAACGGTAAATATTTTAGAATAAAAAAAAAGGTAGTAGGTACAACTCTAATGGTCGCCATACAGGATTATAAATTTGAAAAAAACATTTATGATAGCCAGTTTAACCATCAGTAATATCAAATGTTCCACTTCTTCAGAAATTTGAATACAGATGTTCCATAAGGAAGTTTTAAAAAATGCATTTATGTATTTATGCATTGTTATGCATTTATGCATTTATGAGTTTATATCTTCATGCAATTTTGTGAAACGTCTACATTTAACTCCTTTTTTAAGAGTTTAATGCTTCATTACGGATCCATGCCCTTAAAAAGCTCGATTAAAGACAGTAAAATATCAGTAACTATTCGAAAAGTATAATATTGGATTGCAAAATAGTAATATTATCGCCCTGAAGTAAAAAATATTTCTATTTTTAGGGTAATGTTTTTGGTTTCAATCTTATTTATATTTACCGGCAAATTTATACAAATAACTTAAGTATGAAGTTAATTACACAATACGAAAACCTATATCTTCGAGAAATTAATTGTGAGAATCTGGTGTGTGTACTCACACAAACATAATTTGGAAAATATATATTCTTCCAATAAAAATGAATTAACATCGTTTCAAGTTAAAGAACACTGGCTCTTCAGATGTGTATTAATCATAACCACATTCAAACCATTTATAATTGGTAAAACCGGTTCGGGTCATGACATATATATATATGTTCTTAAATTAATACGGCATCATGAAGACATTCACTGTCCTTCAAACTCTTCCATAATGACGAATGCAAAACCTAGTCTTTCCTTGAAAACTAGCATGGCCAGGAATGTTCTAATCACCAGCTTTAATTAAAACCATTCAACAAGAAAACCTGCAACAATGTCGTTCAGAAATTGTGAGAATCTGTTGTACATACTCACACATATTTAATTTGGAAAATCTTCCAACAACCATGAATTAAAGGCAAAGTATAAATTTGATTTTTGGAACCGTAAAACTAACCTGTGAAAACTTCATTTCAAAAGGTGGTCGCCTTTTTGAGATATCGGTGAAAATCCGGAGAGGTTATATCCACGCAGGAAGAATCATCCCTAATACTAAAAGGAATATACAATCTGAGAAACCTTTCTAACAGTGACGCTTCTCAGATTCAAATTTTGGTAAATAAAACTACTGATATCTTTTTACATAACCACATTATACTTTGAAGTGAAAGGCTTCTCAAAATGCTTTTTACTATAGAAAGCTGCTGTAGGCTTCTAAGCAATAAGTTTGTATTGCCATTGGTTTTAAGAGTGATTACCAAACGTATGCCTTTACTTTAACATCCTTTCAAATATGGCACTATGTGTTACTCATAACCACATTCAAACTGTGCAACAACTTTAATTGGTAAAACCCGTTTTGTTAATGAAATACATTCATATGTTAAGACCTTACCGCCCTTCAAACTCTTCCATAATGACGAATGTACATTCCAATCTAACCTCTCCTTGAAGACTAAACTGTGTATTTAATGGCCAGAAATGTTATAATCACAGGCTTTAATTAAAATCACCCAGAACGTGGGGTCCTTTCAATTATTGTAGTGTATTTTCACGCGCGAGTTGCCAAGGTAAATTGCTTACGAGTGGTCCTTGAGGTTAGAGGAGCTTACGTGACGGCTGTTTTATGCTCTTCTTACCTAACCACTCCCTGGGACGAATCATTATCGATGACATTGTAGTCGTTATGCACATGTAAATAAAAAAGCATTTCATAACAAACATTTGCAATGAGATAAACTATTGATCAACGATTGTGTAAAATTCCAGCAAGAAATTAATTGGCGTGTCTGGAATGATAGACGTTTCCAAACGACTCTCACCTGTCATTTTGATCGGTGTTTTAAACTTGAAGTGGGGTGTCCATCGGATTTTCAAGAGCTCCGGTTAGATAATCCGCAGTGTTGACTTCCGTGGTTATATCACATTACGCCAACAGAAGTTGAGTGTTAAATTTAAATTAATTATCAGAACTTAATAATTAAGTCGAATTTTAACAAGAAGGCTTTTAAACGCCGTGTTTAAACAATCGGAGCAAATGCAACAGTCTTAGAAAATCGTCGTGAGATTTGTTCAGATATTTTCTTCAAAATGTGTATAAACAGTAATACCTCCCTATTGTACATACACAAAACTTCGGGTCAGAATTTGACTCGGATCCGGGTCCATTGGGGCTTGACCCATTCCTAGGTCAGTATGACCCGGAGTCTGTGTCGATATCACACAGAAAATGGCTCAAATGGCGCAGAATCTAAGCGGAATGCCATTTTAAAACCATTTTCTGGGTCAGCTTGACCCGGAAATGGGGCAGGCCCCCCGTGACCCGGATTCCTGGGAGTCTTTAGAGTGTAATAAAACGATTTTTTTAGGGGAGAGTGGCTCTCCTCCTAACACGTAATGTTCTCCTTTGCATGCCCTGCATTTGATTTCCCAATTCAAGTCAGTCCATCTCACATAATGGCCGTGCCGCCTTTATTGTCCCCATTGTACATTAACAGTGGTTGTTATTTAACCAAATTCACCGCTTTTCTTCAACTATTTTTTTACACTCTGTTATGTAGGATTTTAAATGAATGTAAGATTTTTTAATCAGTGAGCAGAACAAGAGATACATTTTCCCCCAGGTTTTGACAAATGGAATGGAATTAAACTCAATTGAATTGACATTTCTCAACCAAAAAGCTTTTAGTTACTAATCTCAAACATCCTTTTCTGTTTAGATTTAGCCACGCCCTTCACGTCACTTATGCAATCCAATCCTTAAAGCGTGATGATCACATTGCGTTAAAACTTGATTGGATTTCTCTTTAAATAATCGTGTCATGACCAGCTGGGCTATTTATTTTTAATTACTCTCGACAGACGTAAAAAGCGTTATGGCCACGATGATTAAACGTTATGTTTTAGGGGCCAAATTATACTTTGAAGGGATATTGTGTAGTGAATACATCCGCATGGGTAAAATATGATAAACTAACTAATTTGAAATGAATTTTTGAGCCACGGTTCCAGCTTTTTAAACTGGTTTGTACATCAGCCGTGCTTCAACATGCTGGAAGAATGTGTCTGGGTATTGCTTGGTATACTGTAAGTTCAGCATTCGTCGTGGTCTATAAGGGCCTTTTCCAGACTAGGGCTTCGGCGTAGGCTTCGGCTTTAACTTCGGCTCGTTGTCGGTGACTTTGAAATCATGGACCATGGAGCCGAGGTTTTGAAAAGGTACAGACACGCTGTGTATGACGTAAAGACTCATTCGCGGTGCCTATTTACGGATTCATTATTCGTCAAGAATACTTAGTGTTATAATAACTTATATAAAGTAACAAACCACAAGAGAAGCTGTCTGGGTAAATTTTTTAATAATTTGGGTTTGAACAAACCCAAGTTCAAACCCAAGTTATAATAACTTGTAATAAATATGACCGTGATAAACTTTGGCCCATTTCGAATCCACGGCTAGGGCTTGGGCTTGGGCTTGGGCTCCGGCCCCGTCAGTTTGTACTTAAAAGATGTGCACTTTTCTTACGGAGCTTCACTGAGGTGGACGGATCCCAAGCTGAAGCCCAAAACCAAGCTGTGGTTTTGAAAAGGACCTATGATAAATGCCATTGCGGACGTGGTTTAGTTTCATGCAAGAAGTCAAAGTTTTTGTTGTAAGCGCAAATCTATCCCATACATATGTCTTGATTGAAATGTAAGTATTTGTCCAACATTGTACGTACTTAGTGAACATATTCTCATCTGTAGGCCGTTTAGTACAATTTGAGTTGTAGTGACGTCATGCATATTGTCTGGATTATAGCCACAGCATTATATAACACTTTAAGTCAAACCGGAGACTGAGATTTTGTATCGAAACGGCCTTCAACAGACTTGGGAGTCGGTTGCCAGACTTGTCATTGCTTAGTACCCAAACGTAAGGAAATGTAAATGCTGGAGATAAGCCGCTGTATTTTTATATGGAAAAATGGGAAACAATTCCGGTTCAGGATTTTGCTGGCGTCAGCGCTACGTGTCAATTCCGTTGTATCCCAGACCAAGTGATGGACAAGATGGAGCCAAAAAGACAATTTTGACTGGATAAAGTTACCTGCAAGGATTAGGATCTTTCTGTCGATTCAGTTTGACACATTTCATTGGATTAGGCAGGATTCTGCATGATTTGTTTTCGTTTCAACGCGAAGTGAATTTTGCAGCATGTTTGTGCAGTAATTTGAGTAACATTGAACACATTTAAAGCGACAATTTGTATTTTATTTGCAAATTCATTTGCCTGCGTTTTCTTGCTTCGAATGGAGGTGTTGCTTGAAAGTCATAATTGTATTTCCTCTGTAACTTGTCACTGATTATATGAGATTATTCCTTTATCAAAAAGGGGTATTTATCGTATTTATATTTGCAATACTGAATAAAAATATAATTCGAGTGATAATTCCACTTCTGCACGTTGGAAAAATATTCATAGTATAAAACAAATGATCAACAAAACCATACAACAGAACCTTTTGTTTTGCAAGTCAAATTATGTGTAAAGTCACATCGCCGCTTAGGAACGTTTATCTTGGACACCAAGTGGTCTGCTCTATCCCTGATGCAAATTTAACATGCAATTAATGTAAAGTATCTCAACATTATTAGTTGTATGACTAGCTGGTGGTGGTCCTCTTTGAAACTTAAAACTTGAAACACACTTTTTATTATTGTTCATTCCTTTTGAAAATTAAACTAAGACTTCTACACACGTCTTATATTGCCTTAGGTCTAAATCAAAATCCGTTGTTTTACAGTTACAGACCAGAATTCCCGCTACGCCATATTAAGTTTTGCAACAGTTGAGAGAACACAGTTTGACACGCGTTCTACGCGATGAGCGCATCATTATTCTCTCGGTTTATTTTCAGATTGATTGTTGCAATTGCGCTTCCAATGATTGTTGTTAAAGCAATTATTGTTTCACGCTTTGGGGTCTCGTCTTCAGGAAAAACAAATCATTCGATATCAGCGGCGTATAAATTGAAAACACTGAAACTCCAAGCCCAGGAGATACGAACAAATGCTCTATTCCCAATCATTATCAAATTTCAGCAATTACTTAACGTGCTTGGCTTAAAGCTATAAAACGACAGGTCCGAATTGCACACTCAGAAAGGAAACAAATTCTTAACGAATTGAGTTGATAAGCGAGTTCTGACAGTGAATCAGGCACATATTCTGTGTACTTGACTATCACATATTGGCTGGGTTACCTGATCCAAACTGAGCTCTGTTGCTGTATGTATCTCACGGCTCTAACCCTGAGGTTACCACTGAACCTGTTTTTATGTGTGAATGAGTAAGTGTAGAGCTGGTTGGGAGTTGGTAATAGCCTAAAATTAGCCAGAAAATGCCTGAGGTTCTGTCGTTGTTGTTTTGGGGTTTTTTGTGGGGTATTTTGTGGGGGGTTTTGCCAGAAAAAAGGCTTTGCACATTTTTAAAAGCACACACACACCAACGATGATACAGAGATAGAGAACCGAACTTTGGTTTCATTGACAAAATAAATTATAACATTTGCTGCTTATACCGGTTACGTCTTCAGAAAAAAAAATCAAATATCTTGTTTTGTAAAATTGCTGGATGCAACTTGCGAGCGCCGATACCAATTTGCCAAAAGTGATTTGACTCGTAGGCTTTCACGTGACGGAGAGGAATATCCCAGTGGTGTAATGATCTCCATGGAGGAGATGATAGCTCTGAAGAGAGCTAGTTGCTTTATTCTCAATTCATTCGTTCTCTAGCGGCGTTCGAAACACGATTAGTTTAGGCGTCGTAGAGTGACTTAACGTAAAACCCCTAATTTTACAGTATACTGTAAAATAGTCCATTTACATGAACTTGAACATCCCAAAAGTTTTTTTTTTTTAATGCAAGAATCCTGTGCAGTGGTTTGGTATTCTCTTTAAAATACATAAATCGAAAGCTGCTCTTATAAAAAAAAATTGTGCTCAGAAATCGATTAACCACATTGCCTTGGAGCACTTGTCCAAATCTATTAAAAGGAGGGGGTGCACTGGCAATATATATCTTATCAATTGCCGTGAAATTTATAAACCACAGAGCTCATATCTTGGTCCGTGGTAAGAACGTGTGACTCAAGGTTTTCCCATCAAACGGGCGACTTTTGACAGAAGCGCGAGAGCGCGCCTGAGATTCTTGCCGACACACGCCCCTAGCACTGATCACAAACTCGCTGGGACTTTTTTTTTTTTTTTTTAATAATCAAGGAAGCGCTTTAGTTGTTCACTTGGCAGATTTTCTCCCCTGATGTATGTTTTATTACTGGTGGCTCTTTTTTATTATGATTTAACAGCAGTGTTATGAGAGACTGAGTGTCGTGTGGTTGGGAGATCATTACTTGCCAGCAAGCCGCGCAGGACCGTTTCGCGTCTAGACCCCTCACATTGGATTTGCGTGGCTGAGGCGAGGGCTGGACCACACTCAACGTCTCTTTTCTGGCCCAAGTGCAGTAGTCAGCGAGTTAAGGTGAATTTGCCCCAATGGTGTAAGTGGAGCGTTAATCGCCACTCTAGATTCAAGATTCTGCCAGACAGATTGGAAAACTCTTCCCGGGATTTCTAATCAACACAGGTAAGAGTTGCTCTCTCCTGCTTTTAATCTCATCTGCATAATTTCACAAACTCAATTAAGTTCATTTCCACCATCGTGGATTGAGACAGAACTTTGTCATGGACTGTGAATGCTGAACGGCTATAGGGCGTGACCAACCAATCTCGGTTAACGTTGTATTGCGTGTGCACAATCAAAGTTACTTTTACAAATGTTCATTTATGGACATCTGTTACTGAATGTCTAACCAGGAAAGAGCGATTGACTTCAATGTATCATCTGAAAGAAACTTTGAAAAATACTTTTTTATATAACTTATATAATGATGGTTTCAAATAACTAATCCATTTTCAATTGGAATATTGAAAGGACGGATTTGAAAAAAACACCCATCAAGTTACGTTGTAATTCGACCAAATCAACACCGCCTCGGGCTCTTTCTTATTTTAACGCCTCTGTATTTTCTCTGTCCCTTTTTTCTCATGGTTTTCTTCGCCCTTTAGAAAAAAAAGACTTCCGTCGCTTCTATTTAAAAAAAACCTTCTCTGCCAAACCATGTGATAATAGGGCAATGTCAAAGAAACCCATCACCCACGCAAGAAATGCATCCTATCTGTATCGGTTAGACACGCGGTTTAGATATTGCTGGTTTTCAATATTTTTTTTTCTCCTTCTTTTTTTCGTCTTCTTTTTTTTCCCTTTTTCGATTCTTCGTTTTTATCCCCGTCTTTCTTTTCAAAAGTATCTGCCGATCCGTCCTATGGGAAAATCAACGGATGGTTCTTATGAACACAATGACATCGGGGAAATTGCTTTATAAAAAGCGGTTGGGGGTATCTTCATCAGATGCGGCTGGTAGAGTAATTTTTTCTTGTTCTTTTCCTTATTTTCCCCCCTTTATGAAAGAGAGATTTTTTAAAGGTCGAGATATTTTGTTTCAAAGATCTCGAAGAGGGGAAAATAAAAATCTTGGTAACATCAAGGACTTCTGATATAATGCAAACAAAAGTAATGTTTGAAAAGGTTCTTTATAGTAGAATGATGCAAAAACCTTAATGGATTTGGTCAGAATGTTCTATCAAAGCGCCGCAGTGAACGGAGAATATCTGAAGTTCATCCTTTTTAGGGACTAGTCTTTAACGACGTAGAACAATATCATCTTGAACAATGTAGTATGACGAAACATCACTCGACGGCTGTTTTGGATGAGTAAAAGTCGTCAATGGGCATGCGTTTCGTTTGACAACTCCAAGCCGATACTGACATAAAAATATCCGCATAATAATATTAACGACCCAAGGTAAGTTTCATTTCTCCTGAGCGGGAAACGAAGCAAATAATTTCTCTCAATGTCTTTTTTCAAAAGAAAAGGCTATACATGGATGAATGTGGGTACGTGTTGTTAGCAAGGTTTAATCAAAGATTGATGGTCATAGCTCTTAATACTCGTAGATGTTTACATCAATTTTTGCCAACCTGTGAGAAATTTAGTTTTTGCTGGAAGATTAAATATAGAATGTTCCTCGATACAGCCCTGTGGATATGCAGGCTTACGGCATTAATGTTCCAAAAATGCTGTTTTGCCATTTTGATAAATGCTATACCGGTAGTGTCCTGCGAAATTAAGCAACAATGTATAAAATTGGTAGTTCATTAAGTGTAGCGTTTCCAACAGCACGTTCTATGCCATAAATGGGCAGTATATGCATGCCTTGGAGCTGGCACCGTACACGGGTTTCTTTAAATGAGTTGCCCATAGTTTTAATAAGAGATATCATTGCTTCATGTCGGTGCATCTTTTCTGATTAAATAGAGCCACAGACATTCGTATTTCCGTTACCACCTGTTGGATATAGCTGTAAGCTAGGAAAGGTAAACCTGAGCAGTGTTTTCCAAAAACGGGTTGTTTTAAAGTGAAAACGGGAAGCATGGAAAATGAAGTCAAAGTTTGCCGGTGTCAAATCTCTTGGGTCCAGTGCAGTTTGTTAGTCAGAACAAACAGATTTGATTGTGACATTCATACTTCGACACTGCCGCCGGATACGGCCTTCGACACACGCAAATCCCCCGAGAAATTACGTGAATCTCGAATTAATCTCGTTGGAGCCTATTGCCTCGGAGCCGGTTTTTAGGGTGACATGCGCCACAGGGTTTACAATAGAGTAAAAGTAGTTTACCTGAGATTCATCGCTGACCTTGGAATCCCAATAAAAGCTAAGCCAAGACTGTCTTCTGGAGAAAAATTAAACACACGGATTATTTTTCATATTTAAGATTTGTCCACGTTCATGAGGATTTGTCTGCGAAAGAATCAAGTTCACAAATGAATAATTTGTTGAAAGATTACATTAGACTTAATCTTACAAGAAGGGCTTTATGAATGGTTGCCAAATCTGCCTAGATATTGTATCTAATGCCGCATGGCAGAACTAGAACAAGACTTTAACATTCGTGGTTGCCGTGGACTTCAAAAGGAGTCCCTGGGTGAAGAACGGCCTTGTAAATAATATATGCATTGTAAAGGAGATTATAAAAATAACTCAGTTGTAAATCACAGACCTCTGACCATTTATGAGGTGTGATTCATTCCTTTGTTTGTCATTGGAGAAAGTAATGTACAAAACCATGCAACATCATTTCGATAAAGTGAATCCAGAAAAACAATGCGTCATGGAAATGACTCAAGGAAGAATATCTTCTTGAACAAACTGAATATGCTAAAAGTGAACATAAAGTCTTATAACCAAAAGGAGAAAATACAAAGAAGACAAAATAGTAATTAAATGCATGTTTGGGGTTTATATCCTAAGGAAACCATTGGACACACATAAGGAACACGGGCATCGAGTTCGAGGTAATATTGTGTGCATCCAAAGTATGATATAAATAGACTCATGTGATATTCTTTACTGTACTATTTCTGAAAATGTATTGGTATGAAATGTAGGGAACTACTAACGTTGCTTAACTTGTTTTACAATCGTGGCAATTATGGGATCTTTTTAATTTCCTCTTTTGTTTCACCTCAAGCTCGTCATCTTTCCCCGTAATTTGTTGACACTCAGTAAAATAATCTCGGATTCCGAAACTGTCCTTTAGAGCGTCGGCTTGTATCACTTTGCCCTCGAATGAACCACATTATGATGGTTTGTGAGAGGGATAAAACATATTATGAAATAGAAAACCCACTGCTTTAATGTTGAAAGGAAGAAATATCGATCGGTGCTTCGGGGGTTTAACTTTTCCACACAAAATAACTGGAAAATGGCTTTTTTCCATCAAGTAGCAGTCATTGTTAGTGAAGAGCTTTTTCATCGGCATTCAACAAAAGAGACGCACGTGGCTGAGACTTACATTTTAAATAATTTGCCCATGCATTGCATTAAGGGACACAAACAGAGAGATGCTAAGCACAACATAATTATACCAGAATTAGGTTACCGGCCTAACCATAATGTCACATGTATTATTTGTGATTGCTATCCTGCTCATTTCTGCTCAGCAGAAAATTTTGTAAGCAACACTTTCTGCATTAATGTAATAGAGCCTATAACGTATATTGTGGCAGATAGGTGCTGAGTTTGTGCCTCTGACGATACGAGCATGGAATTTGGCATAGCCTATTTTTAGAGCGAGAAAGATACTTGGCTATAGGGCCATCGCAGATTTGTCCACTGCAAAATATAGGTAAAATACCAAGCGATGGCAGCCATTTTGAATATTTGAAATTTGATTGCATGTTACTCTACCTATACGTTTTCAAAGGAAAAATCTGCGGTTGCCCCATAGACAATAATAGGTTGTTCTGACTTCCATGCTTGTATCATCGAAAGCCCAGCCCCCAAAAATATTTTATCTATCTGCCCAACCTGTAGTCTGACCCGATTCATAAATCAATCCTATAACATTTCGATTATACCTGAATATAGTTTTGTTCACAGTCGGAACCCTAGCTGTATTATAAACAGCAAAAAAAGAATATAGGATAACTTTCACCTGGAGCATGTGAAAACGTTTCGTGTCTAGAATCATCAAATTAAATGAATTTTAGTTTAATAAAATGTTCGTATCGGTCCATTGCGTTCGGTCATCACACTTTACAGAGAGAAACAAATTGCAAGAAGTGCATAGACATAGCTTGTATGCATACATATACTATAGATTATATTACTTGATGTTCTGAACCACAAACAGAGTTTAATTGCGAAAACAAATTTTAATCTTAGTTGATGTTTTATTTGATCTATGTTCTGCTCATCTCAAGACGGGGAAAGGCTTCTGAGTGGGAGAGGCAAGGACCCATCTCTTTATTAAACTGTTCATTATGTGGGATCTGAGCCCTGGTTTTTTGCCCTCCACTTCCTTACCTTTTGCGGCCCGCCCTTCCTCTTTTCAATACAAATGCTATAAGAAAACAAACATATTTCAGTAGAGGCGTGTGGGAGGTTACCTTCACATGATAACATTATCCTATAAAGCTCCCTGGTCAGAAGTAGCCTTTAATTTCTGAGCCAAGTTGATCCAAAACTGGTTTTAAAATGGGTTTTTACTCCGATTCTGCGTTCGTTTGACACAGTTTCAGGTCAGTTTGACACTGAATCCGGGCGATACTGACCCAGAAATAGGTCACACCCTCTGTGACCCGGAAATAGGTCAGGCCCTCTGTGACCCGGAATTAGGTCACGCCCTCTGTGACCCGGAATTAGGTCACGCCCTCTGTGACCCGGAACCCGGGTCAATTCTAACCCAGGAGGGCTTAAAGTGTATGGGCGTGGTAAGTACTATTTAACTTCGCTTAAAATTCTCAGCGAAAGCTTTCTTAAATTTTTGAACCATAAACCAATTCGTGCGATAGGCCTGGGACGTAACCACCACGTGGTTTTAAAACAAAAGCGTAAGGAATGACCGATAGCATTTCCCCTATCTGTAAATGGATAAATCACTTCATTTAATCTTCACAATTTCTTTTCATTTTTTTTAAGTAATAATTTTATGGAAAAAAAGGCAATTATGTTTTTAATTATAACTGATTGTGCATCCTTCATCCATAATTGTACGACATGTACTCTCGACACGGCTTAAAAATTTGGCAAATCTTCAGCTTGAAAACCAAACCAATCTCAAAATTCAATGTCGTTCCCTTCCCGTAAAAAACACACTAGCCATAAACTAATGTACCTGACTTAATCTAAGCGCATTTAAGACACTGAGGCGACTTAGCGTACGTCTACCTTCTCCGAATGGAAGAGTTATTTTTCTAATATCGCTGCGGATACGGATATATTCCAACGCGTGAAAATATCATGTACGCGAACGTTGATTCTAACACTCTATATAAACTGTCTCGACCCCGTGTTAGCACGTAAAAGCATATCCCATGCAACACTCCCGAAGGTTATTCGAGTATTATGGTACACCTAGCGGCTGCTAATGTTAAACACCAAATTGACTGGACAACTCCGGTGTCTTCATTTCAAATTTACGAAATTTGACTGCATGGTAAACAAGCACTGGCTGTTTCTTCTTCTTCTTCCTTTTTCTTTCTTCCTTTTTTTTCTTTTTTCCCCTCATAATATGGCATGGTTTTGCTCAAGGGGACCATTTTGCGCTAACAAATATTTTTATATAACACACTTGTTCTATCGCTAGGAAAAATTGTTTTAGACATCGTGCAGGATTTGAACAATAATTACGTGCTCTATGTATTTATGTTCAGAATTTGAAATAAATATTAAATTCTTTTGAAGGAACTTTTATGTGTTCCTATTTGGACACATTAAGGTATAATCAGTCTACTCCCTTGATATACGTGTGCGTATATAAGGACTGCGTGCAATTTCCGTCTGCAAAAACTTAATTGATTTGATGCTAGAGCTTGATTTTGAAAAGAAAGTCAAGTAATATCTTTCTTTGGGACGTTACTAATTGTGAAATTTTGTCCACTAACCTTTTGCCTAATCATTTGGTGTTATTTTTAATACATTGTGCATGTTGTAAAGTCACCAGTCTAACTTTGACTTCTTTTTAAAAACTTATAGACAACAACATGAGTTGGTCGTAAGATCAAAGAGTATTAAAATAAACATATTCTGGGAAAAAAAACTGGGGTTACTTTCAGAACTCTTTCAGAAAGGCAATATCATAGCATAGCTGACATTTTATACACTTTAACTTACTCACATAGAAATCCCCACAATAAGCCCATACTGGTATTTTAACAAAAGGGTTTACCCCGTATTCAAATGCCGTTCAGGATGAAATATTAGACGCGTTTAAGTCCTCCGCGATCTTCTGACCTAACATTAATAAAACATCATTCCAATGTACTGGTATATAAAATTCGACAAAAGGGCGTCTGGCGATAATTTCAAAACATGTTGCGAAAAGGTCACGGTTTCATCGACAGGTGATTTTTACAATGAATTATTGGTGCAATGGGCACAGGTGGTCGCTGGTTGAGAGCGTATTTTTCTGGGGTTTTGACATTTTCACACTATGCGATTTTAAAGTGGAACTGTTTTCTCTCACTGGGCGTGGTGCACAGATCGATTACATAGTGTGTATAATCTTTTGGTTATATATAACTTTGCAAACTAAAATTTGCAAACTATTTTTATTTTGAAAGCTCATTGGTTATAAAGATTGACCTTGTGCATTGATGTCATCAAGCCGCCAATCTTAAAGGTAAACCGGTGATGAAGCAATGGAAATTACAGATTTGTATACACGCGGCGCGCAGGATTGCCAATGAACACTGGGCGAGGTCACCCTACTCAAATGACGTCATGTGCATATTGTCCTTTCAGAGAAACATTTCCGTCTGAAATAGTGTCAAAATCAAGGAGTTAACAATTATCTGAAGACCTATAAATCACCCGGTAGCTTATGTTCGAGACACAAAACTCGTTCGATGTTATCACCCAAACGTTAAACAAAATAATTGGATGAGAATTTCACAGGGAAACTCGTGGGTGGGAAACCATATAATTTGATGAGATTTTTACAGGCTGGTTTTGTGGCGTTTTATTGGAAACTAGATAATTGAAATGAATTAAATCTTCTTAAAAACAATGATGTATATAATATATTTGTTTATCTTATCATTTAGGGTATGCACAACATTGGTGTGATTAAATAAATAAACGTTCGCAGATTTGCGTTGCCCCCAGTTGGTTTAGAACCATCACTGCTTAACACTCAAATTATTTGTGTTTAATGTGTTTAATGTGTTTAACGCAGATTTGCGTTGCCCCCAGTTGGTTTAGAACCATCACTGCTACATTGTTTTCTTAACACTCAAATTATTTGTGTTTAATGTGTTTAACTGTTTCCACAGAGAACGCTGTCCATTGTGTAAGCATCTTCAAAAAAAAATAATAATAAAACAACTAAAACCAAAAGACGAAAAAGAAATGTAAATTAAAGTATTTTTTTATCACCTTTAACTTCTGAAGGATTGTCAATTCGGTTGCGCACACGCGAGACTCTGATGCTTTTTTGTGTGAGGAACTAGAAATGTAAGGGACTTGACGAACGGCTCAGACCGCACATCTTTAAACCAAATCAGTTTTTGCGGTTCTGAGTTTACCTGGCTGGAATTAAATTTAATGTCAAAATGTGATGAAGTGGAGTTTGGAATTTTTGATCCAGCTAGTCTTCAATGTAACATTTTGTGGTGACAAATCTTGTCTTTTAGCGACGTGTCATGCAGTGCGCGCTTCTGTAGAGTGGATTGCTAATAACCATCAAAATATGGCACTAATAAAGATACTACAATGTTAACAGTATAAATAATTGCAATTTCGTTTCAGAAGGTCAGAGGTCATTTTAAGCGTGGAAAGATTAGGCGTTGAAACTATTGTACAGGCACGAATACCAAGACAAGAGCAGGAAGACTTGTTGCTCTGTGTATAACATAATATGGATCCTTGCACGACGCCTGGGCTCGATTTCACAAAGGGTTAAGATTGATCTTAAGTGCAAATCAATCATAAATGCTAAGCAGAGTGTGACATCACAATACAAATCACTATGGCACAGGCTAGTTGAAGTTTGATGTCAGGGTAAACAATGTTCGGTTTTTTTATCCATACAATCCACAGAAGAAAATCGATTCTGAAAGAGTTTGTAACACCCTTCAACCGTCCAAGTAAATGAAGCACCTCAAATCACCAACTTTTCAAATCGTAAGCGGCAAAAAAAGGCAAAAATAAAAATCAAGGCTTGATGAAAGGCAATTTTTTCATGTAAGTTTAGAATTAACTTTAAATCTTATGCTTTCCCCCGTGAAATCAATTGACTCAGCTTATTATTAATAAAATATAAACCCATTTGACAATTCAAAATCGAAAATGAATTAGTCTAGTTTTAATTAATGGGAAAGTTAACCTCATACCGTGTGCCAAAACACAGGGTGTAAAGCAAAAATGGCGGCCGCGTGATTTTAGGGTCCTTCGATCGATCCGGCGGAGTGATGAGTAAAAACTCTGCCACACCTTGCCTTTTCCCCTCGCGGGTATAATCTGCCATGACCAGCATTATCGCACTTCCTCTTAGCCGTGCTCAGAGATTAATCTCCAGATCATGGCGTCCTTAGCATCACTCGCGAGTCAGCCAAGCACGTCGCCGTCTATTACCCGCCAGGCAGTGCAACCTCGTCTTCAGACTGAGACACCTTTACAAAGTCACCGGGGAATCCATCTCGGGTCAATATCCGCGTAATAAGGACAGGTCGTCCGATCGTATACGACCGGAAATATTGCGTAGTGCTCGGACGTGAAATCATTCCATATCATTGGAAGGCATTCATACTCCTGTATGAAGAGAAGCAATTATGGGAAAGCGTAACCTATACATACATTACCAAGCAACATACGAGCTGTCGTTTTACCCAAACAGACATTGATTGTATCGTGTTCACGTTTTTCTTGTAATCATGTTTTATCAACTTCCATGTGAAGAGAAGCAATTATGGAAACAATGTGGATTAGTTATTACCAATTAATACACACAAAAATCGATATGAATATGCTTTTAATTATGTGCCAAAGAATGGGGGAAAGACCGGACCGCTTCAAAAAATAAAAGCTGTCGTGATGGTGAGGTACACCTGCTTGAATGAAGTTTAATCTGTTTTAACACCAAGTGTATTCCTGTATTTGAAATATGGAAACAAAATGAATTAATTAAAAAATGCATTGGATCTAACTTATTTAGAATTTGAATAGCTGGAACTTTTGTTTCAGGGAACTTCGTGTTAAAGATGGTTAGAACCCAAGACAAATCGAATGCGAATGCCATTTAGGTCCTTCGTGGAAAACCAAAGAATAATAGCCTAGCCTACGTCATCATAGCAGAGTCTCATCGTCAACAAATACTTGTCATAACAAATCTGCCCTTTTCTCATTTCTTTCAGCGGTACCATCATTCTCAACAAGGAATACCTAAAATATGAACACTTCACTCGAGTGGAGACTACGTAAATTGAGTTTCCCCTCTATCTGGTCATTAAACGTCAAGAGCGTCAACTGGAAGTGAGGCGATCCCAACGCTGAACAGTGTCAACTGTGCACAGAACCTTGGCGTAATAGGCACCACGTGTTTCTCAGGTCAGTCTTCGGTTCACTGTCGTTAACGTCAATTTGTCCATGGTACATCGGGTGGGGTGTCATCTGTGAAGCTTGGAATGTGCCAATTAAGACGTGGAGCAACGCCACTGTTTTCTTTATCACTGTGTAATAGTGATGCCCAGTTGACGGAGTCGTTCATCTAACAATACTGTTTATCTTGATATTAGTAATCAACTGGACACAACTATCAGTGACCATTTATCAAGTTTTATCCAAACAAAATTTTTCATCAAATTCAGACCAGTCCATCAAACGTTCGCCCATGTTTTTCAAATTTTAACTTTTGGGATCACTGCGACCACCAGCCATGGATAACGAACCCAACACGTTCACCGTGCGCCTTTTCAAAAGACCGCCACACGGACTTGGATTTCTAGTGCGCAAGCGCAAAACCAACCCCCCGGTCATTATATCCGACCTCATACCAGATGGAGTCGCGGACCAATCAGGTCTCATCCAAGTAGGGGATATACTCTTGGGTGTGAATGGGGTACAGCTTACCGATGTGCCCTATTCAACAGCCTTGGAAGTGTTGAGGAGTGTACCCATGGATTCCCCTACCGTGTTGGTCATGCGAGGCCCCGATGGGTACAGGACACGCCTTGAGAGTATATTGACCCCGGATGGATCGGTTAAAGTTGTCCGTGTGACCGAGGAGCTTAACACCGATTCTCTACCACGCGATAAGGGGTTGGGAAAGAAGCACAAGGGTCAGAGAGATGCAGGGAATAGCCCCCCACCGGTGGGGAACTCTGTACCGTGCTGGCAACAGCGCAACACACCCACCTACGATGGGAATGTTTATAGTCAAGGGTCTCCTTACGGGTCATCGCGTGGGAGAGCTACTGAGGGAAGTTCCTATCGCTATGCCAGCCCCATACGCAGCAGCAGCACCAGTAGGACCAGGCGGGATTCCAGCCGCTCCCCTGCCCGTGCCAGCTTGCCCGGTAGCCCCGTCCGTGGGTACCCCTACCGTGACCAATCTGCCTGCTGCTGCACCCCTACCCGGCACCAGCACTCCACCGCTCCCGATTTCCAAAACGTCTTAGCCTGGAACGGCACGTTCCCACGGGATGTATACCAGTTCCGCCTCGGAATCGAAGACCTTTACAATTTCGACAGTCCCCGACCGTCTGTCGACTTCGATTACGAGAGCGATAGAGTCCAGTCAAAGAACTGTGTTGTGCCGCACCTGGATGGATCACGGGAGAAGCTGATGAGTGAATCGGTGGGCACACAATGGCCGGAACGCGTCATTTTTGTGCAAGGCTCATCGCCTCCGTCAGAGACACTGACACCGTCACCGATGAATGGGGTTGACCTCAGTGTGAAAGTCACTGAAACTGAGCCACGACCGCATATAGGGAGGCACAACAACGCCTCTCAGATCACATCAGTAGCCGTTAGCCCCGAGCTCACAACCATGTCGACCACCACCAGTAGCATCAAACGGGACAATCTCTCCCAAAACGGTCACACCAACCAGCTATCAACGGACATATGCCCAGCACCACCAGCTAAAGACACCTACAAGGGGGATATTATATCCACAGAAGTCAACAACAATTCCCTGAAGCCCGTTAAGATTCAGACCGCCGAGATTGAGGTGCAGACTGAACTTGCAGGTTCGCAGATCAACAGCCATCAGTCGTCGGGTAATAATTCAACAGGCAATGGTGCGGGAAAACCAAAGTTTGTCCGTCTGAAGAATCTACTGGATGGAAAACAGACAACGGACACTCTCCACCAGAAAGCCAAAATTGTAAGTATTATTTTTAATCGATTATTTCACCATTATAAGGCAATAATCTGGGGTTTATTTTTATTTTTCACGGTTTCAACCAAGATTTGAATAGGATCAAAATGCAAGTCTATTATAACCTAATAAAAACCAAAATAACCTGTTTTAAAAACAACAGGTTTTTTTGCAAAAACACCATAGAACACTACTGTTGTAAATTGTAAGATATCCATAAACGTATTTATGAATTTTGGTAAAAAGTACTTATTGATTACGAAAGTTGGTATAGCTGTGAGAAGTAGATATTTGAATTTGAATTATTTCAAGGAATGTCTGAAACCTTTTCAGAAGTAAAGTACAACCAAAAAGATGTACGATTAGGAAACGAGTGTTCGTGTGTGTTTTATCAGAGCTTAATGTGCTTCAAGGTTAAACAGTTTTACTCCCATAATTTCGAAATTTCTAGAAACTCATAATTGTTTTTTCACCATTGCTCTCAATTTCTTGACATTTAAACCGTGTGACAAAAATAATGTTATTCATTGTGGAGAGAAGAACTGTTATCTGTGAAGGTTTTGGTGGCATTTGGATGACATTTCTGGTTTGTGCACAGCGAGTCTCAAACACCTTCTCCACGTCAACACTTTCTGTGTGAATTCTTTTGCGAAGTTAGGTTGTCGCAAAAAACTCTCTCTTGACTCGACAAATTATGCTAAGAGCTAAATATACATAAAGATACCTTTAAAAGGTCGTCTTCCTGTGTGAAAATGTCAACAATTACGTATGTTTGAAATCGTTTGCGAAGTTTAGTCGGCAAAAAACTCTCTTTACTCGTTAAATTATTCTAAGAGAATAGACAAAAAGATATTTTTTAAAAGTCGTCTTCCTATGGAAAAGTATCAACAAGTTCTCGTGTGAAGTCCTTTGCGAAGTTTAGTTGTCGCAAAGAACCTCTCTCTACTCATAAAATTATGCTAAGAGCTGAATATACATGAGTACATTTAAACGGTCATCTTTTTTTGTGGTAGAGTCTACACTTTCTGTGTGAAGTCCTTTTCGAAGTTTAGTTGTCGCAAAAAGAAAACTCTCTCTACTCATCAAGCTATGCTAAGAGCTAAATATACATGAAAATATATGAACGGTCGCTTCCTGCTTTCAACGGATTGCCAACCATGACGACTCTGTGGAAACCTATTTAGAGTCGAAACCCGAGTGAGCCGACAAAACCGAAATCAGATTCAGAGGTTGCGATCTTGCGGTGTTGTAGAATCAACACCGTTATACAATCGGTTTGTATATGAAAGCTGATAAAGCACAGTTGACGCTATAAAGCGTTTTTCAGGCAAAGTATTATCATTCTAATGCCTGTTGAATGTAGAAGATATCCACCGTTTCATGGATATTTCGAGAGGTTTACGAGAGCAATGAGAAACAAGAACTGGTTGAAGTTTTTTTTTGAGAATGACTTCCGGGTTTCCTTTCTACGGAGGCATCATGTTTCAAATTGTATCAAGTCCCCTCTACTTTTTGTTTTCTGAAAGAAATGCATGGATTTATGTCGCCCAACAACGAATAGTTCGTTTTATGTTTCATTGCCTCTGAAAAGGTACTCTTTGTGGCTTAGAATCAATTGAGAACTGCGGATTAGATTAGAATATAAACTTTTGCAATTTTCTTTTTAAAGTGATTGTTATTTTAATGTTTTAGAACCAATGGACTTGACAGAAAATATTGGGATTATTTTAGGAAAGTTTCAGTCGTAGGGTTCAATACTTTAAAAATTGTGATGATATGAAAGACTTGCTGAAAATTGTTGGTTTGAGAAACGTAGCTTCATAACAGAGTGACGTGGGGGTAGATGAATATAGAACGAAGTTAACTTCATTTTTCTCTGCAAAAACATTGGTTTCTCAACAAACTGTTTAAGGTACTATAGTTTCATGTAAGTGGAAACTTTGAATCATCTCTCGCCACAAATTTCACACCACTTAGAAATCTTAAATATTTACAGCGACTTGAATGTCACGAAACGTCTTGCTGCCCATCGGCACCGCGAAACACTCCCCGAAAAGCCACTGTTTGCCTTCGCGCTGTAATTTCAGTCAAATAGCTCGTCTACGGGGTTGTGTTTGATCGACCCCGGGGGTCAACACGCAATAGATTTTTTCCTTCCTCGTACCCAGGGTGTACTCGATCACCGCCCCCTGGCCACCTTCAAACCACCCTCTTCACGGTTGGCCTACATCCTGTTGGCTTTTGGCGCCAAAAAGTCCCGTTAAAAGTTGTCTGCGTCAGACGAATTTCGGCGCTTGTGTTTTTATCTTCTGTTATGATTAAAAAGAAATGACTTGGAATCGTCATTAGGACCAAAAACTCATTAGTATTCAAAGAAATAAATGAACCGCGGACGGCGTTCCCATACTTCCGAACACTTGGGCCTAAATGAGCAAATATAACGTTGAATTACAAAATCTTTCATTATTTATGGAAATTAATTAAACAAGAATTGCACCCAAGCACAACATTTCACACTCATGAGTTGTAAGAATGGTCATAAATGCAGGTCTCGAAGTGTTTGAAGTAGCCTAGTCATCTCGAAATAAACTTTGATCGATTTACTCGAACGGACTTACACTAACACCATGTATTCCTTCCGTTGAAATCATTGTTATTAATGAAATTGATATTGTTCCAACTGGTTTTACTTAATAATTGAGCATGAAAATCAGTATTTAAGTTGAATAATAAAACAGACTCTTGAACTAGAACTTCTCCAGCAATTTGTCTTTTGGGTATCCATTCGTAATCACCTTAAAAAATCACCCCTTCAATCAAATACTGTAGGAATGTTATTTTTTCGTTTTGAAATGCTAACTGATTTTATCGACCCCATGAATCTTGATTGCAGGTACCGAATCAAAGTATGACAAGTGGACAATCCTGCACCCCTAGTTCCTGAAGAAAATTAGTATTAAAGTTTTATTCTCAGATACCAGTCGTAGTACTTTAATGTAATATTTCTGGAAATAATGAAGTATTGAATAACCAAATAGACTTGGACAAGTCCTACGAACACTCGTGTGTGCTATTTGGTTTCTTTAACAAATTAAAGCAATTAACGTGGGAGGAAAGTTTTCCCAAAATGGTTGGATACCCACGAGCCTTGTATGGTCTATTCAACACTCTTACAGGTAACAGACAACCGCCCCTTCCCTCCCGCGAAGAGAAGTAGAATACCGCTGCAATCAATCTCACATTAGATGGTTTCTATTCGCCCCCATCCGGCCCCACCGGCAAGAACTGGCAAAACCTGTTTTTATTTGTCCCCTTACCCGATCGCCTGAACTGAAACCTTAGTTCAATGAAAGCTGCTTCAATTATGTCCACAGGGTAACTTGAGTGCTTTTTGCTTTTTTGTCGAGATCCTTTTCAGTTTTTCAGTGACGATCTAGTCATGAATCGGTCGAATTGTGTTTGTTTTATCTTGCCAACTGAATACAAATTATTATAAATTTATTTCAACGAAGTTCTAAATATGAACTTGTCTGTAAAGATTATTTTGCATTGCTTAGTGACTTGTTAATGTTGTTGTTCTTGAGTTTCGCTTGAGGTAAACGAGGAGATTTTTTTAATATTTCACACTCACCGATGTGTGAAAGCAGTGTGCACTCGGTACTTTCCTTAGCCCTGTGAAACAAAAATCCACAGGCATGTTTCTCGGCTGGGACTCGGACCCTCGACCTTTGTCATTCTAGAGCAGATGTCTTGCCACTAGACCACTGAGATATTTCTTTATGGTAATACTTTAAAAAGCAATCAGATGCTTTACTGAAAGAGGCAAATTGTTATTAATACCACTTGTATTTTGTTAAAAGAAGCTAACCGCCTTAAATCGTTTCTGAAAGTTTTTATGTTGGATTTCAAGATTGTATTTTGTTATTCTTTCCTGAGGGAATTTGCCTGACAAAAGCGTATGTGTGATAAACTGTACAGAATTGATCAAACAGCGTGGATAAACTTGGTCGATAATTCAATATTTTCCCCTGGTATAGAGTAAATTACATTTCAACCGAGTCATTTGACAGCAACGATGCCCTAATAAATTGCTTGCCCCGTTTTTTAAACGGTGGTCACTTCTCGTTATTAATTTGTCAATACTTCAGTTACTTAACGAGTTATTTGTGCAGGTAGTTCTTGGATCGAAAATGTGTTTTTCCTACTCATATTTTGAGTAAAAAGCAACTAAAAGTTTCTTTTAACAAGACGTACTTTTTTTACCTCTATTTTTGTTTTGCAGCCGTTACAATGTTCAGAAAGTCGGTGTATGGGATCCATTATGTTTCCTCCAAGGAAAGGAGGACCCCGTCCGAAGGAGATTGTTTTAGAACAGGCCACGGATTTCATCAACCAATATTATACCCACATCAAGAGGTACACAAGAAACCACGCCCCTTTTACAAACCCATAATCATCATTCTATCACCCGATATCACCAAATCAGTTCTGGTCTCAATGTCTTTTTACCAAACAGACTTGACTTGCGGGTCACAGGGGGATGAATCAAAACTGTGTCAAACTGACGCTGATTACGAGAAGAAAAAAACATTTTTATTTCCGGGTCAGCCTTACACAAAAAATGACCTTGAATGTTTAGAGTGCAAGTGTAAGGTCCTCCTCAAGCCTTGTTTATATTGCTTTTATACAAACCCCTTTCTTATAGCTACCACCTAGTATCCATTGACTATTCCCATGTCATATCCTACCCTCGGTCTGTCGAACCTAATTTAGACTTCAACACGAATAAGAAACTGGAACATTAAATGACAAGTGCCTAAGCTCTCTATACGCCATCTTTCTTACACTACGCCCATTGCTTGCACCAATCGTTTTGCTGCTCAAGAAACTAATTACGCTGTATTTGTAATGTGCCCACCTCCCCATTATTGGCTGTGGTCTTTCTATAGAATCAGATAATGCACCAGAATCAGTTTGTAAACCACGCCCACTGGTTGCACGATGGTAGAAAAACTTCTTAGAAATGTACAAGGAAACAAATCTTTTAGTGGGAGCGTTGTATAAACAAAAACAGAATAATAATGAACCTAATTTAATTAATTGTTCATTTTGAATCAGAGTGGACACACCCGCACACAAAAAGCGATTACAAGCCGTGGTTGATTCCATCGAGAAGAAGGGAACCTACGATCTGACGGAGACCGAACTCATTTTGGGCGCAAAAACCGCCTGGAGAAATGCTCCACGCTGCATAGGCAGAATACAATGGACAAAGCTTCAGGTACAAGAGCAACTTATATACTATTAGGGCATATAACTGGGGGGGGGGGGGTTGTACACCTGTTAAGTTTATCTTAACAGGTGGTTTGTACAGGTGGCTTTAACTTATACGGTGGCTGCATAATATACAGCCACCGTATTTTCAGCCCTGCATATGAAGTCAGAGGCTCAAAAAGCGCCCTCACCGAGGTCAAAGAGATCTATCACTGGTTGAGAGTTGAGCAATGGCGGCCTATGCAAGAGGTCTGTTCAAATAGAGTCTGTACGGGTAAAATAGCCCTTAAAATTTGCTTTAGAATGTAAACCAGTATTGGAGTAGACCTTATGCACTGACTTCACCCAGACGCACGCCATCTTACTGGTATTAAACCGGTAATGAAGCAATGGAAACGCAAGGACTGTATCAACGGTGCACAAAATTGGGCCAATGAGCAATCGCCTGTTGACCTGTACGCTAGGGCGCCCCACTCATGTACATAAAGTCTAATTGCAAACAGGAACTAATACAAAGATATGATTAAGGTCTTTTGTACTTTTGCAATGCAGGTTTTTGATGCACGCAACACAAGCAGTGCCCATCAGATGTTTGATGCCATCTGCAATCACATGAGTTACGCAACAAACAAAGGCAACCTCAGGTAAATCCATCAAAAACAATTCGAGACGTGCAGTTTCGGTTGTCATAAAATGTAGACATCAATTAAAGGTTTGTCATTTAGAAAACAAAATGTTTTCGTTTTAATATGAAAGCTGACACATAATAAAGTTCATAACAGCATACCAGTCCGGGAAAATAATGACTTTTGTCTGAAATATCATCCGAAAGTAGCTTTTGAAGACGTCAAACTTGTTGAACGAATGGGCTCTCTGTGCAGCTTTTCAAATAAATAAAATAAATGATTTTAAAAATCGTTTGCAAGTTGAGTCAGCCTTATGTGCAATCTAATAAAAAAAAATCTTGCTGCTTGTCCAACTTTAACGTGTTTTTTCTAAGTATTTGTTTAATGTTTCCCATAATTATGATTTAAATATTATAATTGCCATGCAATTTAGCTACTATTATGGGAACGTTTATAAGTTTACCAATGTAATATACCAGTACACCAAAGACACCGCTGCGTATTTTATCGGATACCAAAATCAAGATAAGTGAGATTGTTAACTTTGTTTACGAAACCTCTCGATCAGTTGGTTGAGTTTTGTGTTTGTTGAAAACTAAAGGATGGAAAAACTGATACATTCAAAGTTATCTCAAATATAAATTTTTTTGTGACTGTACTTTCCTTCCTTCCTTTGCAGATCTGCTATTACGATATTTCCCAATCGCACGGACGGTGAGCATGACTTTCGAGTATGGAATGGGCAGTTGGTTTCGTATGCAGGTTACAAGCAACCAGATGGCTCCATCATTGGTGACCCAGCTGGGGTGGAATTCACTGAGGTAAGTCAACCCAAGAAAGCTTATCCCACGCCTAGCCTAGGCTTAGATCCACATCGACAATGTATTATTATTGAAATTGATGGCCAGAGGCAAAATCACATTGACTTTACAATTGAAGAAATATGATTTATGGGCATCAGGAAATAACTGCTTGTTATATTATATTGTTCTTCGTATTGGTAACTTTCAGACAGAACGGTAACTTAACTTCATAAAGTAGAAACACAAAACTCTTGTTGGTGTATTTTCAAAGCTACCGTATCAGATGTTTACCAGGTCCTTTCAAAAAAATACAGAATAAGTACAATTTAATATCTTGAGTCCGTTATGTTCAACACCTTTGATTTCGGGGGAAATAAAATGATGTGCAATTTATCACACATTTAAAAAAAAATTTAATAGTGTTGCAGACAATTATTATTTTGATGAAGTTAGAAGGAGTATACCGAAGTATAATGTACCGGTATCTTCTCTCATTGAAAAATGTGAAGCGTCAGGATTTATGTGTATATTTATTCCTTATACAAAGGTGTGCATGAAGATGGGTTGGCAGCCAGCGAAGCAGGGACCATTCGATGTCCTCCCACTTGTGCTGCAGGCAAACGGCGAGGATCCCGAGTTATTCAACATCCCACCAGGGCTAGTCATGGAGGTCGAGATGTCCCACCCCAAGTAAGTGCACGTTGTCAGAGCCACGTTCATGGTACTTTATGGAGGTCAACACTGCACACCCTTTGGCAAATATTAATGTCTCCAAACGTTTCATGCCTCGGTTCCAAATGCTTGTGCAGACATCAATCTGTATAAAGATTGCAGCTAAACTCGTTGCTAGGGTAGACGGTGGAAGATTTTAAAGATAGCGTCTGAAGTGTACTTACTGACAACTTGACGGAAGAGTTAGTGAAAAATAAAACAATTTTGTAAATCATATATTTACGACCCGATCTCCTTTCTGGCACAGAGAGCCTCTGGCCCCGTCCATTAGTTTCGGTTTGTGCTGTTACCCTAGCAACTCCCGCCAAAGTTTCTCACGTGAGTGATGCATTAGGAGGTTTTTTCCGGTTCGTGTTGACTGAATTGGTGGAGGGGGAAGCTTTTGGCCAATTTGATCACATTGGGGCGCTCCCATCTTAATTTACCCAGCTTGGCTCGAGTGGCTTTAACGCAGCACGAACCGTTAATTAAAAAAGCCACAGCAGCATGGGCAGTTTTATTACTAACACAATCAACATGAATAAAACCGGAATATGTTTGCAATTACGATGTGTGTGTGATTGCATATTGAAATTGTGATTGTATATTGTATTGACTGAAGATTTGTGTAAACGACGGCAGTATAACCGTCAAGTGTTATCTGAGAGACTACACTTGCTCCTAGGTCAATTGGACCAGTAGCTCGCCAAAATGAATGGGGAAAAATTCAATAACGACACCAACAATGTACCGCTGCCACCGAACCATTTTCCCATTGACTATACACATATTTAAATAGTTTAACTAACCTAGGGGGATCACCTTGCCAGCTGGGCAATCCGGCGGGCGTATACACATTCCATAAATTTTATTTTACATTCCATGGAAATTTCTTTGTGTTAATGTGTGTCTCAGACATGCCATTGACTCAAATGCCTATTTAGTCGAGTCATGCTGCGGAAAACTGCCGATGCATGGTGCCATTGTACTATGTAAAGTGGAACTGGTGAGCATTAATTCCAGAGAAAAATTGTGTTAAATCCTCAAACTTTGATATTTTTGTTTTTTTGCGTTTACTTATTTCAAGCACATAAAAAAATGCTTAAAAATAAATAACAATTAGACAAAATTAGCCTTCTTAGAAATTTGTATAGTACACATCCCTATTAAAAAAGACTTACTTTTAGTTTTTCATGCGGCAGACTTTAGTTTTATCAGTTATAGATTTAAAACAGCATGGATTTAAAAATTTCACACTTTTTTTTCTCTTTTTTTCACTATACGGCTCTTAATCTTCAGATCAAATTCCAACATCAAAGTTATGCATTCATTTATATGAAAACTTGCCTTGTCGGTGTCTGTGCATTTATTTTGATAACGTAAAGCGACGTTTTGATGGTCTAGACCTGTTGAAGCAGCTCGTACTAAAATAGTAAACTCGATTTTGGGGTAGAAAAATATCGGCACTCTTCCTTTAACTTTGTTATGTCTACAACTTCGGCAATTTATAGAGAATTTGCGGCAATCAATTATATCACCACGGTCGGGTTAAGGCGATGGTGACGATATCGTAAAACTGATCAGTGCGAATCAACACGTTATCTGCGTCCAAATCTAGACTTCCTCCGCAGTGTTATGCAGTCATGGATCTCTTGCAGTAAAACGCCTTAGTCCTGTTGTACAGCCAGTTCGTGAACCAGACTGTAATAAATGGAATAAAACTGTGGGCTTCTTTTCGAATAATTATTGGATTTGTACGTTTGAAAAACATATGGTGTTTCGATCGGTGTTAATCAAAGATTGGACAGGAAGCATAAGGAGTTGATCGTAACGTTTGCATTAGAATTCTGCAATTGTATTTTGTCTATCTGCAGGTATGACTGGTTCGCCGAGCTTGGTATAAAGTGGTATGCACTTCCTGCCGTTTCGTCAATGATGCTAGACTTAGGGGGCCTGGAATTCATAGCCTGTCCATTCAATGGATGGTACATGGTCACTGAGATCGGTGCTCGAGACATTTGCGATCCTAACAGACTGAATTATTTGGAGGTAAAGTCTTTTCAGATGAATTTGAGTTAAAGTATTGGCTATTCACAAATAGTGCGCCACAAAGAGTTTGTCAGGAGACGTGTCATTGCACGTCGTAACCTACATCGTTACCCGTTTTCTTTAAATTTTCTACTGCACATTGGCATAATGGTTTTATCTATATAGAGCAAACACTTGGTGGCGCACTGTATTGTAATTTTGAAACTAAGCTGCTTAACCCCATAACAGTATCTCATAGAGCCGTAGAGACATTTAGCAGATTTTATAATTTGCAATACTTATAAGGGCGCTTATTCAAAATGATGGGCATTGTTCGACAACCGTGTCTAAAGACCCACTCTGTCAATCCTCGTTCCCACGGGTGTCCCCTCTCTCCGCTAATGCCTGCTCGATCAGAGTGATGAGATTGAACAAAACGGCGTATTGCCCTTGGGGACGCGTATACATTAGGTTTTGCCTGTTAAACTTGAGTGTTAAAGAGAAAATGTTTGATGTCACCGAGAAAATGTTAATTTGTCAATAATGTAAGCCAAAAATGCAAAACAACCTTCATGTAGTTCCAATCAGAAATTTACTCCTGTTTAAAATCCACGTCTGTCATCAACAAGAAATTTACGGTTTAGAAAAACCGTATAGTTTGAACATTTGTATTATTGTCCTGATTTCATTTATATTTTAATAACTTTTTGTATTCCGTTCAAAGACAATTGGCAAGAAAATGGGTCTGGACACCAACAGCAACGCCTCACTTTGGAAGGATAGGGCACTTGTTGAAGCTAACGTAGCTGTTATCCACAGTTACCAGGTAACAACCTTACAAAGTTATAATGAAAAAACTTCTTAAATTCGCTTAATTTCCAAATAAGTTTCACGTTCTTTTCAATCAGCAATTTACTTTAACACCGTATCAAGGAAAACTTGCCTTTAATTTTGTCAAATGTACTGCCAGAGTGACTGTAATGTCTCCAGCCAAAACAAATTAATTGTTATATGGAAAAGAGTTAGTTATTCTTTTTGTCTAGATGAATGACTTTCAGTTAAAAAGTACTTTAATAACTTTAAGAGATAAATCTTTAAACTATTTTTCCCATGAATTTTTTTTTTAAATACTTAAGATACTTTAAATAAAGAGGCAGTCCCGCACAATTCATACCCATTTCGGCAATGGAAATTTTACAAAGTTTTAATTAATTTTCAGAAATGTAACGTGACAATTACCGATCATCATTCAGCTGCCGAATCATTCTTGAAGCACATGGAGAACGAACAGCGTCTGCGCGGTGGTTGCCCAGCTGATTGGGTGTGGGTTGTCCCGCCTATTTCGGGGAGTATTACCCCCGTGTATCACCAAGAGATGTTAAACTATCAGCTCAAGCCGTCTTATGAGTACCAAGTAAGACATCGATAATCATTAAAGAGTGGTGCTCACAGTATTTACATGTTTTACCTAAGCAAATTAATAATGGTTTTGAAGAGAATAGATGAAAACATACAAATCCTCATCAACCGGAAGGTTTTAGGAGCCTTTATTGATGAAACAAATGAGTTTTGGTATTTCTCATGAAACATTCATGAACATTTATATTCCATTGCCACTTTTCCAACTAGGATCCACCATGGCATAGTCATGTATGGAAGGACAAAACTGATTCGTCCACCTCACAGCAGACTCGTAGACGAAGACGCACCTTCAAGGAAGTAGCTAAGTACGTCACACTCATCTAATATAGGGTGTAGCCAACTCACTTTTAGGGTGATCTTTATAAGCACCTTCTGTCTTTTAAAACTCATTTAAAGTTTGAACATTTCATCATCAGCAGGATTACGATGTTTCAATGCTATTTACCCATCACAATTACTGATGAAACCTTTTGGTAGTTGACGTTTACCGATGTTCCGCCATCTTTCTTTCTTCCGTAAACAATACTAAAAATATTGTAGGGGGAAATTAGTCTGCATGATAACAGTAATGTTATGAAATGATGATGTAAATCGGTATCAACAGCTGGCTTGGTCACATTCAACAAAATGAACATAGTGGGAGCATGATAAAGGATATTACTTGAGACGTGCCACTCAAACCGGGCACCTACTACAAAAGAGGACAATAGGGTCACAGGTTATTGGATTAAAGTCCGCAGTTGGAAACTGTGTACAAAACCAATGGGAGCTGTTGCCCAAAAATTGTCTCTTTAAAAATATTCCAATTTATAGCTACCTCTTCAATTTTTTTCCAGGGCTGTGAAATTCTCTGCAAAGCTGATGGGCAAGGCCCTAGCAAAGCGTTTCAAGGCCACTATCCTTTACGCCACAGAGACGGGACGCTCAGAAAAATATGCCAAGTCACTCTGCGAAATCTTCAAACACGCCTTCGATGCGAAGGTAAGCAATACATATTTTTGCTTCTTTTTTCGAATCACTTGTTGTCTGTTATGTGGCTTGACTTGTTTAAGTGCAAAACTTAGTATTTTGATTTGACTTGAGGATCAGGTTTCGGATAGAACTTCATTTAGAGTACAAACGAGATCTTGTGCCGTATTAAGGGAAATAAAGGAAGCTCAAAGAGAACACGGTTAGTGGTGTGAATACGAAGGTAAATGGGGTATTACGTTCTGCAGTGAATGGCAATTAAGTACAATTCCATCAAGTTTCTCACGTGCGAAACTAAACTAGACCAGTGGTAAAGCTCGTGTTTGTCACTCCCGGAACTAGTTTAGAGGACGGTACCCCTTCACCCACTTTGTCTCTAAAAAATCTTCGTAGCTTTATTGTGAGATGTTAGTAATGACCACGACTCATATTCACCCACCCATCACTTTTAAAAACCTTGGTCGATTGGTTGTGCCCTGAGGCGGCGCCCGTGCGCTCCTTGCCCATTCTCTCTATGCCATTGACATGGACTATATCTTTTTTCTTGACCCATTGTAGGTCATGTGTATGGAGGAATACGATGTAGTGCATCTAGAACATGAGACTTTACTCTTGGTTGTTACCAGTACGTTCGGTAATGGAGACGCTCCAGAGAATGGCGAGGTAAGCTGTTCCACTTGAATCAATTCATCTCCAAATTAAACTTGTTCATCGTACTGTACTTTATGTTATGAAATGAAGTTTTGTGATCAATTTTTCGTCTGTTTTTTGTTTATTCAAGGAGTTTGGTCGATACCTGATGGACCTTGCCCGTGATTCCAGCGACGACCAACCAGAAAGGTACTTTTTTTAGAAGGGACCATTAAGACTTAAGCCCTTTTAAAAAGGGGTTCATAATTATTGTGCACCGCCAAGAGTTTGTCATGAAGAGGTCATTTAAACAAAACAGTTGATGTAGAGAGTATTTTCATTACATGCCTATACATGCCCATGCAAAACGCTTCAAAAATCAAGCTTCGTTTTGTTTTCTGTGAACGCAATCTTACAATTTGACAATACAGACATTGTTGTGACAACGAACTTGGAATCGTTATGTGCGAAAATGTCTCCATGATACGTTATGAAAAAATTACCTAATTGGACAAACTTTTGGTGAAGAGTGTATGACAAATCGTCTCAGTGTCACTGATGATCGGACCATAATTAGTCCACATTACAATTGGTTTATTTAATCAAATTTATTACGGTCATCAATAATGGGACGTTAGTGGTTTTGTTTATTAGATTTTCACAGTGTCGTGGTTTGTTTTGTTTTCTCCAAATTCAGTCGAGCTCTTCGCTTTGACAAGTACTTCGCAGCGCCCTCGACGCCAAGTCAGCGTACAGCTGGCCCCTCGAATTTGGATGAAAGCTCTGGAGTACTAGCTAATGTCAGGTAATTGTGCAGATTTAGTGGCCTCATAATTTGTTATGTAATTTCAATCGTGTGCGGGTCGCTTGTTTTAAGAAGAATCTACTTAAATCGTGTTTCTCACCCTACACCGATGGGTGGTAAGCTATGTTACTCATTACTTTCCCGAATGCTGCAGTGGAAAAATTTCCACAGCCATACTATAAATTGAGTTGGATTTGAACCCACGACCCTATCATTGTAGAACAAGTAGACCACCGAGCGTGCCTAATGACAAAGATACAACCAGTTGCATTCTATTATTAAAGATTTACACTTACTTCATTGATGATTTGGGAGAAAACTAATTACAAACTTGTTATGTAAACCCGGACGTAAATTGTACATTCACATCATGTTTAATATAAGAACCTTACCTTCCTTGTTCCTTCAGTCCTCAACAAACACTACTTTCTTCCCTCCTTTAGGCAAAGTCTACGACAAATAAAACACACACACACACAACATTCTAAACCACACCTTGTATCTCAGATTTGCAGTTTTCGGACTGGGTTCCACCGCTTACCCCAATTTCTGCGCCTACGCCCGTGCCATGGACACTCTATTGGGTAACCTTGGAGGGGAGAGGATTATGATGATGGGAGAAGGTGATGAGCTGAGTGGACAGGAAGAATCATACCGTAGATGGGCTCAAGAAGTCTTCAAGGTGAGTTCTTTGACTAGAAGGAGATTGGGCTCATCGTGGTAATCGCTGAGCCGCATCAAGAATTAACGGATCATACGCATTTGGGCAAGATATCTTGAATTTAATCAACGGGGCTTTTAACAAAAAAAAATTGGAGGTCTGATTTATTTTCTCCGCTTCAAAGAATAGTTATTTTAAAAACACATTTCTCCTAAATTTCATCGCAGAATTCAAGACTTAAACAATTATTTCCTGCACTGTTTTTGTATTGTCTTGTTAAAATTAAATGATTCAAATTCATTTTCCAAATGGTTGTAGCTGGTGTGACTCAAATTTAGTTTTCATAAAATGGTGTCATAGTTATGTTGCTATCATGGTTATAAATCAAAACATAAGCATTGTATTGAAATAAGTTTTGTTCACATGAACTAGTTATACTCATTTGCATAATTGCATCTTTGCAGCAAGCTTGTGACACCTTCTGTGTGGGTGAAGGTATTGACATGACCGAAGCCAATGCTTCACTGATGGAGAACGAGCAGTCCTGGACGGCCGATAAGTTCCGTGAAACATTGGAGGACTCCCACCCTGCCGTGGAGATGTGCGAAGGACTGTCCAAGCTCCATGGAAAGAAAGTGCTTCCCTGCCCAATACTCACCAGAAAGAATCTGCAGTCTCCGGAATCGAGGTGGGTAAACAGTAAGAAAGTTTTTACCCGTAACAGTTCTTCAACTCAAAGTGGTTTGAGTAATCGCGTGAATCCATAGGTAACGATGAGTAGGACTCTAAACCACCACTTTCCACACTTTTCAATGGTCGATAACTTAAGCTCGTCTCAAAGTCGGTTTGCCTTGTATGAGCATATCACTTAAAATCTATGTTCGTTCATTTGTTAAACTATTGTTTAAGACAGAATAAATGTTAGCTAAATTATCCAATATAGTTGCTAATTGTCCATTCTTGGGTAGTGTCTTTATTTCCTTTTTATCCACCCTTGAATTCACAATAAACAAACACAAGTGACGTAATCCAAAGAGCCGAAAATTCCTGCTTTTAACCAAATTGATTTTCCTACATTCCAGTCGTTCAACCATCCTCATACACATGGATACCCAAGGTGCGTCTGAACTCCTCTATGAACCAGGTGATCACGTGGCCATTTGCCCTGGTAACGAGGTTGAGCTGGTGAACAGAATTATCAAACGAGTTGCCCTTAACGAGAAGTCCCCGGATGCTGTCATCAAAGTGGAGTTTATGCACGTCAAACAAACGCCTCTTGGTAAGTTAGCCTCCATAGCCGTGCATCAAAAATTTGTGGCTTAAAAAGTATTGTATATTGTTTTAGAATTCATTCCTGAAAAGTTTATTATATAAATATTTCTAAATCCCGTCGCCTTTGAACCAAGGTGTTGGCAGAAAATGGTAGTATCTAAATAAGACTGGATATCTGTGATGAATGTTGTTGATCGACTTCTTTCTCTATATAACCCTGAACACAATGGCTTTTATTTTCTTAAAATTGATAGTTTAAGTAACGAATTAATAATTTGTTGAATTGATAACTCAATTAACAAATTATTAACAAAACTTCCAACTGTTTGAAGGACTTCTATAACTAGGTGATCTTTTTTTTTTTTTTTTTTTTTTTTTTTCAAGGCGTGATGAAGGCTTGGATACCCACCGATCGTCTTCCACTGTGCTCAGTGCGGGTTGCCTTGGAGCGCTACCTGGATATAACAATGCCACCATCGCCCAACTTTTTGCGTCAACTTGCTGCCATGGCAACCGATGCCAAACAGAAGCAGACCTTGGATTTGTTGAGCAAAGTAAGGAACTTTCACCTTTCGTGACTTTTTCTTTCCTTTTTGTAAAGCATTCTCAAATTGTTTTCCCCAAACCACTTGCCGGCCGAGACTTGTTAAACTATGAAGTGTGTCGGAAAGCAAGTACACTCCAAGAACTCCAGGGTCAGAATTAACCCGGACTTGGTAAGGCTGATCCGGAAACTGGTCTAAACATGTGATTTTGACTCTGATTCTGCGTCAGTTTGACTCATTTCTGGGTTATTTTGACCCAGATTCCGGGTCATACCCTGATCCAGGTCCATTCTGACCCGGGAGTTTTTAGAGTGTAGACTTTGATTGAGCAAACAGCCGCATGCATCAAAAAACCTACATCTCTCTTGGGCTAATGCATTAGTCCGGCATTCTCCTTAAGATGTGAAATGCATGTTGAAAATAAAACATACGTTACTATTTTGTTCGGCATAAGTATTTACATTGGAACAGGTATCGCCCTTTCCACACCATATACTGGGAACTGGCCTCTCCGAGGAAAAGTAATAGTAGATCATTGTATTGCAATTTGCCCTAACCCAACTTAATTCAGGTGAAGGAAACATGTACGGCTGTAATTAGGTGAAGTTTGAGGATGTGCGTGGTGTGGGTAATAAGAAGTAGCCATTACTAGTCAAACTTGAAGGTACATCTATGTGTCAATGTCTTTTGCAAGGAGTGTTTGCTATGAAAAGAGTCGTTGGTAAAGACTGACGTGTCGATCAGTGTATTATGATTGTCTTAAATGAGGTGTAAGAAGTGTTCTTTTGGGGAGTTAGATAATGAGTAAAAGCTAGTCTTTGAGATGTTTTAGATATTATTTACTGCAAAACTTAATTTGTAAGTGTTGCCTCGTCTACATCGACTCTTTCCTTTCAAAACATCCTCTCATGGGGGGAACTCTTTGTGGCGCTGCGTATTATGAATCCGCTCTACCTGATATTAGAACTTAACCACTAACATTTAAATGCAAATTCAACCTTTTTGTTTAATAATGCATTTGATGGTTTCAGGACACTCGGAGCTACGAGGAATGGAAGTTTGATCTGAGCCCCAACCTTGCCGAAGTACTGGAGGAGTTTTCCTCTGTAAAGCCTCCTCCTTCGTTCCTCATGACGGAGTTACCCCTCCTCAAGCCTCGCTTCTATTCCATCAGCTCCAGTACCAAAATGTACCCCGGTGAGATCCACGCTACGGTGGCTGTTGTCAATTACCGCACCAAAGGTAGGAAACAAAATTTATATATTTATATTTTTCTAGATATTGGTCCTTTATTTATTGTGGGCTTATTGACAAAAAATTACCAATGCAATTTTTTATCTTCTTCCTTTTCATATTTTAAGTAATAACACATCTCAGCCGCTTATTTAGCAATTTTTTAATGTCCGGTGTTATGATATGGAAATTACAGTGCAAAATGCTCACATATTCCTTTTTTTATTATCACTGGTTATCAGTAAATTACTTGACCCCCAACAAATTATAAACGAATTCAATGCAATCATTACTACTCCCCAAAAAATTTGTGTATGATTATAAGTTATCCTTACTGGAGTAAAATCAAATCTCGAGTGCTCCGCTGAATAGATTAATCATTATGCCGTGAATGACCAGGAGAAAACATTCCTATGTCTAGTTTAGTTGGCTCTGATACGTGCAGGTAAATTTTTGTATTAAAAGGAAGTTGTCATATATCAGTATACGGAGGCCCATAATACTTTCATCAAAATGCGCATTTTATTTCTTTTCTTTTGTTATCTGTTCATCTCGTGTTAGGTGGTGAAGGTCCTTTGCATCATGGTGTCTGCTCGTCCTGGCTTAACAACCTCAAGATGAGGACAGATATTCCCGCTTTCATTAGAGCGTAAGTTTTGCTTATTGTTTGCTACAATCAACTTAGCCAATGAAACAACCCGTTAGGGGGTAAGGGACAATGTCTTGCTGAGGGTTTTGAGGTTGGGCGACAGTGCTGATCCAGTTTGCTGTGACATAAGCAGTTTAATAATGCCACACCCTCTGGATCATCCACTGCGCATGAATTAATATCGAGAAGCTTGACTCTTTCTAAATTGAGAAAAGTAAGAAATTTTTGATGCTGGTTAGAGGAAGAGAATTAAAATGGAAATGATTTAAGACTAATTAATTACCGGTACATTCAATATACTGTTTTAACAATCAAGAGAAAACCTTGTCAACAAAATTGTTTATGTAATGTCTGATATTTAATATAAATATGTTTTTGAGGCCTACTGTCAAACTTTATATTAACATTGCAGTCTAAGGGGTCGCGCCTGTTTGCGATTAGGGCCAATTTAAACGAAGACCTTGGGGCGTTGGGACTGAATCTGTCAGCTGGTTGGAGACTCGCCCAGAACCGGCTGGACTGGAAACTGCGTTGTCGTGGCGCTATACGTTCTTCCCGATCACGCCTACTTGATGATCATGTATTAATTCCGTGGCGTGAAACTTAAGAAAATGCCAAATTGCTGCGCTCGTTTGACTACAAACACTTTGATGCACATTAATTTGAAAGTTCCTTTTCCCCATTGCAGTGCTCCCAACTTCCATCTACCAGAAAAGCGTCCGGAGCCAATCATAATGGTTGGGCCAGGCACGGGCATTGCTCCATTCCGCAGCTTCTGGCAACAGCGGCAAATAGACATGCGCATGGCAAAGGATGTCGGGAGAAACTCTTTCGGAGATATGACGTTAGTATTTGGCTGCAGAAAGTCCACCTTGGATGATCTTTACCAAGTTGAAACGGCAGAGGCTAGATCAGAGGGTGCTCTGAGTGAGGTATTGACTGCATTGTCCAGGGAGCAAGGAAAACCCAAGGTACGCTACATACTATTACATTATCAGAACCATATCTAATAATGAACGTAGCGGGCTCAACTCATCCATCCGTTCAAAAGCCCAGTTAAATTCTGCAAGGTACTCCTCCCCATTCCTGAGTGTTGCTGTACATTGGAACTATGTTCTTGTGTCTTGTTTTCCACTAACTTATAATCTATCAAGGTTCAACAATATGAATTGATTTTTTCCCTGTTTTTTCCCAACTCGTTTCAATGTAGCCCTCGCCTTAGAGTTGCCGACTGGCCTTGTGCCACCAACACCCTGTATCTAAAAATGTGGCTCTATTCTTTGACTTAAATGCAGCGCGGACCTAAATGTAGCCCAGATCGTACTCATGTTTCCCGTCTTAGGCCCAAACTATATCGATACAAAACAGGGGCTGTATTTAGGTTTGGGCTAACCTTAGGTACATAAAAGGGGCAAGACTTACATTAGATACAAAGGTACATTGTGTAGCTCCGGGGTAAATCTAGGGGCAGGACGGACGACACCCATAAAATTGAAAAACATCATGATTTATATTTTAAAATGATTTGGCTTTTATTTGTTTTGTCATCATTCAGAAATACGTCCAACATATTTTGAAGGAGCGGGGTAAACACATGTTCAAATGTATCAACGAAAAAGGTGGCCATTTCTATGTCTGTGGTGACGTCTCCATGGCAGCAGATGTGTGTAATACCCTGGAGATGATCGTCTCTGAACAAGGAAAAATGAGCATAGAAGAAGCAAAGAACTACGTCATCTCACTGAGGGTAGGTCAAAGAAAAACCTTGTTCCAAACCACGGCCACAATTTCGCGAAACTGTGAAGAAAACCTTTCTAAACAAATCTATGTGCTGAGCACAGAAAATAGCCGGGCATGAGCAGTCGCAAGAATGTAAAAAGGACGACATTTTTGGCATGAAAACTATTTTGCTAGGCAATATTTTCTTGCACTTTACTTTTCCCCCAAATTGGGGCCTTGTTTCATAATCCTGTATAATGAGACTTTTTTCCATACGGACCTGCCCTTTACACGGTTTCTGTGTCACAACAGACATGAGTGACGAAACAATGCAAATGGTAAACTCAGCAAGAATTCAATTGTCTTTTCATTCTGCAAAAATCTTAAGACATCCATGGAGACAATTTAATAATATTAATGGAACACAATAATGTCAGAGGTTTATCAGTTTGAGCACCGTCAAGGCTTAATGGGGCATATTGCCTTCGTCTTGAGCGCTTTGTGCTGTGAAGATTTTGTTGTGAAATGAATATGGTTGGAAAGATACTTCAATATCCATGCTCTTTGACCACAGGATCAGAACCGCTACCACGAGGATATCTTCGGGGTGACCCTCCGGACTGAAGAGGTAAAGAACAAAGTACGTAGTGCTATGAGAAGGGCACAGGTGTACATCACCGGGGCAGACAGCAGATTGACTCCTGCCATCAAGACGGACAACGAGGTGATCGGTAGCAGAGGCACCATCCACACGAAGTCTGTCGAGGATATACGGAACAATAAGACGGTGGGTTTAAAAAAAACTCAATGACGCTTATGATTTTTTGTATTTTTAGTTCTCAATGAAAAAACTCATTGAACTGCAAATGTCAGGCAAAGTAAGTAGTAACTATAAATAGTAAACTTGCGGGTACAGCCTTGTGTAAAATCTCTTTTGGGAGGAGTGTTGGTTCTGAATAGTTACTACTTATTATCCACACAATGTAACGCTTCAAACATCACTTGGTGGGCTAAGTGTTAAATGAACAGCCGTCGATTTCACCAAACTCTTCCTAACTTAGGATTGATCTTAGGACTTAGGACGAGTCCCAGCCTTGCACTGTAACATGTAAACCTTAAGATTAATCCTAAGTTAGGACTAGTTACTCGTCCTAACTCGAGATAGGATTAATCCTAGCGTTTCGTGAAATCGGCTGCAGTTACTTTTGTCTTCATTGACACAACAATGAATGCAGGGAATAATAGTCCAAGAATAATAACATTGCAGGGGACTTTTCTCTCCAAGGCAGTTTTTCTTTCTTATTATGCGCTCAATGGCGGAACCGAGGACGGGTTGCTTTCTTCCTTTGGATCTGCCGCTCCCTTAATGAGCTGAAAATTAGTAAAATTAATTGTGTATTTTTAGACTCGACGAGTCCCTAGAGTTAAGGTCATTTGCTATAATGACATTATTAGTTGTGCACTTTGTTTATAAATGTTTTAGTTTATTTTGTAACAATGTTATTTCTTATTGTCTCAGGACTTGGATCTTGTTTATCGACGTCCCTCCCCTAAGTTGATTCTCCTGAAGCCCCCTCTGATGGTAGTTGATGGTTGATTTTGGTTGATTTCACTAGTTGACTGATAGCTCGTCTTTTCACCTTGCTTTTCTTAACTGCATTCCTTTCATCTTTCAACTCATTGCAGCTTAGCTCTAGAACCTCATGATCAACTAGTTGACATGTTGATAGTTGACTCACAAAATATATAATATTCTGCGTGTTTCACCTCAGTTAAGTTTTCTTATTCACATTTTCTCTTTTCTGCAGTGGACATGACCTCAACTTTTATTCTAACTCACACTTTAGTTGTTAAATCGTTTATGTCATTGTGTTCTCCACCTCTGTGGATTATTTGCCTTTCCACATGTTCACTATGGTCAGATTCACTTTCTTTTTAAAGCAGACACTTTCAACTAACGCACTTATCTCCGTAGTTTGTTACGTGTCGATTCGTTATACTGTTCGTTTGTTGTTCTTCAACCACTGTTCAATAGATTTAAAGGAAAGGAAAATGTCCGCTAAATTGGCATGTTCAAAACCTTTCTTCTCCACACACTATTTCTTTGCGTCTGCATCACTACAGCTTTACAGAACTAAATGGTGTTAAAATGATGCGTTCACCGATAGGCCTCATTTCGTCACTCCACATAGTTTCATTAAAAAAATATTCCATCAACTGAAAGCTTTACCGGTTTTGGGGGGTTTTTTTTGCACATAACACCATGGTCTTTGCTCTCTATTCCACTGACATATGTTGATGGGTTATTTTACTTTATACCATGTTTGTTTTGTTTCAACTGTAGTTGATTCTAACATCGAAATGTTTGTTTAAACAAACGTTAACATCATTGTGGTGCCCCATATTGACATAATGTGTTGATGCAAAGCTTTTTCACAATAATTCAAAAGTCACCCTTTTAGTTACATGCGTCCACGTGTTAGTTTATAATACGATCCACCTGTCACTTGTTGATGCATGTGTTGATACGAGTAGTTGATTCTCTTTCCATGGTAGGATGCTGATCTTAACCGTCCACCGTCTCCTACCTCTGAGTTGATGCAGACGAAACAGCCGCGCATGAGCAGACGCTCCATCACGGCCACTGTGCTGATGAGCGAAGATGAGCTCAGGGAACTCAATAGGACGTTTGAAGAGAAGTCTCAGTCCAATGGGTGCGTATAGTGCTTTAAGTTACAGCTTTAATTGCTTCTGTTCGCTCAGTCACTTTCGGTCGTTCAAAGTTGGCAACATTATTATAGGGTCGTCATGACCCCACTGCAAGTCACAAACATGCAAACAAAGTAGAACTTAACTTGCTTTCTGTGTGTGTCAGTATCAATGCGCACTAAAGTATTGTTAGCAGTACCACCCCCAAACATTCAAGGGACACGTTGCCTTGGATTGGGCGATTTAAGCTACGAAAAGTGTTTGTTATGAAATGAATTGAAATGAATATGGTTGGAAAGGTGTTTTAAAAGTAGAATTTAATTTTTAGTATTTATTTAACATGTGCATTTCCTCCTTTCATTCTGCTTAAGAGAAATAAAGTTTTTTTGTACATTTTAAAGGCATGCACTGTCTCTGGACACCCCTTCCCCGTACCTTTTGTCAATATTGGGTATCGTGTAACATTTTACACCATTGTATCAGTTACTTATGGTTACACCCTTTTACTATCAATATAAGATTAATGATAAGAATGGTATTCTACTGCTACTTCTGGTACCAACCTGCTCCGAATTAAAATAATTTTTGACATTAGTCACGTGATTTAACAAGGGTCACATTTACAAATTTAAAAGAAATACCGTTAAATTTTCAGTACAATAGTTGAAAATCATCAATCTTAATTATTTGTTTAAATTATTTTTCTTTTAGCAAAGTCAACGGACACCCGGAAAAGTGATAGCCATATAACTTCACGTGTGAAATAACTTGATGCACAGTTCAGTAACTTCACCTATGGTGTATCAGCCGAGATTGGCCATCTTGTCTTGTTTCTGGAACACGTGGTATAGTTTTGTCTTCGACTTCAAAACGCACCACGATTTTAAAATCCAACATGGCCGGCTGCCGAGGACGAGGGTCAGTGTAAGTAGAATTGAGCGACCGTAAGTTGTGGTAAAAGTTGACACTGGTTGGACTTGGGCCACACATTTAGAACTTAAGATAACTGGTATAATGAACGCATCAGGATACGGTGACTGCCGTCGGATGAGCAGTTTGCGTAAACAGCCAACTTAAAAAACCTTTGTCATTTTACAGTGTTTGTTAAAACACTAGACGCAGGCCTATACCTGATCATTAAAATGTAGATTATATTTCAATTTGCTCGCTAATTGATAAGATTTTAAGACAGTAGTCTTCATAGAACAGTAGCATGTATAATATTATTGTTGTCAAAGGTAATGTTTTCAATTTTATAAATAAAATTACTTTTTTTGTACAAAGAACTATTATTATATGATTGTTTGCTAAAGCTTTCCATCCGTAAACATTCCCTGAGAGCAAGCAAATTGTATGTATTACCTAAAAGATTTTCGATCGACCACTTTTAATGGCGTTGTAAATGTTGTTGAATGTTGTCTTTATTGTGGTAGATTCATATTGTTGAATGTCACAATTTGAGGGGAATAACATAAAGCTGCCGGCAGTTTCTATTGGATGACGTCATTCATGACGTAAAAGATTTAAATGCAAGGATATCGGACCAGTGTATATTGATAGAGCAGTAAGTGCAGCCTAATGTGCGTTAAATAGGCGAGCGGACTTGGGTGAAAAGTATCCAATAGGGATGTGTATTGATGTAAATTTTGGCGGGTAAATATTCGCTTAAGGTTTTGTAAAAAGGCTAAAGATAATGACTATTAATATGTTGCGCATGTGTATTCTCTGGGTTGTTTAAATAATGTGTCTTAGACAAGCATGCTGTTTGTCTTTTGTGTTGTACAAACATACGAATTGTTTCTATGTCCATGATCATTTCTCTTTAAAATATAATACAAGTAATTTTGATCTCTTTTTTATTACGCTTTCAATGTTAACTTACAGTAGGGTGATAATAATACAAAAACGATCAAACCTTTTGATATTTCTTGATGTTTGGTGGACGTGCCTTAGTGGCGTGCCGAGTGAGTTGTTCTTAGGGACGAATGAGTGCAATTTGCTATAAAATAAACGTAAACACGGTAATTTGTTTGTTTGGGGGCAAAACAAAACAAATTAAGCTTTCTATGCAAATAAGCCTCGTTTGTCCTTGGATAGACTACTCTTGCCGAATCCGCCAATCAGGGTCGGTTACTGGTATCATATGGTGCTGTAAATGCCTCTCTGTACCACAACCGCTCCTGCCTGCCAATTTAAAGCGTTCCATCGACCAATCAGATGAGAGCTTTGTTGCGAAAGTGGCTCGCCATGTTTTTTCAGTGAATATATAGACGCAACACAAGACTGTGTGGCACATTTCCAATCCCACTATATTATAACATGCTGACTAAAGCAAACTCGTATAAAGTTTCTTGCATTTTCTCAGCATACAGGCTTCTTTGTTTACTGAGCGATACGAGCTAATGTTTATACATAATTTAAGGCGGGAAGATTCATAAGTTTCTTGCCATCAAATTGGTGAACACGTTTTCAAAATGGTGCCCGATGTTCGTCGACGGGCGGAGCAAAGCGGTGTCGGGCGTGGGTAAAACTTTTTAAAATAAATTACAGAGTAGAAGTCATAGTTAGGTCTACGTACAAATATAAACAAGTATTTGGTTTTAAATTATTGGTATACAAGCTTACGAATTAATTATTTAAATTGTTGAACATTTTAAGATTCACAATTCGTTTTAAGAATTTTGTACATACATGCATGAAAATGGTTGTTTGTATATTATGATTTTAAAATAATATATTACATTTTAACAATTTTGTTCATAAAATATTTATCAGAAAATTAGATATTCTATTCGCTATAGAGTAGCAATATTAGTAATAATGATATATTGTCGATGTTGATGTTTAAAGTCATTCTTCATTTTTTGAATTGTTGGTAGGTTTTAGCGATTACACATAGTGAATTTGAATCTCATCTGGACGGTATGTTTCTTTGTGCTTCGTTTTTACAATAATAGTTGGGCAGGTATAAATAGTGGCGATGTGTTGTTATTTACACAGAGGCTAGCAGGACATGTAAATAATTCTTTAGATTTCGGGCCAGACGATTGGCTGTTCCACTCAGTCAACATACGGTAGTTCAAAACAAACATGCTTGCACTATAACAAAAATTATGCCTGGCTTTTAAAGCTGTGAATGGATGGGTTCGTGGTACTTCACCAAATCCATCAAAAAATACCAGCTATAGCAAGAATGTCAAGAGATTATGAAGGATTTGGGTTAGTTATAGGGTATCAAAGGTGCGCCTCGAGTCTGGATACGCCGCTGCATACATGAATTCTGTAGATCCTAACCCCCCCCCCCCCCTTTGATCGAAGTTTACTATTCATTCAAGTAAACACATTTTATAAAAACCACTGAAAAGTTTGCTAATAAAATCCATACAAGACAAGACAGTAGGTTGAGGATTTCAACCCGTAACTCAGCAGGAATTAAACGTGGCAACCCGTGCCAAAATCAGATACTTCTCAGAAAACATAGTGGGATGACATTAAAAGTGAAGACAACCGAAACTGAGCCGTGATATCGATGTGGTGTGATGGCTTGCACGCTCTTTTTGTTGGAAAAACCCTTACCTTATAGGCTCTATAATGTAGGTAATCATTTGAAAGAGCAAATAAACTCAGTTATGTTGTACCACAAGGAGAGCCTGGTTTTGGCATAGGGTGCCACAACTGGACAAACTGTTTTTGATCATGTAAGTCTAGAAACTGAGGAATTGTAATTAAAAGAAATTCGGCTCATCTTATGGAAAAGGAGGGTCATCCGATTGCTCCATGAAACAACCTTTTCCGTAGTTATGAAAGGATTTTTCTTGAATATATTCCTTTTAAAATCAACCAACATATCAATGATCAGATGTAGCTCCTTTTTTTTCGATGTAACTACTAAGACATATGATGAAAAGATTCATGCAGCGATTCACAATTTGTTGTGTTCCTCAAATATTCTTTAGCCAGAACTCCATGTATGGCTAACTCCTTCTCTTGGTTCAAGATCAAATGAACTTAATACAAAACGAGTTATGGTGGACATAAAATTATAGTGTACGAAGGCAACAGATCCACACGATCAAGAATGTTGTTATTTATCTTTTATTAATAGTATTATTCAAATAATTGTTAATGTGGCATGTAATATAGTAACAAATGTTCTTTATATGATATTTAATGAAGTGATTTCGAAATACTTTTACTTTTTTTATAGATATTTTGTTGGTTCTTATTTTATGATGAACATTTTTATCTTAATAATAGTGTACAAAACCTGTGCGAGTAGAATTCCACTTTTATCCCTCATAGCTGAATGTTTTAGAGGTAAAAGTAAGATTCGCCAGCTTGTGGAGACGCTAACCATGGGCAGACATTTTGTGCTTAAAATACAATGAAACCAGACTGGGCAAAACTGGAAATAGTATGGCCCCTCGTTTTGTAGAGAATGTCTGCATGTATACCCTTACATGACTACAGGTATCACACACACATAAATGGTTGCATCGTGGTAAGAGTCGCTTTTGATAATGTTAATTTATAATTCTCATGCCTTTGTGACAAGAAAACTAATTAGTTCGACTCGGCACATTGGTCAGTGTATAAAATTAGCCCGCATTAGCCTTCTGCGCATGACCGGGTGTACTACGTGTCTTGGCAATATGAGTGTTTTGACAGTTCTGAATGGATGTTTCATAAAGTTGTCGGTCTGAAGTAGAATAGTGATAATAGCACAACTGTGTACTTCTTGTTTGTTTTGCTTTTGAATTTTCTTTGGTATTTTCCCATAATTTTTCTGCAGTTCCAAAATCAAGTTGTATTAAAATTTACAGAGTTATATTAGGCTCACGTAGGCCTACCAATAAAAAAAAATGCTTGACCGAAAACTTTAACTTTTAAGTAAAAATAATACATTTGCGAATTCAATTTCAGTCTTGGGAAAATTCAAATACAATTTCAGAACAAAATTGTTATTTGGTATGGCGCGATTCTGCTTGTATTATCAATTACAATCACACTAGGTTGGTCCATTTACGACAGTAGGCCAACTACTCAGTGGTCATTTGAAAATACATTATTCTTACAAAATTTATGTTTAATTGGTTGAAGATTGTTAATGCTTTTATTTTTTATCTTTGAATCCCGTTTATTCCATAATATTATGGCTTTCTTTGCCTTTAAATAAATATATTTTATTGTGTACAATCATTATCCAACTTTTCTTGATAATATTTATATAGTATAATGTTGTTAATACCAATTTACTGTTATAATTAATTAAATTTATCGGTGTTGTGTTGTAAAAGTGACTTAATGTTATTGCACTAGGGTTATTTGCTTAACCGTTAAATAATTTAACAGAAAATGGATGATAATTTCTTGTTCAGATCAATAAATTTATTCGTCATCTTTAAATCTCATGGTTGACTCTGCATTCGAGTATTTTGTAGCCCCTCGTCCAAAACGTACCAATAAAGAACTGAAGAAGATGCGATACAGTCAAACCTTCTTTACATAGATGTGGGAACAGCCTTTGTCTTTTTTACAAACAGCCTTTCAAACAAATCCATAATTACATTGTGCTTATTTGCACAAAGTATAAAAATACGTGTAGTTCCCGAAATGTTTTATTCGAAGTACAAGGAAGGGGTTCATCAGTATAGCCAGAGAATGGCTTGGCTCTGTACTTCAACCAGCTTCATAAAAACTGGCAGTAAATCGATTGGGAAAAGGCACATTTTCGGGGGTGTTTTTTTTTAAGGGTAATTAGCCAAAATTCCAAACCGCTGATCTGTCAAAAATTGAAAAAAACTCTCAAAGTTTAGTTGTCTACAAATATGTTTGATTGGTTTTCAAGAGACTGAGAGACTTTTTTTTCTTCAGTATTTTTGAATATTTAGCATTTAGCATTTGTTCGTATGGGAGTTTATTAATTAGTGTGGTGCACCCCCCTCGCTGGGTGCACCATACTTTTTTTATTCCATAACGTTTTGGGATCGTGCAATTAATAGAATGTGTAATTATAAGAATCTATCACAACCTGGGGGTTCTGTGTTTCAACTTTTGGGGAGACTTCATAAATTTAGGCGTTTATTAAGTTGGCCCTATTTTACTTGGCAAGTGGAGAAGAGCTTCACAAAAACTGGCAGCAAGTCGGTTTGGGAAAAAGTTCATTTTCGGGGGTGTTTTTTTCTGGGGTCGCTAGCAAAAATTCCAAACGGCTAACCTGCCAAAAATTGAAAAGAATTCTGAAGTTTAGTTGTCCGAAAGTATGTCTGATCGGTTTTCAAGAGGCTGAGAGACTTACATGATTTTTTGAGTATGTTTTAATATTTATCATTTAGCATTGGTTCCTGTAGGAGTTTATAGTGTGGTGCATGCGCCCCGCTGCCTTTTTTAACTTTGCGAATAATAAAAGCGCGCCCTCAAGAGCCCTTGTAATTTTTCCATGGCGACAACAAGCGAAGGTCTACTTCTGCAAAGTCTGCTGTAATTCTAACCATTTTCTCCGAGTTTTTAGACATGGAACTTATGCATAGATAAAACCAAATGGTAATTTAAATAAAGCATTGTAAATTGAGTTATAAAGGAAGTCATAATGCCGGGAGAAGTGCCCAAAATACCCCAAGTAAGTAAAATTGTTAGGCCTTATTTATAATTTAAAAGCCCCTTACACGGGATTCTGGAAATGGAATGGCCTTTGGCTTGGTAGCGTTAAAATTATATATTTTTTTATATGGCCTACTTCAATTTATTTGTAGGTATAAATTCCAAACTGCCATTTTTCATTCACTGTCGCCTAAAACATAGATGTTATTAATTTGTTGTTGTTATTTTGTCGTTGTTTAGGGTTTTTTAATATTTTATTTGGGGGCAATGCCATGGGGGGGGGTAATAAATAGTTTAAGTAAATTAGTTTGTTTGTTAAAAAAGTGAATGAAAATTTGGTGTTTGAATATTGCAATATTTCCATACTTTTGTCCAAATATACACACATTCACACACAAACACATGCTTACAATACAAGGACACTACATGTATCTCTAGTTAGTTAGTTGCGATAATCATCACATCCCTACATTACAATGTACATCCATCTCTTGACAGTCGCCGTCAGGAGGATGAAGGGTTATGATTATCGCAACTAAAATAATTTATCTCAAGCTCTAGTCAGAACTTGCAGTCATCCTTGTTGTTCACATCCTGACTGAATGTTAAATTTAGAGCACGTAACACTAACACTACAGTAACAAGTTTTAGGAAAAAGCAGACCTTCTTTCTAATGCTTCAGTCTCGTGGGATGGTTTTTAATGTGGCAAATGTAAATAGACAGTCCAGGTCATTTGAAGGCTGACGTCGAGACAAGCATAACTTTTGTTTTCTGATTTCCCTACAGCCCAGGGACCATAAAGCCCAAGTGTGTATCTGGTAAGTTTCCTTAAGTCCGCATGCTAAGTGCAGTGTTTTCCCGGCACATTCTGGCATAACGGAAATACCCCCAAAAAATCATTTTGTTATTTTCAAGTTTTTTTTCCTTGATGTATCTGAAATTCTCAATAAACACTTTCACAGTAAAATGCACCAAGGGGCATATTTGTTTATTTTGAACATTGCCGTCTGCGAGGCAGCGTTGAAACTTTCATGCACCTTCCAGACGTGAAGTGTATAAAAGAAACAACTCTGCCCCTGGAACACATCTTACCTTGAAATCATTTATTTTCATGTGCATTGAAATCATCCCGCATTTTTTTAGGTGAGCTCTGTATTCTTGTCAGTTTTTAGGCTTCGTAATTTTGCTTCAATCAGTAATTTCAATTTTTACCACCGCGTTCATTTCATTAGCCAGAGTAAGACTGATGCTTATTATAAAAACTATTACTGAGCAATGAGGGGGATTAATGTTGTAGAAATCCTTTCAAAACAGATCTCAAAATTTTGGGAAATTGTGTTTAAAACCCTTACATGTACCATAGAAATCTTCTTTTCTTCTTCTTTGTGAATATTGCAACATTTTAGTTATTGATAATTTTTCAAGGACTGTTTTGCACTTGGATAGATAAATACATTGTAGATAGATTAAGATAGAATGTTTTAATTTAAAAATAGTCATTGCAGCACAAAGGCTGAACTACAAAAATGTACATTTTTAAAACTGATTAAAACTGCAGGCTCTAGGAGTAACGCACGTGCACAAACAGATTGAAAGAAAGCAAACAAACAATGAATTGTGGCGTACTGTGTGGATTGCAAGAAAAGAAAGGTTGAACTTTAAATCTGTCATGCAATTCAGATCTGACTGTATAACTTGGTACGTTACAGGGCGGACATAGATGTCACTCAAGCTGAGATTCTCATGAGCGCCAACTCCACAGAAGCTGTTCGCAGGTCAGTCAAATTTAGAGAACTATATTGACGAGAGCACTAACTTTTGATTCCACATGCACATAATTTTGATGCCATCATGTTTGACTACGGAACAATTCTGTTTCTCATAGAATTGTCATTCATAACAAAATTGACGCACTATGCAGAGTTAACACTACCTGCATAAAAGTCAGCACAAACTGCAATATATGCATTCAGCTTATGATTCTATTGCACGGAAAAGAATCAACAGTAAATACAGTGGTAATATGCAAGATAGCCGTACAAAAGCTGTATAAAATTTCAAGCTTTTACATCTATGGTATGTAGCCCCAATATGCCTGGAATTACACGGAGGTCACTTTGCCATGGCATCTGTTGTCCTCAACTTGGCCTCAGAACTTAAGATTTAATAAAAAATTAAAAAGGCCTTGCCCTGTCAGAGATGAAATTCCAGGCCTGTATGTTTAGTGAAATATTTGGCCAAATAATTTCGGGGTGAACAAAGACACATTGAGCAGGATTTTTAACCTTCGACCTCCAAATTAACATACCGGCGCTCTACCAACTGAGCTATCTAGCCCTATTTTGGCGGTCTTCCTATTTGTTCAATATCTTTGTTTAGAGGCGCCATTCAACCTGCAGCATGATTTGGCAGAATAAACAATATTAAAGAAGAAGAAGAAAAGTGCAAAACCTGACAATTAGTGGTACATTCTGTCGCTGTTTTGTTCTTATTTGATCTGCAGCATTCTAGCAGATCAGTTCAAGCTGGAAGATCATGATGAGACGTCCTCCTCATCCATTCTGTTGGATCTGTACTACTACACAGTGCAGTTTGCTCTGGACAATGGCTTCAATAAGGAGCAGCTTAGTGCCTTCTTCTCTATCCTCAAGAAGACGCATGAAGTATGCAATGGTGAGTCGTTTCTACTAAATAAGGGCTGTACAAATCCAGGGTTGTGATTTGATCCACCAATTCTAGCAATCAGCATTGATACATCCTTACCCAACCCGCTTCAATCTCACATAATAATAATAATAATAGTGGCTTCTTATATAGCGCTCATATCCGTCACTCAGTGACGCTCAAGGCGCTTCAAGTATTTTCCTGCAAGATATTTTGGGGCTACATTTGAAGTATGAGACCTACTCCTTTACATAGCACCGTGTAATGGTTTACAAGGTGCTATGGCGCAATATACTGCCAATCAAACCAGGAACACCAGGGCAGACCCCTTCTCTTTTCGATAAGTGCACTGGGTTCTTTTACGTGCTTTACACAACACACGGGACCAACGGCTTTACGTCCCATCCGAAGGACAAAGCAATCGAGGTTAAGTGTCTTGCTTAAGGACACAAGTGTCACGACCGGGACTCGAACCCACACTCTGCTGAGTCGGAAACACCAGAGCTTGAGTCCGGTGCTCTAACCCACTCGGCTACGACACGGCACAAACTCATGTCATGGTCACACAACTGGATTGCGATGTCCGTTTCTTGTATTGGCCCGATTCATCAGACGTCATAACACAATAAACCTTGCTCGCACCATTTTGAGTCAGATTCCTTGTGCATTAGCTGTGCTTTTTAGGTGATGCATGTGCAGTTAGACGCTCACCATCTTTCCATGCACTTTGACTACCAAAATGGCAGACCATATAGGCAGACAGTAGCCGTGTGTTAATACCGCTGCATCAAGACTAGCCAGTGTGCCTTGCATGTGGCCTAATTCCTCCAATATCCTCTTCTCCTATGTAACTCCACGCCAAATTGTTTGGACTTAAAACAGACTGGAATTCCTAACCGTTGTGTGGGCCTACTGGCCCAAGTCTGGAATCCTTTTTTTTTTGGCAATTGGACATAGAAGGATTTAGAACTGTAAAGGTAAAAAGGGTCAATTTAATAATCCCTGCCAATACACAGTGTAAACACTGGGTCGATTTATTTGTCATGGGACACTGCTGGAGTTAAACAAACATACTCCATATACCTTTGTTATATATTTATGGTGTTTTGGGGTTGTATTTTGCAGAAACCCCATTTGGTAACCTGGAGCAGACATATAGCTACTTCAAGGAGATGGTGTTGTGCCATGCAGTCAAGGTAGTCATCAACCAAAACATTAAAACTCTGTTTATGAAATGTCTACAAATACATACATGATAACGTGATCAAACAGTCCTTTGTCTTGCAACGTTGAAGAAAAATAATGCATTCAAACACATTTTTTTCAAAAGATTGCAAAAGCTCCCTAGACTTCAACTGTTACATATAATAATAATAATAATAAAAAGTATTTATATAGCGCCAAAATCCGCCTAAAAAGAAGCTCAAGGCGCTTTACAGATAATAAGAAGTTAAGCAAAAAGCCAATAGAACACACCGAAAAATAAAGGATGAAGCAATTATAGTTTAGTGTCTTGAGGACACCGGTGCCATGACCGAGACCCAAACAAAGACTCTGAGATTGCCAGAGTTTCAGTCTGGTGCCCCCTCTGGCACAACACTGGAACACTCCATTATAATAGTAATGGTCTAAAAGATACCCTGTCTACAATTGCCAGTATAAACTTTCTGCCAAGTATTAGCCAGTTCTCGTTAATCTGATAATCAACAAACAACCACCATGTCTTTAACAACAGCTGGGTTTTGTTTTACCTTCAGCGTCCGCCGTGGAGTATCAACCTATTCAGCCCAGACCAGGTCAAACTCATCACAGAGTACATCCTGAATACTTACTTCCGACACTATAAACTCTACAAGTATGTCTTCACACCCATGGTCAGATTGGACCTGTCCATTTCCTACTCGGGGATGCCAGAGACTCCTGTTCCGTCCGAGGGTAAGATAAATACCAACGCTAGGTAGATAGTTTCGTGCACAGTTGTGCCATCTGTGCAGGTGAATGATTGATCAACTCGCTGTCAAAAGTGTATGGAATGTAGGAGGGTCAGTGTAATTATTACAAAACTTTTCTGAAAATTTAAACACCTCTTTAGAGATTGGTTTCACAGAAATTTGTTAAAAACTGGATGATACTATTCCAAGTTTTTCATGGAGCCAAACTTGTTTTGAGTTTCCATTGAGTTATTAAGACAAACTTTTTAAAATTCAACGAAGTGGATGCAATGAACTTTCTTAGCTGAAAGTAGATGAGTGGATTGTAATGGCCTAGCAATGTACATACTACAACTGCATCTGATCCAGCTTTTGGGGCTGTTTCAATATTGCAGCTGGTGATGTGAATGGTGAGCAATCAGTGGAGGGAGACCAGTCAGAAGAACAGCTAAGCAAGGAGGAAGACCAACAAATAGAAGAGCCACCTAAAGGTACAACAATTCAATTTGAAAATAATTTAGCTAGTAAAGTATTATAAGCAATTCAGATTTAAAATTTTTTAGTTTAAGTCTAAAGATTGTAAACGGTAAAATAATGATAGTAAAATATAGTTGTCAGTGCAAAGCCATTGTTTCTTAATTTTGTTTAGTAACGAGAGACACTCCATGGAAAAATATTGTATCTCAGCACCAAAAGGTTTTGTGTACATTAACGAGAAGACATTTTGGCACTTTCAAACTGGTATGTAATGTAGGTATTTAGCACTAAGATACATTGTTTTTGCACTGACATTTAAGAACCATGTAGTAACAAGAAATGTTTGTCATGTATCCTTACAGAAGAGACTCCGGCTCAAAAGGAGTTGCGCAAGCTGATAACATCCCAGTTGAATGATGAAATTTCAAGACTGAGGACTTCGCTGGGCGAGCAGATCCAACTAAACGACGAGGTGCTTCAGAAGAAGTTGGCGGGTGTAGACGGTGGAGGCACCAAGAGCGGCAAAAACTCAGGCAAGGGAAAGAAAAAATGATTTGTTCACAATGTCACGTTTGGTCGGTCTTTATTGGGGGGGGATATTTTGATTCCGTCAAAACTAGGATGAGCATCAAGTCTGAATCCATTCAATAAACTGTGCAAGTCGTGCACGTGTTCAAATGTTGTGACCTGGTAAAGTGCACAGTTTTGTTTCCTTCACACATTAAAGCAATGTGGGATCTTAGGGTGGTGCAAATACATGACAGACATGCACAGTGAGTCAGCACGATATAGCAATTCATCTATCAAACTGACGGACTCTGATGCAAATGGCATGCACCGCCTCGTTTGTGCAATGCATAAACCAAGTTCAACAGTGATGAGAGGGCAGGTCTATGTTGTATATTATTCATTTAAACATCACAGTTTTTCGCTGCAATTTGCACAATTGTATGAACATACTCTTTGTATATTTACATAAACCACACTAAAATATTTAGTATAACCACTTCAGAAAAGTTTTCTTGGTTCTGTTAACATTAAATCATTACCCTTAGAGATCCTACTGGCTTGCACCAAAAATGCCTGTAATGGCTGCGAACGGCCACTAGATTTGACCTATCGGTAGTTACATCCCACAATATCTAAGTAAATGTAATGAAAAGCCATTTTCTGATGTTCCCATGTTAACGTATTATCAAAACTTTTGCTTCAAATCCAAGTTTCTGTTTTGTAAAATCTTTCCAGACATTTATTCTGGAAAATTCGAAAACACAAAACAATATTAGCCATGTCTGGGTGTATGGAGATGATCATACAGAAATGAATGTCTCTAAAGTATTAAATAACACCAATCACATGAAAGTTTTCAAGATTATATTATTTTTATGTACCGAACACAGATCCTTGTCATTTGATTGGTTGAAAATCCGTCACATTTCATCCATTATTTTGCAATGTATTTACCGCCATGACGCTCCAACATTTAACGCTTGACAGACACTTGTCCAATATGGATAATTATTGGACACTTCTGCCCTCTCTGTGTTGTTACCAAAAATAATCTAGTACCGCCACTTTGTCCAATTAAACGAGGTAAGGTCACGTCATGGTGGACAAGGTTGGTGTCTACATGGAACCATTCACATTGTTCAGAAGTTGTTGTTTTGGGGTGTTTTTCAGAGTGGGGTGAAGGAGTTTCCTTGTTATTTGTGTTTATAGAGACAAAATGTATAAGATAAGGATCTATGTGCAAGTTGTATTAAAAATGACTAAATGCGTATTGTTTTTGCATTGTCGCAGAATATAATCCCTCAGTGAAATCTGGCTTTTTCCATTTTACAAGGCAAAGAATACTCCCAATTTCACCTCTTGATTATAGTTTGCATCAATGCACTCTTATGCATCCAATATTTGTATGTTTAATGTGTTATTAATGTTTTTATAAGATAATTACAGACTCCTTGAAACAGAATTATTTCAAAATCAGCACTTGTAAATAAAACAAATTTAAACTACTGTATTCTAATGCACAAGATTTTGTTCTTTTATTTTTATTCTCAACAACAAATGTTAAAAGTAAAGACTAACCAATAACTCTGATGTACCCCCAACACAACGAATTCAAAAGATATCACTAATGGCTCTGCGTATGGTTGCAAGTATAGCCACGCTTAATGTTAGCGTTACTTAACGGTGGTGTAGCATCTTCCACTGACACCGCTCAAAGTCAACATTAATCCTGTGACATGGAGAATTGTGACACGGGGCTCAGTTTAATAAGGATACTGAAGCAGAAAATGTTGCTTAACAATTTCCTGCTAAGCAAAAGCATGCAAAAAAACAGTCACAGACATGTACCTTATTTTTGGCTGGTAACCTTATTCTTGTGATCAAAATTGTTATGTGATTAGCTACTTTTTGTGCTTAAGGAGCACCATGAAACTGGGCCCTTCCTTACCAGCTGACATTTTTTGTTGCAAACTCTCTTTTTTTCATAAAAATATAAAAACAATATTTAAGAGTTCCTTCATTTCTAGAGAGTCGGAGACCTCCTTCCTGAGTTGCAATTTCCAGAAAAAAAAATAACAACAGCGACTCAAACTTTTCAGCTTTGATTATCATTTGTTCTTGATCGTTTTCGTGGATTAAAGGAACTTTCTTCTGTGGTTTCCTGGCATTGTTCATGCGTTTCTATTGTTGAAGTGGATCCATGTTCTTCCTTTAATCTTGGAATGCTTCTCAGACCATCCATCTATGAAAAACAAAACATAAAAACCCTGAACGAAGTTTGTAAAGATTTTTGACAGCATTTGTAACTTTATTCAAAACACTGATGATGGAATGGCAAATGTGGAAGTGCAAGTTGTAGTCGATTTACAATGAGTAAAATGGTTTCTGGAGGAATTCGGACCTATAAGTTATAAAAAAATGCCAAGTTAATACATAAGAATTTCCATTTACCGTGATCTGATAAGGCACTGTCATCTCTTGCTTATTGGGCGACTTGTAGAGATTGGCATACCTTAACCAAAAGGAAGAGATAGTCAGAAACAAGAGTAAGTAGTTAACACTAATATTATATAATATTCCTTTTTCTTTTTAAACACAAGACCTCTTTGCAGATGTCTATCAAGCCCAGATTCCATATGCAACTCGTCTAAAACTTGTTTTCTTTGCTTCTCTCTCCTCGTTTCCCTCTTTCGTAAAAAGTAGGGAAGGTAGTGCATTCTGGTCACCCAGCCAGGTTTCTAGTGGATGATATCCACGCCTGCTCTGTTAAGGACTGTGAAGGGCGTAACCGTGTTTCAGCCCCAGGAGTAGGTGGCAATGTGCCCCTGGTGACAGTTGATTTGGGTCGATAGTTCAAATCAGTTAAGTGTAGCCCTCACCTTGAAGTGATCGTCCGATCTCGTGATGTTGGGCAATATCTCATAAAAAACAAATTATATAAAAAAATAAGTGACATACATGAAACCAAATTAGAATGATTTTTAATTTGTTTTAAATGCTTTGCAGTTTTACCTCTGGTCATCTCTCCAGAAGAGGATTAACCTAATAGTACAGGCGTGACCCCAGCTCTCCCCTAGTGCTGGGATGAGGCGAGAGGGTCCATTGCCAACACGAGTTGTCATCTGATTTGTCAACACAACCTAGTCAAGGGAAAAATATACAAGTACAAGATTGTTTGATATTAAGAAGGAAAAAAATGTTTAACACATAAATTTCAACATATAGCGTAACTTGCAAGCTAGCATTTGGTGCATGGGTTTCTTCTGTTTCTACTTCTGGTATTATGTGGAAATCCCATGGCCTGTGACCATTGCTTATTTTCATTGCCGCAATCGAAATAAGCATGGACTGAATGTGCACAAAATCCATTACAAAACATAACCATAAAACCCAAACACCTAATCTGAGAAAATGTCCACAGGTTGGTTGGATGGCATGCTTATTTAGAAAACTAGAGGTAGGAATTAATCTTCCAAACCCAGTGACGTAACAAACTTTTAAGCTTGTTAACTTTTGTTATATTCCACAAAAGATCTTGTTTTATTTCCCAACAGCTCACAGTGGTCGGCTGGCCAAGTGCTAGTTAAAACACCCGAGGACCAGTCAAATTCCCTCTTTAATGGTTCCAGCCAGCTAGTCCGATGTTGAAAACCATCATATGTACTCATGAAAGAGCTGGGGGCCAATTACACAAGCTGAACAGGCTGGATAGTCACTGAACAAGTTAACGGCAAACCTGTCTTGCCTTGGTAATTTCTAGGAACACTTACAGCCAGTTGGTGGTCTGATGCAACTCTAATTAGACTCTGGGCCAGTCCATTTAGAAGTCTTGTCCTCAAGGAAAAGTCATCAAAATCGTGCCGGAAGTGGAAAGCAATGCTGTCAATCACAACAAGTTTCACCTTTGCAACAAAACAAGGCTTTATTGTTAGTTATTAATCTCCAAAACACAATCTTAAATGGGACATAAAGGCTGGGAACTAGACAGAAGGTATTACCTCTGTTGCCTTGGTCTAGGTATTGGCGTCCCTTCAAAAATTTCCCATAGACTTCAAAATTTCCAAATGAAAGTGAACTTTGCACAATGAAAATGGCCCTGTCCCCTCAAAAACGAAATTCCAAAGTTTCCCATCGACCTCAAGAGTTTTCAAATGGAAGTGCCCAATGCACAATGAAAATGGCCTTGCCCTCTCAAAGATGAAATTTCAGGCCGGGAAAAGTTTATTTTATTTTTTGTTTTTCTCTCAGTGTTGAGAAAAGTACTGTACCTTATTATGTTCCTTGAGAATATCTGGAAGTAGATTGACTAACGCAAGTAGTTCGGTATAGTCATGGCAACGGAAGTAGTGAATACCATCCAGAATCTTCTCCATTGAAAAAGATCTCAGCGCCTCTTCCAGCTCTGGTGCAAATTTATAGTAATAATAATAATTGGTTCTTACATAATTGGTTCTTCCATGGCAAAACAGCCCAACTCGAAAGTTTGGGTTTTTTATATAAGATCATGTCTAGGTAAATTGAGGTTTTTTAAATATTAAACATGTCCTAACTCGGCCTCTTTTTACACTTTCGTCCCATCTTTATGCAAAAACAGCTTATCTGTACTCTCTTTTCTCAAAATGTAATTTTTTGAGTTAGGCTATTTTGCCATGGAAGGGCCGCCTAGTAGCTAGATTAAGGCGCTTTACAACATTATTATCTTTAATAGATGATAAATTGATAATTCCTGTTTATACGGTACACTTAGACCATTCCTCAAACTTCCTCAACTCCCTAGGGAGCATACAACCCCAAGCTGCTTTTGAAAAAAGCGCTAAGGGATTAATCCAACACAGTACTGTCTCAGCCCTCTTAGGTTCCCATTTATACACCTGGGTTAAGAGAAGGGATTATGGTGAAGTGCGTTGCTCAAGAACACAAGTGTCGTGATTTGCAATTTGAACCCACACTCTGATGATTCAACTACCAGAACTTGAGTCCGATGCAGTAGACCGCTCGGCCTCAACAAACCAATTGAAGGTAAAGTTCAAACTATTCATTTGGGGGTTTAGTTGAGGATACAATTGAAGTATGCCTGATGACAATGGGCCCCAATTTCATGGCTGCGCTTACTGTGAAATTCTGCGCTCACGGTCAACAGTGTAAGCACTGAATTTCTGGTCTAGCTTTGCAAGCAAAGAATGCTTAGTAAGGTGAAGTACGCACCCCCACACAAGGACAAATTCCTTGCTAAACTGTGAATTACGCTTACAGTAAGCGTGGACTTTCCTGCTTCCGTAAGCACTGATGTTTTGCTTACAGTATGCAGAGCCATGGAACTGGAACCTGGTGATGATATCAACTACATGTATATAAAATCAACAGCTTGGTTCCTACATGTATACTAAACAGGGCAAATATTTCAGTAATCAATGCAAGAGAAATCATGAAATTTTCTTTCTTTTCAGAAAAATTGCAAGCTACAAATGCCTGATACTTCACAAAGGCAAGGAAGGCAATTGAATCAATGCCTGATAATTATTTCCTTGGTGCCCCTTGATAAGTTCCAGTAGGAATTTACATTTTTTATAGCGCAGTTTATCACAACCGATAGTCATATTTTTTGCAACAGGTATGAAGAGTTACATTTGAATTATGAGACCATTTTACACAGCACCTTTTATTAGGATTTACAAGGTGAATGACAACGCGATAATGGTCAAGTGTCTTGCTCAAGGACCATGACCAGAACTAGAACTCCCACTCGGACAAAACCAGAACTTGAGTCCGGTGTACTAGACGGCTCGGCCACAAAAAACTCCACGTAGGTGCCCTCTACAAAGGAGAAACTGCCTTGTCCTTAAAAAAAAATGAAGTATCAGGCCTTGCTACATGTATACTGCTCCATAGCATATTTGTTGTACCCTTGCTCTGGTCTGCTTGCATCTCCGCAATGCCTCTGCAATGTTCAACCATCGCCACGGCCATGTCTGCTGCCCTCTGTGGGATGAAACTCCCCTCTGTATCAACATATATCGCTTCTCCTCCAACACCTCCGAAACACTGTGGTATCTGTACATCGACTGCAAGCTGGATACTAAATCAACAAACAAGTTAAATATCATCAATTTTCAAGACTAGAACTGGCAGCATCAAAATTATTGAATTATTGAATTGAATAGCCTTTCAAACGTCATTATTAGGTGTTGATTGCACTCCAGACAAATATACAACTGAATGGGGGAGAACAGATTTCAAAGTCCCTCCCCATTTAGTACCAATTAACTCGGAAGTACTCATGCGGAGATAGATTTACAGGCCTGATACTTCAAGAGGGAAATGGAGGCAATTGCCTGCCCCTGATAATTGCCTTGGTGCCCTTTAAACTGCCCCCATGAAAATTACATTTTCCTTTAAATAGAGGTGTCCTTTACCACAGGAAACTGCCTTGCCCTCGTAAGACTAAATACAATAATAATGAGTTCTTATATAGCGCATTTCCCAATAACATCTCAATGCGCTTAACATTAGTGCCCTGGTCATTGGGCCAATAACATTCCTTTAATCTTTCTCAGCTCCCTGGGGAGTATACAGCCCGGGCTGCCGTGGCGCTCCAAAGGCTTTTTCAAACACAATATCAACCTCTACCCTCGCAGGTACCCATTTATACCCCTGGGTGAAGAGAAGCAATTATAGTAAAGTATCTTGCTCAAGGACACAAGTGTCATGACCGGGATTCGAACCCGCACCCCGATGACTTAACCATCGAAACTTGAATTTGATGCTGTAAACCACTCGGCCACATGACACCCCAAAGCATCAAACCTGCATTTATCATTGAATTTGATCCAATGGATTTTACAATTTTATGACTTTCACCATGTCTGTGTCTTTCCCACACCAGGGGCCCCACAAATCTCCGTTATCTTGCTGAGGGGAACGCCCCCTCCCAGCATCTCGTCCAAATCTTCACAGAACGTAACGATGGCTGGGCAGGCCTTCTCATGCCGGAGCATTTCTAAAGCTGTCACTGTCCTCTTATTGCTCTCCGGATGGTGTTGCTGGTACCCCAACATAGTTGTACTGCTGCTGCTGGGGGTACGAGAGTTGGGGGTCGACAATGCAGACGTTGCGCTTCTCACCATCGTCAACACATCCAAGGCTTCTTCTTTAGAAATACCGATTTCTGGATACAAAATTAAATATACCGTTTAATACAAAAATTAATGAAAAGTTAGTTAAACAATCAATACTTTTTTCTTTCGCATATGGGGGAGCATTGCATGGATCTGCTACAGAGAATACATGTACTATTTCTGACAATTTAATTTCAAAAGTTTAAACATTATAAACATATAATATTTCAATTTTTTAACTTGTAAGTTGTTTTGTACACCTACAAAATATGCATAGGTCTATAGTTATTCTGATCAAGGTCCATAAACCAATCCTTTACATTTTGAATGGGAATATTTAGCCCCGCTGCCACTTGTGTTGTGTGGCTTGTTAATTTGAACACACAAACAGCCGGTACATTATCAATCATGTCAGATTCTGCAAGTAAGTGGGTTTAAATTGTATGGGGCTAGGATTGTTAAAATGTTAGTAAAATTATGAACACATCGAATTGCGCCCCAACCAAGTCTTACTCTACTTTAGTACTTAAAATAAATATGCACTGCCTTAAATTAACCACGCTAAAGTATATCGTAACTGGTAAATACAAAAAACCTGCCAAGTTCTACCTCTGCTCAACTCTGTCGGTTTCATTTCGAAAACATCTTCCACAATTCCGAAACCATTGTCCTTTAATTTCGCCCTTATCGATGGAGGAAGAGGAAAGCTTCCCAATTCACGCTGCATCACTGAATTTTAGCTCAAAAATGTATTAAACACACCTATATTTTTAGTTGTCGTCTGCAAAAGTTTGTTTTGAAAATGGCTCAACTCTTTTTAACCTTTGACATTCACTTGGGTTGGGTTTCACATGCGCTGAAGGGGGAGAGTGGTACCAGACAATTTTCGCTGGTTTTCTTTATAATATATCAGGACACCGATTACTCGGTAACCAGTGTTTAAAGCGCCTGACGAAATGTTCGCGAAATTCAAAACGGAGAGGACGTCGAGAGCTGTAGTGTAAACATTTTGAGGTAAATTTCTCTTGATAATCCTTGAGCATTGGACAAGATAATATCAGATTTAGGTCAAGTTTTTAGTACATCAATAGTTTGATAAGTGTTTCACTTGAAGTAGTCCAGATAATTGTGCCAGTTGTTATCTATCGGGTTGCTGTAGTGTTTTTTTTATAATATTGTTAACTTTATTTTAGTTTCAGTCATCGGTCATATGTGATAACTAAGTCATGTGTAACTGTAAGTCTTGAGTGTCACTCTGTCGTTCCCAAATTTCAAATTTCAATGGATATAAAAATTAAAAATACAATTTTCTTAATTTGTGGCTCACATGGATTTTTCTTTAAGGGTATGAATGAAGGGAAATAAAGTCTAAAATAAAATCTGTCTATCACTTTTATCAGTCTATCTGAATTATTTGAATTTTAATAATTGGTGACTTTTTTGTTTGTAAATTAAAATTGTAATTTAATTGACATGATTGAATCACAAAGTCACTCACAAGGGTCAGGGATTATGTTGGCGCAAAACGAGACTTATTAAATTTGCATTTATCACGGTAACATATAAGTTATATTATAACTTATATTATAAAGTTCTAGCTAGTAAAAAACGTGCAATTTTGCTAAACCCGGTGCAGTGGTAGTTTTTTCATGCTACAAAACACTGAACTTTCTCCATCCATGCTGGTTTGTTTCTACTGCAGCAGTAACTTTGACAAACAATAGTATACTCAGATGTCTTGTTAGCTACTTTTAACATATGTAGGGCCCCTCCCAGAGGTATTACAAAAACACATTTAAACCACTCGTGTGCACACCCCCTTTTTATTCTTGTTCTTTTTTAACTGAACATGTACAATTGTAAACATGTATAGATCCAACTTTTTCTTGTCAGTATTCAGTAACAAAGTATAAATTAATGTCTCAAGGAGTAAATGCAACTTTCTGGACACATGGAGCTGGTGAGTTGGCAGACCTTTTTACCACCAAATCATTCTGTCTTTTATGTGAGATTACTGTACTTGGAAGAAGTAACATTGACAGCAGTTTTGTGCCACAACTTACAAGTGCCTTAAGTTCAAGTGGCTTTCTTTTTTCTTTTCTTTTTTTACACAGAACTTGTTTCAAAATAATAAATACACTCTGAAGGGATGCAACACTATTACTAGCTGCTTCAGCATATAGGAAACAAAGAGCGGCATCAATACAGTAATTGCTTAAATTACTGGGTCATGCATTCCAATCGTATCCAAGTCCAAACACAGTGTTAGTGACATACACAAGAGAGAGGAGGTTATTGAAGGATTGATGTCACCTGGGCCCAATTTCATAAAGCCAGTAAGCACAAAAACTTGCTAAGCACAGAAAATCTTGCTTAGCAGACTTAGGTTACCAGCCAACATTCCATAAAGTTGACATTGTTAGCACTGGTACCCCGCTCATTTCTTGCTTAGTAAAGATATTTTCTAAGCAGAATTTTCTGCCTAACAGCTTTATGAAATTAGGCCCTGTAGGCAAGACAGCCTAGAGACATATGAGAGAGTAGGGACTAAGAGTTTCATGTTAAAACTGCCATCACTACATCATGTATGCCTTCAAAGTATTACTAATTCGTGGTTATTTGCAGAAACTGTAGCTTTGCACTTGGAATGAAGTCTTCTGAACTCACCTGAGATAAACATTATTTTTGAGGGAATTCGACTAATTTACAAAATGGGAGATGCTGATAGAGAGCACACTCCCCTCCGGGGTAAGTGCACATGTTGGTCAACAATGTAAAGAGAGAGCTGTGTCTTCTGGGATGTAGTAGAGGTGCAACACCCCCTAGAAAGTTGTTCTCAATTGGCATTTTCAAGCCTTGGTTGGCAAATTAGAAAGTAGAACATGGGCATCCACAGTAATTTTGTCAAAAAGGTTTGTTGTAATTCCAGATTTCCATTTCAAATTCCATTCAAACATATATTTTTAAAAGCCCACTTGGAAACATCCCAAATCCCCTTTCCTTTTTTTGACTGCTGCAATTAAAATGCATACAGTACATGTACTTGTAATCGAGTATTAACACTCCGCACTAAAAATGGGATCACCTTCGATACCTGCACTTAGCTGATACAATTTTTTTCTCCACACTCCAAAAGAAATAAGTAACATACCACAGCTTGAGTCGCGTCAGGGGAGCCTCTCCAAGCCTGGTGTGGAGGACCAGCATCGCTATACGAGTTTGATGAAGAAAGCCCGTCAAGCCGCAGAGGAAGGGCACCCCCGTTTATCCTTGGAGCACCTCAACAAGGCGGCCAAGATTTACAACAGCGAGAAAGTCCAGAAGAGAATTATGAAAATCGAGGTAAACAGATCTTCATTACACTTGGGCTGTCTTGGTTCTAGCTTGCTGTTTCCTTCTGTATCCTTCAGGGGTTTCACTGAACTGTTTTTTTTTTCACTCGCCGGCTGGACTAAAGTGAGCAGCCTGTCTTTGAGCGGTCCGCAAGATTTTTCACAAGTCCACTTGTATTGCACAATTTTTTCAATCAAATTTATAAGTTTCAGTGTTTTGACTTGCTACTCACCTGCCACTATTTTTATTCCCATTTGGCGAGCCAGCATCTCCTAAGGTTGACTTCCACAAAGCTGATTAACAGAAAAATTATAATTACAAATTTTCTGCTTAGCAAAAATAAATAAGATACCAGTCACAGATGGTACAAGTGACATAGGATTTTGGCTGGTCACTCAATTCTGGTAAGAATAATTTTGTTGATGCTTAAATTATTTTGTTGTGCTTCAGCAGCGCAATGAAACTGGGGCAGGGTAGTTGTGTGTACATGTTAAATTGTTTTCATAAGATCGAGGGAAATATCTTATTTATTTCTGCTTTTAAAACAATCAGGAGTATTTGAGAGAGAATGGTTCAGGTTCGGAATCTGAAGATGATTCTGGTATGCATCATGTCGGTAAAGGTTTCTATGTACACAATGCTTTGTATGTGAAGCTGTACTCCTACCAGCGGGAGGCACTTATGTGGTTCTGGAGGCTCCATCGGAAAAACAAAGGAGGAATTCTTGGAGATGATATGGGGTAAGTTAATTAGTGACTTAAGCGTTCAATGACCAGTCATGCGAGAATTTGTAACGGTGGTGCCAATCGGCCGGCAGGGGGTGCCAGCATGGCTTTGTGGTGGAGCCTCAGCAGGGCCCCCTGCTGTAGGAGTAGGACACCCGCTTGCCAGGAAAGCGTCCCCTAATAAGCTTTCTTCTGTTTTAAGTTTGATTACCGCACTTGAAGTGTTAATAAAAGAGTCTACTCAGATGCAAGAAAAAAAGAAACTGTGCGAGAGTTACTCCCTGTGTTGTGTGAACCTAAAGAGGAAAATTCAGCACCACAAAACCCTGCATGATGCGATATTAATGCAAAATGTATAGTTGTGCGTTTAAAAAATGATATATCAATTCTCTTAAGATGTCTGAATTTTAACTGTGTGATGTCAAGTGGGAACTACAGTGTATCTATGGATGTATAATTCCTGACAAACCTTCATTGTTTGTAATAAACTTATCCTACACATGCTCTAAGTTTGTCCTCGAGTGCAGGCACTAATTTTAACTGCGCTTATACAGTCCATAGAATTACATGCGTGGTAGCCTTAGAATGCTGTGGTAAGCAGCACCATGAAGGTAGGCCCATATCTTGATACATCAGGGCTCGAATTTGACACTGGACCCAAGGCCAGTGATTTTAGCACTGGGCCAGTAAACTTAGGACCGTACAAGTCCGGCGTTCTTGTCTTTTTTAAATAATAATACCTCTGTATTATTTTATTAAAACTGATAAACACAAATTTCTTTCAATTCTGTTGAGTATTGAAGTATTACCCATAGGAAAAATTAGAAAAATTTTCTCTTAATGCTTGTTCCAAAAAAACAGCTCAAATGTGAAACTGTGTAGATAGTGTTCTTCTCGATTTGATTTCGGTCTTGTAACAAATTTTCTGGTCCAGTAAGCGTTTTGAGCTACAATCCCTGCAGCCTTGTGGGTTTTTTCCTCAAATTCGAGCCCTGTACATAGAGAATGTGCTCATCAAAACCTTCAACTCTGCCAAACTTGGGTAAGAGGGTTTCATGCTGTGAATTGTGATCTTCTTACAGACTGGGTAAGACGATCCAAATGATTTCTTTTCTGAGCGGGTTGTTTGAGCTGGACCAGGTCAAGACTGTACTCCTTGTTCTGCCTGTAGCTCTCATCATCAACTGGGAAAAGGAGTTTGAGAAATGGTAAGATAATTCCCTCGAGTTTGTGCAAAAAGATTGTGTCTAGGTTTGGTTGTAATCAGGCATGATATTTTTTCTCCTTTAATCTGTTTTCCAAAAAATATTATTAATAAGGCCTGATAAGTCTATTAGAGCCTACACCATGTAAACATGTAGGTAAGCCCTTGAACTGTACTTACTACGCTCAGTGCTTTAGAAGTCCTAAAAAATAAAAATCCACAGGCATACACACACTCGGGTGGGATTCGAACCCAAAACCCCACGTTAATATTAAATTACATGACGTATTCTTTATTATCTTCATTTGTAATTCATTTAAAATCAGGGTGGTGTTTCAAGAACAGGTCACATGGTGTTCATGTTTGTTTTTAACCTGCCACATTTTCATACTTTGTTGTTTTTGTTGTCCTCGCATCTTATGAGCTTGTATCGTGTAGTATTTCATGATCCAGAGTTTTCGTAATAATAATAGAACCTTCACTTTAGACACTTAGTTTAACTCCTGTGACACATCTACTCTCTTCCCCAGGGCACCTGCAGTCTTTGTTGAATCACACCACAGCAACAGTAAACGTGAACGAGAGCGAGCTCTGGCCAAGGTGCAGCGTAGAGGAGGCGTGCTGTTGACCAGCTATGGCCTTGTGCTGACCAACCATGAACTGCTCTCACACAGAAATGGAAATCCATTCACTTGGGTAGGTGGAGTGTTTGTAAAGTGTTAGTAGGGTGTTTTCAGAGTGTTGTGCTCATGAGTGAACCGTTTATGAACTCTTTTCATGCTGAAATTGAAATCCAACTCGCTTCAATAAACTTGGGTTTGTGTTAGTGGGAGGTTTGTACAGTGATAGAAGAGTGCTTTCAGAGTGGTGCATTTGTGAGTGGAATCATGTTTCATGCAGAAAGTTACCAAGGTACATGTACATGGTGTATTGTAGGTGAAGTGTTTGTATAGTGTTAGTTGAGTGTTTGTTGAGTGTAATGTAGTGAGTGAAAATGGGTATCGACCATTTTAATACAAAACCAGATAGATATTCACTTATAGGTGGAGTGTTTATTAAGTGTTAGAAAAGTGTCACGGTGAAGACTCGGACTGTGCATATAACTAGTGATACACTTAAGTACAATCTGTTCATTTAGGTTGATGGGTTGTTAATGGAACCATAGTGAAGTGTTAGTGATGTCAGTAGGATTTGAAACGTTGTTTGGTGGAAATACAATCTATTAAGCTTTGTGGTAATACCATTATGAAAAATCTCTTTCTGTGAGTTGTCATGGTTCCTAGAAGAACCAGTCATGTAGCAACTTGACGTTTTGATCAGTATGCTCTGATTGTCTTCAGGAAACAGCTGGACTCTGATGTTGCAGGCTGTGTAAATATTTTAGATGAGGAATGCTCTATGACGTGCCAGAAAGCTGAAATTCAAACATTGAAAATGCTAATGTGTGCAACTGTACTGTTGCAGTGAATTCCAGTTGACGTTTTGATGTTATATTTGTTTCCTCCCAATCTGCAGGACTACGTGATTCTTGATGAGGGACACAAGATCAAGAACCCTAGTAAAACCACCAAGGCAGTGCACAAAGTACCAGCGTACCACAGACTAGTTCTCACAGGCACCCCTATACAGAATAACCTCAAGGTAGATTGAGTTTGCCCAATTCAAGAAGAAACTCTGTCCTTCCCTGTGTCCTTATCAATCAGTGGTCTTTATATTTGTACAAATTGATCAACAGCAGTAGTTCCATTATTACGATTCAGAAACATGCCAGCTGAATTTTCATATTGTCATGAAAGTGCAAACATGTTTTTGTGTTGTGTTAACATGATATATCACATGAGAGAAGCACTGTGCCAAAACGGTGCATCTTGTTGGTTGAGTGTGTACATCCATGAACAAACTCGCTTGTAATGTAAATGCTGTTTTACAAAATATGAAGCTGTTGCACTGACATGAGGATGCATTTGGCCATCATATTCTACGTACCTTAATTTGACGATATGGACATTATGCATGTCATGTCACTGGAGTAGGGCGCCCTCATCATATAGAGGTCAAAGGGAAGTTGTATGATGGTCCATCCGGTGTGCCACGCTCACATTGTTTTATCATAGTTCACTTAGGTCGATGGGTTGTTGTCATGATGTCAATGGGTGATGTCAATGTTATTTTAGGAGATGCACTGACACAATGATAAATTTAGCCATGATATTCTCCCTATGGCACCTTATGTAGAGGGCAAAGAGAGGTTGTTTAATCGTCCCTTGGGTTTGCCGAGCATACATTTGTAGTATAGTCGAATAAAGAAGACACAGGACGCAGAAGTAACTTGTTATGTAAATGTTTTCATGTTCATGTAAACCTAATCCAAGATGGCCTAAGACCCCAGACTCCCAATCTTATCTAACAATAGTAACACTAGAGGGCGCACTTCTATATAACCAAGGACACAACATTGTTTTCATCCTAGTTGGGTGCAGGATGACATCAATGCATAGGGTCTATATTATTTGTGATTAATTCATTGCTTTCAAATACATTTTTTACAGTACTTTTCACAAGAGCATGAGCTCTGATTTTTTTTTTTTTTTTTTTATAAATCGGTTGGACTGTTTGTAAATAGAGATTTCTTTTATTTTCAGGAACTGTGGGCATTATTTGACTTTGTAACACAAGGCTCATTGCTGGGTACATCACAGACCTTTAATTCAGAGTTTGCAAACCCCATCACAAGAGTAAGTTAAAGTCAAGTTTGTTATTTTAAATTAAAACCAACCAAGTTTTATGGGGTTTTTTTTGCCTCTTTGTTGTGATTGAGAGCAAAGGTGGATTAAAAGGGTATTTTAAACAAAGGATACAATCTTTATTGTATCTTGCATTTGATGGGAGAAAGAGGTCTTTTACGATCAATAATCACATTCACACAGCACCATAGTCCGCGTAAAATTACTGATGCATAACATTATTACCCCGGTCAGTGGTCACTGAGCCAATTGTTTCATTTGAATATCGGTCTCAGCTCCCTGCGGGGTGAACAGCCTGCGCTGCCAAATATGTAGCACATCAAAGTAAATCAATCACACCTCTAACAGGTACCAATTTACTCCTGGGTGAAGGGAAGCAATTAAAGTGTCTCGTCCGAGGACAGAAGTGTCAGGGCAGGGATTCAAACCCACACTCCTAGTGACTTCCCCATCAGAACTTAAGTTCAATGAGCTAGATCGCTGGACTAGGACGCAATATTCTTGGAGAGTGAAAAAGCTCTTCTCCAAATAAAGGATTCATTTCTTTTTGATGCATTTAGGCAAGAGAAAAAGATGCCACTGCTGGAGAGCGTTTTCTTGGCAACCAGATGGCCGAAAGCCTGCGTGAATTGATCGCACCGTACTTTTTGCGACGCACCAAGGCCGACGTCATCAAACGGCGAGACATGACTATTGAGAATTCAAAGAGTCCAGAGGACCAGGAGGAAGATGAGGATGCAGAACGGTGAGTTCAAAGGTCAAAAGTAGTGTGGAGCTGGTTTTAAAGTCATTACATTGCCTCTAAGTTGACTGTAAATATTGCCCTGTATGACATGGCCCTGATAGTTTTTTTGGATTTTTAATGTGCACGAGACTTGCCCTGTCCATACACAGTGGGTGTATCACAATCATCTTGTTTTAAACAAATTATTTTAAAGCAGTTCTGTTTGATAGGATTATTCTTACCAGCTGTTATCATGATTCCCATTAGGTGGCCATCTTGAGGGCTTCTGCATCAAGAAAAAAAATAAATAAATAAATCTTATTTTGTGCCTATTTTTCTTTTTTCCAGAGTGCCTGAGTTCCCCACGTTGGAACAGAAGAATGACTTTGTCATTTGGTTACCTCTGACTGGACAACAGATCAAGATCTACCGAGATTTTATAGAACTAGACCAAGTGAAAGAGGTAAATTGTTTCCCTCAACCTTAACTTTGTTTGACTTTGTCATTGGTTATTGGACAAGGAAATTAATTCCCATCCTCCAGTTTCCTATAAACACTTACAAGCAATCTGTTAAGCTCAGTGGTCACATTTCAGAGTTATTGCTCTATTTTGAATTTGGTCACATTGGTATTTTGACAATCCTTATAAAGCAACAGTGATTATCGGGGTCTTTCAATGCAATAGACCTTTTCACAGTTAACAAGCACTGTATTGAATCTGCCCCATGCACCGTGGTGCGTTGATTATTTTCAAAAACTGCATCTTGCTAATCGCACTTGACACACAGCGTGAGAAGCTGTTGGAAATCATGGAAAGGCCCACTGGCATGGGGCAGATTGAACATTGCGCATACTACAGTGACTGGGTCTATTTCCTTCCCTTGACTTTAAATACATTGGTTAAACATAAGACCATCCTGTGAAAATTTCCTCAAAGTAGATATCCGGGTCCATTTGACACACCTGTAACTAAAACCAAAAAATTTTTAAAAATAAAGCACGTGAACAACACTGGTTAATGGCAAAGAACATTATTCACACGCTGAAGTTCCACCATGACCATCTTTGTTTTATGCACATTTATATTTTTACTCTCACCGGTTTAACCAAGGCTGTACAAATTTGTTTAATGCTCCAGCTACTGATGACAAGCCGTTCCCCGCTGGTGGAGCTGACAATACTCAAGAAGCTGTGTGATCACCCTCGCCTGCTGCCTGTCAGAGCTTGCATGCAACTAGGCCTAGAAACAGCAGATGATGCCTGGTGAGTTGAAAACCTCTACCAGCCTCACCAGCCATGAGCAGTGCAAAATGTTCTTCTCATTCGCTCACCTGATTCAGAATTTTAGTAAAAGTTTTGAAGACCTGACGGACCTGGTACTGCATGGAGGCAAATGCCCTTATTCATTGCCTTCCTTGGTGCCCCTTCATTCTCTGATAGAGCTGCCTTTACTAAGGACAAACTGTCTTGCTCGTTGCATGTATAAACAGTAGGGCCTGAAAGTGAAGAACAGTGTGTCTGAATTGTGAACTTTAAATACTTGAAATGCTTTTAATATGTGAGTGGAAGACAGAAGGTGTCCAGAAACTTTGCAAATTTAAAATAGACTGTCCAGTTGAAAAAACCCAAAACCCAACCTGCTGGATCCCTGGCAGGGAGAAAAATGGTTGATGCACCCCTACAGATATTCATCTGGCATAATGTTCAGTTTATTACTAGTTTCAGGTGACTTGTTTTTTGCTTCACAGAAAATCAGTAAAATTAATACTTAATCACATAAAACCCCTTGAAATCCTACACCACGCCGCAGGTAGGTTGGCTCTTGTACTTTTCAAGGCTCAAATATCTTGCCTCTTTAGTCTTTGACCTTAACTGATTTCATTTCAGGGTAAATGAGGAGGACGATGCAGATTCAACTGCACCCAGTTCCAAGAGTTCAGCAAGCCACGCCCTGAACTACATCCCCGACGAGAAGCTGATGGAGGAGTCGTGCAAGCTGCAGTTCCTGATCAGCCTCCTCACGAACCTGAAACAGGAGGGGCACAGGACCCTTGTCTTCAGTCAGTCACGCAAGATGCTGGATATCATCGAGAAGGTCTTGAAGAATCAGGTCAGATATGTACCCCAAAAATATTTTGAGATGAAGAACCACTATATTTGAGCTGGTGTACCTTACTATTTCTTACTGGGTCCTTGTTCGATTCCCACTCAAGAAAAACCATAAAGCCATGTCAACCACAGCAACTGTGGCATGTCACGGCCAAGAGGTCTAGAGCAGCATCTGGCTAGAGTCCTGTTGGCTGAGTCATCAGCGTGTCATTAGAATCCCAGTCGTGACATCAATTGTTTCCACTTATCTGTACTTTTCATCACCTAGGAGTAAATGGGTACCTGTGAGGGTAGAGACTATTAATGTGAATAATAAGCAGCCTGTGCACTCCTTTGGCTGCCGGTGCCGCATACTCCTAAGGAGTTGAGATGGACAGGGGTAAAAAATATTGTAAGGTTTTTAGGGCTACTTGGCTACTTGGCTTGAAAAAAGCGTAATAAATACACAAACAATATCAACAGCCTGCTTGAGTAATCTGCACAACACATGCATCAAACCCACAGTGCCACACACAACACACAAAATGCACAATGCAGCATTGGCAAATCAACAGTGGCAGCTTACTTTTTTTTAATGTGTCAGACTTGTGCGCTCATTCACTTACACACATGTGGTTGGTCAAAGCATTTCAGTGGTGCTTAATTGATCAGTCCATGTCTTTATAAATTTTGTGTATGCAATTTTACCCCAAACATGGCTAAAGCCACTCTTGGCAAGGGGCTACAAAGTCCAAAAAATAAGCTGTAAAAACTCAGGAAGCTGAATAGTAGAATTGATATTTCTCTTAAAACCGGGTTAGATCATAGAATGAAGGGAAAAATATGCACCAAGCAAGGAGTTCCTTTTCTCTATTAATCCCCAACATATTTTGATCTCCAGAACTTCCAAGTGATGCGTCTGGATGGAACCATAACCAAACTCGATGATCGTGAGAAGCGTATTACATCATTCCAGCGGAACAAGGAACTGTCAGTGTTCCTCCTGACTACTCAAGTAGGAGGAGTTGGTTTGACCCTAACCGGTGCCGACAGGGTAGTCATATGTAAGTGTCTTAAGTATCATCTTTAGTGATCTTATGTATTTAATTTCATTATCTATCACATGCAATTTATCTTCTCTCTTTATATTTATTTTTTAAGTATTATTTATGGAACATCTGGTGGTGGTGGTGGAGGTTGGGGGTGGTTTAGAATATATGAGGATATTAAAAGGGAGTCAGTATTCACAAGTCCCCAGACATCTCCTACATCTTCCACACAACTTATATGTTGTATTTGACATTTATTCTAGTTTTTCTTTTTTAATATAATGTATTGGCGATTGGGGAAATAAATCAAATTGGTTGAGGAATAATTTATGCAAACTGAGTGTTATTATAAATGCTTACTGAGCCGAAGAAATACCAAAGTTGTAATTTATATCCAAGTTAGACTCAAGAAAGGCATTTATAATTTAATAAACAAAATACAAATAATGAAAAACAATTAATTCAAACAATTAAAAAGGGTGTTAACTCTAGGATTTAAAAAATACTAAACATTTTATTTCACTGTACGTACATCATTTTCAAGATGAATTATAATAACAAATGTATATTGTTGAATTCGCTTCTGACCAGATGATCCGAGTTGGAACCCAGCCACAGACAGCCAGGCTGTTGATCGTGTTTACCGTATCGGTCAGAAACGCTCAGTGGTCATCTACCGTCTCATCTCCTGTGGTACCGTGGAGGAGAAGATCTACAGAAGGCAGATCTTCAAGGACTCATTGACCAAGCAAGCTACTGGAACCTCCAAAAACCCATATCGGTAAGAAGGACAAAGCAGTGCGCATTTTGTCAAAGCACAGTCAACAGTTTTTTTATATTTTGGAGATACAATATTGTTAAATAAACAATGGCACCTACTACCAAACTTTCATGTTTTTTTTAGAGAGCTGCATTGGAAGTTAAACTACTTATTAGATCATTGTTTTGGAGACTGTAAGTCACTTATCTGTGATGTTCTACTTACCATGAATAAAATCATGCAAGTCTGTAGTTTTTTTTATCCTGTACCTTTTATTAATGAGAAGTTAATTAATTATTACAGGTTTCTGTTCATGAAAACTGAACAAGCACAGTTATAGTTAATTCTTATTTTCCACACCATTTAAAGCTTCAAACATTGCTTGAAATTAAGTGCGGTAAGACTTTTCCCTTATTTTTTTTTCTTTTTTTTTTCTTTTTTTTTTTCTTTTTTTTTTTGCCATTACAAAGTTGCATGTCTACATCTGATCTCCACTTATTGTTTCCATTTGATTCGTCACCAGCTACTTCTCCCGCCAAGAATTACGTGATCTTTTCATACTGGATAACCCTCACTCGTCATCCACCCAGCTACAGCTGCAGGATATGCACGCCGCCCAACGCAAGACGGATACCCAGCTTGATGAACATATTGCTTACCTCTACTCACTAGGTATTCCAACTGCAAAACCCAAATGTTGGCCTCTATAGACTTTGATCCTGGTGCAGCCATTTGGTTTTCCTTCCGTTCAAACCAATGTAACTAAACATAGGCCGTGTCCGAAACGGCGACTTCGGCTACAGCTAGAGCTAGATCAGCGCGTCTGCCAGTGTTGAAGAGGCAGACGCGCGCGATCTAGCCGTGCTGTAGCCGAAGTCGCCGTTTCGGACACGGCCTAAGGCTGGAAGGGAATTATTATAGTCTGGCGCCTGTTAATAAATTGAGAAACTATCAGTGTCATTGTGTCTACAAGGAATCTGATAACGATGGCTGCAGTGTGATGTAGACGGGTCAAGTCTCACGGGTATCCTACATTAATAGTTTTAACATGTGAAGGAAACAAAATTGTGCACTTTTATAGAGCCCATCATGTGAAGAAGTGCCAGTCTTGCACAGTCTTTAGATCATGTCACCATGTTCTCAAAAGAGACCATGTGCATTCCATGGTGTTTTGTGGAAGAATACTCTCTATCACTGGTCATGATCTCTCAGTTACACAGTGGCGTAACCAGCAGGGGGAAGCCCCCTTCCCCTGCCACATGAAAATGCGCAAATGAGTGGCTCGACGGCCTCAAAATTCCCTCCTCCCCCAAATAAGTCTAGCCCCTGCTTGCCCACCACCCACCCACACCCCAAATAAAAATGTCCAGTTACGCAACTGCATTTACCAGTGTTTACATGTGAAAAATAACTGGAAGTGAACACTTTGGTTGACCTGTTTTTGATTGTTTAACAAGGTCCTGATAAGACCAAACCCTATTTAAGAGTTAGATGTAGCCCAAGATAACTTAAAGCAATAGTCCCCTTGCAGATGACATCACAAACTCAAACAACCCTCTCACTGAAGTCAAAGGAAGACCTACCATTAGTCATTAGTGGTGCATACACACACACATGTTCACACAAGTTTGTCAATGGTATAAAACCGAGGACATCCCATGCTGTGGACTTAGTTTTTTTAGCGACGTTCCCATTGGTTTTGTACACGAAACAAACCGAGGACTGTCCCCAATATGTCATTTTCCCGGATCCCTATTGCCAAAGTCCTCGGTTTGAATGTATAGACATGTTCATTGTTATCAAACTTTTGTCAACCTTGTGCCCACGTGTAGATATTTTTGGGCTGAGCGATCATGACTTGATGTTCTCTCAGGAAGCAGACACTGAGAACAAGGAGGAGCAAGCGCAGGCTGCTGAGTATGTCCAGCATAGAGTAAGTTATTGTGAGACATTTTTGGGATGGTTTTTTATGCTGTAGAGTTGAAAGCAACTGTTTTGTCAGTGGCTTACCTTCTTTTTTTTTTCTTCTCATCTTTAACAAATCCTTTGACACCCGATAGAGGAAATTTAACATTTATTAATTTTATTAATAAGTAGACAGCATTGTATTTTCCTTTGAGGTTACACTATAGCCTTAATTATAACTTTAAGAGGTACAATTTATGTGCTACAATGCTCTCCCCATGCACGACCTGGTGTATCGAGGCAATACATGCAAATTATACGCCAAATCTGTTTGGGTTGGGGGGAGGTTTCTTCTTCTTTTTTTCTTAGATTTGAGATTAAATTCACAGAAATTTACCGTGCTTTGGCCAAACTTGCAAAGTTGAGGCACAAAAAGCATCCTGTTCTGATACTGTGGAAATTCCTTAAGCTTGAAATTTGTCTGTTTTCAATAGATATATAAAGTATAGGCCTAATAATTTGCAGCAGAGATACTATTTTTGTCATAACCTTACACCTATGTATGATAAGCATTGTACATTCATAGAAGTGAGCATACAGAGCTTATCAGACATGAGTGTACATGCCTCGAAATAACCCAATTGCCGTGGTGCCCTGTGCTTTGCAAAGTTCCAATACAAATTTACATTTTCCTCATAGAGTGCCCCTTACCACAGGAAAATTGCCGTGCCCCTTCAAGAGCGAAGTTCAAGGCCTGGGTGTATGGTAAAACCAAAATATTGTTCTGCTTTTTATTGCATCTAGGTCAATCGAGCGCAAGAGCTTGTTTCAGCTGAGTCAGACTTAACCCAGAAACTCAAGGATCACATTGAGCAGGACACTGACGGCCCTGGTAGTATGCAGCGCCACCACAGGCAGTATGGGGACAGGCAGACCCTACTGGAACATGCCGCTAAACTTGGGGAGCCTGTGGATGTACCAGCATTCAATAAGAGACGAGACGACTATGAGAGAACAAATCAATCTTCAAGTAAGTATTGAAGGAAAAGATAACCACTTGCCTTTAATTATACACAAAATCTTTTTAAAACAGGGTTGACAGTTTCACGGCTGTTTGCCAGAATTCCAGTTTTTCAATATTTTTCACAAATAAATCCAGCAACTTGATCTTTCATCAGACCTGATTACAAAATTTCTTTACAGGGCATGCTCAGATTATCTATCTGCTGTCAGGAAATATACTGGATTAAAAACAGGGATGCCTGTATACTGGTGTATTTTCCGGCTTTGGAGAAAGAGCTACTTCAGTTGCTCTTTTCTCCAAAGCTGAAAAAATATTTTGCATAGAGTATGCTGATTATATGAAATACTACCATTCTTGTCTGTTATCATGTATTGTACAACACTCATGTGAAATCCAGTGTTACAGTTACAATACATTAAAACTACATGTATAGTCTTCAAAAGTTTTCTTTACATGGGCAACTTTTTTTCCGCCAAATCCACACTTTTACCATCCTTCATTTGGTTGTCAACTTGTGTAAGATCAGTAAAACAATTAAGAAAATGCTTCCCGCGAAATGTAGTGACCACGTTTTGACACACACAAAATAAAACTACCTCTATGATTACGATTCTGGAAAATCCTACTAACAATTGTGAGTTCATAAATGTCAATTTTGGAATGTATTTTGAACAGGTGAATCTGAAGAAGAGGAAGAGGAAGAAGAAGACTTGAACATGTCTATGGCTAATATGACCTTAGAGGAGCATGATGGGAATTCACATCCTTCCACTACCAAGGTACATGTAACTTTTGCCGGGCTTTTCAAGTTGTCATTATTTATAGAATAAGTATTGACATTTGCTAGGTCAAATCTTTGCCAGAGACTGAACACCTACACCAGGGCCCAATTTAGCTTATCACAAAACAATTGTGCTTACCAGGAATAAGTCACCAGCCAAAATGACATATCATATGTATTGTTTGCAACTGGTTTCCTGCTTATTTGTGCTGAGAAAAAATTGTTTTAGTAAACAAGAGCTACGGGTACAAATCTCAAGCTGACTGGTTTCAAAATGTCTCAAGAAATGTTGCTGCATGGCTATAAAAGGCATTGACTTTGGTGATCAGTTATGTTTAACAAAGAGCCAGCTCTTCCTAGTTTATTGCATTAGGAAAAGGGTTTCAATGCATTTTGTATTTATCTGTGTCATAATTATTGGAGTCTCTCTACACAAGGTAAATTTAGTTGATGTTTAGCATCTCCTTTACCAGCATTTGGTCTTTTTTTTTTCATCAGAGGATCCTAGCTGCTGATCTCCTTAATGGCAGACCTCCATCTGCTAAGGGTTCCCTGGACGACAATATCATCTGCATCGAAGACTCCGATGATGAAGATGAGGCATCAAGCATTCCTGTCAACCTAAGGAGTGTGTCAGAACCAGACACTGTGGCAGATTCAGATACTGAGGACATGACCTCACCAGAAGAGGTCAAGTCAAAGGTCACTTCAGTTTCCGAGTCTTCCACGGAAAGATCAGAAGCAGAAATTGGAACAGAAACAGAGATTAAAACTGAAAATGATAGGAAAGTACCAGAGGGACGAAACCCAAGAGGCACGCCTGTGATTCCTGAAAACCATGACACGACTGTAAATAGGTCGACAGATGAATCTCGTCTGAAGCGTTTAGCGACAACTCCGAAATTTTCCGAGGCCAAAATGGGAAGATTTTCTCAATCTGATGACCAGACTCCCCAAAAGGGGAAGAGATCATCAAATGGCTCTGTTGACTTATCTTATGATATGAATGAGAGCGTACAAGAGGTCCCACTTACTCCCGCCTCCATTATCGACCTGACAGATTCAGATGCAGATTTGTCCAGTAGCTTTACAGAGATTGAACAAAGGACTATGGCCACTTCGCCAATGGTTCCAAGCAGACAGTCTGTCTCACCGATAAGTCCATCAGCAAGGCCTGTCTCTTCAGCAACGGATGTAGGCATTCTGGAGCAGAATGTAGAATCCGATTATTATATGGAGTCTGAAGAGGAGATTTCAGATACAGACAGGGAAGTTGCTACAGGTTTATTCGGTACCCTTCCTGAGCCACAAGATAGTCAACAGGAATCGTTACAAGAGCCATTTCGCAACGCCTCAGATGAGACTCCCAATCCAGGGCATTCTGATGATGCTAACTCTTCAACAGAAGTCGTTCAGAGAAGTATTGCCTTATCTCCAATGGTCCACAACAACACAGCATCAGAGTCAGAAAGCTCCCCTGAATTTTCAACTCCTCTTGGAGAACAAAGTCTCACGGAGGAAAAGGAAGGTTCCATTTCAAAGCTAGATGGCACAAGTGATGCACCAAATGAGCAATCTAAGGAAGAAGGCATGTTTTATAACTCAGAGAATGATTACAGTCATGGTAGTATCTCTGACAGTGGGAGTTTGCAGTTTAACCACAATGTGACTTGCAAACTCTCCTTTGACGATACAACCATCTCTAAGACCATGAGTCATTCTACTTGCCCAGATAAGGAGGGCAGTACCAGCAGTGCTATCTCTGAAGCCTGCCCGGAGAGAAACGGCGAAGTCAACTCCGATGTAAATGAAGACAGGGCAGACACCTCAGATGAAGATGGTAACAGAGTACCCGAGGAAGTTGGTATTGACGACATTGAAAAGTCAATGTCCTTTATGGTCATGGAGTCCGACAATGAAGAGGAGGAACATGTCAACCAATGTAGTGGGGAAACTCAGAAGAATAGCATTGAAAAGCCATCACTCCTTGTGGTTGCAGAGTCAGATGATGAAGTCGATGTGGTACAAGACAACAGCAGCACGGACTTTAGGATTCCTACACCCATTATGGATTCTGAAGATGAAAACTCAAGGTTGGCGGATGAGAAAGGTAGCGCAGAGAATAGTAAGGAACAGGATGAATCAGATGACAATATTTTTATACCTTCTTCAAGGAGACGACAGATAATCGAGGAGAGTGAAGAGGAAGGAGACAATTCGCTCCAAGAAGAGGAAGAGCAGTCTCTTCTTGACAAGTCGTCTTCTGACGAAGGCAGGGTGGAAAGAGGTAGCCATGGTGACAGAAAAGTTAACCTCAAGACGAGTGTCGAGGATTCTTCAGATGAGGACCAGGAGGCAGAAGAAAAGGAAAATGAGATAAGAGAAAGTGATCGGAGTGTCGAGGAGGAAGAGGAAGATGGCGAATACGAAGACAGCTTCATTGATGACAGTGAAGATAGTGATGGTAAGTGTGATTCCTGTAACAATCTTTGATCATGCTTTTTCATTCAAGTTCATTTCAAAAAAGTAATCTCTGCATATTTCTCATTGTTTTATGCACTTTTGACATAGATATAACAGCTTGGAGTGCTATAGATTTTTTACTTGTACACAAATATACCATCAAGAGTATTTGATAAAACTGGCTTTTGTTTTGCAGTTTAAAAATCTATCAGCCATTTCCCAATAGACCTAATCTATTGAAGTCATCTCCTACCCCACCCCTCTTGCCATATACCAGAGGAATAAACACAGCTAAAAACAGCTACAGTATGTAATTACCGTGCACAGGATGGGCATAGCAACCTTCCTACTCCTTTGACGTCATGTGCAGTTTGAGGTCTATCCTGATCTGAAGTCACTGCATCACTACATGGTGCACATCTGCTGCACGCCCAACGTTGTCACTACTTCTGGCTCCAAGGTGGCATACATTTGCAGGCCTCGAAATAACCCACAGCTTTTGCCGTGGTGCCCTGTGCTTTTGCTGTGGTGCCCTTTGCAATACAAATTTACATTTTCCTCATAGAGTGGCCCTTGCCAGAGGAAAACTGCAGTGCCCCTTCAAGAGCGAAGTTCAAGGCCTGCATTTGTGTCATTTTGCCCCACAAAACACCCACTTTATTGAGTCTTTGAAGAATGTAAAAGCCAAGTTCAATTATTAAATTTTTCTTGCGTAAATCCTTAAACTGAAAAAAAAAAACTAGATCAATGCAATTCCTGTGGCCCTTTGGAAATCATTAGAGCTAGTTTGAGTGAAGTGGGCATGGTTTACAACATGGTTTACAATGGAATAACACTTACCAGGATAGGCAATTATTTTGAATGAACACCACACACCAATACTACCAGTACATGGTCCTGCATTTTACATGTAGTACACAGTTGTCAAAAGACGGTGTTTTTAACCCTCAAATTCATCACAAAAAATTTGGTTCCTTAGAGGAAAGTAGCGAAGAAGGTTCCGAGTATGAAGCAAGCACTGATAGTAACGAGGAGGATAAAGTCACCTTGACTGATGAGCAGACCCAGGAATACGAACGGCTGGTAGCAAAAGGAAGGTTAGAACGCTTTATCAATGGGCGGGAAGCACTAAGACATGTTTTAGTTTTGTTTTACACCATTGTATGAGAAGCATTGTATACTCTGCTTTCTATGTCCTGCAGGAAAAAAATCCAATGGCACCCTTCTGGCTTGGATTCGAACTGACAACCTTCGGCATTTTTAGTTCATTGAAAACTGAAAAACACTGTACAATGCTTTGTGTGCTGGGCAGTTTCCTTTTTTTATTTTAAACAAAAAGTGCGGGTACATGTATGTGTGTATAGTAGATGTCTTAAACTACTGACCACCAAGCTTGCCTGATGGCTTTTCTATTGTTTGCTTTTTCAGATTGCACCATTCCAACGGGAATGTAAAGAAAGCCCTCAGCTGTTTCTTGAAGGCACTGGACATTGATAGCAGTGATAAAGCATTACAACGCCTTACCTACCGGGTTGCCAACAAGTTCAAGCAGCAACGTTCATAGATACCGATTTATTCTAAGATTCCGCTCTTTCGGGGTTTCAATCCATTGGTCATAACCATAGAGCTACACAATATTGACTGGAGCACTAACTTGCGTTTGTAAACGCTGCTTTGCCTAATGACCTCACGTTAACATTCTGTCAATGTTTCGTATAATTTTTCCTAGAAAAGATGTGCCCAAAAATTAACTGTACCAGCCATGTCTTTGCGAACAGTGATGATTGTACCAAAGTTATTGGTCTCTAAAGGGTTAATCCCAGTCCAAAGTTTTAAAAGCTGCTATTAATAAGAAGTGTCTTGGTGATGATTTAACCCAACCTACCTACAAGTACCTAGCCCTTCTTCCCTGGAATGACAAACGGACGGGGTAATATTTTTAATATAACACAGTCTGTTCACAATCCGCAACTGTGGTACCCCAAAAAAAAAAAAAAAAAAACAGAACCAAGACCTTTGACCTTTTCACTCTTTTTGACAAAACAGCAATCTTTTTTGGGGTAAAGTAATATGCCTATATCATGATGGTCAAAATGAATTTAAAAAGTGGCAGTTAGTGTTTAATTAGGGTTTTGGGTTTTTTTGTTTTTTTGGGGGTGTTTTTATCCCAGATCCAAATGCGGTGTTCATGTAGTACAAACCTTGATTTCAAGATATTTTTTGCCAAAATAGTACCAGAATGTATCGTACCAGAATGGACTGTACCAGAACGAATTGTATTAGTATGTATTGTTCCAGAATACCAGAATGATTGTACAATAATGCATTGTACAGGAATGGATTGTATCAGAATAGATTGTACCAGAATTGTACTAGGATGTACCCAGAATGGATTGTACCATGGTGTATTGTACCCGAAAGGATTGTGCAGGAATGTATTGTACCAGAATGGATTGCAAAAAAAAAAAATTAATAAATAAATCTCCATAAAAAAATTGGCTTCACCATGGAGGTAGACAAAACAAGGTTTGCAGATCATATAAGTTTCTCTCTTATGGTGGTTATAAAATAAACCACTGGTGTTACAACTCATCAATGTAAAAAAAGATTGCTCTTGATGCTTCATTGAGGCAACAGATGAATTGCCTCCAATGAGCCCCTGGTCATTGCCTTGGTATCCTTTGAGATGTCAGAGAAATTATGACTGCTCCCATAGTGGTACCCCTTTATCAATGAAAAACTGCCTTGCTATTTTTGAAGTATCGGACCTGAAACATCATTTTACTTGAGTTTATTTTACCGGAGCAATCTTTGAAAACTGTCCGATATGTATTATCCTGCATTTGATAAGTGGAGGCAAAATGACAAGTTTTAAAATAGGAACATTCTGAAATTAACCCAAATTTTCTTAGCAATTTCCCAGGAGTTTTTTTTGTGTGTGCACTTTGTACCCCAAAAATTTAATTCAATTTGTACAAATCATGTACACCTAAACCATTATTTACCCTTAAAAAGTAACAGCAAGCGTATTTTAAGATTTTGCCAGGCATAAAGTTTTTCTGTTACTGCACTTGTTTTACTTTTATATTAAAACGGCTTTGAGCTTTTACTCTAGGAACATGAAGTTGCCATTTTTCAAATAAATGAACATATATTCAGGTTTTTTTATTTACTTTATCAATACAAAATAAACAGTTAAGATGACCTTGTCAGAAGTTGTCACAAACCAGATTTTTTTTCCCAGCACAATAAGGTCGTATGTTTGTTTAAAACTCTTGAAGTTAAAGCATGGTGTTGAGATATGAACTTGTTGTGAAGCATTGTGTATAATAACGAATGTGCAAGATACAATCTTTGACAAAACTGATTGATGACCCTGTTGTTTTGACATGACAATCTTTGAGTTCAGTGACGTGTGAAAGAAACCGTGTTTCGACGATCATTTGTATGTTAATTTTGTTTTTGTGTATTGTATCAATGTTATAGGCCTCTGGACAAGCCACGTACATTACATTTTTTATTCCTAAAAAGCAGTTGCCTTTATGTACTTTGGCCCTATATATGTAATAGTGAACAAATCATGTACTTGTCTTGCATAAATCTCCACTTGAATAAATGTGTGATTATGGGAATGACCAATTAAAAATAAAGTTCAGATTATACTCATTCTATTATTTAACACTCAATGACACTATTGCTCACTTATTTAGTAACAGTTTTTAATTAAAAAGTCGGTACTCCGCCATTTAAACATTTTTTTTTTAAATCAAAGTTCTACAACTGCACCTAGCCAAATAGCATGCCAAATGTCTTATCACTATCCGGGGTTTGTTTTTCACTAACACAATCCAACAATGACCCGCTCTCCAGGAAATCCCATAGGAATTGTACAGCAATTAATCAGCCTTGCTAAGTTGTGTAAACAAAGGGTGTTATTCAAAGAAATGGTTGACTGAGCAGAAAGAGACATGTGGGCTCATCTCAAAATACAATTTTGCTTGAATTGATTTTACTTAGTCAAAAGGGTCTATATCTAATGCTTTGGCTGATTTAAAAGTGATTTGGTTCTTCACAGAAATGTATTACATACTAAAATCAAACTGTTACTCAACAAGTAAGGCAGGGTGAAATGGAGAGATTTTTTTTTATGGTGTCACGCAGAGTTAAGATATTATAAAAGTTTTAGACGAATTAACAACAAAATTCGGGTAAAATAAAAATAACAAAATCGATTAGTTTTCCTCAATGAGTCATGAAACATAAATTGCTTAATAAAGTGCAAGTCCAGTGATTTTAACATCCGAAGTGAAGAGGTCAGTTTGCTGTTTTGTTTTCACTCTCCTCCCTTTAAAATAAGCCCTACCAAAAAGTGTGTTTTGGTTAGTTAATTCTCATAATTGCATCTAGACTTTATCACTATAGTTAATTTATTGTGAGTTCAAAGTATGAAAATGTGACATTGCATCCCATCTCAAACTTAAATAAGTTCTTGGTTACATAAATTTGTTTTTTAAAAAATCCTAAATTTAAACCGACTTAAAACAAATCCGTTTTATTAAAAAGCTTGATCACCTGGTGCCTCCCAAATTTGTTATGACTCTGAAAAGTGCAAGGTTATAAATTATATTTGATTAAATAATAAAGTTATATATAGCCTACATGCTTATTGTCAATATTTCACATTGATTTCGCATGCTTCCTATTTATTGATTCATGTTTGTTTTGTTTATTTTCTAAAGGATACGAAAGTAATGAACTGATTGAATAATTATTAGTTTGTCACCACGGTGAGCATTAGGGGTATAGTCATCATGCAGAAGTAAGGACGATTTTATTTTATTTTAATGAACAACAGAGGGCGCTATTTTGCGTTAAGAAACCGCCGACAGCAGGGCGTCTGAAAGTGAAATGGTTCATTAGGGTGTCCTTGCTCTGTGCTCTGACTGACGATTCCATGGAAAACGAAGAAAGCAATTATGCTCACCGTGATCCGTATTTCATGGAACCCAGTTTGAGTTGTGGTTCAGTGAACGGAAACAGCAACAGAGTAGTCAATTAGCCTTGAAGAATTTAATTGGCTTTTATATACTGATCATAGAGCAGCCTCTGTCTCTTGCTCTAACTATGAACTGATAAACAACATTTTCTCAGATGCCCAGTAAATCGTTTCAACGTTCAAATTATTCCCTAAGGATATATTTTCGAAGAAATTACCCTACATAACCAACCTTTTGCTACCTCCCAGTGGTTAACATTTTTGCAAAATTATCCATATAATTGAGATCACCTCTGCCATTCTTCCCTTGGCGGACCGATAAACCATACTTAATAGACTCGCATATGATATCCCCAGACCAAATTAGCAACAGGCGCACTCTGAATAAAAAATATGAGGCAACATACCCAAAATACAAGAAGGATGATTTACATTGCATTGTGTAGTATTAGTTGGTAGAACTAAGACTATGATTGAGTAAGATATTTTCACGACATTCAATGTGCGCAAAAAAAAAAAAAAAAAAAAAATATGAGCAGCGGGTGAAATATCGGTATGGAAAAATAAAGTTCAAACCGCTTACCTTTGAAATCTTCAGAAATGTTCATAGAAAAATCAATATTCACACCTTTATTTCCTAACCCCTTATATTACGGGGGGGGGGCACAAAATGCCCTTGGGGTAAAAGCGAAAGTGCTTTGAAGTGAATAAAAAAGCCGACAAGAGCTCCATCAATGTGTACACGTCGGTCGGGCTCTCTCCACCACACACGGAACCACTGATAGACTGACCCATTCTCAATTTTGAAGGGTTAAAATTTACCTTTGTTCATATCAAAATGTTAATATACATCATTAAAACACAAATGAAGTTAAAAACTATCAACTGGATAGTAGAGTTGATTATTAAATTTCACTTTGCAAACAAACATCTGTTTAAAATAAGGTCAAATGTAGGCTAGGATAGCACGTAGGGATTAAATCGCACCTAAATAAATAGTGTTGAGATCCAGATGAGTTTGAGGTCGAATCTAAGGTCACGTGATTAAACATCAAAGGATACCGCGAGTATAGCTTTTTACGCACACCACACACACACAAAACACACAGTACACAGTATTTACGATGAAGAGAATTCGTTGGTTCATAACGTGAAAGCACGTCGTCAAAAAACGTGCCAAATTTTCAAGTTTCTCCTTGTGCCACAGTCGCAAGAAACGGACTAGTCCATCTCTAGAAATGCTGCCAACATGATCCTTCATTTGCTTCTTCTGATCGCCGGGTCGATCGTGTGTTTGTCAGGGGAGAACGCGGACGGAGTCGGCAGCGGTGACGGCCCGGTGAGCGGAGCTGTTGGCTCTGGCCATACGGGAAATCGTGCCGTGGTGGAGGTAGTATTTCAGGATAGCAACGTGAATGGTGAATATACCACTCGTACGTATCAGCTTAGTGGGACGTTCTCGCCTGCTGGGGCTAGGGTTAGTGCCGATGGAGAGATCAAACAGGTTGGTTATTTTTTAATTTTGACAATTTATGATATAAGTTCTAATCATTCGATAACAATCTGTTAATATTATTCCACTGAAAGTTGACAATTTTATGTTTGTTTTTCAACAAAACTCAAAAGCTTTCTTTATTTGTGTGGTTTCATCGTTGTATAAATTTACAATTGAAGCCCCAATTAATGGTTTAATGTCAGTATTTCTTTTACCGAACTGATGTTGTCACTGATAACAAGTAACATTACTTCTTACTGCTGTTAATCTGTTTATAAAACAAACAAACTAATGTATTCAAAATGTTTAAAACAGCTGGGCTATAGATTTGTACAGTTTACAGAATCCTGTGGTAAGCAGTTGCCGGCTATGATATTGGGCCATGGTTGTAACATACAGCTCTATGGTTATAATGAATGTTCTCGTTCGCCCATGTTGTTGTTTGCTGTGTTCGGTGCTGGCATAGGAGAGAGGGCGCTAAAAAGTGAGATGACAAGACAAAAATGTGCAACCCAAAGTTGCAATAAAGTGATGCAGATTTAAATGGTTTTGGAAGAATTGGAAGAATTTGGAAGTACGCAGTTTTGGGAATTGAATTTGAGGTGTTTTCATATCATGAGTGTGAGTTTATAACTCAAGATTGCGTATAAAAACAAATACTTTGGGCCTTGTCGTACCATAAGGCAAATTACAGACAGGCAACACGGTGGCAACCAACTGCACAGTACTTGCAAAAAGGTCAGGAAGGTAGCACAAAAGACACTTTACCAGAGAGTCTCAGAATGCTCCCAAGAAAATTCTCTACACATTTGTCTGTGAATGTGTCCTGTGAGATTATAATTAAACCTAAATGGAAATATAAACCAATTTTTTTCATGAATAGTATACCCTCGCTCTATGGAATACTGTGTAATATTTTGTGTTTTTAATTTTAAGTCAGTGTTGGTCATTTAAGTTGCCCATACACAATGTCTAGTGGTGCTAGTTATGTAGCTGGTCGTTTACAAGTCTGCCAGCTTTCCGCTCACCATATTACTAGTGTATAGTTGCCTTTGCCCTTAGGAATGATTAATCAATGCAAATCCAAACCACTTGCAGAGATCTTTTGACTGGTTCTCTGGACCCCTTTCAAGGAAAACGCTGCATACAACCAGCAAAAACATCAACATTTTCTGAAATGAGATATTAAATTCGTTTTAAACCTAAAATTTACTTGTTACAAGGCACAACCTGATTGGTATTGAAAAAACAATGGGAAATCCCATACAAAACAACCACAATGAACCATCGACCTTATTAATTCCACCCTTGCTCTAAAGTTCTACACAGTAGCACAGTACACATACCCGATAGTACGTGTGTATACATAATGAAACAGCTCATTATTATTCAAGCCTGATTGATTTTGTATAGATTTCATAACCCACAAACTTCCTGTGTCATAAAAAGGGCATCTCACAAAAACAATTTCTATAGTGCTTTAAACTTTTACCAACATCTGCTCACAGGAGAATGATTTTTCATTTAATTACATAAATATTGTACATTACAACTTTAAGTAGGCCTATACCACGAAGTTCAATGTCACCAGTCCATCATTTTAAGAAATATGAGATCTATAAACTGCTCTCCTCAATTTATTGAGGAAAGCTCTTTGCACGTCTCAGAATGAACCTTCACGTAAAAAAGTGAAAATTTAAACATGATTTTAAAAAAACCTGACTGTTCTTGATGTGTTATTGAAGCCATTTGCAATTCATAATGCGAGTTAGCAATGCAGGGTCCAATTGGATTGGTGGATTGTTATTTGTGTACAAACGATAAGCAACATTGATATTTTCTGCAATGAATAAATTTGTCACAGATTTTACACACAATTTATCCACACTGAGGTGTGCCTTCTTCTGCACTTCTCGGACAAGGTTAAGGAGTGCGGAGGAGAGTAAATTGCACTGACTTTCCAAAAAAATGGGAGTCTGAATGTCTACTGAATGTCACAGAGGCCATTGCCGTACTGCCCCTAGTCATTGTCTCTGTGCCCCTTGAAACGTTCCAGTACAAATATAATTGTTTTCCCATAGAGGTGCTCTTTGCTCTATCAGGCCTGTCTGTGTTCTCCAATTTCTAATAAGCTCACCATACCGCCAACTCGATGATTAATTTTCATTTCATGTTTGAGTAAAAACACTGAAAAACAGAAGCGCTTTGTCAGGGATTTTTGTGCATCACATCGTGGGTTAGCAAAGAACGATTTTGTCCAGCAATTTTGCAGACAGAAATATTTAGGCTGAACAGGTTTCGTGCACTCTGAACTCTAATTATTGAGTAGCAAAGGATGATGTTTGAGTAGCAACTGATACGTTTTGTGTAGCATTTTGCTACGCTATACAAGGGAATCGTTCACTGGTTAGGCCTCTTTCTATTGTGTCATTTGTAATTGAATCAGCCTACTGATTTGTGTCGTCATTGAATCCTTTTTTCCTCAACTTTCACAGTATTTCAGACAAAAGATAACTCTGAAAAATAGAATTAGCTGTTGCAAACTGCTTACCAACCAAAAGGACCTATGGTATAAATGCAAAAAATTAGTTAGTGGCCTGACGTTTCGACCCTAGCAGAGTCTTTCTCGAAGGCTAAATGACAAGACTACAAACATAAACAGGTACATGTTATACAGATAACTCTGTGAGTGTTGGGAAAACTTTGTAAAACTTACATGCACGTATTTACAATTAGTGAGCTCTTAAGTTTGAATAGGGTGGGGGGTTACAAGTTTTCCCGATAATACAAAATTATCTTTTTGTCCTATTAAACTTTACGGGGTTGTCATTTATTTTCCGAGGACACTAACAAATGTAGAGTATCTAGTAAACCTGTGACATTTTATAAAGTTTTGTTTTCTAGGGCCCTTCTATTCTATAGACTCACCATGCCTCTAATCTTGTACAGTTGTACAATGTGTGTGTTGTGCATGTAAGTCCAGTGAGCATTCCATGTATTTGTAGATAGCATTAACTCCTAAATTGTGTTCACAGTAGGCAACCCACATATTGACATTGTGTAAAATGACTGTGTTGCTGCGGCACCATTCAAGGGGCTCTCCCGGGCAGCAGGGGGGGTGGGGGGGGGGGGGGGTTGAGGAGAGGGTCGAGCGTGTTTGCAAATGAACACGTACATGTTAACTCAAGTATCGTATACCCCGTTCACTGTTGACCTTTCATCGGCAACATAAAAACCAAAGCCTTCCGGAATTGGCCTTCCGGAATTTATCATTTCTTTTAGAGTGCCGTAGCCATCGTCGCCTCTCATATAAAAAAAAATGATGAAGAGGATGAGGAGCGAAGCTATTTCTGTTGGTAACGAGGGTCCATGAGAAATTTTATCATACTCAAATCCATTTTAGACAAACTGGTTATATTTTCTAGGATGAAAAATGTCTCATCTTGCAGGATTTACTGTGATTGGGTGGATTTGTAGGTCTCTGCATGTGTCTAATGTTCACAAACGTCAAGTATTCACCCACATGTACATCGTACAACATAATGCGCATGTTATGTTCGATGTAGGTCGTCTGTTCCAGAAACTGAGTTTCTTTAAAGTGAAGTTGCAAACGGGGGTTTTGTGAGTCCTTGATAATGTAGACTGTCCGTATCTGCTTTAATGCTTTCAGAGTGAAAATGTTTCACAGAAACCTTTACTAAAAGTTAGTGTCACATTTGGATTGACTTGCTTTTGTCAAACCACAGTATTTGAGTACAATTTTATTAATCCTGGTCAGTTTAAAATGGATGTCTCTGTTTTTCAACCTTCCGCACGGAACAATGGTGACCCAACAATTATATGTACCTTTTCTGAAACAACAATCCAGTGAAAGTTTAAGCTCCATCAGTCATCAGAGTCACAAGAAATGAGTGAAAATCTAGACCACCGTTTTTACAAACATCAGAATCTAGACTCGTAAATCAAAATGAATTATTTTACTTACTTCTCTAACTATAGCATTTCAGGCAAACATTTTTCAAGGAAAGCTTTCCACCACTCACCCTTTTTATAAAAAGTAAATGACTGTAATATGGGAACATTTTATTATACTTTCAATCTTACCAAAGTTTTGAAGAACTTCCTAGCCAACTAGTTCTAAACATTATATTACAGTGGTTTTGTTGTTGTTGAAAAGTTTAAAAGTACCAATTGATCGTGAATAAAATGGTTTGGTGCCGGGGCAATGGAGGCAGACTGGATATTATTTGTAATGGACTATAATTGAACTGTACTCTGTGATCAGGCTTTTGCCAGGATTTTCCCTTTATGATGTTAACAGAGCATGAGTGCTAAGCCGTGCTTTAATCCTGTCCTGTTCATTGGGACCCATGAATTCTTTATACTTAGCCTTTCCCTTCACTTCGAATCAGTTCAGGTCATCTGGTCATGAAATTCCATGTGAGCCAAGCATTAAAGGGTATGTATCAGGCCTGATTCTTTGCTCTTCTAGGCTTCTAGGCAGTTTTTCATTGCTTAAGGGCACATCTATGAGAGAAACAGGCTGTGATTTAATCCATGGGCACCCACACCAATTGCCATGGTGCTCTTTGTTGAAGGGTTCCAAATAAAGTTTCTCAGAAGTGCCCCTTACTGAGGAAAATTGCAGTGCCCCTTCAAAGGAGAAGTTCAAGGGACACCAAGGCACCAGCAGCATGGGGGCAATTGTCTCCGTGCCCCGTGGAGTGAGGCCTAAAACCTTAGTTTAAAACTTGGTCAGTTTAAAACCAGCCAGATTTAGGCTAGTGGCATGTCTTAATTACAAGTTACAGTTTCTTGAGTGAATTTATTAAAGACAAAATAAACGATTTGTAGCTATCGAAAACAAAGTTTTAGGAATTTTGTCAATCTGAAATTTCATCGATCACACCAGTACCATCCTCAAAGAAACACAGCATTTGGAGACCCGGCAAATAACATTTATTGTTTTGATTTGCCAAAATACATGTCAGCATTTATGAACACTGCACAAAATCCCTTCTAAAATAATATCTGTTTGTCACTTTTATCACAAAAATATGACCCTTGAATATGATTAAATTTTCACGGGTTGGTTGTACGGCTATGTTGTGTTTCTATCTAAAACTAGAGAATGGCAATAAATTTATTCTTCCAAAACCCACCATAAAATATTGAGGTTTCAGTAAATCTCAAATCAGGGCTGCAAGGTCAAGCTGCATGCTCACCTGTTTCAGATCAATTAAATGTTAATCTTTAAAATAACATTACAACCAGTGTCAACATTCATGGAATTTCTACAATATTACAGGAAGTGGTCTAGATATTTATTAGAATGTGAACTACATGTACTTAGCTCCACCTGAATATCTGCTTCCAAATTCATAGAGCTGCAGCTGATTTCACGAAACGCTACAATGTAGGATTAATCCTATCTCAAGTTAGGATGAGTAACTAGTCCTTACTTAGGATTAATCTTAATGTTTACATGTTACAGTGCAAGGCTGGGTCTCGTCCTAAGTCCTAAGATTAATCCTAAGTTAGGAAGAGTTTGGTGAAATCGATGGCTGCTTAACCCCCCACTTCAAGCACAAACAACATTACAGAATCAGAAGATAAAGTTGATGTGCTACAAGACAACAGCAATACAGACTTAAGGAGTCTTACATCCATTATGGACTCTAAAGATGAAAACTTGGATGAGGAATGTAACACATAGAAAAGTGAGGAACGCAACGAAAATGATGAAAATTGTATACCTTCTTCAAGGAGACAACAGATGATCTAGGAGAGTGAAGAGGAAGACAAGTCACTTCAAAGTAAATTGATTGACAAGGGATCAGGAATCTCTCCGAAATAGTTTGGGTGTTCATTTATGTAACATGTACATGTACCACATGCTGTGGGATTTTGTCAGAGTCAAAATGGATAGGAGTGAATCCATGAATTTATATGCTTAGTATTAATAACGGGTCTGCACACAGTACTTCACCTGTTACAAAATTGAAACCACCCAATTGAGTGATCCACACATACACAACCCCTTTAACATGTCTCAAGCTCTCCAATTGAAAATATAAATCTCCCATAAGAACCAATGAATAGAGATTATTTTTCAGTAGGTTTCCTATTCATGTGACAAGCCTGAACTGCTCAGCCCTTTGCTTGTTATATAAAAAAAAGACCACTCCGGATGTTTTTCTAATTCTGAAAGGCTTTTTTTGTTGGATTGCGGAAAAAACAGATTTTAGGCAGTTAAAAAGCTGTCAGTTACATGGTTGAAACCTACTACGATACAAATGTCACACGTTTACAGGTGTCACACACTACTTATACGTTTGTGCAAACAATGCATTATTTTCCTCAGAAATACTCACATTGCTTGGATGAGAGAAAACACCACCAGTCACTTTCAAAAGACCTTAAAATTTTTATTAGTTTTTAATGACCAAGGTGTGGATTAGAGGGGGAAAAGCGTGTTTACTGGACTGTTTTATCACCACACATTTAATATAAATGTTCAGGCATGCATGTAGAGAATTAATATGTGCCCGTGGCAATACACTGTTTTATAACTTCCCAGTTTATGGTTTTGTTTTGTCACTCTTCGCAACACTATCTGAGTTTTATTTCACAGATTGTATTCACCCCTTTTCGTTAATGGGCTGGTTGATCTGAAATTTCCCATTAAACGAAAGTGTTTAGATTCAAGAAAAAAGTTGCAGTAAAAAAAAATTATCGGCAAAATTTCTAAGCAGTTGTTGAAAAGAAGTCAAGGCTATATATATATGATGTTTTGTCATAAAATGTGTAAACTTTTAGAACCGGAGATGGCAAGGTAAAAGTACACTACTGGATATGATTTACAACTACGTGGTAATCATTTTAAAATCATTAAGTACAGAATGACATAAATACTTCCGAAGTTCGACCCAAACAGACATGACAAACCAGAGGAAAGGTTTAAAGGAAAAGTACACACACACACAAATGTTGTTTTTGATGTATTTGAAAAGGTGTGTTCCTGTACTGATTTCAATCAGATAATCTAGAGGTAAATTTTTTCAATTTGAAGCACTTTTATCATGAAGGCCTGATGCTTCATTCTTGTAATGGCAAGGCAGTTTTTCCTTTTGTAAGGGCAACTCTTGAGGGCTACTGGAATATTTCAAGGAGCAGGGATGTGATGACTGGCATGACTGGGGGCCTATGAAAGCAAGTGCCCTTTTTACCCGGCTTGAAGTTTCAGGCCTGATAAGGGGCCGTTCACAATTATCAACATTTTCACGAGCGTACAAACCGTACGCTGGGGGGGAGGGGGTTAATGCCCGCCGTACGCTCTTTTTAATAAAAAAATATATGTCAATATTTACGCGACTCTCCTGAAAAAATTGCTCTGTGATTTTCACTTTTTTCTCAAAAACTTGAAGACTTACAGAGTATGAAGTTGAAACTTCTACAGGTAAATTATAATACATACATCTTCATTCACACTGAATAGGGGTTCATGTCATGGCCAAAAACTTGATCTACAAAAGGTACAAAAACCCTTTAAATCACATGCAAGTGTCTAATATATAGACTTGTGTGAAAAAAAATTAACATTTTTTTTCGTACACTTTTAGGGGGGAGGGGGGGGGGGTCTTGAAAAAGTGTACTCTTTGTACACTTGTGAAAATGTTGATAATTGTGAACGGCCCCTAATTGTATTTGTCTGAAAATGATATTTTCATTTGACATTGAAGTAGAGCGAAACACTTCAACTGTTTTCTGAAAACAAAATCAGTAAGCAAACATGTGTTCATGTAGCGTAGGGGCAACACCCAAAACTGCCATGGGTTCATTTGACAAATTAAAGTCATGTATGATCAAATTCACCTAAACCAAGGCTAAAATGGCTAACAGTCTGGTCACTCTCTGTGTGTTTAGAATCAATATTCATGATTACTGTAGAATACTGGGAACATGACTGAGGTGGTCAAGAAAGAATGAGTGTAACTGTAAGATCTCAAAACCCAATGTGGGGTCACTCCTTTAACGGCAACGCACAGGCTACTTGACTGTGGTGAACTCCATAATACATACACACAGTCATTTGGATGTAGATTGACTCTGCAGTCAACCCTTGGGACATTCTGTTTGAAATATGAAACCTGTTCCTCTGGTATGATTCCTGCAGGGTATATATGTGCAGATTTGCATCTTTGTTTCCAATTTTCGACGTTGATTTAGACATCGTGGCGTCTGTGGACGTGCATCGTGTCTACAGTTGTGAGAGAATACGCTTTTGTTTAATCAAGGACCCCGTGGTTCTATTAAAATGTGTTGCTTTCACAAGGGGGTTTATGCTATCAAACCGGCGGGACAGAGCAGTACTAAGTAAAGCGTAGGATTGTATCAATCTGGTGAAAAATTGGGTCACCATACTGACAAGCCGATCAGACAAGGTAAACTGTGTATGTAGGTTACTTTTAATGAATTAATGAGCTTTTGGGTGATTCCACCAATGCACACATTCGATATGGTTCATCTATGAGGCTACTTTGGTCTGTCACTGCTTTAAAAGTAATTGATCTCTCTGATTTCATACAGTAGTGCGCCACATAACAGCTGGGGGTAAACTACGCGTTTTTTGAGAAAGAAAAAAAATCCCAACAGTTCGTGAATATTTGGATACATTTTTAAGTTGTCACGTTACCCTAAATATAGTCAAAAGTGTTTGTAATGGGCAGCTTCACGCAGGGAAAGGAGGCACCTGCCCCATGGTCATAAGCCCCCAGTCTCGCCAGACATTGCCTTTGTGCCCCATGAAATGTTTCAGCTGAAATTGTTATTTGTCTTACAGAGGTACCGTTTAATCGTTTATTTAAAATGAAAATTCTGCTTTGCCTAGAAGAACAGAGAAACAGGCCTGTGTTTTCAGACAGTAACCTGTTGGGGAGGTGTGCAGTAGTTCCTGAACAGTGAAGCAGCAGTTGGTGGCATTTGAGTGTATAATCGTAATGTTGGCTCTATGCTGACATTATTCCTGGATTTCATGAAAGGATTTGTTTGGAGTAGAGCTTAGAGGAGTTTGTTTTGGGAGGGATAATTTGAAGCCATGGTTTACTTTCTCTCCTGCTGTCTGTTTGATAGTCCAGTGATCCATCATATGAAGAGCTGGGATTGGCCTGTGGAGTGTGTGTGTGGGTGTGTGTGGAGGGGATTGGACGTGAGGTGAGGACTGCACATGAAGTGACGATCTGTGTACATAGTACAAGAGCATATCAGGGCTCCAATTTCAGGAGAATATCCAATAGACCACAGGGTCTTCTAGTAGCACTCTCACTGCACCGGAAATATCTGTACAAGACCTCAAATATATCTCTCTCTTTTTTATATTTGCTGAATTTTTAAGGAGAGGATTAGTATTGGAAAAAGGATCAATATTCAGATGTGCTCCACACTGGAATGCAGGACTTGTTCAGTTGTGGGGTCACTGGCCCTTTGTCAAAATTACTGGACTCTGGCCAGTGGTTCAGTGGATATTATTAGCCCTGTGTAATCATGGGTGAAAAATGACTGTGATGATTGTGGAAGACCTCCATGGAAAGGTTCACTTTGTAGGGTTGCTCTGTTTTTCTATGCTGCATTATCAACAAATGGTGTAAGGTTGTTTGAAATGAGTTTTGCATGTAGCTGTCACCTCTTCTTGATTGTGCAGAACGTTCCCTGAACATAAATAAGCTTAACATATTAAACCAATCTTTCCATGTTCTGATGAGCAGATATAACAATCTCCCTGATTATGTCCAGACACTTTTCCTTTTCCATTTTATTATGTTGAAGGTGGTTCTAAATATCTCCCTGATTGTTGTACAAATTCTCCCTGATTTGCAAGACGCAAAGGTTGGCAGTTCTGGTTTTGTACAAATTCATGAAATTGACAATAACATGCAATGAAACATGAAGTGTCTAAGCAATATTCATCCCTACGTGTATGTGTGGGACAAAATCACACTTTCAAATTTCGACTTAAAAAACATTTAATGAAAGTTGAATGTATTTAAGACGCTCAACTTTTGAGGATAATGTAAGATTAGGATCTGTTGCATGTGAAATCATGCAATTTTGATCTGCTTTGTTACTATGCACAAAATCAGATAAAATACAAAGGCGTTGCAGTCGGATTATAGAGCACAAATACACTTGAAATTACCATTCTCATGATCTGGCACTATTTGGTTATTGTAAATTTGATAGAAATTAAACCCATTTTTTATGTAAAAAGAAACAAAGTCTTGTGGGAAAACCTCAAGTATTTACAACGAGTATTTTTTTTTACAAATGTATCTTTTACTTGAAAATAATTAAATTTGATACATACATAGTACGTGTACTATATAGGCCTATCTATTATATTCAGTGTCATGTTGAAATTGATGGTATTTTCAAACATCATGCAATCGCTTTAACAAAATGCACTAAATTTCACTAATACAAAATTGCCGCCCTGGGTTCGAAAAAACATGTTTTCATACTCGGAATACAATGCAGAAATTGTATGAAATGTTACGGGGAATTCTCATTACGCATCTGTCCCATTTGAGACCAGATGTTTGAGAAACGAAGCCACAAATGGAATTAGAGAAGCCCAGCCATTCAACTGTAATTGGCATTACGTTAAATTACCGGCAAGTAAAACAACATTTGCTGGGCAAGCTGTCAGCGTACAAAAGCAGACACAGCCTTGGCTACATGAAAGGCTACCCGCTTCAGTATTTATTAGATTTACCAGGACTGTAGTTCCATGGTGCTAGCAGTGTAGCCAACTCTAATGAAATTAACAGCAGTCCTATATATATCATAGGAATATTACCTATTTAAGCTTCAACAAGCTTATACTATTTAAGGCAGAAATGGTTTATGGTTAGCAAATAACTGACAGCAATTCTTTGTGTTCAAGCTGTAATATACTAGGAGAGCTGAATGCCCCCCCCCCAGCCCCAACCCCGAACAACTTTACCAAGTAGGCCTAATGTCTTACAACTTAAGAGACTCAAATTCTTGTCAAAATTATCCACTTCTGTCCCAAGAAATGTCTTTGGAGGAAGAAATGAGTGATTCCAAGTAAAAATTTCTTACAAACTTTCCTATAAAATGTCTTACAATTTTAAAACACATGCAGCAGCACAGGTGTGATGTAATGACTTGCCAACAGGATCAAGGGAACATTTTGAGCTACCATTTTTGATACAAGACTTGAATGTAAACATGTACATGTACATGTAAACCTTATCAATAATAAGCTGTTTTTTATTTGAAAAAGCCCAAAGAGATTTATCTCCTTCGTCTTATGGCTGTAAAGGTTGGTATACGTCAACAGAAAGACTCATGAAAGTCACCATATAAAAAACTTCTTTAAAATACAGTGAGGTGTGTGTATGATTATTCATTGGAGAAACACAAGAATGCGGGTCCGGGACTAGTCTGGTCAAGTATTCTGGCCTATAAGAGTATTTTGGCCTTCAGCTAAAATCACCGTCTCTGGCCTGCTATGCAGTGAACATTCTGAGCCCTGGGTAGGTTCACAATCAAAAGCTGCGCAGTACATTAGGTGTTTTCTCAAACATTTTGGCCTAGTGGTATGCAGTTTGATCGTAGAAAATCTTCAGATGTGTCATAATGACAACCAAGTGAAGCCTTGATATGAAAAAGCTAAAGGTGTGAACATACATTGTATGTGGCTGTCTTGAATTCTCTGAAAACAGAAACCTGTGGCAAAGGCAATCTCAGTCTCGGGTTGCCCATCGACCAGTTGAAATTTGCCCAAATAAACTTTAATTTGAGCGATTACTTTAAAATGGATTTTTTATAAGACGGCTCCTTCCTACCGTATGACTTTAAGGCTGCCCTGGATAAAAACACTAGGAGTCCACAAGCCTGGTACTGTCTCAGGCCTGATATTTAGTTGTTGTAACGGTAAGGCAGTTTACCATTAGTATAAAAGGGTACCTCAATGAGGGTAAGTCTAAATTTCTACTTGCATGGGTCCAAAGTGCACCAAGGCAATGGCCAGGGGCATGCTCTCTGGAGGCAATTGCTTCTGATGCCTCTATGAAGTATGTACCTCAACCTCATGCATGATCACAACTTTGAGGACTACGGACTTCCCGGGATTAAACTGCGCTCAATTTTGCAGATGTTTCACCCCAAGAATTCCCTCTTTGACATCAAGACTAGCTTTGAAACAAGAGCCAATTGTGAACCAGACTTAAATGTAAACTGAACTACAGTGTATCCCTTGTTTGATATGATTTTGGTTTTACATTTAAACTGAATTAACGTACAGTACTGTACCCTGTTGGGTATGTTATTTCCTTACACTTTATTCGTATCTGCAGCAAGCCCAAGGTTTTTGCCACTTCTGGGTTCCAGCTCCAAAGCTGGTATATCTTTGTGTGTGTTTTTTTACCAACATCATTCCTAGAAGAGCTTCATCTTGAAGAATGTATGTAAAAGCCAATCAAACTGTTAAACTTTTTTTCATATAAATCATCAACGAAAAACTAGATATTAGTGGACTCATGGAGCTAGTTTTTGTGAAGGGGGTGGGGCTTGCAGTGAAATTATGTCTAATAAATACGAACTAGGATACTCAGTGCGTTCTAGTATTTGACTTCAGTGGACAAAAATCCACAGGTATTCTAGAGCAGCCACAAGATCACTGAGCATACTTGGTGACAAGAGGCCAGTTCTTATTCTGTAATTACTTGTAGCACAGGGTGGGTTGGTCATTCAAATCGCATTTGAAAAGAATGCCTCTGGATTTGTTTTTTCCTGCAGGACTCTGAGTATACAAAATTGCCACAATTCGGTTTTACGGATAAAACACAACAAATTATATTCTTTACCCCTAAAAATGCGGTTATTATATATACAATGCTAGATTTATACAACACAGGTAAAAATTTCTGCACAAACATTTGCCCATCTTGTGTAATTGCCAACGGTGCTTACTCCATCTAATAGCCTTAACACAAAGTTAAGGAATCATCATCAAAAATTAATGATAGGTCACTTTTGCCAGTGACTCACCCATGAAGGCATCACTGGAGACTCTGTGAAAGCTGTCGACGTGTGTCGCAGGCCGATAACAATTTGCCCACAGAGCCGTATACTCATTACCTCTATCCCCAATCTCCGCGTACGTGCACGCTTTTCTCCCATAGAAAAATTTGACCTGAATATAAATGTAGTGTTTATTATCAAATATTGCAAGCTGAAATTGTTCTCCGTAGCGTTGGTAATTGGATGAAATCTTTGCGACGCCGGATTGTCATCTGAAAATAATGCACGTACCTGCCCCTGTTAACAGTCGGAGATCGGTGCAACTTATGCAGTGGTGATTAATAGTGAAGGGTGAGGTTTGAGGTTTACTCCTAACCACCATACAGAAAAACTAATGGTATAAGAAGAGTATTTACGAAGAGTTGCAATTTACAAAACATTGTACATAAATGCAGGTCTGATATGTCAGTCTTGTCAGGTAAGGATAGGGCTTCTTTTTTTTCTCTTTTTTTTCTAAGAAATGTATCTCTTTCTGCTGACTATGAGTGGAGTTACAACTTTCTACTGGAACATTATACATTTGGAAGAGGCACTAAGGACATGACCAGGGCTCGATTTCACAAAGAGCTAAAATTAATCTTAAGATGTGTATCAATCTTAATCTAAGTAAAGTGTGGTTTCACAATACAAATTACGATGGCAATGTTGACAACTCAACTTAAGATGAGTCTTAGTGCTTCTGTTGCCTCCATAAGGTATCAGCCCTGTACAGTAATGTCAACATTCCCACCCCAATCCTTTTGCAAAGTATCTAGCTACATCTACAATACCCAAAGTGCTTCAAATACTGTCATTGTATTGTTTTTCACATGGCTAAGTCCTAACAGGAATACACAATGTGTTGTACAAGTGGCCCATCATCATCAAATGTACAGTTCTTTGAGCCAACCTGGGAGTTTCTGAGAATATCACATGCCTCATTGGATACAGAGGAGTACACAAAAGAGAAGGAGGTGTCTATGAGGCGAAAGTGCGCTGCACTCCCTCAAGAGGCACGATGAGGTTGTTTTTGATTGAGTGGGCTGGGAGGCTAATGCCCTCTCCTGTGAGGGCCGTAATAAGTTAATGACCTTCCCTTTGAGGGCCGTTATTAGCCTAATCAGAGATGCGCAGGGTAATGACTTCTAAATTGACTGCTTCTCATGAGGGAATTTCGCCTAGAGAACGTTTCAGGGAGGACCCTGTCTGAAACAACTTATATTGATACAGGATTCTGCAAATCTCATTTTGAAGCACTTTGGAAGTGTGAAAGTGGCAAATTTAAGATACTTTTGGAGTTAGGCAAAGCAATTTGTTGAAATGTAATTATATGCTTTCTCACACTGGATAAAAATATTCAACACTTCAGCACAAACATTTACTAAGGTGTAAAGTTGTTTTTGCTGCCATTTTATTTCATAGTAAAATTCAAGTTTGCTTTTAGGCAAACTTATTAACACTTGAAGCAATACCCTAAAGATCATTTCCTAACTTAAACAAGTTTACTCATTCACACTCCAACAAGTTCAAATTTCTTTAAAAAAAAATAAGTATGTTTATTTCTTGGCAGTTTATTTTGTTGGAAAAAGGAATTTTCTTGAGAATTTCCTGAAGTATTGCTGATAAAGCTTTACAAATGTAAGCAGTGCTGCTAATATAACTACTACAACAATAGAGAACATATAGACAAAAACGTTAATGTCACAGTAAAAAAATATACATTATGTAAATTTTAACAACATTTCATATACAATAGTGACTATGTATTGCATATGCAGTCCCTAGCTATTATTGTAACCCCATGTAATAAAAATCTGTTTCACTTTCTATGAAGCTGGCAAGATATCTTCCTTGTCAAATGAAGGACTACTAACATGCACCAACCAGCAACCATTACTATTCTAAATGCATTGCAAAGATTGTAAAAGGAGCTACGAATAAGTCAAGCGTATATATACAGATCTTATATGTAAGCCAACATGATCACTGGTTCTATTTAAACCGAAATCAGAAAAGCTTAGGCCATTGAGCAAGGCTCAAATAAATTTGTCAAATGCAAACGTTATCTTGTTAATTTCCGTTGTCGGCTGAGTCAGCAATCAAACAAGTCAGCGAGGGCACTACTTTGTGGTCACATGATGCATAGCCTCCTGCACTCAGCGAAAGTAAAGTCCTCTTAAAATGGCTTCATTGATACGACCTTGATGCGTGAAGTGGAATTAAAGCGTTGATGCGCCGTCAGTCAGAGTACCCGCAAGCTGATGGAGTGTTCTCTTGAATGAAGGTTAAACAAACGTAGGACTACAGTCTTAGACATCTATCTTGACAGTCATCAGAAAAATAAAACACTTTTTGACTACATACATGTAGTTTGAATTCGTATTAAAAAAAGTAGTGTCCAGTGCACTAGTGCGGTTGTGTATAAGAAAACCGCAAACTTTCCTAGAGTATTTAGACCCATTACAATAATCCCAAGACATTTCACCCGATCACATTCAGAAAAACAAACCACTTGAAGTTGCATGTATATTACATGCTCAAATCAACATTTTTCCTTCGTCAAGAATGCATTGTACCAAGCAGGGAGCAATTTCATCCAGCAATTTTCGCATTTAACAAAATATTTTAGACTGAACATGTTTTGTGCACACTGAATGCTGTTAAGTAGCAGATGATTATTTTGGAGTAGCAACTGATGTATTTTGTATAGCATTTTACATGCTATTCTTGCTTTAAAATTACTGGGGTGTCAAACCCCTCCCCCCCCCCCCTCCCCGCACCACTGGTTGCCCCACCACCCCCACGTGCACTCATACTCACACCCATGGTCACTACATCTTTGATACAACTACAACTGTACAATGTAACTGTATGAATGGCATTGGGTTGCGGTATTCTTTTCTCAAGTATCAACCACTCAATCTTTTTTACTCCAAAAGCAAACAGCAAAAAAACTATTACCCACAATGGAATGGTTCCATTTTCTATGAAGTTGGTAAAAAGCAACGAGTGAGTGCAATTTTTTCTTTTCCTTGTTAAAAACCCATACAGAATTTTAATGCAGCCGATAGATAAACCATTATATTGGCACATAATCAAATCAGTATTGGTTTTTCAGCAATTCTGCCAAAAGGAAAAAAAAACTGTGGATGAAACAGAAATCCAATTCTATACTTGACCCATTTGTTTCTCTAGAATCCACTTACCAATCCATCATTTAACTCCAAGGCAATTCAAAGCTAGAACCCATAAGGGAAAAGGTTTTTTTTTTCTTTTTCTTGTCACTCTCTTGCTCTCTCACAAATTTTTCTTCTTCGCCTGGTATCTCCTTAGGGGATGTCTGCTTTTTCCTGATGTTTTATTAGCCGCCCAAAAGAAAGTCCAATTTGACCTGTTCTCCTTTGTGAAATTAATCCTAAATTAGCTTCATCAGTGGGTCAACCACAAAAAGTGCAAAGCCCCCCAGATTTTTCTGATGATATCAGATCATGTGGATTGGGCCGTACCATTTAAGATTTCCTTAGGGTGAGATACACACTTTTTCATTTTCATTCAACGGGAAAGGGGAACAAATCATACTGTATGTAGTTCACCGCCAATGCTGGCTGTAATTGCGCTGGAAATTCTGTTTTTAGTAGGAAAGGTTTGATGTACATGGTACCTGAGGATAGGAATCAAGTATCTTAGAATGAATCCTGTGATACAAAAACTACATCTTTCAAATAATTATTACACAAATATTACGATACTTGACCTGAGATAGATTCTGCTTGTGCTACATGTAGAGAGAGAGAGAGTGTTCCCTAAACTAGAGTGACCTGAGTGATCAGCCAGCAAGACCAATTTGCTTTTCGCCTTTCTCTATGGTTGAACTACTCAGCCAGCTTTCTCAGTGGTCCATATCTTAAAGGGAGTGCATACCTTTGGTAATTACCAAAAAAACTAGTGAGCATGAAAAACTTACTTGGTAAAGAGCACTGGAGAGCTGTTGATATTTTAAAACATTGTTAGAGATGACCCCCTTTGAAGTAGTGTTGTTTTAGAGAAGGAGTTAGTTTTTCAACCCAAAATTTGAATCTGAGATAGGCTTCAGTTCTCAGGTATCTGAAAGCACACAACTCTATGCAACAAGGCTGTTTTATCTTTGACCTTTTTCTTGCAACTTCGATAACCAATTGAGCCCACATTTATACAGTTGATGCATATGTTGCGGGATACACCAAGTGAGGGTACTGGTCTTTGACAATAGACCTTATGCATTGACGTCATCCAGCCGCCATCTTAGAGGTAAAACGGTGACGAAACAATCGAAACGCACAGATTTGTACGCGCGGCGCACAGGATTGGCCAATGAACAACCTCCTTTTGACCTCTAGGTGAGGGCGCCCTACTGAAATGACGTCATGTGCATAAGGTCTATTACTGCCTCTAAGGTTTCCTTTTAGTGCTGTTAGTTACATGATATAAGGGACTCTTGTCTGAAGCCATGAACAGTCTATGCAGGCAGTGGTTACTGGTCATTATTATAATCTTTCTGGTAATGAAACCAAGGGGCTCTCAAAAGCGACTAGCACTGTGATCAGAAGCCTGAATACACCTGTGTAGAGAAGACAGTGAACCTTATTTTTCAAAGAGTCTCAACTCCACTTATCATTGGTTGGGATTGTTTGAATGCGTTGGATTTACAAATACATGTAAGCTCACATAAGAACAGTAGAAAGTTAATTAATTTTTAAGAAAATTATCAATGTTTCCAACGACATTTCAGAACTTGCCCTTTTTATTTAGAATCTGAAAATGAAAATCTCTATGAAATATGAAAATCTTTATCTGATCTCTTGGGTAAATTTGTTGACCTTTCTATTGCTGTTGTACAAGAAGTTTCTGGTTTTGCCAGAGCAGGTCTCAAATTGTACATAAATGTACTCATGTCAGCTACTGGAGTGATGAATTAACTCTTCTTTTTTTCTCTTTTTTTCCCTTTTTTTTAAAGAGTGGAGTGGAACAAAAAAATATAGGGATTTGTGAATTTTCAATAACTGCTGCAAGATGCATTTATTTAATCCACTCTCGAACAGAGACAGGCTTTATACAATGTAGGCCCTATAAGTATTTACTCGAATTCTAATAGTTTGCACAGCACTCGAGACTGCAAGCGCAGGAACTGTGACTGTCTCCGACTTTGGGACTAAGTGAGACTAAACTCTGTTTAAAATTCAAGGTCTCACTTTCTCATAAATGCAGGCTTTTCATTTGCAAATTGCACAATTACCGAATTATGTACAAAATGAAATGTGACAAGCTTAATTGAGCTTCCATAATATTAGCATAAAGTCACACAACTTCATTTTGAGAGTTGGCCTTGCGTTTGCAAAGTGGAAAAAAATGTGACTGTATCAGATGAATAGATTGCCAGCTTCATTCCGAAGAAGGCTGATGGCCGGTGCCCCGATCCCTTTCATCAAAAACACCTGGAAGGGAGACACTGATAAACAATGCTGAGTAGTGCCTGAAAGTAACTGCTTTGCATCGCGTTTGTTTAAAACTTTGGAGCGCTCAAGGGTACTTACATTTGTAGTACTTACACTTGTAATACGCATATTTAAAAAATGCAGGTACTATGTATTTTGACACTATAAGTGAATCATGTTTTAACCTAATGCTGGATACATGTTGTAAATGTGGAATGAGAGGGGACCAGTTGTTTTGGTGCAACTTTTGCTGGTGACCATGTAATAACGACCATGTACCACAATTTTACATATTCCCCAAGAATAGTACCCAACCTCCATGGCCTGACAATGATATAGGCAGGCTCGTAGGTGTGCCAATTGATGAATGCAATTTTTCAAAGTAGAGTTACTCGTATGGTATTCTTCACAATACACTATTGACTGCTACTGACATCTACTGTAGTATGCAAGAGCAATAAATTGAAAACTGACTACAGCTGCCCAATGCAATTCCCACCCGCATTGCACTTGAAAATAAAAGTTTGTCTAATAATTATCTTGAGATTTGATGGTTGTTATTTGAAGTCCAAAGCTCCCCCAAAAAGGTCAGTATTCAATTGATGTGTAGAATGGATCCAAAAGAAATAAGGACAATATTCCGGTCACTGAATTTTTGTGGTTCAGGGAGTGGTTTGAGCTACAATTGTACAAGTCGTGCAGTCTGGTGGATATTTTCTTACAATTCTTACCATGTATTCTCCACTTCGTCTCAATGTGTAACACGAATGCTTTATGTGTATTTTTCCCTTCCCACCTTGCACCCTGTACTGCATGTTAATTACTCTGGTTAGGAACTGTATTTTTATGGTAAACATTACCTTGTTATTGTTAGACTTCCTGCGATTCGGATGTTGATAGCTGAAGATCCCTATCACCGTATAGCCAATTCATCTGGCCATTTCCCCCTTCCCGCAGTTTGACTGTTTTTCCAATACCCTAAGTCAACACAAGTGCTGGAGTATACTTTGTAATTCACAGGCAGCACACCAGGAGAACAAATCAGAAACAAAGTTGATGTAAAATTGTCCAAGAATAAGTATTATCTCTGAATATATTATTACCTCTGAATATTTAAACAAGAATTATTCACCAACCCACTATTTGTTCCTTTTTAAAAATCTTTTTCAATAAGTACACTCAGGCACACTTAGACTTGTGGCGAGTTGTTACATTTTTGTAAATGTTTGTCGCGGTGATAGCGTTCCGACTTTTTCCACGAATCTCGCGACACTGGTGATGTTCTTGGGGAGAGCTGAGTGTTGTTACGCTGTCACCACGACAAACATTTAAAGACTTGTCCACAAGTCTAAGGTACACTGTAAAGATGACACTATCATCTTTTTATACTTTTGGGTGAGCATTGTATAACTTGTTAATATTTATAGTCATAACTCCATGTTTATGCCCAAGAAAATGGATTCTTGGGTGACTATTTTTACTATAAGCAGTGGAGACCAGAGCTCAATTTAAGAAATTCTCCACTAGACCATAGGTCTTGTAAATTTGTTAAAATGAACATTGGAACAAAATTAAAATTTGGGATGAGGATGCTTATTTTTTTTAAAACCCCATTTGCCAATCACACTGAGTTTGTGCATTTATTTAATTATTGTACAAAATTCTTAACTGTTTACAAGTAACCGGAAATGAGAGGTCTTATTCTTGGGATTTCGTTGTTAAATTTATTTTACTTTCATTTTCATGGCAAAATTTTACATTCCCAACAATAACACATAATCTTTATCGACATAAAGCTTAAGTATTTGAAGAAACAGAATCGAACACACGTAAAACTCAATATGGTTGGTCACTTGGTCCCAAAAGTTCAAGTATGCGCAACACTTGCACATTCTGTTACATGTATGTACTCTGTTGCTTCTGTGAAGTACGTATTAGGCATGAATCGTGTCATTGTCCCAGTTTGGTACTCCTCGAAGTGTTCCATTAGAAACTTCAAGAGAACATTGTCTTCAAGTTAGAGATTCTGTCCCATGGTTGCATTTTCCCCTGGGATACGGGGGGTGAGGAGCTGAGTTCTATGAGTGCCTGCGTAATGAGGGAGTGGGACTTGAGACCCCTGTGCTCTCAGAGTTCTGTTTGTCTTGAAATGTCTGGTGAGCAAGGCACCAGAAGTTCGTGACATTTGCAGGGGGACCTAAAAAAAATAAATAAATATTGCCACTATCCATTAAACATCAGCAAATGTAAAAGAACAATATTCAGGAGAGGTGAAAGTCTTCCTGTTTTGTTTGGACTGTGTAATCGAAGTCGGAGTTCTGGTGAAGTCTAATAGTGATTGCTCCTTGTATTCCCAGGTGCTTGAGAGTCTCTTAAATGTCAGGGTAAAAGGGGCAATAAAGATAAAGTTCAACTCTAGGAAACTTTGGAAGACCGTTTGCAAGAATTTACCACATCATACTTTGTGCATCCCCTGTGAAAAACGACCAATTCATTTTGTTGGGATGTTGTAGCATCTGTATGTAGGGCTAGCCTACATAATATAAAAACTGGACACTGTTCCTCACATACATGTAGTTCATGCGTGAGAGGCTAATTGCAAACAAGTATTGTGCTTTGGGTTTTGTGTGCACATCCATGGTAGATTTAGAGCAAAACGACATTGTTTCAGCTTCAAAAAAGCTATATGTATGAAAAGGCTTCATTTCATGGTGTGTCATTTTTCCCTACTGACTTGAAATTACACTTTATGCTCTGAGATTTTTAAAGAGCACGGTAACAGTCAAAGGTTTTTTGTATTTTCAGACTTTATCTGAATTCAGACATTTTTATGTCATGTCGTGAAAAACATAGCTGTTATTTTCTTCATGTATAAAATTATCCTGCTCTTTTATCTTCTTCTTGGTGAGGATACTGTCTACAACTCCAGTGATTACCGACAGTTGGAAATGTCATCATTTCAACGTACGTCCTAAAATTTGGAGCATGGTTCCAGACATTCTAGTCAGCAATTACTCTCACCCCTGCAGTACTGCATAACCAAGTACCTAAACCAAGTACCTAAAAATGATTCAATAAAAATGCAGCATTTTAAAGAAAAAAAGATTTTATAAGTGCATCAAAAAAGTTCAGTCCCAAATTAATTGTTGTAACGCAAAAGCTGCAGAGTAAAATAATGTACATGTAGTTCCCTGGCTGTATGTTGAACAACATCCTGAGTAATACTTGAAAAGGTTATTGTAAAGGTACATGTAAGAAATATTATGATCTCTGTATGTGTGTATACACTTTCTGTATATTTTAGTATAATGTATAAAAACTGGTCTTTCTGGGGTCAGCAGGGAGGACCAGTCAAGGGACAGTGCATCTTTAAAACATGAAAAGTCAAGATGAAATTGACAAGTAGGAAAAAGGACGGGGTTGACTCTGGATTTGTAGTTTAGACAACGTCTCACCGGGGAAAGCCAAGCCACCCTGAGTGGTGTCCTTGTACTCAGGAAAATCGATATCGGATGAGTGTAAGAATAACACGGTGATGTTTGGAGGGAGGTTGGCTAAATGGAAGGGAGTTCAGTATGATGGAGACGTACAGCTGAGTGAGGACTGTTGAGAAACATGGACTTAACCATTGGCTGGCAAGAAATGGGTTTCAGTTTTGCAATTTTTACAAGGACGACCAGAGATGTTTAACATTTATGTTTTTTAAAGATTTTGTTTTAAACATTTACTTTACAATCTGTATTAACATGGCGGACATGTATCACTGTGTGTACACATGACTAAATAGACTGCAGGTATTGTCAAGTTAAGTTGAGCTGCAGAGCTCATTAAATTTATGTATTTTATTTTACTTTGAATATTTTGTTAACCTGATTATTTCAGTGGTGTTCTTCATGCTGGAACAACACACTCATGTTCAGGTTCATTTCGCTGCTTCTCTTCTTGTGTAATTTTTATGAAATTTGGCATCAGAATTTCAATATAAGAACCAACACTTTGGTTTTCCAAATGCAAAGCTCATACGAACAGTAGTGAACTCATACATTTACAACTGTAAGCTTTCATTTTTCCCGAAAGCAGCACTGGTACTTTAGAAGCACAGACTTATTCGAAAAACACCAGAATTACTTGTGAATATTGTACTGCAGTTACAAAAACTTGGATGTAACTTTTTGTACTCATAACTTGTTGTTCCCTTTGGGTATTGGAAGGTGATAGCGAACCAAGTTCTAACAAAATATCAGGGCAGATTGAAAAATATTTTTGGCTTATAACAAAACCAGATGTGATCAGGTTTTAAATGCAGTTCTGCTAGGTAGTTGACAGGTTACCATATGGCCTGTGTATAGAGTATAATGAGATTCTTAAAACTGACTTTGAACTCCTCCAGGTTTGTTTCTTTGGACCTTTTATTGTGGAAAGTTATGAACATTTGGGTGGTCTTTCAATAATGAAAGTATCCCTCAAAGAATGTTTTTTAAAAGCACACAATAAATTGCTTATATATGTAAGTGGACATGGGTTAATGATTTGAGCCTTCTCTGTAAGACAAAGTACCGTATTGATGATAAGAGAAGAAGAAAAGAATCTTGAGGTTTCATTCTGAAAGCTCAATGATTATATTCAACCAACAAGAACTATACCCAGGGGGTTGTGGTCATGCGATACAGGACCATGCTGAAGGGGGGGTTCTTTATCACATGGCCACGAACCTGAAAAGTTTCAAATGGCCGTTTAAGACCGCTACTCTTTTTTTCCCATTCACGAATGCCCTTTTTGGTAGAAAGCATAGGAAAATGTAGGAAATGTAGGGAAAAGTCCTGTCGTGTCCTCAGGCTCTGTTTTGCGAAGGGTCAAATTACATAGGACACTCAAAGGTTGTGCGTACATGCGCGTGCTAATAGATTTCACGTTGAGTACTGGTATGTATTGACTGCATTATGTGTAGATTAGCACCCGCGAAAGCTTGCACACCTGTACTACAAGTTTAAATATGGCCACGTGATATCCTCTCGACCAATCAGAATGAATAAACTGTCTGGGGTATTTATGAATGTTAATTATAATGGACTCTATCCTTCCCAAAAAACATTGTTGTGCATATTTTCTTTTTAACTCTGACTGACTTTCAAAACGTGCAAAACAATTTGACTTCATAGTCTGACTTGAAAGTGTTGACTCTTGACTCTGAGCATAAGACAAATTTTTCTCTAAAGATAGTTCCCACTTGGCGCCACACAGTGTAAAGTTGGAGTATCTTTACAGGCAATGATAATTTATTTTTCAATGCAAAACTGAGTTTTGCACCGTGCAGTACTTGGGAGCTTCTTCAATTAGCTTGTGTGGTTGGTTGGTGAGCCACTTGGCTGTGTAGAAAAATTAGTCACTTGACGCAGCTCAAAACCAAAACCCAAATTGCCTGTAAAGATGGCGTTTATCGGGAACTGGATCTGTTTAGGTAAAATTATCTATGTTCTGTGCAATTGTGCAACACTTCTCAGTCAAATGGCATAATATGCTAACTGCAGACGGTATTTAAATCTGGGAAAAGAGCTCCTACTTGCATATGTAATTTGGACAGTTGAGATGACAACTGCTCATTAAGCCACAACTACAGTGCTTTATCGGACAGATGCTTACATAAGTCATGACATTTCTGATCTTGTTTTAACATCCACATAACATTTGAACATCTCGATCCATTGGACTTCACTTGACTCACACAGACCTTGAGACTTGACTCACCAGTTCCTGCTTGATTCAACTCAATCTTGGAATGTCAATAACTTGAATGCCTTAAAGGGATGGTCTAAAATCAATATCTTGGAAGCTCACTTTATTTCAATTCAATCCCCTGGCTAGCTCACTGGCAAATAAATGATGCATTTTGCAATCAACTTTCATCCCTTCTTAGTGTTTACAGTTATAGGAAACTACTATTCTGTGGCATTGTTTTCGAACAAAGCGAAGTGTGGTGCAAAGACCTCGCCCATTTTTACAAGGCACTCATCTTGAATTGAGTTTTTACTGTGGCCAAAGTTATCTGTATTGTAGCACCATAGTAAATGATTCATGGCTAACTCAGGCCGTGTCCGAATGGATTGACTTCCTCTACGGCTGTGACTACTGGCTGCGGCATTAACATGCCTTTTCAGTGATCACGCCATAGCCCCTGCCCGAGCCGTCAATTTGGCTACAGCCTCATCTTAAAAGATGAATCATAGTGTTTGTGAAATCAGGCCCTTGTCTTCATACCAAAAAGAAAGATATGGCAAGGAGAGACTAGGCGATAAATTGTGATCTCAAGGATACCATGTGGAAGTTCATCACATCGGTAATAAAAAAACATAGAACCCTTGTGATAAGACAGGATCAATATCAGATGGATCCACTGACTTGGAGACTGGACTATGAACAGACATTAAGAGAATGAGAAAATAAATGGTACGAAGAGGACTACCATTGGAAGCTAGAGAAAACAGCAACAACTGACACAGAAGTGACAGCAGCTCACAACTGGGTCCAATCTTCACGGCGCTGTTTAAAGTTATAGTAATAATAATACACAATTTTAATCAACGGGCATATCAAATCGCTCATTATTTAATAACAGGTGTACAGCGCTGTTTTGAAAATTTATGAGACCAATATGTATCGCCTTGTAAGGGTAGGCATGGTGCTGTGGTGCAATCCTGCAGCCATCTATGCCAAAAGTTACCGGGTTGAGTCTCTTCTCCTAGTGGTGAGTTTACTGGGTTCTGTAAAGTGCTGTACACAGTACACAGGACCTGTGGCTTTGCATCCCAATCGAAGAAAGCAATTGTGGTTAAGTGTCTTGCTTAAAGACACTAGTGCAATGGGACCAGAATCCATACTCTGACAACACCAGGGCCCAATTTCAAGAGCACTGCTTACCCCAGAATTCCGTGCTTACAGTACCCTGTAGAGTGTGTGATTCTATGGGCTGTAAAGTAAATGCAAATGTTCCGCGGTAAGCAGAGCCATGAAATTGCGTCGAGAGCTTTATGCCAAGTGCTCAAATCGCTCAATTGCTTTTGGCATTTTGGACTTACAGTCCGAACAATCATGTGATTTATGGGGCAGAAAAAGCTTAGAATTCCATTAGAAGCACAGCCATGAAATTGTGTCTTCGATCAGAGAGGAGATCAACATTGAAAAATAGTAATACTAGTTGTTTTAAAATTAAATAATTGTGTTCCATCTTTCTCATTTCTGCAGATGCATCCCCTGGGCCTTTGTAACTCCCATGATGATGAGGAACCATTTGAACCCGGCTGGGTGGGTGTGGTGCAACTGGTTGATGATCCTAAACCTTGTCTATCGATCTTTCAAAAGGTAAATCCCGTTTTGAACTTACCTCTTTTAGAGTGCAAAATTCTAAAAACACACTCAACTGTTCAACAAGCTATTGTATCAGCGCAGGCCTGGAATTTCAGGGCAAGGCTATCTTCATTTTGCAAAGGGCATTTCCATTGGAAAATCTTTAAGTCTATGGGAAATGTTTGAAGGGGCACCAAGGCCATGACCAGGGGCAACGGAGGCCATGGCCTCTGTTGCCTCCGCGTATTTCCTGGCCTGTCAGTGATGTATTTATTGGTGACAGAATTCATACTACAACATGTACAAGTGATAAGGAATTATCTGCAGACGTGTTTGGTTTTTTTTTCTCTCAAATCAGATCTGTTTTCTTTCACAAACTCTTTCAAAGAGTTATCTCCCAAAAAGGAAACACTGTAGTTTTTCCCTTTTGGTTGCCTCCTCCCGTGCAGGTTTTTTAGCAATCACTTTATCTTAATATCTTTCTGGTCAGATCATTTGTCCCAACGTTTATCTTTATCTTTGTCCTAATTAATTAATTAAGTAAGTAATGTATCATTTAATGTCTTTTGTTTTGTTCTCTAAAGGCACTCCACTACAAGCTTTGGCTTATTAGGGTCATGCCTTCACAAAAATGTCTTTTGCATTCTGTTATGTAGGCCTACTGTTGGAAATAAATTGTATATTGATTCAATGAATCTTCAGGCCTAGCTTGCCTTCTCAACGATAAAATTTCATGGTTGAACCTTTTAGAAATTGTTCAAAGTATCACCAATATATATAGATTGAATTCAATTAAAAAGCTCTAAGGTAGAACTCTAAAGGCACCGAAACATGCCCAGCAACTGAAAATATAGCTTCTGGCAAACACAGAATACAAATCAATTTACTTTGTGATGTGATATAGTTTAGGGACTCCTTCCCAACTTTTTTTTATACATTTTCCCGCTCCCCACTTTAACAAGAACTGTGCCTGGGTCACACTGTCGTGTCATTCTTAATTAGAAAAAATATTCACAATAATACCCTTGAAATTGCATCTCCTGTGAACCCATTGATTTATTACACATTTCATTACAAGAAGGTCCATTAGGCATTTCAATACAAAACTCAGAGCAGTATCAGTTTACATGATAAATGATCTTTTTTTTCTCTCCTGAAAGCTTGTGTTCATTAAATGGAGACGCTGTTGTGATCTGGATATTTCATGCTGCATTCAATTCCCCCTTTCATTCCGATAATCGAGCAGGAGCTTGTTTATTTACACAGTGATAATGTTCATCCAGTCACCCAAGTGTTTAACAAACTCGGGGAATCTCAAAATCTATCCTCTAAATAATAAAAGAAAAAGAAAAATATGACACTCGGCTCGTTTTCTGGATCTGGAATGATGAATGTCCCGGCATATTTTGCTCCGCTTTTCCCCTACAGCAGTTCCCGGTGCTCTGCTTATGATTAAAACATAAGGATCTCAGTTTACCAGTGGAAGGATATCAGCGGATGTCCGCCAGAAATAATAAAGCATCCTCAGGAATGAAGAGTGACCATAAAAATACAGGAATAGCGAGGCCAGGGGAAATTTCCTTTTTTTAATGGTACTCTGATGGATCAACTGGAAATACTTCATGGAACAACTGGTATTTTATTTCCATTTCATGGTTCGGAGCAGGGGAGCATGGTTTTTACCATCAATTTTAACCATCTGGTTTTGATTTTTAAGACACTTCTGGTTTTAGACTGAGCAATATTTGTCGGGCTAAATTGTGTAAATATACACGTGAGAGTTTTAAAGATGAATTGGAAGTTGGGTGAATGTTTTTAGAGCATTTGGTGTAAACATAACTTCTTTTTGAAAATTACAGCTTGCAGAGACAGTAATAATGATAAAGTATTCATAAATATAAGACACAAATGTCTTCTTTTTTTTTAAGGATTTTAAAAATGTCTGCAGAAAATCAGAAAGTATTTCTCGGTGAAACGGTTTTGACCCAATTCACATGGTGCAGAGCTGCCAGTTTCCTGATTCTGGTTGTTGGTTGCGTAATTTTGGAAGTCGGTTTGTTTTTGTTTGATCGTGTGTAGTGTGCATTTTAGGTAACTTGCGTATTTTTTACATACAACTGTACTCCCCAAATGGCAGACCATTGGCAGACAGGCGTGTGTGATGTCAGTGCAAGGGGTCAATCATGAGATTTGAAACAGTGTATTGTTGTTGGGAAGGCAGATAAATAAATCAAGGCCCCAAATCATGGTGTGTCTTACCGTTGAATTCTAGGTTTGCAAACTGCTGTACAGGTAAGTGCAAGATTCCAAATCTGTTTACGACCTATAGCGATTTTGAAAGAAAATTCTTCTGAAAGAGAGGACTATTTGGTACAAGATTTTGTAATGGGGCCTTTATTTATTGCTAATGGTAATGGGAACAACGCCCAAGTTGGCTGGTGCCATCTTGCCTGTCATCTCCTGACTTCTACTTAACAGTGATCCAACAATACCCGGAGGGGTTTCAGACAGCGATAACTAAGGTGTTAACAGAATACATGGGTACATAAATTGCGTGTGTTGTTCGCGCATGCATAAGTCATTAAGTTCAAATTGGACTAGCTGTTTTGTTTTTTTCGACGAAGCACTGCAGACTTTGACACATATTCTGACTCAATCTTTTATTTCGAGCAAATTTGATTGATTCCTAGATGTTGCAATTTACAATTTGCGTACTGCTCACATACTATAGCCGTGAGTAAGCGACGTGTAATTGCATGAGCAATAGGGAGTGGCCGCAATAAGTATATCTTTCCAATTAAGGCATGCAGTGTTCGTCTTTGACACAAAGTGCATGTCAGTTTTTTAAAAAGATATTTTGATTAATGGAAAATTACACGCTGTATGGCGTACTACGCACATGTGTTTGGTAAACTTGGCAGACAATTTGATATAACTTAACAATTTCATGCATCATTTGTATTACATTGTGTTTTTTTCTTCACATATTTATAGCCATAAATATATCAATATCTCCAATTGAAATTGGCTTTATAGGAAATGGGAGTTTTCTGTACTGCAATAACTTCCGCAATGTTGTTGTTGGGGTTTTTTTTATGTTTTTTTTTAGCATAAACAATCCTTTGTAAGATTCTCTATATTTAGGAAACTAAATAATGAATGCAACCACTAAAGATCAGTCAAAATATTCTGTCTACCCCGCCTCAAAACTCGTAAAATTGATAACTTACATTTTGTCTCGATAGGAGAAGTAAACACATGCACAAAGTGCTGGCAGTTTTGGGTGTATGATTTGGCCCAGCAATTTTGCAAAATGATACAGTCAGGTAGCATAATGCTTAAATCATTCACTGTAGTTGTTATCAAAAATGAATGACAATTTTGGAATTTTACTTCTTAAATTTGTGTTCATAGAATGTTTACACACATATAGACGGGTCTGTAGGTCTTGGATTGTGTTTTAAAATTGGTAACACATCAAAATGTCTGACTATTTCTTTAGTTGTGAAAAATTTTGTAATTTATAGAATGTGTACAAAAATGCCAATGTGCATTTTGTACTTGTGATTTTCAAAGATTTTGGGGTTAAAAATGTAACTTGTTTCAGAAACCATTATAAGTTGGAAGCAAATTGTTTACATGGCAGTCAGCTGATGTACCAGTATTGTACACACAACTGGTTCTAACAAAATAAACTACAATTTCATCAGAGTTCCCCCGTTGAAGGATCCATGCTGGAAGTAATCTTTGATTTGAAATTATTGATCCTTGTACCTGGATATCTCATGCACAGTGTTCTTTGAAAGCTTCCCAATCAGTTGAAAGAGTTATCGACCCGTCTGGATGTAAAATACGTAGACCACATGGCGTTGTACGCACATACATGTACGTGGGTGCCAAAACTGTACATTATGTACGTGATGCTGGGACAATTTGCAAGGCTCGGCAAACAGTTGGCGAAAAATGAATAGTTGTTGACAATTTTTAATTTAATTTCAGTTTCATTCTACACTAAGAATCGCTGGGGGGTGGTGGTTGGTATTTGTTGTCAAATGAAAAAGTTTGAAAATCATTTGACATCTGCAAAAACAAAAGAGCAATTTTTTTAAAGGGCTATAAGGTCAAATGCTTTATTCCTAGAAAAGCAAGGCTATCGGTAAAGGGCACCTCTATGAGGACAATTGGAGATTTCATTTGGGCCAAGGTAAATAGCACCGATGAAATGGTAAAGGGCAATTCCCTCCATTGCCTCCTTAAAGTAACACGACATTCCCATGTACCATTGGGTTTCTTTCAGAACCACCAGTGTGAGTGTTTCCATAAACCCTTCAAACATCAGCTCACTACTTTAATCGGCCACCTCACTCATATTTTGCCATTATCCAATTTGCCACTTTAAGCCAATTATGAGCTTTTTCCTTTAACTCTGTTTATCAAGAACTCACAATTTGGATGCCGAGAAGGAATCATCGCGCAATTGTGTGAGCGCTGCAATCTTTTCATTTTGAATCTCCATCATTTTGAATTTTTTATCTTGGCCCCTTCAAAGGTTTCTCATCTCCACTGGAAGTGCACTGTACAAATTGGAAACCACGTAGCCCTTACAAAGATGAAATTCCAGGCCCGAACCATAGATTCAGGATTGTTTTCCCACAACACAAAGTTTTGTTACAGTTCAGATGTAAACTTATTGGTACCTGTTGTCCAATACCACGCCGGGTACATTATTTCTTTTTAAAGCAATTGTTTTAGGCACTGACTTCAACATTTTAAACCATGTTAAAGACATTTTATTCACATCAGTGTAAGGAGTTACCAAACAAAAAAGGGCTGAACATGAGGATGTTTGTAATGTTCAATACAGTCGAAATGATGATGGAAGGTGTCTTCTTTTCCCTTAGTTAAAAACCGCATCAAACTTCATTCACTTAAAATCGTCTGCAATGACAAGTATTTTCCCAACATCTCTCGGCCGTGTCCCACTCACACATTCAAATTGAACGCGTACTCAGTGTACACGTACACACGCACCCTTGATAGTTGCAATGATCAGAACACTCATTGTAAAGCTTCCCCTATCGCCTGACTGATCAACCGCAGTCCAGTTCGGAGAGCCCCGTCGGTTCGGTTTGATCTCCCCTAAATGACTATGACAGCTCCGACAACTGTGAAAGGAATCAATGGCTCACTTTGTGGTGACCGACGCTCTTTGCTGGGTACCGACAGGGCCATTGTTATTCTAATTGGCTGAGCTGCCGGCCGACTGCTCGCCCAGACTACAGTTATGCTTGGCTGCATGTATATCAATTACAATTTAGCTAGTAATTTTTACATGCGTTTGTGGACTTGTGCAAACATGTTAACGATGTAAAGATGGTCAGGGTTTTTTTTATGGGAAGGTTGAATCATATTGATTGTTGTTAATTTTGTCTAAAACTGCTGCAGGTTTCCTGCTTATGGAAAACCTATTTGAACCAAAATATAAACACAGTAGAAATCGTTCTCATCTCAACACTTTTGGGTGAAAGATTACATAAAGTACGCCCATATAGTAAGGATGCAATTTGTTCTTTACCAATGACTGGATAGGCTGTGTGGAGTAAAACAGAATCATGCCGTCCCACCAATACTGTAAATGATTGCAGCTGACACTTTTTCAGGTGTAATGTTTTATCATCACTGCTACACAGCCCTTCAATTCAGGTTATGTTTGTTAAGGTATAAATGTAATGGGTTTTTTTTTTCACCTAGACTGTACAACCTTACATCTCTTTACCATCAACCTTTCAAAAGAAATGTGTTTACTGCCACCTTTCTGCAGATTTATTTATTTATTACACATCCAGCAGCACAACTAGTGCCAATAATGGGATGAATAGGAAACATGAAGAAAAGTTCAGTTTTAGATGTGCGAGGAGAACCCTAATGGGAAAACCCATGCAATCAGGTTGGGACTGAAAACCCAATCCACATGCAAGGCTCTGGTCTGAGGTGGGATTCATACCGGGGTCCGCAGAGGTGAAAGGCAGTGATAGAGTCTGGCCATTAACTATTTTATGCCGTAGGTCCTTTCGTTTGGTAAAGCAGTTTGCAACAGCTGATTTTATTTTCTGCGTGATAATTTATTGATGATTGTTGTAAGGCTAAGGCAGTTTTTCTTAGTAAAGGGTCACCTCTATGGGAGAATTCTAAACTTGTTACTGTGGAACATTTCAAGGGGCACCAGGCAATGACCAGGGACATGGAGGTGGTTGCCTCCATCGCTTTCTTGAATTACATTTAGACCTGTTATATTTCAACAATATGAGTCCAGCGTAGTGTGTTTCTCCAACAAGTACAAACACATATTTTTAAGTTTACTAAATATTCTTATTGTCATCCAAGGTTTTTCCTGACCATTGGAAGAAGTGGACTATTGGAAAACGATCATTCCAGCTGGGGTTGATGTTTAGTTTGGGTATAGCAATCCTGTGAACAGCTATTGAATAGTGCACGCATACTGCACATATAAGCAGCAATAATTGTGCGTTTGGTACACCATCTTGTATGCCACTCACTAGGTAAAGTACACATATTGTTAACTTCTGGTAACACAAGAATGGCTCCATTGTTTGGCAACATGTAAAGGATTATTGATGGAAGATCAGGGGATTATCCAGAATGCCTTGTCTGATGAAATTGATCCCCCTTATTCTTATGTTAATCTCATGATCAAATGGTTCCCATTTTAAAGTGTCCTACAGTCACTAAACCCTCTGTAGACTGGTATACAGTTGAGGAAACTCAACCTAAATGTGTACATGTAGGCCCTACTGTAATAACATACCAGAAAATCCTGCAACAAATTGAAGGTCAAGTAATAAACCATAAGGGAAAACGACTGGATAAGTTTTATTCAATTTTTGGGTGAAAAAAAGAAAGAAATATTTACTAGAACAGGATTTGAATCTGCAACCTCTAATTGACATGCCAGCACTCCACCAACTGAGCGTATTATTCGTATGATGTTGGTTTCCCTATATTTCATATTTTTGTTCAGCCATTTAACCTTAAACTGCCGTTAACTAAGGTATCACACCCAAGTTTACTTTACATTCTGGGAGGCAACAGTAACAGGGTCACCTTAAGGGATTCAACTTTTTTTTTATTTCAAATATCAAGTAATAAAACACAAGGGAAACTAACAGGGTTTTGGTTTTGGAAGAAAATCTTCATTTTAATCTTTGGATCCATAAAAATGTTTCTTTGTTTCATAAGTGCTGGTTTACTTTTCTGTGGAATAATATTTGAATAGCAATGTACAAACAGATTTTATCTTCAAGCAGGCTTGATTATTCGATTCTGATTGGTCGATCCATAGCGACAAGGAGTGTGATATAAACGGCCCATATCACACTCTACGTATTGTGTGTTCTTACTCCGCATATTGCGCTTTTATAAGCTATATACTTTTTTTTATCCGGTGCTTTATCCATCTTTACTGCGCGTCAAGTTTGCTTGAAGATAAATTCGTTATCACACGCGCGCTCGTGTGATAACTTATAATATGTAACACTGTAAATTGTTCTTTTGGGTTCTAGTTTTGAATTTTAGCGAGTCATAAGCTTTACCAGCAGGTAGACATTCCTGACTAGGAACAGACCAAAGTATTAAACTGCCAGAAGTCAATATCCTTATTTTCCTTTTAAGACAAAATTCCAAACCACAATCAAAATACATTTTACACCCCAAATTAATTGCAGTTCATACAATTATATAGCTTGCGTAAGATTTGCTCCAACAGAAAAGTGATTCCAGCCATGTGAATTTAATCTGAAACTTTTTCTTGTTTTTATTATGAGAAACAAGGCCACTAACTGGCAGGTGCAAACTTTGGTTATTCATCAGTGAATCCATTTTCATCTGCTTGTTCTTTTTAGCTCCTGCACTGGCCATTAAAAAAATATATATACAATTTTTATTTATTTTTTTTTTTAAAGAGTTGAAACACTATCCTTGTTCTCGGTAATACAAATTCATGCATGATTAGTGGTGCGAATGGAGCCTAACATGTTTTTTTTTTACGGAGGTGTATATGTTTGGTAACGTGGCAGTGAATGCAGCTATAGTTTTGGGTCTAGACAAATACCAACCGGTGAAAGTTTCAAGTCATTTCATTGTCTATGAGTGTTTTGTTGTGATACTGTGGATATTATGTACCTTTTAATGGTTAGAGCCAGATGATGGTAAACAAGTCAAATCTTTGACCATTTTATGCTCCAAATGTCTTCAAGTAGAAAGCTTGAAATTCTATTTACCTAAGTGATGATATCAATCAAAAGCCATAAACACTTTTACAAATGAACATTTTTCTTTGTGTTCTGGTTTTTTTCTCCTTAATAAGTAATACAATGTTTTGGGTAATGGTGCTGATGTACATGATTGTGCAACTTAGGCAAGATTTAAGAAAAAGTTTCTAATTCAAATGACAGTTTGTGGTTAGTTGTGACTGTTTGAAGTTAAGTTTCAGGTTTCTTTGTAGTCGCACAATTGAAGAGGTCCTTTTTGTGTACGTATGATCTGTAGGCCTTTAGATCACTTTGAACATGAACACCAATTGTTGATATCCAAGGTTAAAACATTTTGTATTCATCAGGAATACAATATCGCAGATTCTGTTGACATTGTATACAACTTTTGAGTAAAGACTACTGACGATGACTAGTCGAAATGTTGAGACCAATTAAGAACTCACTCCACGGCATTGAAGTTAATAACGAGAAGTCCCCTCGATCAACTAAGCGAAAGTAGAAGTCCCACAACTGAGGTAGTAGTTAATAAGCAGGACAGTTCTTTTCAGAACCAAGTAGTCTCCCTAATTCCCAAAATTACTCTGCGCCAGTAGAATTAATAGCAAGACAAGTTCTCGAAGAACAAATCTACCCAGCAAAGAAGATATATACACATGGTGTTACCGCAAACCGCACATACAAAGATTACAATAAATCATTTTGAATGTGTTGTTCTACCTTAATTCCTTATCCCACCCTCCTAAAAGATAAGCAAACAAATAAATAATAAAAAACAAAAAGTATGAAAAATACATATATAATAACAGTAATAATAACCATTGTTGAACACTTTGGAAGTGAGTAATAGTTGGTAAAAAGTATTCCCTCCCTCTTCATTTTTCTCCCACACTCCCCCTCCCCTCCCCCCCCCCAAAAAAAAAAAACCCACATAAATAAATAAATAAAATAAAATAAAATAAAATAAATAAAACCAAAGAAAAAGGAAGATAAAAAATAACATCTTAGTTTTAAAAATCAGCAGGGCCTTTATAAGAATTTGCTGTTGTAAGAACTAATCTGTAACAGTCAGATAAGTAATTGGTCCATGTTTGAGAAGAAAGACACAGTTGCCTAATGTTCAGTGTAATGTTCGATTACAAATGCTGAATGAGTTCCAGAGAGTATGCATTTCACGTTGTCTTGATTAATAAAATATGCTGCTGAACGACATGTTTGTAAGGTTTAAAGCTGTAATCCCTTCATTTACATTGTAGGTTTGTGTTGATCAGAGTGAAGTACTGCATATTCAGGATTGATACTTGGTTCTTCCAGGGAACAGGCAGTTTTTCTTATTAAAAAAGGCACTTGAACATGTATGAGGGAAGTTAAAACTTCTGCCGGACCAATTTAGAGGACATTGACCAGTGGCCTGGCGGCAATTGTTTCTCTTACCTCTGTGAAGTATCAGGCCTGCATCTTGTTAAATTTTATTCTTACACACTGATACACCTTTGTATGCCTAATGGTAGTTTCTAAAGAGGAATAGGCAACAGAAAAAAACAAGTTTTCCCAAGCATAATCTTCTGATAGCCCGATCAAATATTCAAGTGTATTTTTTTTTGTCTCTTGTATCGCAGGCGAAGCGTGCAGTGCAGCTAGGTGCGACTGCAGTCATCTTTGACGTGACGCATAACACAGATGCTGTAGAGGAGGTAAGTAGTGCTGGCATTGAATTAAAGATGCATCCCATGCTTGTTTAAATGCAACCTTGCACTTCATTCATGTTCATTTACATTCATTGTGGTGTTCCTGTGAGAGAGAAGGGCCCAATCTAAGCCCTGCTCAAGTGTAAAAATCTGAACTTATGACCTGCTGCCTGTAAAGCACACAACACTTTGGGCCATACATATGGGTATGAACAAGTAATATTAGGCTGAAAATTTTCAGTGTGTTTACATGTCCGTTATTTTGGGGGCTTTTTTTTTCATCAGCTGGGTTCAATTTCAAAGAAATTTTATAGCAGAAAATGTTGCTTAAACATTTTTATTGGAGCACAAATTGCAGGAAACCAGTTACAAATGGTTTGTTTTATAATTGTATTTTGGCTGGTAACCTGGTAACCATGATTGTTATGATTGTGCTTAGCTTAATTTTGTGCTTAAGCAACTCTATAAAATTGGGCTGGAAAAAGTCAGTCATAATCCCTCAACACGCAAAAAAATTTCAAAGCATTTTTGCAGCAGATTGTACTTTTGTTTTGCTTCCTAATTGGCTTGGTTCTAATTTTGAGTCAAAAGATAAGTGATTATCCTTACATAAGTTAGAAACAGTCTAACCAACTTGCAGGAGTTTGGCTAAAAGCATTTTATCCTTCCAATTCAATGTCAGTTTATGCCATTATCACAAACTCACTTGAATGAGAAAGAATTTGTAAATTTCTAGAGGTTTTGTTTCACGACAGCTTCCTTTTTTAGAAATTATATATTCATCATTTTCTATTCAATAAATTTTTAATTACCCAGCCGATAAACTCCAGGTGAACCATTTCCCTTTAAGAAACGCTACGTAAGAAATTGATGAGTCCATCAGCTTTTACCAGCTGATTCCCCATTAAAGAGGAGGAGGAAAAAAAATTCAGTAAAGAGAAATGATTGGACATGAGTAATTTAGAAGTATGTGAGTTGGGAAAACAGGAATAACATCTGCCATCAAACAGTTAGTAACAAATTGCCTGCATGCTTTGTTGCCGGTCCTTTCTTTCAGCTTGATATACAAAGCAGTTCCTGCAGAAGGAATGGAGTTCACCACACACATTCATCATGGGACCCGATGATTGAGTTAGTGATTGGGTTTTATTGAGCGCTGCAAATTGGAACGGCACGGCACGCTGCACGCCTTATGAGAAACACTCTGAGTTTGTAATAGCCAGGAGTGTTTCTTGGAGTGAAACGAGTGTCCTCAGGGAACTTATGAAGGACCTCTCCCCCCCCCCCCCAAGTAAAATTAGGGATATTGACACCATCATCTTAGTAACCATGACAACCATATCTATCTTAGATGAACATTAAGAAGCAATACAAACACAAGAGAGATCAGAAGGCCGAAACTCGACTTGCAAATATGCCTTTTTTTTTTACATTTTGGTTTTCACAAAGTTCACATTTTGGTTTAAAAAGATTTGGGATGGGTTGAGCAGTCAGGTATGGAAAGTTGGGGGCGGGAGGACAGAGTTTTAACCCATTAGCTATTGTCATCTCTTATGTTTCATTTTGTATTCTTTTGTGACAACTTTTGAAGTGGGAAGTCTTTTTCAAGAACTTTTCTAACTACATGTACATTTTTGTTGTTCAACTTTTTTTCTTTTTTTTCATAAGGTTTCAACATATACCTCAAGAGCTTTATGAATTTCTGTGATAAGAAGTTTAATTGGACAGCAGGCCTGCTTATAATAAATTCATACCGAATACGTTTATGCACATTAGTTGTATACCTGACCCCTGGTGTCTTTGGCAGGACAGCCTCCAGAATCCTTCAATGTCCTCCACTCTGTGGTAACTCAACTCAAAATGTGTTTGGACTTGGTATGTCTGGCCTAGTGATGAGCAGTTAAGAAGAAGATATATTACAAATACTTTCACATTGCATATTTTCTCAATATATTTAATAATTATATCAGGCAGTGTGGATTACATGTGGAATGATTGGTGTCACCATTGATGCCATTACTGTCTGTTGTGATGGTATGCCTTTCAGATCATAATGTGCCTGAAAATATTTCTATTACCAAATGTATCTTTTAAAGACAAAGTACTGGATTGGTAATAACAAAAAAAATTGTTTTAATCTGATCGGTTGCTGATGATAAATCGTACCCCGGTTCCAATCCTACAAAATAGCGGAAAACTTTCCATCTGCAATACTGTCAAAGTCCAGGAAATTGCATAATTGAAGAAACCAAAAAATATCTGGGTTGTTTGTTTGTTTTGGGGGTTTTTTTTCCGGTTTTTGTTTTGTTTTTAAGAAAAAGAATTGTGTAACTAAACATAACATATTTTTCTAGTTGTCATGAAAACATGACCACCGACTTTTGTGACATTTGTACGCGTTGGTTGTCTGGTAATGTAAGTTTGTTGAAAACCAGAAAGAAATAAACAATGCTATACTTTCTCTTTAACGTGTGTGTAAGGGTTCTCTGTACATGGAGGGAGATAATGAAGCCAGCTACATTTTCTTAATTGGTCAGTCAATTCCCATGACTATTATAGCCTGCAGGAATATTTCCCTATCAATGGAGGCCAGCCAGTCATAATTGGCTGGTGTGTGTGTGCCTGGTTGTATGTGTGGGGAATACATTACATGTACACTGTACACAACCATTAAGTATAAGGTGGGCCTATCCCAGTGAGAAAACAGTGTGCCAAAGCCATGCTGTAGCTTAATTTAATTGGTCAGTCTGGTCACCTTATGGAGGTCAAGGGTCATTTAGTTGGAATGTCCTCCCTGGGGTGAATGGCTTTGACCTTAGGATCAGGTCAAGGAGCAAGGGATACAATACAAGTACACAGTTGTCCATTACACATGTATGCACTATACTGTACTGAATTATTTAACTTGGTGGACTGGTACAATGAATAATAGCTCTCCGGTCAAAAATAATTTAACGCCCTACATGTGTGTACATTGAGCATTGAGCTACAGTTGTACATGTTCAATTTGTTCAGGGCTTACTCTAGAAACTAGAAAGTTCTCCACTGGCTTGTCAAATGCTTTGTAATGACTCAAATTCTCGGTAAAATATCATCATCGGTCAGAAGAATCTCCTTTGAGTGGTAAAACAAGAAAATGTAGGTTAAAATACTCCAAAATGTTGCCAGCTTTTGAGCCAATAGTACTAGTACTTGTAGTAGAGAAACGTGTGTAGCCTGTGTGATTATTGGTAACCAATTGGATGACCATACTAGTACATGCAAACAAGTTTATAAAAACATACATGCTTTGTCATATTTAAAACGCACATCAAGTCATTTTACATTTTTAAATTTTACATTTATTTCTCTCAAGGGAAAAAAAACCCCTGAAAACACTGCACATAAAAGTTTTATTATGAGTTGGAAGTTTACATGTAAGATGATTTGACAAGCATCAGCTGGAATCCTTTTGCATCTGGCGAGAACCGGAAGGACACAAATACCACGTTTTGATGATAAACAGCAACAGCATGCATCTGGGGGGAAAAACGGTGCATGTTTATACAGCGCCCGAGCTTAACTCTAAACCTGAGCATTAAATTTGGCGTTAATCGTACTTCAGTGTTGCAATCAATGGCGGGAGCTGTTGCAATGCATTAGTATCGCTAGGGTTAGCATGTCTCTATAACAAAGTTACTGCCATGTACTGAAAGTACACTACCCTCTCTTGCCCTTCATTACATGAACATGTATCTCACTAAGCTCAGTGACTTAGTAGTTGCTGTGAACTTTATTGCAAATAACATTTCAAAATGCGTGTGCATGCGCTTGTATGTGCGGGTACATTTACACACGCTCAATACTCACGTAGTACTTAAAGAGGGTGGGTACGTCATTGGTAAAGAGAAACTTGTTCTTTCTAATCCTTGGATCCTTAAGAAAATAGACCAGTATTTGTGAAAATTTCATTGCTGTGATTCCCTGTTTCGTTTATGAAAAGATTTAACACTCTTTGTTGACTTTACAATCTTTTTGTTTCATTTTATGTAGAAATTAAAATCAGTTCATTCTATGCGGAAATTAACAATCATTTCTGTATAAAATCAGGAACTTTTCTTTAGTAAGTATACAGCTCATTATTTTATCAGATGCAATAAGTTTTTTTAAATCAAAGCATATCTCAGGATGTTTCAAAAGAAGTATGGACTTTGAAATTGTGCCTTGATCAAATTTGTTTGTTAAGATTAGTAATTTTGTCTACAAGGGGCTTGAAAGGCTCTGCTTGAGGAAAAACTAGCCAGTATTCAAATGTTGTTATCAGTATTCATTTGATAAATTTGTAAGATCGAAAGAAGCAACCGCTACCTACAAATGAACAGATAATCAGCGTCAATTTAATTTGGAGAAGAGGAAAGAGAGAAAAATTTGTCTAAAGCTCTGTTTTTCCTTAGCCTACTTCAACTGTCTGAAGTCAAGTATTTGCCCTAGTGGAGCAAAAAGCGCCAAGGAATGAATGAAAACGACCAACAAACTCAAACTGTCACTTTTCACTTAATTTAACGGCTGATCGTAGCAATTTCATTTGCCATCCGTATCCAATTTCCCTCCCCATTTGTGTTGAATATAAGTTTTCCCAGCCCCTACCATACAGTCAGCCTCGACCTTCAGGTTCGAATTTCAGGTAAATTTCTCGCATCAGGAAATTCATAAAAACTCTCAAATATTTCTGGCTGTGGCGGTAATACCTTGATAGTTCTGTTGTTGCTGATGTATGGTAGCCTATGGCAACCAAGAAAATTGCATCCTTGACTTGTGTTAAGAATTTAGGGGAAATATTTCACATAGGTGCATGTATGTCAGTCTCTCATCTCTACATTAAGTATGTTGCTTCTGGTGAAAATCAGGCAAAGGAAGGCATTGCAAAAAAGAAAAGAAAAAAAAGAATAGCAAATTTCCAGATCACAACATGTAATGTTCACAAATGTGACAACTCAGTTCCTGTTCAGGTGCATGTGTAGGGCCTTTTAGAGATCAACCGAAGACAAAAAACAACAACAAGGACTTAGAGTTGATGGAAAGTAGCTGCCTGACAATTTTGTAGTCGAGAGGATTTATAGAAACCATAACATAACTCTGTTTTTCTAAGCTACTTCTGTGAAGTTGGTTTAGGCTCTTGTTTTGGCTGAGGCTAGAGCCTATCCAGGGCCCAATTATATGGCCCTGCGTGACGCAAAACTCTGCGCTTACCGCCCCCTAGAATCACATGCTTTACAGGTCGCAGAATTCTGTGGTAAGCAGTGCCATACAATTGGGCCATGGCCTGCTTCTACCTTGGAAGTACACCAAAATGGCTGATGGAGTATGAGGTCAGATTGGTGAATCTGATTTTAAAAAACACAGTTTTGAGGCAGTCAGATTGTTTTATTTGTTTGTTTTTTAAATAAAAAAATTGCAGCCCTGGAGCGAATTACATGTGAATTTACAAAGATACATTTAAACTATAGAATTTTCTGGCTTTGCACATGAGAAACTTATTAACACCACTATTATGGTACTAGGTCCAATTTGTGGCCGATTGGGCCTAAAAATTTAGACTTTAAATTGAAATACCTAGTTTTATACATTTGGAAAACTTATAAGCTTTGATTTAAGGTGTTGCACACACAAAATCTGCCAATGATTAGTGGTAGTTAATTTTTTAAAAAGAAGAAAAAAGAATGTTATTTATTGTTTGGATTCCAACATTAAATCATATCCGCTCACCATGTAATGTACAAACAATACTGAATGTTATTTTGCGCATTGTCTGTGGCAAATGCAAAAGTGTTGGTTTGTTTTTCATTTTGAAACAGCATCATCTGTCAAAATTTGTTCAGAGAAAAAAAAATTAAGGAAAAAAACCAAAACTATTTTAGGTAAAATCAGGTAATGCAACTCTTCACAGAAAGGCTGGCTCTGTAGGTTTGTTCTCAATGTTTTGACTAGTGTGACCACTCCTGGTGTGACTAGGGTACAGTAGTCAAAGCGGTGAGAACAACCAATGGGTGCATTTAAGCCGGCAATTCTTCTTTGAAGAGATTAATGCATGGTGTATCTGAAAGAATTACAATGACATTATAACTATAATTTAAAAAAGAAATAACACTCTTAAAATTTTAAAGATAGTTTCTAGCAAATAGAAGTAACTATTATAGCAAGCGGTTACAATGCACAAACAAACATGTTGTTTCCTTTACCTTCAAAAGGGCTTCAGAATTTAACTTTTAGACAGTGTAAACAAGTTATTATCGACGACAGCCCACATTTGGCAAAATGAAAATTCCATATGTGCGCACTTTTTTGGAACATGATTTTAATACTGTGTGCACGGTGCAAATGACTCACATGGATTTCACACTCGCCTAATAGCTGAATAATATGCAATCCATATTGTAATTTGACCCCTAAAATAGCACACAGGGTTGCTATTTTATGCAGGTTAGGGAAATCTTTGGCATACTTTGTCTTATAAAGTTGGTTTGACACCATTTCAAGCATCTGTGGAAAGCCTAGTGTTTCATCAAGTGCTATCACCTTGAGGTGAATTAAGTTTCATTTTAAAATTGATGACTTAACAGTGTTTAGTATCCTTCAATTGCTTGTAGATTATAGAAACAAGAGTTACTGAGTACATGTATCTGGAACCCATGGGATGCGCGGTGTGGGAGAACACATGGATAACCCTTGCTGGTATCTCTTTAATTGTGGGATACATAAATTCAGTCATCAATTTTCCCCAATGATTCAGTCACTTTGAGAGGATGAGATTTCTGCAGGTGATTGATGCAACTCAACATCGAGGGAGCTTTTGAATACAGATTTCATACATTATGAATTAGGCTGTTGCCATGAAATAATGGTACACTGGTATAAAAATGTATGAGGAAAACTGACTAGAAACATGTTAACCAATTGCGTTTGGACACATAGGCCATTCTTTTTCTTTCAGTTGAAAAACTGCATACGGCAAATAAATCAAACTTGAGCAGTGTTTGTCTACGGTTGGAAAGGAAATTGGGGTCAGCAGAAGACCAACTCGGCTAATCGAACCAAAATGAGAAAGAGTCTGCAGATGGTTACCAGAGAATTGTCGAGAAAGGAGGAGGGGGAGGAGGAAAACAGAAATAAAAAACCTCTGGAGATTGATTGGGTGGAACAACAGAAGATGCAGGAGACTGGGACTCGCGGAGGAAATTCATGAAAGCGGTGGATTGGACAAGTACAAGTGACTGTTCCTCCAGGGGCTCCATCATAACAAGACATCGCCTCAGGCACTCTGTCAATTCACCTGTCTTGGTTGTGGCAAGCCCCCATGTCTTACTTTACTTGGAGAGACTCATGGATGGCTACCTTGGGAGCCGTAAGCGACTTCAGACCCCTTCACTCATAGACTTGCAAACTGATGTGTACTTTTCTTAAGGCACGCGCAGTCCTGTGACAACACAGCTCTGTTATATAATAAACACATAGTAGCAATTTATCTTTATTTATTTTTAATGTGCGACGCTTTTGCTAATAATATTGTGTTTTTTGTTGGAGACTTTTCAGATATAATAAACACTGAGTGACAATATCGTTTAGAAAATATCATCAAGACATTTACTGTTTATATTGGAAAGAATTGGCAGAATATGACAATATCTCTGAAGAACTTTCCCTGGCAGTGCCATTTTGATGGAGATGCCTAAAATCTAGTAACAATAAAGCCTTGTTTTATGGAAATTACTAAATGACAATAGTTTTATTGAAAAATTTTGTACTGGCATGTAATGGAGGGGATAGTACAAATGAGCAAAATCTAGTGATACAAATTAAATGTTGAATGTAAAGGAAATATTCTCTATTGGTCGGTTGGCTTTAGGTTGAATTTTTTGTTTCATATACATGTAGATTATTTGATGAAGGTGTGTTTGGGATTGACTTCAGCTAAAAGTACAGGCCGGGACTGGTATTTTATCAGGGAAAAAAATATTAGTTTCAATGTTTCAATGCTCCGTGATTAGAAAGTTTATACCAGTACCAATCCTCTAGAATTTTTGTCAAGCATTGCAAACAAGTATGATTCCATTTTCACAGGTTGGTTGAATGTGTGTTTATTGAAAATTATAGGGTGGTAATAAAATTTAAGTCCTCCAAATGTACATGTATGATGTACATGCTCTCCTTTAATTACATTGCTGAACGTTTTAGTTTTCGTTTTGATTATATTGTTACTTTTGCTTTCTAGGGATACATGAGGTTACTATGAAAGTTCGTTCAATTACTCCCCAACAGCCTTTCCATGCCAGATGTTTCTTGCATGTCTATGGAATGTAAATTTGTGTAGGAAGATGTGTAGGGTACCAAGGCAATGTGACCAAGGGCATCAAGGCAGTGTCTCCGTTGCCTGCCTTTTTTAATTCGAAACCTCCTCCCTTGCCCCCTCCTCCAAAAACCAACAACAACAGCAACAAAGATTTTATTAGTAATGAAACTTAGTAAGAACTCTCAAGAAGTGTTTTGCACTGTAACCTGTAAATATGCATTTGTGTACCAGTGATGAGGAGATGTTGAAAGAAACCTAAACTGGGGAAAACACATGCATTCAGGGACTGAAAACCCAGCCCACATGCAGCTTGAGCTCCAAACCTATGATCCTCAGGAAAGAAAGGCAGGGAAGAAACCACTAAGCCAACCTAAATGGCCACAAAAATGAGAAGAAGAAAAGAGAGAAATTGGACAGAAATGCTTTCAGTTCTTTAGATTTAGTGTCAGCACACAACCATCATTCATGATTCAAACTTACAGCTTGAGGAAAACATGGACATTACAGTAACTAGGGAATATTTGTGGCTTGGTTGTGGTATGTACTGTTGGTATGAAAACTAATTTGTAGTGTGGTAAGCCACTCATCATCCACACGAAAGGCCTGAAACTAACATGCTCATAAACTGTTCAGCAGGCTTCTCACAGCAACAAACTATGTACAACAATCACTTCTGACTTCATAAAGCATCCAAACTATTTCCAGAAAATATAACTTTATGGACAAGTTTATTTTCTGCAGAAATTGCGATAGTCCATTATGATATAGTTTAGTCCGACAAACTTCTCAGGAATGTTTCAGAGTGAAGAGTCAATATACTCCAATCAAATTTGATTATCCATGAGAAAAGTATTATACAGTATTTTTTATTAGTACCCCATTTTGTAGTTTCATCTCTTCCCTTCTGTTCTAACCCCAACTCCAACTAAGCTTAACCCTAACCCTGGCCTAACCCTAAACCTAACCCAAGCCTTACACTAGCCCTAACCTAAGATTTTTCTATAAAACTCCCTATCTTGTTTTTCTCAAATAAAAAATTAATCACTGTTCATTATAAATTTGAATAGATATCTTGTCTCCCTCTGTCTAACTTGTTTTCGCTTTGTATTGTAGGGCTCGCTTTAATTGATTCTTTGGCCATGTTAGAGGCAAGTTCCCAATCTTAAAAATGAAAAATCAAATCAAGAAAATATTGTAGAATCGTATTCAAAATGGTTTTAAAAAGCTGAGCTCTAAATGAATTCTGAATTGAATTGAATGTGAAATAACCCATTACACAATGTTTCATTTTTGTTAAGAACAAATTTGATGTTTTGATAGACTAAAAAGAGCTGTCGTTGTGCATTTACTTTTGACTTGCTTTTCAAATTCCTCAAAAAGAAACATGCAATGGACACGTCTACATGTACCTAATAATGGTATCGCAGGAACGACTTGGCCGAGCGGTCAAGTGCACCAGATTCAAGTTCTGGTGTTGCCAGAGTGTGGGTTAAGGTTCTGGAGCAAGACACTTAACTGTAATTGGTTTGTCCTTCCATATGGTCCTTCGGATGAAACATTAAGCTGTTAGTGTGTGTTGTGGAAAGCATGTTAAAAAAACCATGGCACTTTATTGTGGAAGAAAGGGGTCTTGCAGTGATGTTTCTGGCAGTGGTAGCAACTTTCACCACAGCTACATGTAATTGTTCAAAGATGGTACGGAAATTGGACATTAATCAATGTCTCCACCTTTAAAAAAGTTTCACCTGTGTGTACAAATAAGTGTGGTTTCTGTTAACCATTGAGTAAGACACTAAATGCCCACGTTATTATTATTATGAGGTTATTTTTATCTCAAGTTTATATTTCTGAGCTGAGTGCAAGTTGAGTCAACATGCAACGAGCACCAAAAACAAATGGAATTCCTGAGCATGATTCTAGGTTGTTGTCCCAGATCCAATATGAGTGTCACATATTGGCCATTGGGATTTGATAGTAAAACCACATTCATCACCTCCTGCTGTCAGTAGCAGGTGTCCATTGCTACTACCAATACTATGATTAGCACCCAGGCCACACCAAGCATGCCTTGGCATTTCATAAATACTTTGAAATGGATACATCAGTTAATCCTATATAACCATACCCCATGGATCACTCCAATATTTGCAATGGTGTGAAGTTGGCCAAACCATTAAAGGTAGATTAACACCTGCACTGTAACCAGTCATGTTGCCTGTGTGCAATGGGAAGGGTTACCAACCACTGATTACCAAAAGGAGGGGCCAGACTAATTGGTTTTTCCAGATTCAGTCTGATTATCATAGAAATAAAGCGTGGAGAACGCTGAGACTGCACTCTGTGCCCTGCTAGTTAACGGGGCGTATCAATACCACGTGGCACATGGCAAAGTGGCGACTCGCATGAACTTTGTACATGTGTGTTTGTCGGTCTAAATGATGCATACATGTGATATTATTTTGTCATACACTCATAAAAACACAGCGTAAGCAAATGCGCTTGTGCTCGCCCATAAAAGGGTCTCACAAATGAGTCACGTGAATGAAACTCGCTCATGATTTTCCTGGTTCAGTGGACTACATCGATTTTAATATGAGAGAAGATAAGATGGCTGTACCTTGCAATATAAAACAGTAAAACTGTTTCAATTAGTTGAGATACATGGACATGTAACTAGATCAAGGCGCTTTACAACATTATCCGTGTTCCTCGGGCCCAATTAAACCATTTCCCCAACTTGTTCAACTCTCTGGGGAGCGACAACCTCAAGCCACTTATTAGCACCAAGAGGTAAATTCAAAGTTAAACTGTCTCAGCCCTCGCAGGTTTCCATTAGACACCTTGGTTCGGAGAAGTAATTTATGGTAAAGTGTCTTGCTCAAAAACACAAATGTCATGATCGGAGTTCGAACCCGCACCCGAACCCGAACCCAAATGAACCCAGAACTTGAGTCTGATGTGTTAGACTGTTTAGCCAAATACACGCAACATGGTAATCATAACAGTAGATGGCTCTCTACAAGGATCACAGTGCCTCACAGTCAACAGCCAACAAAACTAAATTAATAGAAGAAGATATTACAAACCAAGAGATAAACAAATTTACAAATCTTTGGGAAATAGAATTTGAAAAGCATTCCATGAAAATTGTTATTGATGAACCTACATGTACATGTATGATTCAAAGAATGGTTACATATGTGCACGGAAGCCTTCTTATTCACTTAAGTTATGAATAATTGATGCTGAAAACTGGGAGGGAAGATATATTAAAAATTTAAACTAATCAAGGTCCTAAGACTGACCTTTTCCTTGTCAATTTATTTAATATAATTTTTGTTTAATAAGATTGAGATTGCTTTTTGATTTGTTTTGATTTGTTCAGGTTATTTCTTTATTTTTTGTCATTACTTGTTTATTTGCTAGCTGATGATTTTGATGAAATTTGACTTGAAATCTAGAAATCTGTGTGTAGTGTTGTTGCATTGTTCATCACCAGTCAAAAACTGTCAGTTACCGTGATGCATTGATCAATCAGTGGTTTTTCTAAATAAAATTCTCCTTCAGGTGATGCAAAAAGCTGTATGGTGAAACAACCCATCTACCAAAGACTTACAATATACGCGGACACCTGCATGTTATAAATAATAAAAGCACACAGTCCAATGCAATTTATCTAAGTGTTAAGGAAGTGTCAGACGTCCATGTAGTCTGTATCTCCGAGCAAGGTGCCCCTGTGAATTTTGTTAGGTTTTTGAAGCCCATGGGATTTCTATTTTTACTCAAAATTTAAGTAATGTTTACGCATGGAGAAGAGTTGCCTATTTATTGCCCTTTGCATTTAATATGTGAAACTTCGGAAATCTGTAAAAATCATGTGAAACCATTTTCCATAAGCAAAGATGAGCAATGAACCTTTCACAAACAATTTCCATCACATGCCATTCATGAAAAACCTAATAATGAAATTAATAAAACCAGCTTTTGTGGTTATTTATACAATTTACTGCCTCGCCACCACGGTTACCCATTGACAAAGACTAGCTCAGAACAATATACGCCAGCATGGCATATAAAGTCAATGGCCTTGAGAGGTCACAGACACAAACATGTTCGCACAATGTTTCCTAAAAATTTGAATATTTTATTTTTCTTGAAAAGGAAGTATTATCTGAAGTATAATTGTCGGTCTTGAATTGAAGCAGATTACTGAAAGGATTGCCAGGGCATAATATCAGCTTTCAAAACATCCTCTAATGAAAATGGAAATGTTTTTTAAAGATTGTCTTCTTCTTTATAACTTCATGTACACCGTAATAGCAGAAGGCCATGGAGGTAACACAAACATGCGTGTGTTTTTGTGTGTTGGAGAGTGAATGATTCATTTTGATGTGGTTTTGCTTCTGTTGCAGTTACGACAGGACAATTCTGCAGCCCTCAACCGGCCCATTGTCATCCTACGTGGGGCCGACGCTCTTCAACTGATGAACGTCGTTAATAGGCAGAAGGAAGCGCTAGCTCACATCAAGCCTAGTCCTCCTGTACATACCCCTCAGGTAAATTACCCAGTGAGTAAATTGCACAAACCTAACACACAATTCTGCAGATTCTAGAAAACTTATGTATAAACCAGGAACAGGTTTTCAGCCAACAGACCAAAGATATACGGTGGGTTTTTAAAAAAAAATTCATTTCCATCTTCTAGTTTTCACACATCATCCAACATACCTGTGAAAATTTGGTCAAAAAAGGATGACCCCAATTTAAAACACCAAAAACAGATTAAGTTTTGTAAGGGATTATTTGTAGACTCATATCAGGCTTATTTTGATTGCGGCAATTGAAATAAGTAATGGTGATTTTTAGGGTTTTCAAAGTTAAGTTCAACAGTGACAGTGTTTATGACTTAAGTATTTCTCTGGAGGGCCAGTACTGATATGAGTTTTATAATCGGGAAGCTTTTAGGTTGCAATTAATCAATTTTTATTTTGAAAATTAACAGTCCTGCATCTTTTTCTTCAAGTTAAACCAAGTTTCTGGCATAAAACAGTATCATTATAGATGTTCATAAATTTAGAAAAGCGAAAAATGAACTAATTGTTAATTCACTCAAATTTAATGCTGTGCGATGATAATGTCACTAATTTCTCTGAAAGATTATCTTTAAAAAAGAAGATTGTTGTTGCTAGCCAGAAAATGACTTCTTAATGCCACTGCCCAATACACCAGGGTGTGTTTTTGGTTATAGCTCTGTCTGGGTTTGTTTCATTGGGAAATTATGGACCACAGCTTTCAATTTGAAATGCATGTACGCTCCTATGAGATATAGGTCACTGTTATCTTCCACACGGACGTCAACCAATCATTCATGCTGTCTGAACTGCTGAAGACAAGTCTAATTGAATTGGCAAGAATATTGCACATGAACAATGTAAGCTCTAAAGATAACAAACACTCTCTCACGAACATTCATGTAGAAATGTAGAGGATTTTAAAGCTTTATTTAAAATAAATTACACAAGATTAAAAAAAATTAAAAATCAGTTATTTTCTTGGTGAAAACAATGGAGGAATTAGTTGTGAGGAAACTAAAAAAGTAATAAATAAATTGCAAGGAATATAAAAAAAATTAAAATGAAGGAAAAATTATGAGGAATTGGTGAAAAAGTATGAGGAATTTATTTTGATGTGGATTTGCATGAACAGTCCTCATGATTAGGAGGGACGATTTGACTAAAAACTATTTTCCCTAAACTGGGGATAGGCCTGCTTTTTCTGTCGATCATTTTCCGCTCCAGTGGACCATTCCTCCCTCCTTCCTGTCCCAACCTGATCGGATATTGGCACATCTGTCTCATTTACCTTGAGTTTTTTCCTCCCTCTTTACGCTCGGACAATCACATCCCTGTTTCGGAAATTCAAGGCTCTTAAAAATCGGTCATGTCAGCAGGAGCCTTGCACATCAGGCTTTGCTGACGCAAACTTTCACTCTGAATCATTACAAACCAGGTTACGCTACGGACATGTACAGCTCATTGGAAAGGAAGACAGCAGCAAAGTTGAACAAGTTAATTTAACAGCCTTATTTTAAAATTAGTTTTTAACTTTAACATCTAAAGAGTCCATTTTCTGCTGTTTGATTAGACTGTAAGTGACTTATTATTTATCTTTTGAAGCTTGAAGATATCCAAATATTTATCATTAATAAAACAAAAATTAAAAAAAATTAATCACAAGAAAACCTGGAAACAAGAATGCTCGCTATTTATGTAGCCTACGTAATGTACATATGTATATGAACAGTGAGAACTGTGGTTTAATTTCTTTCTACATTTCATAGTGTTTTTAAGCGTTGTCTTTTCTTTACACTGGAGACCTAAACTGCGTAGGTTTGATCTATGTTTAAGTTGCAAGGTGCAACTAGTAGTTGCATTAGTAGACTGCATGGGTTGGATATTCAGCCAAAGCCTTAACACTCTTATTCTTATTATTGACCCCTTGCACAACTTACTCGGGCCTATTCTGTCCATCATTTTGGGAGTCAAAATGTACACAAAGGAATTGACTCCCAAAACAGTGGAAATTGTTGACCAGCATTGTTCCGCGTTGTGCAAGTAGTCAACAAATTAATGTGAACTTGTGTATGTTCATCAAATTCTGTATCTTAACACTGGATATTGCTGGTTCCATTTTCTGAAAACATTTTCCGGGGCACAGACTGATATACAAATAAAGTCTTTTTGTGATTAAAAACCATTTAAGTTAGTACACTAAGTTGCATGCAATCATTACTGATTTACTGATATGCAATTATTGCATTGGGCATAAAGAATAGTTATTATTTTAGGTTTTTCTCATAATGTACATCATGTACACCTGCACCCTACACTGTTATTAAAATGTAAATAAGGACTTTAGGCTTCGACTCCTTTAGGTGAAACTTGACACAGTATTTTCTTAAGCCAATAGGAGTAAGGAACATTGTATTGTGCTTATTTAGTAGCAGAAAACCAACATGAAAACTTGCAAGGATAACAAAAAAAAACTGTTTCTGTGTCACACATTTGCTCATTGCACAGTTCTGAAAAGGTGTGGTTTAAGTCCACTTAACAATTGTTACTTAGTTGGGGAACAACATTGAATGACTTTATGTTCTCTCTTTTTTTTGTCGGGGGGGGGGGGGAAGTCATATTATTTACATGTTGTATATACTTGACTTTTTACAAAAATTGCATAGTTTCTTTGTGATAGTCTCTGTGGGCCCCAAAAGGCGCAAACCAAAGTCAGTATTAATACCAAGCCCTAAGCTTCCCCTAATACGCTCTCTCCAAAATTGTCCAGGTTCTGTTCTTTTCTTGAGCTGGTGTTGCCTTAGGCCGACTAACCAGGAGACCCCTGTTCACCAGAGACCCATAGCCACGATAACATCTGTCTCACTAGAGCCCGCCCCCCTAAGGGCTAGAATTAGGCAGATAAACAGGCTTGCTTTTCACCAAAATGTACAAGTGCAATTTCCGAACCTGACTGCCTGAGAAACAAGCCGAGGCAAGGTTATTGGGATTGTGTCTTGACTATGGCTTGCGTGTTCGTTCAATAGGTCAGAGATGCGACCCCCAAAACCACTCCAAAAAAAAAGAGTAATTCACAATGTACAGCTGTTAGATTCTTTAAAGGGTAAAAGTCAATGAAAACATGCTGGTGGTATGCAATGTATAAAAGGAAAGCTTGACATAAATGATTACCTGATTGTCAAGTTATCAGAATTAGTGTAAGCTATCTTTATATGTGTTTTGTAAATCTTAGGGTGTTTTTTTAACATATGGCTTATATGCAAGTATTCACATTTTAAAAATGTAACAAGAAGGCTGGGGTATTTTTTGAATTCCAATTTGTTTCAAGGTGGACTAAAATTGAAGGACTGAATTTTTTTAAAGAATGTCAGCAGTGATTTTTTTCCCCCAAAGAGTAGCAACTAGCAGGGAGGCAGTTATTATTATTTTTTACTCCAATTAAATTGTTACCTTCATACACTTCATGCCTATTTCATTTCAAAAAAAGGAAGAAATTTGGTAATGATCAGAATCTTTAAAAAATGGCTCTTTTCAGTCTTAAAGCTTACTTGTTAAAAGTGCATGGTACTATTGCCATTGATTGCTTTTTCGCCCTGTTCATGAATTGTGAAAGCGAAGCGAGTTTCCCTGCATCACAATTGGAAAATAGTGCGAATCTGATTGTTTTCCTCACAATTTCTTCCCCTTCGCTTTCTCGTGAAGTATGAACCAGGCTTTAGGGACATAGTATTTAATGAGGCAATTTAAAAGCAAAGTTTTCCAGACAATTCACAGGAAGAGTAAACATGTACATTGTACAAGTACATTTTCTAACTTTGTTGGGAATGGTTAAATTCACTTTTTTGCGCTTCTAAGTATCCCTTTAGCAGGTGCATTTGGTTGACAGCAAGTTGCCCGTAAAAAGGGCCTCGTGTGACAAGCAGACCATTGCACTCATCCGCACTCATCCATGCTCCTTAACCTGCGAATAACAGCACTCCTTAAAATTTAGAGTGGATTTTTAAACAAATTTGGGAAAAACCTTAGTTTTACTCTCAGCAGGTAATGAGCCATTGATGTGGCAATTATATGCTTTTGTCATGTTATGAAATTAACACTCTGCCAACCCAATCACTGAAATTCGGTATGAGCATTCATGACTTGTTGGAGGTACTTTTGTACTTAAATTAGACACCATGAACAGTCAGATTTTTATATAAGCATGCATTAATTTCACTTTTTAGACTAATGTGTGAAGTGTAGTTCTGAGGAATGCAAAGAGCTCTCCTCAATAATTTAAAGAGAGAATTTAAAGCCCTCCTCATTTTTCTTAAAAATGAAGGACTAGACTAGGCCTTTCAAGAGTAAATTAATTTAAAACCATTTATGTGGTGTTTTTTTTAAGGCTGCATTTAGCTTAAAAACCATTTACAAAACCATCGCCGTTTTTCTTTTTAGTGCTTTATTCTGATAAAGTTTTCACTGGAACTGAAAGGGCTTTTCGAAAAACTAAACCATCCCCTTATACTATTAGTTATAATTTTCTAATATTTGTAAGACTTCTTGACATTCTTAGGTAAGTCATAACAATGTTTTCTTGAAGACTAGAAAAAAAGAATGAACTTTTACACTTCCAAAAACTAATATTTGAGCAACCCTTTAATCTGCTTTACGAGATCGGCTCCAGGTTTTTTTATGTAACTCTTTGGGGACAGTATTACCATAACGCTCAGGAAAAGATTTACTCTGCAAAACCAGCCCCAGAGCAATCCGATTTACCATCAAGATTTTGGATCTTTGTACAGGAAATATACTTTAAAAGTCAGCTATTTTAAGATGGATTTTGGATAGAGCCAAATTGGCTTGTCTCCGAATTAGTCTAAAATTAAGAAAATATTATTAAATCTTGTTTTTGACAAGAAAGACAAAGTTGTCTGTGGAAGGTCAATTACAGTGTGCTTGGCTTTTCAGTAAATTTAACTCCCCCAAAGTCATTAATTGTTTTTGTCAAAGGCATTGTATCCTGTCAAACGTGTGCACATCTTCTGTACATACAATGGCTACCTTTGGCTCCAAAGCATTTGTGTGTAATTTCACCAAAAACCCCCACTAATTTCTTTGGTTAAAGGCATATGACAGAAATGAAACTCTGAGAGGTTCTTGAGACTTTGCAAAACATGTTGTTAAAGGCAAGTCCAAAAACGGTTTTGTTTAATACATTAATCTTCAAAGACAAACTAGCTCAAGGTGTTTCCTTTAGGCTTCTGGCAACCTTTGAAGCTAGTTTATGGGAAGTGAGCTTGGCTAACATGTATAGTGGCATTGCAGTAGGATGTAAGGCTCTGCGACTTTCTGCCCGCGACCTCTGCTGGCGACCTTCTGCCCGGCATGCACAGTACAATTTTTTTTCCCAGCAGAAGGTTGTAAGCAGCAAGAGGGCTACTATATATTAAAAACAATAATGCATAATATCTTATAATGTATCTAAAACTACTCCAAAGATATGTTTTTTTCATTCCCATGTGAAACTTAACCTTCCTGCAATGATTTCTAAATGACAGAAAATCTCAATCTCGAAACACATTATTTGCTTATAACATTCTGCTGGGCACACTTAAACTATGTTTTTTCCTACCAGGCACATGTTCATAGCATCTTTCTGCCAGACACATGTTTATTGTGTCCTTCTGCACGGCTCACACTCATTCCATCCTTCTGCCATGCACAACCCCATCACACTACTTACCAACAGGATAGTTTGAATAATCATGGGATAACCAAGTTGAGTTATATTTATCTCAGGAGAACTAGGAATCTATGTATAAATTGTCTGTATGTTGTTGTTTCCTGCAGAAGACGTCCAATGAGTTCTTTGACATGGGTATCTTCGTTGCATTCTTTGTTCTCATTGCCATCATCTGTCTCCTCCTTCTCCTCAAACTAAGATGGAGACAAAAAAGGAAACAGGTAAGAGAAAAAAAAAAGCTGTTGATGTATGTGTTGTATTTTTCATTGTATCTTCCTGGTAATGATGCCATGGAATTCCCAAAAGAGCCTTGCGCTGTAACTCGTAGGCCTGAAGATACCTGTGCAGAGAAGATATTGAAGAAATGTCTGTTTTAGATGTGGGAAGAAAACCCAACTGGGGGAAAACCCACCTATTCATGAAGGGACTGAAAACCCAATTCACATGCGAGGCTCCGGTATGAAACGGGAACCGAAATGGGGTCCACAGAAGAGAAAGGTCCACTGAGATTAAGCCCACATCAAACCAAAATCAAATTAATGCAAACATAAGAAATGGTATTTACAATAACTGAGTTTTGGAATAGCGCTTGGAGTGGTTTTCAACCAAAACGTAACTGATGAAAGTGAATATATGGATAATAGGACTGGAATTACATGAAAGCCAGTGAAATTATGGCCTTTGATGCCCTGGGCCCATTTTCATAGAGCTGCTTTGTGGAGAAAATTACTCAACAAATTTCTCTGCTAAGCAAACATGGGCAGGGAACCATCACTTTAAATATTTTTCACTATTTGCTCCTTGCCCTTTTGGCTGGTAATCTTTATCTGCTAAGCAAAACTGTCTAGTGTTGAGCAGTGTTTGTGTTTAGTGCTACACGAATGAATGTAGCTCTTTGGAATTTGGCCCTTGTCTTGTTTCACCCAAATAGTCTCCTTTTTTGATGCACAATTGATGATTCAAACATGGTGCCATCTCACTATTACTTTAATATTCTTGTTTAAATGTACGTACAGATGTGATCAAATGTGTTTTGTGAGATAACTACTTGAGGAACATCTGTTTCTGGAATCAGTTGATCTTTGTAACATATTAATGTATCTCAGTGGTACTTGTAAAATTTATGGCTCCAGACATCACAGGTCCGCATGGCAATGGATGCCCTGTCTAAGATGGAGGTCCGCAAGTACAAGCGCTACTCGGAGCATCACCAGCTGCGTAAGTCATCCCAGGATGAGCGTTACGCAGACAGCCACCACCAGCTACGCAAATCCTCTCAGGATGATCGGTGGGCCACGACGCTAAGCATAGCGTCTGAGGGAATTATCTGTGCAATCTGTCTCGAAGAATTCAGAGAAGGAGATGTAAGTTGTTTGTTATTTTTACGCTGAAAATAGACCCCACTTTCTATAATTGCTAGCATCTATGGTGTCACACTGAGTAGAGAACAAGCTTGAATCCAAAGTAAATTCATCCGAGCCCATTAAGTCAAACCTTTATGCCACAATTTGACAAATGTAGTTCCCAATGTTCCCTGCAAGATGAAAGTTAACCAATAGTTAACTGCTCGCAATAGGCCTGAGAGCTAGATAGTTGACTAGACTTGACTTAATTTGATGAAGGCTTCACTAAAGCTGTGTTTATGCTGACCAGTTAAAATGCGTGATTTTGTTTCCTTTACACATAAAAACAGGTAAATGGGACAAAGTGGGTCCCCAAAATATTCCAATATGCACAAGATTTGCACAAAATATTGATAAATACAGCGATCATGTGTAACTTTGAGATCAATATAAGTCTCTTTTCTCCCAACCCATTTTTGATAATTGTGCAAATTTACAGTGACTTGGTGAAACTATAATAAAATTGATTTCAATCTTTTTAAGCTACATATGTTGATCCATCAACTGATCAATACATTTGAAAGATGAAGGAACACAATATTTTTTGTCAAGCAAAGTAACAGATACTGCATGTAAGAACAGCCACTAACCTACTTTTCAAAAACACGGTTCAAATCTACAGTATCCTTGTATTTGATCGAATTTCTTCATTTTGTGGTTCATCGCCCTCAAAATGGTTAAGAGTTGAGGGTGACATCAAGTCACCCTTTTCCACTAATGTGAAAAGCAGATGATTTCAGTGTCTCATTTTGATATATGTTGATAGAGTCCAGAGTATCATTATATGCAGTCATTAAAGATATACTGCCCATGGTTTTCCCCCCAGAATTTATTGTACTTTCAAATTCTTTATTTATTAATTTTTATTATTTAAATGTAAATGAATTGACCCAAGTCATGTGACCTGATCACCACGATAAATCTTTGCTGCCTTATTTTAGTAGTCAGATTCCCTTTGTGTTTCTGTGCAATGTGCATTTTAGGCAACACACATGCAGTGAGATGTGCACCATATCGTTACATACAACTTGACTCCCAAAGTGGTAGACGGTCGCTGAGTGTGACTTAGTGCAAGGGGTGTAAATGTACACGTACATTACATCATTCTTTTGGACGAGTATCTTCACTTAACTTTCAATAAACACACCATTAAAGCAGTGTGTGAAAATAATCATAAAATAAGGGGATCCCGTTTGGGTGAAACAGAGTATGTTTTCTGCTTTTACAAGAAACACAATAGGGTAGCCGACCATTGTTTTGTTTTTTAATTACCCTAAAATTTCCATCAAAATTTGGCGTAGAAAGTTACATAATTTTTCCTTGTTTTAATTGCCAGTTGTTGAGGGTAATTAAAAAGTTGATAATGTTAATCCACTCAAATTATTTTCAGTAGAAAAAAAATAGGAGCTTGCATTTCCTTTCACATGTTGGGTGTTTTCAGGTACATCTTACAAAAAAATTACAACTACTGAAAAAACTGCTAACGTGACGGTAGCAAAGTCGTACCCTTCATTGTTTCTTGTCTTTTATTGATTGCGGCAATCAAAATAAGCAATGCTGACTTTTGGGTTCTTCACTTTAACAGTGTTTTTAATAGCAATATTTTTCAGTGTCAGGAGGATCAGTGGTGGTATGATTTTTCTGATAGAAAATAACAAAAAAAAATTCAAAAGATTCCGCTTCCTGTACATTGTCTTTAAGAAGTAGAATTCATGAGAGTATTGTGTGTTTAGGTGTATGAAGCCCAAAGGGGATTGTGTAAGGAGTCTAGATTAATTTAGACCAGTCATAAATCAACAGTCGACATGTGTAGGACTGTTTCCTATGATGAATTTTGTCATTCCAATGTCAGACCATACATTAAAGGAAATCAAAAATTGCCTAAGTAGCAGCAGAATATCTTGAAGATAAATAAAACGTCAAATACTTGTCTAGAAAGATATGTTTTGAGAGGAAGGACTTGACAGGGTTTGTAATTGTTTTGATAGTTTTCTCAGATTTTTGCGCATGTTGTTGAAGTGACTTATGTTCATGCATAGGTCAGCCTTGGTTGCCAATTTATTTAATAGGGAAAGAATTGCCCCAAGCTCTGTTTAGTTTTAGTCCAGTTGGTTGAAGTTCGGTTGAACAAATCTGAATCACGTCAAGATGAAATATATTCTATAATCATCATTCTCTCCCCCCCCCAAAAAAAAAAAAACATCTTCTTTCATCTTCAAATAAGGATTTTTATTCCTTGTATTTGATTTTATCTGTGTGATTTCTTCTTCTTCTTTTTCCTCTTTTTTTTTCTTTTTTTTTTCCTCCTTTTTTTCTTCTCTTTTTCTACCCTTTTCTTTCTTTACTTTCTTTCCTTTTTTGGGGTTGTGTGAGATGGAGATGGTTAGTTGAGATAGTGGCATATGCTGACCAATGGCCAGTGGCAATGATCAGAAGTGTGGACAGCCTTATCTGTTTGAGGGGACTATACTATAATTTGGTTTGGATGCCTCACGGCTCAATATCTTTCACCAGTGAAACACTGTCCATCCATTTTTTGTTTGTTTTTTACCATAGGGCATCCGTGCATAATTATGCGAAGTTTTTTTTTTTTTTTTTTATAGATTAAACTTTGTCTTGTGTTAAGATATTATTTGAAAAATACTCAGCAACTGGCTGTTTTTCATGCAGTTTAAAAGGATGACAATTTTCAAAGCTTTAAATAAAAGAAAAACTTTCAGTTTTTCACCAAGCCAGATCAGGCATTTGTTTATGGTAAAGCATTGTACACCTATCTAACCATTTCTTCATTTGAATGGGGCTACTACAGGCCTGGTACTTCGCGGAGGTTTCCTCCATGCATGGTCCTTGCATTGGTACCCCTAGGAATTTTCCACTCAGACATGCCCTTAAACAAGGTAAATCTGCCTTGCCTTTAGTAACAGGAAGTATAGTGTGTGAGACCTCGGGTTAGCCTGTAATGATGAGTTAGTTACTGTACATGTACATTTGAGAGACAGATCCAGTGTTACCTGAAGTACTTGCAATGCATCATGCCTCAAATTTAGGGTAAAAATCACCTGCCTTGGGCCTGCAGTCCAGTGTAAAATTTGAGCCCTGGGTGTAAAATTTGAGCAAAACTCTTTGCTATAATGCTGTACATAATGTAAGTTATACTTTAAGCTGAGGAGAAGTGCAAACAATTTCCTATAGTAAGCAGTGCCACGAACTCGGATCCTGCATTCACTTCAAGTCATTTCAAATGTTTCATGTTTTCAGGAAGTGAGAGTGGTACCCTGTTCACATGAGTTCCATCGCCATTGTGTGGACCCATGGCTCCTGTCTAATAGGACCTGCCCATTGTGCATGTATAATATTATTGGTAAGTACCTCAACTTACAAGTGTATTAAGATATATTTGTTCCTTTTAGGCAGAACCTCTTCTTAGATTTAAGCTTATCAAAAGTAATTTAAGCAATTTTTTAGTACACGTTGATGGGAATTGTCCACCTTGGTGCTAAAAAATGTGTAAAGCAAGCATTAACTGTATTGGTCATTTTTCTAGAACAAAACAATAAGAATTGGATTTTGTATAATTATAGCTTGAGAATGGTATTGATTTGTTTAAACCAAATATGGAATGTTTCACCTTAGGTATTGGACCAGAACCTACACCACCACGCCCATCTCAGCCACGCCCATCATTAACAGTGCCCCAAACCAATCCTCCGGCCCAGCCGTTAAGAGTTAGCCTTCCAGGATCGCCCGCATCCCCAGAATTCCTCCCAGAAAGTTGGTCGTTCCCACCAACAACTTACAGTATTCCCTACACGGGGATGAGAACACATTCTTTTGGAATACAAGGTTGCCGAAGGGGGCACAACTGTAAACGACATTCAAATCATTATCACCGAAACTCGGTCGACCATCCTCGGGTTGGAACTTTACATCTAGAATGTCCGGAGCCACGTGACACGAGACACGCGGCTTGTAATTCAAGAAAAGAAGCCAGTGGACATAGCGTTATTATGATTCAGCAAGGATGCGAGAAATGTAGGAATATTTGTTCTCACTGTCAGCGACAGATGACTGGGAACACGTCTAGGTCGCGTTGCCGTAGGGACGAAAGCAGGCACCTGGGTCTGACGTCGTTTGAGAATCATTATATAGTGAACTTATCACCAGTCCAAAGCAGGGAGGTTGGGAACTATCAGGACCTCTGCAACTTGAGATACCCAGGGAAACTACTCGCTCATGACCCAAGACATTACTGCGGGCAGATTGTGCCTGTCCGGGTGCACGTAGAGAACTTGCCGGCGCTTTCATCACCGACTTGCAATTCAAAGGAACTCAGGGAGATTTCATCGGGGAGCAGTTTGAGCCTTTCTGCTTTCCATGCTGACTGTGAGTGTAGCGACAGCACGGTGAGCAGCCATGGTAACTTTGACAGTAATCAGAGTGTTTACGGCAGTTCCTCTACTTTCCGCAGTGACCCAAGCACATCTGACCCCAGTGCTTATGCAAAACCTGGCGTCGTTGAGCAGCGTTTTGATTTGCCAGAAGCAACCCAGCTCACACCGACCTGTGTCCACCGTATGAAACAAGAAATTGGGCCTGTGAGCACGTCAGACAATGACGAGGCAAAACACAGCAGTGACACCACCACCAGCACAGCAAGTAACTTTTCTATGCAGGTTAATGTCAGCCAGAAATCTACTTTACCTCCAAATACAAGTGCAACCAGACAATCAAGTGCTCGCCAGCATTCAAAGTCTTCAAATAGAACTTCTAACACTGCCAAATGTTCGCATTCAAATGCCCATCAAAAGGTGCACCAACCTAACAGAACTAAAGAATCCAAGAAGGCCGTTGCCAAGACCAAACCAATGTGGTCGGCTGCACAGCCCACTAAAAAGAAATCACCATGTCCGTGCTGCTCAGGGAAAATCGTATGGGAGAGTTGTGTCAGGAGCCCAGAAAACCCCCAGAAGAAATCAGAGAGGTCATCAAGGTCACCAGAGAGGTCACGATCACCAGAAAGGTCACGGTCACCAGAGAGGGGGTCAAGACATAGTAGGAAACAGGGACGAGGGTCATTACGAGAGATGTACAGAGGTCATTTAAGATTACCACTTCAGTCACTTGCAGCTCTCAAGAATGGACAAGGTACGTACTGTGAATCAGTATATAAAAAACGCATACCCAAACTTTTGCCCCTCAAACTGTTCTTTCTAATTTGCAAGTAAGGTTTTTAAAATTAAAAGCATAAAGTAACTGCAGGCTCCCAGCTCTTTATCCATTTTAAACATTGTGTAAAAAAACATTCTTTATATTTATTTGTATTAACACCCAAGTAGATCCTTGTAATTTGATTGGAGGATTGCAAGTCATGCGGCATCAAACTATTATATGGCCTGCGTCATTAATAAATGTACACTATGCATGTTCTTCCAACCTTTTCAACTATTGTACACTAGACTATTCATCTATTGCTCACTAAACATCACCGTGCATTAAACACAGCAGTGCAAAATGCCCTCATAGTGAATGCCAGAATACAATTTTGTATTGTTTATTCTATGATAGTTTTGTTCTCCAATCCAATAATCTGGATCTATTTTGATGTTACATTTTGAACAATTATGAATGTATTGCATTTGTGCAATCTTTTATTGACAGATGAAATATTCCATTCAACTTTGCTTCGCCTCATTGAATGGAACATTCCATATTTCATCTCATGAAAATATTTTTACCATTGCACTCACAAACCTTCATAACTTTTACATTTGTACATGAAGAATGTTTAAACGGTAATTTAGTATGCATACACCAAAAAATGTAAACAGTGCACCAAGGAATCTAAGGAATTTAAATTTTAACAAATGTACTGTTAGACTTAATGTCATAATTATGCACTTCTGAATGTACTCTGTATAATTGTTGTATCTTCTTTTATACTTCCAGGAGCAGTTGTGACAATTCCAGTACATCATGGCAACCAGCAAGTCCTTGAAGAAATTGTATAGCACAAGTCCTGATTATATTTTTAAGTGAACGTTCGTCATTGTTTTGTGAAAGAGTAAATGAACTCCCAGCCTGTACTTTCCACTAAGCACACACCACACACGCAACCAGCGAAATGTTGATGAATTTGTTGGTCACGTTCTCACGTTTTAACAAAAAACTGTCATGTTTTGTCAGGGATTTTGTCCATATTGGGCGTATTTTGATTGGGGCAATCAAAGTAAGTGATTTTGGAGGTTTTTTTAATAACCTTTTTCAGTATTTCAGACAAAATGTTTCACTCGATGATTGGTAAGAGTGCGACTTTTTTTGAGGGAGCTTTCAGATTGAAACTAATGAAAGGTTTACACACACCAATCCTTGACTTTATCTTAAAAGTTCACAGCATTATTATTCAACTTTGTGGCTTTTTTGAAGTCTTCAATCCTTTTGGTTTGCCATGAAACAAAGTAGAACCATGAAGAGCAAATTTTATGTGGAGTTTATTTCTAGTAAAAACTTGCAAAGTTGCTCTGCATTTTCCCTTTTTTCTTTTCACTACACATTTTTCTGTTGTCTTCCAGACATGGTGATTCCAAGACAAAGCCGATGCAAAACTAATTGTTCTTGTCATGCCAAATCAACAAAAAGTGAGATGATATTTTGGCAAATTGTGTACAGTCACTTTTTTCATAAAAAGTAAATTAAACTTGAGGTATGCATTCATTGGAAGTTGTCATTTTAAAACATTCTTCTTGTTTGAACATATAGTTGTGGTACAAAACATCCTCAGAATTTGTTTCATACAACATAATATTTGTATGCAATTCTCCATAGGGGAGGAAATGACCTGGAAATTGTCACTCCTTTTTGTATGTTCATTTAGGGGAAATGGTGCTTTCAGCTCCCCTACCTTAAATGCTGCTATTCTGAATGGGAGTCCCTGATGCACCTGGCGCCTTATCCAAACCCAGGCTTAGGCTCTGGCTCCAGCGTGGTCTTCGTCATCAGATTTAGAGCAGTGTGCATTTTGCACATTGCTTCAATACCAAATGGAGCTCGGGCCTGAACTGAAGTTTGGAAAAAGCTTTTAGTAGTCTCACATCGATGACATTTCCTTATGTGAACTTTCTCTTTGGAAACACCATACTATCCCAAAGTGAACATCACCTGTTCTGAAATAGGGTTTCCAAATATGCTGAAAAATCTAAACCAGATCAACGACATAATCACTTCTAAGCAGGTCGTCCAAAATTGAAAACATGTCACTAACGAGTTTGTAAAACGTATCCAGAAGACACCCAGACACCCCTCTGATCAACAGTATTGTTTTTATTATAAACATTCAAGTGTTCCAGAAGCTTTAAAGAACTTTCTAAGTGGCCATATAGTATTTATAGTAAATCTTGTATACACTTTGTTGGCTTGAACACATTTCACACACTTTTTCTGAAGTATGAATGCCCTTTTAATCAAGGAATGTTACTGAAAGTGTGAGAGAAAACACATGTTAACCTGACATGTGTGTGTTTCTTACGTTGACATTGAAAGCCAAACTTGTTTGCCGTGACAAAAGAATACAACCAGAAGTTTCTACTATCTTCCTCTTCCCTGAAATCATGCACTGTAAAAATAGAAGTTTCAAAGTGCATTTCTTGTATTATTATTATTTTTTTTTTACACAATCATGTGAAGAAGTAATCATTATTACTATGTAATATTCATACAACTGAAGTATTTAGTCATTTATTTGATTTAATGTATTCTCTCAAATATATAAATATATATATTGCATTTATTTTTATGCATATTTTATATATTATTATATTATTTAAACGTTGCTGAATAACTGTGATAAGTACATGCACATGTAGTATGTTATAAATGAGATATCCCGATGTTACACAGTGTTGGGAAGGGTCTCAAATTTCCAATGGTTATGTTGTAATATATAGCGTATATATTCTAATATATTTTATAGAACCTATACAACATTTAATAGTTTCCATACCTACTTTTCATTATTCAGATATTGGTTGAAACAGCATTGGTATTGTAAGAAAATAATTACCCAGGACTTATCTTTATTGTGGGCCACGGAGGTCATGACCTCTACCTTGGCCTTTGGTCCTTAGAATAATGTTCTCATGGACATACCTGTACACACAAGGTTTATTCCCTGTTTTCCACCTCTGTGGACCCTTGGTTCGATTCCCACCTCAGACTGAAGCCTTGCATGTGGGTTGGGTTTTCAGTCCCAACCTGATTGCATGGGTTTCCCCAGTTGGGTTTTCCTTCCACATCCAACTCTGATTATTCCTTCATTCCTTCAGGCTTTCAGGCCTACGGTTACAGTGAAAGGCACTTTTGAGTGTTTCTTGGTTTCATTACCCGAGAAAAAATAACGAAAAGCAATCCCTGTTCTTTTAAGACAGAAATCTCATACCTGAAACCTTAACTGAGAGAGGGTCATCACAGTGCATGGACATGTCTTTGAGAAATTCATCAAGAATGGGTTGCAAGGTGTTAGGGTTAAGATTTACAATTCTCATAACATAGCTGGGCACACCGTGTGTTCTTTTAATTGGCACAAGTCCTAATACAAAAGTACTTTTAAATATTTCTCAAGAAACTCTTGTATCATAAATTTATTAGTAATTCTGTACTTAATACACAATGTAAAAAAGAGTGTGCATTTTCGGGAAAGTTCCAAATACATGTAATGTGATAGCTGACCTGGTGAACATTTTGTACAGTATGAATTGTTCCGATTAAAATTTTAATTCAAAGAGGAATGCAAAAATTACTGAGCTGGTTTTAAATGTTGTATACTCACAAAAAACATAAAACACATGACCAACCTGGCCACAAAGAGATGTGATTAGCTGGTGTTAACTTTAATATAAACATGCACATGAAGAAATGAAACAATGAGGACGTTTTCCCTCAAAAACAGGTGACAGCTTCCTTTTAAAGAACATACTTAAAACATTGATATCAAATTTGTTCAGATAAAGTGACTTGAGTGAGAATTGGATCACTCTAAACAGGGTATTTATGCAAGTTATGTATTATGTTATAGGCACAGGGTTTGGTTATCATTGCTTGTAAATGTTTATTACACATAGGTGCTGCACTTAATAGTTTCCCAGTACAAAATATACCGGTACATTGTGTATGTGGCAAATTATGCATTTTTGAAACAAAACTTGACCTCAGTTCTTGCTTTTTAGTTTTTTTCGGGAAAGAATCTTTAGTGTATAAAGATTCAAAACATTAATAAATCCTGTTGAAAAAATAGCATTTTACCCCAGGAGAAGTTTTACAGATATAGAATAGTATTGAGCAAAAGCTTCCTTGAGAATGCGTTCCTCTTTAACAGAAATATTTTCAGCTGCATCCATTTTTACCGATTTTGTTTTTAACTGTTTGGTTTTGGGCATTTTCAGTTATCTTCCTTCATTAAACACTGTTTTTATATTAAAATATTCAAAAGTAATTACACCTGTAAATCAGCATTTTGTAAAAAGCCACCATTTTTGCATCTCTCCAACAAAAATCGTGAACAATTAGTATGTATTCTGATGCTACCAAATCGCTACAAACACAGCGTTAATTCTTGGTTTTTCCTTCTGCATTTGTCGTCTATTCTTTTCATATTAAAAACATTTTCCCTGTCAATTTATTCTTGGCATCATTTAGATTAAAAAAAATTCCCCCCAATCGTTTGAGTCAAGTACTATAGTTGAAGAAATAAGTCGGAACAAAATTGTTAAAGGCGGGTGAGATTTTTAAAAACTTTTTGAGGGACTTTTGGAATATCTCAATGCCATGGCTTTGTTTACCATTACAAGTGTGATGCCAACAGCATTTCAGAATTTAGTCTAGTAGATGCTTGCTCTTGAAATCAGCCATACGGCTTTTCAGTTGACCAGCCGATTTTCTCATCGGTTTTCTCAGCTGTGCTATTGAAAATTGAAAAACACAGTACAAAGTCTTGCTGTGCCTTGCACTTTTCCGGTGTTGTTTCCTCTCCTTTTTTTTTTCTTTTGACAAACTTCAGTTGCATGCTTGAATAATGGAATCTCAAGGCCTGTGGTTGATAAGATGTACACAAATTGAAGTAACTGTGGCAACGTGCACACAAATTGTGTCCCTATGATGTCATTTGTGTGTTTTTGTACAAGTTGATCACCGTCTAAGGAGGTTTGTGTGGTAGCACACCGTATAATTCTCAACATTTTCGGTCAGTTTAAAAATGTTTGTCTCTGTGAAAATGTTGCTATTGATAGTATATGCAGATTAACATGCATGAGGGAGGAAGGACATGATTTGATAAGTATTAATTCAGATATTCTGATACTGAGGTCTTGTACTTAATAGATACAATGAAAAGCTTGAAATTTTGAAACGACCTTAAATTCTATGTGCAAATCAGTGTCAACATTATATTTTTTCAAAGTGAAATTGTACACTATTGTTTATTTTAAAATGATCAATCAGAAGGTCCAAGTTTATTGAAATCTGTAAAACTTTTTTTCTCATAAAATGCTGAACATGAGTATAATTGTACTCCGAATTTTAAATGAACCGTCAAGTACTTTTTTCAGGTATTGTGTTTGTTCTCTGAAAATACGAAACCTTATTATGGATATTTAATTATCATTACAAAAGTTGTATTTCAACAGTTATTGTACAATATGGGTGCTGTATTTATGTATTGTCGATTGATGTACCATAAAAGAAAATAAATTGTAGTGATTTATACGTTAAAACGTGATTTAAATAAATTGAAATATCATGGAAAAGAAGCTTTGTTTAGTGATGTTATACCTGCGTCATTCTTCTGGACACCCAAAATCTGTTCTCAGCTTGGTGGGTTACCTCCATGTAGACCGTGGGGGAAGTGGGTACCCCCCCTCCCAATGTTCCCATACATAAGAGCCCCCCCCCCCCCCACCCTAAACAAACAAACAACAGTAGTCCTCTAAAGAATTTCTGAGCAACAAATGTCTCCATGTGTTATAGTACATAGCGGAAATCTTATGCAATGTTCACTTTGAGGGAATGTGGCTGGACAATCTTAATCCATATAACGTTTTTTGTATTATTTGTCTTGCCTAAATGCCGTTTACAAAAATAAACCATTCTTATTGAGGTGGTCACAAGAGGGCGACACTTTAAACCAATTTTCTTGTGTTTCTCATCCTAAACAGTAAATTAATTTTCTTTAAAATTTCGAATGCGAAGGTTCAACCATACTTAATTGTGCAATGAATTTTTTAAAACCAAAAAATAGTGTTTGTTTATTTTGATCTTCCCGTCAAGGGAACCCGGCAAACTCCCACAAGGGGATATAAACACCAAGCTGGCAACAGCCAATCTCTCACATTCAAACATTAGTTTAACGTCTATGATTATGAATTGCACAAATCAATAAATTGTGATTCATCAACTAGACGCCAATGCTTATTCTAGTCATGTGAAATCAGCGGTTAGCTTGGTGGAATTCGAACCCACAACCTTGTGATTGCAAGTCCTGCAGTCCAACCACTTGACCACGGTGTTCGTGTCAAATTTCTACAGAAGCCTGATGGCCAGTTTTTACTTTTATGAAGATACAAGTTTTCAGAGGAGGGCGAAAATGCTAAGATAACCGTAGAATTAAATGGCAGGGCGGTAAACTAAGTTAATGGATGATACGTTTGGTGTAAACCCGCTGACACTTCGGCCGTGCCTTGGCTTCAAAGATTTGCCAGCTGTTACTCCAGTGTATTATACAATAATCGACAATCCCAGCTCAGGTAGTTTGAGTGTTTCTGAGGATAACGAACCAAGTAGGCAAAGTTAAATTAGTTTTCAAGAAATACAAAATTAAAAACTTCCTGAAAGATCGAGAGCTTTTCCAGCGCTAAATAATATTACACCCACTCTTTTTTCTTTTCTTTTTTAACTATTAGGCCTAATTTGTTTTCATGTTTTATTTTTCTTGGCGTAGATCCCTTATTGAAGTAGTAGTAGGTGTAGTTGGTACTGTTGTTGTTGCCTCTCACGTGCACTGCTGCTCAACGCTAAACAATTCTTTGTTTCGCTCTGTTTTTGGCGGTTTTGTTGCTGTTGTTTTAAAAATTATTATTATTTTGTAACAATTCCTTTTACTTTTATACCGGAGGAGTACAACACACCCAGAAATATCAAACTTATGCTTAGAAAGAATAGAATAGACGTAGCTCACGGAAATGCTGCATTAGTTTTGTTACAAGACACATGTTCGCTATAAATTCACGTGCAAGTAACAATAATTATTTTGTAAAACTGCTTTATTTATCAATATCTACGATCTTCATGCTTTATTTATTTATTCGGTGTTCTCTATTAAAAACTAACTTTTCGTACTGTTTATTTGTTATTCGTATCAAAGCATTTTTGTTTTGTTTGATTTAATTTGATGGTTAAAATAGTGACTTTATTTCTTTGTTTTTTGTTGTTGTAGATCGACCATAGCCCATAGATTGGCATCAGCCTGTCTGATGGGGGCGCTCGACGACTTCGTCCTGAAGTTAACTCTCGTTTGCATTTTTTGTTTTGATGATGCATGGGGACTTCCCTATTTTATTAAACTGCAGAACTGTTCTAATCCAGATTAGAAAGAGTGGATTCCGTGTTCATCCAACATAAACGATCCAAATTCCTTCCTCCGTGATTCAATAAAGTTTCCTCTGAAAGTTTTCCACAGCGGCAGTGCATGGATGATTTTGGACTGGAAAGGAACTGCGTCCATGCCTGCCGCCCCATACTGATCCCTACGACGCACCTCCGTGAACGCTCGTTTACCATTTCATTTCAACTCCCAAAATGGCGGACAGAGGATAGGCACGTGAATGTGGTGTGCCCTTCGCATCGTGCAAGGAGTCCAATACTGACAATTTTGTTCAAATTACAGGTATAATTTATAACTTAACTATAGTATTATTATAATGATTACATCCTTGACCACGATTTATGAAAAGTCTTTTGATTTGCACCATCTACTAACCTGTCCTTAGTTTTAACTTAAAAACACAGCACAACCAGCCTAAGTAATTAATTGTTAATAATTTATGTACTTTGTTTTAAACTGTGAAGAATTAAGAGGTTTATTATAGGGTTGGAAGTCACAGTGAAATCACTGTCAGACATCAAATTTATTTATTTTTTGGCAGCCAAGCACATAAGAAACATGTAATCAATGTGAGCATTAAATGATTTGCGTCTCATTTGTTTTGAATACAGGAGGAGGACTTAACTAATGATTAGCCAGTATGGCAAAAAGGATAACTCTAGATGACATCCCACCAAAGTTTCGTACAGACAACGAGTTTAGACTCCACCAAGCCAAAGTGCCGCATGTCGTACTGGGACCAGACTTCGTCGCCGAAAAACGTGTTTTTGTGATTGGTGATGTTCATGGCTGCTGTGATGAACTGAAGCTTCTAATCAACAAAGCTGAAATCACCATGGGGGATCCTGACACCATAGTAATTCTAGTGGGAGACCTCATCAATAAGGGACCCAAAAATAGAGAAGTGTTGGAGTTCATCCGTCAACTTGGTGCTTTCTCTGTACGAGGAAACCATGACCAGAAGTGCATTAGTCAAATGGCATTTTTACGGGAAGGCAAACCCATCGAGGAGGAATATGAGTATCTGCGGGAAATGTCTGACCAGGATTTTGATCAGATTATAAATCTCCCATATACAATCAGTCTGCCCTCGCTTAAATCTGTAATCGTACACGCCGGTCTAGTTCCTGGACTCCCCCTGACTTCTCAAGATGCTGTTCAAATGATCATCATGCGAAATCTAGTCGAAGAGGACACTGCTGACGATCAGACAGAAAGCACCCATCAAGAGCGGCGTTATAAAGCTACAAAGTCTAGAAAAGTCGGTCAGCCATGGGCTAGTGTGTGGCCCGGACCAGACCATGTGTATTTTGGACATGATGCTGTTAGGGGATTACAGCAGTATGACTATGCCACTGGTCTGGACACGGGATGTGTGTATGGAAAATGTCTAACTGGCATCTTTCTTACTGGAGATAAACAGCTTGTAGAAGTTAAGGCTGCAAAAATGTACAGCGCACCTGATTTATGAAGTTATTGAACCACCAAATTGATTAAGATTAAAGTCCACAATATGCGCGTTTGTCTGTAAACCATGGGCAAACATTTCCTACGAAAGTTAAATGAAGGTGCATAAAGTATATCACTATATTAAAGCCATTGCTAAAAAAGGAAAAGTAAATATCTCATAATTTCTAAAGCCGCGTTCGCATTGGACTTTTGGGTCTGGTAACTTACCGGGCTGGTAAGTTAACTTACCGGCCTGGTAAGTTAACAGCTGTTTGCACTTTGATTAATTTGTGTCCGGTAACTTACCAGGGACGCCGCGTAGGTTGACAAATTAGATTTCGAAAGGGCGCACTCCCTTAAGATAAGTTACCGGCTGGTGCGTTCGCATTGGACTTCTTGTCCCTGTTAAGTTAACATTGTTAAGTTACCGCGACTCGAATCGGCCTGTTGAGTTAACAGCGCTGTGGCAGTAATTTACCACCCCGGTAAGTTACCGGCTGTTCGCACTTGGACTTAATATCGGTAAGTTAACAATTTGCGGCGGTAAGTTAACCATTTTAAGTCCAATGCGAACGCGGCTTATGAACAAATTATTTGTAATTTGTAATAGATGTGCATCCCCATGTAGTTTCTATTATTTTACAATTTGCATGGTATAGTATAGTATATTTATAGTATATTTTATGGAATGTAAATTTGTAAAGTAATTATGCAAAGTTAGTATCCCTACCATGTTGGATCCAGATTTGTATCATTTTAATTGTTATGGGACATTGTGCAAGGTTCTGTCATAAATTAGTTGATGTGTATAGAGGCATACAATTTAATGCATGTGTAACCAACATAAGTATATCTTCAATTTAATCTGCGCTAAATATACTGTTCTGATTTTTCAATAATTTGCTGAAATTAAGTCACATTCAGACAAACCTTGTACACACCGATAGGCATGCTGTAATTGCAATATCATACTGAAACTGTCCTACTAGTTGCTTTTATTCATGTTTGATTTGAAAGCATACATTATTGGTGACAATTACTGATTGTCTTAGTTATTTGGCTTTAGTCTATGCAATGTTTGTCTCACAATATATTACCAAAATGTGTACTGTAACCATAATTTATGAAAATTCAGCGGTCATTGGTGATAAACTGTAGGCCCCTATAATTTTGTTGGACACTAGTCGTCAGTCCTCCTTTCTTTTTGGGCCCAATTTCATAAAGCTTTGTAAGCACAAAAACTTGCTAGGCACAGGAAAATCTTGCTTAGCAGAAACAGGTTACCAACCAACATTTCATAAAGTTTACATTGTTGCCACTGGTACCAACATTCCATAAAGTTTACATTGTTGCCACTGGTACCTCGCTCATTTCTTGCTAAGTAAAGAAATTTGCTAAAAAGAATTTTCTGCTAAACAGCTTTATGAAAAGGGCCCACATGTCCCTGGAACTTTTTCAGTCCCGAGTGATAGACTTTGCTAATTTAGTAATTTTTGTATAAGTATTCAATTACCTGGAATCAGCGTGTCCTGCATCCAATCATCATCAATTCATAAAAACATTGAGAATTCTGTGCCAAGTTAATAGAAACAATGGCAGTGCTAGCTAAATGCTGATCCACAGCATTGAGGAGCCAGCTCTTATAACCATACAGTGCAATGTTTATACATGTAATACGATGAGATTTCCATCCATAGTTTGTGGACCAAGCTGATTTGTGTGCTAATTATAAAGTTATTTAAATAATGATTATTTTACTAGAAGAAGTGTTCTTATTCTAAAAGAATATATAATTCCCTCAACTGAAGTGAGATTAGTTTCCTGAACTGCATAAATTTGTATTCATAATAGAAAAGGTTACCAAAACCAAAAATGTCATGTGATTTTTTGTGATTAGTTCCTTTTTCAGTGTTGCAAAACAAAATAAATTGAGGAAATAAGCCATTTGTGTGATGTATTTTACTGATTTGCTTAGCAGTCACTTTGTGTTTTGCTCTAGACTTCACAAATCTTGTGTGTATTCATTGGTCATGTCTTCACCCCCCCCCCATAAGAGCTCTTAATTTCCACTGCGGCAAGTATCAAAGACTTTGTTGACAACCCTACTTGAAAGCCATGAATTGTGACATTACATTTAAACATTCTATACTGCACTAAGGTTAGTTTTTTGACGAGTTTGATTTTTTCCTTCTTTGTTTTGAGATTATAACAATAACCCAGTCCTCAAGTGGAATTTTTTGCAAAGTGACTTTTTTTAATGAGAATGTTGAACAACAGAGGGCGCACTCCTTAGATAGTGATTGTAAACAACATGGCAGCCGACTACATGAGACAAAAGTTGACTTCTTTTTCAGAGGCAATTTTCCCTGCAAAACCCCTAAGAGATAACAGACAGCACCATGTCATAAGGCCAGGTAAACATAGATTTGGTTAAATGTTGATCAACTTTGAAAAAACGTTATTCAATGGAGCTGAAATGCACAATACGTCAAGTTGTTTTCATCAACTATTATCACTATATACTATCACTATCAGTTATTCAGTATCACCATCTGATCATCTTATTGATTGTTGACGCCAAAAACAGTCGTTAGTTCAGGCCTACTTTTAAAAAATACTATAAAATATAGTTATATTATTTGTTTTTAAATTTCATTTTCATAATTACTTTTGTTTAATACAGAGAAGAAAGGTTTGGTCAAAACTCTGAATCCAACGGTTTCCTGTCATGCCTGTTGCTTTCTTATCACTCAGTATCACATGTAATGTATCAGTGATTACGAATTGAAATTGAATGGTAATATTTTACTTAGTTAAGAAGTTAGTGCATCGGTGGATACTCCGAGTTCTAGAACTATGACTGCGACTGAGGATCGTTCCACTATCGTCTCCAGTTCATGGAGACGATAGCAGCACAAACCTCCATAGTTCTAGGAGTAGGAGTACAAAATAGTGAAAACGCTGCCAAACAAAATGCTGAGTTTCTGCTTCTCTTTCTTCTTCAGGGAACGAATTGGTCTCTAATCTTCCTCTTCAGATGGCTCTATACTTCAATGTTTTTTTCTTTCCGTTTTGGATCATCAGTGCAGTGGTGCTCCTACAGCTCAAGGTACAGAACAATGTTATGGTTAAACCACACACTACACAGTAAACACACAATCCAGTATTAATTTTGGGGACACTATTTCAGTCCACACACTCTTTTTTCCTGTATGGTTAACAACATGGTTTATCCGTTAACTACCCTGACTACCAACTATGTACAGGTCTACCATGTATGTGGAAGGAAACACATTGATAGCCACCAGGCATTTTGTGCAGTATCAGACAAGACAAGACAAGAAACCGGTTACAATAAGAGGAGACTTTGAAGTACTCTACTAGGCAGGGCTTGAAATTTACACTGGACGTTAGGCCCAAATTAAGCATCGGGCCAGTAAATTCACAATCAGACAAGTCCGGGGGTCGGTAGCCTGTTTTTTCAATTGAATTTAATACCCTACTCTGTAAGACCTTGAACAAAAAGAAAATGTTGACTTTTGAGTCTTATTCAAATATCTTAATTCCAATGAGACAGAATGAGGTAGATTTTGTTGCCATATATACATACATCATGTCTAATTATGCCGGTTCTAACAAAAAAAGTTTATGTGTTAAACTTTGCAGAATGTTTTTTTCTCATTTTGATTCTGGTCTTGATCTCATATTTGAATAGAGTTGTGTGTTGGTTCTCTCCTATGCAAGAAATGCTTTTCTCTTGGCCCTTCGGTTTTCCTCCCTCCAGAAAAATCAAACACTTTTGATCTCTGGACTTCCTCCGTGTTGGTCATAATATGGGTTAATGTGACTAGCTGCAAAACGGGACCCTTGCATGTCTGCGGCTCAAACACGATGTAGCTGTGCCTTTGCAATTCAGCTTCTCAGTTGCGAGTAAAGATGATAAGCCTCAAAAGTTATTATTACAGCTATAAAAGATTTAAACTGTACATTACACCACACTGTGTTTCACATGGTTACGGAACAAATCTTTGTAGATACCCAGCAACTTTGTTGCCTTAGCAGGACCGTCAAGTTGGGTTCTTGTTTATCTTTGCTGATAAATAAATAGTTTTAATACAACTTATTCTTTATATTGTTTCCTCCAAATGCTCAGTTCTACTACTTAGATGACATATTCCGTTTTGTGTGTGTGACTATCTACGTAGTGATGGGAGGCACGGAGGTGATGAGGCTGTATCTAGGATACCTCGGCAACCTTCAAGAAAGGGTAGGAGCTGTGGAAATAAATGTTGCATTAAACTTGAATTTGAAAACCATTCAGTTACAATGTTGAATGATAATGATTAGAATGTTACCCTCCACTGTGATGTGTGATAAGCTTACCCAAGTCCTGCGGGGTAAAAAACATTTCACAGGCTTGTTATTCAGATGGGATTAGAAACCACAACCGCAGCATTCTAGAGCAGGTATCTTAACCACTAGACCACTGAGTAAGCCAGTTGACAAGAGGCCAGTTCGAATCCTGTAATTAACAGTAGGTACTGCAACACTTGGCTCATGATATGGTTCATGAATGTTAAAGTTGTTATAGCTGACCATGTTTAATTTTAAAGTTTGTACAAGGATTTATTTGAGGTTTCTTAATTTGTGTTTTGAAGGACTAAATCTAGTGCTGTAATTTGTGTTCTTTCTTTTCAGGTGCCAGAGCTGGCTGGATTCTGGCTCCTGACACTTGTACTACAACTCCCCCTCATCATATTTCTGCTTGCTGTGGAGCGTGCGATGCCACTCCCGGTTGAGCGTGCCATTCACCTTGTCCAACTCCTCTTCATCGTCTTTGAGATCATCTGCGGCTTCCTGGCTCTGCGGATCATGACAAGACACCAAATCATGAAGTTTCACTTGCAGGAGTTTGACACGATCTTTGACCTTGAGGAAGGTCATCCAGAGGTCATGGGTCGGTATATGCCACTAGCATGATTTGCTTGTGTTGATGCAACACTGACATTTTGCAGCTGACGATCAGACAACAGATCATGAAGTTCCACTTGGGGGAGTTTGACTTGGTCTTTGACCTTCGGTAAGGTCATCAAGAGGTCATGGGTCAGTGCCATTAGCTATATTTTCTCTATGTGTATATGCAGAAAAACTGTATTACATTTTGCAAATTTGCTGAAGATGACTAGACACTAGTTAATTAATGAAGTTCCACTTGGAGGAGTTTGACATGATCTTTGACCGGGGGGAAGGTCGTTAAGAGAAACAGTATATCATTTAATTATCCTGATTTGTCTACAAGCATGAGATGAACACTCTGGATGACTTACTTCTTCAACACTTTGCCAATTTGCCATGAGGTGATATGCACTACTAATTTTATTATCATAGTGAGCGTTTTGGTGAGAACTTGCCACTAGAAACCTGCAAGACCTGTATGGTTGAATGATGAAGCTTGTACAACCAAAGAGTTTGTACAATTTTCAATGTATATGCTCGGTTTTCATTGTTGTGTTAGAACAACATGCAGAATGGTCCATGTACTACTTTTATTCTGTTTTATATAATTGTTTTCCCAGGGTTGATATTAGTAGCAACTTAGCAATGAATCAGCTTTTGAGTAATAACTTTTACAAATGCTCCATTTGACTCAAAACTCTTTTATTTCATATTTGTAAAGAATGTCTAACTGACTGTTTACTTTGTGCCCCTCTCTGACTTCATCTTTACTGTGTACAAGGTGGCCATAATAATCAATATTCAAATTGTAAATAATTGTAAAGTTGTAAATAAACGTTTCAAAAACACTTAAGTAAAAGAAGATGACACACGGGTTAGAGAGGATTTTTAAAAAGATCTTTATTTCCCCCTTTCTATATTTATACAAACAAGTTTAAATAGATATAAGTTTTAATTCAAGTCAATACTGATAAATTTTAACACACAATAGTTAACCATTCTACCCCTGAGCAAGCCTTGTAATTTTGGCTAAAATTATATGAAACGTCCAATGGACTGAACAGCAAGGCTTACCCCTTGTATTTTTTGCTAAAATTACATGAAACGTCAAAAGAAATGAACAGTAGGCTTACTCCTTGTAATTCTTTAGCTAAAATGACATGAAATAATTATCACAAATAAAAGATGCTACCCCCTCTGTTGGTAAAAAATAGTTAGTTCCGGTCCAATAAACTAGAATCTATACACAGTAAGTACACACACGCACACTACACTCAATAGTTTTGTGCATAAAAGGTCGCTTGGTGAAGCCATTTCCTACACTTTGGATTGTAGTACCGTGGAAGGAATATAAGTCATAATGGCTGGAAGATTATCAACTAGGAGAAGCACAGATAGCTTGGAAGCTGAACGTCAGAATTTCATCAAACACCAGGTAGGAATAAAGAATAGAGTGTGAAGCTTTTGTCGTACAATACGATGACATTTGAACCCCATTTGACGATATCAACTCTCTAGTCTACTTCTGTTCTGGCATTCTGGCGGTCCTACTACTTGCCGTCAACTCGCCGACTTGCCGTCAACTCGCCGTCAACTCATTTTCGTGCCGTCAACTCATTAAATATACATCAAAAAATTATAAATGGGGCATGGAAGTGTTAAATCTGGGCTAAACTACATATTTCTTATGGTTTTCGGTACAATTTTATTTACAAAAACGATTTTGTGTTGATAAATAAATAGTATAAACGCTTAGCCGTTGGCCGCAATCTTTCCTTTTCACGGAGCTTGGACTGTACCATTCATGGTATGGGTGTGAAATGCAAGTATCAAGCTATGGATGGACATCAGAGGGCGCTATATTTGCTGCGTTTATACTATTTATTTATCAACACAAAGTCATTTTTGTAAATGAAATTGTACCGAAACCCCATTTATAATTTTTTGATGTATATTTAATGAGTTGACGGCACGAAAATGAGTTGACGGCGAGTTGACGGCAAGTCGGTGAGTTGACGGCAAGTAGTAGGACCCCATTCTGGGGTTGCAGTACTTGATCTGTGTATCAGATCCGTTGTATCACTCGGTCTTTATGCTGTTTATTTTGTGTGATTAAATGCATGCCACAATGTGACACAATCACACCATGGAGCTATAAACTGTCGCTGTCAGTCACTTGCTTCAGTCTTTTATTTGATATGTGACATTGACAGATGTGTGCACACAATAAGTAACGAGGTTGTCATGTGTGTGTACACACAACTGCAATTCATGTACATACATTGTGTACATGTACATTTTTATAACATTTAAATTGAGCCATATTTTCCATCATCATGATATCATCAATATCATCATGTAAAGTTAGGGAGTTCAGCGGAAAACGTAAACACGGCAATCCCATCTGGAAGTGTGCTGAAACTGGTTGCAAACTTCATAATCAAATTATTTTCAATCGTTCCCTTTTTGCTCAAATTTTACACTAGAGTTTGTTTTTTTTAACAGTTAAATAAAGGTGTCTTCTTCCAACCCCCCAATCCAATGTAAATCCTTAAAAAAAAGAAAAAAGAAGCTTCATATTGCAAAATATACTGTTGAATTTGGCGCATACGTCAGAGCTTATACAGTGATAGTGATAGAGCCCGCCCTCTATTAGCCGATGGCAAGTTGGCATGTTGTTAATTGTTCCTTGAA